>CM038472.1:12469525-13713849 GCA_021464305.1 Kandelia obovata | reverse complement strand
CGGCGCAGCGTGGGTTCACTTCTGCAGCAGCACGCAGCGCAGCCTGGAGTGACTTCTGTGGCAACCCGCAAGAGAGATCACCCCAGCGCAACTGTCACGGACTTGGCCTTGTACTCCCAACGACCCGTGCGCCACTAGCAATTCCCTTGACTTGAATGCTAGTTCAGCCTTACCCGAGAGCTAGAATACTACTATCAAAGGATAGAAAGATGCACACAAAGAGATTTAGAGAACTTGGAGAATACTATATTGCTTCAAGAAAACAAGTACAATCTTACTTGCTTCGATGCTTTCAAATGAAGTTCCTAAGGCTATATATAGTCATCCACATTCTCAATAGATGGTTAGGATCTATTTGATCTAACGGTTCCTATTCTTATTTTAGAGTATTCTAGCTAACTCTACTCTTTACAAGAAGATAAGGAAGCTATTTATAGAATTCTAGAGACTTCGACTTTATTATAAGGTAAGTCTCTTTAAATGGCTCAATTTTGGGCCAAATTACTCGGCCCGTGACACATTGCACAGACATCGCTGATATTGTGTTTTGATCCAAACCAGAAATGTGCTGCGTTCGTTGGAACTTGAATGGGCTCATATTATGCCCAGTTAATTGGTTTTGGTTTGGGCTCTGTTGGTTTTATATTTTTTTTTTTGCACACGAGAGCCTCTTGGATCAGATATTTTGTGAGGCTTTAGTATATAATTACGGGAGTTGGGCCTTTTGATAATATATAAACTAATTCACACTAATAGTTGCCTTGAATGCCAGATGACAAATTGAGCTGAAACCCCACTTGCACACGTGGGGGACAAAAGGGTTTTGAAAATGAAGCGATAGAATGAGAGAAGAAAACGCCTTTGAATTGCGAATGAAGAACAGGGGCTTGCTGCTGCTTGCATTTGGGATTGAACTAGGGAGTAGAGAAACGGCAATTCGTTAGGAAGTCAGGTGTAGGTACGGTCCAAGAAAGAGGGAGAGAGACTTTTATGAATTTGTCAGATTAGGTGTGGTAATGGCGAATTTCCACGTGGTGGAGAAACAGCAAAAAGGTTTTACATCTCTCACATCAGCCATATTCCTCGACCTGCTATGTGCCATTCCCCTCCCCCTAGTGTTCGAGATCTTTGGCATTAGTTCACCACCCTCTTACACTCCATTTTGAACAATTTCATGACTGTTAACTACAGAATGCAACTGTTTAGGTATAAACTTTTTGTTCTCAGAACTTCCAATCCAATCCCTAAACATTATATCTTCTCTACTTATCTTATGTGAACTCTCTCTCTGGTCTTTGTTACATTACAAATTCCTTTTCCGGGCACGATTTGCACATTTTAACGCCTTCTTCCACTTATTAATACTTACTTCTTCTTTTTTTTTTTCGTCTCTGTCTGTCTGATTGGATTGAAGGCAATTTAATTATAATTGAAGTCTAAAATTCGAATTCACAAGTTTTATTCTCACTGGTTCTTAATATTCATTTTCTTCATTTGTTGTGCGAGTGTGATTGGTCCCTCCCTATCCCTCATTCTCACCCCATCCTACAAGGCCACAACACACACTAGAGTTAAAACAACCGCCCTGCCTTCTCAGTCTGCATCATCATTATTGTCTTCGCCAAAGAAATGGACCAACTGCCAGACCTGCGCAATGCCAAAATGGCCGGCATAAACATAAACCGGTCCCCCACTGCCAGTCACATTGCCCCAAAACCTGGACTTTATGATACTCTGCTACTTCTTCTGCCAAGTGGGTAAGTAAGAGATGGTAGACTCTTTTACATGGCTTTCTTTGGACCGGACAGGGAGAATGGCACCCATCAGCTCTCTAATGGCTCCTTATGGTAAAACAATTAATGCGACCACCAAAAAGATTTTAAGGCCAAAAGTAACACATGTGATGGATAAAGAATTAAGCTCAACTCGTGAGGTATTTTGTTCAACTTAAAATAATAATAATAACAACTAGTTCTACCAGCTTCAAATACTACTGCCTTCCACTGACCCTTTGATTGCGTAGAACAACGAGCTGTGACAATGAAAGCCAAGGCTGATAGACAGGCTTAACTCAACCCAACTTAGTTTACATGTTGCAGATCCAATCATCTACACCAAGGCCCAAAAGTTGCAGGCGCGGATTTCAATTTCCAGAAGGTTCGATTTGGGTGTTTGATGATCGGCTACGCCAAAACTGGCGTTACCTAATAAGTCTTCCAGAAGCACCCGAAAGATAGAAACAAATCTTCTTCTGGGCGTCCCATCCCAACGGAGTTGCCGATCCCCATATGCTACGATGAAATTGCAGTCAAAGTGACAACTCTAGAAACCCAAGGGGGTTTACTCGACTTACTAATCTTCTTCTTGTGAAGCAGTTGTAGCCGGCGTCGGAACGATATGCATAAAACCTTAGGTATAGCGAAAATTTGACTGTTTCGGTGGTTTTACCGGCGAGGGTCTTGTTTAAACGCCAGTATTTTCACTCGCATTCAAGTCTGTCTCTCGAGTGCTTTCGCAAGAACCCGACCAGACAGCCTTCAGGCTCCAGCCAAAGTTCAAACACCCACGTCCCTGCAAATGAGCTGTAATAGTACAAGCAAAGATCACTGCACAGGGCCCAACCAACTCAAACAAATACCCAGTGGTAGATAAAAAACAGAGAACTGTACACGTCCACCGCCAAAGGGCCTCACCCACCACCAGACCAGACGGAAAAATGGTCACACCAACCCAGTCACAAAAAAGTTTCAAATGACAAGAAACAGACGATAACTTGTGGCACAGGCAAACAGTCAAATGCAAATGCTTTGGAGAGGGGATCGGCAAGGAGAATAAAAGCTGCTATTTTTGGATTCTACTGCTTGGTTCTTTCCATATTCTTATTTACATAATTCTAGGTACAAAATTACAAGATTAACGACCCCAGTTAAATAGACTAACCTTACACTATTCATCTTTTACAAAAGTCCTCCAATCAGCAGCATACCAAAAAGATCCACTTCTGTCGAAGTTACCCTTTAATCGACAAGTCATTCAAACCTGACCAAACCTTTACGGAATGGTTGATGTATAACCAAAATGGGACTAAAAAGCGACTAGCCTAGATCGCCTTCCATGCACTAGCTTTGTTCCTTATCGTCTTCATTTTATACGTCTCTTTTATAGAGCCACCTCAGTCTGTAAAGTGGTAGCATTGAACACCATCTGTAGTTGCTGAGGTTGTTGTTGCTCAACCTCCCACCTTGCTTTAGCTATGACTCCATGCACGGGCACGTACTCCTAAACCAAACAAAACAGTATCGTCATTTACAAGCAAACATCAGATAAAGCAGAAAGACACGGAGATGGTAAACACAAAGATTCTTTCTTCGAACACCATATTGACCTTTTCTTTTATAAATAACAAATTATTAAACCCCAACATGTATTTGACTACAAAATAAAGGAACCCCCGACAACTCACCTCAAGCTTCTGGACAAGTTCTCTGGCGTTTGGTGCAGAGACAATGATGTTCCGCTGAGATGGCTTGATAAAGCCATCATCCACAGCTTTATCAATGAAAGTCAGAAGGTAGTTATAGTAACCATCGACGTTAAGCAAGCCGACCTGCACAATTTTATAAACAAATGGTTCTTAATTAGGCTCCCAAATAGAGCAGTAAAGTGATCAAATGGCTAATTTCATTGGTACGCTCACAGGCTTATCATGAATTCCCAGTTGAGCCCAAGTGATGACTTCCAGTAACTCCTCCAAAGTTCCATACCCTCCTGGAACCGAAGTAGAGACAGAGAAAGACGACCACATTGGTTACTTGGGAAACTAAAGGGGTAAAGCCGTGACTTTTAAATTATATGCCGAAAAAAAGAGAGAGATGGGACCTGGGAGGGCGATAAAACAATCAGAATGGCGGGCCATTTCTGCCTTCCTTTGGTGCATGTCGGCTACTGGTCGCACCTCTCCAATTGTTTCGCCAGTAATCTGTAGCTCCAAGCCAAGGAAGATAAAAATTGTATATTAATGCCAACAATCTTTAGCAACAGAATGAAGCTAGAAAAGGCGAATCTTTGAACCACGGAACAGATGACTTGCGGAAAACTAGACTTTTAGATAGCTTAGAGAACAAAAATAGAGTCCCAACTTGCAATAAGATATTGCTCGCTCACCTCTTTGCTCATCAGAGTCCTAGGTATGATCCTGTGCGCAAAAACCCACATAGTGATTAGGCCGGTCAAGTAAGCAAGCAAGGCATAGAACAACAATGTTGACCCAAATAACGAGGATTATGATTGATGGTTGTACCCAAGAACGTTGCCTCCACCTCGATGAACAGCCTGTGAGACCAAACCCATGAGCCCAATACTCCCCCCACCATAGACAAGGTCCAACCTTCTCGCTACCTTCAAAGCATAAATAAACCCCTCAGAACATCAAATAAAAAACAGGGATGCCAAATGCAAGTGGAAGAGTGTGTGTGTGTGTGTAAAGGTGTAGACTTTTTGGTTGGTACCAGCTCTTGAGCAAGTTCAATGGCGGCATCTCTGTAGCAATCCCTCTTCCCGGTACTGCTGCCACAGAACACACAGACCCTTTTGAATCTTGATTTCACTGCTTTCCCTTCCATCTCCGTTTATCTATCGAAATTTGGTTCCCAAATTTCAACCTATCAGTTTTGGTTCGCAATCAGTACTGTGGGGGAGACGGGGTGGGGGGACTGGCAATTTATTTATAGAGCGCGTGGGGATATCATATCATAAGTAAGACTGCACAAACATAAGTAAAAGAAAAGAAAGAAAAATATTTTATTATATATATATATATAAACATTTTAATTCAAAATCTTATCTTCTTATTACAATAATATAAGGGGTAAGCTTCCCCTTAATTTTTAGCTTATTCTTATATATATATATATATTATTTATTCATATAATTTTATTATTATTATATGTATGAATTTATTATTACATATAATTATAGAATTAATGTCTTCATTATTACTAATTTAATAATAAATTATTGTAGGATGTGATAAAAAAATGTTTCCTTAATTTTAGTTATAAATGTATTCACCCAAAATAAATATATAATTTTCTCTTTAATTTATTTTTTAAAATTTTGCTCCTATGATTAATTGTCTATTTATGTTTAAGTATTCAATTTAAGTTTATTTTAATGTAATTGTCGATTTATATTGTTTCCTTTAAAATTTTGCAATAAATTATTTAATAAATTTAATAATTAATAATAGATATATTGTGAAACTTCTTTCTTAATGCTAACGGTTAAAATACCATTTAATACAATTAATAACGTATCACCAATTTTATTTTCTCCTTTTAACCGCTCACCCCACGCCCCTCCCGAATGCCTCTCTGCATTTACAATTTGACATGCATTAATACCCTCCAATGTCCTTCTCCTGATTCTATTTTGAGTATCCATCGTTATCTTCTCACGTCTATCTTTTATTTTATTTTTCTTTAAAAAAAAGAAAAGATAATATGTCTCATTGCATTTCCATCAGCGGAAGTAAAAATGGGAAATATTATTTTTCAATTTGTTGTGTTTTTCACTAAAAATTATTTAATTGTAGATCTTGCATTCATTTCATATTATTTTTTGATTAATAAATTTGATTCAATGATTTATTTTTTTTTTAAAAGATTATAAAGACTAAAAAAATAAGAAAATAAAAAAATGAATATTGGAAATTTGAAAATATAAAATAAATAGATTAATTTTTTATATGTATCTAAATTTAGAAGACATGTTAAAGCAAAATGATACAAATTAATGATTTTAAAAGGAAAAATATATGGAATTTTTTCTATCCTATTTCACAATATATACTCTTCACTTTTAGTTTAAAATTTTAAATTATAAATATTTTTTAAAAATTGAATGATATATTTATTAATTAGTATTTAGCAATAAAATTAGCCTCTTTTCACTTTCTTTCTTATAAATTATTTGATTTATTGTTACAATAACAAAAAAAAAAGTAATATTACTAAGAAATTTCAATATAATTTTAAATATTGATTGAATAAGTATATATGTTATATTTTTAACATGTATGATTTTAAATTTATTCAAAATTTATTTAAAAAAATGTGTATTTAAATTACGACGACGATCATAAAATCAACAGACACAAGCCGAGAAGGGGGAGGAAAGAATCGGGAGGTCGGGGTCAGTCTCGTCCGCATAGCATTGAGCCAGGTTCTACACGTGGCGATACAGGATGTGTCAACCACGAAGGCTTCATCTTCCCCAA
Source organism: Kandelia obovata (assembly GCA_021464305.1). NCBI lineage: Eukaryota > Viridiplantae > Streptophyta > Magnoliopsida > Malpighiales > Rhizophoraceae > Kandelia > Kandelia obovata. Next base: position 13,707,572 of record CM038472.1, on the reverse strand, counting down.
GGTAACTAGGCAATATCTAATCTCTTTCCCTACTCTGCGGCCCCACCACACCCCCCTCTTTTTTTTTTTTTTTTTTTTAATTTTTTAATGTAATTTGAGCAAGGCAATCATAACACGTCCGTGCAGGAGGGCCTTTCCCCCATCAAATCAAAGAGATTACTAGACTATTACTACAGCTGCTTGCTGGGTCTTGGCGTTGTCAGATAAGAGCATAACTAGGCAACTACCATCTGATAACTACCTCTAATTACATTACTAAAATAATAAATTTTACTTTTGTTTTAAAACTTTCTAAGAAAACCATCAAGATAAACCGCATTTTCTATGTTCTTTCGCTTAAGTTCTTGGTAAACAAATCCTTCTGATCGATCTCTTTATCAATTATTACGGGTTTACCCACAGATCTGCTTGTTATTTAAGTTGTAGATATGTGCAAGATTTTGAAGCGTGTAAAAAATATTTTATAACTTGTATTCTTAAAACAATCTTACCCAGAAGCTTTACTTTAAAATTGAAGTCTTGAAGTTAGACGCGGCTATTATCTAAATTATCTTCTCAAAATCAAATGATTATAATTTTCGTGACCCAGCACAGCCCTGGGAGTTAAAAAGTGGCATGCACAAGAACATTGGTTGGAGAACGAGCCGTCAGGCATAGCGCATTAGGAGAAGCAAGGCGTAGGTGAAGGTTATAGATGCATGGGTGTAGGTCTGGCGACGCATCTGATAAGTCGTTATTTATGCACCAATCGCTCTGGTGTGTGTCATTGCATTGCATTGCTGCCGTTGCATATTCGCCCGCGTAGACGATCTTTGTTTTTTCGTTTTGATATTTGATCATAATAAAAAAAAAACCCAAAAAGCCTACACGCTGCATCCACTGGCCTTTTTTAGTGCAGACACTCGAGCAATGTTCTTACAGCAAGCAATCCTGTTCTTGCAACAAAACTGTCTGCTTTCGTTTGGAGGGCTTCCTTCGAAGGAAAAATGGAAAATGAAAAAGGAAATTGAAACGTGATTTCATGCGTAGTACAATCAACGTTTTGGTGATTTGAGCGGTGAATTGGGTTCGTCTGATAATCATTCATAATTGTTATATTTATTAATTTCTCTGGGGGATGGAATATTTGAGTTTACTAAAAACTTCCCTTGTCCTTCCCAAATTTTATTACCTATTAGTAATACTTGTCAATTATGGAACCTTATAAGAAAAAGACAATCCTTTTCAATTTGATTGAACTTTTTGTTCGGTGCATTAGAAATATATTTCCATTTGAACTGAAATTGTGCTAGTTTCGTTTGAAGTTACAAATAGTCATTGGTTAAACGTTAGCTATGAATAGTTGGTTTTGTACAATTTCTTTGATTCTCCCACAAATTTTTTTTTTTAAAAAAAAAGAAAAGAAAAGGAGAAAAAGAAAGAAAGAAAGAAAGAGTTTTTTGCATCCCATTTCACTTAACGTGAGAGTTCAAAAACGACGGTGAAATTTGATCGTCGTACCTCCTCTCAAACCCAAAGCCTGCTGCCCTGTGCTAGTTTAGCCATCCAAAGAGTGTTTAAATTCGCCATGATCGTTCGGTGCTTCTGATTAAAAAGACTGGACAGTAGACACACGAGCCATGGCATCGTGTGATCGGTCCATTCCGTATTTTACTCTTTTTCTTTTTCTTTTGTCTCTGGCGGTTTGTTTTGTTTTATTGCCAGATTTCCACCCCCCCCCCCCAAACACACACACACACAAAAGAAAGGGAAAAAGGTATTGATCTCACCGACCAAATTTAATCAGGACCTGCCAGCACCGACTACAAAGGTCTAAAAAATTGCTATCCCACGCTCGTTCTTTTGGTCGTGGAGGTCTCCAAGGCATTGTTGAGATGTAGCCAATTAATCAACCGTACATTGCCATCATTTTAATTTAATGTAAATGATAAAGACCACGTCGGTGGATTGCACCTTCTTTTTTCTTTTAAATAATTTACTTTGATTCAGAAATAATAAATTTAAATTAATATAATTAATTTTTTACATATCATATAGATTATTTCATATCATATCAATATTTTATATAAAAAATTTAATTATATGTATTTAAATTTATTAACGAAAAGTTCCTTTTTATTTATTTATTTTTTTTGGTGTTTTGGTTCGTCCTTTTAGGCAAGCTCTTGCTTTGCGGTTCCCATTGGCTGGCGTTAGGAATCTGATCCATTCGGTTATTGGACGGATGGGGGCGGACGACGACGCAGGAGGGACCCGCAGGAGGGACCCGCAGGAGGAGAATTTGGGGATTCGTTTGGTTAATTTTTAGGGTCGCTCTCGGCATTCTGTTGCCTCTTTGAAAATGGGGAGGCGGACGGTGCGTCCTATACTTTGACTATACTTCATAAATTTATTTTATAAATTTTTATTTCCAATGGATTCTGCCTAATTTTTTTTCTCCCTTAGTTAACTCGCTTTTTTATTATAATAAAATTCAATTTTCAATGCTCGATGATAAGAATAAAAAAATCTTTTTATTGCGACATCACATATTATAAACATGAAAATAATTTATTTTAAAAATAATAAAAATTTATATATATTAAATTATTTTTTACATCTTTTATAAAAAATTTATGCTTTAAAATTTTAATTTTTCAATTATTTTTTTTATATATTAAATTGTTATAAATAGGTGACTATAGGCAGAGGCATTTGCCTTACCAGCAATATGGATAGACATTGGAGTGCTAGTTGGGAATTTTCTCTGTCTTCTTTTTTTTTTTTTTTTTTTTTTTATTGAAAAGTATTCTCCTTCTTGCTTTCAAAAAACTCGATATTGAACGATCATGCAACAATTTCTTTTTAAAACACCATGTAATAAAGTAATTGATTTTTTTTAATACCAAAATAATACATTACATAAATATTAAATATGAATTCAATATAATAATAAGAACTAAATCATATAAGTATCACACGTGCAATAAATTACTTGTTTCTTGAAGCTGATTAATTACAAACACGAGAATAAAATGCGGAAAAGATCGGGTTTTATCTTTCTTGATTTTGTTCCCCTTCGGCTCTCCCCTTCCAGCACCCCTAAAGAAAAAGAAAAAGAAAAAAAAAAAAACAGAAGTGGGCGGATTGTTAATCATTAATTAATTGTCAAGACATCATTATTATGTAACTTCGTTTTTGTTTTAATAGATGTATATATATAGTCAAAGTACGACTAGTGGAGACAAGAGATTTGGGAAAGAGCGGCCCGGGGGGCGGAAAGATACGGGCAAAGAGGAATTGAATGGTGACTGTGTTTTATTTATGAGGCGCAGAGCGGCGCCGGGAAGGAGTCATTGTCCTGCGCTGCGCCGTCTCTCCCTGCAGTGTGTCCACATCTCCGTTGCTATGGCACCTGGACACCACTTAGCTCCCATTTGAATTTAATGAGCCGCTATGCTTGCTTTGCGTATTCATTTTCTATTTCTTTTTCATGTAAAAATTACTAATTGGAAGCACAATCCTGTTTATAATAATAATAATACTAATAATAATATTATTATTATTAAATTTAATAAATGCCACACACAAAATCCGCAGCAACTCTTGAGACTTGAGAGACACATAGACACACACACACACACACACACCCACACACACACACACACACACACTGTGCCTAAGCCTAATGAGCAACCTTTGCTTGCACGCGTGCATGGCCACAGCTGGCGAACCACCCGATCGAGACCAGGGAGGAAACCATCGCCTCATCCCAATAGACTTAGCCGTCAGATTTGCCAATCATATTTATTTATCTGACAGGAGACGGGGTGGTTGAGTGGGCCGGGGAGGGTTGTGGTTTTCAAGGAATGAGAAGTGGTTTTTATCGAAGTTGGGTCTCGAGATTTGAGCCTTCGATGATACATACAATCCAGGCCGTGATTAACCGCCTATATACGTGATTTAACCTGTTAGGCTGCCTGGTCTTTTCTTTCTGGTTCCCGTGACTGTGCCTCTCAACATCACCCGTCGTCGTCGTCGTCGTCGTCGTCGTCGTCGTCGTCGTCGTCGTCGTCGTCGTCGTCGTCGTCGTCGTCGTCCTCATCATCATCATCATCGCCATTCAATTTTGCTCTTTTTGTTTATGCTTTGCTAATGCCAAATGAATAAAGAAAAACCGGCCCCAATCTTTAATTTAGATATTAGAAAATTTAATATCTGAAAACAGGTAATTAGTATTAGATTTTTATTGGTTCGTCCGAGTGAATGTTTTTCATTGCCCTCATAAGAAACATCCATTCTGTGCAATGACTCAATTATTTAATGAGTTATATAAACTGGATTAAATGCAAATCTGGATTACAAAATTTATTATTATTTTTATTTTTATTACTACTACATTTTAATTAAATTGAGTCGAGAGCATTTCAACTTCATTAATTCGAGTGACAAACTATTAAACCGCAAATAATTAAAGTAGTTTAATCATATTATAATGTTAAATGACAAGTCAAATGTCCCGTGACATTTGAAATTAATTATTATGATGTGTCCCTATTCTATTTAAAATATTAGTAGGAACCCATTAAGGGACCCAAAGTCCAGAAAATGGACAATTATCTTGTAATTTAAAGAGTTCAAATTCCGTTAGGGGAATTACTCAGTGTCTTTTACTGTCTAGGGGGGCGCGTCCTAATCCGAACCTTCTGACTGGGTCAAACTAAGGCGAGACAAGTACAAATACGAAAGCAACCTTTCAGGATACGTCCAGATGATTAGTGCCTGATTTATCTACTTCTTATCGATTAAAACATGCAATGTAACGAGCTTTGAACGTCACTTTCCATTACAACTTTTTATATTCAACGCCTTTATGTTCTACTAGGCATGTCATGGCGCACATATAACAAGCCAGTGTACAGCAGTGCAAAAGCCAGTTTCCATGGCACGATAGTTACACATCAACCTCAACGGGAAAAAAGGCACACGGATATTATTGAATTTCCCATCATTTGCTCTAGGGCTTTCGTGATGTAAAACTTCTCCAAGTGGAGATAGAAAGAAGCCCAGTTTTAGATCCAAGTCCAAAGACGTTGGCAAAGCGAAATCTTCAGGCCGCTGTCGAATAATTGTCCTTAAAAGTCGGAATGGGCTTTGTGATGTCTAAAAGCCGAAATGCCCAGAGCGACGCTCGAAGTTCGTATTTTCAATCACTTCGAGAACAACTGGACTGGGCCAATGAAATTTAGACATGGCAATCAAGTTAATTGAAAATACTACTCATCCCGAAGTTGAGTGTTTGAATACAGAAAACAGTCTTGATTCTTTGTAAAGCCAACTTTCCAATGCGTGAGTTCTAAGTGTCCCAGGAGGAATCAAACGAAAAGGCTTTTTGTGTGTATTCACATTAACATGATGAGCGAGCGGTGGTCAGGACACCACCCCAGGCCCCCTACCCTACCCCCATCATTTCCAATCCTTATCACCACAAGGATAGCAGCCCTCTTGTGCAATATCAGTAATTTGGACTCCCGAGTCATAGGTGACCCCAGGCTTCCAATCTGCAGGCAGTACATGCTGTGCCCATATCCACTTTCCGTCATATCCAGCCGTTACCACAAACCGGAATTGCAATGCACCCGCCGGAACTCTGCTCGTGTCCCAAACTGCCCCGTAATTCCGGCTCATGTAACCCCAATTTGAAGAACCAACCTGGCAACCAAGTATACAACACCAGACAATCAGCACAATTTATGGACCCGCGCCCGAAGTCTTTCCCTTTCTTTTTTAACGAGTTAATTGCACGTGCAAGTGCCAAAGTGAATGTCCAGAAAATTGATGCGCTTTTTTTGCTTGCCTACCTGAGCAACATCGACGGCTACCATTTGAGTCTGGCCACCTTGATACAACAATTTAATGGCCAAGTAATTTGGTTTGTGACTCGATTCTTCTACTCTCACCGCCAAATTCTTGTTTCCGTAGTCACAAGGTACCCTGATCCGAGTAACAAAGAATAAGACAAACCAAAATTGGGTCCACGTCAGTCATAGTGACTCTGTGGTTCCATCCTCCACGTGGTGGTGCGGTTGGTAACATTATTCTTTTTCCTTACTAGAATGCAAGCAAAGAATGACATTAAAGCAGCCATAATAGTAATAATATGTGCTCACCTTTTGTATTCCGCGTCGACAATCCCAAGTTTCAAAATGTCTGGGCCCTTGCCCTGGTTGGCCATGGCCATGAAGGCTCTGCTGCTCAGTACAAAGTCTGTTTGATTATTGCGGTTCAGATCAGTCACGATCACTCTAGTCCCTTTGCCGCTACACAGAGTGGTATGTTTGCATCTTATCTGCCAAAAATTATTATAAATTAAAGCAGTGTCAATCAAACTGAAATCCGGCGAGCAAAAGGGCCCGGATGGTTTGTATAGGCAGCAATCCAAGTTTGCTATATACTATAGTTGAGTGAGGCTGTGCAAAACCTGAAAACAAGCCCCACAGCCAGCCCCATCTTTGTAAAGGGGAGAAACAGCAGCTGCAAGGTATCCACTGTTGAAGCCTATTGCCGAGGAACCATACCCACAAGCTCCAGCTGCCCAATCCAGGTCCACAAAACAAAAAAAATTAACTCACTCATGATCAATTGCCACGTGGGACTTCGCCATTATTTATTGTTCATCACAATAAAATACTCAGACAGACCAGAAGAGAGATGAGAGGCAGAGGAAAAATGAAAGGAAGTACAGAAGGGAAAAAAATGGGACTTACCAGAAAGAACAGAGGCTTTTTGGAAATACGCAGCCTTGCTTTGGTGCACGCACCGATCGCAAGCAGTTGCGGATGAGACAAGCAAGACAAGAAAGCAAAGAAAGAGAGCCATATGCGGATGCCTATGCCTTTGTTACTGGGAAAGAATCACAGAAGAAAATATATATATATATATAGGACCAAAAGATGACAGGTTGAGACGGTGCGCCAACACACAGATGCAACTTTTTTTTTTGGGGGGGGGGGAGGCTTAAAAACATTGGGCATTTTGTTCAAACGCGGAGAACAAATAAAAAGACATTATCCACTTGTGTTTGTTGGGGACAGCCGACTCCTTGCTATGTTCTTACAGCTGTCAAGCCATGAAAGCACCATCATTGACTTTGTTATTATTATTTTATTTTATTTTATTTTCAAAATAATAATACTGGATGTGGTGGAAGATTGGTATGCCTTGTGAATCGTACCAAGTGTCCACCTTTTTTCCACCACCGTATCCTGAGAAGACCACAATATTTACAAGGAATTACTTCCCCGTCGCAGCAGCACAATCCTTTGAAGTTTGGTCTTGAATGTAGAATAATTGAACAGAATTGTCGGTGACTCTGGCTTCTGGGGAAAAGCATTGATTAATTTATGCGGTACTTTTGACTTTGCGTGGGTCTATTTGTTAGCGAAAGACACAAACATTTCCAATTTAGGAAGAGGTTTTTGATCTCAAGATTCATTCAATCAAAGAGTATCTAAAATTGTGTGTTTTATTGAATATAATAAGAATAAAAAAAAACTTTGAAATTATTCGTAAAAAAAATAATAGATATTAACTAAGCTATTCTTTTTTTTTTTTTCATTCAATCAAAGAGTATCTAAAATTGTGTGTTTTATTGAATATAATAAGAATAAAAAAAACTTTGAAATTATTCGTAAAAAAAATAATAGATATCTAACTAAGCTATTCTTTTTTAAAAAAAAAAAAAAAAACAAGAAAAAGAAAAAGAAAAAAAGGTTTCCTCCTTATTTCCTTTCACCACATGATGACACTTTTTATGCTTTAAATTAATTTGAAGAGATTGTCTACTCTACGTTAAAATCATGGCTGCAAAATTTATGAGAATTACCTATAGACCACATTAAGTGCAGCATACGAAAACAACTACTGAATCATTATGGGCATTTTCAATCATATCTTCTCCCAATCAAAAAAGCAATATTCGATTGAATGAATGAATGAGAGTGGGAAGAAAGAGATCAAGTGATTATATTGCAAAGCTAATCAGTGGGGAGGAAGCAAGCACAGCTACCTACTGAAGTCTGGTTGCCAAGCAAGAATAATGCTGCCGAATTATTGGACGGCCAAGTTGGGTTCATTTGGGCCATGGTTGGCAAGATAAGAACAAAGCTGTCCTCAACATTTACGTCGCATGGTTACCTCTTAACTATGTGCTTTGTCAATTTTATTTGGGTATTAATTATCGCAAGAGTCTAAATCTTAGCACCGAATCAGTATATTCTTTTCCCAATTACCATCCCAAACAATGGGTTTTGCTTTGCTTGCTTTTCTCTGACCTACCGTCTGGTGCCCGTGCGTCTTTCTAGTGGAACTAGCGCAGAGCTCTATATTATATTGAACTATTTTCAGCCACTGTGCGTACCTATCTTTTCAGTAACTCCACTACTTTTTCCCTGCATTTTTCTTCTCTCCCAGTCTATTTAGTCTTCAAGCTGTCCGTTTCAAGAACAGAGTGCTCCACTGGGGATCATCACTTGGGTCAATGCGCTCCCTGCTGTACACCACTATAACCAGACATCATGAGTTAAAAACTGTACCTGAAACCCACAAAACAAGGGACGGATCCTCGTGAGTTAAAAACTGGTGTGGATCCAGCTATCTCAACGCGGAAGTTTGTTTGATTGGGGGACGGGAATCATTAGTCTTTTTGGCAGAACCGACCATGCATGGATCTCTATAGCTGTTAAAGTTGGTGCAAGGCCATAAAAGTCGTTGGCAAGGCCCAGACTGTGCCCATGCTCGGAGTTGAAACCGAGTTACATAACGCAGATTCAGTGTAAGGCTATTTCTTGGAAAAACCCACTTCCATCAGTCGCATTTCCTAAACATTAAATAGTCCCCATCATTTTGTTTTCCATGGCAAGTGGCCAAGATACGAAGGAAGCTAATTCCTGGACTTCCCATGAAACCAATTAAACCAAGAAAGTAATCCGTCCCATTCGATATTGCCGGGTCATTATCTTAAATACATTATTATCTCACATTTTGGTCCCTATAATACAGAAACCTTCGAACTCAATCAATAATATTATATCATTAATCTTAGCGTGCCTAAACTTATTTAAATGCAAGTTACTGGACGGTCTATAGCTCCATAATACAGCATTCATGCAAGTTATGAATCCCATGACATTCTATTATTATTATGTTAAATGTTATCCAAAAGAAATTAGAATCCTTTACATGATCTGACGAGCCTGACGCGTGGATAAATAAGAGTGAAGTTCAGGGCTATAGCTTACCTTATATGGGGAGTTGGGTAGGTCATCATCTGATAAGCGGTGTAAAGAGCCAGCTCCTAGATTATGCTCAGTTAATTCTTCAGGATCATGTAAGCAAGCAAGAAAGGCAACTGGGATTGATGCCACTCAGCTGCTCGTGGAACCACATAACACTGAATGAGCTTCAACATGACGACCTTAAATGAAGGCCACCAAAATGTAATGGCTTCCAGAAAAGGGCATGTCAAGTAATAACTGTGATCCCCGTACATTTTTCCTTTTATTTTTTACTTTTAAGATTTCCTTCCCATTTTCCTTGGCAAAGAAAGATAAAAAAGGAACTTATATGTACAGACATAGAAGTGCTATATCATAAGCTATTCTGAATTGCCTGTGTCCCCAACAAATGAAGTGTGCCGGCCGATAGAGGCAACTATTTTTCAGAGCCTTCAAAACCAACAGCTGCTGTGTGTACCACATCACATCACTTGGCAATGAGAATGAAAGGAACAATGCCTCAGCTTGTTTTCTCTGTAAGAACAGAGATAAGATCTGCACGAGCCCTTTCTAAGGCACTTGATAACTGTTCGGGCTTCCTCCCACCTGCCTGAGCAAAATTTGGCCTGCCACCACCTCCTCCACCGCACAACTTTGCTATGGGCCCTATAAACTTTCCTGCCTGAACACCTAGATCAACAACCCCAGGACTGAAAGCAGCAACTAAACTCACCTTCCCTTCACCTGGACATGACCCCAAAACTACAGCAGCTGGATCTTCTAGTGCATCCATTAGATATTCAGCTGCACTCTTGAGAGAATCAGCATCAACATCATCCATGCACTCAACTAAAACCCTGAAATGAAAGTTTTGCTAGCATGACTGACACTTTATTTTTTGATAGTCATGCCGTATCAAGATTTGTCTTAAGAAGACAAGCATGTATTGAAAAAGTGAAAATAATCTTCACATCCTAATGGTCAAGCAATGCAGATTGCAATCTCGTCATGTAAAATCATTAATGAACAAGTATTTACAGCTCATGTGCCATAGTTTATCCCTATTGTATTGATAATAGCTCTTCCCATTCTAGTATCTCTATGTAATGTCTCAGAATCTTATAGAAATCAGTCCCGACTCTCCAACAACCAAAAACAAAAAAAAAAGACCCTTCAATTAAAACTTCTAGTTCAATTCATTGGGGGTAAATACCTGAAATTATTAATATAAGCATGTATTTGTATCACCGAATACTAACCTAATTGCCCTGGAAGCTCCCACTGTGAATGCCTTGCTTGCAATAACTGATGCTTTGTATACTGCTGCTTTTGCACGCAAAGTAGAAACTTCATTTCTTGCCAACCGTAACTCTTCTAACAGAGTTTCCACTCTGCTTGTCACCTCCTCTGCTTTCACCTACAAAATCAAGATGCAAGTTTTGCGCAAATGTTTGGGGATGTCTTGTAAACTAGGCAGAATCTAAAATTTCAAAAGCCAACAGAAGATATCTAAATTGCAGAACTTCTACTTCCCCCAGGGGACAAAGGTACAGTTCTTTGCAAATCAATAAATTAAGATAAAGAAACCAAGGTCATGCTCTTTTCTATAAAAGACGAAAACAGGATGTAAGAATATGAAAGGACCAAAACAAACCTAACCAGGACCAACAAAAGAAGATGGGGAGAGCAACTTAAGTTTCTAGAATGCTGTATGCAATATCACTCATCCACAAACATGCATGGCAACATGAAAACTCTTGTGCAAGTTGCAGATATATGGATGGCATATTCAAATTGTCCTCTTTAGATAGCAATAAGTTTTCTTTGAAAAGCTAAATAGAGTTGCCAAGAAGAAAGAGGAACAAAATGGTGCCTTTACTTTAAGAGTGGAGCATAGACCCTTCATTTGGGAATCTCTAGCATTTATGTATTTGATAAAAGATTCACCAGCCACAGCTTCTATACGCCTGATTCCTGATGCAATACCCTGTTCAGAGATTATTTTGAAGGCACGTATCTCAGATGTGTTACTGACATGGGTTCCACCACAAAGTTCCATTGAGACACCCGGAACTTCTACAACACGTACCTAAAGCACATAAAAGCCCCATGATGTAAAACATTATTCGAATCCCAACGTCGTTGCATATTGCCATGAATGCAATGCAAGGTTAGCATTTTTTCCAATGGTTTCAGCAATATGATTGATATGTGTGTTCTACTTGAGATATGGATTCTGATGTTGCCCCCTTTCTCCCCCACCCCACCCCACCCACAACCCTAAGAAAAAAAAAATATATATATCTCACCTAGGTGATCAACCCTTAAAAGTAGGTATAATCCACATGGCAAAAAAATCAACTAAAACATGAAATTGCATAATTGACAGCTACCAGAAGAAGATAAACATGCCAAAGAAATTACATTTCTCGAGATTGTGATTTGTCCAAGTGCATTAAGGGAAGGAGAAGAGCTCAAGCTCAAATTGGGAGGTAATGAGGATTAAGGCTACTTTCCCATTTTAACACTGGACAAACTTGTACCTGCTCTGCATATTTTTACCCGGAGAAGACAGACATGCCAAAACAAGCACTTTCAATTTCTTTATGATTATCTAGGTTGTGATTCATCCATAAACATCAAAGGGCGAGCTTGCTCAAATGGGGTGGAAGTAAAAATTAAATTACTTTGCCAAGAAACTATGATGTCTAAAAACTTAAGCTATTAGGTGATACACAGAATATGAATCATATATTTTACTCCAACATGCTCCTAGGCTAGAACTAGCTCACTTGGGCTAGAAGCGTGAATAAGCTAGGCTCACTTAGGCTAAAGTATGAACAAAATAGAAATTCCTAATTAAATATGAGGAAAATATATTTAAAACTCGTGATCACTTAATCATAAAGGCTATGATACCATGTCCAAAAATCATTCAACCTAAGCTTAAGCTGTTAAGTCCCAAGATATAGATCATTTATTATACTCCAACATACTTCATCATTTTAAAATAAGAAAAACTTGTACCTGCCCTGCATATTTTTCTCCAAACATTGCAATAGCCCCAGCTTCTTTTGCATCAGTAAGGGCCATTATTTTGGTTTGTAGAAGTGTTGCGTCTTTGATCCATCCATTTATCAACCATTCAATTTCATGAAGTTCACCGTCTAGAAGTGGCCTATGAAAGTTGAAATCAAATCTGAGACGATCAAAGGCAACTAGTGAACCAGCTTGTGATGTTTCTGGGCCAATAACTTTCTTAAGTGCAGATTGTAACAAGTGAGTGGCAGTATGATGAACCTACAAAATATCAACAGGATTAAGAAAACAAGATCAATTAAAAAAGAAAAAAGAAAATAAGTTAGAAATCTTGCAGGCAGACAAATTGAATACATATGTTAACAGCCTTAAATTTGTATCCTGAGGTTGTAAAGTTAGTTAACTCTCCCTTCTTAACTTTAAGCATTCATAAATCAGATGGTGAAGTAAGCAAATTGTTACTAATCATTCAGTGAAAAGAAAAGGTAACCAACTGATGAACCAGGACCTTAGCCTGTTGCCTCAAATTTGCATCTACCTCAGCTTCCACTTCTCTGCCCACTTTGAGAACTCCCTCTCGAATAGTCCCCTTATGAACAAATATATTATTAACAGATTTTTGGACGTCTTTTATTTCCACGATAGCTCTATCTCCACTCTTACCTGCAGTAACATATAGAAAACCGTGATCCCCAATTTGACCACCAGATTCAGCATAAAATGGTGTCTTATTCAGCAAAACTTCCACTTCATTTCCTTCAGAAACCTGTATCACTGGCTTCCCATTAAACAAGAGACTTTCAACTACAGCCCTCGCAGACAGGGTATCATACCCCAGAAACTCAGTGTCAGAAACCTCTTCACCAAGATGCCCAACATTTTCAACTGAAAGTTTGACAACATTGTGCGCAGCTTGAGATTGACGCCGTTGGTTTTCCATCTCAACATCAAAACCTGCCATATCTACTTTGACTCCACGTTCTTCAGCAATTTCTGTTGTTATCTCTACTGGAAACCCATACGTGTCATACAAGAGAAATGCATCTTCTCCAGATATGCTGGGTATTCCTCCATTTTTATGACTGCTTGATAATACGTCTGCTATAATTTGGTCAAGCAATCTTTCTCCTCGCTCCAGTGTCTGCACAAAACGAAGTTCTTCTCTTTGTAACTCCCCAAGAATGTGGGATGCTCTAGTACCTACATCTGGATCAATATGGGCTCTCATTTTTATTACTGTTTCTGCAATGGATGGTAGAAATGCCCCCTCTGTATTACCCTTACCATCTCCCTTTATACCAAGCAACCTGCCAGTACGAACAGCCCTTCTAATAAGTCGACGAACTACATAGCCCCTACCAATATTTGATGGAAGCACTCCATCTGATAAAAGATATACTATTGCCCGCAGGTGATCTCCAATAATCTGGAAACATCCCAAGATTAGAAGTCACATTTGCTCTCAGGAAGAAAAACTTCACTGAGAACAAATTTCTGTACAGAAAGCATGCAAATTAAGCAGCAACATACTTTAAGGTTCAACTTTTTGTGATCGTCAGCCTGAGCATATGATACATTTGCTAATTGAGAGGCCTTCTCAATAATGGGATAAATCAGGTCAGTTTCATAATTGCTTGGAACCTGCAGAAAAACTATGATTTGTCACAATAAATTTTGATGATGCAGATTGATGAAATGCATATTGTGATGAAATATGAGGTTGGTAAGACAAAACCTGTAAGTGAAAAGAAACTTCTTATCAGTTATCAATTTTTTCCTTCAACATGGCAAAGAGATTATTCCCCCACTACCTATGAGTACCTCTTGAAGGATGCGGGCCAGCCGCTCCAAGCCAAGACCAGTATCTATATTCTTTTGTTTTAATGGTTCAAGGGATCCATCATTCATTTTATTGTACTGCATAAACACCAAGTTGTAGAACTCTATAAACCGACTATCATCTCCAAGATCCTGCAAATCAACCATCAAAGAAAAGTGAAAACAAGAAAATAAGGGAAGATAAAGTGCCTTAATGACATGTTTAGTCAAAGTTTCTACAGACCCATTCACCTCCTCCTCCTCCTCCTCCTACCCACACCCCCCAAAAAGAAAACCCAAAGATAGAAAAATGAGAGAGAAAGAAAGAAAAGGGGGAAAAAAGGCCAAATCATTAGAAAATGGATGACCATGAGTGGCATTAGCTCAAGGAAACATACCACATTTGAATATCCCCTTTCAGGATAGAAATCATAATAAAGCTCAGAGCATGGACCACAAGGACCAGTGACCCCACTGGTCCAAAAGTTGTCTTCTTCACCCATCCTCTTTATGCGCTCAACAGGAACATCAACCTGATGCAAAGTTGTGCATTAATCATTTACAGAAAACTGCTTGATATCATTAAAATAGTCACAGAACAAAGTATAATAGTTTAAAATGCTGATTGCAGACTAGAATGAAAGAAGACCAAGCTGCTTCCAGTGAAAGGAAACAAAGGGTGCCCATGATGTTCAATAAATGGATTAAAGTACACAGCATATCTTCAATTGTTACCTTACTCAACATGTATGAAAGCCTACATGCAAGAAGGGAATGAATTGCATAATACAGGGCGGACAAAAACAAGTGAAATAAACCTATAATGAAAGAACTGATAAGCCCTTGTCAACCTTACCTCAGTATGCCATATTTCAAAGGCTTCATCATCATCTTCATATATGCTAATCCACAATCTATTGACTGGAAGCCCAAATCTGTAGGACCATACAAATTAAAGTTTTTTCTTAATTTTCAAATGAAAAATAAGATGACATGCATTAGGTGAATGACAGCAACATTGTGGGCAACCATACTCCTTGGTTGAAAGTTCCCATGCCCATTTAATAGCCTCCTTCTTGAAGTAGTCTCCAAAGCTGAAGTTTCCAAGCATCTCAAAGAATGTATGATGTCGGGCTGTTCGGCCAACATTCTCCATGTCATTGGTACGTATGCACCTTTGGGCTGTTGCAGCTCGTGGAACTTTTCTAGCAACCTAATCATGACAGAGTAATAAATGAGCTCAAAATCATCGTTAACAAATGAAAAGTATTGGTTGAACTTTTGCTGCATTCTATGTTAAAGATGAAAAAATAACAAAAGAAAGACAATAGTTGTTTTCAAAATCTAATCGTCAAAATAACTTTTTGAGTGTGCAAACCAAAGGGAATACAAACAAAGGGTTACACAAACATAAGGTTGCATGCCGAGTTCCCAAAAGTTTCTTTGCTTACCTTCCCAAGGAATATAGGCTTGAATTGAAGCATTCCTGCAATTGTCAGGAGAACAGTGGGATCATCTGGGACCAGAGAAGCACTTGGAAGGACCTTGTGCCCACGGGAAGCATAGAAATCAAGAAACCTCCGGCGTATAGAATCCCCACTTACAGGGTTTTCTGTAGTCTTATTCTCTAATTCCTCAGCCATGGGATGTACAGAAGCTGAAAAGAAACACAGTTACCATGCCATCATCTGAATGGGGAAACTTAAAGAACAACCTATGATTTATAAAATTAACAACGGCAACCTGAGGTACTTCTTGTGATGAATTGCTTGCCCAATGCTCCTCTCACGATACAGTGTCCACAGGGAAAAATAGTAGGAGAAGGAAGGCCTACAGGCCTTATAATAAAACCTATATTATCCCCCACATCAATGAGTAGAAACCAAAATGTTCGCCTTTATAACAAAGCAGAGAAAGAAGATTCCATCACCCAACAAACAGAATGTATATCCAGCGAACGCAATCACAGCAATAAATAAATAAATAATAATAATAAAAGATTTTGGGAAGACACCCACAAATAAGCGAACACACAAAGTAAACAGATTACCAAAGGTGACTGATACTACAGAAAGTAACCCATAAATTATTAACACAATGGACATCGCGACGTGTCCCATGAATAAGACCCAAAGACAAAGGCTTCTTCTGCTAAATCATGCAGAACCACACACCGCGCCAGTTTAAACAAGAAAAGGCCCACCAAGATTTTAGAACTAAACGCTTACGGATTAATTTGCATCGAGTTCTTGATTACAATTACCGAAAAATAGAAAGAGAGGAGAGAATGAAGAAGACAAAAAAGAAAGGTCCCCAAGAAAGAAAGAAAGCAAGAAAAAGAGTAACGGACGGAAGCAGAAAATCTCAAGAAGAAGGAAACCTTACCGGTGGAAAGAGGAGAGCAGTTGATAATATTAAAAGAATAGACTGAGAAGGTCGATTTCGAAAAGGGAATCTGAGATTTTCCCATGGATGGGTTGTGGAAGACACCCACACTTGCCGGAACTTTAGCTTGTGACGGCAGTTTCAGGATTCCCATGACGCCACCCTCCCTCATCATCGCCCCCACACCCCCTTCTGCTCCAAAGACTGATTTGAAATGGGCGCTGCTAACTCGGGGGAGCTTCGTTTTTAATTCAGACCGTTGCGTTGCTGTTGCTCTTCCATTTTATCTTCTTCTCTGTTCTTTTCGAGTCCGACGTGTACACCAAGCGTCCACATATTTTTTTCCTCCTCTTTCGTTCTTCTCTCCCTATCTCTTTATATACGTAGCCCGTTCATCGATTGCTGTTGGGAAAAAGAAAAAAAAAAAAAAAACAAGAAGAAAGCCCAATGGGCCATAAAGGCCTGGGCATCAGCAAAAGAAAATATGACGAAATGGGGGGCATTAGAGCCCAGTGCAGAGTACATAGCCCGAAAAGGTGAAGCAAAATGGCTCAGTCCTCAACCCCCAATCCGTTAGCTTCATTATTTGATGGATTACACTCTCACAAACAATCTCATCCTGGCTTCTTGAGTTCTTGACCTTGTCCCTCCAATTCAATTGTTAGGAGACCCCCAGTGATACTGATTTGTGACATTGACGACGATTGCCCATTATCCTACCCGTACTGGAGATAATGCGATCTGGATAGGAAGTGAAACTACCAATGAAGCGTATGGGCCACCTCCAAGAACGCTTGTTAGAATTTTCTTTTTGAGTATTTCATCCACGGATGGGGCCTCACGTGCTTTGTCTTCCATCCAAAAACCCTCAACTCAACCGGCCAACCCAATTAATGTTGCGAAAATTGCCAGATCACTGCGTCTAAAATAGATTACAGTATACATACAATATCGTTACCCATCTAGCAGTCAACACCAGAAGGAAGATTTTAGTAAAGATACTTTATGATCATTTCTTTCTTTCTTTCTTTTTTCTTTTTATCCTCGCGGTCGTTGATGACTCGTGCATGGATGACCTGCCAGCTTATGAGCCATTATGCCAATGAATTCCTTAGCACACGTATTGTCTTCGTCCTCCATATAGACCAAGCATGTTCTCCAAATTTCCCCTTGAAGCTTCAGATTCTCACAGGGACATTCACCCATGAACCGCTACAAATAGTAGGCCACATGCTAGGGAGTTTGTGCCCGACCCAATTGCTTGGTTTCTGAGTTTCCATTTTTAACATTTCTGTTTGTCAGGATTTTCCAAGGAAAACATTACCACCCGAAGAAAATACTTATTTAGCCGGAACCACATATTTTTGCCTTGTTCCTGTTCTAGTTGGCCATCTTGAACGCATTGGGGTCAAATATATTGATGACAAGTTCATGTCAAGCATAGCAATTTTAATGTTTCTTGGTGTAGGGACATGTGGGCACATAAACACGTGAATGGACGATTGAGAGATTTCAGAGGTAGGGATGCTCCATTCAATTGGCTTTGCGAACAAATTTGAAATTTCTGTGCCAAATAGATAATAAGGGGCCTTCGGATGGTAGATCATAAAGGAATGGCTCGCATTTCCTCCATTACAAAAGTTCGCTTACCTAAGACAACATGACCAGTCCAGCAAAACTCGTTAAAATCGCTAGGAAGCGGCAAAAGGCTAGCGGTCCTCAGAGGGGGGTGGGAAAAAAAGAATTTTATGAAGTTAATTTAAATTCATTAGATAATAGAAATTAGTATTTAATAAAAAAAATTAAATAATTAATTATGTATTTTTTTAAAATTAGTAATAACTTGTTATTTAAATAAAAATTAAATTAATATAATATAATTTAAATATTTTTAAAAATTAAATATTTTTTATTATATAAAGAGTTAAAAAATCTTAATTTGTTATGTAATTTACCAGTAAAATTTTATATTTATATTATTTATATACGAGTTCTTTAATTGTTATGTATTATTTTTGTTAAATTAATAAAATTTAGAATATTTATACAATTATCTATTAATACTATTAGAATTAATTTGAACCTTAACTCCGAGAGGCCGTACAAGTGCAATTTCAAGCAGCAGCGGTGGCAACCTGTCACCGGTGGCTGATAAGGGCCGCTTTGTCGTGTAGACAGCTGAGCAAAGACGTTTCCTGTTGTTTCCAATGTCCTATCTTAATACTCTCGTCTTCAGAAGATTCTTGGAATTGTCTGAAGAAAAGCAAAATCATACGAAAAGAAAAGGTGGGGGTACGAAATAACCATAACGGATGCGTCAGAAGGACGTCAAGGATCGTATACCTCCAGGACCAGAAGGCGAATCCATCAAACTTGATCAACCATTAACTAGTAATCCAAATGTGGGCGGATTTGGTCAGGGGGATGTGGAAATAGTGCTTCAAGACCCATTACGTATCCAAGGTCTTTTGTTCTTTTTGGCATCGGTTATTTTGGCACAAATTTTTTTAGTTCTTAAAAAGAAACAGTTTGAGAAAGTTCAATTATCCGAAATGAATTTCTAGATCCGTGGATGTATCAGCATCAGAGTTCGGCCTGCGGGGAAATGAACTAATCACACTGCCATGTGACGCAGCTTTTATGGAATATGCTGCATCTTTGATCAGACAGCGAATTGACAGAGAGATGGAACGGGCCCTGATCGCGTCCATTTATGCTCCTAGTACCGATTGCTCACTGCCCTAGCATCATCGAGCAGAGAGTCGTCAAACACTTACAACTACCAAGTTTCTGGCTGAATTGTTCACACGATTTTTCTAATTTTTGTAAACAAACCGAACACCCAGTTGTAGTCCACATTAAATTTGGTAAAATTTTCCATTGGTCATTCACATGTATGTCAGGTAATTCAACTTGCTGTGTTATGGATGGCACGTCTTCGTTGTAATTGATAATTGTATGTAACAAAGGAAAACAATCTAAATCGTACCAACTTGAGAAAATTTAGAGACTACTTGGAACCACTTTCAGTAAACACTGGTGATTGGGGTAATTCACAGTACTCAACGCATAAGACCGGAGCATTCAACATTTTAATGGGCAACAAATCCAAACCATAGTATTAGGTTGTCCGGCCATAATTTCAAATGGGCCTTTGATAGTAAGAAGCTCCAATATCCAACAACTGTTCTATTTTAATAAAAGAAATATCTATCGAGTGCAACCGAATCGGAGCTTAAATTTTCCAAAAACATCGTCGACATGGGGAACAAAAACCTCACGCTACTCTTACCTCCCTGACAGGAAGCTGTGCATATCAGCATCGACTCGACTAGGAGTACACGCACGAATCTGTCAAATCAAGGGGCCTGCCAAGTTTATTTCCGCTCAAAATAACAGGGCACCTGACGTGCTTGTAGAATTTGGACTTCACCAGTCTGCCCAAAATATAGGCCCTTGATCTCATCACAAATGTCAGGTTCAGGGGCACTGCCACTCTGTCAACTTGCTCTCTCGCATTAGCAAGAAGCGGCACCCCTCCGTAGAGGGGCACCTGGTGCGCTTGCACCACTATCTCCACTGTCCTCTGGCTTTTCCTCGACTGAGTGAATTTCTTCATCTAAGTATATCCAATACAACAAATTCAATAAACAATTTCGATTGAGATCGATACAAAACCAAACAAGATCACAAAGCTCACAAGGCGTTTTCAAATTATAACGACTTGAAAACCTTTTTTAACTAATAGTTCACGCCGGCCCAAGAAGGGTACCGGGGGAGCAGAACGACGAAGCCGAGAGAAAAGAAGAAACAACTTATCATCATCTAATTTAATTCATGACCAAGACACAGGACAGAAATTTATGTTCGCAAGGCTCATCTTCCATTCAACTTATTGGGCTCCACCCGCGCTGCACTGACCAAGATAGATAGAGACTGAGATTAAAGTTACACTAAAAGAGTCTTGGCAGTCGTTAGCAGGCACTCCAATAAAGGTCAGCCGATTGATTCCCAGTCCCACCACACACCAGCGCATATTTTTCAATTCCATCTATCTGATAAGCTCAAAAAGTTCTCGTGACCCCAGGTCCATTCAGGTGCTATAACTACGCACAATAACACCTCGATTTTCGGACCCCCCCTCCTCCTTATCCTCCCCGCCCTCGGTGACCCCGCCTGCCCTTTCACTGCAGTAATTATTACTCCTTTTTTACTGCATTAACTCAATATCTATTATTATTATAATATACGGAAAAAAACCTACACTCATACATGTGAAATAGAGAGTTAGAAGCTCATTGTTAAAGGGGTCGAAAAAAAGATGACGACGGAAGAGAAACGGGAGAGACATTTTGGGCATTAAGCCATAATACTAACTCGTAGGGGCCACCATTTATTGATTTTTTTACCTGTCCGGAAGCGATTTTGAGCTGGTAATGGTAAAGCTCGAGAGGGGTAGAGGTGACGTGGACGGAAAAAAATGTAGCTGGATTCCTGTAGCGAATCTTGACCGTAGAATTCAACGACAGCATATCTGTTGGCACCCCCGAAACATCGTTCCCCGCTTGTACATTAAAGTTCTCGAAAACCATCTTCTGCTTTGAACAAAACAAAACAAAACGGTGCAGCAGAGTTGACTAGGTGATCTACTGAGTTAAGAATCAATGGAAAACCTCATTGAATGTTTTTTTTTTTTTACTTTGTTTGGGGGAGGGGTTCAATTCAAATTAAATTGATTTTTTTTTCTTCTTTTTCCAGAGACGTGGCAGGGAAAAAGAAACGTACCTTAACGAAGATTTTGGGCTTGTAAGGCTTGCTAGAGCCCCACAGGATCAAGCAGAAGAAGGTAAACAACAGACCAAAGAAGAAAAACCCGCAGAAATACAATCTCACATTACGCGCCCTACCCCGATCGTCCTCCATTTCATCTTCGTCTTCATCGTCGCCTTGATCAATCTCGATGTGCTTCCAAGCACCCAGGCTCCTGGGGTTCTTGAGAGAGGCGGAGAAGCGCGACGTGGAGGACTCCCGCGAGTGATGAATAGGGGAGCAGTGGTAGTAGTGGTGGGCCGGCGATCCTGCGGGGCTCGACCCATACGACATCTTCTCCACGTCGTGGTTTGACGGACTTTGAACGTAGTACACGGGCCTCCGCGGCGACCTCGGCGGCCATGAAGTGTCCACACTCGTTCCTTCCGAGTCAGTCTTCGCGTGCATTTCACCGAGAGGGAGAGAGAAAGTGAAAGAGGGAGGTAGATTTGGTTTGGTCACTTATTTTGACTTGAATTTTAAGGTCCTTGAGCGTTTTTTAGGGGAGGTTGGTCTGAGACAGGAAAGGAAAATGAGGACGGTAAAGGAAATAGGACAGTGAATGCCTACTCGGCAAATGAGGGAAGAAAATGACAGAGAGGAAGAGAAAGGGAGGGAGGGAGGGAGGGAGAGGGATAGAGATTGGGAGACGGCAAATGAGGGAAGAAAATGACAGAGGGGAGAGATAGAGAGAGAGAGAGAGAGAGAGAGAGAGATTGGGAGAATTGTTTTTCATCATGAGTCACGAGATGGGTTAATTGCTCTGTTTTTTCTTTTTCTTTTTTTTTTTTTGTTCTGCTGTAGCATTTTGGGAGGATAAAAAACATCGGCAATATTTTAGAGGTGACAAAACCCGGGTCGAACCTAAAATCCGACTTGATTCACTTTAGAATCCGATCCGCAAGGAATTTACTATATATATATATATATATATATGCATATATAATCCAAACATAACTCAGTTCCAAGTGTGAGATTTTATTCGAAAATCTAAGTAAGTTCGCATCACAAATAATTTTTCTCAAAGAGATTAAAAGGTCTGATGACTTTGATTGTTTGAGCGACGTAAGTCCATCCATCCAAATAAATAAAATATAAATTAATCATCGTCTGAAAGTGGCTCGAATCGGCCTGTCCCATGGTATTTTGCCACCTTAAACAATATTCTAAACTGGCTGACCAGGAATCCTCGCGCGGGCACCCATAGAAATTATATTCATTCGCATTTGCCCGCCCTCCTCTTATTCGGGTCTCTTGCAATTTGCGAGCCACTTTGTTACTTTGGGTTAACTCCAGACTTTCAGCCCCATCTATCCGGGTCCCCCCAAACTCCTGGATCAAATCAGGATCAACATTTTCTTCAGGTTCCCACGTGGCATCATCAACATCCGTCCATCCATTTGACAAGATTCCAACCCTACTGCCACAGCATGTTCTTCTGGGCCCTCCGACTAAATACTCGGCAATTAACGCTGCTCTGGCCCACTCGTTATCGCTACCGTCGTTCCGCTTGACTCAATACTCAACCTCATCACGCTTCCCTCTCTTCTCCAGTATTATCCTGAACCTCCGCGTACTCGAACATTTCCTCCTCTAAAATCCTTACTACACTTTCTAACCCCAATCTTTCGGTCATATTGAATTGGGTTCCGTGTTGGGGTCACTTTCAAAATCTCTATACCCAGCGCCAACGGCTTCAAACCCCTATCGTCCTCTCCCTCAGGGTCCGCGCCTAGGCCGATTAATAACTTCACCACACCGGACTTCACATATCCAGAAGCCATGTGAAGAGTGGTTAAGCAGCCGCTATTGTCACGGTGGTTCAAGTCGGCTCCTGCTTCGGCTAGGGCCTTAACACACGGCTCGCACACACGAACAGCAAAGCCGTGTGTCCATCAGCATCCACGTCAAATCCATCATTGGCGGCTAGCAGCCGACTAAGCGCCGGTTCTTCTGCCTTCTTGGGGGCCGTCCACCACGGGGTTTCATACTCCGCCACCACATCTTTGGCAATTAAATCTGACGGGACCCAGGAAGGGGCATGGCCGCCTTTCCACTCAATCAAGAACTCCATGCCGGTCCCACCCGGGATTGCTCTGCCGCCGCCAATGATCCTTGCTGACTTCGCCACAGAACTCCTCCTCTTCACCAACGTTAGTGCTGTTCTTGATGTTTTCTTGAAATGCTTTTGGGGTTTCTTGGTTTTGTAATGCAAAGAGCACAAAAGTTGTGCTTGTTGCTGTGATTTGGTTTGAGGAGTACCAGAGATTGCCGGTGAGGAAGCAAAGAAGAAGAAGGAGGAGGAGGAGGAGGAGGAGGAGAAGCGATAATGTTGGTTAGCTTGAGACGGGACAGAGATTGGTTCACGAAGAGAGAGGGCGTCCATATTGGCGGGAATGTGAATGGATTGTCTTTTGTATAACTTTAATGGAGGGCTAGTAGAGTAATGTTTGGTGGATTCTTTCCATGTGATCCAAGTGAAGGAAATGTTGGAGAGGGGCAGTTGGGGAATTCTGCTGTTGTTCTCACGTGGTCCACGAAGATTTATAAAAAGTAATTAATATTTTTTTATTAAAATATTTATTATATTTATTTTTTTATTTTTAGTTGTAACTCATTTATAAATTTATAATACATAAAATTATTTTATTATTTAGTATATATCCTCAGTGAGTTATACTCAACAAAATCAAAATAAAAATTTTCTTTGTGAAAAGTATAATTAAAAATTTTAAATTTCAATCAAAATAATAATTTAAGATCTTAATTATTAATTATTTCAGAGTAATTTTTTTGTGATTTTCTCTCTTATATTAAGGCCCGAGACCCAAAAACCTCTGCGCCCAATGTTTGGGCATTAAGGCCTTCAAGTTTTAATTCCAGTTTTGTTTTGTAAGCTCAGACCCATGAGGCTGAAGGCAGCCTGCCACAGCTTTATTTCATCATTTAAATCGTTTAAATCATAGAATGGGTACTTAGAATAACTGGTTTATAAATTTTATATTAAAAATAATTTATTTTATTTATTTTTTTAAAAAAAAGAGGCTTATATGACTCTTTCATTCCCTCCTCCTCTATATATGGATTGTATAATTTTTCTTTCAGACCAACAAATTTATAATATATATATATTATAATAATAATAATAATTTAAATCGTCAAAGTGTATATAGAACAGCATTGCATTGTCTCTTGGACGGAGTACACACTCCATTATTAAACAATGTGAAGGCAATATCCGTAAGAAACATCTATGTTAATACAGCTTCCCAATTCCTGTCTTCTAAGCCAGCTTCCTTCGGTAGGGATGCAAAAACAAGAAGAATGTGCCTGAAAACGAAAAATTCAACAATAGTTTCCGCGTGGTAGTCAATTCCTGTAATTCCAAATACCTTTGCGGAGCTAGATCCCACTTTATGTAATTATTCAACACGTAAGAGACATTCTTCACCGCTGGTTCAGCGTTGGGCGCAACTATAGTAGCAATTCCGCCGTTGGATAGGAAAAGTGGACGCGTTGGGCCCGCAAACGATGGCAAGATGGATACTCCGCGCGTCCCGTCAGTAATCACGGGGCCTCACATTCGGCCATGAGTTTGTTCGAATTCGCATGTGCAGTTGGCCAAGGTTTTCCATCTCCTACTCGTGAACCCACTATAACAGGGCTATTCCCGTCAATAACACACAAGTATTAAAAATCTTCCTCTCGTGCGTGGTAGAAACTTATTGGCGATGTGGCATGTTCCCTGATTCCACTCCCTTGCCATGAGCCAACAGGGGGACACCGATTTTCTTGATTTTCTTTTTTAATTTTCTTTTTTTTTAATAAGTTCTAGATGCCCATTTTTGTCAATTTTCATATTTGGTTTCGTAGAGCCATCTAGCTTCCCTCCTTTTTGTATCGCTGCTTTAAATACGCGATCACCCATCAGTTGCCATTCGCCAGAGTTAAGAGTTTCTCATTCTGTAACTGTCTCTGAATTTAGAGGAGGGACCTGCTCTTTTCCTCTACTTTCCTCCTCAATCTTACGTTTAATTTCCCTAAAATCAGGTTAATGGGGACTAATAACAATATATGTTGGCAGCTATTTCTATGCGTTACATTATGTACTTTGGCCATTGTTGGTGCTGGTGATCCTTACAGGTTCTTTGACTGGAAGATCACCTATAGCCACATCTCTCCCCTTGGAAAAATGCAGCAGGTTTGTGGGGTTCCTTTTGTATGCGGAGAAGTTTAACAGTTTCTTCTTCTTCTTCTTCTTTTTTTTTTGGCTTGTCTGATCTAAGGGATTTCTTATTTTATGTTTTTGGGTTGCAGGGAATTCTTATTAATGGACAATTTCCGGGACCGGATATATATTCTGTAACCAATGACAATCTTGTCATTAACGTTTACAATCACTTGAAGGAGCCTTTTCTCATTTCATGGTGAGACTTTTCTTCTGCCACTGTCGTTTTCTTTAACTTTCCCAAGCCATGTTAGTTTCCGTGACAATTGACAAGAGCCCGACTAGGTCTCTAATTATTGGTTGTTTCAGACTTTCAGCATCATCTTGAGGAAAATTAACTTTAATTTTGGTGCGGGTTTGGTATAAAGATAGTTCTTTCTAGGCAATACTGAGAAACGAAGAGTTTGTATGGTTGGTCTGTATCACACAGAAGAGGGTGTAAAGCAGTTGGCTTTTAGGGTGGATTTTTTTTAATAAAAAAAAAAGAAAAGCCATTTAATATTTGGAATAGGTTCTTTTAGAGTTTATCAATCTCAACGGATGCTATATGAATAGAGAGTGGCGTTTTGGGCGGAGACTTTTAATTCCAAATAACAGTTTTCTTCATTTGTTAATGGAAATAATACCCTTTCTAAAGGATGCGTAGTCAGTGACTCGGTGTTTTCAGTTACTTCTCAAGAAGTCCATAGAACTATGACGGATACCTATGTAAATCAATGGCGTTACTGGGTACTGTAAGACTTACGCAAAGTTACAATCTCTATGTTCTTACTTCCAAAACAGTGGCTCCTTCTAGAACGAAAAAAATAAAGAAAGAAAAAGAAAGGTTGGGGATGTAGCCCAACAACTTTTTCAGATAAAATTGAATTTTAGACGGTTTTTCCATTTTAACAATTGCATCATTCATTAGGGCAGAAATAAGAATCCTTATAAACATACAAATATAAAAAAATGATTAAAGAACAACTGGAAAGGTCAATTGCAAATGTGCCTTTGTATTTAATTCTGTTGTTGAAGGATCGTTGGTTGTTTGACTTGGATTTTACTATTACTTCACGGGTGGGGATTAATTTGTTTTAGTAAATCAGGAATGGGGTTCAACAGAGGAAAAATTCGTTTCAAGATGGAACAAGTGAAACCACATGTCCAATCCCACCGGGCAAGAATTTCACTTACAAATTACAAGTGAAAGATCAGATTGGCAGCTTCTTCTACTTCCCATCTCTAGGCATGCACAAGGCAGCTGGTGCGTTTGGAGGCATCAGAATCCTTAGTAGGCCATTTATCCCCATACCATTCCACGAGCCTGCCGGTGATTTCACAGTTCTAATTGGAGATTGGTACAAAACCAACCACTGGGTAACTAGCGCAACCTATATACAACATAATTGCAAATTAATTCAGAACGTAGTGCATGTTTGATGCTGATGGGACAGGAGCTGAAGCTATTCTCTGTTTCAGAAACTGAAGGCCCAATTAGACAGGGGTCACAAGCTTCCTCACCCACATGGCATTCTCATCAATGGTCGCAGCAATGGCACGACCTTCACATTCGAGCAAGGTAATATTTGCATTTTGAACCATAGTTTATATAAGCTATGATACTAATTACCATTAGGCCATAGTGCCATCTTGGAAACCTCGAACAAGTTAACAATATGGTAAAATCATGCATGATGCAATTCTGTCACTGCAGGGAAAACTTACAGACTCAGGATATCGAATGTGGGACTGCAAAATTCACTCAACTTTCGAATCCAAGGCCATACGATGAAGCTGGTTGAAGTGGAGGGTACACACACTGTCCAGAACGCCTATTCCTCCCTGGATATCCACCTGGGTCAATCCTATTCAGTGTTAGTCACAGCTAATCGTCCGGCCAGAGACTACCACATTGTTGTCTCAACTCGTTTCAGCAAGAGGCTCCTCCTCTCCACTGCCACTCTACACTACAGAAACTCTGTCCGAAAAGCTACTGCTCGAATCCCACGTGCAAGGACCACCTCAATTAAGTGGTCTATGAACCAGGCTCTTTCCATTAGGTAGTTTATTTACTTTGGCCAGTACTTTGGTTGTTTTTCTTTAACAGATTCAAATGAACTTGACGTACTTTTGTTTCTGATGACAGGACAAACCTTACAGCAAGCGGACCAAGACCGAACCCACAGGGATCATACCACTATGGACAAATAAGGGTTTCTAGAACTATCAGGCTAGAGAGCTCTGCAGCTAGTGTCAATGGCAAGCAGAGATATGGGGTAAACGGCGTGTCTTTTGTCCCAGCTGATACACCCCTTAAGCTCGCAGACTACTTCAACATTGGTGGCGTTTTTCGCGTTGGAAGCATCCCAGATCAATCATCTGGCAAGAAGTTACACCTTGACACATCTGTTATGGGAGTTGATTATAGGACTTTCATTGAGGTTGTGATTCAGAATCATGAGAAGATCGTCCAGAGTTGGCACCTCAACGGATATGCCTTCTTTGTTGTCGGGTAAGAGCTTTTTGTAAAGACTACCGTTAATTTTCCGGAATGTTAGAGGCATAACATTATAAAATTAAAGTAAATTCAATCCGATGTCTTCTGTGAAGATATGTTATTTCCCCCATATAAAATTCATATATTATGCTGAAATTAGAGCAGAAATTCCAAATCTTACCCAAACAATAGGGTAAAAATTCAAATTACGCGTTTGACATCTGCAGCATGGACAAAGGAAGATGGAGACCAACTAGTCGTAACCAATACAATCTTGTAGACGCAGTTCCACGTTGCACCACACAGGTAATGAAGTTACTCCTACATTCCTCTCGCTCTCGTGTTAGCTATAACATGAAATAGTTCGTGGTTTCAATGGACAGCTGCTTATCAAACAACTTATCATTGCCGTGTTGTTGCAGGTGTACTCCAAATCATGGACAGCTGTTCTCATATCACTTGACAACGTGGGAATGTGGAATTTCAGGACAGAATTTTGGGCGAGGCAGTACCTGGGAGAACAGTTTTACATGCGCGTCTACGCACCGGTGAAGTCAACTAGGGACGAATATCTCATTCCAGAGAATGCGCTTCTCTGTGGCAAGGCCAAAAACAAGAATATATTGCCTCCATAAAACTTTGCCATTGGTGTGGTGAGACTATAAAAACCAACTTAATTCCTATTCCACTCAATGCGGCCCCCCGACTCCGGGTTCCTTTCGTTTGTTAAAGATTTCCCTTTTTTTTTTTTTTTTTGGAAAACAGAAAAAGTTAAAAAGAAGGAAAAAAAAAACATGGGGGAAACGTGGTTCGACCTCCCAATTACGTATACAATACAGTGGGCACGGGATGGGTTACTTCCCCGTGTAACATTTCCGTTTTGTTGTAATTAAACAAATGTGTGCACTCTGCTCACTTGTCAATGTATCCAAAATGTGCCCGTCTGTCTGTCAATCTGTACAAGATTCAAAAATATTCATTTCGGTTCCCTAAGTGGGTATTATTATTTGAAATTAGGGGTTGCATTACTCTACACGGTAGAAACATTTTCTCCGAAAGGTAGGAAAACATGGCAAAAAAACCAAAAAAATAAAAAAGGACTCTCCAGGGTTGTCATGTCAGCCTCGTCAGTGGTATATACTTGTACACTAAACCCAAGCAAACAACCATGCTCTAAGCCCCCTTGCAAAATATACGCGTAGTTACTGTGTAATTTGAGGAATCTTGATCATGCTGGAGGGAGGGGGGCGGCTGCCAAGTGACGCCGGCACCAGGCGTCGCCACTGTTGGACTCCGAGATCTTACTTTCCCATGACCACACGCTTTTGAATAGCCGGATTGCGCCGGTTCATAGTTCATTGTTCAAACAGTCTGAATTACGAAATTACCCCTGACTCCGCGCCAGCGGCCATAGACACAGGTGTTTTGCTGATCCTGCTTACCCCAAATAGCCATTGCTTCCATACCTTGGAACTTTAAAAGTTCCATCTGCACATCTTTTTTTTTTTTTTTTGGGTATATTAGAAATAAGGACCCTTTTTGGAAAGTACTCTTATTTATTATTTTCAAGTGCCATGACTTGTATGTAATTTTGTAAACAGAAATTACAATTTCATAACAAACAAAAAGAGTAACCTCTTCGCATTGATGATATAAATTATTGAAAAATGACTGGACCTATCGTTGTATTTATCACGCATGTAATTGTTTGGTTCCAATTTTATATGGGTCGCCTGACTTGAAAGTCATTATAAGTTTCATAACTTCGTCGGAGACCTCAAAGAAGAATTGTCGGGGGTTGCATTGACACGTTTTGCAACACGTTAATTACTGAAATGGAACTCTGATTTTGGCTGTGTTTTGTGGCATATGGCTCGTGACTTACCAACATCTAATGGAAAAAATGATAAGAGGAAAAGGGAAAATTATGAATTTCGGTAGTTGGTGATTTCCAAATATTCCATCGACTAAAAGCAAGAGATTCTTCAAAATTCGTTTAAACCAGTGTTACCTTATACCATGTATCTTATTCATAATTTTCATCAATAATTTCAAATGGAGCATATACTTCTCTCGAATGCTCTTCAAAATGGAGCAAATTATCTTGCAGTGTGTACTGTTTAGGTAGGCATTTACTTCTCTTGATTGTTTACTAGTGTGCTATTTTGGTTGTAACTATTGAAGAAGATAACAGCTTCCTACAAGGACGGTCGATGTTGGATTTCACTTTCCCATGCAAAAATAGCAACCCCACAAACTATCCTTGCCGGATTGGCGTTTTTTGAAGAGGAAATGGCTTGAAACATGAGCCAACAGCTCTGCTAGCAAACAAGTCCTTGTGCATTGAAGGCAGATGCGGTAAAAACTTGATTATAATTAATCAGCATATTAGCAGTTGGGTTTCAAAGACCGACAAATGGAGTCGATAACAATAAAGCTTCACATTGTCGATTGGATTACAGTAAACTAGTCAGTTTGGTAGAATCCGCCCAAGTTCTTGGAAGCTTGCATTCCTAAGGAAAGAACAACACTTGCATGTACTTTTGTGTAGCTTAGGCCCTATAAATACTTGAAACTTCTTCGAGATTAAAATCAAGCTTCTATCACCAATACACAGTGAAGTATAGGAGAGCAAAAGCGGAATTCCTGTCCTCGCTTCATCATGGAGAAGCAAAATTTTCTTCTGGTTATAAATTTCCTTCTAGTTCTATATTTGGCCATTGTTGGTCTCGCCTTTGCTAATGCAGAGCCACGGGCTATGTTTGTACTTGGAGATTCAACGGCTGACGTAGGGACAAACAATTTCCTGCCTGCAAGCACATTTAGGGCAGATATTCCTCCTTATGGCATCGATTTTCCAATCCACAAACCTACCGGCAGGTTCAGTAATGGCTTCAACAGTGCCGATTTTCTTGGTTAGTATGCCTCACTTCTTCTGCCGCCTAGTTATGTTTGCTAAACAATAGTAGTTATCCATGCATGCAAGCGTACGTGAAGCAGCGGCATCACTGCTTTGAATTTGATATGATTCACTTTTTGTGATGGTTTTATTGCCAGCTATGCTAATGGGATTGAACAGAAGTCCTCCACCATTCTTGTCTATTGCAAACAACAAAAATGCTTTCAACCCAAAGCGATTCAGGGGAGTTAACTTCGCCTCCGCCGGGTCGGGCCTTCTGGGCATTACTGGACAAAATATAGTAAGGGCCTATTTTTCCTTGGGAACTATGTCTTGTACCTTTTTTTGCCAAAAATCCCAAAATAATAGTTGATATCCTTTCCCATTTCAGTCAAATTCGACAAAAAACCAGAAGAATGTTGTTTCACTGGGAGAGCAGATAAACCAACTCTACTTCTGCTATAGCAATCTTGCGGCTCATATGGGTCTAGCAGATGCCAAGGCTTTGCTTTCAAAGTCTTTGTTCTTCATCAGCTCTGGCAGCAATGATATTTTAAACTATCAGCAGTGGCAAAGTACACTAACCCACCAACAGTTCATTGCTTATTTAGAGAGTGCTTACGAAAACCACTTAAGGGTAATATTTGCTCTAGCTGCTTATTATGTTATGATTAAGTGGCAACAATAAAGTCACGATAGCTTATTATTGCTTTACCTTGGAAACGTTCTGGAAGGTGAACTGTATGAGCTTGTCTCCAAATTGTACTTAATCTTATATTCAAGAGTCATTTTTATGCGCAGTATCTTTATAGACTTGGAGTAAGGAAGTTTGGCATTATTAGCGTCCCACCAATTGGATGCTGTCCATCCCAAAGAGCTCTTGATGCCTGTGGGAAGTGTTCTCAGAATTTGAATGATCTTGCCGAACTTTTTCATTCAAGGATCGATGCCCTCATGTGCAAGCTTAGCTCTGAACATACAGACATCAAGTATTCAATTGGAAACACGTTCAACATGACTATGAATGTGATAAAGCAGCCCCTTAAATTCGGTAAATGATATTCATGACGCTTACAATCTAATTGAGCATCACAACAGGATGTGCTTAATGCAGTGTATGCGTCTAAGGATTATTACAATTCATTGATTGGCACGATCTGATTATCCGCATGTTTCCTGACTGAAAAATTTTCAGGATTCAAGGATGTGCAGGATGCATGTTGTGGTGGTGGGAGCTTCAATGGACAATCGTTTTGTAGTCCAAAAGCAACTCTTTGCCAGGATCGCAGGGATCATCTGTTCTGGGATTTATTCCACCCCACGGAGGCTGCTTCACAGTTGGCAGCAATCACTCTCTTCAATGGTGGACCAGAGTCTGTGCGCCCAATTAACTTCAAACAGCTGGCTCAAGCTTGATGACCCAAAGGACACCTCACTGCCGCTGTGCGGACTTGACTTGACCGGATTGTTTCATCCATTATGCCATTGTATTACCGTATTGCTGGCCTTGACTTGAAAATTCGACTCTACTGATGCGCTTGAATAAGAGTGGAGTTCCCAGTAAGTTAATTTCCTTTTTTCTCTTTTTATGCTCTAGTACATGGCTATTTGCTGTATGCAATATCAATTCATCTTTTCCAACAAAGCCAGGGGTGGCCCCTGTTAACATTTTGTGCCTCCTGTATCCATGCCTCCTTTCATTTTGATTATAAAGTTAAAAAAGACGACTGGGAACTTGACTCTGCCCATTGTCAGAGACCAAATTGGACATCTTGGATAACAGAGGAATTGAACAAGTATTCTCATTCATGGAATTTGTAAGGTGAAATGTTACAGATTATTAGTGCCTAGTGGATTAGCTTTCCCCGCTACAATTTTAGAAAAGCAAGACTGAACCGGGCCTCGATTTAGCGAGACAAGCAGCCGTTGGAGGAAAAAGTGAAAAAGACAAAGGAATAGTTTTCTCTTTCCTCGCAAAAAAAAAAACCCAAATGGAAATGGCGTCACTCTCAAACCCTACTGGCCTCGCTCGGCCACGTTGATTGCATCTGCATAATCTGAGCCCTGGCCTGCCAAGCCCCCCCCTAGTCAGTGACGTGCGACTGCCCACCCTATTTGTCAAACTCGACGGAAACAGCCATTCCTAAGCGGGGTACAAGTATTTTGATGATGTACACGTCGGCATATGATCCAACGTGGAAGAATACTTGGCCTTCACACCATTTCAGGCTGCTTTTAGCCGCTGGAGATTCTCCCCCAGAGTCTCCCACTCTCCCCGTGACCGTGAGATCGTGGCCGTCAACTCCCACGTGATGTCCATACAGTTTCAGAGATCCGTTACTCATTTTACCCGTTGAGTTCCCTCCGATCGCCTTTTTCTTTTCTTTTTTTTTTTAATAAAAAATTTGATGTTAGTCGATCAATTAATAATGATGGGCACTGAAAAAGGAAAAAAATCAAATGGGTTTTAAATTTAGAAAGTGAGGGGTGCCGAGTCGGCTGCTTTTGCTTGCTTTTTGGGGCAGCAGAGCCGATGGGCTTTTATATCCCTCTCCCGCCACTAGAGCAACGGTCGTTCCGTCTCTCCCACCCACTCCGTAATTCCCTCCTCCATTGGCGTCCGTCAAAATCCTTGTCTTTTTCTTTTTACCACGTCAGCATTCTTCAGCCAGGCATCGGATGACGTGGGTTGGGGGGGGGGCGTCCCCACCAACAGCGGGGCCGTGTCGGGCGCTGAACGGGCCAGTTTCTTTTTCGATAATCAGCGTGCAAACATAATGCAATTCTCTAATTTAATTTTGATTCTCATGTGATTATATAAATTCTTGTAAATTGGAATGCAAAACTTTATTAAAGGACGACCTTGACTAGATGAATAAATAGTCCTCCGATCCGACGGTGATCAAAACCAATCGTATAATGGGAAGCGCTGTAAATGTTAGCATCTCCCAACAAACCAATCATCGGCTTTTTCCTCCATCATCATCGACCCCACTAAATACTACCACACACACCCTCTCTCTCTCTCTCTCTCTCTCTCTCTCTCTTTTAGTACAGTACTTACTACTCGGGACTAATGGAGCGATAAAATAAAAAAAAAAAAAAAAGGACAAAAGCAGCGGCGAGAGAAAAGAGAGAAACTGTGTGTTTGTATGTGTGCGTGGGTGTGTGCGTGGTTAGTTAACAGGGACCTCAGTGGCGTGCTCTGCTCTGCTACCGCTGTTTTTTTTTTTTTGGTTGTCTTGGGGGGTTTTTGTTTTCCGAATATCAACCACCGCCATCAATTAGTAACTGTAGCCACCTGTTCCTGGGTTTTATCAGGTAGGTTTGGTCTCATTGTCGCCAATGTGGAGCTGAGATCTCTGTTTCCACGCCGGATCTTGATGGAAATGGGGAGCGTGTCGTCCGACGGTGGCCTCGATGATCAGCAGAGCGAGAGATGTGGCAGCTACAGCTTGAGCGCTGACGTCAGCGAGTCCGAGAGCTCCAGCAGTTTCTCCCGTCTCCGCTTCGATGGCGAAGGTGCTTCCAGCTCCTTTACCTCTTCTCCACGTCCCCCTGCGCCGGGGAGATTCTCTTTCCTACCGGCCCAGGTGCAGCTGCCGGTGATTGGAGGCAATGATGCCGTGGTTTGGGGGGAGAAGCCTGAGAAAGCGGAGACCGATTTGTCTGGTAAGTCCACTTCCGTACAAGAAATTTGCTAGTTATTTCTGTTTCGTTCGGTACTGATTTTCCTTCTTTCTCTTTTAAAAATAATAATGATAAAATCATTAAATTTTATGGGCAATTGAGAAAACCATACAAGACTTAAATTTTGACGATGAAAATTTCATTGGCGCCTGATTAGTTGATTTTTGTTCTTAAAGATTTTATTTTATTTTATTTTAACGTACATCTCCATCCATCTGATTTCTTAGTAACAAACAGGAGACTGTAATTTCTTCTGCTAATTGAAGATCTCTGTGTTGCCTGGCATCTGAGGGGTACCTTTATAATTGTTTTCTATATTTAGTAATCGGTCCTCTTTTCGCCCAATTTTTTTGTAGAGGTTGAATTAATGAAAGAGAGATTCGCAAAGCTTCTTCTGGGAGAGGACATGTCTGGAGGGGGCAAAGGCGTGTGTACTGCACTTGCCATCTCAAATGCCATAACAAATCTATCTGGTGTGTCTAAAGCAAAACTCCATTAGCTGGATATTTGTATAACAATCCGTTTTCTTATATGTGTATGCAAGTGCTTGCATAACTGGGATTTTAATTGCAGCCACTGTATTTGGTGAGCTCTGGAGGTTGGAGCCGTTGGCACCTCAAAAGAAGTCTATGTGGCGCAGAGAAATGGAATGGCTGTTATGCGTGAGTAATTCGATTGTTGAGTTTGTCCCTTCCATACAACAATTCCCTGGTGGAGGTACCTATGAGGTCATGACTACTCGACCGCGCTCTGATTTATATGTGAATCTTCCTGCTCTCAAAAAACTTGACACCATGTTAATAACAATGCTTAATGGGTTTTCTGATACGGAGTTCTGGTATGTTGATCGGGGAATTCTTTTGGCTGATGATGGTGACTGTGATGGATTTCCATCTAGCATTAGTAGTGGGAGGCCTTCAATCAGGCAGGAAGAAAAATGGTGGTTGCCATGTCCAAGACTTCCAGAAAATGGGTTATCTGAGGATGGGAGGAAGAAATTGCAACAGTGTAGGGATTGCACTAACCAGATATTAAAGGCAGCAATGGCAATTAATAGTAGTGTGCTGGCTGAGATGGAGATACCCACTGCATATGTGGAGACATTGCCCAAGGTTTGGGTTTTTCCTTCTGTTGAATTATAATGCCTGTATGACTAGGATTTGGACTGAGTGCCTATAGCATGGAATGCCTCGTCTTGTTCAATCCCCTGTTCTTTCTGGTACTCTTATATTATTTTTAGTTCTTTTTGTTACAGATTTTGTTTTCCAGAACAAATTATTATTAAAACAGGTTCTGTTGGTGGAACTTAGTTGCTAGGAGCCTGCTTTTATATGCCTCTTAAAGAACTAATCCAGTACATTTTTGTCAAATACCTCGATTATTGCCCATTTTAATTAATATACCGGGCTTTAGATGCTGAAAAGAATTTCGCTTGATTTTTTTTTCTGGGCTTGAAGCCCCTGGTTCCGGATGTCAAAAGTAACTTGTTTTTATTCCAGAGAGTGAGCATAGTCCTTTGATGCTGACTGGGGAAAAAAAAGAACTAAAAAAATTAAATTTCTTTGCTTGAGGGAACATTATTACCATCTAAGGGATGACACATTTTGGAAAGCAATGACACTATCTGCTGCACAAAATGTATGAATATCTTGGGAAAAGGTTTAAATATGTTGCAACTCTGCTGAAGTATCATGGTGCTAAATTGATCTTGTGATGAAAAAGAAAAAGAATATGCAGTGATCTTGTGATGCAGCAGCGAATAGAACAACAACAGGCTAGCACCCATGAGTCTTTGCTGCTCTTATAGTATAAATTCGGTTCACCAACGGTTACTCTGGAGTCAAGTTTTTGTGTTTCATTTCAATTGGACAGGTTCCTCATGGGCTGCTGCTTTTTGGTTTGTTTCTTTATTTTCAAAATCTATATTTTAAACATTTTCTTTTTGTTGTCATTTTTTGTATTACTAATTTTCAGACTGGAAAAGCTTCCCTGGGTGACCTCATCTATCGCTACATAACAGCTGAGCAGTTCTCACCAGAATGTCTCCTTGATTGCCTAGACATGTCAACAGAGCATCATAGTTTGGAAATAGCTAACAGAGTTGAAGCAGCCATCCATGTCTGGAGGCAGAAAGATCAGAAAAAACACAAAAATAATTCAAAAGTCAAGCACTCATCATGGGGTGGCAAGGTCAAGGGTCTTGTTACTGATGCTGAAAAGAATTATTTTTTGACTCGGAGAGCTGAGACTCTCTTACAAAGCTTAAGGCTTCGTTTTCCTGGCCTCCCACAAACAGCATTGGACATGTGCAAGATTCAGTATAATAAGGTATCCACTTGAATCTCTCACAAAATACCTAGCAGAACTATTTACTAGAGTTTTAGTACGGGGAACTGAGTTTCAATCAAGGTTTCTGGCATCAATCCTTTTTGTCTTAGAAGTGAGCACCAATCAGTAATATCAGAAAGTTTTGCAAATCTCTCAGGACAGAGTGCCTGAAAACATCTAGAAAGTCTGTCAAAATGGGTGAGAGAGAGAGAGAGAGAATATACCAGTCCAGTTGTTGCAGTCGTTGTAGCTCACTGCAACCATGGGGTATATTTTGAGTGCATACCACCTGCATGATCTAGGTTACCTTGTGCAGATAATTGCCTGGTGCAAGTCTCTTGGGACTTTCTGTGCAATAAAGGCTGCCAGCTTACCTGATTTTGATGGACGCAAATTGGCATTTTTACATTTAGTTTTTTATTGTTATTGGTTCACCCTCTGTTAATAACAGAATGATTATCAAGAACCATTATTCCATGTTTGTTAAGATTTGGTCATTTGTTTACTTTTTCTTTTGATGAAACAAATGGCTGAGACAGAGTCGATAAAATAATTTGTTTTGTTGCAGGATGTTGGGCAGTCAATTCTTGAAGGCTACTCAAGAGTAATGGAGAGCCTGGCCTTCAACATTATGGCAAGGATAGATGATGTTCTTTATGTAGATGATGCTATCAAGAGATTTTCTGTGGCAGAATCAGCGTCTCACTTTAATAGGGGAGGTTTGGGTGGCGTTCCCATCCAGAAGCGGATCTCTCCTAGCCCATTCTCAGTCCAGCACAGCCCTTTTGGTTCTCCATTTGCTACCCCAACTTTCTGTTCCTCCACGCCAGCAGCTGGAAGCCCAGTAAGAGCACCGTCATCTCTTAAAAAGAACAATCTGGAGGTGGCAACTGATCGGAAGTTTGAAAAACTGTTACCATCTGATATTGAGAGAGTTTGGTCGTACACTGGTAACCTCAGTGAGAGAAGAGCTTCTGGGGATGCTCCAGAGCGTGATTGACCATGAAGAACAACTGCCCAGAGTGTCACTGTCCCAAGGAAGTTACCGGAGAAAGTGAAAATCTGTTGAGAGCAGCCTTACGGACGTTGGTCATCTGTATTGTTATCTAACCATGTCTCTGTATATTGTTTAGCTATAGAAATACCATGATCTGAAGTTTTGATTGTTCCTTCTTATCTTGTTGTAATTAGGGAAGATTTAAATGTATATTTTTGCAGTTCAAGAAATGCTATTTTTTATCTGTTGGTCACCGTTAGCATTTCACACAGTGAGGTAGGGGAGATTCATAATTCATGCCAGGCGCATTCATCCAGCACATATGTAGACGCGCACTCCCCCAACTCCGGAGGAAACATTTAAGTATAGATGATGACAAAACCGATTGGGTTCGGTCATTCTGCATCGTTCTTCTCTTCGGGGTAATGGAGTCATTTCAGGTCAAGTTATTTCAAATTGTGATATGGGTCAATCATATCAACAATTCAAGCCCAACTCACTTGTGCCGAGGGTAAATCACAAAAGACCAATAAGCTCATCACAAAAGCCCAGTAAGCCCACCGCAGCGGCCACCGCCTTTGTGTCTTTTGTGTGTGTGTGTGTGTGTGTGTGTGTGTGTTTTAATTAATTAATTAAAATTGCCGTATTAATAATTCTGACTGGACTGCGTTCCCTCTTATTTTTCTCTGGGCATTTCTTTACTGGCACTGACATGGAGAAGCAGAAGGAGAGGAAGAAAGAGGAGGATGGCGCGGGTAAAAGAAACGCCCCAAGATTGTGGAATTCGAGGCAAACGATATTTGGAGGGGGACAGCTTCAAATAGCCGAAGACGGCGCTTCCCGCTTGGTCGGTAGTATCATCGAAAAGGGTATTTCAGAAAACCCCCAAACCGGTTCTTCTCCTCGCCGCCTCACTCTGCCTCCTAAACCCTCTGTTTTGCCTTTCCCCGTCGCCCGCCACCGCTCCCACGGACCCGTAAGCCCCCCTCCCTCTCTCTCGCTCCTGCTTTTTAGTTCAAGTGAATAATATCCGTTTCTTTGGATTTAAGTTTAAAGAAATAAAGAAAAAAGAAACAGCGAAAATATCTGAGTGCAAGCAAAGTTAAATCTTGTGCATTGTCGCGGCTTCATTCAAGTTTAATGTTATTCGTTTGACTTATTTATTTATTTCAAAAAAAAAAAGAAAAAAGAATCGTTTTCCCCTTCAAATGATGTGTGGACTCATCCTGTAGCATTGGGGGCCAATAAGCAGTGCAAAGGGCCGTGTTAATGATAATGAGGATGATGATGATGTTGAAGATGACGGAGTAGATAATGTTTCTGGTCATTTTGATCCCATATCAGCATTTGCAAACCCCGTACAGAGGAAGCAGAAGAAGGGTTTGGATCTTAGCCAATGGAGAGACTTTACTCCAAGTAATGAGACGGGAAAAAGGGAAGAAGATGAGTTATGCTTCAAGAACACCACAAAACATGAGAAAGGTAGAGACTTGCTTGCCAGTGTGGGCAAGCAAATCATGGAACTCGACT
The DNA here is from genome assembly GCA_021464305.1 of Kandelia obovata. Classification (NCBI taxonomy): domain Eukaryota; kingdom Viridiplantae; phylum Streptophyta; class Magnoliopsida; order Malpighiales; family Rhizophoraceae; genus Kandelia; species Kandelia obovata. The sequence goes on along the minus strand of CM038472.1, from coordinate 13,668,116 downwards.
CCTCTCAAGTTAATGAGGCTCCTATGGAAATGGATGTCAAACTAGATTTAAGATCTTCTATTCCTCAAGCCAAAACTTCGGAGGCTGTTTCCAATTATAGGGATGCCAGGCCTCTCAAATCAGCAGCTAACATGGAAGTAGATGCAAGATATGATCTATGCGAAGGTGAAGTGGGAAGCAGTGAAAGAATGTCAAGTAGTGGTGCTACTAAAGCACAGATTGGAGAATTGGGGAATGTTGTTCATTTGTTAACTGATACAAATTCTACCTCTAGAATTAACAATTCTTCAAATGAACAAAAACCCGTGTCCCTTGAAAGTGAGATTGATGCTGAAAATTGTGCTCGGTTGCAGAGTATGTCATCTGAAGAGATTGCACAAGCACAAGCTGAGATAATGGAGAAGATGAACCCTTCGCTACTAAACTTACTGAGAAAACGAGGCCAAGAAAAACTAAAGAAGCAAAAGCTTTCTAGCTCAAATGGCAACTATGATGTTGACCTGGCTAATACTCTGAGTGAGAATCAGTCAAGGAAGCACTCCAATATTTCTGCCCATGCAGGGAGCGATAATTCTGAGATGATGAAAACCGGCACCTCAAAATATGCAAATAGTTGGCTAGACAATGATGTGGTACAGAATTCCCCTACGGGCAATGACAGTTTGTGGAATACTTGGAGTGAGAGAGTTGAAGCTGTTAGAGGGTTAAGATTTTCTCTGGAAGGGGATGTTATTGCAGGTGAATCCAAGTCTGGTAAGAGTGAACTATTATTATCGCTGCTTGTTTCTGTCTTCATGGTGTCGTCAGTTCTTTGTTTAAACACCAATCAAATTCTACTCTCCAAGCTGAGTTTATTTTGGCCTTGGGATACTTTTTGTCAGGAAATTGTATCTAGATTTGAAGATAATTGGAGATTTTGCTACCATTTTGCTAGATGATTAAGTAGAGGGGAAGAAAGAATGTCCTCCTGTTCGATATATTTAACTAGATGTCAATGGTTCTCATAATTGAGAAGGTCAAACATTATGGGAGTGAGAAGTCCAACTCTGAGTATTTGGTTTTGAAATCTTCTGCATTGATTAAGAGGGCTTGTTGTAAGGTAACACCTAACACTAGTATCAGGTTGCTGCTGCTTGCCTAAGGTTTGCTAGGACTGCTAATAAGCAATTTCAGATCTAAATTTTTCAGTTTCTTTTCTAAATTTCCTGATGATCCCACAAAATTCTGAATATATGTTTTTAGTTAAACATTTTTCTTTTATATTTTTTGTGGCATTATCTGGAAATTGTCGAATAACTCAGTTACTCTTTTCAATTTCTTATTGGAAATTTGATTAAAGTCCTACCAAGGTCTTGTATCTTTAATAGGAGAACCATGATATCCTGATAATGAGCATGTCAAAAATCTTGTTATTTGTGTGACATCGTGTTCTTTAATTGAAATTTAGCAATTCCAATTCATGCTGAAGGTCATATGTCCTTTGACAAGATGGGCACTGCTGATAGTGTTGGGGAACGTGACTTTTTGAGGACTGAAGGGGACCCTGGTTCTGCAGGTTATACTATAAAGGAAGCTGTACAACTAACTAGAAGTGTGGTCAGTCAGCTTCACACCTTGTTCTCCAATTAATTTGAACCAAGAACTAAAGTTTTAGCTTTCTCACAAGGCTAGGAAATCTTTTTGTGTTGTCACCTCGGCTACATGTTGTGTCACCTGTAATTCTTAAACTTGTTTGTTTCAGATTCCAGGACAACGGGCCCTTGCATTGCATCTACTTGCATCTGTTCTTGGTAAAGCAATATACGGTATTCAGCAAAATCTGGTTGGCAGTATTCTGAAAGATGCCATTCAAATTGATGAGCATATTGATTGGCAGGCTGTTTGGGCATTTGCACTTGGTCCTGAACCTGAGCTCTCTTTAGCGTTGAGGTGAATTCCATCTCTATGCTTTTGTTACTGATTGTTGATGCCCTTTGACAATGAGTGGTTTATGCACATAGGCTTGATAGACGAAACCTGTCTTTTAACTAACAACATAAAGATGCAATATAACCACCATTTTTTTTTTGGGTTTCAGGATGTGCCTTGATGATAACCACAGTTCAGTAGTTTTAGCTTGTGCAAGAGTTATCCAGTGTGCTCTAAGTTGTGATTTAAATGAGAAATTCTTTCAATTCTTGGAGGTAGAGCTCTTTTTCTCAATTTTCTTGTTTGTTTCAATTGCTATTAACAATTGACTGTTGATTTTGGTGCATATTTCAGAAAATAACAAGTTGTGAGAAGGTTATCTTCACTGCCCCTGTTTTTCGAAGCAAGCCAGTGGTTGATGTTGGTTTCCTTCATGGTGGTTTTTGGAAGTACAGTGCTAAACATTCAAACATACTGGCTTTTGGCGAGGATGTCATTAATGAGGAGACAGAAGTGGCATCTACAATTCAGGATGATCTTGTTGTCGCTGATCAAGATTTTGCGGCAGGTTTGGTGAGGATGGGAATCCTTCCAAGGATGCGCTATTTTCTGGAAGTAAGCCTCTTTGTACATGGATAGAATAATGTTGAATTATATAGGCTACAGAATAGTGTGAAAGTTTTCTTATAGTTGCCAATTTTTGGCAGGACATAAGAGGTGACATTTAGATGAGAATCATATTCTCTTTCTTACTCCTTTTTTTTTTTTTTATGGCTTTGCACTGCTTATATGATTATATGTCTTGTTTTGATTGATATGTCCTTTATGACATGATCTTGACAATGCATCCTGCTTTCTGTCTTTGAATTTGATAATTCCTGATGTAAATTCATATGTACTGCTTTAGGCAAAACCTGAAGTTGCTTTGGAAGAATGCATAATATCTGTACTTGTAACGATAGCAAGGCATTCCCCAACGTGTGCAAATGCAATTGTGAATTGCGAAGGGCTTGTCCATTCTGTTATTGACAGATTCACTGTGGAAGATGATTCTGAAATTCGGCCTTCTAAGATAAATTCTGTACGCCTTTTGAGGGTAAGATATCTTTCATATATTTCTGGGCTGATATTTAATGGTTATTTTTCTTATGAAGTCATTCTGTAGCAAATTACTCTAATAATTCACCCAAAAACAGTGTTATGGTAATGTTCTATTGTGATGTATAACAGGTTTTGGCGCAAACTGAGAAGAAGATTTGTACTGACTTTATAAAGAATGGGTCTTTTCAAGCAATGACAAGACATCTGTATCAAGAAACCTCCCCCATTGAGCAACGGGCAAAGCTAGGGAAGGAAAATTGTAAACTTTTATCGGCTTTGATGGCTGAACAACTCCATTTTTGGAAGGTCTGCATTCATTATGGTTTCTGCATATCATACTTTAAGGGTATCTTTCCTGCTTTATGCTTGTGGCTGAACCCTCCTGCTTTTGAGAAGCTTCAAGAGAATGATGTTCTTATTGAATTTGCTTCCATCTCTAGGGAGGGATACCATGTTTTGGAGGCTTTAGCTAGAAAACTTCCAAATTTCTATACAGAGGAGTGTCTAAATAATCAATATCTTCCTGGTGATGAGCCTGATGACACTGAAAAATGGGCTTGGTGCTATGTTATGCCAATAATTGATGTGGCTTTAAAATGGGTGGCACTGAAAGATGATGCTTATGTGTCTAAATTGTTTCAGTGGAAAAAGGGGATTGACTTTGATCTTGTTTTTCAAGATTCATCTGTTATCTCCGTATTGTGGGTGTATTCAGCTGTCATGCATATGCTCTCCACTTTGCTTGAGAGACTGAAACCAGAGGAGACCATGAGGGGTCAATGTTTGCCTGCATTTGTTCCTAAAATTGGACTGGCAATTATTAAGACTAGCATTTTTGAATTTTCAGGGGTCGGTGACATTTATCGTGGAAAAGATTTGACTGGTGTTGGGTCTTTCATTGAAGGACTCTGTCGTTTGAGACAGCAAAGTAAATCTGAAACATCATTAGTTTCTGGTTGTTGCCTAGATGGGCTACTTCAGGTCATGACTTCTGTTAATTACTTGATCAACTTAGTTATAGATCCAACCAGGCCAGACAATACTTCAACAGATGTAAAGGTCCTTGGGGAGGGGATACTGACGAAGTCCAAGCCTGAGTTGCAATTCATGCTCAATGTTTTTATGAAGTTGGTGATATCAGAATGGAAATCAATGCAGTCTATTGAGATGTTTGGTAGAGGAGGACCCGCTCCGGGCTTGGCACTTGGCTGGGGTGCCTCCGGTGGAGGATTTTGGTCCATGAATAGTTTGTTGACCCAAATAGACGCAAGATTGCTTATTCATATGCTTGAAATCTTTGAAATGGTTTCTAGCAGAGAATCGCAAACAGATAAAGAAATAATGCTTCTTGTGCACAAGATCAACTCTGTTTTAGGAGTATGCTTGTCTGTTGGACCTAGGGACAGGGTTATTTTGGAGAAGGCATTTGATCTTTTATTCCAAGTCCCTGTTCTTATGTTTCTTAATTTCTGTCTGCAACGTCTTGTCCAAGACAAAAGAATGAAACCTTTAATGTGGGAATCTAGGAAAGAAGACTACTTGCATTTTAGCAAGATATTAGCCTCCCACTTCAAAACCAGGTGGTTGTCCATGAAGATGAAAATGAATGCCATTGATCACAGCACTTCTCCTGGTACTAGAGCTCCTAAGAAGGGTTCCTTCTCTCTGGAAACCATTCACGAGGACTTGGAGACATCAAATATATCAAGTCAAGGTCATCATAACACCTCTTTGGTGGCAGAGTGGGCTCATCAGAGACTGCCACTTCCTATGCATTGGTTTCTTAGCCCAATTTCAACCTTCTCTGATAACAACCATGCAAGTTTTCAGAGTTATCCTAAATTTTCAAATCCTATGCAGGATGCTATTGATGAGCTTGAAGTTGCAAAAGCTGGAGTCTTTTTCCTGTTAGGCTTGGAAGCAATGTCTACTTTCTTATCTTCTGATGTTCCCTCTCCAGTTAGGAGTCTAGATTTGATATGGAAATTCCATTCTTTATCTGTCATATTAATCAATGGAATGGGTGTGCTTGAGGATAAGAAGAGCAGGGATGTTTATGAAACCCTGCAAGACCTCTATGGTCAGCACCTTGATGAAATAAGATTTAGAAATTCTAGCCTATTGCTAGAAACTAGGAATAAATCTAACTGTGAGCTTTTAAAGTTCCAGTCTGAGATACATGAGAGTTACTCTACATTTATTGAAACTCTTGTGGAGCAATTTGCTGCCATGTCTTATGGTGATTTATTATTTGGCCGTCAAGTTTCTGTATATCTACACCGTTCCACTGAAGCTACCGTGAGACTTGCTGCTTGGAATGCACTATCTAATGCTTATGTTCTTGAAATTCTGCCACCACTGGAGAAATGCTTTTCTGAGCCGGAAGGATACCTTGAACCTGTTGAGGTACTACTGACCAACCATCAGCAGAAAAGTAAATGTAGAAGTAAAAATAATTGTTGACTATCAAGTTTTGCTTTAGGTTATCTTACATTTTACATGAAAAAATTCATATGAAATAAGTAATTAATCTGTGTTGTTCCCAACCATCTACGTAGAAATCAAGATGTGGCTCTATATTGGTATGTTGAGAATAAGTGTTCATGTTTTTTTTTTTTTTTGGCCTTCACGGAATTTGTGCATTCAGATGCCCAGTTTTTATTGTCTTTAGGCTGTCTTACTAGAATTGATGAAACGCCATCTTCATTCACAAACAATTTGATCTCTTTGCAGGAGAATGAAGGTATCTTGGAAGCTTATGTAAAGTCGTGGGTATCTGGTGCTCTTGACAGGGCTGCAATTCGAGGAGTGATGGCATTTACACTGGTTCTGCACCATTTGTCATCCTTCATTTTCCTCACTCATGCCAATGATAAGAAGTCACTGCAAAACAAACTTGCAAGGTCTCTTTTGAGAGACTATTCACAGAAGCCGAGGCACGAGGTGAGCAATTTTATGGAACGTTGATAATGGTGAAAACGAGATTCATGTTTCTGAAATATAGGCAGCAAGCAGTAGCATGTTAGAAGTTTGTAACACAGGAAATTAACATTAACTACTTGCTTTGGACAGGGAATTATGTTGGATTTTATTGGATATTCCAAGCCTTATTCATCTCTCTTGCCTGGGGAGAGGCAAGCTTTCTCACTGCAAAGGAGTGAGATGGTTAAAAGGTTTAAGGTACTTGTGGAGGCTTGCGAAGGAAATTCCTCTCTGTTGGTTGAAGTGGAGAAACTAAAGGCGGCTTTTGAAAAGAAACACATCCTGGATTAACTCCCGGTTTCTTTGTGAAAGCAAACCGCAAAAAATTTAATAAGAAAAGAAGAAAGAAGCATGAGTTTGCATTTGTCAACGAATATTGTGTACAATGCTCGCACCGAATAGATGTGTTCGTTTTCTCATTGAGGCAATCAAATACGCAGGGGACAGGTCACTATTACCGTCTGGGTGTTTTTGGGTCCCAGTTGAGTGTTTTTTTTTTTTAAAAAAAAATTTTTAATGTTGTTTGAATCTCACGGTTTTTGTAAGTTGTTGATTATTTTCTTGCTGGGTTTTGTAAATGTTGGTCTTTTTGTTTATAAAGAAAATTATCTGCATGTGACATTTCTCAATAAAATCCAATATTCTACGGAGTCCGTGTTACATGCATTTACCCTTTTTTATTAATAATAATAATATAAAAAAATAATTCTTCGCAAGTGGTTGGAATGATCCAGGCAACAACGTGATGCACGCCCATTGTAAATTTATTCGTTAGTTTAAGCTCGAGAGATCTTGATGAATGTTACATTTACAGGTTGGCCTAATGCGATGGGTAGCTTTTTTATACTATTAAAGAATTTCTCATAATTAAATCAAATGAGGGAGATCGATAGTACACCTAATTAAGTTGTTTTAACAGGTGCCTAAACAGTCAGACGTTAGGAGGTTCCCACACTGGTTAAGTAAATGATTTCAGAAAAAAAAAAAAAAAAAAAAAGTGATCGACAGTCCTTGATATCCAGGTGAGATGGGAGAATCAGTGGTTGAAACAGGTTCGAGTGCAGTGGCAGTAGTAGAAGAGGAAGAAGGAGAGGCAGAAGCAGCAGTAGAAATATGGAATTATGCATTTGGGTTCGCCGACATTGCTGCGGTGAAGTGCGCAATTGAGATTGGAATAGCCGAGGCCATGGAAAACCACGATGGTCCTATGACCCTATCAGACCTATCATCTACTCTTGGTTGCTCTCCACCGTCACTTTACCGTATCTTGAGGTACCTGGTGCATCGGCGGGTGTTCAAAGAAAAACCTACTGGCCAAGGCATGGTGGGCTATGCGCAAACGCCTCTATCTCGCCGCTTGCTCCGGCAGGGAGAGAAGAGCCTGGCTGCGCTTGTTTTATTTGAAGCAAACCCTGAAATGCTAGCAGCCTGGCATTGTTTAAGTTCACGTGTCAAGCTGGCTGACCAGACGAAGCCACCTTTCGCTCAGGCTCATGGAGAGGATTTGTGGAAGTATGCAGCAGAACATCCTGCTTACAGAAAGATCCTTGACGACGGAATGGCGTCGCATGCTAGAATCGTAGTGCCTGCGGTGGTTGAAGGCTGTCCAGAAGTGTTTGATGGGGTTAAGACTCTGGTCGATGTTGGCGGCGGGAATGGCACTGCTTTGAGCCTGTTGATTAAGGCTTTTCCGTGGATTCGTGGCATTAACTTCGATCTTCCTCATGCGATTTCGGTCGCCCCGGAGCACGATGGGCTAGAGCATGTTGGTGGTGACATGTTTGAGAGTGTTCCACAGGCAGATGCTGCTTTCCTCATGGCCAGTATTGAGTCCTATATAATATATATGTATAGCATTTTTTTTTTTATCTATTAATCCATCTTGCTCCCATGTAATTTGACTTGCTGTTGCTGAATGCAGTGGGTTTTGCACGATTGGAATGATGATGATTGCATCCAAATTCTGAAGAACTGTAGAAAGGCCTTCCCGGAGGGCAAGGGAAAGGTGATAATTGTTGATTCCGTTATCGGCCAAGACAAAGATGACAAGCTTGAGTACGTGAGGTTGATGCTAGACATGGTGATGATGGCCCATACCAGCTCGGGTAAAGAGAGGACCTCCAAGGAATGGGAATATGTCCTCCGGGAGGCTGGCTTTACCCGCCACACCATAAAGCCCATCCGCACTTTGCAATCTGTTATTGAAGCCTTCCCCTAAATAATTTCTTTTGCTGTTTTATTTTCTCCTCGACGACTTATGAATGGCATGATTTTGGTGTTCAAGTTTTGGCATCGACTTCATGATTTGTGTTCTGTTCTTGGCTGAGTGAACTTTTATTTCCATTGTTTTGCTCATAATTTGACAAGGGTTGTAATCCAGAATTGCGCTCATTCTACTACTACTGTGTTTCAACTTTCTAAGGCAGCAATTGCCGATTAGCCTGTTGCCTTGCCTCAAATTGGAGTGCTCACAAGGCCAAACCTCTCTGTCTACGTTAAACACGTCTCTTGAGGCAGAAGGCATGCCAACTTGTAAAGCAAATGGAAAAGGATGGTAGATGGCAAATAATGGTGTGGAATCATAAATAAATTAAAGTAGGAAAATATACATGCAAGGTGGGGGCTAAGTGATTTGAAATATATGGATATATATTGCCAGTAGACCAATGAAAAGATTGTGTTTCCCCAGGAAAATTAGATAGGCTTCGCTTTATACATTAATTAATTAAAGCGGCGTTGGTGAAGACGCTCTCAATGTTCCAAAAACATTGCAGTCCCACTCGATTCCTGCGTGAGTTGGGCGGCGAAATGATAGAACTTTGCCGCGACGAAAAAAATAAAAATAAAAATGAGAGGATCTCAAAATGCTGAAAAGGATGGCCAAGTGATCGGGATCATAAAAGACTTGCATGCTCTGTCATGTCATGTAATAAGTTGTGGGGACGACAATTTCCCAAGGGGAGACTCTCAAATACTTTCAGAATATATTGTTCCAAGTAGACGCAAATTGAATGGAAGTGCCCGATCCTGAAATTTGACATTGACAACAACATTCCTAAAAAAAGATAAGATTCCCATTATTCTTGAACGCCAACCTAATTGCCAAATTGCATCTACAAATAAGGAAGCAACCACACTTACTTGACCAATTTTAATACTCTTTTATGAATTTGAATCTTTAACTATTCCGACGACCTCACATTTAGGAGAAGTCAAAGATGAAAGGTCGAGGGCTGAATGCTCGCCTGATGCAACCCAGATCGTCGTTGTCAGGGCATGCTCCTTTTATTAAGTCTCGTATTTTGTGCAAAAGAATTGAGTGTAAGAATCGGGTATATTGGGTTATGCGCTCTGAGGATGAAATTGTAATATTTCTTATTTATTTTAGCAATAAATAAATATTCTGAGTCTGTTTTTCACCTGTGAAGGTAGGCTTCAAGGCAAACTAAATAATTGCTTGTCAATTTATTTATTCTCTTTTAAGCTTATCTATTTTGCCCATCAGATTGTACCCATTTCTTTTATAGCAGACCCTAACAGGACAGCAGCCCACCTGCCGCATAAGGCAAGTCTTCAAACAGCAAAGTGTCGGGGAATCTTACTTGGCCATCCCCTCGAAAAACAACCTCTCCCTTGTTTCAGTAACGACAATCTGTAAACTCCAAACCGGAATGATAGATCTAACTCCACTAGCGCTCGCCCTTTTGTTGACGCTACAATTGGTAAATTTCACAGAGTTAAGTCGAATTGATGGCGTTGCAGGCAGAAAAATGGTCTCTACATTATAAATCAAGTCAATTGACGTTAAATATTTGTCAACAAATAATTAAAATTAACATCAGATATTTATGCGTTTCTTTGACGTAACATGGGTTTGGTTAGAATTGTAGTTGAGTTTTGTTATTGCGATTGATAGATTGATGAACACAAAACCTGTTATTAATAAATGTAATCGATTATTTGATAATTACTTTGTATTTTTTTTTGTAAGTAAAAAAAAAAACACAAAAGAAAAACTTTCTAATGAAATAAAAAAATAAATAAATCAATTAATATTTTTTTTTAATTTAATATTAAATATAAAGAATAACTTAAAGAATAATAAAATAAATTTATGAAACATAAAATCTTACGCGTGGAAAAGAAAGACACCTCAATTTAAAAGCTGAAGCGAAAATCTGGACCAGAAACAAAATAAAACCTGGTCGGGACCGCCTCCTTTTAAGAACCTATGGATTCTGGTATTTTGAAAGTACTACGATGGTTTTTAAGCAAACTTCTTTTTTCTTTTTCTTTTTTTTAAAGGAAAAGCAAACTATTAAATTAAATTAAATTCATTAGGACGTGAGGTCAACTTGGTAAATTTACCAGTGGGGTTCAAGGATTTTGAGGGATAAAAAAAAAATGAAAAGCGTTTTAAATTAAATAGGGAAGAATTTCAAAAAAGAATAACAACAAAATAAAAATAACGACGGAGGAGAGAAACGTTGGTCGTCTTTATTAAAGCTAAAATAGGATTATTCATTTTGAACTCAAATCCAATTTCTTGAAGGAGAACCGTTGAGCTCCTTTCTTAAAGCTGAAGAGCCTGCTGGCTTCGGACGGAGCGAAGGCCACGTGTGGAACCGAAAAGAGCAGAAGTAAGTTTTCCATTTAATCCATAAAATGCATTGAAATGGGCCAAAATGATTGCGTACGCCGGTCCGAGAAGGCTGGGCCTTGTACGAAATCTAAACCCATTCCTTGAATCGAACCACATATTCAGCGGCCACTTCCCACCGGCACCGCCTCCATTTCAAGCCACCAGCAACAGCAGCACGAGGAGGAGGAGGAAGAGGAGGCCGAGGAGGAGGAGTCCATCTTTTTTAAAACCCAACGCAATCCAACCCAAGAAACAGAAGGTCGAGTCCCCGCTGTTGACGGTGGACCCCACGACACTCTCGCCAAGACGTCACGCATTTACAGAAGAACCGGCGGCCTAGATAGAAGAAAATGAACGGTCCCCTCCCTTCTCTCCTACCCTCATTCTGACATATAATCATCTTGCTTTTTCTGGATCGTGATCGTGGCACCACCGCAGAGAGAGAGAGAGAGAGAGAGAGATGGCGAACCGCCGCGATGGGAGGGAAGAGGGGAGTCTGGATCAACTTCCGGCGGCTCTAATAGGGACCATAATGACGAAGCTGGATGTACCTTCGATATGCTCCGCTGCTTCAACCTGCAAGTCCTTCAGGGCCTGCGCTTCACACATCCTCACTTTCCTCTCAAACTTTCACCTCCTGGTAAGTTTCTCATTCATTCATGCATTTAATTTTCCAAGCAAACCGTCCCAATCCACTTATGATTTCGGTTGGGATGGCGTTTAATTTCACAAAAGAAACCCCAATCCAATTGTCAATGTTCTGAAAATCTTTTCCCTATTTTTATTTTTATTTTTCCTTATTTGTTTGGAATCTCTAATTTTGAAAGTTCATTTCCCGAATTGAGAGCATCTCGGCACAAGTAGAGCAAATGACTCGCCTTCTCAGTTTTCCTCCGCTGATCTGCCTTTCCATTCGTTTTCCATCCCTTTCCAAACGTGGTATAAGTGTTCAGAACGCCCGTCAACTTTCCCCGTGCGGGAAGTCAAGAGTGATTTTTATGAAGGAAATAGATTTTTGTATCTTGATATGGCCTCTTTGTTTACCCATCTTGGATAATTGAAGGAATTCGTTATCTAATTACTGAAAGGCTCAGCGGCGGAATGATGATACAATATTTATTTTTTATTGGATCTTTCCATGTAGGATATCGCCCTATCAATTAATTTGTTAAGGCCTCTATTACCACCCAATCCTTACCTCACAATCTTGAAGGTTGATTGTGGTGGGCTTGATGATTCTGCAATAAAGACTTTAGTCAGACCTTCGTTGCAGGAGCTCTGTCTACTCAACTGCATGGATTTCAGCGGAAAGCTGCTCTCTGAGATTGGGGGGAAGTGCACAGAGTTAAGGTAATTGTCTCCCAAGTGCAAAAAAGTTTGGATTAAGCGAAACCATTGAGGTGTGTGTCACCTCTTGATGCACATAAGTGGATAAGTTTAGATTCATGATGTCATTATCGGTAATTATGTTCCTTTGCTAGGGATGTTGCCATTAGCTTTATTTATTGATCTTCCTTCAGGCATCTCTACTTGGATTCTGTGGCTGAAAAAAGAGGTCGGGCAATTCATGTGTCTGATCTGGAGGAGTTGCTTCGTGGTTGCACACAGTTAGAAGTAAGGATGAATTACCAAAGGAATTTATGTTAAAATTCAAATGTCATTGCTTAGATTTTTGTTGCAACAATCAGAGGTGGTCCATTAGTTATCAGATTTTTGTTGTGAGGGTAGACCTCCCCCCTTGGGAAAAAGAAAAATATTTGTATGCTTTGCTGATTTGTGCTATATGTTATAAGTTCTGATAATTTATTTGGGTAGTTTTATTTTGCAATGCTCATTGAGCTTTACTTAATAAAGGGCTCATCTGTGGGATGAATGAAAGTGATTGGAGCAAATGATCTGTATCTATTGGCTTTAATGATTTGATGATAGGCTATGTTGTCATGTATATTGTATGGTTCCCACTTGCATGTGCCAAAGTTTACATTAGCATATATGAGGCTGATATTTTGCATTTATTTTGTCTTTGTTATGCATTTTGCAGCTTACATGCAGAAACAGAAATAAATAAATAAATAAAACAAAAGTAAAAAAAGGCCATTTAGGAGTCATATAAATCATGTTGCTAATGTTTTTCCTGTCTTCTTTTTTCGATAGGAATTGATCTTGATGTTTGATGTCTCTCTGTTTCTTCGTCATAACTTTTCTCGGATCTGGGCTTTGGCTTCACAAAAACTCACTTCTCTTGAGATTGGCTATGTTTCTTCAGTGATGGTAACTGAACTACTTATCCCAAATGTGGGTTCCCATCAGTCACCAAACCGTGTTAAACCATCCATCATGCCTGGCATTCGAAAATTGCGCCTTTCAGTGGACTATATTACAGACACTATGGTTAGTACAATATCAAGAGGTCTCATGTCCCTGACACATTTGGATCTTCGAGATGCTCCCCTGATGGAACCCACAATTACGTTTGATCTCACAAACTCTGGCCTTCAACAGATCAATCCACATGGGAAACTGAAGCACCTTTCATTAGTTCGTAGCCAGGAGTTCCTCATTACATATTTTAGACGAGTTAATGATCTAGGTTTACTCTTAATGGCTGACAAGTGTGCCAGCATGGAAAGTATATGTCTTGGGGGCTTTTGTCGAGTTACGGATACTGGTTTCAAGACAATCTTGCATTCATGCTCAAGCCTATACAAGCTCAAGGTGTCTCATGGAACTCATCTAACTGATCTAGTTTTCCATGATGTCCCAGCAACAACTCTTTCACTGACGCATGTTAGCCTGAGGTGGTGTAATCTTTTAACCAATAATGCGATAAGAAATTTGGTGCTGAACTTACAACTTAAAGTTATTGACTTGAGAGATTGCAAAAGCCTTGGGGATGAAGCCCTTAGAGCTATCAGTGCTCTTCTGGGATTGAAGAGTCTACTACTGGATGGTTCTGATATAAGTGATTTGGGATTGTCCTATCTAAAGAAGGGAGTCATAAGTTCCTTGGTTTCCTTATCTGTGAGAGGATGCAAGAGACTTACAGATAAATGCATCTCTGCTCTTTTCGAAGGCTCTTCCAAACTGGAGTTGCAGGAGTTGGACCTCTCAAATCTTCCAAACCTCTCAGATAATGGCATCCTAACCCTGGCAAAAAGTCGAGTTCCACTTTTTGAGCTCCGGTTGCGACAATGTCCACTTATTGGAGATACCTCAATTATGGCACTAGCCTCGATGCAGGTAGATCAGGACAGATGGCAGGGTAGTAGCTTGCGCTTATTAGATCTTTACAACTGTGGTGGCATTACACAGCTTGCATTCCGTTGGCTGAAGAAACCTTACTTTCCTAGGTTGAGGTGGTTGGGAGTGACAGGAAGTGTAAATAGGGATCTTGTAGATGCTTTGGCTAGGAGCAGGCCATTCTTACGTGTAGCATGCCATGGTGAGGACCTGGGGTCAAACCAGTGGTTTAACTCAGACAGTTCGCTCATGCATGACTTTGATGAGATGGATGAACTTGAACAATGGCTTCTAGAAGGAGAGGATCTAAATGAAGATGAGATGATGGATGCCGAAAATAATGTAGAAATGGAGTAATGTGCCGGGTAAGTGTTGCTGTATTTGTATGCATATATTTTATGTTAGTTTCTTACATCTGTGAATAGACTCTGTAACACTGGTGCCTTTTTTTATCCGCCATAACCGGATCTGCTGTGTATGTATTTAATATTCTTTGCTTTGTGAATGGGCTGACTTTGCAAAACGTGCATTTTAATTGGGTAAGATATTTATTTTTTTCCCATTTGCTTTCTGGATTAAGCATTAGTAGCGGGTGTTCCTTTGTTGGAAATTATAAGCAAGTGGGCATATAGACTGCGGCTTGATAACCTTCTTAATTTGCTGCCTCTACCAGCTTTTTGTTCCCATAAAGTGATAACTAAATCATATAGCGTAGAGAATAGCATTGAAACTCTATTTCGTTATTTGTGGGAGGATCTCAGCCTTACGAATTCCATTAGGGGTTCGGCTCCGTGAGCCGTCAATCCAGAGCACCTGGTGTAGAGAATGGGACGCAATTGAGTTCCAACGATAATTAAAATGTCGGGTAGGAACTTCATTTTGGAAGCAAGTTCCCAGAAATAGTGCAGTAGCAAAAGAACGTGAATGGTATTTTCCCGTGGAATGGGAAGACTGCCGTCTGACCTCTGGCCTCTGATTTTCTCTCAGAGGCTCCTAGCCATTAGGGACGAGGTGACCTATAAACTGCAGTCCTGTCAGGAACTTTGAAGCTCCTGAGGCTGAAATTGATTTCAAAGAACTCCAAAGGTTCCCATTTCCATTTTTTTAACAGTTGAAGCCCTTGGGGCCTAAAGTTTGATCTGAAACGATTCCAATCACAATATCTTCCCGGTCACATGTTATAACTTCAGTTCGTACGAAAAAAAAACATTTAGTAGTTCAGTGACAAGCATTTTCTCTGAGGTATTGATACTCCTGCTATCACTTCTAGCAATTTTCCTAGACGAAGAATAGGGAAATTCTAGGGTGCTAAAAATCATGTTAAAATTTTTATACTATATAATGTAACACGTTGTATAACTAAACACATAACATATTAAGTTCACGTAGAAGACAAAAATCGTTGGAACATTATCACTTTTTGTATACAAATCTTAGTATAGTTGTATAATGTTTAGCGTTACTGAACGACAAAAAAAAAAAACCAACTTCTTTCGAGTTTCCATATAACCATTTTCATTTTAAAAACCTCGAGCATGCATCTCTCCGTCCTCTTGTAGATGAAGTTATTGATATATATATATTTCTATCTCTTTTAACGTAATTAATTATGTTCATGTTGCCAGGGATGTAGTGAAGACTTTGAGATGATAATGATGAACATAGTGCTAATGAATTAATAATTTTAAGTGGACTAAATACGCCCATTAAGTTTTAACAAAAAGATAAATAAAGAAAAGAACAGGATGCATTTCCACATGGTAATAAGCTATTAGCATTTCCACGTCCATGAATCTAAAGAAAATGTCCGGATTCAATGAATCTCTCAAGTCTAATCTTATTGCTGCGTTAAGGATTTGCCCGAATCAATTTTCTTTTTCTCAGTTTAAGACAATGATAACTACTAATATAACAGCCAACCTAGCTTAAAAAAAAAAAACGTGAGTAGCTATTGTGACACATGCACAAATCTATGGGCTCGTCTGAAAATATGCTGATTTAAAGCAGCTCTTCTTGAGTAAACGTCCATTCATTAGTTTATACCAAAAAAAAAAAAAGTTTCACACTAATCAAACCTAAACGGTCTTCATATTTATGATGGCGTGTTCTTTCGTAATGACATGTTGAAGTCTATTGAGTACGTCCCCCAGAAAAAAAATCCTAGATTTCAACATTGTACAACATGAAGTTTCAAAAACGTTGCGAATTGAATATCGAGGCGAGCAGGGTGTTGCAAACATTATTTATTATTATTATTATTTAATTCCTTTACCAAAACATTACCATTTTACACACGATTATGTCATCAATTGATCAACAAAATATCATTCATGGTGCGTTGCTATATTCAAATTGCAGTTACCACCCCAGGCAAGGGTTTAAGAGTGTGTATTCATGTTCCCATGCACTGGACGGGGTTCTAACCTTCCTGCGCTTGGATCCTCTTCTTTATAAGAATAAAATGGCTCGAGGGTAGGTGAGACATAGGTTTGGTAATAGCATGTGCCTTAGATGAGGAGGAGACACTGAAGGACGCGGGAGAATTGAACAAGATAATGTTTTTCCGTATAGAATAAGCCACCCGGACATGGGAGAGATTAATTTAGGTACTATCCGAAATTTACGGATACTATCCAAACCACAGTTGCTTGTTTTATATCATTAACTAGTTCGACCACTTGTGTTTGAGCACGTAGTTAGAGGCACTTAAGTCTTTCTCCTCAAGTTACTCAGAGGGTTGTGCTTTGTTCTTTATTATTTTGTGATTGAGTAAGGAGAAAACAAATTCTTATTGAGAGTGTTTTTTAAAAAAATTATTATTTTAATTATTGAGATTTTCTATTTTTTTTTTAAAAAAAGTGTAAAATTTATGAAAAAGAATTTATTTTTTATTATTTAATTTACAGTCAAACAAATTTTTTAATAAAAAATAAAAAATGAAAAAATTGGCAATTTAAGCATAAAAAAAAAATAACAACATACTCATATCCTTTTTAGGACACGACCAACTACATGCCAATTTAAATTGTGAACGTCAAAAAGTCTAGTTTATAAATTTTTTGGTACAGGATAAAGAAAAGCAAAAAGTAACAAATTAAAAAAAAAAAAAAAAACAAAAAGAAAGAATTACAACGGATCCAACCTGTCATGTAGTGGTGCGAAACGGCGTCGCTTTTTAGTAGAAATCGTCAAACTGACGGCAATTCAAGCATTAAGGGAAAAAGAAAAGCGTCAAACTGACGCAAGCGGTCCCTATAAAAGGAGCAGAGGTGCGTGTTCATCTCGTTTCTTTTTTCTCCTCCTGTCTTCTTTTATCTCTCAACTTTCCCGAGCAGTAATTCTTTTCGTTTCGCCCAGGCAACTCTCGTTTTTTTAATTTTTGTTCTTTTTTTAGTTCATAATTTCTCCCATCTCTGTGTCATCTTTCACAGAGAGCGGAGGTAATCTTTTAGTCGCCATTGCTTCCATTTCTAATTCTTGCTGCGTAATATTGTTCTAGTTGGGTATAATACTGGTTCTCATTTGTCCTTTTTGTTCCTTATTTTTCAGTTTCTAATTTCTCCGAGAAAATGTAGGCTCGGATACGCAGGGGTGATCTTTCGTTTTTGCTTCACTCAGTTGTCTCGCTCAATCAAGAGAGCCGGCCATTGTTGGGGTATACTGTTTCTTCGTACGTTTGCCTTTTCTTTCCCTTTTTTAATCTCCTGTTCCTCTGGCTAATTAACCTTTTGTAATCTTTCTTGACGGTAACTGCCGGCTTCCTCTTTATGCTGAGCACAGAGGTGTTGGTGAGCCTTTATTTCTTTTCCGTTTCCAATTCTTTTGTGCGTAATACTTTTACTAAACTTGCTTTCTTGTTCAATCTTGGATTCTATTTCTTATTTTTCTTTGTTTGAAAGTCCAAATTCTATATTTCTCGAAGGAAATCTTGTTTTTGGATACACCGAGGTATTTATAGTCATCAGCGTCTTCAATTACCAATTCTTGCTGTATGATATTATACTAGCCCTACTTTATTGTTCTCAGTCTTCACCAGTTGGGCGCTATGAATCCTCTTCTGGCTTTCTTGAAGGTTTTGAGCCTGGATAGAGATGAACATCGGATGGGTCAAGGGGGATCTTGTTCCTGTTATGAGTCTCATATTAATAATTTGATATCTCCATTTGTTCGGTATTTTATAATGATTCTGCGAATTTTATCTGCAGCGGGTTTATGTCGAGTTCATAACTACAACTATGTAGAGCCACATTTATAAAATTGAATCAAACTTCAGCGCTAGAACCATTTTGAGTCAGTTTTATTTTCTGTTTAATAATTCTTTAACTTGAAAATCTTGTTGGTTATTGCAACTTACAGTGTCAATCATCGCGTATTATACTTTATTTGTGGTTTTTATAGATTTCTCTTGCTTTAGTGTCTCTGCCTGGGGCAGTAACACCTTGTCTTTTCATCTTAATCAACACAAGCCAAAACAATGAGAGGGATTTAATTTTCTTTTTAACATGGATGTCTGATTTCCATTTATATAGAGGTATGTGTTTGGTGCTGAGTCAACTCCTTTCTTTCTTTAGTTGTGGTACGGTATGCTTTTCCTTTAAATCTCTGAATGTTCTGCTGCCTACGTTTGCACTTTCTTGAAGGCAACCTGCCTTCGATGTATACAGAGGTATGTTTAGTCCTTATGTATTGAGTTACCAATTCTTTCTGTATATTATCATACTTATCCTACTTTTTTGATCTCAACCCTGATCAGTTAGCTGCCATGCTTTCCCTGCTGTTTCTTGAAAGTTCATCTAGATTCCAAGTCTGGGTGAAGAAGAATTAAATAGTTTAAGTGGATTTTGTTTATGTTATGGCTTTTCAATCTTTTGATTTCCTTGTGCTTGCTATCTTATGTTGAGTTTATAAATACAAATATGCAGAGTGGGGATTGTAAGATCCAGACAAGCTTCAATGGCATAATCCTTCCAGGCCAATTATATTTTTTAGTTTGATTTTTTTTTTCAATTGTGACTTTTTAATAAAGCATTCTTTACCTTGAGATTTTTCATTGGTTATTGTAGCATTGAATGTCAATTAACGAGTTCCACATGGTATGATGCTTTAGTTGTAGTTTTGGTGGCATTTTCGTGCTGTTGTGTGTCTGGGGCTACTTGGTAACATTTTTTTTTACTCTCACTTATTCTTAATCATCTCTCTGCTAATGGTTAGGATGTTATGGTTTTATGTAATCTTTTTAAATTCCATTTTACTGAAATTTTTTGGCCTGGAAACCTTGTGGGCACTTCGTTTTTGTTGTGCAAATTCTGCTTATGGCATGTAGCGACTAGGATGATTATTTTTTCCTAGTTAGATTGTTGTTTCTGTGGTCATAATCTAATTCAGTTATGTTCAAGCAAGCATCCAGTGTGATTCAGACTCTATTTGTGTTAAGGTAATGAGACTGTTTATTACATCACGATGTGCAACCAACCAAACGGAGCACTGATTATCCTATTGTTTTGCAGGTCATGTAGAAAATTGCATTCATTATTCTCAGATATTTGCTGTGAGATGGGCCACATCAGTTCCGTTTTTAATGGCTAAATGGCTAAAAAATTCATTTCCGTTTTAGCAAAGTTAAATGTGGTTTGCTCTTTCTTCATCAAATTCCCTTTTATTTTCTTATGGATCTGGTTGTTTAAAACATAAGCCTTGGCCCAATTTCAACCGACGCCCTGCCGAGACTTAACACGTTGCTTTTGGTTAGAAATTGGAAAGGAAGTGCGAGGGCAATATAGTCATTAAGAGAAGAGAAAAGCCACAAGCGATAACCTATAAAAGGAGCAGCAGCGGTGCCACCCTGGCTCTCCATAATCCATTAGCCGTTACGTTGTTTTTCCTTTCTTTTCCCATCTTTTCTGCTCTCCCGTGTTTCTCAAGCAGAGTCCAGAGAAAGATGACTATTGAATGAGTTAAGGCGGACCCTTGTTCCTATTATGATTTTCATATTTGTAATTTGATCTATCTTTTTGTTCGGTATTTTATTACGATTTTGAGAATTTAACCTGTGGCGGTTTTTGGCTGAGTTTATAATTACAGTTACGCAGAGCCCACGCACTCAAACTTCAATGCCGTAACAATTCTGGGTTAATTTTATTTTTTTAATCTTACTTTTAGAAATTCTTCACCCCACAATATCAACCAACTGTACAACTTTAATTGTGGTTTTTCTTGCTTTCTCTAGCTTTCGTGGCTTTTCTGGAGCAGCAACTTTTTTTTCACTTCATCTCAATCAACACGAGCAAACACAATCAAATTGATTTATTTGTCTACTAGCATGGAGATATGCTTTCCATTTATGTTTTTAGGGCTGGATTAAAATCTTACTTTTGGCGTGGTATGTTCGGCTTTTCATTTAAATCTCTGAATGTTCTGCTGCAAGGTCTCTACTTTTGTGAAGACAATCGTAGGCTTGGATATATATATATATATAGAGTTATGTTTATTCTTTATATCTTCTTCTACCAATTCTTTCTGTATAATATTATACCTAACCTACTTTCTTGATCTCAATTTTGACCAGTTGGCTACCATGAATCCTCTGGTATTTCTTGAAGGTTCATCTAAAATTTAAGTCTGGATAAAGAAGAAGAAAAAACAATGGTTGAAGCGGATTTTGTTTCTGTTCTTGCTTTTCAATCGTTTGATTTCTTTGTGCTTGCTACGTTATGTTGAGTTTACAAGTATGTGATTGTAAGATCCAAACGAGCATCAATAGTATAATCCTTCTAGGTTAATTTTTTTTTTTTTTTTAAATTGATTCCCTTTTTTAATTGTGAATTTATATTTAAGCATTCTTGACCTTGATATTTCTCACCGGTTCCTGATGCCTTGAATGTTAATTAACTAGTTCAACCATGTATGATGCTTTAGTTGTAGTTTTAGTAGCTTCTTGCTGTAGTGTGTCTGGCTGTTCGGTAATATTTGCTTACTCACGTCTTAATCAGCTCAAGCAAAGGCATTAGATTGAGACTGAAGTAGCTGCTTTTGGTTGTCAATAATGATTGGGAGAACCCTACCATACATCCTTTCTATGCAAACGATTAGGGACGTTATTGTTTTACGTGATCCTTTACTGACATTTTTTATTTTTTGGCCTGGAACCCTTGTAGGCACTTGGTGTTTGGGCTGCAAATTGGGATAGATGTCATGGAGATCACATAACTCCCTTGCTTTCAGCAGGTTCTTCTGTAAGACTGTAACATTAGGTTTGATAAAAGATTTCACATGTTAATATGCTGTCAATTTAGGTATGTAGCTTATGCTTATGAAGTAAACAAATCCATACATGCAAGGATTGATCTAATGGTTTTATGGTGTTCGATGGTTGCTTACTCTGCTTGGGATCATTCAGACACATAAGCCAGCCAGTTATGTTCAGGCAAGCAGCCTTCAAGCTCTATATGTGATTATCAGGTAATGAGATTGTTCAATAAATTGTGCAACAAAACAGAGTACTAATCAGCGTATTGCTTTGTTTTTCAGGCCCTGTAGAATATTGCATTCATTATTATCAGATAGTTTGAGATGGGCCCCAAGATATTGTTCGACGGCAATTTAGGTATTAAAAGGAAAAAAAAAAAAAAGAAAAGCGTCGCACTGACGTCAGCGGTATCTATAAAAGGATAACCCGTACTCCATTTAGCCATTTTCCTTTTTTCTCCTCTTCCCTCCTCTCTTGTCTTTCCCAAGCAGGAATTCTTTTCGTTTCGCCCACCAAATGCTAATTCTTCCTTCCTTTTTTTTTTTCTTTCTTTCTTTGGTTCTTTTTTGGTTCATAATTTCCTCTAATCTCTGTGCCATCTTTCACAGAGCACGGAGGTAATCTTTTAGTCGTTCCATTTCTAATTATTGCAGCATAATATTGTTCTGGTTGTATCTAATCTTGCTTCTCTTCTGCTTTTTTTTTTTTTTTTTTTTTTCAGTTTCCAATTTCTCCAAGGAAATCTAGGTTCGGATAGGAATCTTTTGTTTCTCTCCCTTTATAAGATCTTTCGTTTTTTCTTTAATCGTCTCGCTCAAAGAGAGCCGGCCATTGTTGGGTATACTATTTCTTTGTATTTTTCCTTCCCTTTTCTCCCTTTGTCATCTTGCTTAAAGGTGACAGTCGACTTCTTTCATTTGATACTCTGATCACAGATAAGATTTTATTAATGTTGCGCTTTTTTTTTTTTTTTCACTCTTGGTTTCTCTCTCTGTTTTTTTTTTTTTGTTTGTCAGTCTAAATTCCATATTTATTGAAGGAAATATTGTTTTTGGATACACAGGTATAAAAAGTCATTCAATTAGTGCTCTAAGATATTACACTAATCCTACTTTCTTGATCTTAATCTTGACCAGTTGGTTGTTGTGAATCCTCTGCTGTTTCTTGAAGGTTCATCTGAATTCTAGGTCTGGATAAAGAAGAAGAATGAAATGGTTGAAGTGGATCTTGTTTCTGTTCTGGCTTTTCAATCATGGGATTTTCTTGTGCTTGCTAGGTGATGCTGAGTTTATAAGTACAGCTGTGCAGAGATTGGGATTGTGAGAACCAAACAAGCTTCAACGTCACAATCCTTCCTTGTTAGTTTTATTTTCTAATTTGATTCTTTTTTTCTCTTTTTAATCATGACTTTATATTTAAGCATTCTTTCCCCATGGTTCTTGCAGCCTTGAACGTTAATAAACGAGTTCAAAAAGTGTGATGCTTTAGTTGTGGTTTTGGCAGCTTTCTATTGCTTTATTAGAGTGTCCTGGCTGCTCGGTAACATTTTCTTACTCAATTCTTCTTGATTAAGTCAAGCAAAGGCATTAGATTGGAGACTGAAGTAGCTGCTTTTGATATTCGGAGAATCTTACAATACATAAGCTCTCTGCAAATGATTGCAGATGTGGTGTACTTTGGGTTGAAGTTGAGAAGGATGTTCAAGGTTAATTTAGGCATTAAGGAAAACCAAAAAAACGCGTGCACAAATAAAAAGCGTCAAACAGATGCAAGCGGTACATATATATGCAAGCGTCAAACCCCATTAGCCGTTGTGTCTTGTTTTTCTTTTCTCCTCCTATCTTCTTGTTCGTTTCGCCCAAGAAACGCTCGTTTCTTTTTTTCTTTTTTTCTTCTTTCTTCCTTTCTTTTTTCAGTTTATAATTTCTTCTACCTCTCTGTATTCTTTCACAGGGCACGGAGGTAATCTTTTAATGGTTATTGCTTCTATTCCTAATTCTCGTTGTATAATATTGTTCTAGTTGTATCTAATCTTCGTTCTCTTTATATATATATATATATTTTAATTCTTTGTTTTCCAGTTTCTAATTTCTCCAAGGAAATGTAGGGTCGGATACTGAGAAGTAATCCTTTTTTTTTCCCTTTCCAAGATCTATCTTTTTTTCTTCATTCAATTGTCTTGCTCAAGAGGGATGGCCATTGTGGAGATTCAGTTTCTTTTGTGACTTTCTTTTTCTTTCTTTTTTCACTCTCCAACTCTTCTGCTAACCTTTTGTAATCTTTCTTGACGGTAACTGCCGGCTTCTTCGATATGCTGAGCACGGAGGTGATCATTGACCGCTATCTCTAATCCGTTCCTAATTCTTTGTGCATAATATTTTGCTAATATTACTTTGTTGTTCAATCTTGTTTCTCTCTCTCTCTCTCTCTCTCTTTTTTTTTTTAAATTTTTTCTTCTTTTATCAGTCCAAATTCCATTTTTCTTGAAGAAAATCTTGTTTTTGGATAGAGACAGGTATAAATAGTCATCAGTATCTTCAATTGCCAATTATTTCTGTATGATATTATACCATTCCTGCTTTATTGGTCTCAGTCTTCACCAGTTGGGTGCTATGAATCCTCTGTGAAAATTGACTCTGATTCATGGTTCACATTGTCGTCCAAAGACTTTGCCTGCCATTTGTCTCCTCCTCTTATAGTATAAATACCTGCAAGTTATGTAACAAAAATAGGGATGAGTGGTGTAGTGTAATCCGATATAAGAAAATTTGTAGAGGCTAAAACCTCTGAATAAAGATCCGTTCCTCCCGTGGATGTAGGTTAAAAAAAAAGAAATGACCGAACCACGTTAAATCTTTGTGTTCTAGTGTGTATATGTTTCCTAGATCCTAATAAATTGATATCAGAGCCAGGTTGAAAAAAAAACAATCAGAACACAAGCAGTCGAACCCATCCCTGCGGTCGGAGCACACCACCACCGACGACCCAGCTTCTTTTCTTCTCGTCAGCCACCACCACGAGTTGTCCTCACCAACGTCACCGACGAGCATCCTGTCGCACAGCTTCGTTGCCAGATCCGAGAAACAGAGAGAGAGGAGCAGAGGGAGGAAGAGAGAGACCTGAAATCGTCTTACCCAGGCGCTTAAACACCCAACGGCTAGCGCACCGAATCGATATTCCTGATCTGGGTCTTCCTTCAACGGCGATAGATTCCCGGTAGCTCCCCGATCTTGTATTTTTCACCCTCGACCTCACTGGCAACCTCGACCTCACTGGCAACCTCGTCGAACGTCAAGCGGCTGACCCATAGCCCACACTGGTGAGACCCAGAAGCATAGGCCGACCAGCATCTCACATCGGTGAGCCTCGTCGAACAGCCCAGCGGTCGACGCACCAGATCTGGAGTCCATTTGAGTTTTGGTGTACAGATCTCGTCGTTGTGGCTCGTCATTTCCGGCCATTTGGGTGGTTTGGCGCTGAAGCGGAGCAGATCCGACGAAAGAGGAACAGATCGAGCTCAAATGAGACGGCGACACAGTAGAATCGACGGCGATACTGTAGAATCGACGACGACACTGTAGCGACAAATTGTAATTTATTTATTTTTCGTGGAGTTTTGAAGCACGATGGCTGATCCAAAAGGAGCTGGCATGCAACCTTCGATGTCTACCACCAGTTCGTGGCAAAGAAGCTCAATGTTAAATGAAAAATTTGATATTGAGAAATTTGACGGTACAAACAACTTCGGCATGTGACAATGCGAAGTCATGGATCTGTTATTCCGTGAAGGATCCGATATTGCACTGGAGCCCAAACCGGTGAATATTTCTGATGAAGATTGGAGCTATGTGAACCGTCAAGCCTGTGGCACTATCCGGCTGTGTCTTGCCAAAGATCAGAAGTATTTTGTCATGAAAGAAACGATGGCCTCAAGCCTTTGGAAGAAGTTGGAAGATAAATACATGACGAAGAGTGTAGAGAATCGGCTCTACCTAAAGAAAAAACTTTTTCGATTCCAGTATAAGAGAGGTACGCCTATGATTGAGCATCTCAATAATTTCAACAAAATTTTGGCTGATCTGCAAAATTTAGATGTTGATATTATTGATGAGGATAAGGCATTGTTATTATTGAATTCTCTCCCTGAAAGTTATGATCATTTAACCACTACCCTGCTATATGGAAAGGATGAGGTTAAATTCATAGATGTTTCTAATGCTTTGGTGAATAATGAGTACCGAAAGAAGGATCAGAATGACTCCAGAGAGTTGACACTAGAAGCATTGACTGCGACCAGAGGAAGAGAAGACAAAAGGAGATATGACAGATCTAGTGGGCGAAATAAATCTCGCTCAAAATCCAGAAGAGAATCAAGAAGAAGACTGGCAAAAGATGAATGTGCCTACTGTCACCAGAAAGGGCACTGGAAGAAAGACTGTCCAAACAAGGATAAATCTACTGCAAATGTTGCAAAGGAAGCTGACGATAAAGAAGATTCAGCTTTCTCAGTTTCGCCAACAGATATCCAGGTAGACAAATGGATTCTTGATTCTGGCTGTTCTTATCATATGTGTCCAAATAGGAGCTGGTTCACAAGCTTTCAAGAGCTTGATGGAGGAGTCGTGATGATGGGTAACAACAACACATGCCAAACAAAAGGAGTAGGCACTATTCGCTTAAAGATGCATGACGGTACAACCAGACGACTGACAGATGTCAGATATGTTCCAAATTTGAAGAAGAACCTCATTTCATTGGGGGTCTTAGACAACAACGGATACAAGGTAACCATAGAAGGTGGAGCCTTGAAAGTTGTACGAGGTGCATTCTTGGCAATGAAAGGTACTCGACAAGGAAACCTATATTTCTTAGATGGACATACAGTTACAGGAAGAGCAGCTGTTGCCAAAGCTTCTGACAACGAAGCACCTGATTCTTCCCAACTCTGGCATATGCACTTGGGACATGTCGGAGAGAAGGCCTTGCAGAATTTGGTGAAACAAGGCCTACTAAAGGGAGCCAAAAGTGGAAAACTTGACTTCTGTGAGCACTGTGTCTTAGACAACAGCGGATACAAGGTGACCACAGAAGGTGGAGCTTTGAAAGTTGTACGAGGTGCATTCTTGGCAATGAAAGGTACTCGACAAGGAAACCTATATTTCTTAGATGGACATACAGTTACAGGAAGAGCAGCTGTTGCCAAAGCTTCTGACAACGAAGCACCTGATTCTTCCCAACTCTGGCATATGCACTTGGGACATGTCGGAGAGAAGGCCTTGCAGAATTTGGTGAAACAAGGCCTACTAAAGGGAGCCAAAAGTGGAAAACTTGACTTCTGTGAGCACTGTGTCTTAGACAACAGCGGATACAAGGTGACCACAGAAGGTGGAGCTTTGAAAGTTGTACGAGGTGCATTCTTGGCAATGAAAGGTACTCGACAAGGAAACCTATATTTCTTAGATGGACATACAGTTACAGGAAGAGCAGCTGTTGCCAAAGCTTCTGACAACGAAGCACCTGATTCTTCCCAACTCTGGCATATGCGCTTGGGACATGTCGGAGAGAAGGCCTTGCAGAATTTGGTGAAACAAGGCCTACTAAAGGGAGCCAAAAGTGGAAAACTTGACTTCTGTGAGCACTGTGTCTTAGGAAAACAGACACGAGTCAAGTTCGGCACTGCCATTCATTCTACCAAAGGAATATTGGATTATGTTCACACTGATCTATGGGGACCATAAAAAAATTCATCTTTGGGAGGTAAAAATTATTTTGTTACTTTTATTGATGATTTTTCACATTATGTTTGGGTGTATATGATGAAGCACAAGGATGAAGTTCTAGACATATTTCTTCGGTGGAAGAAAATGATTGAAACCCAGACCGGTAGAAAGATTAAGAGACTTCGCTCAGATAATGGTGGAGAATACAAATCAGATCCCTTCAAGCAAATCTGTCATGAAGAAGGGATAATCAGACATTTTACAGTTCCTGGAACCCCACAACAAAACGGTGTAGCAGAAAGGATGAACCGTACTCTAGTGGAGAAAGTGCGATGTATGCTTTCTCAATCTGGCCTGAACAAAGCATTCTGGGCAGAGGCTTTGATGTATGCCTCTCATATTGTCAACCGGTTACCTACTTCTGCACTTGATGAGAGATGTCCCAAAGAGGTATGGTCTGGACAACCTGTTTCAGATTATGATCAGATACATATATTTGGATGTCCTGCGTATTTCCATGTTACAGAATCCAAACTGGATCCTAGAGCCAAGAAAGCTATCTTCTTAGGCTTTAGTGAAGGAGTTAAAGGATTCAGACTTTGGAATCCTGAGTCAAAGAAGATTGTCCTAAGCCGAGACGTAACCTTTGATGAATCGGCGATGCTGCAAAGGACCATTACAAAAATGGAGAAAGAGAATCAAAACTCTTTCCAACAGGTGGAGTTTGAGACTCCAAAGGAGCCAGAAAAGTACCTTGATGACCAGGAGGATACCTCAATTGAGGTGGAGGTTCCATCACCAGCACTAGACCAACAATCAGAGTCCATTGCCACTCACAGACAAAGGAGAGAGATCCGGAAACCTGCAAAATATACTGACATGGTGGCATATGCATTGCCAGTGATAGAGGATGATATTCCCAACACCTTTAAAGAAGCTGTTCAGAGTATGGAGAGTGATAACTGGAAGCTGGCTATGGATGATGAGATGCAGTCACTTCACCAGAATCAGACGTGGAAATTAGTACCACTTCCTCAAGGAAAGAAAGCTATTGGATGCAAATGGGTCTATGCTAAAAAAGAGTATGCCTCTGAAAAAGGAAGCACTAGATATAAAGCCAGACTAGTAGCAAAAGGCTATGCTCAGAAGGAAGGAATAGACTATAATGAAGTGTTCTCGCCAGTGGTTAAACATTCGTCTATTCGGATCCTGTTGGCTCTAGTAGCTCAATTTGACTTGGAGTTAGCTCAACTTGATGTGAAGACAGCATTCTTGCATGGAAACTTGGAAGAAGAAATCTATATGTCCCAGCCTGAAGGTTTCAAAGTTACCGGGAAGGAGAATTGGGCTTGCAAGCTAAGCAAGTCACTGTATGGCTTGAAGCAGTCACCTAGACAGTGGTATAAACGGTTTGATAGCTTTATACAGAAGCAGAAGTACACACGCAGTCAGTTTGATCATTGTGTTTATCTGAAGAAACTCCAAGATGGTACGTTTGTATATTTGCTCCTATATGTTGATGATATGTTAATTGCATCTAGGAGCAAGGTGGAGATCGACAGGCTGAAGGCTCAATTGAGCTCAGAGTTCGAGATGAAGGATCTTGGAGAAGCCAAGAAGATTCTTGGTATGGAGATCAAGCGTGACAGAGAAAGGGGCGCAGTCTGGTTAACTCAGACTCAGTATCTGAAGAAAGTACTCCAGCGGTTTGGTGTAAATGACAAGACTAAACCCGTTAGTACTCCTTTGGCCTCACATTTCAAACTAAGTGCATTAATGTCACCAAATACAGATGATGATCAAAGACAAATGGATAATATTCCATATGCTAATGTTGTTGGAGCCCTGATGTATGCAATGGTGTGTACACGACCTGATATTTCACAAGCTGTCAGCATGGTAAGTCGGTATATGCACAATCCCGGTAAAGGACACTGGCAAGCAGTTAAGTGGATTCTACGGTATATTCAAGGTACTGTGGATATTGGCCTGAAGTTCCAGAAATATAAGACTATGACCAATCGTCTAGTCGGGTACGTTGATTCTGATTATGCCGGTGATCTCGACAAGCGTCGATCAACTACAGGTTATATGTTCACTATGTCAGGAGGACCAATAAGCTGGAGATCAACACTTCAGTCAACTGTTGCTTTGTCTACTACAGAGGCAGAGTATATGGCGATCACGGAGGCTGTCAAAGAAGCAATTTGGCTTCATGGGTTGATTGAAGACTTGGGACTTATTCAGGAGCACGTTAAAGTCCACTGTGACAGTCAAAGTGCCATTTGCTTAGCAAAGAACCAAGTTTATCACTCCCGCACAAAGCATATCGACGTCCGATTTCATTTTATTCGAGAAATTATAAATGAAGGAGATATTCTGCTACAGAAGATTAGTACAGAAGGTAATCCTGCAGATATGCTCACAAAGATTGTTTCAGGAATCAAGTTCCAACACTGCTTGGACTTGGTCAACATTTCTCGGAGTTGTGCACCTTCGGGTGTTTGACGCCTTCGGGCGTAATGGAGGAACGGTGATCATGTTTGGATGAAGAATCATCGTCAAGGTGGAGAATTGTGAAAATTGACTCTGATTCATGGTTCACACTGCCGTCCAAAGACTTTGCCTGCCATTTGTCTCCTCCTCTTATAGTATAAATACCTGCAAGTTATGTAACAAAAATGGGGATGAGTGGTGTAGTGTAATCCGATATAAGAAAATTTGTAGAGGCTAAAACCTCTGAATAAAGATTCGTTCCTCCCGTGGATGTAGGTTAAAAAAAAAGAAATGACCGAACCACGTTAAATCTTTGTGTTCTAGTGTGTATATGTTTCCTAGATCCTAACATCCTCCTCCGCCATTCTTGAAGGTTCTTAGTCTGGATAAAGATGAACGTTGAATAGGTTAAGGTGGATCTTGTTCCTGTTCTGATTTTCATATTAGTAATTTGATATCTAGTTTATAACTACAATTATGTAGAGCCCATGAAACAAACTTCAGTTGAGTTATTTATTTTCTGATTTGATTTCTTTCTTTTGTTTTTTTTTTTTTTTTAAGTTTTGATTTTATGTTTTAAAATTTTAACTTTGAAAGTCTTGTTGGTTGTCAATCAACGGTATGGTGCTTTAGTTGTGGTTTTTGTAGATTTTTCTTGCTTTTCACTTCATCTTAATCATCATAAGCAAATGCAATGAGATCTGCATTCCATTTATATAGAGGTATGTTTTTAGGACTGAATCAAAATCTGTCCTTGGGTGTGATATGCTAGGCTCTTCCTTTTAAGTCTCTGAATGCTCTATTGCTGGGTCTCTACTTTCTTGAAGTCAATCGTGGGCTTCAATATGTATAGAGGTATGTTTAGTCCTTTTGTCTTCCATTACCAATTCTTTATACTTATCCTACTTTCTTGATTTCAATCTTGACCAGTTGGTTGCTATGAATCCTCTGCTGTTTCTTGAAGGTTCATTTAAATTATAATTCTGAATAGAGAAAAAGAATGAAATAGTTGAAGCATATTTTGTTTCTGTTCTGCTTTTCAATCTTTTGATTTAATTTTTAGTTGAAGCATCAGTTCCGTTTTTAACGGCTAAGCGGCCATAAATCAGTTACACTTTGGCAACCGATTTTCCTTTTTCCGGTTACCCCGGAGCAGGAAGTTTCGAGTGGTTTGCATTTTTTCTCTTTTATTCTTCAATTCCTTTCTACCTTTTTATGGATCTGGTATTCTGGCCCAACCATGCTAAAAAAGGAATCCTTGGCCCAATTTCAATCGAAGCCCGGCCCAGAAATCCTGGTGTACGAGATACCACGCTACATGTATGGTGTACGAGATACGCTACTTGGTGTACTAGATACGCTCCCTGTCAAAATACAAGTATAATACAATGGCGCCCTCCAGCAGTCCTCCGGCTGTCTGGGTGAGTAGAGTCGAACCGAACGTTTGGAATGTGGGAGGGAAGATAGGGAACGATAGTGGGAGATAAAGAAGAAGAAGAAGACTGTATCCATATGCGTGGGTGCGTTTCTATGAAATGAAAGTGTAAGAGTAGTAGACCGACATATATTATATAGAGTAGAGAGCAATCGAATCAAATGGCGCGAAACCTCTCGAGCTTGGTGCACGAACTTCGAGAGCGCATAGCGGCAACTTCATCCACTCCTCCCCGCAGCAGCGCCGAAGACGAGGCTTTAGAGGCCAGATTCCGTGCCGTCCTCCCTAATCTCCTCCATGCCTACGTCGTCCCCTCTTCCTCCGGTACTCTCTCTCTCTCTCTCTCTTTCTAATAAAACTACTAATTTTCTTTATTGGCTGAGAAAGAAATTCGAAAAAGAAAAATAAAGGAAAAGAAAAGAAAAGAAATTAAGCTCTTCAAATGTTTGCTTTTTTCTGTGATTGTGTTCCTTACAGCGAGTGAGAGAGAGGTTATAGCTGTGTTGAAGCTGATTTCTCACACAGCGCGGAACTTTCCTGGTGTCTTTTACCATGGGAAGGCCAGTGTCGTGCTGCCAATCATTGGCAGGATATTGCCCTTCTTTGCCGAACCTGCATTTCGGTGAGTGACTTTAACTGTAATGTCTTTTCTCTACCAAAACCAAGTCATCTGGTAACTGTAGAATCGTTCATATTTTGCAAGCACGTGCATTAGTATGTGTTTGTGTTGCGTTTTATTAACCATCTAATGTGAATATTCTGCTCCAATTTTTGAGTTTGCGGCACGGAACAATTTTTGAGACGGTTGGATCTTTGTTATCCTTGCTTCGGACCAGAGCACAGGATGCCTACAGTAAATTATTTTTTGACGCTGTGGTGGCTACTGAAGGTAACACCAGTTTGATTTCAAATTTTGTCTTTATAACTTGGTGGGGGGACACGATTCCTCTTTCTCTGTTTAATTGTTTTTTCTTGTTCCGTCCGAAATGGTGAGGTTGGTGGATTACTGTTTTGTTCATTAGTCCATAGTTTCTCCTGAAATATGTATCAAGTTTAAGATGCCACTTTCTGTGTACAGATCTCTTGCATGTGGCATCAGTTTCTGCCAAAAGCTCAAGCAATCCAGATTCTGGTAGAATAAATTTGAGGTGTTTCTGTACATCCTATGCTGGAATTTCCAGTGATCCTGCTTGTTTCACTGATCTGCCTGCAAGTAGCAAACCTGTTAATGGTGATGGCATCCTGGTCGACATTACTGGAAAAGCAAGGTGGCAGCCCTTTGCTACATGGATAATTAAGCTACTTAGCAAATGCTTAACAGATGGAACTCTGTATGTGGAGGGGCTCATCAGTGCATCAAATCTTTCAGTTGTTTGTATGCTTTTATGTTATGGAAATGCTGACTTGCAAATGGTGGGTAGCAACAAGTCTATGTGTTGTTTATGTTGAACTATTCAATTTATCTAAGGGCTTGTTGAATACAATTGCTGGAAATTGCTTCTGTTAGTCTATACATGTCATTTTAGACATCTTTGTCTGTTACTGTTTTCCTGATGTTTAAAATTTTGTGGAAGGCATGTTTTGACTTTGCACGGATCACTGGATCAGTCCTGGATTTTGACATTATTCCTCATGAAAATATCATCCAGTCTTTAGCTGTGATATTAAGCGAGGACAAAGAGGGACTCCCCTTATTCAGGTATCTCTGAACTTTAATTTCTTTTCAATGGAATTCTTCATAACTGACCTTCAATCACACAAACTAAAAATGAATCTACCTTTGGAATTCTTGGTAGCACTTGCATTGTTCATGTGATGTTCTAAAAGTTTATGATTTTGTCATTTTGATAGAGGTTCTATTATTTGAACATGTTCCCATGTCTGGTATTTTTCCCTCTTGTGGAAGTTCAATTCAATTTAGCATGATTTCTGACTACTTCATAGGTTGGAATGCATAAATACAAGCACTTCCCATCTCCAGTACCACCAATTTTTCCCTGAGAAGGGCAATCGTTAAGCAAATGCTTATGGCCCATATTGCATCATTTTCCCTTGTATATTAGTGTAAGAGGTGGAATGCTTTAGTTGGCAGCACTGCATGAACCTTTTGCTAAAGCCATCAAACAAGCAGATCAATGTTAGTGTGCTTATATTGCAGAATTGCAGCTTATGATTCCACCCTGGGCAGTTGCCTCAATGCTTTGCATTCTAGTTGCTCTGATGACGTTGTAAAGCTAACAGCCACAGATTTCATAAATGTTTTTCCTCACTCAATGCAGAGAACCAAAAGCCAGGAGCTTAAGGTTTGTATTTAGGCAAGTGGTCATTAAAATTCGTCAAATGTTCTTTTTTATTATGTTTAGATTATTAATCTCTGGACCAAACCATGGGGAGATTCACCAGGGTTCCTCTTTTATGTGTTTCTTTTTTCAGATGGCTTTGTGCAGTACATATGCAAGGATAGCTAAGGTGTGCCCCCCACATATTTGGAGGCCAGCATGCCTGATACATATGCTTTGTTTTCCAGAACCTTGCCCATCCTTGATTGATTGCTTTCAAACAGCTCTGTCCATTCTTGGTCCAGAGCTTGTTGGAGGGAAAATGGAAAATACTGGTAGTGTGGATTTACCAAAATCAAGTGAGAGTGTGGGTTTGCTAACATCAGGCGATAAACCAATTGAGAAGTCAAGGATTGGAGAAAAGAGGTGTATTCAGGATATTGAAGCTATCAATATCAAACGACGGAAGGTGGATGCAGATGCCACGGCTTCTGATGCTAATGTTCCAGAGGAGTGCAACCTTACTCATATAGATAATTTGCAGGGAAAAGAAGAACATGCAACTTATATGCATACATCAATTCTTTCATTTCTTGAGTTGTTAAAGCCTCATGTTCAACCTGGTTCTTTTGGACCAGAGGTTGCATTAACAGCTCTTAGTATGCTTTGTACTGCTTTCTGTAGATATCCAATGACCTACCTGTCATACCTCATCTTCCAGCAGATGCTTGAATGGATCCCATGGATATTTGAACAGGTAGGCTTAGTTTGTCAAATATTACATACACCTACTGTGTTTATTCAATTATTGATTGAGATTTGTACCATATAGGTAAATCAAGGTGCCTCAATCATTTTTGATATTTCTACCTACATGGAAGGAGTTCACAGAATATTGCTTATGCACGGTAAGATGAGAAATCCTGCATTTTCTTGATGCTTGCTGACTTTCTGATTACTTTGGTTTCTAGCAAATGGAATTTCTGGTTATGAATCAATCTAAAACTTGCCTGTGCCAATATTCTGTTTATGACTCATGAAGATCTATTTGTCTTAATTAGGCTCCTTTCTTACAGAAGACAAGCTCTTCAAAATTAAGAGCGACAGTGTTATGCATGAAGTTCTGAAGTTCCCATGGGCTCATACTCATATAGTTGCTGGACCACATCTGCTTTGGAAGACAAAATGTTCCTCTATTCAAATCATCTCCAAGCTTGGCCTTGCTTCTAAAGCTGAAAGTGTTTTTGAGGTTTTGGATCTAGGGCTTAATGACAAAGCTGAAGAAGTTAGAAGTGAAAGTATCTTTTCCATGCTTGCCCTAGTCTTATGGTCTGATCTTGGTGCACTCCCTCAAATATTCAAGAGGCTAGAGTAAGTCAAGATTGGTTGGTACATTCAAATAATTAATTCCTGTTTATTTATTCTTGTAAGTTTATTTGCAAACCCTTGGAAACACATCATTTTAAATTTTAAGTTAATTGCCTCAATCTCATGAACCTAGGTACTTATTTTGGAAGGATATAAGTGGTACATAAAGTTGCATTTCTAGATGGTGCCTTACTGATTGATTGTGATTTAATGAAAAGAATTTTAAGAGGGGATGCTTTATTATTACATTTCATAGGCCAATATTTAATTAGATGCCTTCTCACAAGTCTTTAAAGGGTGTAGAGCACCAAGTAAGGTTGTGCATGCCATATAATATCTTGCTATTACAAGCTGGTTTGTTTCTTTTTCTTGTATGTTTTATGATTATGATATGCACTTGTTTTTCATTTCTGTGTGAAGCCACTTCAATACCATGCTCTCTTCTTTTTCCTTTTTCTGGCTTGCTTATGTTCTTTATTTTCAGATTCTTGGGGAGAGAAGAGCATGACAAAGTTAAAAAAATTGTTCCCCTCTGTCTTGGGTTTCTTTCATGCTTTTATGGGTGTTCTGCTGGTGCTGATGGTCTAGATAAAACTGAGTGCATGTTACATTTAGATTTCAATAATAAGAATTGGAGTCAGACGGTAGATTATTTTGTGAAAGGATTTTGGTGCTCAAAGTGTGACAGAAGTGTTGTGCACAATCATGACGTATACTCAAGAAAAATACAACCATCTGACATTCCAAGTGCTGAAGTTGATTTGAGTTCTAGATTCGTTTGTCTCCTGTCTCTTTTCTTTAAGCTTCTGTTTGATGAGTCTATGGAAGAGGTTCAAATTGCCTGTGCAAGAGTTCTTCGGCGTGTCCTCATGCACGGGACTGCAGATATTCAAATCAAAACCAGATCTGAATGGATTAAATGCATTAATTTTCTATTAGTTAACAGAAAGAGGTCTTTAAGAGAAGCATTCTGCACCCAAATAAGTTCGTTCCTTGAGGAACCTATACTGAGTTGTCTATTTTCGGATAAGGATTTATCCAACAAAACTAAAGAACAAAAATTTTTGGAAATAATTGAAGATTCTCTGGCAACGGCTGAAGATCCACGGATCTTTGAGACTCTTTTGGAATCCATTGCACAAATTATGATCACGGTCAACATTGACAGTCAACTTTTCTTGTCTTCTCTAATTTTGTTGGTCAATCAGCTTGATAACTCACATGTGACGGTGAGGATAAATGCATCAAGGTTGATACATAAATCATGCTCATTACATCTTAAAGGAGGGTTTGAACTAATACTTATGAAATATTTTCATATCCGAAATGAGCTATTTGATTATTTAACAAGGAGCCTTACAAGCCGGCCTGAAATGGTCAAAGAGTTTGCTGAAGCTGTTGTTGGAGTTGAGGCTGAAGAACTTGCAGGGAAAATGGTTCCAATAGTTCTCCCAAGGCTCGTGGTGTCTCGGCAGGATGATGACCATGCAGTTCAGATATTATTTGAGTTAGCCAAATGTTTGAAAACTGACATGGTGCCTCTGATAGTTAATTGGCTGCCAAAAGTTCTTGCATTTGCTCTTCAGAGAGCAGATAGGCAAGACTTACTCTCGGCTTTGCAGTTTTACCATGATCAGACTGGTTCTGACAACCAAGAAATATTCTCAGCTGCTTTACCTGCCCTTCTAGATGAACTTGTATGCTTTGTTGATGGTCATGATTCAACTGAAATAAGCCAAAGGTATAAAGCTACATGCTCTTTATTGGTTATGCTTACGTGGTACTCCAACTCATAGTTATAGATGCTTTTTTGGGTGGCTTCTGTTAGGGAGTGGAGAATGAGGATTTCATAGGATAGGTTTCCATTTGCATTTTCTGTTCTGACATTTATACGCATTTGAAAAAAAGGAGGAAAAAAAAGTAAAAGAAATGTTCTCATGTATGGGATGAGTGATTCCCATTCCCAACCTCTTGCCATCTCAAGGAATTGATTGAAGAATATCTTTGGAGAAGATACTTCAGTTAATATCATCTTTCCTGTTTTGTTTGGGATGAGTGATTCCCCATTCCCAACCTCTTGCAAACTCAAGGAATTGATTGAAGAATGTCTTTGGAGAAGATACTTCAGTTAATATCATCTTTCCTGTTTTGTTTTATATATCTCAGTGTGGCTGTGTAAGGGGTAGTAGGGTAATGCTATAAGTTGTTTGGCTAATTATCCTCATTTTATTTCTCTATGCAGATTGTCAAGGGTACCTGGAATGATAAAAGAAATTGCTAGAATTTTAACAGGTGCTGAGGATCTTCCTGGTTTTTTGAGGAATCATTTTGTGGGCCTTCTTAACAGTATTGACAGGAAAATGCTTCATGCAGAGGATTTTTCACTGCAGAGACAAGCTCTGCAGCGTATTAAGATGCTAATTGAACTGATGGGCTCTCAGCTTAATACATATGTGCCAAAACTAATGGTTCTTCTCATGCATGCAATTGATAAAGAATCTCTGCAGACTGAGGGTCTCTGTGTCTTGCATTTTTTCATTGAGCAATTGGCCAGTAAGTCACCATCTAGTATGCAATATGTGATTTCTCAAGTTTTTGCTGCCCTGATTCCTTTATTGGAGAGGTATAAAGAAAGTCATTCTTCACATTTGAACAAAGTAGTGAAAATTTTGGAAGAGCTTGTGTTAAAGAACAGAATTATTCTGAAGCAGCATATTCGGGAGTTTCCTCCCTTACCTAGCATACCTGCTCTAGTGGAGGTGAACAGAGCAATCCAAGAAGCACGTGGGCCAATGACTATGAAGGATCAATTGCGAGATATTGTTGATGGTTTGAACCATGAGAACTTGAATGTAAGGTATATGGTAGTCTGTGAGTTGAACAAGTTACTGAATCAGAGAAGAGACGATATTGCAGCTTTGGTCGCTAGTGAAGTTTCTGCAGACGTGGACTTTTTGAGTTCTTTGATCACATCCTTACTACGAGGATGTGCAGAAGAATCAAGGACTATAGTGGGACAACGGCTTAAGTTAGTATGTGCTGATTGTCTTGGAGCCTTAGGTGCAGTTGATCCTGCCAAATTGAAAATTTTTACATGTGAACGCTTTAAGATTGAATGTTCAGATGATGACCTTATTTTTGAGTTGATTCACAAGCATTTGGCTAGGGCATTTAGAGCTGCACCTGATACAGTTGTTCAGGATTCAGCTGCATTGGCAATCCAGGAGCTCCTAAAGATTGCAGGTTGTGGGGCATCACTGGATGAGACCATTGGTACTTCACCGTTGATGCTGAGGGATAAGTGTGCTGATGATGGGAGTGGGATGGATGGCAGGGGTCAGAGATTGTGGCATAGATTCTCTGATTATGTTAAAGAGATTATAGCCCCTTGCTTAACCTCAAGATTTCAGCTTCCAAATGTGGCTGATTCAACATCTGCTGGCCCCATTTATCGGCCTTCCATGTCATTTAGAAGATGGATCTTCTTTTGGATAAAAAAACTGACTGTCCATGCAACTGGGTCTCGTGCGAGCATATTTAATGCTTGTCGAGGTATAGTACGCCATGACATGCAAGTTGCAATTTATCTTCTACCGTATCTGGTTCTCAATGCTGTTTGTCATGGTACTGAGGAAGCACGCTTGGGCATAGCTGAAGAAGTCCTATCTGTTCTTGATGCTGCTGCATCAGATAACATTAGTGCTGCAGTTCATGTTACCAGTAGTGGTCAAAGTGAAGTTTGCATTCAAGCTGTATTCAGTCTCCTTGATAACCTTGGGCAATGGGTGGATGATGTTGAGCAGGAGCTAGCTCTTTCCCATTCCATCCAATCTTCTGCTTTGAAAAAACAAGCATCCAAGATAAAGGATCAAAGTCCATTTTCTTTGACAGATCAGGATCAACTTCTTATTCAGTGTAGGCATGTTTCAGGGCTTCTGAATACAATTCCAAAGCTAACCCTTGCTAGGGCCTCCTTTAGATGTCAGGCTTATGCAAGATCTTTGATGTACTTTGAGTCTCATGTACGTGGAAAGTCTGGCTCTTTTAATCCTGCAGCCGAGAGAAGTGGCTTCTTTGAAGATGATGATGTTTCATATCTCATGGAGATATATGGCTGTCTGGATGAGCCTGATGGTCTCTCTGGCTTGGCATCTTTACGGAAATCATCAAGCTTACAAGACCAGCTCCTGATAAACAAAAAAGCAGGTAATTGGGCTGAGGTTTTGAGTTCTTGTGAGCCAGCTCTGCAGCTGGAGCCCACTTCAGTTCAGAGTCACTCAGATGCTCTTAATTGTTTTTTGAACATGTGCCACCTGCAGTCCATCGTCACTCATGTGGATGGTTTAATTTCAAGGGTTCCCCAATATAAGAAAACCTGGTGCATGCAAGGCCTGCAGGCAGCATGGAGGCTTGGCAGGTGGGATTTGATGGATGAGTACCTTTGCGGGGCTGAAAATGAAGGTTCACTATGTAGTGGCACAGAGAGCAATGCTTCCTTTGACATGGATGTTGCAAAGATTCTCCAGGCTATTATGAAGAAGGATAGCTTCTCAGTTGCTGAGAAGATTGCTATGTCCAAGCAAGCTCTTATTGCTCCTCTTGCTGCGGCAGGCATGGATTCCTATGTGCGTGCTTACCCATTCATTGTGAAGCTTCACTTGCTGAGGGAGTTGGAGGACTTCCATACTCTTCTTGTTGGCAACTCTTTCTTGGAGAAAACATTTCATTTGGGAGATTCGGGATTTGTCAAATTGATGGAAAATTGGGAAAATCGGCTCAGATTCACACAACCATCTCTATGGGCAAGGGAACCACTTTTAGCTTTCCGAAGATTGGTATTTGGTGCTAGTGGTCTTGGTGCTCAAGTTGGAAATTGCTGGCTTCAATATGCAAAGCTCTGTCGCTTGGCTGGTCATTATGAGACGGCAAACCATGCAATTCTGGAAGCCCAGGCTTCAGGTGCACCTAATGTTCACATGGAAAAGGCGAAGCTTCTATGGAGAACTAGGCGATCAGATGGCGCCATTGCGGAGCTGCAACAATCTCTCCTTCACATGCCTGAGAAGGTTGTAGGCTCTGCTGCAAGGTCATCAATTGCCAGCCTTTCATTGGTACCACTGGATCCCCAGTCTTCACTTTGTGATACTGAAGGTTCGAATGAGAACCTAGATGTTGCAAAAACTCTCCTCTTATATGCCAGGTGGATCCATTATACTGGGCAGAAACAGAAGGAAGATGTTATAACCCTTTATTCCAGGGTGAGGGAACTGCAGCCTAAGTGGGAAAAGGGATTCTTCTATTTGGCTAAGTATTGTGATGAGGTTCTTGTTGATGCCAGGAAACGCCAGGAAGACAGTTCTGAACTAAGCTCAAGGATTGTACCATTGGCTTCTGCTACTGTTTCTGCTTCAAATAATGAGAAGCATTGGTGGCATTATGTCCCTGATGTATTGTTATTTTATGCTAAGGGGCTTCACAGGGGCCACAAGAATCTCTTTCAAGCTCTTCCAAGGTTGCTAACCTTGTGGTTTGAGTTTGGAAGTATTTACCATCGGTGTGGGTCATCATCAAATGAAGATTTGAGAAAGGTTCATAAGAAGGTACCATGATTATCTGCATGAATAGTAATATGTTTGCTAATCTGGATTGCACATTTAAGCATTCCTTCTGTTATGTCTTTTATATCAATGCTGTTTTGTCCTCTATCTTGTTTTGGCAGGTTATGAGCATAATGCGAGGCTGTTTGAAGGATTTGCCGATCTACCAGTGGTTGACTGTGCTACCTCAATTGGTTTCTAGAATTTGCCACCAGAATGAAGACATTGTTAGGTTGGTCAAACACATCATAACCTCTGTTCTTCAGCAATATCCACAACAAGCCTTGTGGATTATGGCAGCTGTTTCAAAATCAACTGTCCCCTCAAGGCGGGAAGCAGCTGCCACAATCATACAAGAAGCTAAGAAAGGTTTCAGCCAAGGAAGTGGTGGGAGCAATTTGTTTGCTCAATTTGCTAGCCTGATTGACCATCTGATCAAGTTATGTTTTCATCCAGGCCAGCCGAAAGCAAGGGCAATTAATATCTCAACTGAATTTAGTGCCTTGAAAAGGATGATGCCAATGGGAATTATCATGCCAATTCTACAATCTCTTACTGTTAGTTTACCAAGTTATGATGTGAATCCCAGTGACTTGCTTGCCTCTGATATCTTTTCTGGGTCAGATCTTCCGACAATTTCAGGAATTGCTGATGAAGCTGAAATTCTTTCATCTCTTCAGCGACCTAAGAAAGTAAGCTTAAAATGCTTTATTTGTGCCATTAATTATGTTGTCTACGTCCTACTAAAATTATAATTGTGACAGTGCTTAATAAGTTCAACATGATCATATTCTTTTAAAAAAGAACCCTTCTACAATGAGGGATGC
Source organism: Kandelia obovata (assembly GCA_021464305.1). Lineage (NCBI taxonomy): Eukaryota > Viridiplantae > Streptophyta > Magnoliopsida > Malpighiales > Rhizophoraceae > Kandelia > Kandelia obovata. The sequence continues at coordinate 13,627,275 of CM038472.1, read as the reverse complement.
ATACTCTATGATGTTCTTTTCTGATCATTGATATGATCTCAAGTTTACACTCCCTAAAAGATGTGTTTGTTTCATTAGAATTGGTTATACTGCTGCATTTATGCTTCCAAAACCAGGTTACATATGTTATGTTTCTTTCTTGGTTTATATCTTGTTGGAAGATAGCAGTATTTGGTGTTGTCATCTTATGTGGTGTCTTTTAAGTAAATTATCCTGAGTGTCTATCATATGTTATGTAACATAAAATTATTGTAATAATTGTGGCTGTTTTTCACATTTTCAGATTGTTCTTTTGGGTAGTGATGGCATTGAACGTCCTTTTCTCTGCAAACCTAAGGACGACCTTAGAAAAGATGCTCGCATGATGGAATTTACTGCCATGATAAACCGTTTGCTGTCCAAATATCCTGAAAGTCGTCGCAGGAAACTCTACATTCGCACATTCGCAGTGATTCCTTTCACAGAAGATTGTGGTATGGTGGAATGGGTGCCCCACACTCGTGGACTTCGGCAGATACTTCAAGACATATATGTAGCCTGTGGAAAATTTGATAGACAGAAGACAAATCCACACATCAAAAGGATTTATGATCAATGCCAAGGTAAAGAAGATGAGATGCTGAAAAACAAGATCCTTCCAATGTTCCCTCCAGTTTTCCACAAATGGTTCCTGAGGACTTTTTCTGAGCCAGCTGCTTGGTTTAGAGCACGGGTTGCTTATGCTCACACAACTGCAGTTTGGTCCATGGTTGGGCACATTGTGGGGCTGGGAGACAGACATGGTGAAAATATTCTTTTTGACTCTACTACAGGGGATTGTGTCCATGTTGATTTCAGCTGCCTATTCGACAAGGGGTTGCAGTTGGAGAAGCCTGAGCTAGTACCTTTCAGGCTAACCCAGGTAATGTTTGTTTGCACTTTGATACTGGTACAACTATGTTTTGCAAGTGATAAGAGATTATTGAGATAATTGTTGGTCATATCAACATGCTGTCAACAAATATATTTACGTGGATACTTTATGTTAGTAGAAACAATTTCAGCTTCTTGAGGTCAAATAGGAGTCCAAAAACCAAGAATAATGGTTTCTTAGTTTGATTCTCTATAGCAAATGTATGGCAATTATTTCATGTCGTTCTCCTGTACAATTTGCAGAACATGGTTGATGGCTTGGGAATCACAGGATATGAGGGAATCTTCTTGAGGGTGTCCGAAATTACACTTTCAGTTCTGAGGACACATAGGGAGACTTTGATGAGTGTACTTGAAACTTTCATTCATGATCCTCTCGTGGAATGGACAAAATCTCACAAATCCAGTGGGGTAGAAGTTCAGAACCCTCATGCGCAGGTTTCATTCTTCAGTGTTCACTTCTGGCATTTTCATTCTCCTGTGTTCATTTTTGGCATTGTCGTCAATAATTGATTTTTTTATCTGTTTTGGCATTCTTCGTGAACTGCATGGCTTGCGTTTTAATAATGCTTTGGCTCCTGTGGCTCGGCTTGAGGACATTGGTCTTGAAAACAAATTTAATCGTTAATGCATGTTGTGGTGGATATTGCAGAGAGCTATCAGTAATATTGAAGCAAGGTTGCGAGGGGTGGTCGTTGGTGTTGGAGCAGCACCCTCTTTGCCTTTAGCCGTGGAAGGGCAGGCACGTCGCTTAATTGCCGAAGCTGTGTCACACAAAAATCTTGGGAAGATGTATATATGGTGGATGCCTTGGTTTTAAGATCCAAAAAATTTTACAAAGTTTTATGTTGTGTGAAAGTTGGGTCAAGCGAAAATGGAGCAACCCATCATAAAAGAAACCAATTTTTTTTAAAAAAAAAAAAAGAAAAAGAAAAAAGAAAAAAGAAAAAGTCAGTATTCCCAATTGATCCCATTGGTTTACTAGTGGGTCCGAGAGATATGACTTGTATATAATTCATTCATGATATGCTTAAGGCGCTGTATACCTTTTGCATTGTACGATGATTTGCGCTGTAGTATGTCATTGAGGATAGCAGGTAACGTTTTGTTTCTCTGTCCTCGTTTTTTTCTTCTTTTTTTCTTTGTGGAGTAAGGTAAGGTGCATTTATATATTGTGGCACACCTTTTCCCCCTGTTTCAATCGGTTTTCTTTCACTTTAACACCGCTATGATTTCCTGCCCCACAACCTAGCATAACAATTATGAACACTGCCATGATTCAATCCTGGACTTCCTTGGCGGGTCCCACGTACCCATTTTAACTAACCCTGGCACGCCAGGTATCATTAGACGGTCAATAGCGGGCCTGCAGAGAGTTCAAAACACTTATATAGCCAATAAATAAATAAAATAAAGAGTTTCAATTCAAAACACCCTCTCTGTGCCGGAGATGTTCTGAAATTTTATTGTTAAGGGTATGATACGCAGGTTAAACACAGCCGTTTTCACGGTATGGAAGCCGAAGCGAAAGGGCATTTTCAAGAATGCGAAGACCTCACATAATCTTCGTTGTTTTGGCTCAGCTTCGAGACCCCAGCATTCTTCTGCGGGAAACAACTTGTACGCACTCAACAAGAAAATCTCCCATTTGATCCGCACGGGTCGGATACACGATGCAAGAGCTTTGTTTGACGAAATGGAGAACCGTAACACTGTTTCCTGGAATTCAATTATTAGCGGTTACGTGAAGAGGAGGGAAATGACTAAGGCGCGGAAGCTATTCGACGAAATGCCTGCAAGAGATGTTATTTCTTGGAATTTGATGATTTCTGGGTATGTGTCGTGTGGAGGGAGTAGGTTTATGGAGGAGGGGAGGTTCTTGTTTGAGAGGATGCCAAAGAGGGACTTTGTTTCTTGGAACACCATGATTAGTGGGTATGCGAAGAATCGTAGGATGGATGAGGCGTTGTCACTCTTTTATAGAATGCCTGAGCGGAATGTTGTTTCCTGGAATGCTATGGTTACTGGGTTTTTGCAGAATGGTGATGTGGGGTGTGCAATTGAGCTTTTTAAGAGAATGCCAGAGAAAGATGCTGCGTCACTCTGTGCACTTGTGTCAGGTCTTATTCAGAATGGGGAATTAGACAAAGCCACAAGATTTCTTCTTGAATTCAGTGATAAAGATGGTGGGAAAGAGGATTTGGTCCATGCTTATAATACTCTGATTGCTGGATATGGTCAGGCAGGAAAGGTTGATGAAGCTCGGAAAATTTTTGATCTAATTCCATCTCCCCATGATGAAAGACACAAAGGCAATGAGAGGTTTCAGAGAAATGTGGTGTCATGGAATACCATGATTATGTGCTGTACTAAGGCAGGAGATATGGTCTCTGCTAGGGAACTCTTTGACCAAATGCCAAAGAGAGATGTATTTTCTTGGAATACAATGATGAGTGGCTACGTCCACAGTTCAGATATGGAGGAAGCCTCAAACCTCTTTACTAAAATGCGAAATCGCGACACTCTCTCGTGGAATTTGATGATCTTGGGTTATGCTCAGATAGGGAGTTTGGAGGTTGCCCATGGGTTTTTTGAGAGGATGCCCCAAAGGAGTCTGGTTTCATGGAATTCTATGATTGCTGGATATGAGAAAAATGAGGATTTTGATGGAGCAATTAAACTCTTCATTCAGATGCAAAATGAAGGAGATAAACCTGATCGACACACTTTGTCTTCAGCTCTCAGTGCGTCTGCTGGGATAGTGGATTTGAGGCTGGGGATGCAGATACATCAGCTGGTTGCAAAGACTGTTATCCCAGATGTGCCGGTAAATAATGCCCTTATTACCATGTATTCAAAATGTGGGGCAATAACTGAAGCCCGGGCTATCTTTGAGGAAGTGAAACAGCAGAAAGAAGTAATATCTTGGAATGCTATGATTGGAGGATATGCATCCCATGGTTATGCTTTGGAGGCTTTAGACCTTTTCAGAATGATGAGAAGTTTTGATGTTCAACCTACTTATATAACTTTCATTTCAGTTCTAAATGCCTGTGCTCATGTGGGACTGGTAGAACAGGGTCAACAGATATTTAAATCCATGGTAAGTGAATACGGTATTGAACCAAGTGTTGAACACTTTGCCTCCCTAGTTGACATTGTAGGTAGGCATGGACAGCTCGAAGAGGCCCTGAAATTGATCAATAGCATGCCATTTGAGCCAGATAAATCTGTTTGGGGTGCATTACTCAGTGCTTCCAGGGTGCACAACAATGTAGAGGTAGCCCAAGTTGCGGCTGAAGCATTGATGAGACTTGAGCCAGATAGCTCAACCCCATATGTCTTACTTTACAACATGTATGCTGATTTGGGGCAATGGGACAATGCAACAGAAGTCAGAAGGATGATGGAAAGTAGTAATATCCAGAAACAAGCGGCGTGTAGTTGGATTGATTCAGCCCAATGATGATGCTTGTTACATATAGCTGTCCACATGAAGGCACTGATTCAGTTGCTGCAATTGGTTAATAATTCAACTTCGACAATAAAATTTGCCCATATGCAGTACTAGCGAACTGGCTAAATTCATTATATTTGTTTGATCACTTTGAAATGGGACGGGGAAAGAGAAATCAAAGTGAGGAAGGGATTGCAAATTTTCTCGATTTTGCATACTGTGGTGGCTGTTGGACAGATTATAGACTGGTCACTTCCCTGTAGAATTAAAAATTGGGAATTAAAAATTGGGAATCTTGATTGAATTGACAAACTGATTTGAAGAAAATGGTGGCTGCTTGTGCTTCCGAAAGGACTTGGAATTAAGCTGCTGAAGAGTAGTTCATGCCATCAAGGCAAGGGTTTGCCTGTGTATATGAATCTTGCACATTGCAAAGCAAGGCTTACTTGGTAGAGCATGCTGTGAAAAATATTGCCGAGAGCCACAAGTGTTATTAAAGCAAGGATGGTTTCCAAACAATTGAAAGTTGAGAATTTTTCCGTACACCAAATTTGGTTCAAGTATGAGAAGTCGTATCTCTTCCAAAGCTAACTTTGTTGCAAGTAAATTATACATTTCCATTTGTTGACGGGGATTCAGAAAACAACTTGAACTGTGAAGAGCAGTTGAAAATAATAAACTGTCGAGAAAGTGAGCTAATCAGTGTATTTTTCAGGTCCGCACATGTGTAACTATCTAATATCTGGATACTCCTTGTATTCGTGGCTTTTTTTTTTTTCCAATTCTTTAATAATGTCAGGTTCGTTTCTGTACATGCATGGAGTATCTTTCAGATTAATTTCACTTTTTTCTTTGTTTTTTTTTTCCCACTATAATGGTGTTCTGTTCGTCACAGACATCATTGTCTTTACTGCAGGTTCTGACCTTTTACGGTGACCTTGTTAGATATCTTGAGAGGGCTGATAACTCACAAGAGGCATCATCGATTTTCTTCATGACCTGTCGGATAGCAAGTTCAATGATTTGCACAGGTAAGGCAGCTTATAACAAGGGTTCTTGTTGCCGTGGGTGGGTCTCGTTACTTCTTTCAAATCAAACATGCGGGGCAGTGGCTTTTCAATATTTTTCCTGTTGCCCTTCTTATTTGCTGGTTTTTGCATACCTGGTTTTAGTTGGAACAAAATCATCTAGTCCTGAATTTTGTACTCCGTGTTCTCATCCACGTCAGTATTATTTGTCCATCTTTACATTCATCGCCTAGAGCAATTAATGGCAAAATATAGAGCTTTCCCGGGCTAGGCTTATTGTCGTTGACCCGTGTCCTAATTACAGGCAGGCTGGATGTCCTAAATGCATGTGAGCAATGAATTATACGTGCATGTCGTGCAATTAATCCCTGCACTTGTAGAAACTCTAGCAGAAGTTGCATTGTTAAATCATCGCCAACAGCCTGTTCAAGGAACCCAAAACTTTCGATTTGTGAAATGGTTGCTCTCAATGTCAAACCCTTTTCATCGTTCTTTGTCGCCGTGCCAAAAGAAAGGGCATTAGTAAGTTTGCATTAGCCCTTCAGATTTATGCCTCCTAGTTTCAGGCTTTGCATGTCTTCATTCATATATTTTGTCCTTTCAATATGTCAATTTCTGATGAATCTAATCCTTGTACTTTGGGATGAAAACCACGCAACCAATGTCAACTAACAACAACAACCACAACAATGTGCAAAACAACTACAGCAAAGTGCAAGCATGCGAGCGTGCTAAAGTTTGGTAACTACAAGGAGTTTATGACAAACCAAACGAACCCGCTTCAAAGCATGGGCTCCAAAAGGTCCGGCCTTGAACGGTTTCGGCCGAGCAGAAAAGCGAGACCATGAGAATCATCAATAATGGATCGGAGTGCCATCTTAGGCATCGCTAGCTCGGTGGTGGGCCCCACTCCATTGCACTTTCTTAATGCCACGTGTCGTAATCACGCGGGGCGTCCACAGAAAATGCTCCGTACTGTCGAGTCCATGGGATGGGACAGGAGCACCTCCACCTTGTCTGACAAGAAGATAACTTTTCCTATATTATATTATATGGTATGGTCTTTCGTCATTTGGCAGTAGCACAAGTTGAGCCAAGCCGTAACCTATCATTTTTTTCTACTTTTACTTTGGTGGTGGGGGGGGGGGGAACATTCTTTTCAATGGATTTGCTCCGGTTCACCGAAACCCATTGTCTCTAACTCGCTGATCGATCCGATTATTTTCTTCTTTTCTTTTGATTGTTAATTTTCAGATTTGATCTCCGTGAATGACGAGAAAGAGGGCTAGGACGAGCCTGGATCAGGCGGTGGTCGACGTTTGCTCGCGGGAGGTTGGCGAGCTCTCCACCCGGAATTTCGAGCACCGCCGCGGCGCCTCCAAGGTCTGTAATCCTCCAACTCTTAAACCAGCCTTACGGGGTTGCTTATTTATTTATATTTTTCAACTTCAATTTATAGATTCTGTATTAGTACATCGATCGGTGGTTGTTGTGCTTAGCGGCTTAGCTTGGATGCTTTATCCGCTTGTTTATTTTGTTTTCTTTGTTGATCCTTGAATTATAAGCTTTTATATATATATATATATATATATATATAAAGGAATGGATCGCTTATTTGTGTTATGTAATTGGCTTGAAAATCTAACGTGCAAAAAACTTCAACTTTCAAATTCTGAATGGCTTTGGGGGATCGTTTCTTATTTGGAGCTTAATAGACTGTTCAGTGTTTCATACGTCTAGGCTCCTGGGGTGTTTTTTTTTTTAAATTTTTTTATTTTTTTTGTGAGATCACTGTGTATCTTTTGATTACAGAAGAACACGTGGCAAACTTTATTCTGGCGTCTTTCTCTCTCTTATTTTGATTGTGTTTTTTTTACAAACATTGTTGGGTTTTTTAACTGTTTCTGTCTACAAGATTTTAGCATTTAGGTTTGTGCGAAGGCCTGATATATTGTTCTCACTACTTTTTTTACAGAAGAATTTGTTTTTTGATATGATGCCGACACTAGATGGCTGAATCATGGTTGCGTGTTTGATGTTTGTCGGTTGGTGAAGATTCTATTAAAAAGACTCCTTTTGATCATGATTTAAGTTATTTGATGCTTGTTAGGTAGCGGTATTTTGATTTTTTTTTTACTTGAGCACTTTCCATCGATTAGTGAGATTTTGACTAGCCCATAATGGCAATTGGGTAAACAATTGACAAAGTGGCTGTTTATTTATTTGGCTTAATTTGTCATTTCTTTAAAAATTTTCTCGTATTTGTAAAGCTTTGATCAGATATTTACATGCATTTCAGGATCTTGTACTGCGACTTGAGATCTACAAGAAACTAAATAAGCACAAAGGATGTGTGAACACAGTAACTTTCAATGCAGTTGGCAACATTGTGGTGTCAGGCTCTGATGACAGGCAAGTTATTCTCTGGGACTGGCAAACTGGGATTGTAAAACTCTCTTTCAATTCAGGTCATAACAGCAATGTTTTTCAAGCAAAGATCATGCCTTACACTGATGATCGAAACATTGTAACTTGTGCTGCAGATGGTCAGGTAATTCTTTTGGTTTCAGGGTCATGGCACAGAATTCTGAATGAGATGGTGCCTGAGCCATTGTATATATTAGCTAAAAATTTTCTTGGTCCGAAATAGTATTTCTCTGTTCTTTGAATAAGTTCATGCATCGCCAAGTTAATGGACTTGAAGCCCTTGGAATTCCAAATCCTGATAATTATAGCTGTGCAAGAAGTTTATCATCTCTTAATTACCTTGTTGGTATTCTTTTTTAAAGAAAACTTGCTTGTTCTTTTGTTTTTTTTTTTTTTTTTTTGAGGGGGGTGGGGGTGGTTCCTTTTACAATCTATTACACCCTAATCTCTTTGTCGCACTATTCAAAGTATGTATTCCTGATAAAACCCTTCTCCATATCAGGTTCGACTAGCACAAATTCTGGAAGATGGCCGAGTGAAAACTGCATTATTAGGAAGACACCAAGGAAGAGCACATAAGTTGGCTATTGAGCCTGGGAGCCCTCATATATTTTATACATGTGGAGAGGATGGATTGGTCCAACATGTAAGTTGAGATCTCTGCACTATCTGTGGTTTGTGCATCTGTTTTTCCTTTTGTTAGAGGATCCAAGCAGCCTGGTATGGTTGAAAAAGTTTAGAAAATTGCTGACCAGCGAAGTCCTTTTGTAATTTTTAGTTTTTTTTAATTATTTGTCTTCCCTACCAAAAAGTTTTTAATCAAATGACTGGTTAATTCTCTCTGAGAATGTCCTTTTCAAATGAGTGAGACTAGAGACCTGGGCTTTTACTTTTTTCTTGCCCTTGGTCTTTTTGTATTTCTCTTCATCTTAAATTATGGCGTTAACAAATATGTGACATAGTCAATATCATTGCAGTTTGATCTGAGAAGCAGGTCTGCTACGGAACTATTCACATGTCAACCAACTGAAGATAGGAAGGGTTACATGTCAGTTGTCAATTTAAATGCAATTGCAATTGACCCTAGAAACCCAAATCTTTTCGCAGTTGCAGGGTTAGATGAGTATACTCGCCTTTATGATATCCGCAAGTATAGGTGGGATGCATCAACTAATTTTGATCAACCGACAAATTACTTTTGCCCTCCTCATTTGATTGGTAATGAGGATATTGGAATAACAGGCTTATCGTTCTCAGACCAGAGCGAACTTCTAGTTTCATATAATGATGATGACATCTACCTTTTCACACGAGACATGGGATTGGGGTCTATTCCAGTTAGAACTTCTTCACTTTCTGTGAGTAATGAGTCATGTGAAATGGAACCTGGATTAACTTCATCTCCTTCAAGCATGGATGCTGATGATAAACTTGTTCCCCAAGCCTACAAAGGGCATCGCAATCGCAAGACCGTGAAGGATGTCAGCTTCTTCGGGCCAAGGTGTGAATATGTGGTGAGTGGATCTGACTGTGGTCGCATATTTGTCTGGAAGAAAAGGGGTGGAGAGCTCATTCGAGTCATGGAAGCAGATAAGCATGTGGTGAACTGTATTAAAGCTCATCCTCATATGACAGTGCTGGTTAGCAGTGGAATTGAGAAGGACATAAAGATATGGACTCCAAAAGCCATTGAGAGAGCTACTTTGCCTGCAAAAATTGAACAGGTATGCATTATTTATTAGCATGTTCTAATGGATTTTATTCATTTCTTTGAGATTGTTTATTTGTACATCATATTGATAGTTGGGTGATAAACAATAATTAGAGATTGAAAGAAGTTTTCTACAGATGGGTTTGGGGGGGTGCGTGTGTGTGTGTGTGAGAGAGAGAGAGAGGGAGCTGGAGGGGGGGCTTAGCGGGCAACTTCCTATTTAATTGTCTAATATAAAAATCTTGGGTAGCAATTTATCACTGTTCAGCCCATGCTGGAAAGACAGGAAAGTAAGAATATGTAGGTATTGTTGGGTGTCGACTTGGATAGGTTGTAGCTGTCTCTCGTGAATGACTCTCATCTGCAGAAATCTCAGGGATAAGTAAGTTTTTATCCAAAATGTGGTGGTGGTAATCGCATACACATCTGGCAACAATATTGGTTCTGCAGACTAGGTAGGTAACAGTGAAACTAATCTCTTAGTTTACTTCTTTGGAAAGGTTCTGTCGCCTGGACATGATTGTTGGTTTGGCTTGGATGATGACGATGAAGACAGTGATTATTTCTATGTGGATGCATATTTTAGTAGTGGTGGTGGTGGTGGTGGTGAGGATGATGAGGAGGGTGAGGACGATTCTGAGGATGAGGATGAGGACGACGACAATGACGATGGCGGTGATGACAGCACTGATTATGTCGATGACTCCGAAGATCATAATGAGGATCTTGATTAACTTTCTTGGTGGTTATGATGATGATTCTGATTTATCCTCTCTGTGTTCAGCAGAAACCCAAGGCTAGGGGATGGATGTGTCCTATAACTTCGCCACAGGACCTGATGCTGCAATTATTTTCACTCCCAGCGAGAAGGACAAGCCCAGAGCGGAATGAAGAGAGCTCTGCTGCTGGTCATGAGCTTCTGCAGCTTATGCTTACATTCAACGATACCAGTGATATTTCTTCAGACGATGGAGGGGATGCAACAAGCCATGACGACTTGTTTGGTTAGGATAAATCTAAGTCATCCCTTTTTACAGTTAGAGCCAGCCAGCTCGAGGAGGGAGTTAGGGTGGGGGGGGTGTGGGGTTCTCTTGGCCTACGAACCATTATAATAACTGTAAATAGCCTTTGGGGCTTAAGTTAAAACTGTTATGACGAAGAACCTTCGCAATTTGCATGTCTTAGACTGCCCATTTTCTTCTTCATTTTGAGTAACCAAGTAATTCTTATTATTTTCCCAAAGAAATTCGGATTTTTTTTGAGTCCAAATGTTATATTGTTATTCTGAGTTAGTTACCCAACAGCCCTTAACTATAGATTATGGTCAAATTGAAGCTATTTTTGAGACCCATCGAGAAGTTCCCGATTTGTGATTATTTTTGGGGTTAGGATACAACGAAAGCACAAGTTGCAATCTTGTCGCTTTCCATTTTTATTTTTTGGGAACAGAAAGATGGGAAAAGGTCGCAAATCTTGTCTCTTCCGTTTTATTTATTTGGTCTTTCTTTTCCCGGATATGACTATTATACGAGAGCTGCAGGCAAGGGGGATCACTTCTATGTTAGTACAATCGATGAGGTTGGCTGGCTATTCCCAAGGGTGCGGAACCACTATTGTCTCCTCTTTCGGTGTCGAATTGATGCAATGTTCAGAGGAAGGTATCGCTTTACAATAAAACTCCTCGCCTCCGTGGTCCTGTTAAAACAAAGGATGACCCCCAAAAAATATAAACACCGAAAGAGGAAAATCTTCATAATGCAAGGATGATGATATACAGATACCTTTTACAAAAGCCATCTATATACAGATACATAGGTGGACGGCTATATATACAGCACATGGTCAAGAAAAGTCTCTGTTTAATTGAAAAGAACATGTTTACAGTATGTGAACATAAGAAACCGATTGTGATCACTTCAGGCTGTGACTGAAGGCGAGTTCAATTTTCTCCTTCTGCACTAGGTAGAGCCCATTTCAGATTATCAGAACTAGGCCAGCATACTGTTACCGCTGGTCTTATGAGATGGAAGACAAGGACCTGTCCTTATCATGACACTCTGGACGAATGCAACCATCTGCACTATCATTTCTTACAATGTCATTTCTGTGAGCTTAATTGAATGATGACTTCCCAATAGCCACTATTTAAAATCTGACTAAAGAAGAAGAGGTTATTAAACAAAGATGTTGGATACCATTGCAAATCCAATGCACAAGTGACTGAAGCCAGGGAAATAAAATGGTGCTGCTTCGGATAGAAACAAGGCTGGATGGATAAAAAAAAAAAATTAGTAACTCTACTAGCTACACAAGTATCTGGAGATGGATTCTCGTAAAATTTTCTTGGACCTGTTAGAGGACTGAAGATTAATGGAGAAATGATGTTGGCAAGGGAAATTAAGCCTTGAATGCATCCTTGAGCCTTTCCCTGGAATGAGTTTCAATGAATTAAAGCAAAACAAAGGCAAAATAAAGCAGTAGATGACTGGAATAAAGATGAGGCATTCTTAGCTGGAGAAATAATGACATGCGATCAAAACTATTCTACACGGGGCATGTGTGGACTTTGATTGGTTGTCCTTCTGGTCATTAAAAATGAAGATCAAAGAAAACTGAAGTCGAAACGGAAAACTAGCTCTGACTTTCTGAAAACATGCATGGTTCAAATTGGATTGTGCTTGTAAGCAGATCAATAAGATGAGGGGAAAATTGTTGAACAAAATTCATTAATCACAATGCTGAAGGGCCTTCTAATTAGAGATACCTGTTCATGGGGTCCAACTTGCTTTGATGCAATGCTTAGCAACTGTTGGAAGTCATAAAATAACACCAGCACTCAGACTATTTCGATCAGCAGACAAGAATCTTAGGCAACATGAAAGTAAAGTACTTACACAAGGTGGCACAAAGGCTACAAAAATGGACAGCACAGAGATTGCATATGGAACCTGCTCACAAGAAAAGCAAATTTTAAGAGTTACATGCAACAAAACATGATAGAAGATATCAACTAATATTTCATGAAAAACACACACATGCTAATGCACAAAGCCCTCCTCATAAAAACACTGGAGGAGGCGTTCTCAAATGAACTGATCAAAAGGTTGCAAGTTGGTTGAAGAAGGATTACCCAATATGACCAAGATATGCTGTAAAGCAAACACTGCAAGAGATAATGTAAATCACAACGGAATTCAGGTTAAATCTATACAGTTTATGGTCCAATAGCAATGAATAATTGCACTTGCACATCAGCAGATTGAGGAGAAGACTCTTACATTTGTAACACCCACCAGGAGACCAAGTGAAAGCAGTTTTTCCTCTGGTAGAAGAGGTGCCACTAAAGGCATGAAAATCAACTGCGTCATTCAAGAATAACAACAATAGCTAAGCTGTGAGAGGAAGATCAAGATTGCGATACAACAGAGAGTTTCACTATGAATACCTGTGATACTGTTGCTGCAACACTGACAATTAACATCAGATCAGCATACTGGTTTTTGTTGAAGTGAAAACGAGCTTTCAGGAAGTACTGCAAGACACAGCTTGTTATTGTATGTAATCAGCAATTTTAAAAGCGCGCATCCACACACATACACACGCAGGCACACGTGATTCAAGGAAGAGACATACCATCAAAGAAGCTTCAGCTCCACCCACCGCAAGACCGTTAAAGAATGCAACAACTGCTGCTTGTGAAAAAGTTGGACTGCATTCCAAATTTCAGAAAATGTGCACCTCAGGCCGTACATAGAAAGATAGAACAACCCTAAAAGCAATGGTTGTTCCAGAAATGGAATCCAGCCAACTATAAGAAACTGCTAGAACATGAGCAAGTTTGTCCTACCTAGTCTTCAGTAAGCAAATAAGATCTCCAAGTGATGGAATCTTCTTCGCTTCTAACTGTTTGGCCGGTAAATCATCTCCCGTGTCGTCCTCTCCTCTCTTTAATATTGGCTCCGTCAAGCCGTTGTCACCAACTGGTAGACTTTCCTTCAGAAATATTCTCAGGTAAACAACACCCAGAATCGAAGCGGAAGCAGCAAGCTGGAATAGAACAAAGACTGGCCAACTATGTCACAATCTATTGGGACTGCTCTCCATAAAGACGTAGATAATGGACCAAAGTGATACGAAGGATTGCAAAGGCTAGGATAGGAGTGAACCTGAAATGTCAAAGCCGTGGACAGGAAACGAGTAGCCAAGGTTCCAGAAACAAACGCTGCATAGGTTACACCGGAAAGAACGCCGAATGCCGATGTTCTTTGTCTCTCCGAAACTCTGTCCGCCTGACAAGACACAAAAATCGTACCCAAGTTCCGTATTATAGCGCACGTTCCGGAGATCTTGACCGCATAAACAGACACGTGTTTTGTCCAATTCTATTTCTTTTGTATTGGGAGCCGGTGGTAACTATGGGTTAGAGATTACGATCAGGACATCCACAGCCTATCTGTGCCCACCTAATCATATTGTGTCCATTTTTTTGTTCACAATTTCCAAAATGCAAATTTTAGTTAATGAGGCTGCCCCATTTTGGCAAGTATTCCAGTGTTTAATTATAAGCTTAGCATTGTATTGTAAGGTGCCATAAAATAATATATATATATATATATATATATATATAAAGGAGTAATTTATTAATTGAGGTGATTACCGCATAAGCGTTAGCAAGACAGGTAATGCTGCCATCAGAGACTGTAGCAGTGATAGTCCTGAGCACATAGTAGGCATAAAAGAATTTGGTCGTCCTGCTGTACGCCAATGTAACTGTTCCCCCCCCCCCCACCCAAAAAAAAAAATAACAAAAATAACAAACAAAAGAAAGAGTTGCTTTGCTTAGAGTGATGATGCGGTACCAACATTAATCAGAATGCACCGTGAAGGTTTAAATTACAAGAAAGAAAAAGGGTTAACATAAATGCCTTTCCTTCTTCACTTTCTTGGGGTTTTATTATTATTATCATTATAACGACACAAAAAGGGTATCAAAAGTTCTGCCAGAGGGAAAAAGCAGGTCTAATAAATGGTCTTCGGCAGCTTAGTATTAAGTTAAAAAAAAAAAAAAAACAGAGAGAGAGAGCAGAAAAAGTAGAGGGATGGGCTGAGTAAGCAAAGAGTCCAATGGATCGTGGGCTGCCCTATAATGCAAAGAAAGACAGTCATCTTGCAATCCACCACCCCCAGTCCCATAAAAAAAAGTAATCTTGGACTTCAAAATGGGCCTTATTAGTGGAGAGCCTAAAATCTGGTAATGGGAAAAGGCCTATACGGACCCAAAAAATAAATAAAAGACAAAAATGAAAGAAAAAAAAAAAAATTGGAGGAGAAGAAATTCCATTTTACTTTATTTCTAGGGATTGATGAGGAAGAAGATTCATTTGCAAGAATCAAAATAAAATAAAATAAAATAAAGACGATGAAGAAGAGATATTCGAGTGGAAAAAAGACTTTGACAATTAATGCGCCCGGGATAGCATCAATTGGCCGAATCCGCAGAAATTACAATCGCTTTCACTCCCCAAATATCTAATCCGACGGATGGGTTTTGACTTTCATATATTTTTTTTTATATAAAAAGAGAAAAGAAAAAAGAAAAGGAAAGAAAGAATAGCCAAATATAACCAAAATAATAAATTACCAAGAGGAATAATGTAGAGAGCCATGGGAAGTGTGAGCAATGATTTCCTTCCATACTTGTCCGAAAGATTCCCGATTAGTGGTGTCAGCACTGCGCTCCCCACTCCGACCACCTGCCAAAATAAATGCGCATTATCCTTCTTTTTCTTTTTCTTTTTCTTTAATTAATTAATTCTGAAGACTTTTCAACTTTTAAAAAAGGACTCTGTTCCCTCTCTTTTTTCTTTTTCTTTTTTTTTTTTTTTTTTTGCCCTATCAATTCTGAAGACTTTGGGGGTTATTTCTAATGGAAGCTGGGTTATCAGCAATTGGGTTCAGTTTATGGTCGGTCCAGCTCCGGTTCAGTTCCCTAGCGGAACCAGAATCGGAGTGCGTGCGTCCAGACAGAAGCAAATTTCAATTAAGCGGGACCCTTGTTTGTGCGTTTGGTTCCCCCAGAACCCTTTTTTTTTTTTTTTTGGTAGACAGCCCAAAAAATAAAATTACAGCAACCGGACATCCAATCAAAATATGGAATCTGCAAGTACTTGTTTTAATTGGAGATGTTAGGTCCAATTGCAGATCTACTGGGAATAAGGAAGAATTACCCCATGCGTGCATTTAGGAAGATTAAATGGATATTGGGAAAAAACCAAACACGGGAGTTTTCCCGTTTGGCTCAGTTGGCTTGTATACATATGCTTAAGCTAAGGAGTAACTGTCAGCTTAACGGATAAACTTTGGGAAACCTAGGAATTCGAATGCTGTAACGAAATCGAGCCCATGGATGGTCGTCTCTTCGCTTTCTTCGCTAATTAATTAACTAGGCCTCAAAGTTCAGTACAGACCAATTGCGTACCCAGAAATGAAACACGAAGCAAAAGTACAAGAAATGGCAACCACCCACCCACCCACACACACACATATATAGGTTAAAGAGAAATGATAGAGATAGAAAAAAAAAAAAAAGAAGAAGAAAATGCATAGAAAGAAAATTAGAACTGTGAAAAAGATTATTGAGAAAAGCAGTGCGTACAGCTTGCTGGACTCCGGAGAGGTAAATGGCAAGGGAGCACTCATCTTGACCTGGGCAAAGGGCCGACATGGTGACATCGGTTATCGCCGGAATCACCATAACTCTACTCAAGGACGATAGGAATACCGTCACAAAGAGATGGCTCAAATCACCCAACTTACTCTCCATCTTCTTCTTCTCTTTTTTTTTTTTTTTTATTATTATTAGTATTATGACCTTCTGTCCGAACAAGAAACGAATTTCTGTAGAGACTCCAGAAATGAGAAGAAACTACGAAGTGAGTGGGCGAAACTCTTGTAATAGCAAACAAGCCTCCTTAATTCGGAGAAACAAAAGGTCGCTCTCCTATTTATATTTGTTGTTTGTATTCGGCTTAGGCCCTTCTTTTAATGGGATAGCCGAACGGGCCATTTGCCATGTCCTCCTCCAGGCTTCTACTCTCTTCTGCGATGCAAAACGACCAGTTTGGTTCATATGTACTCTATTCATTCCTTTACGTACATATTACATAATTCTACACAAAAGCATGGGGCTGTCACAAAAGGGTGGTCTCATATGTGTCCGGGCCAGGTCGTTTCGAGCTCATGTCTCTTTCGGACATGCCGTTTTAGAATTTGGGTCATAGAAGTTGCTAAACCCATGACCCGAACCCATAATCTTTAGGCTCAAAACGACTCTTCTATTTTCATCGGAAGCATTCTTCTTTGTTTAAAAGCTGGTCTGTTGCACTTGCTTTCGGTTTTGTGTGCACAACTATAAGCTTTTCAAGTCCAAAACGACAAGCTTTGGTCTCTTCCACTTCCACTTCCTTTTCCACTCCATGGAGTCGTTTCATTCGGCCATCCGTTTCCGCTTGGTAAGTACTAGACTAGAGATGGTCAATAGAATAGATTGCAGAGATATTAATGGCTGCCGTTTGGGAATCCAATAAGTGGCCACTATTATTAGAAACACTAATTCTTCCAGATGGTAAAAAGTCCAAATCCAACTCACATCCTGAATCTTCCGAAACAGCAGACACCTCTTCCAATTTCCCACCTTTACCATGAATTATGCATTTATGGTATGCATTCCTTTCTCTCTTTTTTTTTTCCTTTTTTTTTTCCGAAGAAAAAAAAAATTAAATTGCACAAAAAGAAAAGATCTGAAAATTATTTTGTGAATGCCATAACAAAAATGGGTCCTTTTTGGCTAATGATATTGAGGATTAAAAAAAAAAAAAAAAACGAAACACAGGCATTAGGTTGCTCTTCAAACTTGGTTTTTCATTTTTCTTCTAATCTCAGTGAAAGCGCCTGACTCTTTGGTATTTTTACTTTGGAAACAACAGATTAGGGAAATGCTACGGAAGCAGGTGTCAAGAATGTGTAGGCCGTGTTACTAAAGCTGTTTCCGGAAAGTGAACCTCAAAAATACTCGAAAGTTCCCCTTGACACCATTTTGATTTGTTCATCAATACATGTTTAGCATAGAACTTTGGAATCTTAGAATTAGAAGACAATTGTGGATGGATCACCCATCAATTTTGATTAATCTAGGTTCAAGTTGTTCTTATTATCAATGATTTTCTTGAGTTGACCTTTAATATGAAGTGAGTAGAAACAGTTAAGTCTTTCCAAACTGTGGTTACATAATGTCTTCTCTAAGAATGACCTTTGTCCGATGTACAAGGAAAAAAATGAAAAATAAATAAAAGGGATGACCTTGGTGAATTATGCTACGACAATCTTGGTAGGTCAAAATCAAAAGACTTAGCATTGATGCTGGCAGTTTTCCTGTACCTTTCACAGTTTACTTGAGATGGGCGCACAGTCGCCTAGCACAAAATAGTGGAGGTCTTTAATAGGTAGAGGAATAATAAGAGTAGGAGGAGCAATCTATTGGAAACAATCGCCCAAACCAATGGAGGAAGTGTTGTTTGTCACACCAATGAAGATGGGGCGGTCAGAGTGAAGCTGTTGCTCAGGAAGCAAGACTTAAAGCAAATGTTGGAGCTGGTGAGAAGTTTCAGGAGCAACACTCAAAAACCGTCTTATTCAACACCCTTCCAATATTAGGAGAAAGCATCTTTCCAGAGACAATGCAGCTTGGACTCCTGAACCAAAGGCATTCCTGAGGAGATTTGAACTCATTTGTACTTTGACAGTTACATATATAAGTAATGAATCTCCTTCCAATTAAGAGAAATGTATGAGTGGCGACACATTCTGGCTTAGGGTGTCTTCTGCAATTTAACAACACATCCATTCTGCTCAACCTGAGAGGTCATATTTAACTGGATGGTGGGACCTCATTTATCTAATGGAATCGATCCAGCCCTTCAGTGATTTACGTGAAAACAGAAGCCCAAAAATGCAGATTCGAAAGAATGGATTCTAGGCAGGAAATACGGGTATCAGAAAACCGACAAATAAAGACCGAACTTGATGATCCTATACGAAGTAATGAATAAGTAGGTTACGTGCATTCACTTTGTTGACTGTTCCTGCAAATTGAAATCTTCCTTCTTTGTGGCGCTAAAGGTACATTCGCCTGTGTAATATCGTCAATTTGTGTTGGTTCTATACCATCATTTCCACGAAATATGGAAAGCTGCAGTTCGCGTTTATTAGCCATCAGCAATTGGCTTCCTCTTATTTGCCTCTCTCTGTTCCGCTTGAACCAATCAGTAATAAAGTCTGCAAGTCTATGTAGATTCTTGGAGAAAAAATCCAACATATTACTACGAAGCAGTCTCCCAAAAAGCATGTTAACGAAGCACCCTGGTCACATAGAGTGGCCAAGCTTCCATAGCACGGTATCTTATGTAGCAGGAGAACTTGCTTTGCTTTAGAATGGTGAAAAATATGTCGTTTCTCTGGAAACGAACTGATATGGTACCAACATAGCATCTCTTGCTAAAGTTATCATACTGTAGACTTCAAAATCTTGATGCCTAAAGTTATAGTTCCAGCTAGTTAAAGTTTAAATTTTTACCTTTTTTTGAAAAGAAAGGAAAGTGTGATGGAAGTCATTGGCTTATCACTATACAAAGCAATAGACAGTAATGTTCTTACAAAACATTCGTTATGCTACAAAATCTTTTCCTAAGCCCCATGGCTATTCCAAAAATCTTTTCCTAGTATCCCAAGAGCTATTCATTAAAACTAAGTAGACCTATAATTTTCAGCTCCCAGGTTTCAAAAACTACCTGTTTCATCTTAGACTTTCAACATAAGTGTTCTGAAACAAGCAAATTATGCCTTTGTGAACATAGCAAACCATAAATACCGTGCCAAAATCCAACACTAGAGACCAGTTTCAACTCAGAATTTCCTACCACTGTCATCATCACCAGCTTCTATCCCCACCCTGGCTGCCAACAAGGTTCAAGGAAAAGTCATGCCACACCTTTTCGCTACCTCAAGGATGCTTAAATTCTCTAAACTTGGATCATGATCATGATGATAGTTCCCTGCGAGCCTTTTAAGTATGCCTAATAATGTAATTTCCTTATAATCTCCCTCCCTTATTGCATTCTCCTTTCTGAGCATTGATGCTGGCAATGCACGCTTTCCCTTAGCATCTTTCTCTGCCTTGTGGATATGTGCACCACTAGGACCAACATTTCTAAACTTATCAATATCATCGATGCTCTTTTCTTTGCTTTGGCAATCTTGTGGTAACTTTGAACCACAGGCGCACAGATCAGTTACATCAACCCATGATTTATCAACGGATTCTTCCAAAATTTCTCCCGATTTCTCTGTTTCAGCATCTAAATCATTTCTCAAAGTCTCCATAGCCACATTATTGTCCAAATCTTTTGATTTTCTCGCTGAAGAACTCAATTTACTCAGCATTTTTGCATACATGCTTAAAGTTTTCCGAGATTCAGCAGCTAAACTACCTCTCGGAGCCCTCGACTTCAAATTTTTAGCCAAGACATTTGATTCATTCAGTGGAGATATCGAATTTACAGTAGTTTTCAATGATGTCTTTAATGTTTTTCCCCCACAAGTGCCTACTAAGCCACTTTCTGGAGTTCCAAGCTCCAAATCTTTATCTGAAATTTTAGCCTTTTTAACAGTAGATTCGCAAACACCTTCATTTAAAGTTGACTCCCTTTTCGAAACCCTAAGGTCCACGGATTCACAGCAAATTACCTCGCTCTCGTGAGCTCCACGAACACTGGGCGATGAAATCATACCCGAACCGATTTCAATCCTCTCCGTCGACTCTGTCTCCAGAGAAAACCTTAGATCCGTATCCCTCGCCAAATCAACGTCTACCAAATCACCATCAACGGCCTCGATCCCCTCACCATTTCCTACGCCTTCAACCGATGCCACCGGTTCCTGTTGCAGCAGCATCTGCTTGGATACTTCCGGCGGGGCGTGGAAGTCCTCGGCGGCGGTGTCACGAGGGATATTATCGCCATTTTGCCGCTCTCCAAAAGTGTCCGGTGCTGATAACATCATGATTCCGGTAGGGGCCACGGGAATTTCGCTGGAATCGACGGCGAGGAGGGAAGCCTCATCATCCAGCTCGAAGGCGAAGGGGCAGTGACGCAAGTGCTCTTCTTCGGGAGATGGCACGCGGCAAAGCTCCGCGACTGCACGGAAAGGATCGTCGTCGTGCATCTCTCAATTTCAGCTCTGTGTGTGCGCGCTTGAGAGAGAGAGAGACAGTGTGTGTGTGTGTGTGTGTGTGTGTGTGTTTGTTTGTTTGAATTTAGGGTTGAATTACAACTTCGAACCTGCTGATGCCATCTGAATTAGCATTGAAATTTCAACGTCTAGGACCGACAGGACGACCAAATATTTCAAGTCAAAATGGGCCCAAAACATCCAGTTAGAATAGAATCTGTCTCTTATACACATCTAGATGTGTATAAGAGACAGGTCCTAGACGTTGAAATTTCAATGCTAATTCAGATGGCATCAGCCTGTCTCTTATACACATCTAGATGTGTATAAGAGACAGGTGTGTGTGTGTGTTTGTTTGTTTGAATTTAGGGGTGAATTACAACTTCGAACCTGCTGATGCCATCTGAATGAGCATTGAAATTTCAACGTCTAGGACCGACAGGACGACCAAATATTTCAAGTCAAAATGGGCCCAAAACATCCAGTTAGAATAGAATATCATAAAAGACAGGCCCAGTAATGAAATCTCACTAGCAACTTTACCAATTTCAACATGAAATTGGCGCCAATGAGAAATTGCCAATATGACCCCGAAAACCCAACCCCATAAAAATAAATTTTTTTTTTTTAAAAAAAAAAAGCCCTACCATCATCACGTAAAGATCCAAGCAAAAAACAATTTTGGTTGATAGTCAGAATGACTTTATATGGATGATCAAAGACTACAAACTACAACTCGATGTTTATGGAACGTCAGTTGCTGGATTCCCCACCACCCCCCCCCTCTCCCCACTTTTGTCTTTTTTTTGGTGCTGTTGCCTCCTGCATTAAAGCAAAAGTCATCCAAAGTCAAAAGATAAAATCCGAGGAACAAAGGAGAGAGAAAGAGGTGAAGAAACAAACATTTTCCCAAGGAATAGAATTAAACCTTTAAAACTGTGTCGAAATTTTGGAAGTATATTTTAATGGAGGACCCGACCCTATTGTATTGCACTAACAAAAAGCATCCAAGATCAACATTGGGAATTAAAAGAAGGGTCAAAGTCAAAACCCTGAGAAGTTTGTCCAAAATTGAATCTTCATAGGCTTTATATCCTTCCCCGACCAAAATTATCCAAGTGATCAGATTCCATGGAGCATTATTGGACACTGGGACACTCTGCTGCCGGAGGTGGTTGAACGGGTAAGACTTGTAGAGGGTTAGAAAGATTGCCTGATGCACTTCCTGTTGCAGCAACCCGCCAGAAGATAACACCAACATAAGGAATAAGAAAGACAGTAGGTCCAGGATAGAAAATTCTGAATCCAGAAGGGAAAAGGGAATAAAAGAAACTAAAGCAATGCGGAACCATTTTTCTCAGAACACTTGATGACAACATCTTCCATCCCACCAAACTTTGATAACAACTCTCTCAAGCTCTCTGCAGTCTAAGGATCCTCGCCAACCTTCCCCCAAGAGACTCTAAACATCTTTTCCTTTTCAGTACTAGTAATCTTGTCCTTCGCTACTCCTGATGTCTCTCTTTTGAAGGCCGGCGTTGCAGGTGCTACCTTTTTCGCATTCATTGAAATAATTCTTGGAATTTCTTCTCTGAGCTTCCTAGATATCCTTTCCCCCTCCTCCTCCTCGCAAGGTTTTCAAACAACAGCAGGTGCAAAGATTGCCCGTTCTCTATCTTCAAGATCAGTAACCATATTCTGCCGTTGGGCAACTTGTTGAGAGCCACGAACTTGCTTTTGGCACTCAACTCCCAGGAGATCATCAAACAATTTACGAGCTTTCTCGTCCCTGAGCATCTCATACGAGGACTTGAACATTTGGAAGTTAGCATGGACATTTGGATCATCAAGCCTCTTATCTGGGCATGTAGCTAATACAGAACCGAAAGTATGTAGCTACCCCATAAACCCAACAGAGCCACCCCGAGAGAGATTATGCTCATGACGAGTAAATCCTATTGCAACAAAAAGAAAAATCCCAATTACGTGATTATCAGGGAAGAAACCACTAATTGTATCTTCATTGTTCCAGAAAATCAGAAGCCATCTCTTGAAATCGAAAACAAGCAGAACAACACCGCTGCACCCATTTAAGGTTGAAATTTTTTGGAATACCCACCAGCAGCGGCAGAGAAAAGGACAACAGCAGCAAGCGGCATGGACAATCGGTTGCACGACCAAAAAGGACAATGCGGAGCAACGACACCGGTGCCCGCCACGGCTTTAATGTGCTAAGAGCTTCTTATTCTTTTTTTTTTTTTTTTTTTTTTTTTGATCTATTTATTATTTTCCCGATCTTGTTTGGGAAACCCATTTTTCAACAAAATTAGAGATTTTGGGCTGGAGGCCAGCCCAAGTCTGTCCAGGAAAAAATCTTTAAAGGCCCGAATGGTCCCGGCCCATGTTTCAGATTAAAATTCCTTCTTATCCTACCCAAAAATATAAACAGTTCTCAAATTTGCACCCGACAAAGGTTAGTGAATACAAGTTTTGATACAAATTTTAGAAATGACCCACCAGAATAATCGGACCTGAGAAAGGTCCGCCTAAACAAAACGAGGCTTGAACTCATGACATGAGCTTTGTAATTATGAAATATATGAGTCCTACAAATGAGACACTTCCAAGGAAATAAAAACAGAAAGTGAAAGGCTTGCATTCCAAACAAATTAGAGAGGTAAACATTCCCTTCTCTTACAGCAGTCACTTCTTCAAGACACTAATAATCATGGCCAATTGAAATTGACACAAAATAGTATGGTTAACTCAAATGAGAAACAGAAACAAGGGTAGATTGTTACATCTAATGTTTAGAGTTACTTCAGAACAACAGCCGCATTTCTCAGAGCCAGATACCTCTGAACATACTCATTCGGAAGTGATCTTACAAGCTTAAAGACATCGGTATTTGCATATCTGAGCTTTGTTCTTGGATCAAGGTATGGTGCCTGCAATTGCATATTAACCATGTAAACATTACCTCCAGAGAAAATAAATACGAGTTGGACAATTGAAAAATGGGGTTTCATGAGTTATTTTATGTCATATTCAACACTAAAATATTGTATCAAAGTGATCAAAATGTAAGCATTCCAAACATGGATGATTTCGGTTTCACACAGCCTGTAAAATGACAAGCTACCAAAGATCTATGATAGCTCAAACACATCACATGCAGCAAACGACAGAAGTTTTAAGCAATATGTATCTCCCTTGGGCTAAATCAAAAAGAAGCACAAAACATTGTGTTGATGCCTGAGAGTGATTCTCAAATTGAAAATCCAGACCACGAAAACATTCTTCAAGAAATCTAGAAGATGTGTAGGGAACCAGCTGGAAATATTCACAAAATAGATTGGGAGACAGATATGGCCCTCAATCGTCATTTTATCCCCATCCATATTAGGTTGTCACTAACAGAGTACTAATTCAAGTAGAGAAATCATCAGCTGCTTGATAGTCCACTCAAAGGTGGGGCACTGACAAAAAGCTTATTGTCAGCCTCGAAACCGGGGGGAAATGATCCATCATAAAATGATTTCTGATGATAACACCGGGATAGAAGTGTTTTTGTTTTCTGGCTGAAACTTGAAACTTGAGTATAGAAGCTTTTGAAATCCCTCTAAATTTCCCATCCAACAGATCTTATTTCAATGTTCTGGAATCAATCTCTATAAATTTCCTATTGAATAGATCCTAATTAATGACCTTGGATCACTCACTTGAACTTACACATCCAATCAAACTGTTAAGACACACCACAACTTGTTCTGTCTTCTCGTATGGATACATCCTGAAGTAACACAAGAATAGAGCTTCAAGAAAGGGGGAAACACACCTCAAATCCTGTTATGTCGCATATTCTCATGCAGGGATGGATAGAGGGGGGTGTCTCAATGTTAACATCTGCAAGAGTACCAATAATTCAAAAAGAACAGGGGTGAGGGAATCAAACACTCGATCACTTAAAAGCAAAAAATTAATTTAAACAGAAAATAAATAAATAATGATGAAGCTAATGAGGATTAAGCGATTGGTACGCGTAACTCGCAGAATTGAAGGAAAGATAACAACTTGAGGATGGGAAATCAAAAACAAGAGAGAACAAATTAAGGGGAATCCCATTCAAACATGCGTTGCGTTGTGTTGAGTTACGAGTAAGTAAAGAGGAGGATGGATGGAATTAATAATGGCATACAGTTGGGATGATCGGAAGGGCAGGTATGGAAATTCTCGGCCTGAAGGATCTGCTTGAGGTGTTTCCAATGGCGGCTTCTGGATTGGCCTTTAGGGTACTTGTCGTACGTCTGTATCCTCTTGAAGGGCATGTGTACTGGCAGCACCATCTCCGATTTTACCACCTCCCCCTCCATCTTCTTCTTCTTCTTCTTCTTCTTCTTCTTCTTCTTCTTCTGTTCTCTCTCTCTCTCTCTCTCTCTCTCCCTCTCAAAAGAAAATACAATTATAAAAAAGAAACGAAACAGAAAAAGAAAAGAAGAGGAAAATTTTCTATCTGCTGGAAGATTCCGCGAGAGCGAGGGCAATCAGCCAACCCCACCACCCATGGAGTTACTATTATTATTGTTATATCTTTTCGGAAGTTGAAAAATATAAATCGCAGAAAACGGCGACGGATTATGAAGCAAAAGGGATGCAGTTGTTTTGAGAATAATGTAACGCACGACGTCGTTAGAGGAAAAATTAGAACCTCGCCTTCCCCATTTTAACTTGCCTCCCGACGCCAGCAAAATTGAACCCCATCCAGCCTGACGACGACGCGTCTGATGTGCAAAGCCAAACTGGGTTAAACGGTAAAACATTAATCGCTGCTTTTGCTTCTTTCTCTTTGCAACCATCCCTGAGTAGCCCATTATTCGCTCTGACTTCTTGCTCGGCTTTCTTTTGGATCCTGTAAAAACTACAAATGAACTGCATACAACCTTTGACGATCGGATTCTACGCCTGACATGACGCAAATTGCTAATCACAACAGTGCCAATGAGTGCGAGTGAATCTGTCAAAACTTTTCCTGCTTTGCATTCTCAAACACATCAAAACTAAAATCCTTTTTTATCTGACTCTTGGTTTCTTTTTTTTTTTCTTATTATTTATTTTTATTTTATTTTATTTTATTTTGGGTTCAGATCCGGACACCTTATTTCTTGTTGGATCGCAACTCTTTATAAATTTCGGCTTTCTTTCTTTTAGTTTGAAGAATCGGCTTGGGACTTTAGGGTATGGGTTTTTTGTTTTTTGTTTTTTTTTTAATTATCTGTAGCCCTTGTATTTGAATCTTGATAAATTTCCCCGCTTGACACACACAAACACACACACACTCATATATATACAGTGATGAGGAGGAGGAGGAGGAGATAGGCTGGCGTAAGAGAAGAGAGTAAGTGATGGAGAGTGACGTTCAACGCTCCATTTCCATGCGTGTAAGCCGTAGAGCCGAGCGCAGTAGCAGTTCACTAGCTCCTCAATCTAAAGGTATTTGCTTTTTTCTCTTCTAATTTTGATTTTAATTTGTTTTGGAAAACCCACTTACTGATTTATTCTGAATATTTTCTCTGTCTAGTAATCGATGACTCTGGAAGATAGCATTGCCAATTTTTCCGTCATTTTTTG
This sequence comes from Kandelia obovata, assembly GCA_021464305.1. NCBI lineage: Eukaryota > Viridiplantae > Streptophyta > Magnoliopsida > Malpighiales > Rhizophoraceae > Kandelia > Kandelia obovata. The sequence continues at coordinate 13,600,829 of CM038472.1, read as the reverse complement.
ATAGAAAGTAGCCTTGCTTTGTTGTCTACTTGAAGGCGGGTTTTGATTTTGTAATTGGTGTTTCTTTTCAAGGATGAATAGAAATATAGAGTAACTTTAGTGATTCTGATGCAGGGGATGCTGGAGGTGGATTCTTTTCTTCAGGGAAGCTGCCCAGTGATTATCCTGTGAAGATGGTTTGGAAGAGGGGATTTGTTCGGTTGGTTCTTGTGGCTGGCATAGTTTGGATGTTACTCATTCTTGTTGCATTGTTCTTTCATATTTGGTCTTGCCAATCTTCGTATGTATTCTTTTCAGGTAATGCTCATAATTTTTCTTTCTAATTTATTTTCTTTCATAACATTTGTGTTTTGTGTGAATTCATGACTTTGTGAGTGTGTGAGAGAGAGAGAGATGAATTGAAAAAACTGCTTCAGGCTTAGTTTGTGGGTAGTCTCATTTTATTGGATCATATTAGGTGAAAAGCTTGTGTTTTGAAAGCCTACTTTACTCAGTTTACTTATGTAATACCAATAGCCAAACATAGCGTAGGCAAAGCCTGTGTGTATGTGTGTGTTGGATTTGTCATTTTGGGAGAGCTGATATCCATTTTTGGCTGGATTCTTACAGTATCAGAGATATGGTGCTGTGTTTGGATCTAATGAAGCTAATTGATTCGTATTAATCTTGACTAAGAGATTTCCGTTTGTTGTGCAGCAATTTGTAACAAAGAGAGCAAAGTATATAACATTTTGAACTCATTTGGATTTGTGCCACAACAACACCGTAAGGCTATGATGATATATCCATTTTGAAGTGTTTATTCATCTCTCTTCACTTACTATGACCTGTACATCTTCTGTTTGCATCTATTAGGTTGTCCAATACCTGTTGCCAATAACCCTGACAGAATAGTCATTCCAGAGCAACGAACTACAGATGACATTGTCAAGAATCTATCATATTTTATGGAAGATGAGCCTGTTAATGGATCTCAGTCAACCCCGTTATTTGGAGGATATCAAAGCTGGTCGCAGAGAAAGGAAAGCTTCAAATTAAAAACTTCCATGAAGGTGAATTCAAATTTCAAAGCTCTGTCAGTTTTTATGTTAGCTTCAGGTCTACCATTGTCAGGACAATGAAAACTGGTCATTCCTTCGCATTCTATGGGATAAATCATTTTTCTTTTACCTTTTTTCATTATGCCGTTCAGGTCCATTGTGGGTTTATGTGTAATGGTGGTGCTGATATGGACCCAATGGATGTTGAATATGCCAAGAAATGTAGTTTCGTGGTTGCATCTGGGATTTTTGATGGATATGATTTACCTCATCAGCCTTCCAATATAAGTGAGCGATCTCGGAGACTATTTTGCTTCCTTATGGTAGTTGATGAGGTATCTTTGAAATTCATCAAGGAAAATGCTACTGTTAAGAAGGACAGTAGTGGGGGACAATGGGTTGGTATTTGGCGTCTTGTTCTATTGAAACATCCTCCTTATGATGAACCCAGAAGGAATGGGAAAGTTCCTAAAATTTTAACTCACAGATTATTTCCTCAAGCACAGTACAGCATTTGGATTGATGGTAAAATGGAGCTGATAGTCGATCCATTGCTTATTCTAGAAAGGTACTGTCTCACATTCTTCAATAGCTCTGCCTACTTGTATTCTTCTGTTAGCTAATAATGAGAGGATAGATAATGATAAGAAGCATGAGCTATACTTGATCTGCAGATACTTATGGCGTGGAAAGAATACATTTGCCATTGCTCAGCACAAACATCATCGTAGTATATACGAGGAAGCTGATGCGAACAAGCGGAGGAAACGATATGCCCGACCTCTCATTGATCTCCACATGAAAATATACTATTATGAGGGAATGGAGCCTTGGAGTTTAAAGAAAAGTACTGTTAGTGGTAAGAAGGGAAATTCCTTGCTTCCATAGATTGAATCTTGTGCAATACTTTTTCCTCTTTGTTTCATTGATAGGATGAGATAGCTTTTCATGAGTATTGACTAGAATTTATTTATTAAGTGTAGATGTACCAGAGGGAGCTGTTATCATACGTGAACATACAGCATTGAACAACTTGTTCAGCTGCTTGTGGTTTAATGAGGTTAACCTCTTCACTCCAAGAGACCAGCTGAGCTTTGGCTATGTTGTCTATAGACTAAAGGGGGCGTTTAGGTTCTTTATGTTCCCAAATTGCGAGTATAACTCTTTATTCATATTGCATCCACACACCAGAGAGCATTCTTCGAAGGTAGAGTGGGTAAAAAGTTTGAGCGAGTTTAAGGGAAGTGGCAGCAGTATGAAAGAGAGCAGAGGTGGGTTAGGCTTATGGACGCCTTATCCTGCAAACCTCGATTCAGTTGTCCTGCCATTAGTTGTAAGAACAACAAAGGCAGGCTGACATTTGTGTCATCAATTCAGATTCAAAATACAAAGGTCAAGAAATACTTGTTGATGTCTATCCTTGCCCAGTAGAACAAGAATGTGGAAGCTCTCGTTTGATGCAAGAGGAGAAATTTTTTATTACACCAACTTTGTAGATTCTCGGTGTATGGTTATATTTGTTTATTCCATTTCAGCATCCTCTTCAGAAGCTTGACTAATTTCGTTCACAAAGCAACACATGGTTACGGTTTCACCTCGTTGAAATATGCATGCCATTGCCAACCTTCTCATTATGGTTTATTGAGCCCGGAATGAAAACCAGAAAATTTTCTTCGTTTGATCAGCTGTGGCTTTTATCCGCATTAACATACTAATAGCAATGTGCATTCCCAATTTATATACTTGATAGTAAACAGAATTCTAGACCTTCACCCATAATTATCACATTTAAGATGACAATCCAATTATTGAACATCAGATTTCAGTTCCCGAAACAACAGAAAACTTATTAAGGGAAAAATAGAGAAACAGGAATCCACGGAGAAATGAGATATAAAACAAACGGCAATACAAGAAGCATCTCACAAGAGCCTTAAGTTGCAAGTCAGCCCCCGATTAGTTAGTAACTGCATACAAGCAACTCATTTATAAATTACAAATCAAAATAGTCCTCACTGGAATAATATAGATAGGCATCGTCCGAACCAGCCGAACAAATTTGAGTATTTCTTTCTTTTCATGGGCCGAGCAACTTCCGATTAGGAACCCAAAATGCCAACCCTTATTATTGCTGCTGATAAACAAGAGGGATGCAAATGTATGCGGTGAGCAGGCAAATCAACAAATCCCAGACTCCTCCCAAACAATTTAAGGCTCTCAATTCGCTGTATCTCGGTTGTAGAACTGGTCAAGGGTCTTTGCTGGTATACGGTGCAGTAGCTCACGAGGGAAGATGCGGAGCAGTGTCCATGCCAAATCAAGTGATTGGAAGATGTTGCGAGTGTCATAAGCCCCTTGTGTGACAAACTTCCTCTCGAATTTATCCAAAAATTCCAAATATAGCTGTTTGCAAAAGGAAACTCGTTAGTCTGCTAATGAACTGCAAGAGTAATGAAATCTTTCATGAGTCGAAAGGAAAAGGCAGAGGACCAGGTCTTCAGAAGAAAGAGCTTCTTCTCCAACAACAGCTTTCATTGCCTGGACATCCTTTCCAATTGCATAATTTGCATAGAGCTGAAATATCAAAAAGAGAATATTTGAATAATTAAGACAAGGAAAAATCTGAAAGCACACTGCAGTGGCTACCCAATCAGACCTGGTTGGACACATCAGAATGATCCCTGCGAGTCATCCCCTCACCAATTGCACTCTGCAATAATAGCAATACTACTTGAGATATGCCTCAGGCTCCATAGATATGTCATCTCAATGGCAACATTGCACTATACAACAACTCTCACAAACCAAAAATAACCAAAAGAAAAAAAAATACAAAGCAGCAAATTGAATATTCAGGGAGATTATTTTGTACCTTCATCAGACGAGACAGTGAGGGAAGGACGTTGATTGGAGGATGTATCTGCCCAATTCAGATAGGTCAATATTCAATCAAATAAAACCTTTCCAGACCACAGAAATATGCATTGGAATTGGTCAACAACATAACCAAGATTTAATCCTTGTGGTGATTTACCTCTTGTAGGCATTGATTCCAATAGGCCAAATTCTTCATAAAAGATGGTAAGCCATACAAGGAGTATAACAAAAAAATAGCATGCTCATAATATATGTTGAATCACATGAACAAATTAAGGCATTCAAAGTCACAGACTCTGGCATCTGGTCCATGCCCATGACCCATACCAGACAACTATCAAACAGCATGCTCTACAATTCATATATCCTCACCTGCCTATTGTAGAGTTGCCTGTCAATATATATCTGGCCTTCTGTAATGTATCCCGTAAGATCTGGGGTAGGATGTGTTATATCTGGTCAAAAAAGATACACATGTTAAGCAATCTATTCCAAGGACAGATGCAGAGTACATTCAAGGTAGTTTGGGGGTAGTTTGAAAATACAGTACCATCATTTGGCATAGTTAAGATTGGAATTTGTGTGATGGAGCCCTTCCGCCCTTCAATTCGTCCAGCACGCTCATATATTGTTGCCAAATCAGTATACATGTACCCAGGATATCCACGTCTTCCAGGCACTTCTTCTCGAGCAGCAGACACCTGCAGCAGTAGTCACTGGTCAGCAACGGATAAATGGTTTTATCTCTCAGTGGCACATAAACTAGTACATGCAAGGCAAATTTTATTTTCAAGCAATCACATACTGACCACAACCACTAGAATATGGGAATACACTGTACCATAAGTTAATTTTTCTTGTTGTGCAAATATCATTGAGGTACATCCTAGAGAGTGCAAAGAAAAAAACTTGTTTCTTCTCACCTCTCGGAGAGCATCAGCATAAGAACTCATATCTGTAAGTATGACGAGAACATGCTTCCCACATTCATATGCCAAGTATTCTGCAGTGGTAAGAGCAATGCGAGGTGTGATAATACGTTCAATTGTTGGGTCATTTGCCTGCATGACAGAAAGGCAGAATAGACATAAATTACTGCCTTAGCATAACAAAACTCAGTTCCTGGGGCAATCAGCATCAAAAGATTCATGTCTTCACAAGAAGAACAAATATATTACCAAATTCAGAAAAAGGGTAACCCTCTCCATTGACCCATTTTCCTCAAAATCGCGTTTAAAAAACTGCGCAGTCTCCATGTTTACACCCATAGCTGCAAATACAATAGCAAAATTGTCCTCCTCTTCATCCTGAAATTTGCAGGGAAAGTTAATCACCTATCTATGATGATGCAATCAATATTTGAAAAGAGTTGTAAACAATCAGAAAAGAAACAGCACCCTCATGCTGTGTTTGCTAGGATCTTTGAAACAAAATTGGCCACTCAGGTATGCAAAAATTTACCCCAAGAAGATTGTTAGACTTCTCCAATCGCTTCACCAGTCCTGCCTGGCGACAAATTTGAGCAGCTATTTCATTATGGGGAAGACCAGCAGCAGAAAACAGAGGGATCTTTTGTCCTCTGGCTATGGAGTTCATGACATCAATTGTAGAAATGCCAGTTTGTATCATTTCTTCAGGATAGGTTCTCTCGCTAGGGTTAATAGAACTCCCTGAATAAGGCACATCACATATTAAAGGAGGTGACATAAAAAAAACGGACATGCTTATTGGAAGATTTAAGCAAACCTACCAGAAATATCCAAGTAAGCCTCAGGCAAAATGGGAGGACCATTATCAATAGGCTTCCCAGAACCATTAAAAATTCGCCCAAGCATATCCAATGATACAGGAGTTTTCAAAACCTACAAAACAAGAGAGGGCAAGGTAGTGAGAAAGTGAGGCTCACTTAATAAAATAAAGTACCATTTCACCAGAACTGTTGTCCTGCGTACTAAACACCGAGAAATAGCCAATTTCCAACGACATCAACTTAGAAAAAAGATTTGTCATGTGCCTGTTACATATGAATATGCAGATCACTTCCCAAGTAACATGTACATTATAATGTGGATCTACCTAACATGTTCCGTAACAGAAGGTCCACCAGCATGAATGACTCAGACTTATTTTACTTGACATTGCACTACCAAGAATAAGAAAAATCAGAAAAAATAAGGATTATACCTCTCCTGTAAATTGTATGGTAGTGTATTTGTTATCAATCCCAGATGTTCCTTCAAAAACCTGACGAATAATAAACTACGTCAGCAGTGCATTCAGCTATCAAACAAGTGCATCACATTCATACAAGAATTGGGGAAAAAGGTCCACTGCAAGTTGTTGATCTGAACCCCCCCCCCAAAAAAAAAAGAGAGAGAACACCCCAGGGACATGAAGAAGAAAAAGGGATGGACAAATGTCTCTTTTAAAGCGCCATTATTTCTTAAAGGCATTACATTAAATTTCAACCCATTTTCTAAGAGAACAAGGAATCAACTTATAGAGACGATGTGATCAAAGGGAAACAACAAAAGACCTGAACGACAGCTTTCTCCCCATCAACTTCCAAGACTTGACCACGTCGTGTCGTTCCATTTCCTAAACGAATATTAACAATCTCTTGATATTTGGGTCCCTAGCATATAATATCAGCAAATGCATTAATCAGCAGTTCTTAAGGCAATAAAAATAGTGCAAATAAATCAAAAAACGCAAAAGAAAGATGGGAATGGTAAGCACCTTAACTTTATCAAGTATAACAAGAGGTCCGGCAACACCAGAGACAGTTCTGTATTCTGCTCGACCAGATCAATCAAAGTTTTGGTAAATTGAAACCAAAAATAGAAAAAAAATAAAAATGAAAAAGAAAGAAAAGGAAAAGTGAAGGAAGTGGGGTGCTCACCCATGCCAATCTCGAGTGTCCCCTCCTCCATATCGAAATTGTCTAGTGCCACACCCATTGCCCCCAAGAATCTTCATTCCCATGATATAACAATACACGATAAATTAGTGGCCACAGCCAAAACGCCTTAATTTTGCACTCTAACAAACAAGAATTGCACACAGTTTTTCTTTTCTTTTATTTATAAATAATAATATAAAAAACAAATATTCGAAAATTAGGAAGAACAAAAGGAAAAAGAAAGAAAAGAGGAACTTGAAAGAAAAGATTAAAAAAAAAAAAAAGGGTTCAAGCGTGCGCGTGTTTGTGTGTGTGGGTGACCTAATCTAATCAGAAAGAACCAAACAGAAACTTCAAAAAGACCACCATATAATTATAACGGAATCGTGGAAAAATATTCTTCGACAGTTATTGGTATCGAAATAAACCCCAATCATTAAAGGGGAAAGAATTTAATTTTTTCAAACAAAGAACCAAAAAAAAAAAAAAAAGGTATTGGTACCGAAATTGAGGTCAATGAGAAGTTAGCTTCCAAAACAATAGGTAAAAAAAGAAAGGGAAGGACACCGAACGAACTAACTGCTTATCATCATTATCAATGGAAAGAAGAATCGACAAAAAGGAAGAAAGAAAAGAGTATTAATCATATGGTGCGATCGGTTCCACGGTAATTACAGATTGCTTGGATCTGAAAATAAAACGTACCTTTCCTCTCTAGTTTTCTGCGATCTGTCTCCCTCCGTCCGTCCGTCCGTCTGTCTGTCTGGTAAGTAGAGACGAGGAGAGGGAAGGATCTCGGAGATAGGAGAAGCAGGGAAGTATTACAATATCAATAATTGAGATCTGATAAATTATTAATTAATTTTATTTTGATTTTTTTTTTCCTTTCTTGCTCTCAGAGTTAAAACTAATAATAAACTATACTAGGCAAAAGTACATAGATTTTTCAATTTTTTTTATTTATATTATTTTTGTTTTTAACTAATTAATGGCAATAAATAAAAAACAATATATAAAAATAAATCCTTAGACAGAGACATGGGTCGAGCGAGTGGACACAGCGAGACGAAATGAGACTCTCGTGTTTTTGCGCTGTCCACAAGGTGACGAGAAAGAATTGGGAGATTGGCTACGGCTCTCTCTCACGTGTAAGCTTCTTCTTTTATCTTTCTCCCGTCATCTGTTCAACCGTCCTTTTCTCGTTGGTCCCCTGTTTCTCCATGACTGACTGACGTAATCATGCTTTACTTTCAACTAAATGAATATAGACACATAAAATTATGAAAGAAATTGTACCCCATTTATATAATTGTCATCTTGTTTACTATTTCAATACCCATCGACGAGATAAATTTCAAATAAATTAGAATTAATACATTTAAATGGATATAATTAATTTTATTATTTTTAAATTCACTTAAGATTATGCTGCAATGTCATGACTTATCTTGTGTTTTCAACCATGATCAAAATGGTCTTTTTATAATTTTGTGTTAATTTAAACTAACTATTTTTTCTTTTTTATATATATATATATATTCTGTTCCTTCGATCAGGTCATAGTCTGTGAACATTCGTCTCGGGTGTTTTCTTTATCCTGTTCATCAAGAGAGAGATAGAGAGAGAGAGAGGAGGAAGAAGAAGAAGAAGAAAGGGTCCGTTCTAACCCATGACCTCAATCGAATATAAACAGCAGAAAGAATTTTAACAAAGAGATTATTCACTACAGCCTGTGACCTCAGTCGCATCAGACTAACTTGACCGTTATAACGATACTCGACTCCCAAGCTTCACTAATGGAGGAAATAACCACAAGATGGAAGCTGGGTTTTGATCTCATCGAAGCCTCTGTTAAGGTTCCGGAAAGTTTGGATATGCGGCTCATCTTCCACTGCTCGTACAATCTCTCGGAAAAAGTTTCCTTCTCATAGGAAGTCTACAACTTGGTTTGCGGCTTCCAGTCTGGTCACATATGATTTATCCTATAATGCATGAAGAGAATATGCACGACACGTGCGCCCATGAGCCTTCCAATCTTAATTGTAATTCATTCTTTCCCCACAGATCACACCCAGAAAAGCGGTCAGCGCACAAATTAAACAAAGAACAAGTAAAGAAGAGACCTGGCACCAAGGACCAGCCCAGCCAGAACCAACAATGACCACCTTTTTCTTGTTCCTGTCCTTGTCATTGTCTCCATTATTAGCCTAGATTTGCAAAGTCCTGGGCTTTGCAGCAAAGCCCACTTCTGTTTCCATATCTTTGCATGGACAGCTTAGCTTTGACTATGCAAGGCGGGCGTCTGAATGTCTGGTAAGCAAAGCGTATTCTGTTCACTAACAAGTAAAAAGCTAAAAATTCGCCTCATAGGTTCCAACTCAGTTGTCTAATAGTACACACAAGTGGTGTCGCTAAACAAAAACCATCTGCACATCTATTATCATCCCGGCATCAATGATATGTCTTTCTTAAGGGCGTGATAGTGATACTTTGTGTTCTCAGTTACAGTCTGAAAAGATTCGAAAACTCGTTCTCCAAAACTACGCTTTGAATTAACAAAAAATTAAAAAAATAATAATAATAATACAAGAATCTTATACGTGTTGTTGTAGCAAATGTTTGCTTGCTGGAGTACTTCATAAATTTACTTGCAAGAAACGAATCGCCAAGTCGGTCTGATAATGTCTCTCTATTAACTTGTATGATATGCTTAAGAAACATTGAATTATTGCAACAAACAAAAGGCTGGAGGTGGTCGTCGTTAACGTCCAAGAAACAAAGAACAGAACATCATTAATTTTTGTTCGGGAACCAAACAACATCGGACGGTCCGCAGCATTACCCACAACCAACATCTCATGCTAACCGTTGATTTGTACCGTCACTTGCACTCTCGTAACTTTTTTTTTCCCTTGAGACAAAAAGCAGCCTCATATTTTTGTAGTGTTCGCTGGAAATGGCAGCAACCACTCTCTCCGTCCGCCCCAACCGCCTTTCTTCCGGTTCGGCTATCCTTCGGCCGCGGGCCCACCTCCCCAATCGAAACCCTAACGCTGCCCGAGCGAAGACCTTCAAGAATGGGCCTTGGAGGGGACTTCTAATCGTGCCATCCCCGGGGGCGCTAGCGTGGCGCGCCGCCCGAGCCGGCTCACGAGCCGACGATTCGGCCCCGTTCGAGATGTCGGTGGAGAACGCACTAAAGCTCCTCGGCGTCTCCGATGGCGCCTCTTTCGACGATATACTCCGCGCGAAAAACGCGACTCTCGCCACGTGCAAAGACGACCAGGAGGCGATTGCTCAGGTGGGCCTTTGTTTTAGAGCGAATGGGTCTCTTTCTCTCTCGAGCACGAATGATTTCCCCTACTCGGCGTGATTCTATCAGTTCTGATACTTGGGGCTGTTGAATTTTGTTCCTTTTTTGGACTAATTCACTGCGGCTTATTTTATTATTGTTATTATTATGTAGACTGGGATGCCCTGGTTTGGATTTAAACTTCTCACTCATCAAGTGTTTAACTTTTCTTACTGTTTCGATTTTATAGCTGTGCCTTATAGTAGAATCGTTTTACTAACTGATTTGATGTAAAAGTTGAGGCATTCCCATTCCTGAGCATTGATCTATTTGTTTCCTTTTTAATTATGTTGAAAGTTAGATGCTTTGGAAGTTGTGGTGTTAATTCATGAGCTTTTAGACAGTGGCTTTTGGGAATGCTAAGATTTGGCTTAAAAAAATCTTTAACTCTTCTTTGGTTTGGCCCTGAGCTGGATTAATTCTCTCTTTCGTGTCAGTCCTGGATTTTGTGCTTGCATTTGGCTGAATTGTGTAAACTGTGGCCATGCAAAATATAAATTTTGGTCTTCTTCGTGCTTTATGCATACACCTGTAGGGATTTAAGTATGAAGATTTGAATTTGAGGTGCCATTCTGTGGCCCAGTATTCCAAGCTTGTTGAATGGTTGGTTTCCTTGCAGCTATACTATGTCAATAAATTGACTTGCTTTTGAAACTTCAGTGAAGATATAATTTCGATCTCTTACAGCCATGGCAAACGCAGGGGAAGATTGCAGGAAGAATCATTTAATGACTAGTACCTGCTTTCTTTTGAGATTTTATTATGCCGGAGAAATCTTTGTGTCAATTGTGTTTTATACGATTCTACTTTCTTATCTGCTCTATGGTTAGCATTTTGTTTCAGGTTGAAGCTGCATATGATATGTTGCTTATGCAGAGTCTAACTCAGCGTCGAGCGGGGAAGGTTGCAAATAGTGGCATCCGCTATGCTGATGTTAAACCTGTAAATGGCCGTGGGATGGGCTCAATGCCCCGGTGGCTTGAGACTACTATTAAGAGTGCACCCATTTCTGTGGAAACGCCATCTACTGGTGACCTGGGCATACAAGCGGGGGTGTATGGAGCTCTGATGGTTTTAACATATGTTAATGGCACTTCTACTTCGTCGGTAGTGCCTTACGCTGGAGCTGATGTCCCTGGACTTCTGTTAGCTACGAGTTTCGGGACTTCCTTGTACTTCATGACCAGAAAGAGTGTAAAGCTGGGTAAGGATTTTTTTTGTTTATTTAGCTTTTGACAACTTCAGTAGATAAGTATGAAGTTTACTTCCTTAAGCAAGAGGTTACTAAATATCCCTTGGGCACTGAAGGCAATTCATGAGTTGCCCTTCTTCAGTGCATGCATAATGAAATGACCTGGGACTGCATCATGACACTTTGCGCCGGTTAGAGTTATGTGGTTGGCTTTTGCAGGGAAAGCTACTCTAATAACCATAGGGGGGCTTGTGGCTGGTGCAGTGGTGGGGTCTGCAGTTGAGAGTTGGTTGCAGGTGGACATCGTCCCATTTCTTGGCATACGCTCCCCTGCCACCGTAGTTAGTGAATTCATACTTTTTTCTCAACTCTTGGTCTCTCTTTATCTGAGGTAGGGCAAAATGTGACTCCGAAGTGTAAAAGCCTGTAATTATTTATTTTTATGATCAAAGCTTTTTTTTAGATGTGGATCATTGTTTACTGTACAAAATTATGAATAGACACAAAAGGTAATATGAATTATGCTCAGATTGCAATGGATATCAGAAGTATTTTCATGCTTTAAGCTGTGTGCACGAACTCGCCCTTCGACTCTCAGATCTTTTGTTCTTTGCAACTAAAGCTCATGGGAAACCAGGAAACAAATCAAGTTGCGGGACCTTCAAGGCAAAACCCGCAGTTGCCTGCAGGCCCTTGGGTATATCATTTCTTCCATCTCTGTTATGGTGTAGTGTTTTCCAGACAGAGTGAGAAGCTTGTCATGTGCTTGCTGAGTTGCTGCGGTATCATATATTTCTTGGACCTAATAAAACTAGTGACGGATCCTACCTGCTTCCAGTTAGCTCGAGGAAGACCAAAAAGATAACCTTCTGCTAAAATATTGATTCTGAGTGTTCCATGCCTTCAGCAACCTTTTGTTGTAAATAAACCTGTAATTAAGCTGGGGGGTAGATTTGAGTCACGAACTTTTCTGCTTACTGCAATCTGGGTTGTGGATGGATTTAGCGACAGGACTGATGTCTGCAGCCTTCGGCGCTGAGAAAGAGCGTGATGACTTTTCACTGAACCGGATGGGATGCACCGTCTCACTGGCACTCTTTCCAAAGTTGGGTTGGGCTAATGGACAAATTGGCAGTAAGAAAAATTGAGTTAAGAGGTTGAAGACAACTCTAGTAATACGAAGTGAGCAACCGGTCTTCGCTGTCTCGGGCCTAAAATGGTAAATACTGGGTATCTTTGCTGGGGCCATCACACCCATGCCAGTCCATTGAGAATCCTTAAAGGATCGGCCCAAAAAGGCTTTTGTCTGGGCTCGCGGGTAAAAGGTTGGATTGGATATTCCGAGAATCATGGCAAAGAACAATCTTTCTTTAAAAATAAAGTGAAATTCCTTTATTCAACACCAGACAGCAAGTAATTACAAGGATTGCCCGCCTGAGCTTCGCCTCTGCGACTCTCGTGGGTGAAGGAGTCTTGCATAAAAGGGCCATGTGACATTTCGGTGACACTAAATAAATACTAATGCAGTAACCAACTGCCACATAGACATGCTCGAACACAAACCAATTTGTCTCAGCGAGCTGCTTTGACATGGTGCCTAACGTACAAACCAATCCAGTCCTCGAAACCTAGATACTCGAAGCCCATTTCAGGCCTCTACCCCTGTCAACTGCTAGCATTTTCTTCAACCTGGGAGCAATTTATATACGACTGGTTCTCTAATTTCCCAGCATTCTCAATGCAATTCACAAGGTCAATGTACATTTTCATGGAAGCCTTGGAGAACTCTCTTAACGACTCAAATACTGTTGAAAATCCAGTCTGAAGTCCGTTTAAGGTCATCCTTTGTGTTTCCTGCATGCAGTTAAGGTGTTTTTCCTTTTCTACATCCAGTTTGCTCCTAAAAATGTCCAGCTGATCTCTCTTATCTGTCAAGGGATCATTTTGGTGTTCTGCATCCAACTCCAATCTATATTCCATAAGCTTGGATTCAACTAACCGAGTCTCTGCCTTCTGGAATGCCAGAGTTCTTCTGTCAAGTTCTTTTGCTAGACTCTCAACTTTCCTCTTCTGGCGTTGTTCCTCCCCTTGCTGAGCCCACAAAGCCCTCACATCCTCTGAAAAGCTTTTCAATGCTAAGGATACTGACTTATCCGGCAGCCTCTCCATCCAAGATAGCCAATCACGGCAAATCACAAGCAATGGGGGACCAGTGGCTCGATATGGCAATGCTGCTGAACTCCTGCCCCTGGAGTAGAATTCAACTTCAGGGGCTAAGAACTTGGTTAGCCAACCATGAAGAGCGTCCACATATGCTTTCTGGGCCGCAACATAATCAATAAAGCATGCACGCCAATTCTGAATCTCGGCCTCAAGCTGAAGCGTGGCAAGCCGGTGAGAGTCATTGCAGAACTTTCCATGTGAGGGACAGGCAAAGGTTTTAACTTCAAAAAGAATATTGTTCTGGGTTTCATGGGATTCCAACATAATCTTCCAGGTGCAAGAAAGGCTGCACAAGGAAGAAGACAAATGAGAAAACCAGGGAAACCCAGAATGAAATTCGCAGCGCAATTGCATTGGGTTTTTAAAGGCAACTTCCTTACCCTTTTAATAATTCTACAATCTGAGGCTGTAGTTCTTCATCTCTTAGTTTCTCAATTCTCTTTGAGATTGATTCAGCACTTCGAATTGCAACCAAAATCCTGGCATACAAGTCTTTTACTGCAGCTCTAGTCTTGTCCAACGAAAGTTCATCATCTCCTCTGACATCTCCGTTTCTCATTCGTGAACACTTCCTTTCATATAGTTTACGAGTGTTGTCTCCAGCCTGAGGAATTACCATCGAGAAATCAGAAAGTGGAAGAGAAATACAAATTATATATTTCGGCCAAGTCCTTCTGCAGCAGGCATCGCAATTTTTCCTTGTCTTTTTTCCCCTCATTTTTGTAAGCAAAGAAAGTCCAGCATTTGCTAGTTAACAGTGACAATTAGTCTTACTGAAAAAGGAAAATGACAATTGGGAAGGCAGCTAATTGAGATTGTAACTTACCTTAACATCTTCATAGAGCTTCTTTTCCCAGGCATAAAGCCGTCCAAGAGTCAAAGAATGGCTTCCTGAATCCATTCCTCCACAATCATCAAAGAGATCATTCTTAAACTCCGTCCAAGCTGAAGAGCCCTTTGAACTAGATGCCACGAGGCTTTTACATGATGAAGGCTTAAATGAAGCAGAGCGGTGCCATGTAATAGATTGAATGAGTTTTGTTGAGTTTTCTGATTAAAAGGGAGATGAAAATCAGTTTATGCAGGTTGATAGACATCATTCATAAATAATGGTAGAAAATGCTCGCCAAAATGTAAAAGGGCGGGAAAGAACTTGGAATTCTATATTGCTTTGATACATACAAAGCAAGGTAAACCGTCCAGGAAGACGAATGCTTGCCCTGTTAGGAAACATTGCAGGCAAGTGAAAGGCCCACCATTAACCTTGTAGAAAAAATGGAGACCAAAAAGTCAAGCATGGTGGAACACACAACAAAAGCAACGGAAGAACCAAGGCAGTGAGAGAAGCTTCATAGAGAATCACTGTCTTGTTGGACGCTTATTACCTTAATCAGACAAGAATTAATATTCTACGGGAAGAAGATCCGCATGATAAAATAGCAAAAATATGCCTAAAATCTCAGTGACTGAAAAACTAGAAGGACAAAGTTACACTTTTGTTGAGAAATCTGTTTTCCATGCAGGTAAGCATATGAACCAGCCACGCTGTTCCTTCAGGGCATCAGAGTCAAGTAAACAGAACCAAAAAAATACATAGAAAATGTGAATAGATGGGAAAGAAACCCCATAGAAACAAAATAGGGTGTTTCAAACAATAGTAGCAGATTGCTCTCAACAGAACCAAATAAATCTAGCTAAATATTAATCCTCACATAATCATACAAGAACTAGTTAAGACTACCTTTAATTTCCTCCAACCCAGATTGCCAGTATATCCTGTTAGCCTCTAGCATTCTTGATACATCCTTGCCAGAGTCATAAGCTCTAATAAAATGGTCTTCAAGGTCCTTGAGAGCCTCCAACAGCTCCCTACCTCTCTCTGGTGAGTCAATCACTTTAAGTCCCTTTTGTTCTGCTTGGCCTCTATTAGCTTCTGCTTCATCTACTACCTTAACCACATCAGCCCCACGGTTCTCAACCTCTGCTTTCCCTTCGTCCTCAGCATTCAACACCTTTTTCACTTCTTCTCTATCATCTTCTTCTTCCTCTAGTTCTGGAATCCCTTCCTGTTCTCTCACCACCCTCAAATCATCGTCGGAACTTCTCCTGTACCCACTTATAATCTCTGGCCTCATGTTATCAAAAGGGTTGAAGAAATCCCACCCAAAATCTCTCTGAGGTGACTCTGACATTGTTGGAGGCATTTGCATGTATAAGTACTCAAAACCTTGTTCCTCTCTCTCCACCTCCTCCTTGGTCTCTTCCTCACTGGAATCTGAAGATGATGAGGAAATGCAAGAGTCGCCAGCAATGGCTTCAGATGACTCGGATGGTCTTTGCTGGAGAAACATTGGGTTTGTTACCACATTTTGTTCAGTGGGTGGCGGCGGAGATGAACAAGGAGAAGGGAAAGTGATGAGAAATGGCGAAGTTGGTGAAGAATGGCGGGCTACAAAGAGCTTTATTGCTGCTGCCACCGCATAGAGAGATTGATAGTATCTCCAATGTGCCTCTGCAAGCACGTATCTTCTCTCTACAGCTAGCTTTAGCTGGCGCTTCCTCTCTCTACATATAGATACGACCTCTTCTTCTTCTTGCAGCTTTGAGGCAACACAACCACCCATTCTTTCTCTCGCTAAATCTAGCAGCGTTGTCCTTTTGGCTTCTACCGGCGTGAATGTTGCTTCAGAGGAGTGCAAAAGGGGAGTGAAGTAAGAAAAGATGGGCTTTTTTCTTTGTTCTTTTCTCTAGGGAGGGATCTGCTTGTTCTTTCGGGATAAAAAGGAGGTGGTTTGCGCCAAAATGAGTATTATGTTTGTTTTAGCAAAAGTTCAGAAATCTAGACTGGAAAATGTAGTTTTTGGAAATGTTCTGCACTAACCAACTTCATCTTTTGGTAAAGAAAGATGATTTTCTCCTAAAAAACGTTCTGAGAACAACCCATTTCATCTGTTGACCGGAAAGATGCAGAAAAGGATGCATTGGCCGAAAGATTATTTCTATTCTTACAACCAAAACCAAGAAAAGCAGAGAGTGTTCTTTTGTAATATTGTGATTTTGCCCAACTCAATGTAGTTAGTAAGATGAACTGAAAATGGCTAGAGAAGTACTCCCAGAGAGAGAGAGAGAGAGAGAGAGAGAGAGATTTATCGAGGTAAATCCTGAATTCAGAAAAGACTTCTCATTGGAAGAAACGAGACAAAAATGCATGCTTTATCTTATTTTGCTATGCTGATGTTTAATTGAGTTATATTATCTCTTAACAAACTATTACTGGCTTGAGCTCAGTAAGAGAAAGAAGTGGCAGGTAGGAAGAGAGAGAACAAGTACTTGATAGAGAACAAAAGCAGGGCAAAGTTGGTGCAGGTGGTGAAGAGGGTAGGGGCTCGAGATAGAGCGAGGCGCAGAGGGTATCTTGGGTTTTGGTAATTTGCACTCAATGAGTTGGCTTACATCAATGGAAAATTTCCATTGGAAGTCCACTCTCACTCACCCCCCCCCCCCACACACACCCACAGTCTCTCTCTCTCTCTCTCCCTTCCTCCCTCTTAAACAATAAATACTATGGAAGTATGTTCTGCAAAATTAGCAGACATATTTTTTGGAGGGAAAGGACACTTTGGACAGACCAGTGAGTAAAAAGAGGAGTCAAACGCACAGTAAATTCCTGGTAAAAGGATGGTGACCACTGGGCAGACACCGGCAGAGAGAGACAGTGAGAGAGATTTGTCTTGTTTCCGGAGGCATTCTAACTTTTTCTTAATGGGCTTTACCAAGCAGAAACTCCTCGAAATAGTTATAAAATTGTTTTCCTCGCCATTGCATAGGCCAGTAGTTACGGTTTAGGTGTGTGCTTAGTTAGAGGAACCCTAAAGTCAAAACTGTCATTGTCTTTACTGTTATAGACAAATCTATCCTAGAAGGCGTGGGATTGGAATCCTGCAAATGACATCAGGGTTTGCAAGTAACTTTTTTAAAAATAAAAAAAAAAATAATTCTGAGGTAAGGTTGGTTTGGAAATGGGAAAGAAGGGTTCTGCTTGCTTCGTGCATGAACCACATGTATTTCGCCTACAACATATTTGTCTACAAACCAAGGCCGGTCAAGAAAACAACAGATAAAGATGCTTTCATTCACATTATATTTTATTACAATGTCAACATGAAACTAAGATTATCATATGATATAAAAGGGCAAGAATTCTTAATCTTTATAACAGCCCAAGAGTTATCGGATTGGCTTGTTTGCGAGGAATCCTTCTGTGGGACGAGTCTGCTGTACTGGAACCGAATCTACTTCTAACCACCCAGTTGCCCCAAAATTGAACTATTACTTATCCAAAGCGTGGCCCTAACTGAACTACTTTTTTTTTTTTTTTTTATTCTACTGAAAAATCTAACTGTACAAACTTACTTGCCATTCTTGTAGCATTTTGACTTCTGTCCCATGCCCGTTCGTTAAGTCGATCTCTGCGTTGCCCATAAAAGAAGAGGTATTGCCCATCACCCAAAATCCTCCTAAAAATAATAATAATAATAAAAATAAAACAGAGAGATATAGAGGGAGATAAATACAAAGATTGGTTTTTTAAACGTTAAAAAAAATTATTATTCATTGGTTAACTCACAATAAATAATCATTGACTAATGATTTTTGACTGACAATTAATAATTAATAATGAAATATATATATATATATATATATATATATATAGTTAACAGGAGCGTTATTGCATTTCCTCTTTGTAAGCATTCAAATCTACAACGTTTTTCTAGTCAATTACAAATTTAAAATTTGGTCATCTGACACTTCTTACTTAATAAATTGGCAGCTATACTGAATTCGAACAGCCAATTTTATACTTCAACAATTAAACCAAACGCACAAAATCTGGAAGGAGGGAGGGTAACCAAAAAAAAAACAAAAAAACATCCAACTTCCAAACACATTTCAGGACGGCCTTGGCAGGTAGATGTTAATCCCCCACGTTGAAGTAGCTAACTAGCTAAGCATTGTACTAAATCCACTGCCCCGATAGTGGCATTGAGAATGAGGTCTTTGTTTACGGGGTTTGAGGAGGAGTGAGCAATGGTGACAAATTGGGTCAAACGTAATGGGGGTCTTCCTTGTGGGTCAATTGAGCTTAAGCCAGAATATGATCTGACAAGGGAGAGAGATAGAGAGCTGTCTTTCTCTCACCTCGTAAATCCCTTCTTCCTATCCTTTTCTGGATATTTTATTGCTGTATGTTTTGATGCCTCCAATGTAAGGAAAATAAAAATCATGCTATGTTATTTGGTTGCCTGTTGTTTGGTTAAAACAGAATCAAGCAAAGTAAAAATGTTGTATTACTGTGAAAAAAGAAAGACGAAACAAGCATAAAAGTCGGGGTATTGTTCTTGGTTTCCCCCTGACAGGAGTAACAATTCATTATCCATTCAACTTTTGGGTCCAAGAGCACGCTAGGCCCAATTATACCCACTTTTGAATCATTAAAGCCTGCAAGTTTGCAACAGTCGAGACATTTTTCCTCTTTATTTTCATTTCTGGTTCACATCAATACGACTCTACGAAACATTTGCCCAAACCAGGTTACGGTCAGCAATTTGTTACATTTTTAGAGTGGAGAGTGCGTTGCATCCATTTCACACCCAAAAAAAAAAAAAGAAGAAGAAGAAGAAGTGTTACGTTGCACTGTAAATGATAGTTAAATCATATGCCAAAGGGGACTTCCGTCCGTGCACAACTATAAAGGTGTGGTTGTCTTCTTTGGCATGCCTTCCACAGAACAGTAACCATACCTTTCACCAAACTCAGAACAATGAAAACTTGCACCATCATTTGCAGCAGAGGTCAGAATTCTGGAGCAATGCTCTTATGCTGCTCAAAATCATAGCACCAACATGCACCAGGCCACATGTTCTCAGATGCTGGACCTACAAAATCATAATAGCATCACGCTAACAAGACGCACCACAATTAATCAAGCTAACTCCATGGCAATACCCTGGCGACTTTTTTTGGAACATGAAATACTTTTTTTAAAAAAATTCAAATATATTAATTATTTAATATAAATTAAAAATGGGTTCAAAGCCATTTATCTTTATTCAATTTTCTCATAAAAAAAATTCAATATTATATTGAAAATTTTGATTTTATATACAAAAACAAACAATAAAAAGATTAAAAAATTGTATAATTTCATTAAAAAAATTAATATTATATCGTAAATTTTTATTTTACATACACAAATAATACAATATATTAAAAACACTTACAATTAATCTAATAAAAAGTGAAAACACATTTTATGGCAAATCAAACCACCTCATTCATATTCCCTTGAGACGGGAGTCATGACTTTATGTTATGTACGCATCAAATCAAAGCAACTTCCAATTTTACAATGTTTAGACCCGATCGTTCTTAATATTTTTACTTGTTTGCCGAATACAACTGCATACACTACGTATTCTCTCCAGCATGTCTTTGCAAGTATCTGACCCCAAACAAGTTCAGCCAAACCTTTTCCCCATGTCAGTGCCAGTCAAATATTACTTTGGACTGCAACCAAGCACGATGGAATAAGGAAATAAGAAGCTACAAAGTGGAATACTTTCCCAAGATTTGACTATAATATTTGTCACCTTGTATTTCTCCAATTCTAGCTTTCATTGGTGGCACGGATGGAAGTATTAGCTCCGGTTAAAAGTTCCGTGTACATTAAAGAATTGAAGGGAGGAGGCCCTTCATCGCCTCTTTTGGAAGCTACCGGGTATTCACACTGAGGATAATACAACAGGAAAAAATATGGGATACAAGCTTCATCTTCATCACGAGGCAACAGCTTCCGCCGGAGTTGTACGAGGAGCCAGCGTGTTCGAGGGCAGGTTGATTCCACCTCCTCTCACAGAAATATTAGGGGTCTTGACTAAGCCAGCCCTGCTTACAGTATTTGAGTCAAGAAACACAACAATCACGGTAATGTCATCGTGGAAATGTCGACGAACACCACGGTCAATCTTCTTCAAATCTGAATACCTCATCTCTCTCTTTTTTGCTGCTTCTTGCAAAGCTGCCTTCACCAACCTCCTTGCACTTCCCTGGATGAAGGTGCACATAAAATAACTAAAACATGCTTTGTAAGAATGCAAACCGAAAGAATTCATATTGATCTACATGTAACATGGAATAAAATCTACCGCCGGACTATTGACACTACTCTGAAAGAGACAACTGACCAAACGGAAAGAGGCTTATTGTAATTAATAGTAAATATGTACCATGGAGAATGGATACGGATAAAAAGAGCTCGCTTCTTGGAACTAAACACTAACCAAGGACATCATTCAACCAAGTTGTGATGCTTAATAAAAAGCTTTAGGGAAAACAATGTTGGTGATGGAATATAACAAATGAGGGAGTGTCACTGATGCTAGGTGAATTGATCATAATTTACAACCAGCATTGCAAACTTGAAGATCAACTAGCTGCTCCCAACTGGTAACTGGCTTCTGTACTTCCTAATCTGATATTATTCCAAAAAGAGAAACACTCCAACAAAGGATTAAATTAAGGTATCTCACATTGCGTGGATGATTTTGGACTATATCAACTGCTTCTTGATTGCTTAGGTGCTCCCAAAGGCCATCAGAAGCAAATATGATAAATTGATCATGTGGCTGCAACTGATGCACTGAAATTGATGGTTCTGCGCTTAATATTGGACTCTTGAAAGATTCAGGTAGTCGGAACTTCGCATATAAAGGCTCCTTATTGAACTCAGCCTTTTTCAAGTACACATCACCAATAGATTTTGAAACCTAACAGGTCAAAGGATTAAGGTTTTCAGCTAATCAATGATAAAAATGAAGATGCATCAGGTCATAACTGCTAATAACATATGCTTGATAATGATGTAAAAGCTTACAATTTTTTTTTAAGAAAAAAAAGGTTGCTGAAACTCATCATATAACATATCAATCATTTCCAACATGCACAACAAACAATTTCATAGCAGTGTGACTGGATCCAATCTCTGTTCAGAAACATCCATCCCCCCATCCATAAAAAGAAAAAGTCAAAAAAAAAAAAAGGGAAAGAAATATAAAATGTTTCAGGACATAAGCAAGCCACAAGCTCTATCCATTCAGTCAAAAATTGACAACAAAAATAGGTCCCTTAGAATGGATTTTCAAACAATTACACCTCAGGAATACGAGAAAATTTTCAGCTCCTTAATCAACTCATTGCCTATGAGGTCTTAACTAGTAGTTTACATGTCAATAAGAAAGCAACAATGAAGATAGGCAGATATGAGAAAATTTTGTGCCACCTATCTTCAAACAAGGAAAGGAAGAATGATAAGACAAAATCAAGGATCTTTTGTCAAGAACAAGATGATTAGGAAGAGAAGGAATAACCAGTACTAAATAGGTAAAAAAGTTACCTGAATAAGGCCCTTGACACGCCATACATTATGCTTTAGGACTACAATTTGTGAGTCATCAGGATGCAAAGCGTGCAGCTCCTGTCTCACAGACTCAAGACACGCATTGTGTTCAGTTGACAGCTGAATGGACAGAACTTCCCCTGTAGCCTTTACGAGTCTGCCCAAAACAGCACGAGAATCGCCAAGGTTGGCAATGTAAAGGGTTCCATTACAAATAACACCAACTAGACAACATGATCCAACTGCTGCAATTTGTGGTTTCATCGGCCACTGTTTTGTTACAAGAGAGAGAAAACCTTCTTCAGTTGCTTGATATGCCTTGCCTATTACATCCACTGACATTGATTGTTGCTCTGATGAAAACCCTACAAATAAAAATCAAACTTTTAAGTTTTTAGCCAATAAATTGGTCACAGCGTCCAAAGCTGAGAATGAAAATTTTAGCCTGTCTAATCATTGAATTAGTCATTTAATCTCAACAATGCTTTACGTGCAGATGCTCCATTCCATTTTGTTCCTTGTTTCTCTCTTTTTCTTAACATCAAAGATTTTACCAGAAAGAAACCACAGGAATTGATACAGGTGGTAGCATTGGAACTGGGGTGGAATAGAACATCCGTTCATTCAGTCTATTCAAATCAAAATAGCACATAAGCAAGAAGTAAAAGAACATTTTTCCAGCTATAACAATTCTTGATCACAACGAAGAAATGAAGGATCATTTAGTTCCACTCAGCTGTACCCTCCCTCCAATTAAGCATACTTTAAACATGTTTTTATCAGCAATAAGATCAGGAGAATTAATGTCAACTGAAAACCACAAAGGGACACAAAAGCCCAAAACTTTCTGTATTTACTTACTCTTGAGATGGTGGAAGAGGTGATCAGTAATGTAACGAGACGTCTCAGGCCCTCCATGTCCATCATATATACCAACAAAGGTACCATAAGGACCAGAATCAAATGAACTCAAGCTACCTGACTCAATTTGACTCTGATCCTCAAGTAAATTGTTGGCCTGCACCACTGCCATTGAAAATTCACCATTTAAGTGATGCCCGTGGTCTTTGTACCACAACAGCCCATCTTGGTGGCCACTGGCATCTGAACTTGCGTGAACATATTGATCAGACCTAGGCTGGAAGCAGGTCCTCAAAAAGTTCTTCAACACAGATAGCATCCCTCATTTCATCCAGACATCCCTCCAAAATATCCGCATTTAGCAAGGACCAAACAAATCTCTGACCCAAAAGTCCCAAACAAATCCTATACTCCTCTAATCTACAAGACAAGTATGCACAGCGACGCCATTAACAACAGCAATACATTAAGGACACAACAGAAATGCAATACATTCAAGTAATAAGTCAACCTCATGACGCCTAAAAAAAAAAAACCGATATTGAAGTTATGCTCTGCTCGTTCTTGACCAAAAGGTTAAGCATTCCAACAAACTAAAAGAAAAATGAAAAACTTTAGAGGCAGTGGAATTGAAAATTTAAGGATCAAACAAATGACCGAAAAGAGCCACCTTTTCCATTGGGTTCAATTATAAATTACAGAAAAACAGAAGGAATCAAGAGAAAAAAAAATGATAAACCCATTCCGCTTTTCCTTGTAAACAGACCAAAACAAAAACAAAAAACCCATAATCAAAACTGCTGCAAATAATGAAAATATCAGCACAACCAAAAAAAGGAACCTTTCAAAACAGAATGGTCAAAGCCAACATTTCCCCCTCCAAAAAAGAGTGTGGTAAGGCATTAGCAAAATCCAGAAGTCAACCATTTCACATTGAAACTACAAATCCTCCGCCACAAAAATCTCAAGAAAACCCATTTAGCATCGTAAATTCAAGTAATTTGACAAAGACAGAAAAGCAAAAACAACACCCCTTTTTTCTTTTTCTATTACTTTTTCATGCTTACCTGGTAATTTGACTGGTACTAGGAAAGTCCTAACTTTCAACTTCTTGTATGTATCAACGTGTTAGATCTACAGATCCATCAGAATCAAGAAAGAGCAAAAAATTAAAATAAAATAAAGTTTTTGTTGTCTCTTGAGGCGTCTCTCTTTCTTTTTTGGACAGTGAGATTATTGTAGAACAAGAACACAAAAGACAAGTGACACGAAGGGGATGAAGTCTCGTTAAAAGATTGGCCCAACTTGTATCCCCCGTTCTCTCTCTCTCTCTCTCTCTCTCCCTCTCTCTCGTCTTACCAGACAAGCCCCATCAAAGACCAACAACGGCGATCACCCTGCCAATAAAGCACAGCTCCAGTTTTGGGCTCCATCCCACTATGGTTATATAGACAGAGAAGAGAGAGAGAGTACCGGGGGGAAGGAGAGAGAAGCAGAGAGGGTGAAAAGAAAGTTAATCTTGGACAATAATAACGCAGGAAACGGTAAAAATTTTGGGTGCTCCATGAGATGGGGTCCACTTGAGTCCAATTTGAATACGCGCAGACAGATTTGAAATGCACCGTGTTGTTTCTCCACGTGTCAAGCTTTGGATTCTGTAGCATGCAAAAACTGGGTCCCGTTGGCTTATTGATTACAATTTTAATTAATAAAAGAAATATTAGAATTTCATTAAAAAATAATAAAAATACAGACAATAAAAATAATATAATAGATTTATGTTGATATGGTATAATTTAATAAAAAATTTCTGTCTTGTACATAATTTTTACCTTGTTATTATATAATTCAGTTTTTTTATTGTAATTTAAATTTTAAGTTAATTTAAACATTATTACAAGTCACAACACTGTTTAATTGAGGCAGCTATGCGGTGAATCGATTGCATAAAAGCGAGGCCAATTATTCGATGAGGTGGAAAAAGGTGATCCGCTGGTGACCTGCATTAACATGCGTTGCACCAAATGTGATTTGTTTGATTTTGGTTCACGAATCAAAAGGCAAGTAAGATCAACGATCAGCAGACCATTAGAGGGGCCTTTCCTAGGAGTAGATTACCAAGAGTTATAAATTAACGCATGAGTTCCAATAAGTTTGTAATGAATATAATTCTTCTAATTTTTTTCACAAATTTGAATACACAATAATTTTAAAAGCAATAAATTAAAATTATGGAATTCAAGTATTAATTTTATTTTACTTTTTATTGTCATATTCTTGTGTATGTCTAATTTTAGTGTTTATAAATATTTTTTTCCTCTTAACAAGCTGTACAAATCATTGTGTATATTATTTAAACGTATTTTGCTGAATAAATTATTGAACAGCTTCTTTCTTCTTCTTCTTCTTTCTTCTTCTTCTTCTTCTTTCTTCTTCTTCTTCTTCTTGGAACAAAAACACGCACACACACACAAAAAAAAAAAGGACACACGTCGAAAGGCCTAAACTTGATTGTATTTGCTGAGACCTGTCATTCCAAGTTTCAAATGGAGAACTCCTCCCGTCCACTCCAAGCTCATTTGCTGAAAGGCCTCTTGACAAGACATATACATTCTGGGGGGTTACCGCATGAAAGTTTGCAACACATAGGGATAGGGTTGTTAGTCAGCCAAATCCTACGGGATTTCGATTACAATCATGAATCAAGGTGTACTGCTGTATACGTTGAAGCCTCCTTGGTGCTAACTAAATGTTTAATGGCAATCAAAATGCCAGTGCCCATCAAACAAACCTTTTGATCAAGTTATGATTGTAGCTTAAACACTCTACAAATTAGCACTTTTTCCAACTTTATGCACGCTAATCATAAAAGGACACTCTGGGGCGACTAGCGCCTTCCACTATAGTGGCCCAGTCGTAAGGAACATCAGTAGATTTTATGCGACATATACATTTAAACTAGGTTGTGTTTGTGTAGGATTTAAGTAGTGCCATAGTTCCCTTTGAGACCCCGGAAAGGTCGATTTTATTGTTCTGTATAATCCATACAGAACAAGGTTGATGCTCCAGCTTGGCAGGATACATTGCCAAAAATGAGAATGAGAGAGAGAGAGAGTGTGTGTGTGTCCAGCCCAATAATAGGAGCCATTGTTGCTCCACCCAAGTTGTTTACCCAGTAATACTAAAGACGGGTGTTGATACGTTCGGTGCGCATATGGCACTATCTGTTAGATTAGTCAATGATCCATTTTTCAGGTAATTTGATAAGATGACACGATCCACCAACTAATGTTTGATACCCAAAAGCCGAACTGTTGGGTCTTTATCAAAGTTAGGTCGCTCCTTCTAATGGGGTAGAACAGTATAGACACATGGACTTGAAAATAGGGCAGCACTTCATTTTATATTCTGGTAATCACACTAGCAAATATTCTGCATCGTATCCTGTGGGCTACAATACGACAAAAAATTCGGTTCCTTGAGCGGATCAAGTTGATAATTAATGGGTTTTTCCCCCCTCCTTTTCGATGCAAAATGAGGATTATGATGAGACTCTTTGCTGCACTTTATTGGACTAGTCTATGGCTGCCATAGTCGTGTTATCGCTGCTATTTGTTAATTAGCTTTGCTTTAATTAATCGTCTACTACATAGCCTCAAAATTGGCCTCGGATAGATTGAACCTTTTATTGGCTGCTAAAACCTCGCTTCTGCAAACCCAATTCATTAAGCAATATTTTTATGTTGATAAACATTGAAGCCGATCAGCTGACGTCCAATTCAACTGATCTAGACGTTTAGGACAGTCGAATGGACTGCTCCATGAGATTGATTTCCTGATTTTTAAAAATTATTTTCCTTATTAGCTAGGTAGAGCCCACTACTACGTTTCAATTATCAAATAGGGTGAAGAATCCCGAAAAAAGACTGTATTATAATATTTTATTGCTTTTTTTCTTTAACAAAATCTGGGGGATTTATAACAAAATACGTTATATATATATATATATATATATATATATATATATATGAATTAATCGGATAACTCAGCTCAGTTGTTTAAATTCTACAATTAGAAGTTCTTTAAGATTGAAAAGGGCGTTGGTTCAAGAGATAATTAATTTTTTCTTCCTTGAAGTCGACAATTGGATGAAACTAATGTCCCGGAATGGAATCGTAATCAAGTAGTATCACATCATGAAACTGTATAGCTGGGCAGCATGCCAGCGAGGACCGGAGATGGAGGAATAGGAATATATGATTGGGTTCACGTAGCTAAGCTGAAAGCGACCCGTTCGTTGCACTTGCCGATGTGGATGGTGCCGTTCGGATTCGACAGCTGAGGTGAGTTGGTTTTTTTATGGCTGTGGATGACGAGAAATCTGACATGGACAAGGGAAACAGCTGGGAGAGGTGCAATTTCAGTCAGAAAAGGCTGGTAAATAATAATGCTAGTGAACCAGCTGTGTGTGACATAACGTCTCTTACTTTTGCAAGGAAAAGATTTTATTAGTATTATTATTATTTGGTTACAAGGAGGC
Source organism: Kandelia obovata (assembly GCA_021464305.1). Taxonomy (NCBI): domain Eukaryota; kingdom Viridiplantae; phylum Streptophyta; class Magnoliopsida; order Malpighiales; family Rhizophoraceae; genus Kandelia; species Kandelia obovata. The sequence goes on along the minus strand of CM038472.1, from coordinate 13,573,387 downwards.
CGAGACGAGTCAATAGTTAGCCTGTTAAAAAATTAGCTAAAAGAATGAACGAGTCCAAAGAGGCTACTACAGGAGTGCAAAGCACTCAAAAGGAGCTAAGCCCCCCCAAAGGCCCTAAATCGGGGGCTTTTTGGAGGAGGGCAGCGTTGTGGCTGGTAGCCAGCCAGGCAAACCTGGCTAAAATATTTTTACTGCACAGGCAAGGATTCTTGGTTGTCCTTTTACGTTCTAGTGGCTAAAATTGTTCGATCACACTGTACCAGTAGGGTGATGAGACTCAGGTTAATCATGACAGTTCCCTGGCTAGTAAAATAGGATGACAAAACCGAGTGACCTTGGGGAGGGAATCAGCCAGCCAGTTGGCATGAACTTGGTCATCAAGATGTGCAGACATCGACTTTGAGGACCACCTAACATTAGACACCATGCTTGTCTTTGCTTCATTACAATGTTGACCCCAAACCAGAATTATTTAATTGGACCTTCTTACCCATCTGTCTCTGTGTGTGGTTTACTTGGTATCTATTAAGCTAAAAGTAAACGTGGGTCTTTGCACGTGGATCAACACCACCATAACTAGAAAAAGCCTTACCCTGGATGAATGTTTGCCTAGTTATTTAAATCTCGCAGGCTTAGTTTTGGATGCAATAATGGTATTACAGTATGTACGAGAATATATGGTTGCATAAAGCGCCGGAGGGGAAGATATGTCCCACTACCAAACATTTAAACACAAAAAGACAGTCGAATCCTTGATTTGATATATCTTCTAAATTTTTCATTGCTAAGCAAGCTTATAGCTTATAGCTTGTTTGCAGCCAGCTGGCTATGGAAAATAGAAAAGGTGAATATTTAGGCCAATTCTCTGGGGGCCTAAACATTGCCACGTGAATATTATAATAATATATCCCCATAATTTGACCATGAAGCAGCAGTGCAGCTACAGTTCCAAGTAATTACTAGAACATAACAAAACTATCGGGGGATTCGCTTCGGATGGATCCCATCCTAATTACATGTTTTACAAGAGAAAAGGGTATGAAGAATTGATTGAAGTGTTTGGTTGCCACTTAGATGTCATCAAAATTTGATATTTAAAAGTGGCTTGGTTTATATAACATTAGGGGTCAAAGGTTCAGAATTATTCCATGGTTTTGAAATGCAAATTTATGATCAAAATCCTCTCTAACTGCGGTGTACTGGCATGGTGGGATAGGAATCACATGGCGGCTGAGTAACAATGCAGGGCGCAAGTCCAGAACTCCAGAGCATCACAGGGGTCTATGATTGGAGAACAGAAAAAAGGACTATTGTCGAAAGAGGAATATGATCGGCCATACATATCCCTCATGCCCCTGTCTCAACCATATGGATTATGTCCTTCGACTCCAATCTAATTGAATGTCTATGTCGCAAATGAAAAACAATGCACTTTTTCCTAGGTTTTGATAACATTGACGAGAGGATGGCCCATATACTAATCGTAGAAAGCAAGTTGAAAAAAAAAAGAAAAAAAGAAAAGAAAAAAAATCAATTATTTGCATTATTATATTACTAAACAACAACCGCGTTTTCCATTCATTGAAAAAAGATGGTCAAAGAATTACCGGCATGAAACAATATCCTTGGTTTAACACGGCTTAGTTAAGGCCTCCCTGAGAAAATAACTTGTGTTAACCTTTTGTTTATATAGTCAATCTCTTAATGCCATCGTTAAAAAAGAAAATGGTGACTGGTTATTGTATTATACAAGAGTTGGGATTCTGATGAGGACTTCGGCTGGCTATCTTTTTCTACCTCACAGTATCACATTGACCACTGACTTGGATGGGCATCGACCCATCTTTTTCAACTTCCTTCCCAACTATTTGGACTCTTTATTGAAAGCAAATTTTTCAGCCTTTTCCATGTGAAGGCATAAAGTTCCGCGCCCTAGGGTTCTGGCTGATGTGTGAAATGTTGCAATATATGTGGACGATGTACCTATGCATATCGAAAGGGTTGGTCAATTTTGGTTATTATCTCGTTAGCATGATGCTCAAACACGAGTTGGGAAGAAAAAAAAAAAAATTGATACGCAAAGATGCGGTGTATCCTTGAGAATTGACCCTCCATTTTGAAATCAACGACCTTTTTCTTTTTCATGTTCCCTTATAGGATATATTCTAATAGAAAATATCATTGATGCATGTGGAGGATTACGGTTCACAATCACCATATCTATGACTTCTTTCCAAGCTCTGAAATAAAATTGATAGGTGTTAGTGACTTAGTGTTACTGTTCATATTCTTTTTGCAGGTAAATTGAGGCCAATAATATAGAAATTATTTGTAGGTCTACATTAGAAATAAGCTAGCATGTTCAAGTTGCCTTTAAGCTTTGGAATTTAACTATCTGAGGACAACAATACTATAGAGCCAATGACCATTAAAAAAATAAATAAAATAAAATTGTATTCTGAATCTCTCGACTTTATCGGCAGTTAAATTAAGACTAATTGAAACCCCATTTAGGCCGAGCGATTAATGAAAGGTGAGAAGTCATTTTCGAACAAGAAAAAAAGTTCGTGGAACACACCCTCAAAGTCTCTCGAGTTGGGGGCATCAAGTTGGACATGATGTTTCGTCTCCAACTACTTCCCATGTCGTTAAGGTAATCAACAATTTTCAGCAGTTCTGGTTCTATAAAAGTTAGGCCAACTTCCCGTCATGTTTGAACCCCCCCCCCCTGATTTTTTGAACAGAGTCAAGGAATCTTCATTGTGGAATTGAATAAACTATTTGGGACAGTTATAATCTGCCCCAAATCCTTACGGACCCAGTCTCATCACTTGCCTGCATGTCATGGCATTCTAGAGGTAATTCTAGAAGAAAATGGCTTCAACAACTTTATGAATCGGATATTTTATTTGAATCTCCCATGAAAAACAAAGTGAGAAGAAACATAACTCTTCCATTTGCTGCTCAATATGTATTATTTTAACAAGGACTAGTTTTCCCTCGCTGTAACATATCTCCTAAGTTAGGTTAAGTTGAATAAGTGAATTACATAAGTTTTAATTTAGTCGAGTTCTTTTGACAATTACCCAAATGGAGACTGACAAAATAAATCAATCAATAAATAAAAGTAAATACAAAACAAAATTTATAGAGTTTATTTGCTTTTTCCTATATTTTTCATGGAGCCTTAAACTCTAAGAATCTGGACTCTTATGATTGAAGAATTATTAATAATGTAAGGTGCAAGTGCAAATAGCCTTTCTAAAAAAGAAGTTTTTAGTACGAATTTTCAGGAGCTTCCGTCTATATCCATAATTGATGTTTACTACAATTTCACGACCATGACTAGCAAACCTATATAATCATAATCATTTCATACTCATATACAAGCCTTCTATAAACTTACGTGTTGGTTGGGGGGGGGGGATTAATTAGTTTCAAAATGGGGAAGCAAAGTTCGAATAATCAAATCAGATGCGGGAAAAAGGATCAAATGATGTTTTATATCAAAGTACCATCCCTTCTTTTTCCTTCGAATCAAACCGCTTCACTTCCTAGTTCATATTAGTATTCTTTTGACACAAATTGGATCCCATATGTAAAAATATTTAAGAGAATGCCTTTTCCACCCTTTGTCGATATAGCACAAAATAATCAAAATTGCCCGATGAAGAGGCAATTAAGAAAGCATAACAGGCGAAGATGCAGCCTAAGAAAAGTGGGCTGATCGAACCAATCTTATTTGTACAGTTATAACTTATAAGAGCTACTCGTTTATCTCTCCATCAAATCAAAATTAGCCTCTCCTGAAAATTAAGTACGTAAATCCAGTAGCCTAAAGAAGATGTTTGAATAACGACATCTATGCTTAGACCAATAAGCTATTCAGACTAAGAGGGTTATTATTATTGTTGGAATTGGATATGGGCTTCTTCCCATTACACTTTTCTTTTTTCTTTTTTCTTTTTTTTTTTTTTTTTTTGTCGAAAGGCCCATAAACAGAAGTAACTATCCAAGTGCCTTGCGAGATCATTGTTGGACTCTTACTTACAACATCTGAGAGTAACAATTGATCTAGGCTAGGAGAAAAATTATACAAAACATGCATTTTTCATGATAACTAGCCAACCAATCAACCATTGTGTTATTTTCAGAACACATGTGTGATACCTAGATGTGCTATTCTCACCGAAGCAATTCTTGACAGTTTTGAATGAGATTTGTCTGCAAATGCACGACAGTAACCTCCCTAATAATGCTTTGCAACGTCAATAAGGAGTCCACCTCCAACCAGATGGACCGGAAGCCACATGTCCACCATTACTTGCCATCTTTTCCAAATCCAAAAATGCGTTTCTCTTAGGTGGGCATAGGCCCAGTGATAGAAAAGATCTGACAAACAATCATACTCAAGCCCATATACCGCCAGCGCCGTCATTGGGTTTTTGCGGTCAGATCTATACTCAACTGATCCAACGGCTAGGATCAGCACCCGGTTAAAAAAGCGTCCGACGTCGAGAACCACCGTATCAAACCATTGAACTTTGTATTGTGTTGTGTCTCAATCTGAGAGAAGCTTTGGGCTACAACTCGCAATGGTTTATTTCCCTTGAAAAGGATAAAGAAAAGAGAAGAAAGGAAGAAGGGGTTTTTTTTTTGGTTGTTCTTCATTCTCCCTCTCTTTCTTGAAATCAAAAGCTTAGCACAAGAAGAATGCATTTTCTTGATTTCCTTCACTGAAAAAGAATGGCCCTTTGGCATAGAATCAACCAATTCAAGCTTAAACTCTTGTCAAATCAGTTTAAGCGATACTATTCTCAAATCCCTTATGCTTCTTCTTCGCTTGTTTGCGCTTCAAAATCATCAAGATCGTATCTTTTAGACCCACCTTGGATCGTCCATGATAGACCCGCCCTGTTTTCCCTCAATGTCAGGTTTTTTGCTGCTCCAGTCCAGGTAATTTTCTTTTCTTGTTTTCTTTCTTGTTTTTTCTCAGGAAATCTGTATCTTTGTCGTGTCTCTGCATGGGTATTAAACAATGGCTGGTGACTCATTATATTCGCTATCGGCTACTTTCTGTGTTTTTGTTTTGGTAACTGGGTAAAGATTGATTCTTGATTTGAGTAATTTATGTGTGAGATTTGTTGGTGGCACTTGGTGACCATATAAGAATTTGTGGGATTTTAGGCCAAGGCAAAGAGGGAAGAGAAGAGCACTAGTGAGCCGCGCTTAAATGGTGATATCACTGGTCAGATTGTGAGGCTTGTGTCGGACGAAGGTACCAGTTGAATGTCTTTATTGTGCTATACTACTTGGCTGGTCTTTATGCTTTAGAAGTTAATGAGAACAACAGAATGCTGAAAAATTTTTAATGCATTAGGCACATACTCGAAACAGCAGAAAAGGAAAACCTGAATTCTTCTTTTTTGCACAAAAAGGTTTAAGAAAAGGATGTCAGGAATCCATCAATAGGTGGAAAGGTTTCAAATTGTGTGGGATGTTTCTGTAGGCATTCACAGAACATAATATATTCACCGTGAGGAGATGCCAGTATGAATTGAAATCTAATTTTGCCATCTGTGGCTTGTTGTGCATTAATTTTCAGTCTGGAAAGAGTAAGGCATTTTCTTTTCTTTTCTTTCTGTAATTGTAGAAATATGTTCCAAGGATATGGAAATTAGTGCAAAGATCTTAAGAATTCTGCAAGTAAATGACCAAAGTGGAAATGAAAGATCTGAATTACTTTTCTGCTGTGGTGCTCATTACCTAATGAAGAGTATGGCACAAGATATGTAGCAGGACAGCTTAAAAACTGCTAGCATTGCTTTTTACTTTGTTTTAGATGATGCAAGGGCATAGTGGACTTTTATGTGTAGAAGCCATTTCTATGTAATAACTGATTTATATGCAGGGCATGGTGTTGTCTCACTGCATGAAGCACTGGAAAGAGCAAGGAAACTGAATCTTGATTTAGTTGAGGTAAGCTTTAAAAACTATGCCAGAAGTTTTGCAGGGCACAGCAGACCACTTTATTCTTTTTTTCTTTATTTACCAGCTAATTCCCTTTTCACTTGGCTATAAAATTTGTTCTCTTAGATACTTAATGTCATTTCCTTAAGCAACCTAAGCACCTCCAAGAAAAGTACATTCGAGAGTTTTAGTAGAGTATACTATGAGTTTTACCCTTCTCTGGAGTAGGTCCAAAGAAATGCCGATCCACCTGTCTGTAGAATCATGGACTACCACAGAGAGAAGTACATTAAAGAGTTGAAGGAGAAGGAACGCGCTAAAAGCAAGGTACAAGCTTTGTCAAATTGTTTCTTGGTGTTTATTATAAAATCATGCATGAGAAAAAAACAACAAATATGTTTCCAATGTAATGGATGCCTCTGGCATTCTCGTAGTGTATACAAGATATTGAAACATATGGTCATGGTACTTGTGATTCTGTGAACAATGAACATAGTGTGGAGCATCACCTTAGTCATTTGTTTCATTCTTTATTTTAAAAATTTGGAGAGCTTCGGGTGGACATGTTGCTAGTTGCTATTTGCCCATGCTGCTAAATAATGCTGCTTTTCTACCAATTTTCTTCTTTATGTAGTCACAGGCGAGTTTACGAAAGGGAGATTGCAAAGAAGTTCGATTTTTAGCAAAAACTGTGAGTTCTTTCTTTGAAGTTTCTGTTTTAGCAATTCTTTTATGAGAACCTTGATTCTAGCTTGAATTCATCTCATCTCTCAATTAGAACTCATAAGCGGGAATGAAAACTGTTGATAAGATCTTGAATTGCTGAACTGTAAAATGGAAAACTTTGAGAATTGGAACAGGCAAATGGATAATATGTATAACCTAAGAGAGGGATCAGTGGTCTCTTTTACATGACTTTTGTAGCAGTTGTCTCTGGGTGGCTTATCTATGAATTTGTTAGTGGCTTGTTTGTCTAATGCTCTGCCAGCTGTGCTTCCCAGTTTTGTGTGTTTCTTTTGTTTATAGTAGTGAACACTGGTACTCATGTTATGCATGTGCAAATGTCTGTAGCATAACTTCATGCCATTGAGCTCTTGCCAGATTCTATGGTCCCATAGAGACAAAATTTGGTCAATGCAAATGATTTGCATATCATCCGAGTATTTTATTTGCCATGTAGTTCTTTTTCCTTGTCTCTTCCTGGTACCTATTCTGAGAGCCTTTTGTGCATTCAGAATCTCCTAAAGCACTGTTACTCTCACTTATTTGAAACCAAATGGCCAAAAAGAAATCAGTGAGGACACTTGGAAAAGGGAAAAAGTTGTTTTAACATCAAACCATTTCACTACTGTTTTCAGGAGCAAAAGGACTTACAAATAAAAGCAGATGCAATCAAGAGATTACTGGAGCGTGGTTATCGGGTGAAGGTACATTATTTATTCATCCAGTTATGGGTTTATAACAACATAAGCATCTTTAAAAGCACTCAAGTTCTCAGATTTGTGGAAAATGTTGTTTTGACTAGCACCGGCATTTGTTCCCACTTCACAGTCATTAGGACACTTCTTTCTTATTTATCATTCTGGCTTTCGTACTTGTGATTCTGAAACAGTGCATGGCTATGGCTCCAATAAAACAAAAGGATGATGGGAAAGAGGATTTGGGAGCATTGCTATGTCGTCTTACTCCTTTGGTACTGCCAAATTTCCTTTATTCTCAATTTTTATGTCTTGAGTCATTGCCATTGGCTATTAGAAGCTACTGTGTCTCACTGTCTTTACTGTGAACAACTTTCTGCAGATTGAAGATGTATCTGTTGTGGAAAGTGGCCCAAGGGTGGAGAAAAAGCAGGCATATGTAATAGTAAGGCATGTCAAGTTTGGCCCACCAAAAAAAGGTAAAGCAAAAAGCTTAAAGGATGTTCAAAATGCCACCACAGTGCTTGAATCTGGTGAGGAAGCCACTGAGATTGATGAAGATAACAAATCCTCCTGGTCCATTGCTGATTCAACCGAAGAGTTCAATGATGTACTTCATTTCAATGATGATGTAAATGATCCTGGGGCAAAACCTGTAGAAGCAATGAAAACGATACCAGAAGCAGCTTCCACTCTCACAAACTTCGGTGTTCCAAACTTCTCACATCCCTTATCTTCGCATGATTCCAAGAGGGAGGATAGAGTACCATCCTCTCCACAAGGGCTGTCTCTAGGAACTGAAAATAGGTATAAAAGAAGAGAATCAAGAAATGACTTCCCGCAAACATCACAGGATAATAGAGGGCCGGACATGAGGCAAGCATTCAGGATTCAACCCCAATTTGCCAATCAAATTAGGCAAGCACAGCCAGGCATGAATGTCCCTCCTTCGATGGGACAAGGAAAGCAAGGTGGTAGTGATTCTTCTGCTTTTAGGAACTTCCAGTTTGCAAATCAAAGTAGGCAAGCACAGCCAGACATGAAAGTCCCTCCCTCGACGAGACAAGGAAAGCAAGTTGGTGCAAATTCTTCTCCTCGCAGAGACTTTAAGCTTCCTCCTAGTCAAATGCCCAAGCAAGAACCTTCTCCTCCTGACGCCCCTGGTAAAATGAGGCATGGTTATGGAATGTTCAGCTCTCCAACGGTAAATGCTCAGCATAAACAAGGCGCGGCAGAAGATGTTAATAGGAACACTGAAGGAAACCGTTATGGCCCCTCGCGAAATTCCAATGCAGGCAGATTTGGATCAAATGCCAACTTCACAGGTTCGAAATCTGGTGGTACTGGTGGATGAGGAGTATTCAGTAGAGGGATGGTCCACAGTCGAACCATCCAAATGGATCAATCTAATTCCAACTAAGGCGGCATAGAATAGTATATATCTATGATTATTGCCAGCTCTCTGATTTTGGGGATTAAATAATTAGTCATTTATTCATGGATTTGTAACAATTAGCACTTTCTTTGGAGCACTGCAGAATTTTTATTTTTATTTTTTTAAAAAAAGTATCTGCAGAACTGTTTGGTTCTTCATTTCCCTATGGATTGGATTGGAGCCTGGAAAATAAAAGCAAGGACACAGGTTGATCATATTCATTTGTTGTTGAATAAGACGCACGAGTAGTATTGAAACAGGCACATTGTTAAAATCATGCAAGATGTGGTGTTTCCCTTGTTCAGGAACTTGAATTCAACCCGGCGAATTAAATTGCTATGTATGAATGAGATAACAAAACAATTGTTCGGTTCGGTGGACTTTTATTGTTGGCCATCTTTTGTTTTCGTTGAAAGCGTTTTTATATTGGCATCCGTCCGATTGGAAAACAAGCAAAGCGCACCGTTTCGCGATGGGGCACTTTGAGTGTGATGAAATCCTTCCATGGAAAAGCAGATACACGGTGAATTGAATTTATAAAGATAAACAAACAGAGCCAATGATGTGTTTGAGAGATGGTAGATCGATTGAAAAAATTTAAAATAAACAAGTTGATTGAAGTTTAAAATGCAATAAAAGTATACGTTAATACCAATTAATTTTTTATTAGTTGTATAAATATATTAAATAGATTGTGTGTTAATAAAAAGACGAATTATTATGTGAAATATAAAGTAGCCAAAGGGGCCAGAGCCCCAAAGCGGCGTCGTTTTCAATCCCTTCTTATCGCCCACGCATACTGTTTATTATAACAATCCCAAAACCCCCAGTTCCCCAAATCAACCCTCCAATCTTCAATTCGATCCTTCCTTCCAATTGCATTCGGTTCTTCTCTCCGGATCTCCGTTTTTTCTTGAATCATGACTCAGGACGTCGAGATGAAAGAGCTGCCGTCGGCCCCCTCCAACTCCGCCACCTCTTCCACTCCCTCCACTCTCCACCGTATTTACCCTACCATCTCTACCTTGTATGTACTTATGTATTTGCGCATTCTTGGGTTGGTGAATTGATGGTTGTTTTTTTTTCTTCCCTGGATTTTTGATTTGTAGATTTGAAGGAGATTGCGGCGCTGATCGAGACTGGCGCTTATGCTCGGGAAGTGCGGCGGATTTTGCGGGCGGTGCGGCTGACGATGGCTCTCAGGAAAAAGCTGAAGGCTTCCGTGCTCTCTGCTTATCTTAACTTCGCGCTTGCTCCCGGATCTGAGCCGCACAATCGGCTATTCTCCTATCTTCCCAAAGTAAAGTTTTAAGCCTTTTTCCTTTTTTTTTTTTTAACCAAAGGACAAATATATTTCTTTTTAGTTGTGAAATTGGGAACTGCCAAACCCAGATTGCGAATAATAGTCTTAAGGAAAGAGGACAGAAACCCAGGTTAGAACTATAAAAACTAATTATAAATATTTTTAGCTGCGTGATTCTTAACTCTCTTTTTATAACCTTTGTTACGAAGAATTTGGTACAAAGTTGTCTAGAGGTTGAAAACAGAGATGGGATACTTGCATTTACTTGAAAATGCCTAAAAGGTTATTGTCTTTTGCACATGCTTGGCTAGTTTTATGCATGCAGTTGCTTATGTGTTTGAGCAGCTTCCATTTTTCTCTGTGTTTTGATGATTCTTGCATGGGAAAAGTCTCTGCTTTCTTAGTTTTGTTTCACTTAATGTTGGTGATAGGAAGATGAACATGAAATGGAAGTTGACACTGCAACATCTGTAACTCAAGCTCCTGTGAAACATCCCCCGCCAGAACTGGAGATATACTGCTACTTGCTGGTTCTCATATTTCTGATTGATCAGAAGAGATACAATGAGGTGTGATTACATGAAGGGATACCCTTTTTCCCTTTAGATTCTGTTTCAATTAATAATAATGTTATCTTGCAGGCTAAAGCTTGTTCATCAGCAAGCATTGCACGTCTAAAGAATATGAATAGGAGGACTGTTGATGTTCTGGCATCCAGGCTGTACTTCTATTACTCTCTTTGCTATGAACTCACTGGCGATCTTGCTGAAATAAGAGGGTAAGCTTTTTTTATGTTGCATTGTTTTATATTAATCTAATTACTGAAACATGAATGCATTTTTCTGTGTGAAAGGGAGTCTTTGTTGTCCATTCTTTCTGTTCTTTGGATGCTCAGGATGAAAACAAGCCTGTAGCAAGGTTTAATATCTTTTTTGTGGCGTTTTGTTTGTTATGTTATCTGACTTCTGTATCTTTCATGTCAGTAACCTCCTTGCTCTGCACCGTATTGCCACTTTGCGCCATGATGAACTGGGTCAGGTACTTTTTCAGTCATGAAGGTAATGGTGTCACCTTGCCAGAGTTCTTCTGCCATCTTATACCTTGATAATCTTGTGTGTCAGGAAACACTTCTCAACCTGCTGCTTCGCAATTACCTCCATTACAATCTATATGACCAGGCAGAGAAGCTGAGATCAAAGGCCCCACGATTTGAAGCTCACTCAAATCAGCAGGCAATTGTTCACGTTTTACTCAATAATGACATGGTGGTTGTGTTAAGTAAATTTTAGCGGCCGAATGTCTCTATTTATGCCTCCACTTACTTGCATACCTAGTGCGCATGCATGTAACTAACATATGAGAACCCTTAAAAGAGAGTTTATTCTGTTAGCTGGTGTTTCAAAAGACATCCAGTGGTATATTGCCGACAATAACTACTTTTTTCTCTTGCAGTTCTGCCGATACCTCTTTTACTTGGGGAAGATTAGAACAATTCAATTGGAGTATACAGATGCAAAGGACTCCCTCCTTCAAGCTGCTCGGAAAGCCCCTGTTGCGGCCCTTGGTTTCCGGGTTCAATGCAACAAATGGGCAGTTATTGTGAGACTACTGCTAGGAGAAATCCCTGAAAGGACAGTATTTATGCAAAAAGGCATGGTGAATGCTTTGAAGCCATACTTTGAGCTGACAAATGTGAGTTTAGGCTAGCTAAACTTCAATTGCTTAATTTCATTTGCCTGTCGAGACCTTGCTTTTGGGCTTATAATCTCTTTTATCTAGGAAAAGAAAGCAAAAGCTGGATCATTGATGTGCCTATAACAGTGTCATGATTCATTAAGCAGTGACCATCCAATGTGGAACTTGGTTACCATGAATTAATGTTGCTTTTATGTTTGTAAATTCTTGCCTATGCATAAGCCCATGGTCCCATTTTCTTAGGCATCCTGTTGGGTGTCAAGTTTCACTCAGCTACCTGAGCTTTTACTACTGGTAATGATAAGCATGGTGTCTTCTTTTACCCAGGCTGTGAGAATAGGAGATTTGGAGCTCTTTAAATCTGTTGCTGAAAAGTTCTCAACTACTTTCAGTTCAGACAGGACCCATAATCTAATCGTTCGACTGCGCCACAATGTCATAAGGACTGGACTTCGCAACATCAGTATCTCTTATTTCCGTATTTCGCTTGCTGATGTTGCCAAGAAGTTGAGATTAGACTCTGCAAATCCTGTGGCTGATGCTGAGAGTATTGTAGCTAAGGCCATACGAGATGGTGCAATTGATGCAACTTTGGATCATGCAAATGGGTGGATGGTGTCTAAGGAGACGGGGGACATATACTCCACAAATGAGCCTCAAATGGCCTTTAATTCAAGGATTGCTTTCTGCCTCAATATGCATAATGAGGCAGTACGTGCACTTAGGTTCCCGCCAAATTCCCACAAGGAGAAAGAAAGTGCTGAGAAAAGAAGGGAGAGACAACAGCAGGAGCAAGAGCTTGCAAAGCACATAGCTGAGGAAGATGACGACGACTTCTGATCTGGCCTCTGCAATAAGCACCACCTTCAATTATAAGAAACGTTTTTACTCGAGCTCTCTTTTGCTTATGATCGTGTTCATGACAATTGTGTCCTGCCTTCTATTCGAGCAGGCTCTATTCAACACTTTTTTATTTGTATTTCATTTTGCCTTTTCTCATTCCATTGGATTGTTATTATCCGTTGGATTGTAGCCTAATGTAGCTGCTAATATGCGGTCAAATCATGCATCTAGGGCGCAACGTGCATTTGCTTTTCGTACTGATGGCTGTTGATGGGCATCTTTGAATATTGCCGTGCTTACAGGGCTGGTAGCATTTATTGGCAGTTTATTATTTTGAGATTGATCTAAATGCAACATGTTGAAAAACAAACTGGTCGCAGCACATTTGAAAGCAAACATAGGGTAATAAATGCAAGCTTTGAACATCTTTGTTAAATTCTTGGTCTCCCTAGTCCTTGCTTCGGATCTTGTATGTGCTACACCTCCGTATTACCAATATCGAAAATTTGTGATTTGTGATCATTGCCTTTAATTTTCAGAACTCAAGCATTAATTGGATAGCATTCAGAATACTTTTATTTATCATCTTAAAATATACCAGATACAAAACAACTGCCAGATTTCATTGAGAGATCCCTGGCGACCAAAAGGAAGATGAAGGTGGGATGAGAACTGAGAACGCAGAATAAAGTCACTAGTCTACCTTGGTAAAGATTCTTAAATGGCACAAAATCTGTCTGCTTTCGAAGTGAAATAGAGAAAATGGTAGATGGGAAGAAAAATAACTATTTCAACTGGGGTTCAAGTTGCAATGGATTTAGCCAGCTGAGCTCAAGCCAAATGACTTCACAATGCTGCTTACCCTTTCAGCAAAAGTTTTGGAAGTGATCTTTTTGCCAGGGACATGAAATGGATTGGAAACTGCATCCACATATGCGTCATGGAACCTTCGGAAAAACTGTAGTAGAGAACAAAGGATTAAGGCAAAAATAGGTCTGGGAAAATTTCTTTCAACCAAATTCACATGCATAACATAACATATATCTGCTTCTTAAGCCATATAAAAAAAGCAGCCAGATATAAAGCAACTAAGATCAACAGAAAAACAAAATTTCACAAAATCAAATAATGCTTCTCCCAACTGCTGTCTTTTTTCCGCTTCCGCTCAACAGTTAATCAACCAGAGGTTGCAGACATTGTTAGAATCCGAGATTACCAATGGCCCAAAAAATTAACAGTCGTACCACAAGTCAAATATCTGCAGTACACTAGACAAGTAAATTGTTTCAATCAGAATGGATTGACAAGAAAATTACTTTTTAGATCTCAAATACACCATTGAGTCACAAGATATGTGATATCAGAGGTATTACTATCACCACACTCAAACAGCTACCAGTTCCCCTCACTCTCCATGCTCACAAAGAAAGGCTTGAAAACAGAGAAAGTATTGAGAATTTGACCATTTAGATCAACGTGCAATTGTGCACACAAAAAGGATGCAATGCTAAAGTGACATCTAAATTGAGATACATTTCCTTCTTTGAGTGCAAGGCCGAAACTCATTTGCATTTATTTTGTACAGGAAAAGTCAGTCATTTATAAATGATCCTGCGAAATGCAAGTTCCTTTGCAACAGCTTTGTTACAACTGCCAAGAAGTAAAACCCTCAGCATCTTCAAGAAACATTCACCTAATATCCCAAATCATCAAGATCTGACAACCAACTAAGCCTAAAACCACCAGCATGAAACAATGGCACTTACATTTCTCACATCTGCATCTCTGACATCTAAATCTGTAGTGACCAAGATGAATTTCACCTTCGTGTTTGTCAAATAGCCATACCTGGGACAATAACATTTAGTTTAAGTGCCCCAAGACTACCAAAGAATAAGTGAAGTTAAAAGAGTTTAAGCTCAAACATGAGATAAGCAACCAAAAAACCCTGCTTACACTTTATAATTCTCAGTTGGATAAAGCAATCCAAGAAATGTTTCATTCAGCATCGGCCCAGATTTTTTGGGATTATTCACTGTAAATGCCAGAAATCAGATATCAAACATTTACATCTCGTAACCTGTAATCAAAATTGCTAGCTTTGGAACCCCACCTAAAAATAGGGGTCACATTCATTTATAACCACAAAAGGCATTCAAAGTGACAAGAGAAAATCGATCCGGGACAAATCTCCATCCCTAAAACCAATTTCCCAAGTTTCTCATAATCTCTGCAAGAAGCACAGGAAATGATGTAGAAACCTCAAATTGATAAAACCCAATACCGAAACTATCCCACAAGCCAAAAAAAAAAGAAGAAGTAAAATAATAATAATAATAAACCTACTTCATAAAAGCTTAAATTCAAATCCCATTTGTGCCCATTTCGAATAAATTCAATCCAGTGATCAAATCCCAGGTTCAACAGACGCAAAATCACATTAAAGATTAGAACTTCTGCGTGTGAAGGCGTGTACCTCTCTCATCGACGACGTCGAGAGAACAGTGAACGATGTGGTGGAGCTTGAGAGCATCGTCGGCCTCCGTGAAGCTCTGAATGTATAGCGGATTGTTCTACAGAAATGGCGATTCAACCTTGTTAATATATATATATTATAAAAAAAAAAAAATGGAGATTTCGGTGGACGGATGCGATTCGGCCAGTGGAAGTGAATGATGGGACGAAAGCGAACCTGATGGCCAACAACGGCAGCGCAAACGATCATCTTCTCTCCCAGTCACCGCTGGCGCTGGACCTGAGCAGCTGAGCTGAAGCCCCCCCCCCCGCAACCCGCACCTCCCCCCACTAAAGAGGAAGAATTTTATGGTGCGGGCAAGTGTAGCGAGTTGTCCAACCCTTTGCTTCAGGAGAATTGCGATTGCGTCCTCTATCTCAAATAGTATTGTAAAATACAAATTTAAAAAACTCAAGATATTTGAGATGCGTGAAATTAATTAATTAATTATTTGTATGCAATAACTTTTATTTTTGTGAGTAATCCCTTAAAGAATAGATTGGATGGATGTAGTAGTGTTAGAAAACCTGTACTGTCAACCCAAATAATACCATATTCCCTGTTATCATATAATAATAATAAATAAATAAATAATAGCTTGTCCCAGTTGCATTGCCAAGAAATATTCTTGAATTAAAAAGTGCTCAACTTTCTTGCTTCTTTGCTTGCCCCTAAATATTCAAAAGTAACCTTCTCTCTCAAGAAATCACATCTCATTTAACACCTTGTTGCAATCACATACCACTGGTACCTTACTCCTAGGGCAAAGTTCAAAAAAAAAAACAAAACAAAGAAAGGAGTGGGCCCACTTTTAAACTTGCAGGAGCTCCGTCCAATACCCAAATACATTCTTTTAATCAAAGATAGATATACTAAATTCAGTAATCAGATCCAACGGTGATTCCACCACCCACGACATTGGACAAACCCCTCCTCCCTTCACCCTTGAAGACAAACATAAATTTACCAATCTACCCTCATAAGCCACCGCCTCCTCCAGATTCCAGCTCCCTTTGCCCTTCCCCTCTCCGCCTCTCTCTCTCTCTCTCTCTCTCTCTGCTTTTTTATTTATAATAATTTTTATATGTGTGTGTGTATATTACCCACAAGCCGTTCCCTTTAAAAATTGAAAGCAAGAATCTTTGATTCAAATAAGCGAGAAGCCCTCGTTGTCCTGCTTATTGCGAGACTTTCTTTATTTATATCTCCACAAGTACCCGATTTGCAAAGAAAACGAAAGGTGATTCTGTCATTAATCGTCTTATGATCCTCGATTCTGTGATTGAAAAAATTTCGATTGGTTTCGTCAATTCTAGCGCGTTTACGTGGATTTTGAGCTGGGTTGTTTTTTTTCTTTTCTTTTCTTTTCTTTTTTCTTTTTCTTGTTTTCTTTTAATTCGTTTAGAATCGGTACTTGGATTTTCGGTTTTAGTTGTGTTTTTTATCATGAGTTTTAGCTTTTTATGCGATTACTCGATTCTTTTTGTAGCTTGAACGATTTTTTGCATGTTAGATAGGGTGTGGGTCCTTGTCTTGGATTGATTGTAATTTGTGTGCTCTATGGGATACCTTCTTTCTTTGTGTTTAGACTCTTGTCATGGTTTCTTTCTTTCTTTTTTTAAGTTGAGTTGAGGATTCTGGTTTTTGTCTTTTTTCTTTTACTGGTTATCTGGAGACCAGGCTTGAACTTGACCTGGTTAATGCATTTGAGATTTACTCAAATTAAAGATGCTTTTTTTTTCCCCTCAACTAACTATTGAGAATTGAAAGACATAGATTTGTGTTATTTTGAGGAGTTTCAGTTTGGGGACATGTCCTTCTTTTGCATATTCTTGGTAGTATTTACTACATTTTTGCATAAATTTTCAGATGGGAAGTGAGCAAGATGAGACTATTTCCAGAGTTAATGGGGCTGCCACCAGTTCTGGGGATACAATTCCCTTGAACCAAAATGGTGCCATTACAAATGGATTGGTTTGTCACTTGGGCATAAATGGTGAAGGCAGTGAAGTTAGCAAATTGAATGATGTTGTTGGGGACTCACACAATGTGCCATACATCTACAGACAAGATATTGTGAGACATAAAAAGAGTGGCGTGATTGGCATTGTGAATGAAGTTGCTGGTGACACAGATTCAGATAGTAGCGTAACTGATGATGATGATGATTCAGAAGAGGAAGATGAAGATGATGGAGGTGATGTTAATGGTGATGGTGATAGCAATGCCAACAATACCAGCAGTGGTGACAAGGATAATGGAAATTATAAGAATGAAAGGCTTCAGGCTGACCAGGTTCGAGTAATTTGGATGGATGACACGGAGCCAATCCAACATGTTAATTCTATAGCAGTTGTTGATCGAGGATTCTTACATGGGGACTATGTTGCTTCTGCTTCAGATCCAATGGGCCAAGTAGGTGTTGTTGTTGAAGTCAATATTTCTGTTGATTTGCTAGCTCATGATGGGTCCATTGTAAAAGATGTATCATCAAGAGACTTGAAGCGTGTGAGGGAGTTTGCTGTTGGTGACTATGTGGTCCTTGGTGCATGGCTGGGTAGAGTGGATGACGTTTTAGATAATGTGACTGTTTTAGTTGATGATGGTTCTGTGTGCAAAGTGATGGGGGCTGAACCACTACGTCTGAAACCAATTTCCAAGAATATGTTTGATGAAGATGAACATTTTCCTTACTACCCTGGCCAGCGTGTAAGGGCAATCTCATCATCAGTTTTTAAGAATTCTAGATGGTTGTCTGGCTTGTGGAAACATAATCGATTGGAAGGTACAATTACCAAAGTTACTGCAGGATCTGTATTCATCTATTGGATAGCATCTGCTGGCTACGGACCTGAATCTTCAACTGCCCCTCCTGAAGAACAGAGTCCAAAAAACCTGAAACCATTGTCCTGTTTTGCACACGCAAATTGGCAAGTGGGTGATTGGTGTCTTCTTCCACCTGCTTTAAAAGCATTGTCCGTCACCATAGACAAGGGTTTATCTAAGTTAGATCTTCATTGTGCAATTAGAAATGACTTGGAGTCTAGTCAACTAGAAAGTGGATGTGACTTGGAAGAAGTCACACCAGAGGACCTAGATCAGAACAATGTTTCAATGGATATTGAGCCAGAGACTGCGCAACCCAACAGAAATAGTGGAGATACTGCAAATGATGGCTTGCCTGAATCAAGCTCTTCTGCCAGCTCAGCATCAGTTTCAAAAGAGGGACATCATGAAATTTGGCCTCTTCATCGCAAAAAGATACGCAGAGTTGTCCTTAGGAGAGATAAGAAGGCTCGAAAGAAAGAGGAAACTTTTGAAAGAGCCCTTATGATTGTCAATACCAGGACAAAGGTTGATGTGGCATGGCAGGATGGAACAACAGAACATGGACTGGATTCAACAAAGCTGATTCCAATTGATAACCCTGGTGATCATGAATTTGTTGCTGAGCAGTATGTTGTGGAGAAGGCATCAGATGATGTTGATAATAATTCTGAAGCTAGACGTGTTGGGGTAGTGAAAGGAGTTAATGCAAAAGAAAGAACAGCTTGTGTGAGGTGGCTAAAGCCAGTTTCCCGGGCAGAGGATCCTCGTGAGTTTGATAAGGAGGAAATTGTAAGTGTGTATGAGCTGGAAGGACATCCAGATTATGATTATTCCTACGGGGATGTAGTGGTTCGACTGACCCCAGTTTCTATTTCCTCAAAAATGACTTCTGATGGGGACTCAGGGGTGAAACCAAAGCAACAAACTGAAGTAGATGACATTGCAAACACTAAAAAAGGCACAGGGTTTAAGAAAGCAGGGGATGCATCTTGTGATGAAACTTCTCTGGACTTCTCAGACCTGTCCTGGGTTGGAAATATAACTGGCCTTAAGAATGGTGATATTGAAGTCACTTGGGCCGATGGGATGGTTTCAATGGTATTCACAACACCCTTTTTCTTCCTTTATTACTTAGTTTTTTATTTTGTTTTTTTTTTTCCCCTATTCTCTCATGTTGTGTCACCTTTCCATAATTCCTTTCTCCTTGAAAGGAGTAAAAGAGGATATGGCTTAGCTTGAGACTGTTGTCCCCCAAAATAGGGGCGAGATAATTCTGTTGACTTCCATGGTTTTTAACTCTTACAGATGGAATATAAGTGTTGATCCTGGTTGAAGTCCCTGATAGTTACCAATGGTCATTCCTTTTTATTTCTCATGGGCATGGATTAGTGAGTGGGGGACTCTGTGATTGGACGAGACACCTTATCTCTCTCTCATTTGTTTTTTTTTTTTGTTTGTTGGATCGGGGAATTGTTACAACATTTTTGGATGGTATATTAGCTTTTGTTCTATCTGATCAGCCTTAAATTGGGGCATTAGTGGAATGATCTCTGCCTACACTTTCTCATATTATATTTCTTTCTGATTATTGATTCCTTGGCTTTTTATTAGGTTGGACCTCAAGCAATCTTTGTTGTTGGTCGAGATGATGATGACTCCATTGCAGGGGGGAGTGAAGTGAGTGATGATGCAGCTAGTTGGGAAACTGTTAGTGATGATGAGATGGGTGCTCTTGAGAATACTCAAGAGGTTTGCTTTCCTTTCAAAATTTAGCTTGACAGTTATTAATATCATGATGATTAAAATTTCTTAAAATAATTGGTCCACCAATGGTATACATGTGTGGTCATCTTTTATCATTATCTAACTTGTAATATCTGTCAGCCCAATCTACTTGGCCATGTCTTAGGTATAATCTTTATGTCTGATGTATCATGGTGTTTGAGTTAATAAGAGCAGTATATGTTGTTCAGGAAGTTGGATTGTTAAATGCCATTGACATGAACTCTGGGGAAGAAGGCAGTGTGGAGAGTGACAATTCTGGAAGAAATCCAGCACTTTCTCTTCCCTTAGCTGCACTTGACTTTGTTACGAGATTGGCCACTGGAATATTCTCACGAGGACGGAAGAGTGATCCAGACTTTGTGGAATCTAAAGGCGAAAATGAACTTAAGGGAAGGATGTCAATTTCCAAAGAAAAAGATTCTGTTGATGAGTCTAGCTCTCAAAGATCTAATATTATTGATAGTTCTGATCTGCAAAGTGTTCACTTTAAAGAAGAGAATGATGCTAACTTGGATGTCCCAGTATCATCTAATGCTGCAGCGTGTTCTGTGAATGACGGTTACCTCTTTAATCGTTTTGATTTAGCCCAAGATCCATTGGACCACCATTTTTGTGGTTCAAATGTGCAGGTATATTATTTCCTTTCATCTAAAAGAGGATAGAGAGTCTTGCTATTCGTGCTTTCTTATGAGCATATGAGATGTATTTTGTCAGAAAGCTTTATTGGCATGGCAATCTCAGTTGGTCTTGGCATTCATGTTCTTCAAATAGTACTAAAATTTTAATACAGAAAGAAAAAAAATATAGCTAAGGTGGACAAAATAATGTGAAAGGGTATCCCGGTACTGTACCTATGTGTGCCAGACCCTCCCCAAAAAAAGAGCTCTGTTCAAAGTGCACCTATGATGTTCCTGAATCTTTTTATATTTATTCAAATTTTCAGGCTAACAATGGAAGGAAGTGGGCTAAGAAGGTTCAGCAAGAATGGAACATTCTTCAGAACAACCTACCAGGCAAGTGATGCTTAAGCTTGTTAGATGTAGAGAGTTTTATCTTGTTTTCAAAAAGGATCCAGCAAATTTTGATATTAGATGTGAAAAACTGTGACAGATGGGATCTATGTACGAGCTTATGAAGATCGAATGGATCTCTTGCGAGCAGTAATTGTTGGGGCATATGGCACACCCTACCAAGATGGACTGTTCTTTTTTGACTTTCAACTTCCACCAGAGTATCCAGATGTTCCACCGGTAAGACATTCTGGTATGGAAATGGCCTTTAGTTCAAAAGCTACACCTTTGTTGCATGGTTGTAACTGAAGCCTATTTGAATTTGGTATGAGAGTAGTTCTTTATGGTTCTGTTTGTTCTCTGTTTCCATGTGTCAATTCTCCAGTCAGCGTACTACCATTCTGGTGGCTGGCGAGTAAATCCAAACCTATATGAAGAGGGGAAAGTGTGCCTTAGCCTTTTAAATACATGGACTGGCAGAGGAAATGAAGTTTGGGATCCAACATCTTCTAGCATCCTTCAAGTTCTAGTTTCACTCCAGGGGTTGGTGCTAAATTCAAAGCCATATTTTAATGAAGCTGGATATGACAAGCAGATTGGGACAGCCGAAGGAGAGAAAAATTCATTATCATACAATGAGAATACTTACCTGCTAAATTGCAAGACGATGATGTATCTTTTGCGTAAGCCTCCCAAGGTAAAATACCATATTTCATATATTTTATTGTGTAAAATCCTGAGGCACTAACTTATTGTGCTGTGACATTTGTACTACATTTA
Organism: Kandelia obovata; assembly: GCA_021464305.1. Taxonomy (NCBI): domain Eukaryota; kingdom Viridiplantae; phylum Streptophyta; class Magnoliopsida; order Malpighiales; family Rhizophoraceae; genus Kandelia; species Kandelia obovata. The sequence goes on along the minus strand of CM038472.1, from coordinate 13,551,804 downwards.
TTAAGACATTGATGGAGCATAACATTATTTCTTCCTAACCATGCATGGTAGGATTTTGAAGAGCTCATCAATGAGCATTTCAGGAGGCGTGGTTACTATATTCTTAAGGCATGCGATGCATACATGAAAGGCAGTTTAATTGGTACTCTTGCTAAGGACGCTTCCATGAGCAATAATAATAATTCCAATCTGACTTCAGTTGGTTTCAAGCTGATGTTAGCAAAGATTGTGCCAAAGCTCTACCTGGCATTGGATGAAGTTGGGGCTGATTGTCATGAATTTGAGCATGTACTGCAGTCATAGAAGTAGGTTCTGATAATCCAATCTTCCATCTTTCCTTAAGGTCAGTTCTTTGGCAACATTATCATGAACTACCAAATCCCTGATGGTTGTTAATTTGAAGGCTTTTCATGTTCTCCTAATCTCTCCCTTATTAAGCTTGCAGTTCAACTTTTTTTTTTTTTTTTAATCTTTCGTTATCTCTTGATTAAAGGCCCGTCCATTTTAGATCTGGGTTTTGTTGGGGGAATGACTTCCCCCCCCCCTACTTGTGTCATAAATATCATTCATTTATCTGGGAATTTGGCTGCTAACTTCTCTCATTGACAACTTTTCGGTACTTCCTCTGGGATCCGGAAGACAGATAGGAAATATGGATTTGCTGGTCGCAGTCTGTTGTGTTGTTGGAAAATGTAGGATCTTGTATTATGGAAAAGCATTTTTTTCTTTTCCAGTTGGTCAAGGTCTGTGTAACTCAAAACACTTGGAAATTAGAAAGAGTGTGGAAATCAGCTTGCAAACAATTTCGATTGCTTGTATTTCTGCTATGATCGCATGCCTCAGAATGAACGATCCTCTCATGTAGTAGGTCACTATCGGTTAAGGGCTTTGCGGTGGTCCGTTTTACATGAAGAAACTGGAAAGCTTCGTGAACCAAAGTGAAAAATGAAACCGGATAGTTTTTTCATGATGCCCTAATAATAAATTAATAATGCCCAGATTGTTTGCGACCCAAGTCAGTGCACCCAAAATCGTTCTGGTGTACATGCTTTAATTGAGGCCATATTTTTGAGTAATTTCTGAGCTCATGAGTGAGATTGACGCTTGCATTGAAAAATAGAAATGCCATAAAGCTGTGTTTTTTGTTAGGATTAATATACAAAAAAAAAAAAAAAATAATAATGATAATAATAAGAATGTTATGCTTTGTAACACCACTTTTAAAATATAATAATTTATATCTTGTAACACTTCTCCCTAATCTAAGGGAGTGACATAAAAGAAAAAGAAAAGAAAAAAATAATATATATATATATATATATATATATATATCAACTGCAATGTTTGGTCTATTGGCTCTTGTAAATACATAACTATTTTATTATTATTATTTTATCAAAAAATTACAATTAATCAATTACACTAAATAATAATACTAATAATAATTAACAAATAATAATGATAATAAAACAAAACCCATGTTATTTTCGCCTTGTAGCCGCAGAGAAAATGGTTGGCGCAAGAGGACTGACACTGAACGCCAACCGTCGAACTGTATTGACCAGCATCGGCATAGGGACTGACATTGGCATCTGCATCTCCACCGGCACCACTCCATTTGCCCGAAAGTGGCCTTTTTGGTCGGTGTCAGATGGCGGGTCGGAGTCTACGGGCTCTTCCTTTAATGGGATTACCTGAAACGCCTCTGTTTCATCAATTGTTGAAATCTTCGATACCCCAACGCTTATTTTTATTATTCTATATCCTCCCCGCCACATTCGTCGTCCCTGTCCACTTCATGTTCTTGAAATGACGCCATCTCGAGAAATGGAAGACACCCAGACTGTATTAGAGGCTACAAATGGAGAGAGAAGATTGGGCTTATGTTTGCTTCCTGAGAAAATGAGATGGGGAAATTTATGCGGGCCCTCGGAAGGAAAGGGTGTGGGTCCAAAGAGAGAAACAAACATATCAAATCCAAGAATTCATTGTCTTTTTTCACCTTTATTTTATTTATTTATTATAAAATTTTAACTAGAAAGGATTAGATTATGTAATTATAAGATCTAATAAGTTTAATTAAAGGTGGTGTAGCTTGAAAGTCCCAATTAACTCTTTTTTTTTCTTTTTTATAATCTACATTAGAACTTATGTATATATAACTAGCGATTTTTGTTTTTACTATTTAGTGATATGATATTTTTGTTTTTAAAAAAAATTACATTTTAAATGTGATTTGGAATTAACATACCCAGAATTGGACTTGGATGCCCATACACAAATCATAAAGTCAATGATCAAAATTCAAAATCAAAACCCAGTGGCTCTCAATCAATTCAGAAATGTCGCAGAGATTGCTGGGTGCGGAGAAAAAAATAAAATAATATATATATATATATATATATATATGTTTCATAATCACATGACAAAGAAAATGCATTTTACATAGTAATTAGAAAGATCAAATTTCAAAACCTCAGTACTCTTTAGTGGGCGATGCGCAGATGGGTTGATGGTGTCTTAAGGAGACGGGGAACATCTTCTCTGCAAATGAGCCTCTAATGGAGTTTAATCTAAGGATTGCTTTCTGCCTCAATATGCATGATGAGGCAGTACGTGCACTTAGGCTCCCGCCAAATTCCCAGAAGGAGAAAGAAAGTGTTGAGAAAAGAAGGGAGAGACAACAGCAGGAGCAAGAGCTTGCAAAGCACATAGCTGAGGAAGATGACGATGAGTTCTGATCTGGCGTCTGCAATAGGCACCACCTTCAATAATGAGAAACGTTCTCACCTCGAGCTCTCTTTTGCTTAATGCCTAAAGAGAAAAGCACATCAACATCTGACCTGCAAGCAAGGAAACCAGCTTTCTCTCCGTTCTTTGTTAAAATCAAGGAGGCTTAATGCCTAAAGAGAGAAACACATCCACATCATTATACCATTACAAAGGAACAACCCGAGGCCAACCGACCCCAATGAGATATTGTCTTAATGGCGGCCGCACTTCATCTGGGGGTTGAGCAAGTAGATGAAACCCTTCAGAGTGTGTGAACGCATGATTTGCCAACCAGTCAACTATTCTGTTGCCTTCTCGGTAAATCTGACAGACCTTCGAGAACCAGCTTTCTTGGTCACAACGTTCACGATGTTTCTTGATAGATAAATCCATTCTTTGTGTGGGGCCCATGCTTGGAGTAAGAGGAAATGGCCCTTTGTGGGCTTTCCTGACCTCGTGCAGCCCAGAATACCCAAAACAAAAGTTCCCTATCAATTTCTCCGTCGTTTAATACAGTTTTTTCATTTTCCATAATTAGGGTTGATAGACTTTTCGGACTTTGAAGCCGAAAGAAGTTGTAATCAAAAGGGACGATTGCTAATGCTGACCATCAGTTTCTTTCTTTTTTTCTTTTTTCTTTTTTTTTTTTTCTCTAAAGAAAGGCTTGGGGCCCATCACACTAAATATACATTCTTCATTGAAACCCTATAGATAATCAAAATATCTACCTTTCAAATGGATCAGTTCCTTGGAACTCACGAGTGAAAAATAAAACGAGGAATTGGTCAGTTGATCTGTACATGAAGATTCTCAAATATATTTTTTTTGGGGGGGTGCCGGGGGGGAATGAAAGCATTCATATCTAGAATCATAAAACGAGGAAGATCAATATTAGTTTCTAATAGAGATAGAGATTTCATAGAAGTTGGGGGTCGTTGAGGAGTTGAACGATTTTGGACCTTCCTTTGTGTTTTTTAGTTGCTTTCGATTGAGACTCAATTTTTAAACATTCGATTTCAACGCCAATTCAGCTATAATTCATTGTTAGCATTTTGGAAATTTAAGCGATGGGACTTGCCTTAGGCCATTTAGATCTCCCCTTAGTAAAATTTTACACATCATATCAATTGATGTAGTTCGGGTTTAGGACATTCCCAGCCAAAAGTAATCAATCCCTTGACTCTTCCTTTGTCAGTTTGCTTTCACGTTTCATTCATTCAATTAATATAAAGATCCCACCAAAATGGTCCTGCTTCTGTTCACCCATGCTCTACACCATGTGTAATTTTATAATTAGGAAATTAAATATTTTAGTACGCAGATCGCCTCCAAACTGTACAGATACATTGCAATTTCTGGTTGATATGATGTTTCGTTTCGGGGTTACAGGGAGCACTGCCATTGCGATAATATTTTTATGATTAATACGATGGTAAGCATAAAGGATGAGTCTTGAATTCATTTTCAATATATATATATATATATAAAGTTTGTCGGGAAACTAAAAAAAGTAAAAATCATCCCCTTTAAAAAAAAAAAACAAAAAAAGAGACAGAGAGAAAGAGAGTACAAGACAACGTTAAAGCCAAATCCAAAATAAGCCCTTAATTTTGCTTTAACGAGCAACCTATTTCTCTGATATTTTCCAATCATTTGTGTTGACAAGAGAAGCTTGGTCCCATAGCCTATCAAAAATAGAAGCTACGTCCCTCTCAATGGGTTAAATTGGAAGAAACGTCGTCAAACTTTGGTACTCTTGAAAGCGATTGTGACTGTAACATTGCAATAGTAGCGATTATTGTGACATATTATTAACAATGTTTATCGATCTATTAACCATAATAATTGGAGCATCTTGGCTGGGAATTTGATCAATAACCAATGTTACCGCCAACCAGTGGCGTAATGTGACAATACAAACCGTTGTTTTTTAGTATTCTAATTCTATTAAGTTTCAAAGTCTTGTGGTTCCAATAAAATAGAAAAACTGTGAGCATTCTGGCCTTCCTCCCCGATGGTTCATGAATCGTCCATTCCTGCTAGGCATTAGATGACGTCCGGGTTGATATGGGGGGCAGCTTACAACTATCTTCTTTGTTGTTTTTTGGTTCGCGGGTTCTGAAAGTCAAAAGTCGTGGAAAGCCAGAAAGGCCCTTTCTGGGGTAAAATCTGCATCGCTCTTGCATTTTGTCGTCAGGTCGGCCTAAATGGTCAAAAACAGCACACGATGCCGGAAAAAAAAAAATGTAATTATATAATAAAGTGATGGCAAAAATTCAGTGGGAAAATTCAACTAACACCTGTACTCCAGATACCCAACAAGGGAATAACTCGAAATCTTGAAACTTTATTTAACCACATAGCTTAGAATTTGAAAGATTGGAAATTTAATATATTTATAATTTTATAAATCTGAATTTTAATGCACCCTAAATTTTATGGACCTAAAGGGCACGATGTAGTTAAAACTCAACATACAAGAAACCTTAAGTACAATTAAAATGATCAGAGTCATAAAACAATTCGAGTCAGATCTGATCCAGCTATTTGGTAATTGTGAAAAAATAAATAAATAAATTTGCGTAACCTTGTGTGTTTTTTTTAGGAAGAATAAAAGAAATAACAATACATCGTGGTTTCAACGTTGAATCGGAAAAATGCAAATCATGGTTCAAATTTCCAAGCACCGTACAGTAAACCTGTATTTGACTACAAGAAACATCTAATTATATTCAACGTATTAATTAACTCAATAATAAAGAATGAAAGAAAAGGTTTCATGAGTTTTCCGGCATCTTGATCTAAATAAACTAACTAATATTAATATTATACAATTGTCTGAAAATATGTCAGATTTTAGTTCTGCAAAAACAGAGTTGGCATTACAGAAACATATCCTTCGTTGAAACCGAGATAACTTGTATTTGAAATCTTTTCCGGATTAGATACCACACCACGAGGAAATTGAATGCCCTGAAGGATAGAAAGGAGTGTACAATTATTTCAGAAACACCCAAAAAAAAAAAAAAAGGCCAACTGGAAATTACTATAATAGAATAGAAAAAAAAAAATTATGGCGAATACAATTGCGACGCTTGCTTTCAACGGCAATTGCCTCGGTCTAGAAATGGATCCATTGAATTGCGTCGCCACGTGTGTGTATATATATATATATATATATATATATATATATATATATAATTTTTTAATAAATAAATAAAATATTTATAAATACAGATAAATGTGTAAATTATAGAATATCAGTTTTGAGGCACTTTTTTTTTTTAAAAAAAATTATGTATATTTTATTTAGCATACTTATACGTATTAATACGTGTATATGGATTTTTTTTTTAAAATGATGATAATAATAATATTGTAAAAAAAATATATATTATTTTATTGACAGAACTCCGGCGGGCTTGCGTTTCTTTATTCAATACCACAACTAATAGGACTGTTTCCGTTTTCACGTGTACTTGTTAGAGTAGAGGAGAATAGGCAGCAATCTCGCTTTGACGGTTTTTCAAAGAAGCTGACCTTAGAATATAAAATGGCAGGCGGACGATAGATTAGTCAAAAGACATACAGCACGACCCAACATCATCGAAGCACAGGTTGCTGTCTTCCTCGCCTCCAGTAATTCTTCGTTCCGTTTTCTTGACTTTCTCTTTTGTTTTGGTTTTTGAAAGTTGTTGCCTGCGCCAGCTTGCCTGCTCGGTAAGTAGAAACTTGTATAGCACTTTTAGCGTTTTTTTTTTTTTTGGATTTCCCCCTTTTCTAGTGTTCTTTATTGGGTTGTTGGAAAGTAGATGAGAGGATTGAGGAAAGACAGTGGAAATAGGGAGACTGCCATAAAAGGATTTTGATTTCATTGAGCTATGCACTTGGGAAGAATAAATCAAGTTGGGCCTGATTGCTGGGTGGGAATGAAGTTTTGGATAGTATTCTCTTGTTCTTTGTGTTCATTATGTGAATCTCTTCATGAGTGTTTTTTTTTTTTTCATTTTGATTTTTTTAAAATTCTTGTTTAATTGGTTTCCCAGAAAAGGTGGTGAAAAGAAAGCCAACTTTATTGTCTGAAAGCTTGTGTGTTTTCATGATTGTGGCGTTTTCTAGCAAAGCGAAAAAAATTACGCGGCTGTGTTTGCCCCAGATATCAGATATCGAGTGCTTCTGGGTTTTTCCTCAAATAACCCTCTTTGGCCAATACTTAGCACCAGCTACCTTCCAGATGATGATTTTATGTTTATCCATCAGTTTGAAATTTTTAGTCTTTCATAACTGGAGTTTTCCCTTGGTTTTCAATGGAAATTGGAATGATTACAGTTTAATAGAAATGGAAAATTAAAACCTTGGTCATGGTGAGAATTTAAGTATATGTATTGGGAGAATCAACAAAACTAAGGTCGTTTTTTTCTCGTTTTTGCTTGTTCTGTGAGTTGGGTGGGCTAAATTTTGTGAAAGTCAACTGGTTTTGCTAACATATTGGCCTGCTGCGCTGCAAGTTGATAAAGAGATGGCTTACAATGGGAGAGTACACCCAGAATGCCTTAATGCTGCCAATCCCTATCATGAATGTGGTGTAGCGTGCCTAGAAAAAATTGCACAGGGCCAGGGACGCAAGGAAAAGAAGAAGTCAGGTAATTGCTCCTCTTGGTATGGTTTCTATGCTTTGTCCAGGTATGGTAACTATTTACCTTCCAAAGATCATTTTTACACACATATTTTTGTAATTGGTCTTTGATCCAACTCTTTCTGGCATCATGTACGAGCGCTCTGTGGACTAGTCTCTGTTCATTGATCATGATGGATAGTCATATTTCTCTTCAATTGCTGGGATAGTATGTCTCAGGAAGATGTAGAAGCTGAGTTCAACTACGTGTTGTGTTTGTTGAATATCTCTTTTGCCAAAACAAACATGCCCTTCTCCATTAAAGAGCCAGGGTCACCTTTTCTCCCTTTCTTTTTTTCCAGGAAGAGACTAAGCTTTAATTTCAATAAATGGCTCCACTGTGTGAAATGAAATCTTCAGCTATTACCTTATTTTGTTTGTCTATGATCTTATTTCTGATCTATCTCAGTATCTAAAAAAGTCTTGAACAAGAATATGAATTATAATTATGAAGATTTTCTGAAAACATTTGGTAAAACATATGACATTTGCTGTTTCATTCCTCTTTTTCCCATCTAGATAATGGAAATGGTATAACAGAAGGTCAGCTACGATAGTCAGAGAGGATAACACACCCTTCTTTCCCTAAAGCATCTAACCCTTTCCATGAATGTAACAAATATTGCTCTTATAAACCACCTGAAGCCAACCGTCAGGGAGTTGAAAAAGAATCCGACTTTTCCCCTCCTCCAGATGCCATTTTTGGCTGGGCTATCTGTCATGGCTTTGTTGTGCATATTATTGTTCATTTTTGGGTTTTTAGTTGAGGAGCTTGAGCTGCATTAAGGTTTGAGGAAACTGAATTGACCAAGTAGTAATTGTAGGAATTGCATTGGAAGGCAGGGGATTGCTAAGAAGGGTAAAAGTGTGTCCTTTAGCCAACAGGTTCAATTTCCTGTTGGCTGGCTACTCATTAATCAAGGCTCTCAGTAGACTTACTCTTATGCATGAGGAATTGTAGATTTATGTCTATTCTACTGTGGGGCACAGTTGGTTATTTCACTGCAAGTTGATTTTTTAGGAAATTCCAGATACGTGCTAGAACTTGTTTGGTTAACGGAGGATATGCACGGTAAAATGCTTCATTCTGTAGTTTCCTGCCGCATGATTTGATTTCTGAACGAGTGGATCTCCACATCTGTGGGTAGAATTTTACAGAAATTTTTTTCCTTGTTAAGCAGGATGTTTTACACTCAAAACTCATACATATATACAAAATTAGTTTTAAAATTTTTTAAATATTTATAATTGAATTTTAAATATTTTTATTTTTTCATTTGAATCTTATGTTTTATATTTTTTTTTTTAAATTGATTTTCTTTGAATAAAGAGTCATCAAAACAATTAGAAATTATCAAATTGAAATTATTAATTATTTAATTATTTTTTTATATAAAATTTAAATAAAAATATAAAATATTTAAAATTTAATTATAAAAATTTAAAATTAATTTTATGCATATCTCTTTTTTATCCGAATCGTATCCTCATTGTAGTTCATTGTGATTATATAGGCGTCCTCCGAATTGCAAGCTTTGGCAAAAAACAGAAGGAATCTGAATCTGTTGCGAATTCCCCACGGGTGGTTAATAATGCTTCTGCTTTGAATTCAGTCTATTCTGCTGACACTGCATCACTCCGATCACCACGCTTTCTTGAAAAGAAGGTGAAATTAGAGAATGGTAAATCATCGTATTCGTCTCAGCCATGCACCGAGGAGAGTTATTCGGTAAATAACTCTTTGGACAAAGGACAAGGGCAATCGTCTGAATCTATGTCTACATCAGGGAATGTTACGGTGATGCTTTCTATCTCTGCAGTATTTCCAACCATTCTTTATAATTTTTTCACTCATCTCTCACGTGGTCTATATTTAACAGGCCCACACTCCCAGCAGCCCTTCGAGTATTAGTTTGGCCTGCTTCGGAATTCCTGCCCCAACCAAACAAGAAGACGAAGATTCCCATGCTTCTCCTGAAGCAGCTTCACCTCCTGTAGCAAAAAAAGTTGAGGAAGATTGCCCTGTTCCGATTGTGAAGTCTATGGACTTCTCTCTTTCAGGCATCTCTCGTGCTTCCGAAGAGAATGATGAGAGCGATGCTCAGTCTGTTATATCTGACTCCTGTGTGTCAGTTGGAAAATATCAAGTGAGAGCCAATGTGTCCTCAATTCTACGGTTTATCTTCTTAAAGTATGGAGATATAGCAGCCAATTATCGTCTGGAATCAGCTTCACTTCGTGCTTATTATCTGGAATGCCTTTGCTCCGTGGTTCAGCAGCTGCAATCCACATCTGTTAAGCAGCTGACAAAAACCAAAGTGAAAGAGATGATGGCTGTTGTTAAGGATGTAGAGACTGCAGGAATCGATGTCACTTGGCTCCGCGGTATACTTGATGAACTGACAGAAGCCATGGAGCTCATTAACCAGCATGAAACTGCCAAGGTAGCAAAAGTTAGCTGTGACCATGCTATAGAGTCTACCAACGATGAATTAGAATCCATGACGAAGGATTTGGCAGAGAAAGAAAAGGCAGTTGCTGATGCCAAAGCACGTATCGAGGAAGCAAGAGCCCGAATGAGCGAGCTGGAGCTTGAATCTTCTGAATTAAGTCGTAACATTTCATCCTTCAAGTCCAAGGTAGAGAAGATTCATTTCAAACCCTTGGGAGATGAGATGTTGTGATGCATCCCTCGTCCGTAAAAAATGATTTTTATCTCATGTTCCTCTCAGAAGATAATTTCCCGCGATGGGTGTTATTACTTAACGTAGGCTGAGTGCATCCCACATAAAATTCATATGAACAATAACGAAGACTAGCCAGAGGCATCATGGGGGTGTTTCACTATGCTACTAGGTATCTTTGTAAGCTGTTTGTATGATACAGAACTCTGTAGTTAAATTGAGATAAGCGTTTGTATTTGATGTGGTGTAAACAATGTTCCTAGCCCTTCGTTTTGCTGAGAATTCGCCAAATAAACATTGACAGTAATTTTGATTACCTCAAAAAAATGAAGCATCCATTTCTATTGTAACCTAACCTAGCTGTTAAATTTAATTACTTTTTCAACCAAGTCCACTACCCTAAATTTTTGAAAATAAATAAATATTATATATTTTTTTGTTTTTGCTTTTTTTTTTTTTTTACTTGCAATGAGACCCGGCGACCGATAAATATTAGATTTTAGAATTTGCACTGACCCAACGGTACAGACCGGACCGGACCCGCCCGTTAAAACCGCCCGACAAAAAATCTATAGTGAAAAAAGATTGGAGGGCGTGGTGGGCCGACCGAGTCCAAAATTGAAAGAAAGTTCCGGTCCTGAAATCCCTAAACGGACGAACCCAGCATCGGATTGGCGCGTCGCTCTCCTTCAACCAAACGGAATCCAAAGAGAGGCCACTCAAGAACGGCGATCTTTGTTCCCAGGTTACATGTTCTTGATTTATATATATATCTTCTTTACATAGTTCAATTTCTTCGTTTACACTTGGATTTGACAAATCCCGAATTTCCTAGGGTTTGATTCGTGTTTGTAAGTATTATTTATTGTTTGTCTTCGTGATAAAAAACGGGAGTAACCTGAAATAGGCTATAGAAAATCAAAAAGAACGATTGGGTTTTTGGTTTTAGCTTCTTGATTTTAAGTGCAACAAGATGAACAGCTCGATATATATATATATATATATATATATATAGAGAGAGAGAGAGAGAGAGAGAGAGATAGGAGCGCTAGTTGGTTATATTCAAGGTCTGGTGGCACCACAAGATTTTGTCTGTGTGTTCGAGTGGGGATTAAGTGGTTCTGTTTTTTTTTTTTAATTTCTTTTTCTTTTGGATAATTTTCTTTAAAAAAATGGGATGTTAACAAATCATTGGATTTGAGCCTTGGGAATGTTTTCGTTTCAGAAATATTGTTCAACTTAGTGAAAGGATGAGAAAGTGGACTTTGTATTTTGTGGCTGGTTGGAAAAAGATGATACTTCTAAATGGATTCTGATTGTTTGAATAGAAGCTAAGTGCTAACAATTTGATGTTCAGTATTGCAGGGGTATAAAAGAAGTGAAGTGGCTTGCAAAAAATGGTGGAAGAGAGAAGCGTGCACCCAGATTGCATAAATGCTTTTAATCCTTTCCATGAGTGCGTTGAATACTGCTTCAGGAAAATTGCCGAATCTAAGGAAAATATAGGTAAGGTATTTGTCATGTTTTCTTTTTTCTAATTTACATTTCCTCAGGCAACAAGGGAAGCGTTATGCTGGCTCTTTATTGTTAGATTGATCTTCCCTTGTAGCATTACACTATGCCACCATGAAGCTTTTTGGCGACTGGAGTCCAATGGCTTAGCTAGTTTGCTAGTATATTACCAGGAGAAAAGGAAGAGAAGAAGCATTGTAGAAGAAATACAGAGCAAGAAACTAAATTCTTACATCTCTGATGAAGGATTTTCCTCTCATATCAGTGATTAAACATCATTGTGTTAATGCTGATTGATCAATGCATTATATCTTGCCAAAAGCCTTGCAGGAAGATCAGTGCCAGATTGGACACACCTAGTTTTTCAATTAGTCTCTTTTTATATTGAAAATCTTTCATTAATTGCCTGGAAATATTGGAACTTTGTTATTTTGTTTCCTTCCCAAAAGTTTGGAATTTTGTTCCTGTTGTGCCACACTATCATCTTGTTCCTTCATTGCATCCATACTGATGTCTATCTACCCTATCTCAGGGAATTTACAAGCTCAGGATGGCCCCAGTCAGTACAATGCAAGCACTTCACATGAAGCTGAGGAGAGGCTCGATGATGGACCACTTCTTGAAGAAACTTCTGATGATGATGATGTTCAGGAAAATGCTGAAGTAGACATTACAAAACTTACTGGCAGGCAGAAAAGGCTGTTTGAGTTGAGGCTTAAGATGGTAAACTTTGATTTAATGTAGAACTTGTGAGCATCATTTCAGCTGTTTTTTCTTTAGCTTGTGGTTGGTTTTTTAGGTAGTTGGCAAATATTGATTGGTTATGACTTTGTGCAGAATGAGGCAAAAAAAGCCAACCAAACAGCAATGGTTGCTGAAAAGAAGAAAATGGAAGCACCAGCAGAATCAAGGGGCATTTCTAAACAAAAATGGCTTGAAGAGAGGAAGAAGAAAATAGGCAAACTTTTGGATGCAAATGGGTTGGAGATGACAAAAGCATATATGCTAGATACTCAAGAAGCAGCAGAGGCTAAATATAAGAAATGGGAAAAGGACCCTGCTCCTTTTGGTTGGGACGGTAATTTTTGAAACTGTTTATTGTTGTCCTGCATTCATCCATTTATCGGCTACATTATATTTTGCTCATCTCAATGTCCTTCCGAATTTGTGGGGCTGCTTGTTCTGAGCTTCAATATTGTGAGCCTCCTTTGTCAGCTATTTCTGTCGCGTGTGTGTGTTGAAATAAAGATGGAGTGTGTCCTTGTTAGATGTGTTGCATTCTAGGTGCATGTGAATTAACTAATGCATTTCTAATCTTCTTACCAGTGCCTTAGCTCTAACATATTTTGTTCACTTAAACGTCTGTTTTTAACAGTTTTCAATCAGAAGACTCTGTACAATGCATATAAAAAACGAACGAAGAACATTGAAGTTGACTTGGAAGAATATAAGAGAATGAAAGAAGCTGATCCAGAGTTCTATCGAGATGCATCAAGCCTTCAGTATGGCAAGGTACTGCTTTTGTGAAATTTCTGCTTCCTGTTAGATCTGAATTCATGGGCTCAGCAGCAATATAAGTTTCTTTTCAAATCCGACAGGCGCCAAAGATCTCAGAGGATAAGATTGACAGGATGGTAAAGGAACTAAAGGATAGGGAGGAGAAGCGCCAATCATTTAGCCGAAGGCGGAAGTTTCACGAAGATAAGGACATTGACTCGATCAATGACCGTAATGAGCATTTCAACAAGAAGATTGAACGAGCCTTTGGGAAATACACCCTGGAGATTAAGAACAATCTTGAACGGGGAACTGCATTGCCTGACTAAGCTGTATTGCTCGCAGCACATTGTTTCTCTTTGCGACCATGTCGTTTACCGTTTGAGATTTCAGTGTGTATTTGTAATGGGATATAAGATATAAGGTTTGGTATTAAATATGCAGTATGCCCTTTTCCATTATATTTTATCCTGGGGTTCGCCGTTGAGATGGCTTCCATCATGAATCACCCAACCTTTGTTTTTGGGGTACACACCACCCATTCTTTTTGTTGACAAGCTTCATGTGTTCTCGCGCTGAGAATTGGTTACAGTTTGTGTCAGCTCTGCTCTTTTGACCTTCTTGGACCACTCTTACATTATCTGCCTTAGCTCAGGGGATTGACACGTTGCAGGCATTGATGTGAAGCTTTATCAAAAAGCAGGAGTATGATTGTAAAATTACATTTTCCCCCACATAAAGTTATAATAAACAAATGAATAGTTCAACCGGAGAGAAGCCGAACAACCCTGTGCTCTTCTTTTTCTTCGATCTTTGTGCGGAGTAGTAAATGTACGTCACGTAGAAGGACCAGCAGCTCTTGGCCCACCCCATGTGATCCTACCACGGCGTGCAAGTTGCCGGCAGGCTTCTTCCGTTTTCTACTTTTAGGAGAGATTTCCAGAGGGGTGAGAAAAGGTGGCCAATGGCTCCACAGGCTTTAGAAAGAAATTGCAGAATATTGCAGTACGTATATCATTGATTAATTCATTACGCAAAGCATGCCTACGGGTAATTGTACTGGGCTTTTTTTGTTTTTTTTGGAAGGCAAGGAGAGAACGATCATGTACAGAAAAAAAAGGACAAAGGCAATGAATTATTCGCTACACAGTGTAAAATTAGGACGAAAGGAAATCACAAACTAAAAAGCAATGATACGCACACAGACAAACTAGCAAAACAAGATTAAATTAAAATAAACAAATAGATTAAAAAAAAAAGTAAAAATAATAATGATGAGAAAAAAGATGGGTCATCATAATCCTCTCACACACACAAACAGACAAACCAACAAACAAATAGGGGAAAAGCGGAGAGGCGAAGGCAGCATTTTTGAGGTGGTTTTTGTTTTCCTTAGTTGGCCGGGTTGCTGCGGAATGATCCCAAAGTCTTGATGGCTCCTGCTCTCAGTATGTACTTGTGGTAAGCAGCTGCTGCAAGTGCTCCAACAAACGGTCCAACCCAGAAAATCCACTGCCCCATAAAGTACCGACATGTTAATTAACTGATAATTGCAACAGGAAAAGAACCTTAAAAAAGTTAAAATCCTTGTACATAATTAAAGTATTAATTAATAAGAGATTCAATGTTGTGGGTATCAAGAATCATACATGATCATTCCAGACTTTGTCATTGTTGTAGATGACAGCAGCACCAAAGCTCCTTGCAGGGTTGATTCCAGTGCCAGTTATGGGGATTGTGGCCAGGTGGACCATGAACACAGAAAATCCAATAGGAAGGGGAGCCAACACCTGCATCCACCATCATACAGTCAATTCCCAAAACCAATTAAACAGGAAAAAATTTATACCAAAATAATGTCAAGCTGCTAACAATAACGTTGCCACAAACCAAACTGCAAAGGTAAGATAAAAATGGAGCAAAACGAAAGTGTACATACGGGGACATGAGAATCACGGGATTTCCTCTTAGGGTCAGTGGCAGAGAAAACGGTGTAGACGAGAACAAAGGTGCCAATAATCTCAGCACCCAAAGCCGTGCCTTTGTTGTACCCAGAATCCACTAAGTTGGCACCACCGCCAAGAGAGTTATAGTAATGCTTCATAAAGGCCTTGACTAAGCCAACCCCGGCGATGGCACCCAAACACTGAGCAACCATGTAAGCCACTGCTCTTATGAGTGACATTTTACGGGCCAAGAAGAGACCAAAAGTGACTGCAGGGTTAATATGACCACCTGCAACCAAAACAGTCAAACCTCATGTGACAAACAGCACTAAAGAAGAAGAAAAAAATAGGAAAAGAGAGGGGCTTTTTTTTTTTTTTCGTTTACCAGAGATGCCAGCAGTGCAGTAAACAAGGATAAAGATCATGCCACCAAAGGCCCATGCAACACCCAGAAGGCCAACACCATCACAGGGCCCAGTTTGCTTCTTGTGGCCGATAACAGTGGCAATAGTGACGTAGAGAAAAAGCAGAGTGGCAATGAACTCGGCAATGAGAGCCCTGTAGAAAGACCAGAGCTTGATCTCAGCAATGTCTATCAACGGCGCAGGTGGTGGATCCTCGTAGTCCTTTGCATGGTGGGTTTGCCCCTCTTCCCTCACTTCCCTTGGCATCTTCTCTCGTTCGCTCCCTAGAAAGCCCTGATCCTTAAAGTATGCAACTCACACGGACTCTCTCCCTGACTCTGGGCTGAGGTTCATTTGACGGTGTTCATTTTAAAGGAGGAGGAGAAGGCGTGCAAGGAAATGTGCATTGTATGGACAAGACGAGGGCATTTTGGGTATAAGAAAAGTGCCTAGAGAATTGTCGTTGGACCTAGCAGAGAGAGAGAGAGAGAGAGAGAGAGAGAGAGAGAGAGAGAGAGAGAGAGAGAGAGAGAGAGAGAGAGGAAGAGGAAGGGGCAGGGGTTTGTTTGTTTGGTTAACGCTTTGTGTTAGAGAGAGAGAGCGAGAGAGTGCGTGGAGAGTGGGTGGGTAAGACACGTTGTACATGAAGACTATGTGACGACTCATCATCCTCTTGTAAAAAGACAGGACATATAGCCTGCCATGTCATCCATGATCCAAACCCAATCGACGCCAGCCTCGCAAGAGCATCATGCATCATGTGTTAAAATTCTCCAATGGAAATGCCGAAATGCAAAATACAAAATACAACAACTGCAATTGAGATTATAAATTCCCACCGCTTTCATTTTTAATAAGTTTAAGAGCATGACATTTTTGTGAGAAATTTTTATCTGTCCATCTATTTATTGGAAATAATTCGGAATTCCTGTCCATATGGATTCAGTTGTTGGCGAGCAGGAAAAGGACATTCTCTGAAGTTGGGATGTCTGGCTGGCTGGTTGGCTAGTTGGTGCATATCCCTTTTTTTTTTTTTCTTTTTTCTTTACCTTGTATTAAGAAAAAAGAAAAAAACAACAGCGACAACAACAAAGGGTGGGGACCACAATTATGAAAATCGAAGCAATGGAACACGTCAGGAATCAGGAATCACGTGGTGGCACCAGCTGGCAAGAGCACGGCGGAATAAGGGTGCGGGCAACTTTATCTAAAAAAGTAGTCCACGTCGACTTCCATGCCATCCAATTCCACGCTATTTGTCCATTGATTTTATATTTCTTGTATTATTATTATTTTATTAAATAATTTTTTTAAAAATGTGAAAATCAATTTAATGAGCAGCATGCCAAATAAGTTCATCGAATATAACAATGATATCCCAGAAAATATAAATAATTTTAGAGAAAAAAAAATGTTTATGGGCGTTTGTTAATCATCTAAATAGGCGCCATAATTTACAAAAAAAAAAAAAAAAAAAAACTAATTCTAAAGTAGAGCAGTGAAATTAGATTTCCCATGTAGATCGACGAGCCATTATTTTGACTAAAGTCAACTGATTTCTGCATTAACAATTATAAGTAAGCATATTTCGTGGCAAGTAGATGACGGTGCTTCTCCTCGTCTTCTATATTTTTCAAGAAAAATTAAAATGAAATTATGATTTTATTCTTTTATATATATATATATATATATATAATCAATATACCCTTAATAAAATTCAAATAATTTTTATAAGCAATGTTCTATTTAGTTATTTTTATTTATTTTAATCACAATAAATAATATTAATCTTTATTTATTCATCAACGAGAATGAAATAAGTGAAAGGCAGACCAAATAGTCCCTAAAGGGTTGCTTATATTGTTGCTACTTACGCTTTGTCTCTGCAGTTATCGTCAGGCCAGTTCAACCGCCAGAACGTCTCCATAAACTTTGTCAGATTGTACCTCGCGTGCTCTTTTCCTTCGACAACATTCAACTAACTAACGAAAGAATGGGTCTGTGCCCGTCAAACAAATTAGAAGATTGTGGTTTGTGGACCCCTCGGTCATTTGAGGATTTAATAGAAGAGTACAGGGTACTCCCATGCGAAAAAACTGCCAATGTCGACCTTCAGCTGAAACGATGTCGCTCTAGTGCTGGGAAGGAATGGTTGTTTTATTTGTGAGCTTCTCTGTGCCCGACAACGGCAAACAAACGACAAGTTGTGGCTGGTTTGCACGAGACTTACAAACCCGCGAAGGCTCCGAGAAAGGGATCCATAGTTTAATCTGTATTGGTTGGACAGAGGCTGGGAGGGAAGGGGGGGGGTGTTCATAGTCATACCAACTAGCTTTTAAAGTCTTTTAATGTTATTTTCATAAACTTAAGTTTTTTTTTTCTTTTTTTCTTTTTTAAATCTCTAAGAAAGGAAACAAAAGGTGACATATCCCACGGTTTTCAAATCTGAATGATTTTCAATCGAACATACAATGGAAATCAATTAACAGCCATATTAAAATAAATTTAATGCGTAAAACAACCTAAGTCAACTATAGTTTTAATAGATGAATCCGTGTGGAAGAAATGAAAAAAAAGAGAAAGAAAAAAGCAGAACTAGTCTTAAAATTGGTGTACAAAGAGTTATCTCAATTAATTGTGCACGTACTTCAAGGCAGGACTTATCTCCAGGTGGGCTCGCGGCAAAGTAATTGAAATCGAGTAATGGATTAAATTTAAGCTTTTAGGAATGATTATAAAATAGATAAATAGGAAGTGTTTAGAAGGGAATTAGATTTATTAATATTATTAAAATTTAAATTAAAGTTATTAATATTTTTAAAATTAGGAAGAAACCTCTACATAATTTTATTTTACTGATTTTTTCCTGGATTTTGAAAATATATAAATTTTGCTTTCGTTAATCTTAAATGATTTTACAAAATTTGTTAGTTAGGTGTAATCCCAAAATTGGTGTACCAAGAGGTACCTCAGTCAATTATGCATATATTTCAGGCTACTAGTTATCCCCAGGTATGTACATATATATATATATTAAGTTGAAGTGATTGAATATAATTGAAATGGAGTAATGGATTAGATTTAGGTTTTTAAGCATGATTATGACATAGTTAAGTTAGAGATTTTTAAAGGAAATTAGTTTTATTAAAGTTATTTAAATTTAAATTTAAATTATTGATATTTTTAAAATTAAGAAGAAAGCTCCAGGTAAGTTCACTGAGTTTTTTTTTTTCGATCTTAAAAATTTACAAATTTTACTTTAGTAAATCATAAATGGTTTCACAAAATCTGTTAGGTAGGGTATATTTTCTATAAAAATAACATGCAGTACAGCAGTCAATTTATAAGAATCTTAATATATATATATATATATATATATATATATATATATCAAGAATCTAATATTTGATTTTTTTTCTTTTGGGTAAATCTTTTATGAAAACATTCTCATTGTAATAATTAAATTAATGTGTGATATATTTTCTTTCCTTATACTACACAGAGCAAATTTGGCAGTGAAATAAATACTTTTTATGGTTGCAATTAGGTGAATATATATATATATCTAGCTAGCTAGCTAGAAAAGCCCTCCCATAAACCAATTGCTCAATTGTTATCGTTAAAAAAAAAGAAAGAAAGAAAGAAAAGGTAAAATCCTTATTCAATTGCAGATTCTCCATATATATTAGCATTGGCCACCGATGAGGAAGACCTTCTTTTACAATTTTTTGCCGACTAAGGTTGAAGAAGAGGCCGCAGCCGCCCGAAATGTGCCATACCAAGTGTCGCGTTCCCTGGTGGAAATAAGGGATTTTCACGTGCCGCAGCGCTTGGACCTCAGCAATCCATGGCAGATTAGGAAGATGATCCCCAACAACGATATCATGAGCGGGAATCTCGTGCTGTCGCAGGAGGAGATGTTTGAACATGTTTTTAGGTACTGGACACTGGACATGGTCAACCACGTCGTCCAAGGCAACAAGTGCTTCGTCGTCGTCATTGATTACACCGAAGACAACATGTCCCTAAACCTCAACCTTAACCTCAAGAGGCTTCAACTTCAAGGCGAGAATGTGTACGTGAAGAGTGGGCCCAATGACACCTACCTGTTGGCTTTCATGGAGATTCTCCGTGCCAGGCCCATTCAGCCTGGAGATGAGATAGGCCTGTTTTGGGATACTAGGTCCGGAACTTTTGGGTTTAAGGTACTGCGTCGTGCAAATAATTGTCTTAATTAAATGTAAAATTAAGTGGTTTCCCTAATAAGCGTTTCTTGCCTTCGTGGTTTCAAGTTTTCGATTATTTATATATATATATTGCAGTTTTGATTGTTTCTTATCTCTTACTTCATGAATTTAGATTGGTAGTCGAGATTGAATGTGCTCGTGCTCTGTGATGGATTGAATGCTTATTACCTTTCCATTTTTTTTTTTATTTTTTTATTTTTTTTGTTGCATAATTCAATTATACTTGTTGACATATTTAGAGTATGCAATCTCTTCATCGCAGTCAAAAATAGCCATTTGGACCTAAGATTTTGATCCGTTTTGATTACACGTGGGCTTGGAGCCCATTGTTGAATTCACAAGCAACAGTTTCATCATTCATTCATGGCAATGGGTGTGACCTAAGATTAGCAACTTAGTTTTTGAAGATAAATTAGCATTATCGCAGGCTTGAAACCATCAATGCTTTTTGCACATTCAATGATATATTATACAGATGTTATGCAGTGCATTGCTTGCATTTTAACAGAATTCTTGGTTTGCCAAGCGCCATCAAGTGCAGGGCTTCAATGTTAGGATTGTGAGCACCCATTTCATCGTACAGGAATAAACAGCAACTGCATTAGGTTCATTCCACTGCAGACCTTGTTTTGCAGAATCCAAAATCAGCAATGTTCTTGAAATTATGGCCCCACCATCTGCCTCGTGTAAAGATGATGGTTCTTTTTCTGCTCACTTTTCTTTTTCAAAAAGATTCACGGAACAAAGACTAGGTGCAAATAATAACCTCACACAATGCAACCAAGCGTAACATATCATCATCTGTGCACGAAGCATGCCACGATCCAGTGAATCTGTTAAATAAAACAAGTCAATGCAGCAAGAAAATATGGGATTGGAAACCATAAGTATATTTTGTTCATCCGGAACACTTACTATATTACTTTCAGGTGCCTTCCAGTAGAATCCTTGGATTGCAACAATTGCTAAGTTGGAAGTTATGACAATGAAAATAGTCAAGGCATGCTTTCCCATCCACTCCAAAGCAAATGTCGAGTGTCTGTAACCGTATACATCAACCTAATACCAGGCAAATAAGTTTCATCACCCTTCCTTATGAAAAAGGCATTAAAGCATAAGAAATATGAGCACAAGATGAATGACAAACAAGAGTACTGAGAAAAGACCATCTTAGGCTAAAACAAAACCAGAATTTATCCGGATTTTCCCAAAATTAATAGGGTCATTTCCTTGACCACATTCAATCAAGCCCCAACTAATATGAAATTAACCATGGTACTCACCAACAGGTATAGAGCACAAAATGTGATTCCTGCCGAAGCAGAAGTAATCAGCATATAACTGACCGTATAGAGAGATTTATTCACAGGGATGCCTAGAAGGAAAAGTGCAAGGAGTTAAGCCAAGGAAAGAAAGAAGAAGCTGTCACTTATTTTTTCCAGGATCCATGTAAAGTGCGTACCTGCAAATATAAGAAATAACCCGAGGACAAGTAGGGAGCCTGAGTACAGAGACCAGTTTTCTAAGCGCCCCTTATGCTCCTGAAATTTTTTTTGGCTATATCAGGTTCAGTCCGCAATCAATGATCAAAACAGGTGATGTAACCGATGTCTTTGTCTTACATCAAAGTAACATATCAAGTAAAATATGTCTAAGCTAATTAAGATGCTTTTGGTCATTATGTTTAGCAAAGCTATAACAAGTACAAAGAGAATTGATGGAGTGAATAATGCATATATGCCCCACCTGTAGATGAGTAAGAACATGACCATACTGAAGCCCAATAATGCTAGTCACTGAAGCAGTTAAGGAGCTGTGAAGAACACAAAATTAAATACAAATGAATCAGAACCAGTCCAGGCAACAGTGCAGAAGTGGATCCACATCAAATCTCTAGACAAGAAACAAAATTAAGAGGTATTTCTTACTTTATAAAAAAAAAAAAAAAGGAAGAAGTACAGTTTAGACACCCAGTTGAAATCAGCCTTAGTTTGTAGAACTGTAAACAAGGAGGGGCAAAATAGTTTAGATTGACTACCTTAAAAGACCTTCAGGATCAAAAGGGGCATGGCACCAAGGAGGTGAACTCTCCCAAACCTGGCCAAGGCTGGACATATTGCATTCCTGTTGAATGAAACCTTTGTTATGGATTTTATGCATTAACAGTTTCCATGAATATTTGATAAGTAAAGGCACCTTAAGATTTCTGTAGACAGGCTTAGCATATAAGTGATTAATGCCAACAGCATAGCGATCAATCATTCCAGCTGCATTACAAGCAGGTCCAAGATCACCTCTTATGGAACATTTTACCTGTTTCATACAACAACATGAAATACTTAATGATAGGGAAATTGAGACGATCTTAATGTGTATTGCAACTTGAGATAGATCCCATGTCCGCAATGGAAAAATATCACAATTTTGAGACCATAACAATAAATCCATCGGCATTCATGTCATAAGATAGTAATGTGCTTGGCAGCAAACACGTTTGATAAATGAAAAAATCCCCTGTACATGTTCTTTGCATGAGCAACCAAACAGAAAACTACAGAGGCATCAATTAATGTTTCTTCCATATGCATTGCATCACCACAATGAGTAAAAGCACACAATTGGCTCACAGAGTAAAGTAATGAAGACACAAGAAAAACACTGATGCTGCACTGCTGCTCTTACCTTGAAAATATTGCTACCATTCACAGGAATCATAGAAATGGGATTGGGCATTTCGAACTGCCAATCTGGAACATATAAACCATACAACAATCCCATATATACTGCAGACAGTGCAAATGCGACACTCCTGCAAAAAGTATTTTTCCTCTGTCAATTATACACAAGCAAGGAATGCAAAGTGTGATTCAGGCAATTCTGTCCACCGTGGATTCCCCATTTAGTCTTATCAATAGTTTAATAAACAACACAAAAAAGCAGGACCAAAAACAATCATGACAGCCTGCAAGGTAAAGGCAACCAAGACTAAGACTTGATCCGTATATTGCAACACGACTTGAATCAACCTGACCTGTGTTTAGTTTCCCTTTACTGTCCT
Source organism: Kandelia obovata (assembly GCA_021464305.1). NCBI lineage: Eukaryota > Viridiplantae > Streptophyta > Magnoliopsida > Malpighiales > Rhizophoraceae > Kandelia > Kandelia obovata. Next base: position 13,529,009 of record CM038472.1, on the reverse strand, counting down.
TACAATTTGTCACATGGATCTATGATTTAATTTCTCATTGTGCATTCAGCAGGAATGCAAGTTATCAACCCACAAAATAAGCAGACGGTTAAAATATCAAGATTTGGGCCTAAAGCAATCTTTGTTGAATAGTACAAATGCAAGAAGTGAGAGGCATTGGTGTGGCAAATAATGTTTCCTCGTAGGCTGATGATTGAAACCTACCAATGCCCATAATAACTCTTGAGAAAATCTGTTTCCTTCCGTTTTCGACGTGAAAGCCAAATCTCACATAGAGCTGCAACAACGTACCCAATAGATATTCTCTGGAAAGAATGACAATGAAACAGAAGTTTAAATTTTGTAGGTAAAATATATAGGAAGAACGTAGGAATTTTTTTCTCACATGAATAACAATGAATACACAACACCCTATGTAAAGATAGGGAATAAAAATATAACTAAAATGGTATCTCTAAGCCAGATCCACTCTCTTCAATCAAAGAGGAAGGCATTATCACTGGTGAACATCCAAAGTTAAAGTTCCTTTGCATAAAGCGAGAAACTATAGGCAGGACTTCTTGATGAAAACTTATGCTAAGTCCTCCGTCGAGTAAGCATAATTTTGACCACAAAATGAAGAAAAGATGTGGAGATGACTGCACATAACATTTTGACCAAAGGTCAAAAACTCGAAGGGTACCTGCAGAATGCCAAGCCAGCGTATCCTTTCAATGTCAATGCCATAGGACAAGGAATTTATTCCATGAAAATACCCACCTGAAATAAAATCAAATCATCAGCTTGACATCTCGATAGTAATAACTGAAGTGCAAGTCACGGCGAACGTACCCTGAAGAAGAACACCTAGGAGAAATAGCTTAACTGCCCTAAGCACTACCTTCCACGTGGTCTCTACTCGGTTCGATACATTCTGAAAACATATAATAAAAAGAGTTATCAATTCCATTCGCCCCTCCCCCCCGGGGCTCCATCCCCACCAAAGAAACTTTGATATATAATCGACTTCTAAGCCCTCAAATAAAGAAACCATCTTTTGCAGAATTTCCAGCAATGTTACCTTGTACACAAGTGCAAGAGAAACTCCAGAAATGAAAAGAAAGAAGGGCATTACAAAATCAGCCAAGTGGAGTCCATTCCATGGAGAATGTGCAATAATTGGAAAAATTGAGCCACCATAATCAACAAGCATCATTAGCTGAAAAAAACCAAACAAAAACTTATCAACGCGATAAGCTGGGAAAACGAAGCATGTAAGTATATAAACTTAATTTCCGTTGGTTTAATTGGAGTAATTAAACATTTACACTTAGCTTTTGACTTAAAAAAAAAAAAAAAAAGGAATTTTCTACCAAACAGCGACACCACAAGAGTCAAACGACGTCGTTCAAGGAAAATAAATGCATAGTTCAAGCGACCACATTGCCGGGAAAAATACCAAGAAAGCCTATGGAATGTGAACAAGTTTAAAGGATATCGAGTGGCAAACAAAGGGAGAGAAAAACGGAGAAATGTGAAAAAAAAAAAAAAATTAAGAAGAGAAAAGGAGAAGGAAATGGGGGGGGGGGAGCTCACAGAGACGCAGAGGCCGCGAAAGACATCTAGAGAAGCGACACGACCGGTCGGTGGTGGCTCGTCTTTGTCCAGCAGCCGCTGGTACTCTGCCATTTTTACAGGTCGAAACGGGCAGAGAAGTTTACATCGGACGAGCAAGTCACTTTACTTTTTTCTCTCTTTTTGGGGGGTTCGGGTTTAATGGGGAAGAAGACGAAATGCTAATAATGGCCCTCGCCGCTCTGTTGCTTCAAAAAACCAAAAAGGACATACAAGTGAAGATTCCGCGAATACGAGGTTTTGTCTTGGCGTTGACATTTGCTGCGTGGCGTAGGATGATTGGTTGGAAATAAGAATGTCCGTTGAATTTGGAGTTTTTATTATTATTATTATTATTATTATTTTTCAAGCATTTGGTTATGAATAATCGAATATCAATTAATTAGTATTTACAACCTCGAACAAAACTTTCGATGGTGAAAATATTTTTCTAAATAAAGATTTTTCCTATAGTTGTAACTCATGCTAACCAGAGTGGTTAACATGATGAACATTTGATGCTACGCTTACCTGCCTTTTGATTTGCTTAACCATAGAAATGAAATGGGACAATGGCTCGATCGAAGAAGCATAATTTACTACAAAAATAATATATATATATATATATATATATACGCGCACACACGCACACATACGAATAATATTCCAAGAAATGAGATAGAATTGCAGAAGGAATAAAGAAGGAGAAATAAATTAGGAACTTACAAAGACGGAGAGGCCGCGAAAGAGATCAAGAGAAGCCACCCTCGTGGTTCTGACCATGACGGTGTTCTTGCTCGTCTTTGTTGATCCCTCAGCTCGTTCTTCATCGTAACCTACCATACCGTAACCCACCATTGCCAATTGATGCACAAATATTAAGACGGGAGTCTTTTTAAGTATACGAAGCTTTTGTTTCGGAGAACAATAGCAGATGATAGCAAGGTGGATCACACAGAGAGGAGAGGGTACAATTTGTCTCGAAGCAAAAGCAAACATGTGGCTATCGCTGTTGTGGGTGTGGTGGCGAGGTGTTGATGCGGTGCAGTTATATTCTGTTGGAAGATTGTATTTGGCTATATCCAATCTTTTGGTAACAAATATCATGCGTTTTTCTTTTCATTTATGTGCCGAACTTCAATAGCTTGATTTGTGATCATTTCTTTCCTTCTCTAGCCGACCTCACGTAATTGGCGTATAATTTATGTAACTATCCATATGTTGTTATTATTATTTTCTTTTAAATAAGAATTGGTTTCACTAGCGAATTGACCTACCCATTATATAATTGGCAGTAGGTGACCATGATATACATATGTGGCAATTTATTGTTTGCAATAATGGTAGCTTCTAATTGGTAAAGTAGCTGCTCTTGGTGGAAGACCAACGTCAGACCCTTGCTTCTTTCCAGAACGAGTTCGGTCAAGATATTAGCAGTTGGCTATTGGTAAATCCGGACACAAATATTGTACATGGCTTGTGTGAGGAATTATCTCACAAACCAAACCATGGGACTTACAAATTGTAAGATGAGCTCATGAACACTCAAAGCAAGCATCCCAAGAGTAGGTGATGAACATTAAGTTAGTATTTCTACTAGAAAACATTATCTTCCGGCACTAGGGGTTAAGGCCAACTCACCCAACGGTAACACCGACCAATCTTTCCTTTTCTTAGGAGACCTTATAAGACATGATTATCACCTATGCTATAAACAGAGAAACAGGGAATCAAAAGCCTTTCGTCTGTCCCCGCTCATACCAGAGTACCAAGAACACAGGTTGTTCAACGCCACAACTCTGACTCTGGGGGGTGGAGACAAATCAAACATATCACAAAACAAATATATCAGTTCATTCTTGTTGTCCTTCTCACTTCCATTAACAACTGTTGGCATTAAGGAAGCCCCGAATTCAGATATTGATTACCGAACAGCTTAGGAACTTGGTTTAAAAGAAGCCAGCAACACATTTGAAAGGGTGTGAAATAAAGCATTAAAGATCAACAGGCTTAGCCATTCAAGCTTATTGATGGGGATTGTTTATTTGAACATAATTGTTGTGGCAGTTCAATTAGGTTCAAATACACAATACCAAAACTCAGACAGCAATAAACTTGAAAGCACAGAAAGTGAAGACAAGCGCTTCTCAGTTCTCCAGGTGAGAGAGTGACAGAAATATAATATACCCCTCCAATCCCACTACTCCAGGAGACACAAACATTGTGCAAGCATATCACAAATTTGGTTTGACCAACAGAAGTAAATAACAAGATTGTGCATTAGAATAGAGAACCAAAAGGATTTAATTGTTAGCAAAGAGCCCTAATAAAAGATCGCAAGTAGGTTCTCAACCATCGTTCATTCCACTTGAAAGAAAAAGAAACCTAAAAAGTTCAAGCAATGTCTTAAAAACCTAGTTACCAACAGAGCCCCTATCTCATATCAACATCTCTCCTAATATAGACATCAAATTATCAATTGTCAATGATCACTCAAATGCCCATTGGTTCTCCCTCCGAACCTCCTCTTCTTCCTCTGGGGTAAAGTCGTTCTTGATGTTAAATGTCTTGCGGATCTCCTCCGGGGTCTTTCCCTTGATCATGTCGGCCACAGTCTGGCAAGTCAGATCCAGCAAGCCCTTAATATTCAGATAGTTCGCAGCCTGAAAACAACATTAAACCTTGTAAATACATCGATAAAACAGTGTGTATATATATAAGGGGGCCATTCAAGCATAACCGGATGGAGGATGAAACATAAATCAAAGTATCAACATAGAGATCCGAAAACCAAGATTATCGAAGAAATTTCACAAAAATTGGAGTCTTAATCCAATTCTAAATAACAATTGGAAAATATACCAAAGTCCCAAGACACATATGAAAAAGAGGGTAAGAACAGAATCATCATAACATTCTCTCAAAAGGGACGAGAAAATTATAAACTACAAAATCATTAAACGATACTCAATGGGAATAATAATAATAATCATAATAACAAAAAAAAAAAGAACGGCGAGATCGAGAGACTCTAAACAGATAAAGACAACGCTAATGTGGCGAAAGAGACATACCAGGATGAGGTCAAACAGGGTATTCTGGTCAACCCTGGCGAATTCGGCATCCCAGGTCTTAAGCACTTCGGAGGAATTAGAGTTCCTGTCCTCGTTGGAAGCCGCCTCTACGTGCTTCTTGCAGTATTCGATAACCTTGGAGAGGGTGGTTCCTGTGACGTTAGGCAACGGGATAGCGTTGTCAGTGCAGTCATCCTCGATCATGTGCCTAATCGTCTGGGACTGCATCGCCACCGCCTCGGCCACCAGGAAAGTCTCGCCATCCGATGATTTCAACGCTATCGTCTTCGGTGGCGCCGACATTGTTTACGAATGGAGAGATTGAGAGCGAGCGCGAGAAATTATGGTGAGAATCGATTGCAAATTTGCAATAAAGAGACGATTGCGACTCTCTAACAGAAGAGACTCGATTCCGAAAGCAAACAACTGCAACTTGCTGGTACGTCTCACGATGGTCGCTTATTTATAGGGTTTGCACCACGTCTATTCATGGAGTCCCAACCTAAATTGGACTTGTCAATCCGCATCCCCTCAGGTAGACATGTTAGTGCAAAATAATTGTCCTAACGATAAAGGCATGATTATTGTTGTTATCATTATTCCTTTGTCTATTGCAACCTCTATAATTCACAAATATAATCCCTAATTATACTAAGAGTCTTTGTTTAATTAGAATTCCCAATATAATTAGAAGTCCTAATGACATTATATTTCAATGTTTAATTAAAACGTCTAAGTATACACTGTTTATGTGTATTTTCTTATAATTTTATAGATTAAAGATATTAAAATATACTCTATTTATGAAAAATCAATTATAACAAACAAAAGATTTTACCAATCAATCAATTTAATTTTAATTTTAATTAAATTATAATTCTATTAATTCATATAATTTTATGTTAATTGTAATTAAATTTTTATAATAATTGAATTACTCAACAAAAGAAAATAAAAATTAAAAAGAATAAAAAAATACTTTTAAATTTTCTTTTCTAAGAAAGAAAAAAGAAAAAAAAAATTTATCTATATTTTCTTAATAAGGAGAAATAAAAAAAACAACTCTCAAGTTTTCTTATAAGAGAAGAAAAGAACAAAAAAAAAAAGTTTTGACTTTTAGTTTTCCTTTAAAAAAAATTAAAAGAAAAGGAATTCTTCTAAAATTGATTTAATTTAACTATTTTTTTTCCTAATACAAATTAGCTATATAAACAATTTTAACTAAAACTAAATTAAACACTTTTAATCAAATATAACTCCAAGTCTAGTTTTACTTATTAGGTGTCAAGTTAAATAGAAGGAAATGAATCTATATATATTTTTATTTATACTTTCGGTCCAATTAAATTTATAATTAAAAATTTACTGTTATTGCGGTTGTTAATTAAGAGTCTCAAGTTTCTTATCCCTATTGATAAATTAAGTCCGGTATGTCGGTCCAAAAAAATGGTCAACTTTGACTATTAGAGAAGAGCGTCTTAGCGCATGAACACATGGGAATACGATCAAAAGTCTTAACCTTTGTTTTTGTAAAAAGTAAAATTTTGTTTAAAGAAAATTAGCTAACGTAATTCTAATTAAATCATTTACTATGATTATTACGTATAATAATTTTGAAACCAGTGTCCGCAACATGGTAAAACAGCCGCATACTACATGGTAATAGTGACTTCCACACGGTTGTTTTAAGGCTGTCTTTCAAGTGAAATCTCAAAACAGCTCCATGGAAGATCATCCTTGCAAAGCAGTCTATAGCTTTGATACAGGTAAACCTATGAAAAAAGTTAAGAGGTTATAATTGAGGCCAACAAGTATGAATAAAGATGGAGAATGCTTTAAGATTACCAGGAGAGTTTAGTAATGGTATATTACCTAAGGCCTTTGAATTGACAATACTTGGGCATGCAGCTGGAGGAGGAGCATTCTGATTCAAGAAGGGTTCGAGCCGGTTTGGATCACCCCACACCGGGTATCCTTTAATCTTACCCTGCAGAAAATATCAGTTGGATTGAGATTGAATGAATGCGATAATGTGAAGGTAATTGCCCATTTGTAGCTTGATTTTTGAACTTAGCGTACCAGGACATTCAGAGCAGCTAGAATTGCCATTCCCTCACGAGTCCACTGGGGAGAAGAAAAACCGAACACATGGCAAAATCAATCATTTTTCGAAGTTCATTTTAATCGTCAAATGAAAAATTTATTAACCTTACCTTTGAAGCAGAAGCAATGTGAGGCACCACAACAGCATTCTTCGTATCAGCAAGCCCTGGCTTCATATAAGGTTCATCCTGACGCCAAGATATTGATGAACAATTGTACACAGTGAGAGTTTGCAGCTCATATGAATGAATTTGCAAGAGAGAAGATTAGTTACACTTACCTCAAAGACATCAAGGCCAACTCGAAACAGAGGCTTTTGTTTCAAATGCTCCACAAGAGCTACTTCATCAATCACTGGACCTCTACTGAAGTTTACAAGGACTGCTTCCTGTAAAATTTTGATTGCAATCTGCTTGTGAGTAAAATCATCATCGAACAATTTCTTATTAACCAAAGTCAACTTCTACCTAAATTGTACCTTCTTCATTGTTGCAAGGCTTTTTTTGTTAATCAAATGATAAGTGGTTTTATCCAAGTCAGGATGCAGACTTATCTACAAAGAATGTCATTGGAAATCCCAGTTATTCCAATCAAGGCTTATTTAAGCAACCAACAAGTTCCACAACAAAAGTGTCCCCACCACATCGGCCTCTTGAAGAACCTCATCCATGGTAGCTGCTCTTTTCCATGTAACTGGCTGCTCGCCATTGGCCTTTAGAAATTGGCCATAAGCTGCAAATTGATATCAAACTACTATGACGAGGGAGAAGTTTAGGAACTTGTTAATTTGGTAGATTGGAAGATGCATGCCTGTAACGAACTTCCCTAGGCGAGTGGCTTGGTAAAGGTCATAATAGATTAGATTCATTTTGAACCCTTCAACCTGTGATGGAAGAAAGAAAATAGTTGATCTAGTCAACATGACAGAATTCACTCATCAATCAAAATATTTCCCCTATAAAATGAGTCATAAGTGGATGCAAAAAGCATTCCAATGAGGAAAGTTTAATGAGGGCGTGTGAACAGAAGCTCTTTCACCAGGGAAAAGAAGGGGTTCATCGCAAATACAAGGAAGAACCAAGGGGAGAAAAATCACTTGGCAGAAGATACCATCATTCTGGCATAAGCAGATCCAATACGACCAGCTCCAATGACACCAACAGTCTGTCCTTTAAGCAAGTTTCCAACAAACCTACAATAGCGACAAAGCCAAGTCACAAGATCGCAATTATTAGAACCATTCCAAAATTAGTATGCATTTAGACAAGTAAGATAACATTGCTCAAAAAAAAAAAAAAACATTATTGGTCATACAAATTAGGGAGCCATCCATCATATAAGCCTGCCCTCATGAACTCATCAGCTTCAACTATTCTTCTAGCCGCTGCCAAAGAAAGTGAAGCTGCCAGCTCTGCTGTTGTCTCTGTAAGGACTCCCTAATCACGTCAGAAAATCATCAACCTCCACTTATTTTCCTACCAGAGGAGTTCAAAGTCCAAACTTGCACAAAGCATGGATAAATAGAAGTGTTGAGTTATCAACAGAGGTGCTGAATTGCTTATTGGATATACTTTATTGTTTATTCTTTCCATATACGATGAGATAAAAAACCATGTTAAAAACTAAAATTCTAGAGGATGATTTAAGCGGGGAAACTTATTTTCCCAAGTATGGGACCAATTGTAATGCATATAACACCATTAATTCTTGCAACAAATGCTTCAAGCAGACCAAATATTGCTCCAGGTAAGATCATCCATTAAGTGTTGGTAAATATCATTTCAAAGTTCCCTGCAATCTATGATCCTATATCAGTAATCCAGATGAATTTAACCATCCGAAGAAAAGAAATGTTGATATTCCAAAAGAAGTAAACTTACCGGAGTATTTCCAACAGCAACTCCATGCTAATTAGCAGCATTAACATCAACATTGTTATAACCAACAGCCATGTTACTAAAGGCCTTGCCTCCTGCTCTGCTCAGTGATGCAAACAAGGTCTCTCTCCAATCTTCAGTTAACTGCAACAAGCCCACAACTCACATTGACAACCACGACAAAAGTTGCGTAAGACCCCAAAACCAAATTCCAAGTACATAAAGAACTTGACCATGGCCTAAATATGATTACCTGTCCAATAACTCCATCACACTTGTCACCTATTAGAGCAATAATATCTTCAACAGACAGTACTGTTTTGTTCTTGGTACATATCTAAAATGAAACGAGAAAAACCAAACGAACAAAAGAAAAGGGGGGGCAGGCATCAAATATTCATCGTCAATTTGAGTGACAATATAGATGAACAAGAAGGGTACCTCAAGCCGACAGTCCTGCTCGATTAAGAGATTGATCCAGCGGGGTTCCGGGCATGGGTTTGGTGCTAACTACTCTGTACCTTCCACTTGGGTTCCAAAGTTCTATTGAAACAGGTTTTTCCATGGAAGCAAGCAAGTTCACAGTCCAAACCAGAACGAGAACAATGCAAACACGATACAAAGGCCAAAGAAATCAAGCGTGCAAGCGAGCGGTTGATCCTCTTTAAATTTCTGTTGGTCTGGAGCAAAGAAAAGATGTAGCAGCGCATACACTGCGTCCAATAGTCGATTCTGGTAAAGGTGTTGACTGTCGACTTGGACGCTATTGATTGGCTGGAATTTGAAGGAATTGCAAGTCAATGGGATACTTTGGTGGGTGCTTGATTGCTTTGATGCGGTTTATTTGAAACAACAAATTGGATAAAAAGTTTATTTCTTTTATGGCCACCCATTCGTTGTAGGATCAATGGTGACATGGCATCTGGTACAAGTGACACGTATGATGACTATTATCTCATTTTGAAATGACGGAAATGGCCCTTCATGTTTGGTCAGTACCATCCGGTTCTTATGGTAATAGGCCGAAACAGATTCGTTTCTTTTATTTGGCAGACTGGGCCAGCATCTTTGTTGAAGCCTTAAAGCCCCATGTTTCTCTCATAGAGCTGGGTTTTGGTTGAAAGGATGGAGTTTCCTTGGTTTCTCTCATGCGGTGGGTCCAGTTCAGCCCAATTCAAATCCTTCGCGGCGACACCCATTAGGCCCAATTATCCCACGGAGGAATGAGACTGCGGGCCCAATTGGTATCTCTCTGGCCCAAGTGGGCGAGGGGAGCGTACCGTGTCAGCGTCAGGAAAACGGCTGAATTGGAGTCTTGCTGCGTTTAGACTTTGGGCGTGGACTTTCAACGCGCAAAGAGTAAAGATTAAGAACAAATGTAATAAGAAATCAGAGTTTAAAAGGACTCTTATTGCCTTGTTGGATAGTGATTTAGTTGTCTTATCCAAAAACCTCCGCTTCTTTTCGGTTACAAAGCTGGAAAAAGTCAAATCAAAGAATTTCCTTTCCGTTTTTTGTTTGTGATTGCCAAATTGTCGTCAAAACTGTAAATTTAAACTTTTATATTTAAAATTTTAGATTTTAATTTTTAATTATAAAAGCAAAGTTTGAGATTTATAAAAATATTTTTTAAAAAATTATTTTTATTTTATATATATCAATGTTAAATGAATCTCTCGAAGAAGGAAAAGAAAGACGTATAGCTTATTAAGTAGGACGGGATTATTCTTTTTTGGCTCCAAAACAAATATTTTAAATAAAAATAAAAAATAAAATTTATCTCGATATTATATGATATATATATATATAAATAAATTGAAAGAAATAATATTTAATAAAATAATAATCTTATTAATTTATCTTTATTTAGTAATTTTTTATTATTAAATTTAAAAAAAATTATTGTAGAGAACAAAATCACGTATAATTTATTTGGTCTATCATCTTATTTTATATAAATATCATAATTTTAAAATTGAAAAAAAAATTCGCCAAATTTTATATTTTCAGTAAAACCCTTTTCTCTGACAAAATTTATCTCCACTTCCCCACCACCATTCCTCTCTCTCTCTCTCCCTCTCTCTCTCTCTCTCTCTCTCTCCGTGATTGCGAAAAACCTCTCCGCAGGAACACATGGAGAGGCTTCTATACAACTATTCTTCTCCAAGCCCTGTCAAAATCCACCGCCTGAAACCCACGCCATTTCTCCCTCAGCTTGCCCGATTTGATTCATCAAAACTCGGCTTCCCCTCTCTGCAACGGCCTGGTTTCATTCGAGTCAACTTGGTGTCTTGCAATTATGATACCCCATCAATTCCTTCCAAGAAATTGCCGTCTCTTTCTCGTGTCCGAGATGACCCGCCAACTGGGTCGTTTCCAGAGTCTCAGCTTTTTAAACAGATCGTCTATGGAACCTCCTTGCAACCAAAGGTACTCATCATTTTGGTTGAGGCTGCTTTTTCTTTCTTTCTTTCTTTTTTTTTTTTTTGGTTTGATGGATCAATAGTTTGGTTCTATAATGCTGTTTTCTGAAAAATTTTTAATTATGGTGGTTTCATGGTTGATTAGGATTAAGGGACGATTGAACGTATCTAACCTTGAAAATTTGAACTGCAAACAAAAGAAATTCTATTATCTCACGTTCTGCTCTGTTTGTGGCATAAAATGTTTAATTTTTATGAGCGAAAGGTACTAAATAAACATGATCACGGTGAAAGGTATCTATTTTTCAGTAACAATGAGGTGATCGCTACTGAAATTGAGGACTGTCGAGGAGTAACATTGAGATAGAAGAAAAGGTAACCGCTTTGATTTACTGCTGTCCGTCCTCTCCTTTACGCGATTCTAGGAATTAGCTGTTTGTGTTAGAAGCAGAGAATAGCAAGGCTTGATCTTTTAGGTATGCTAGAATCTATAAGACTGCTTAATTATTTGCAGACCTCTGTGTGGTTTAAAGGCAAGAGCAATTATGCTAATGACTTAGTGTTGCTCTCTTAAACCAAATTATAGCTCGGCTTTTTTATCTCTTCAGTCTACAACAACCTTCCCTGTCGGTTTTCCATGCCTTGATCGTAATAGGTTTGGTTATGGCTTCTCTCTCTCATCCTCTTTCCTTTTTATTACTGTTGTCTTATAACATGTCCCATGATGTTGCCCTCAGAACCTTTATTATGCTTACATGTTTACATGAAAGAAATCATGGGGGTAGAAAATAGTGAAAGATTCCACTCCCTTTTTCTTCCTGCTTGAAACTTTAGGTAAGAGAACATCTGATATCATTAGTTCAGAACACTCAACACTGCTTTTCATAAAATTGATGCAGTGAACTCGATTTTGAAACAAAAGAATGCTCACAAGTACATATCTGGTTCCTGGTCCCCAAAATTGAGGAGTTTTATTGTTACAATCTACTTCTGTTCATCTTTCCCTAATCTGTCATTATCCAAAAGTAAGACATCGCTACCAAATTGAACCCAGTTCATTAAGTTCTGATTTTGAAATCTTTGAGTTCTAGCAGATAACCATTAAGGAATCCTAGAAATATTCTAACTTGCTAATCAAGAAGCTTGAAGTTACTGGATTGTGGTGTATCTGCTATCCTTTTAGAGCATCTAAATTACAGGTTGCCATAAAAAAACTGATGAATGCCGATAGATTTTCAGAATGCCATGCCAACATTATGGAAGATGTTTTAGCTTCTTAACATAATCCTTCTGCTTTGAAGTTAGTTCCATCTTGAGAAGCTCATTATATTCAATATGCTCCAAACTGCAGCATGAAGTTACCCTTGGGACTTTTATTATACTCTCTGCTCTCATGATGTTCCCGGTCAACCCATTTTTTGCATCACCGGCATTTGCAACCTTGAAAACTGCTGCAAGGACTGGGGGTCCGGCTGCTGCTGCTGCAGTAGGGTGGAAATTGATGCGAACTGAATTGCTGAGTAGTGCTTGGACTGGTTTCTTTGCTGGTTGTTTGCACACATTGTCAGGGCTCGATCACCTTGCTGCTTTAGCTCCACTCTCCATTGGTCGTTCCCGAATGGAAAGTGCTGTCATCGGAGCTCTATGGGGCTGTGGTCATGACACCGGTCAGGTCTTGTTTGGTTTGCTGTTTTTATTGCTAAAGGATCGGCTTCACATTGAATTTATCAGAACTTGGGGTGCGAGAGTAGTTGGTTTGACTCTACTTGTTATTGGTGCTATGGGAATCAGGGAAGCTTCAGAAGTTCAGACCCCATGTGTTGCCTTGGAAAATGGTGAGGGCAACGTTGGCGTCTATGAAGAAGTAGAAAGCCCCTCGGAAGTGGGCAAGAAGAAGTTAGGTTTTGCAACGTTTGCAACCGGCATTGTCCATGGGCTACAACCAGATGCATTGATGATGGTCCTGCCAGCGCTGGCATTGCCATCTCGGTTGGCTGGTGCTGCATTTCTCATTATGTTCCTTTTTGGGACGGTGATTGCAATGGGAAGCTACACGGTATTTATAGGCTCTTGTAGTCAGGCATTAAAGGATCGGGTACCTAGGATAACACGTAAACTCACATGGGCTTCCTCCCTCGTAGCAATTGCTCTCGGCCTTGCTCTTATCATTAGCCAATTTTTTGGATTCAGCTTGTATTGATCCGTCCATCTATTTCTAACCCACCCGGCATTATTTGGAGACACAGATTTTTTTTTATTATTATTTATTTAAGAAACGAATATTCAATTTGTTTACGGCGAGTGGCCAGCCAGCAATTAGTCCCTATGAAATTTGTCTAACATTCTCGCATTTGAAGATTGTAATTATATCAACATACAAGGCAAGCACCTTCTGAGAAGAGCCCGTAATTTGTCGGCAAGATCACTTCGAATTTTTACAAAAAGGCTTCGAAACTTTTGAAGGGGTTAAAAAAAAAAAAAAAAAAAAAACAGATATATTTTTTTTTTCTTTAAAAAATAATAAAACCATGTAGCTTGGGCTGGACCAATCCTAATGGGTACAAGCCCAGAATAAGAATTGGGCTGCACTTATTGGGCCTGGGAAATCTACCTGGAATATGAACTGAGCCCAAATTGTGGGCCCAACTCAGTCCATCGAGACCTATTTTTTTATTCGGGCCCGCTTCTATCCTAGAGTGTCCTATATCTAATATCTGTGCGTTAAAAACGGCAACGTTAGCGGTGATGATTGTGATTATCACCAAACGTTACCTTCGTATGTTGTAACGTTCCCCACTTCCCAGCGTAATAGAGCCAAGGAATCGGTTGCTGCTACGACGTGGCACTCATCAGTGAAAGGTCAACGACCAGGTCGCCACCATTTTCCACGGATTCCCGTGCACCTAGTGGCAAAGAAATTAATTAAATAATTAATTCAGAAATTTAGAAAGAAAAAAAAAGCCCCAAAAGAAAGAAGAAAAAAAAAGATGAACACAGAAACAGGGGCGAAGGAACGAAAGGAACAGCTTTTTGACATATGGTTTTTCCTTTTCTTTTGGTATAAGGCCCCACAACAAACGAAAAAGTCACACACGGACCGGTCACAACGCAGAGAGAGGTTCGGGTCGGACGGATGAGAGACATACCACAGAGAACAGACGGGCAGTGGCAAAGCAGCAGTCCCAGTGCCCCACCCCAAACCCCCACCCATCACCAACTCCCACAGAGAACAGACACAAAAAAAAAAAAAGAAAAAAAAAAGAAAAAAAGAAAGAACACCGTAAGAGCTTTTGAATCGTGCGGGAAATCTGGAGGACCCACCATACGAGGAGACCTAGTAAATTACCAAGCTGCCCCCCCATCCCCCCACCTCATCACATGTTACGAAACTTGACTGTCAACCCGTACCAATATCATATTATTATACAAATGTTATTTATGGGCTATTGACTAAATCGAACAGAGAATTTGAATTTTGATTTGTGTAACTTCCCTTTTTCCGGGTTTTCCGGTTTAACGGGAGCATTTGGAGTTGAAAGCCAGGGAAATGGGGGAACTGAGGATTTTGTCTGATCATCAGTCCAACGTCTAGACCAATATTTAATTCTTTTCCTCCCCCCAAAAAAAAAAATACAAAGAAAGAAAGAAAGAAAAAAAAAAACCAAGAGATAAATATTCAATTCTGTAACTACAATGCGAAGGAAATTCCGTATCAGCACATGTCCAATGTATGGTTTGTGGGAATTTTTAATTTAATTCATTCATGCATTGAATTTGAATGATAAAATTTAACCAAAAAAATATTTTTTTATTTATGAAATTTAATTCCAGAAGTTTTTTTTTATTCAAATATAATTTATTTTTATTTTTAAAATTTTGAATAATTTAATACTTAAATTATGTAAATTATATAAAAGATTTAAATTTTAATAATGTAAACATTTATTTAATAGTCACTTGAATTAGATAGTGTTTTAATGTAAATTTAACATATTTTAGTTTTTAAAATTTAATAATTTATCATTTAAATGATGTATATCATGTTAAAAAAAATCTAAAATTGAGTGATACTTACTCGATAAAAAGAATAATGATACTAAAAGAGTTATTTTGATTTTTGAAAAAAGAAAAATATTGATTTGTACTAAAATAAAAGAAAAATTATTTTTTTATTTGACTTATCTATCGATAAATCTTATTTTTTCAAAAAAAAAATAAATTACCACACTAATTTTTTTAGGAATAAAATTAATAATCTCCATAATTTTGATTATTTTGTTGAAGATTGGCAGGAAATGGTATAGGCAGATTGTGTTCTTGGCCCAAATTGATTTTGGGTCTGCAAAAGTCGTATGAATCCGTCAAACGGCAGGGCTAGTTTAGTTTGTGTCGGCATCATCCATTTTTGTGTAATATTTTCAATGAATTGATGCAAGCGTCGTTAGAAAGATAAGAAGAGTTGAACCTAAACGAGGGCAAAGATGGAGCCTTGGACGCTTTACAATTAAGAGAGGGCGTGTCCCCTTTTGTCTTGAAGCTGAGGTAAAGTTGGTGCGTTCAGGCTTCTGAAGGTGGGCAGAGCATACTCTCGAGGTGTCCTTTTCTGAGAAAAAATGCGTAAGGTAAAAATTCCAATTAAATGTAAAATCCGTAGGCTTCCAGTTCTGTTGTTCTAGGCTTAAAACAATACACTGGGCCTTTCTTTTGGTGGACGCTGACAGGTTGGTGAGTCTGGCATTGCTTTCAATCACTCAGTCAGTGTTGGAAGGAATTGGAGTACACCAGCGAAGCCAACTCAAAATTGGGGAAAATCTGCTGTGAAAAATCGAATCAAATCTACCCCCAACAGACAAAAGTAATTATAAACCTGAAAGAGGGAAAAAAATGCAAGTAGTCCAGGAAAGGAAAAGATGCCCTTCACAATCCTGTAAAATTCTGTTCAATGTTTTTGATTCAGACCTCCCTCGCTCGTTTAAAGTACAATTTAAGATCTAAACACAGAACATCTTAAAAAGTCAAATAAAGAACTAATAAAGGAGAAAACAAAAAGATTTGCGAAAAAAAAAAAAAAACACTGAGAAGACTAATCGATATTCTAATAACTACATACAAAATACCTGGCATGCATTGCATGGAATCGAACTAGTATCTAATTTTCTTTCCCAATTTTCTATTCACTCTTGCTTTTCCAGGAAATATTTTGCCTTGTAGGGTGGCCTAGGAATTCTAAACCATTAAAGCCTCGATGCTAGCCTTCTTTTCCTTTCGACACACTGGACAAGAATCGAGAAAGGCGTCGCAATCTTTGCACGAACAAAGGTGCCTACAAGGAAGGAACAAGACGCACGAACTCCTAGAATTGCAGCATTTGCATAGCATCATCTTTCTTGCCCTCTCCCCTTCATTGTCCCCTTCCTTTTCTTCTTCAATGTTATCATCCACCAATCCTCTGAATCTGAATCTTTGCACTGTTTCCACTTCCCCGTACGCATCACAGCAAGACTCGGCATCCTCCGCCTCATTGTTACAGCAAAAAGGGACTGACTTTTCTCTTAATTGTTCGATCGTGTTATTGAGAGACACGATCATGGCTTCGTGTTCTTGTAACAATCTCCGCCATGCCACGTTTTCCGTCTCTAATCTGTTCACTTGATCTTCGAGCTCCTGTTTCCTCTTGGATGCCTGTGCAATCTCCTCGTCTTTTTGCCTTAAAAAAGGCACTACCTTTGATTCTACCGTCTTGCACAACAATGCAAATAACCTCTTTCTCTGCTCTTGCAGAAAAAATCTCAATCTCTCATCCTGTTTCATAAAATTCAAAATTAATAAAAAAAAAAATTATGACCCAACATGTTTAATAAAACAAAGGAATAAAAATATCAACATAAAAACATGAAAATGTTCCCATATAGATTGCTATGTGTCCTCACCTGCAATCTGACATAGTGATCAATCTCTTGCGTTTGCTTCTGATCAAGAACGGCCATGTTTTGATAAAAAGGCATCGACGGACTATTGCCGTAGTAACTGTGCTTTAAAGAACTGTTGTTGTCGAAGAAAAGATTCTGATGTCTTTGCCACTGTTGGTTCAGTTGATTTTGTAACCATTGCATGTTACAATGCTGCTGCTGCTGCTGATGCTCTTGACTATGATGGTTCTGAATTGGCTGTTTTTGTTGCTGAACATTGAAACAGAGATTATTGAACCCTCCACAGCCATTGTCCGTCCAATCCTGTGACACCCACGAGGGAACCTGCGCTTGTATTGCCATCTTGGCTCCAAATCAATAACAAACCAACGACAAATCAACGCAACTCCTTTCCCCAGAAAACCAGAAAATCTCTCAAGCCCTCTTGCTATCTACAAACATCAAATCACACGACAAAACGCCCGCCCTCTTGCTATCTTTCGATTGCTGAGTATTTACTGATGCTATTGGGAAAAGAGAATGACACGCCGAAGAGGGCTAACGAAGGACGTGGTGGTTGTGGAGGTGGGCATTTATATATAGGGAGATGGTGTGGTATATTTATTATATTAAATATGAATCTCTATAGAGGAGAGAGATATTTGGGGGTGTGATTAAAGTAACTCCAATTCGACTTGGAATGGAGGAAAAAACGAGAGACCTGTACTCTATAGATTCCTTTTTTTGCCCTCACTCCACATTAAATGGGTGTGGTTTTTTTTTTTTTTTTCCCCCCAAAATGTGCGTTGTATTTTCTTGCCTATCTAGTTGAATTAAATTATTAATATTTTTTTATAAAAAAATTAACATTCATTAATATCAACAAAATATTAGTATGGAAAAATTAAATATTTATAGTACTTGAATGGTGTTTTATATCACATAAAAAAAAAAAAAAGAGAGACAATGCCATTAAAATATTAAATATTTATCTAATTATCACACTTTTTAAAGTGGATCATAATTTTTATTATTTACAACTCGAATATTTCTCTTTTAATAATTAAGCATCAAAGATAGAGAGATGCGTTTGGGGAAGGAGGGGGAGTTGGGGACGCGGTAAGCAGCCACGTGCAAATGCAGATTTTATGACTAAACCATCGGATCAGAGAGATCGGAGGCGTTTGTTTGGTATTGAATTGAATAATAACAACAGAAGAAACCCCAGAAAAGGAGAAATTATAACAGGAGAGGAGACATTGAATTTTAGTCAGTTTTCGATTTTAGGAGATAGAGATAACGAGTCGGACTCTGAGATTTGTCAGTTTGGTCATTTGGAAAGCCTGAAGAATAGGATTCTTTTATCTGGGATATTAATCTCTCTCTCTCTCTCTCTCTCTCTCTCTCTCTCTCTTCTTCTTCTTCTTCTTCTTTTCGGTGTACATAAAATTGAACCGGGACATCATTGATTGTGCTTTTGACGAAAGAAACAAAGCATGACATGTACAGTTTGGGCACTTTTTTTTGGGTAGCATTTAAAGTGGACAATTTTTGAAGTACTCAAGTCATCGTTTTCATTCTCTGCCTCTGATGCAAAAACCCGAAAATAAAATGCCATTGAATCGTTCATTGAATAGAGACGGCCCTGTAAGTTCTAACCATTTTGTTTTATTTTTTTTTGGCCGAAGTAACAAAAGTAATTAATGCAATTAAGACCAGTGCAAATGGGGAAGTGGGAAGCCATACCTTCTCAACAAAAAGCTTTTTTTTTTTTTTCTCCCATTTAATATATAGACAGAAAATAAAGAGTTTTTTTTTTTTCCCCCACGAATTGTATAACCTATAATTGTAAAATAAAGGCAACAAATTTAGGCTTGGAACAGTTATAAAAAAAAAAATTCAAGGTTCTGTCTCTTTCCCTTTATAAGGTTAACTGTAATCATACCATATTATATATGTATATTATAGATTGTAGTAACAAATCTTCACCGATTTTAACAATTATTTACGACAAACAACGTGGTCTTAGTTGTCAAATGTGGGGTGGGAACATAAGTTTGTATCTTTGTAAGCACCAAACCAAAGCCAAAACCTTTATTTTTCTAAGGCCAAAACCAAAATTCCAACGTTATTTTCTCTCCTCAGCCACGGTCAATATACTCAAAAACAGGTGTGATCCAAGCCTTCGATTGGTCATCTGTCTACGGTTCGCCACTTGCTAAATTAAGCCGCTCCATATGCAAATGGATATCTATTGTTTAAATCAACTCTCAAGAATACCCTCTCAAACACGAAAATCTTTTGATTCCTCTCTCTCTCTCTGAGTTTTATGGGTCAAAAGCTTGACCCTTACGTGTAGGAAGTATCGTATAATTGTCTAAGAAGTCGAGCAATTTACCCGAGCATTTTGTCAATGCATGATAGGATTATTAGCGAACTTCAAATGTCATCGAATGCTCTCTCTCTCTCTCTCTCTCTCTCTCTCTCTCTCTCTCTCTCTCTGGGGACATTGGATGCTCTCTTAACTTGTCTTCGAGAATATGCAGTAGTTAGCACTCCCTCTTCCTTTCTGTTTCTCAATATATTCGCATTAAAAATGCACCATTTCCATAATAAATATAAGCAATTTATCATAGCCACTAGTTGGTGACAAATATAACTGCATTATGTGCTCATATTTGCGATGAATGTATATATTTGCATTGTACGATCAACTCCACACCAACTGATAATTTATGAACTTATTTGTATGCAAAAATTGTTATTATTCTCACGGACGCCGCTTTAAACCTAAACATTAAAACGCTAAGGAGCTACAACAGCGTGGAAACTTTAATTTAGGAAATGACGTTCGTTCGATTGTTAATTTTGACCCCAAAAAAAAAAAATGTCGACTGCTATGTATTTCGGTATAAATCTTTAGGTCGCATAAAACTATTGGGTGATTGGGGCCCTTCCTAGTCGTCCTATAAGTTGGTTTTTAGCCTACTCATCTCTCTTTATATTTACTAAATAAAAAAAAATTCAGAATAAACTTCAACTCAAAATTAACTTCCATGAGAAGCCATCAATATTGAGAGCTCGTATTTGTCCGTCGTTGTTGGACTTTTTCAAAGATATAATTTCGTTCCATGCCGCTCCCTATATCACATGAGCATTTTGCGGAGGTGGGTATCCATCTTTTTCCTTCCCTCTTTTCTTCCTTTCCCCTAGGCTGGAAAATATAGGGGCTGACAGCCATGTGTGAAAAATGTCATGGCCCGATGTGTTTGCTGCTCGTAGAATTCGATTTTCTTTCAAACAGATAAATGTACCGTCTCATTAAATAAATAATAATAAAAAAAGAACTTATACATGTGCTTGTGTATGTATGTATACAATGGTTATGTTCATACGAAATGACACAAGATCGTCGATGCGCGTAGCCACTCAGGAAAAGAATAAATAGAATTCAAAGGAAAAATTAATTTTAAGATCATGATGTCACGGATATAAAAGGAGTCATCTCTTTTGAATTTTGCGTTATTTTCTAAACGGCTCTTTGAATTGTGTACGAGAGCAAGATCTTTACTCCTTACTGCTCTCTCTCCCTTTTTTTTTTTTTTTTTTTTTTGGGGGGGGGGAGGAATC
This sequence comes from Kandelia obovata, assembly GCA_021464305.1. Taxonomy (NCBI): domain Eukaryota; kingdom Viridiplantae; phylum Streptophyta; class Magnoliopsida; order Malpighiales; family Rhizophoraceae; genus Kandelia; species Kandelia obovata. The sequence goes on along the minus strand of CM038472.1, from coordinate 13,508,400 downwards.
ATAATCTTGGCTTTAAATGCCCCGTAAAGACATATTGATCATAGACAGTTTTCTCGCCAGTTAACGCCTGTTGACTTTTTTTTTTTTTGTCGTTTTCTTTTTGGGTCGGGGGGGGATGGGAGATGCACCTCCTTTCCCCCTAAGAATTTGTGGGTATGTTTTTTTTTTTTTTAGTTCTTATTTTCCTTTTTACTAATAGGTTAAGTATTTGACATTAGATTTAAGAAAATTGATCATAACAGAATTGGAAATTAATCGGCATTTACAATTCTCACAACAATCATACTTATAGTATGGGCTGGAAAGTTACGATGCAATGCCTAAGCAAGTAAGCAACGAAACCCCTAATAAGGAGGTGCAAAATGTCTTTAGCCTAAAATAAGAAGGGAAAATATCAAATGGGAAAACCTTTGTAAAGCAGAAATAAATTATTGAATAATAAAAACGAGAATGTAATAAGATCGACAGGACGTCGCCTAGCCGATGCGCAACAAACACCTCCTCCAAGGCTCCGATGGATTCAAGCTTCCCATTTTGGACGGTTACGACGAAATCCCAATTTACGGAAACCTGTCCACTCATCAAGATTCTAGTGAAGACCCCGCAACACCCAAATCGAAGTCCACTGGACAAATCCATTACAATACTGATGAGGGGGGGGGTCCTTATCTAATTTTTTTGGAAAACATGGTTCCCGTTGGCACTTGCCAGGAAAGTTTAACGGGAAACAAACATGTGGCGATGGGGAGTGTGGACCCATGTGCCGCCCACCTACTCTGACCCCCCCAATTGGGTCAGTCACCTTCCTTTGCGTTTGCTTTTGGGCGGCTCTTGTGCAAGCAATGGTGCAAATCATGTGAATGTGATTTATGAACCGTGAAGAGCGTCAACACAACATTACACAACAATGACCCATCACGTTGGTCCCAGTAACAGATGATTGCACACGTCATAAAGAACAAGAAAATTAGCATTTGGTTAGAAAATCAATTGGTATGAGATTAAAAAAATAAAAAAGTAAGCAGTACGAGACAATAATAACACACTGACACATTACACACATCCACTCTTTTTTGCTCCCCTGATCACTTGATTCTCGCTGGAAATGCGTGGTAACTGTAAGCATTATTAAAGACGTGTCGTTGTGGGTGGTGCGCTGATGCAAATTTCCAAAAACCCATTTCTCGTATTCGGTGCCACAACAGGACGTTCGCTGCAGCTTCTTAACAACCTCTCATAGCTGCTTTCGCTTTTTGGTAAAGTGTATATAGACTCGTTCTGGGTCTTACTTCCCATGATACAGAAACACCCCCCCCCCTATCCAAGCAGAGAATTGACAATAGATTTACCAAATCGCCATAAAAAATTTTATCACGCGGGAATTTGTTCTTTTTGGTTTTAAGGCAGATCTAAAAGAGTAGCCATCTGCAGTGCTTTTCACAATGGTGATTTGTCTTTTCGTTATGTAGAGAGCAAGCTGATTAATTTATCAAGTGGACTCGGCAAAGTTGATTGGCATAATAATAAGTGGGATTCACTATTCCATTTGCGTCGAGGAAAGTTTCGAAGTTTTTTTTTTTTGGGCATATTATAAATGTATTTGTGTATCTAATGTTAGGATGTGTGTAAATAAGCATGTGCCACAGAGGAGAAAGATACACTTGTTTACCCCCGAAAATCAAAGCAATTTTCGACTTAATCGAAGATTAGATCTTGATGAACTAGTCACTTTGAAAAGATAATTAATTTAGACAACAAGTCTAATGCCATTAATTATTCAAAGTGTAATTTGATTGTAAACTACGCAGGACACTATTAAACTACACCGAAGACTTCGTGCCGGGGCTTGTTTGACGAACAGCCCCAGGAATTTAGAGTCGTGTAGAGATCAAAATGATTAAGTAACCATGAATACCAATAAAAATTAAGAATTATAACCATCCATTATTTAGAACTGTGGTTGCTTTGGTTTTTTTCCCTCATCTTTTTCGACCCGCAAGCAACTCTAAGGAGCACCAAGAGACATACAAAATGAAAGTGATTGATGGAGAAATGGGTATCTTTGAAGAACGTGGATGGGCGCTGCCACCCCTTTTCCAACGAGACAGGGTTTTTGGACCATTACTCAACGATAAGAATTCCTGTCCCGTCATTAGTGGATACAAAACCAAGGATCACTAGTCTAACAAAACGATAAAGCGAGATAGGAACATATGCTAATTTGATTAACAACATGAAACCACGCATTTTCCTTGAAGATTCTGGTAGGCCCTTCCAATCAAACCTAACCTCCGAGACCATCCATGACTTGCCGACCCATTTCAGCATGCCATGCAGTATTAAGGTACACGAGTTTAATTTGACATGAACCAGGGCTAAATTGATAGTATCCTGTAGAAGACGCGCATAAATAAACCTAGACCCACCAAAAATAAAATTGAAGGCTGACCTTTGAAATCACTGAGACTTTGGCAACGTTCAAACCACAAGCGTATGGCTGAGATCAGCTGCCTCCGGTGGTCACGGGACCACCCGAGTCCCCATCATGTTTAAAAAAATGGGAAATGGGCGTTCGCCTATTTGTCCCGATTCGGAATTGGCTGGGAGTGGGGTACTATTAAAAGGTCGGTAGGGTCGTATGTTTACAACTGAGTCTTTGTTTGTTCCGTTGTCTGTCTCTTATTGTGCAGCAGCGACATATAATTGAAAAATAAAAAGGGTTATTATTAGCGTGTTTGGACAGATCATATTACTATTACACGTGGAATCATAAGTGGACGGGTGGGAACACAAAGATACAAGCCATGATTCCGTATCACGTAAGGCTGCTTAATTTTATAAGTTGGGAGGTTGGATCTATTACGTAGTGGGGACCCACTGCACAGACCTCTAGCATTATTGCAAACAGAGAATCCAGACGTAAGGACACGTTGATTAACGTTTCAATTCTAATGCCGAAAGTCTAAAGTTCGTGGGTCTTGGTGGAGAGTTCAGTTTTAATAGTAATTAAATTACTAAGATGATCTAGTGCATTGCATTGTCGTGGCAGCTAGAATGGGGGGCCATGCATTGCGACTTTCTTCTTCGATGCAAACAATCAACAATTGGCATTCAGAGCTCAACGGTAGCCAAGTGTACTTGCAATTCCGTAGAGCAAGTGGGACTTTAAGACGGGACCCATTCACGAAGAAGCACAAAACGGACGGAGTTGTAAATTGGGGCAACGGTGGCATTTATTATGCTATAGGTATTTAAAATTCAAATCGTTTATAACGATGATGTCTATTTTCCTCTTTACATCATAAAACGCAAATGTCATAACCTAATTTGTCGGGATCCATCCATTCAAGAAAAGTTTAGCTAATGCCCTAACGTTGTGAAGAATTGGGGTCCTGGTGAAGGTTAATTCTGATCCTTTTTTAACCGTTGATTACTGGATAATCATAACAGAGTAATCGATGGATTGGGATGACTACTGTCACTGCCGTACATTTTATTGTTAATATACGGTACATGTTAACTACATCCTTGGCTGGCCAGCTTTACAACCACATCGCTGGTTTTTGTAGTCATCTCTTCTTTACATGTGAGTTGTGGAAATTTGGCTTGGCTTTTGGGCAAGTTGCCCCATCTCATAATGAATGACTACATTAATGCGAACCAGAAAGATGGCAGCCAAAGCCGATTGACCTATCTGCAAGTTTTGAACCTTTGGCCGCTCTCTCTACCACGAGAGAGAAACTAAATTAAATGTGACCCGACTCAGGAAACTTCACGATCAAAGCACATTTGGAGACCGACACACGCAAGTCTAGGGAAAGCGTCGTTTTTGGGCGAGGGTCGGTGGAGTGGGACTGGGGAGATGGCTCCCATAACCATAGGAAGAAGGCCCAGTGGGGTAATGCTCTTTTTAGGGTTTTTTTTTTCTTTTGTTTTTTGGGCTTTTGCGAAAGAGAGGAACAATAACAGCTCTACACACACACAGAAGAGTCATGCGAGATATTTTTTTTTTCTTATTTATGCGTGTATTAAAGTTTTTTGTGCGAGTGAAAATAATAATTCCCTATTCCGAAAGGTAAAATATTGAAACAGGAGAAAATGCTTTTCAGTTTTGATGCATCCCGTGCAAATTTGACTCCAATAAAATTGGTCCATAGCCTTGGCTCAGTAACATCCGCTGTAATAAATTAAATTAAAAGCTTTTTATTTCAGGCGAATCAAAGGCTCCATCCACCAATGCTTTTTCCAATTTTTGATGTGGATCATCTTTCCGAGAAGCTCACTCCTGTCCCACCCCCGCTTCCGGTCTCTATTGGTAGTTGGGTGGGTGTTTTTCAAGGCAATTCATTTTCTTGGGCAAGTATATTTGGAATCTTGTCATCAACTGACAATCTGGTCATGATAATGTCCCTGAAAGCTGAGAGGGACAAGTCTGGCGCCGTGTTTAACTTTCGCGTCCAGTTTTGTTTTAATAATTGTGTGTGTGTGTCTAGAGGTAGATGGGATCTTTCCGAGTGATGTGGCAAAGTTCTAAGTTCTACATTTCAATCAAAACACTTTGGAAAAAGTGAGGGGTCGAGGCGTGGAAATCAAGCGGCCAAGACAAGACTCGACCATTATTATTTTATGTCCAGATTTTTTTAAAAAACCTAAATACAGTATTAATCCAAACAAGGGCAAAGCGCTCTACCTCGTCATGGTTTGCTTGTTCATTTCCTAGTTCCCATCTAGCCGTCTATATCTTCCCCAAAAAGCTAATGAACTTTTTTTTTTTTTTTGGGTAAATCGGAGTTAAACCCTAATAACATATCCTTTCAAATGTGCATGATGGTTATCATGAGGGTACTATTCGTCTGCCAAAAAAGCGAGGCTACTTTCTTACCGGAGTATCTGCTAGGCTGCTAAAAATGTAAAACGCCAAGGTAAAGGCCTGATCCTGAGCATGGGCCTCTAGATTTAAGTCATTAGTGTTAGCCAGGGCCTTACTGACTAAAGCTTGTGAGAGGCCCATGGTGGACCAAATAGCGCGTGCTCCAGTGAAAACAAGCCCACCCAGTAAACCTGGAATTTCCTGGACAAAAATTTAGCCTTTCCTCGCGTGCCTGCATTGGCGTCCTGATTGGAACCCTTAGCCAATGCCCAGTAAAACGGAAAACGAATGTTAAGCTTGCCAATTACATTTGATACTGAACCCACCCAGGAGGGTTTTTATAAACTTCTGTAAGCTGATGCCTTGTTGGGTAGTTCAGCGGATGAATGGATTTTGATTCCGATGGGAAAAGAAACAGGAAAAGGATAAGTCGATAATGACTCTTGAGGGGCATGAATTTAACAATGTCAACTATGTGTTCAGTGGGAATAAACTATAAATCTATTTACTTGTTTTGATTCTTTATTCATGCGATTAAATACTTTGAAAATTTCACCAAACAATAGAGCACAAGCGATACTTTATATGTGAGTTCGATATCAGTATGCGCCTTATGCAATGAATAATGATTCACGTGGAAGGCATAACAATTTCTTTTTTCGAAACGACGAGTGATTACATGCAAAAGAGCCTCTTTATCATCATTTTACTTGAATTGGTAGAGTGATTAGAGAAGAAACCGACTAGGCTATATTTTTTTATAAAAATTATATAATATTAAATATTTAAAATGGAGATTGAAGAGCGACGACAAAAGTATAGCAACCGACATGAGAGCGAAAGGATGGGGACGTTACCTAAAGGATCGGCATAATTAATGGCTTTAAATTCTCCTGATATTATTGGCACGGTAGAGAGACTACACTGCATTTCCTGCTACGATTCCACAGTGGAGTCGCTCGCTGGGATCACAACTGCCTACGATTCTGAAAGTATCATATGTTTAAAAATTCGAAGCTATGATCAAATATTTGCTTATATATATATATATATATATATATAATAAATAATAATAATTCTTGGATAAGTGCCGATGTTGACGGAGTCAGTCCAGATCTCCACGTGCACGTGAAATGAAGAAGAAGGCACAACCGAGGACGGCGATGAAGCGACGAAAGATTCTATTTTTTAGGGATAAGAATGTTCAGCCTTACCACAGGTTAAAAATATGGGACCCGCAACTCAGGAACACTGGATTGCCCCCCAAAACATTAAAGGCCATGGTCCCACCCACACCGTGAGATGTGAAAGCAGAATTGTGACTGACCTCCGTTTCTTTCGGGATGTGGGGCTCACCTATTAACTCGAGCCAGCCGACCACGGGACCCACGGGTCGGTGCTCGGACAGCATGGCCCAGGTATGGGTTGTCTAAAACTAATATTTGAGTCAATCTTAAAAAATAATATTATTTAAAGTTCCCATTCTACTCTCGACGCGTGGCCAACTGTCCATCATCTCTAAAAATAATATACATCCAACGACCCGGATTTCAAGAAAAAGACCTCAGTGTCATAGAGATGCTTATTGCTAGCGACGTTGTGTGGCCTGTGTATATATAAACCAGAGGATGTTACGGTGGATTTGCCTAACTTTTGTATCTTATTTCCTTTATATGGTCTACTTGTGACTCCTTAAATAATAATTGGAAGTTAAAAAGGAAAAATGGGTGCTCTTGATCATTTCTCTGATCTTTTTGATTGTTCTAGTGGCAGTTCCAAGCTCAAGAAACGCAAGCCATTACAGGTATGTAATTTTTTACGACTTGCTCATTCTATTTTCGTTAAAATGCGAGAGTATGTGTGTTCTGACAAAGGTTGTTCTTGGGTGACTGTTTCCTTTTTTTTTTGGGGGGGGGGGTTCGAACCGGCGTTGCTTTCCTTTCGGTTTCCTCCTTGGATAGTTCACAGTGGAGTAATAACAAGTTAATCTTGCTTTCCACAATCTCATGCCACCACCTTGCATCTAGCATGTATTTTTTTGGTTCTTGGTTTTTAATGTTTTGCAGTTTTCTTGCTATTTTATTGGTTTTGGGTGATAGAATTTTCTCTTTGTAGTTTACTTTTCTTTCAATTTTGAAGAGTCGTGAATGCCTAGAAGCCAAAAACATGGTTAGGAGTTTTCTGCCCAAAAAACAGTAGAAGCAGGAGAAACCCAATCTAGCCTGAAGCTACTGTCGTCTCTCTTCACACACGTCTCCCTTCCTCTTTGTTACTGGTCGGAGATGCAACTACTTAATAAAAATGAGTTAGTTTAAGTATAGGTCTTGTCTACCTCCTACCGTAGCCCAAACTCCAGAATCATTCCCATGCAGCGCAAAGTGCTGCTGGCTATGGCCCCATCGAAAATTGAATTTGAACTGAAAAAAAAACAACAATAACATAATAACAATAAAAGAGTATTACAGGAATTATTTTAGGTTTAACTTTATTGTACATATATTATTGCTCCTTAAAAGTTGTTATTTATTTATTTTAAAAAATTGAATTTGAACGCGGGCATGAATGCAATTACATTTTCCCTTTGGCTAAAGTTAAAAGAAAAAGCAGACGAAAGGGGAGTTCGAATCTCAGTTTTGTTCAGACAGCCGCGCAGCCACTTAATTATTGGACTTACTGTTGGGTTTGCCAATCGTAATCAGTTTAGTCCCAAAAGTGGCCTCCACAGTGCTTTTGGGGCAGTGGCGCAATTCAAACATAAACCTAATAACAAGTAGCTTGGTCCGCCTCGTACCTGATAATTTTCCCGTTTAGCATTAGCCACACATTAATCACTTTTTTTCGTGGAAACTCTTAGTCATTTATTTGCCACGTAGCGTTCATCTAATCTGATTAGGTGCCATTTTGATTCGCCTGATCAGACGGTGGAGGTGAAGGTCCGAATAGATTGCGAAGGATGCGAGCGCAAAGTGAAGAGAGCGTTGGAGGGGATGAAAGGTGTGAAACAAGTGGACGTGGAGCGCAAGGCCAACAAAGTGACAGTTGTCGGATACGTGGACCCCTCCAAGGTGGTGGCGCGCGTGGCTCATCGGACGGGCAAGAAGGCTGAGCTATGGCCATACGTGCCGTACGATGTGGTGGCGCACCCTTATGCCCCTGGGGTCTACGACAAGAAGGCACCAGCTGGGTACGTGAGAAACGCCATGGACCCACAAGTGTCCCAGCTCGCACGTGCCAGCTCCACCGAAGTCCGCTACACTACTGCTTTCAGCGATGAGAATCCTCAAGCCTGTTCCATTATGTGATTGATTGATTGATTATTATTATTAGTATTAGTTATATGGATTTGGTTTTTGCCTACAGGATTGTTACCATTCTCGTCGTGTATTCATAATGTTGTTTTTGTAATGTGTGGTAAATTTTGTTTATTTAATTAGTAAGAACTTTTTTTTTATTATTTTTTTTAAGAATAGAGTGTAAACAATTATTTAATTTAATATATATGTTATTTGCTGTAACAAATTGAGACTTAACTTTTAAATATAGGCTAATTTATTACCTTAAATCATCATTGCATCCAACTATCTTGGTAATTGCAGCCAATGTCATTATCACAAGTTTTATAATGTTAATCAAATAATTAAGTGCGACTGCATTGTGGCTGTAGAATGTACCTCAAGAAATTGTTTGGGAAAATGCAATAAAAAAGTTTATTTGACACTACTTATAGGGTGGGCAGTTACGTATTTGATGAAGTTGACACAAGCTTTGAGATTAGAAAGAACCCGACAAATTAGCATTCCAGGCAGTGTCGTCCGAAGAAAAACGAGATATCTCGGCCGACTGACTAGTCGGGCGGCTAAGACTTTGGCCCACAAAACGCGCCTTCCCGAGCTCCACCCCCTCACAAACCGACTAGAGAGCAGGCGAGCGGTGACACATCCTGTTGGTGCCATCTTGTTGCAGAACCGAGCCATGGGTCATTCCAAGCCGGACCAAGGACGACGCTCTTGAGGTGCGGCGAATGACCGAGCCCCTTGTTCCTTGACGCTAGCGGGTGATTACCTTCAATAGATTCAAAGTAGGCGGGCTAATAGCCTGGAGGGTTTTGCCTTTCCTCTGTAGCTTTTGCTTGCAACTCTTAACTATCTATATTTTCTGCAAAAATGTTGAAAAATCATATAATGGTATTCTAGTCAATTTCCCCACATCTCTTTGGAAATTTCAATGATTTTCTGTTACATGGGGATTATTACAAAATGGTGTTTGCGGAAGCCTTTGCACTAGGTTTTGATGTAGTAATCTTACCTAGTGATTACTCGTTAAAACAAAGGATTTTTGCATCTCCTCATCCCTTAGTCGCAGTCTTCACCTCGTAATCAATCATGGCTAGCAGCACCAAGGTTCCAACGCGTATTTGATCAATCATGGTTAGCAGCACCAAGGTTCCAACGCGTATTTCACAAGGCACCCAACATCACTAGAGTAACAGTGAAGGCACCCAACCCTCTCTCAATTCTGTAAATCCAGCAATCAAGAATTCATATTATTTCGGATGAGTAAAATATCCTTAAAGAAACCATCAAATTGATAATATACAAATAAAAAGAAGACAGGATTGCTCCAGCAAAAGTGTCAATCAAAGCCATGAGAAAATCAAATATTGCACTTCAAATGACTGCACTGTAATAGCTAAATCATGCACAGCAGTACAAATCGTGAAGAAATTAAAGCCCCGTAAATCATAGTTTAGCCCCAAAGAAAATCCACGACAGTGGGTTCCCACAAAATAGATCCTACCAGTAATTGAGTTTTTGAACAGAGCATCTTTAGTTGAATCTAAAGATCACTACAAGCTAAAAGAGCAATTAGCTCCAGTTATTCAGCTCTAAAGACGCAATATGCAACAACCAAAAAAAAAAAAAAAACAGAGAAAAAAAAAAATAAAACTGGCAATTGTGGAGCTCATTTAAAGGGTTTATTCAAATGGACAATATGCCTACAAAAGAATTCCATTCAACCTGCTGTTGATACGCAAGCCCCTCCTATCAAATAAAAATATAGGAGTCAAAACAAATTGATCAACAAGAAACATTAATCAACAAAGTCAGAACCACAAGCCAAAGTTCAATCAATTGAATTATCCAACAAACACCACAAAACTGATTAATGAAGTTAACGTTTTTACCTTTCCTTTATTTGTGCTGGAAGAACTGCCACTTGTCCTTACATTCCCAAGTCCACAACTAGGTGGTTCCTTGATTAACAAATTCTGATTTGCCAGACAATTCATATTCTCAAATTCACAAGCACTGAAGCCATGTCCATTCAATGTTAAACTTTCTCCACCTTTTCCATCTACTCCTGTATGTTGGCAATAAACCTGATCGTTACACTGCATATTACATGGATTCATCACATGAGAATCAGACAGATTTGAATTGCCGAAGTTGACATTATTTGCCCACTTTTGGTATGGAAAGGACCCAATCTCCCCTTCAATTCTCCCCCTCGATGAGTAAGCATTTGAGCCTAGCAAACTCTGCCTCTAATGCAAACTGTCCCTGCAGCCTCTTCAATAACTGCTGGTTCAAAGCCCTCAACCTTCCCTATTCCCTAGCGCGCATTTCTTCGGCTTCTTCTCCATTGACTCGGTGGTATCATCAGCAGCCACATTTTCCTCGGTCGGTGCAGACAGAATCTTTGTGTGCACGTTAAAGCAAGTGTAGGTGTGCGAGAAATCAGGACCCGGTGGATTACAGGTGTGAGTATGGGTACAGGCTTGAGCATCCTTCAGTATTTCATCAAAGAGAGCATCCATGGAGCAACTGCCGGGCAACTTTCCCGCGTTCGGACCATAAAACACTTCTTGATTTGAGAAATCCAACTCGCCATCAGCCATTGTAACAAAGAAACGGCACAAAGAAAGGCAAAATCCAGCAAAGAGGAGATAAATTTAAGACTTTTGACGTCGACCCACCGACAATTTGACCCTAGATGAGAAATTGAGAGTATAAAAGGGAGTATCTTTCAGTAACAGGCAACCAATACCCTACAAGAAACGAACTTGTCCACGAAGAATTCAAACAAACTAGTCACAGCCCAGAAGTGAATTGCATTAAACAAGCAAGAAATAACAAAAACTTAACTAAGACAGACACCAAAATACAGGGAACCGCCAATGTAAACCAAGATGAAAAAAGCTTACCTCGTAAATTAAAAATCAAAACTGGAAATCGAGAAAACAGTTCCATGAAATTAAGGTTATGTGCCATCTTTTGTACCGACAGACACGCTGCCCGAGGAAAATAGATGAACGCACCAGAAACAACCGATTTGGTTCTGCAAAAGACACAGAACCAAAAGGGTACTTCTCTCCTTGTCTAACTGTGTTTTCGGTCGAATTTACGATTGAATGACGGGCGGTCTTCGCTTCTCGCTTCTCGAGTCGTACGCACTCGGGGGGACTCGGATGTAAAATTGATATGTGATGGGAAATGACTCGGTGCTTCGCAACAAGGTTTTTGGAACTTCGTCGGGACCACCAGTCTTGGCCATTCCATTTTTTTCGATTTGACCCTCTTGATAACGAACGTTCAATGGGCAGAAGAAAGACCGCTGGACGGGTTGATTGATTTTGGGCTTGCATCGAAAATAGGGCCCGCAGACACGAAATCCGGACATTTATCAAAATATTCGATTTCAAAACACCCCCCCAAAAAAAAAAGAAAAATTAAGGCGAGAAGACAGAAGGCTAAAAAGGGATCATCTTGAAATTCCTAGTCGTAAAAAACCAACTAAATTCTTGAAATTGTTAGAATCTAAGACCCATTTCAGCACTGAAATGCAGTATAGAGTTATATTTTAATAAGGTTTGAAGCTCTGAGTCTTGGTATAATTGTAACGTTAATTTATCATGATTAAGGGATAGCAGCTTTACATCTAACCTTATTCGTGAGTCTTCACTGTGCTTCATTCTTTATTTGCAAATAGAGCCAGTGAATTCTTCTATTTTGAACTGTTCTCAGCATCTCTTTGTTTAGTATCATTTTTCATTTACAAATCTACGCCTGCAAACAACTCCCGAAATGGCGCATAGAATTTTTACCCTCAGCTGTACACGTCCAAGCTATAGTGCCCAGAAACTAATTGAAGCTTGGAGAGCGGCTCCATCTTTCTTTCAAGTATGCCTCACATGGGATATTATTTCCTTGCTCTGAGCTACTCTGTGACATTGAATCGTCGTTGACCCCAAGCAATGCAAGACTCAGATGTAACTCTGCACTGCAGTTTGGATAAACTTCATCATCAGTCTCTAACTGGTTTTCGGCATCCTCTTGGTCCTTGTTTTTTGGGATCCTCAAAATTTCCCAATCATTATCTCCTCTGAGGAGCTTCAGAATCTGAAAAAAAAAAATTGAAAATTAAAGAGAACAGCAAAAATAGCTTTCAAATTGGAGCTATGAGCATGAACAAGCATAGGAAATTGTCTTGATTTTTTAAGCTACCTGACTCATATTAGGACGGAGCCTAGCTGATCTTGTGATGCAGAGTGCTGCTGCAAGAACCATTCTTTGCATTTGAATCTCATCAAGGTTTCCATCTATACTGGGATCTAATATGCCTCTCACATTTCCACTCTCTATTAGTGGCTTTACCTGAATTCACAAGATTGATTGTTGATGATGCACAAATAAGTAAACAATAGAATTAGTAGAGAGGCTCTTACCCACATGACTAAGCTCTCTTGACCCTTCGCCTTGGGAGTCTCAGAGGCAACTGATTTTCTGCCTGATAATAATTCAAGAAGAACCACACCAAAAGCATAGACATCGACCTTCTCACTCAATTTCCCATACATAAAATATTCGGGAGCAAGGTAGCCAAATGTTCCAACTACGTCGCCTTGAGTCAGAAAAGAAGAAGTTGTTGGCCCCCATATTGCCAGCCCAAAATCTGATAACTGTCATTGAGAAACAATAATGCATCACATTACAAACTCTTTAATACTCTGAAAAATCATCCCCATTGGTGTGGTAGGGTACCTGTGGTTCAAATATATCCGAAAGAAGAATGTTTGAAGACTTGACATCCCTATGTATAATGGGACGAGAACATTCATTATGCAAGTAATTTAGCGCTTCGGCGATTTTGACAGATATGCTAAATCTCACTTGCCACGATAATGAGGATTTATCTTTGTCCTCACCTATATGCAACATATGAATTGCACCTCAGAATCATTACAATTAAATTTTGACCCATTGGAGAGATATATATACATCTCATAAAGGTTTTACCATGTAGATTTTCCTCTAAGCTTCCCTTGGAGAAGAAATCATAAACAGAAACGAGTTCAGCATCTTCGATGCAGATCCCCAAAAGAGGTGTAATGTGCTTGTGGTTTAGTGAGGAGACAATGTTTACTTCTCGATCAAAATCCTTTCTTGCTTCTCGAGATGACTTCTGGATCTTTATGGCCACTGGCTTGCCATCCTGGAGTAGTCCCTTGTACACATGGTTACACCCACCTTTCCCAATCATATTTCCTGCCACAAAATCAGAAACCAATTAGCAGAATAAATATGTCTACAGGTGTATATCTCATAACTTATTCATGGTAAAAACCTGAGCAAAATCTATTAGTTGCTGCTTCCAGAACCTTGTAGCTGAACCATTTGCAACTAGATGATTTTTCTTTTAGCAGAATCTCAAAGTCATTCTTCAGTGCACCTAATTCTGAAGAACTAGTGCTACTGCTTTGCTCCAAGATGCCACTTCTTTCTCCTTCTGATAGATTTTCCGTAATAGAGCTTCGAGGACTTAGCTGTGGGGAACGATTCTGCCGGCTCATCACCCACTGCACCACAGGTAATTCCCTTGAATGCAGGATCTGAGCAGCAGCAGAGCTTGCTTTTCTTAGCAAGGGCAAACCATGCTTCTGATCCAAAACATCTCCCTTGAAAGAAGAAAATCTCTTCTTACGCCCACATACAAGGCTCAAAAATGAATCCCTTGAGCCTTCACTCCCAGATCTTGTTCGCACGTCTAAGCTAGATATTTCAGTGTTTGCATCTGATTCTTCAAATTCAGATTGTGTTTCCTTTGAAGTGGGACAATCAATTAGACAAAAGCTTGGTCTTGGATCACCATAGAGGCCTGCATTAATTGCAAACAATATTATTTATACTCGGTAGAATCTCATAACGTCGTTTTTTTCTTCAAAATGTATATATCAAACCTGGTAGTCGATTATTGTTACAACTTCTAAACAGAATTTTCCCATTGTGGACGGCCAAAACGTGAGTGGTTGGAGGCAATCTCTTAGCACAATACTTAGCTGTAGAATCCGACCTCCTGATAATTATAACTGTTTAGGCTAACAATAATTGAAGCAACAACCAAATCAATGCCTGACGGAGAGCTCGAGTCTACAGCTGCCCCTACCTTATAGCACTTTGATTGCTGATCCCAACAACTACAGCCACAGCAGAATGGTTCTTTGCCTCTTTAACCAGGGTCTTTCGAAGAGATCTCCCTGTGGACATCTGACCTGTGAGCTCCACCTGATACCCACAACAGAAAATTTCTATGCAATCGCAAATTCTGCAATTTTATTTAAGAAGGAAATGGTATTATGTGTGTAATCACCTACCTTCTTCAAGGAGCATAGAGCACCATACACTTCTAAGTAACCATCCAACAAGCTCTTGCGGCTGACAGAATCGCCTGCATCAATAACTTGCTTCTAACTCAAATACGGACAAGAAAAATTTTCAACAATTTATGGCATCTTGAAGGCATTTACCTGAACTTCTAAAAACTTGAACTGCAATAACACAGTCTCCTGGTTCGGCCACCTTCACAAGAGCCCAGCTGAGCAGCTCTCTGCTATGGCTATCAATTTGTATCCCAACTAATACATTCCTCTTCTTTATAGCACTAGTTTCCTTCTCCTCTGGCATCTTCTGTTTCTTTGTTAACCAATTGCACAATACAAACAACAGTGTGAACTCTATTCTTCCTGGAATTTGCAGAAAGTCTGCAAATTTCTGCTCTTAAAAAATCTTTCAGCTTTGTAATAATGTTTCATTCTATTTCAATATCTGCAACAAATGAGGTAACATGGTTACACTAGAAAGAATAAGAAATCTGATAGAACCATATTGGACACTTGCATCCACTATACGGTTAGCAGATTCTTCTTTGAATGGTGATAAAAGCAAATAATTTAAACAGACCGTACCAACAAGATCTTTGAAATGACATATAAAATCGTTCTGCCATGCATACGATAAACAAGAAAGACAATAAAGATGTACCTAAACAATATACACCGTTTCCAATTGGAGGCCAGGAAGGGAATTTTAAACAAAGTTGCCTTCAGACATTATCACACCCCCCCCCCACCTAATGCAACTAATTTTCTACTATTGCAAGGCAGATAAAAACTGAATTTGAGTTATTAAAAAAGAAAAGAAAAGAAAAGAAAAGAAAGCTAGCGATTAAACGAACTCTCAAAAAATGGGTCTTGGATGAAGATTGAGGTTAGCTAGACAAATGGGTATTTTCCAGAACAGAAAAGGGGAACAAGTGTCAAAGATCAAAAGGATTAAAAATAACGGGGCAGGGAGTGTCGGCAAGGCAAGCGGATTGCCTCAAAGAAGTGGCAAAAATGCAAGAAGGAAAGACAAAAACAAGTGGGTCTTGCAGTTTCCATATTTCTTTCTGTCATGTGTATGTTATTTTCTAAATTTGTTTGTGTTCATTCCTTCCTTTCCTAGGATTTGAGGTCGTTAAAAAAACCGGCAAATTTCGCGGGAAACCCCTTACATCCGGTCGTGTCTGGGACCAATGTCAGCTGCCCGGTGGATGCTCATACACCGGCTATTTCGGTTTGAAGGTTGTCGTCTTTACCACGTGGCAGCCCGGTTGAACTTCTTTTGGGGGGTAACAATTCCAATTACACACAGAGAGTAACGATGCTTCTCTTTATCTCTTTTTTCTATTAAAGAGCTAACCATAAGTGTGTGGGGTCTTCGAACCTAAATCTTACCTTTACCTTAAAATTTTATATTTAATGATCATCTCATGAAATGGTTAATAACTATATCTATATTAATCTTAAAATATTTATCACATGGTTTTTTTTTTCTTTTCTGTTCTATTATAATCAGCCAAACTTCTGTTTTTGGTAAATTGAAAAATGCTGTCTGTGACGCTAATTAGGGAATATTGCCCTTTTTTTTTCTACTTCCATAGAATTAGCCTTGGTATCAAGGCTCGACCTGAGTTATTTCTTGCTGGTTTTCAATGAAATAATTTTTTTTTTTAAAAAAAGGTTATGATTCTTTCGAGAAATATTGCCAAAAAGGCTAGTCATGTAGACTGCTAGAGGGATTGGTGGCCATTTCATAATGAAATGACGTTAATTGAACATGCCTCACCCTTTGTTTTGATTTCTGTGGCGCAGATTTGACTGAATGTTGCGAATAGAATACCATTTAGTATTAGCCACCGACGGAGTCTTCTTGACTCTCATTATTTTCAGGAAAAGAGACTTCTTTGCCATTTCCCAATGCTTGAGAAAGTAAAAAAAAAAAAAAAAAAAAGGAGTTCGACGTAATCGCCAAACCATAACATTAGGCATCTTTACCCTGTAGAATCACGTGTAACTTTAACTGAACATTCACCGGCACCCCCACCAATCAAAGTGGCTATTTTCACTGGAATCTTTAGTCATTTCTTAAACTGGGCACTTTGTTTACAAATTACAATGAAAACTTTTCTAAAATCACGGAACATTAGACAGAAAGCCCAACATTTTCGATGAGGGTAAGTATTGTGTTGTCTGAAACTGACAAGGCCAGTGTATATGTTTACAAGATAAATGCTTCTCCTTCCCTACCTGAAGAAGTACGTCCTAACTCACGAAACATTTACATTGCGAGTCCGTAAAAGGCTTACATTTACGCAGTCATACTATTTTTAAGAGTTGAACCTCCAAATCCCAGTGTAATAAGCTTGCATACATCACGACTAATCATTCTTTCCTTTCTCACCGACAGATCAAAAAGAGCTTGTTGAGCCAGAGATGCATTTATTTTGTGGCCGAAAGGGATGAAGATTGGCGACCCGGGGGGGGGGGGGAATTGTTGGAGCTAGTGAGTTAAGTGTTTAGGCTTGTCAACTTCTGCACTGCTGATGATCTTCTGATTATGAAAAAAAACGTGATTTTGACTAAGTAATAATACTCAATTTTATTTATTTATTATTATTATTTAACTTCAACTAACACCCTGAGGACTTTAACACCAATCAACTAAAGTTCATTTGCAATAATAATGCTCAATTCTAATACACTTATAAGATTAGCTGACATCCTAGAATTGATGTACTTGACAAGGCAAATGTGCCTAGTTAACTTGAAATTTAGCTCAATCTATATTTCTTAGCTGATAACCTACTTTTTTTTTTTTCCTTTTTAACCAAAGTGATTATTGCTACGATAGTTTTGTTGTGTTTGCTCGTCGCCAAATCACAAATTTTGGTTGAGATGTTCCATCGGAAAAATAAGAAGTAGTACAGTTTAGGGCGAAATTTAGATCGTTGGTTGCGAGAGACAAAGAACACTGTTTACCTAGTTGAATTGTCCATTTAATCAGAAGTGTACGCACATCTGCGAATCCTACGACCAAGCTTTCCTTTCTCTTCATGGCTTGTTTTTTCTTCCATATATATATATACATATAGTACCCAAATCAAAAGTTATTATCTTTATTATCAATTATCTCGTAGATGGGTTTACTTCATTGCCATAAAAAAATTTAAAAAAAAAAAAAAACACCACTATGCTACATTTATTGGAACACGTAGTAACCATAAAAAGGATATTAAAGTAATTTTATTATTTTTATTTTCATTTACAATAAAAATATAATTGATTCACATTTATTATATGTATTTACCTATATATATATATATATATATATATATATATATATATAAGGAAAAGGTGGATAAGATTGACCCACACACAAAATTTATAATCATTACTCCTTAATATTTTTGTCTTTTTTTGAATAAATTAAAATAAAATAAAATCTGCTACAGACCCTTTCTCTCTTTGTTTTATCCATTGCCCTGATTATGCTTTGTTCTGGTGTTCTTTTTTTTTTTTTTTTGGTAAAGGTTCTGCTCTGCCAATTGTTATTGCATTCAACTTCTGTATTATCCTCTTTTTTTCATTTCAAGCCTGCGAAATAATGATTTTTTTAAAAAAAAATTATTATTATTTTGTTTTTGGGAAACGCACAGCACGTTTTAATTTAACTTGTTAAGTGCTGCGATATTGAAAGATTCCGAAAATGAAAAAGAAAGGTAGGGGAAGTTCGACGATTGAGACTCATAACCATCCATGTGGACATATGAAAAAATACAAAGAATTAGATTCGCGAATTAACTAGAAGCTAATTAGTACTCTAACGGTATATTATACTAGAAAACTAATGCACAGCTGCAGCAAACACAAAAGAGTTGGAGATAGTTTCTTGGAGCCATCAGCCATGAAAAGAACACTATTGATTCGTTTTGGTTGTGTGTGTGTGTGTGTGTGACGTCTAGTCTGGCCTAATTATTAATTCTTTATAGAAAAGAATGTGAACCAATCGTATAACACCAACTTTCATAATTAATTTACATGTAACCATACAGGAAATAAACGCATTATCAATCATGCCTCCACGGAACAGCTTGGGATGATAAGGCTTCATCACTTGAATGTTTCAGTTAATTATCGTTGATTGTTTCTACTCTTTATAATTCATTGTGGGTTGCCTGTAAAGCTGCATATTACGTACCAGTTCAATTTTTCATTTGTGGATTGCCTGCAAAGCAACAATCTATATATTGCATGTAGCTGTTCAACTGGCTATAGAAATCAGAAATATGTCCTCAATTGTCAATCACATCATCCTGAATTGGCAACTATAATTACATGGAATTGTTGCTAGATAATATTGGATAGATTAACTACTTGGGTTTGGTAAGTAACTGGCGGACTAAACGGTCTGAGAGTAGCACGTAGATGACTAATTACGACTATTAAGGCTAATGCTCGTAGTCAGAACGCTTACTTTCAAGATTTGCTTTGGGGTCGGAAAATTTATTAAATTGTGGGTTACTTTTCCATTGAAGTGTTCCTACCTTCTGCAGATGACAATCTTAGTTGTCCATTAGCTTATATAGATCAGTGACAAAATTATGCCAATCGATCGATTTTATTTGTTTACAGGGAGACCGATTATGCCCACGTCTCCAGGAAACAAGACACCCAATTACCGGTTTTGTGCCCTTTTAACGCCTTATTGCTATGTTTGTTGGCATAGCATAAAATAGCAATCCCCGGAAACTTAAGAAGGATGGATGACAAATAGGAGATAGAAAAATCTATTACCAGACAAGGGTTTATCCCATTGCGTACTTTTGAGTCCAGCTTCGTGCAGTAGACTCATACTTAATTTTGTCATTCTTGCACATATGAGCTATTTCTGGAACAAGAGGATCATCAGGGTTTGGGTCTGTAAGCAGAGAACATATGGAAAGCAGAACCTGCATGCATTGAAACCCACAACCATGTTTCAGAATCATCTTTTGAAGCCGAATAAATGTTTTAAGGTTGTTGTGCGGCAATATAAGGTTTAATTATATCAGCAACTTGGGGTTTTGATGTCCTCCGAGAAAACAACCTTGGATAAGGTGAGTGCAGGACTCCATTGTTCCTTGAGTATGTCCAAGCAGATACTGCCATTGCTGTTTATGTTTGGGTGGAATACCTTGGTCCTGAAGGCAACCTGTGACCAAATTTTCACAAGATGGAGATGATGATACTATACGCGAACATACTTAAGGGAGATTTTGATCAAGTTCTGTAATCTAACGTGTACCTTGGGGGGTTTGAAAGGATAATCAGGTGGGAAATGGATGGTCACGAGGAAGACACCACCAGCATATGGACTATCATTTGGACCGATGATGGTAGCTTGCCAGTGAAACATATCCTCAGCTACAGGACCTGAAATTAGACCAAGATACACCATCACGCAACATTCTAAACAAGAAAGAAACCAGATGTCAGTTTCAAGGCTACAAGCCATTTGTTAGTTCTGTCTCTACCTGCACTGCATGAAGTCGGGGGATCTCTCTGCAAGTCTTTGTACTCTTTCGATATTCTCTTAGACGCCATTCAGGCAAATTTATTTGGCTATGTCAATATAACAGTGCTGAGATTGTAAAAAGTAAGAGATGATTGCAAATCAAATTAGGAAAAACTCCTATACTCGCACTCTGGAAAGGGGAGATCCATTGGGCATTTAACGGGGACTTGTTCCGGGAAGAAGGATGGTAGAGGTCCATTGGTTCTTTTTACACTGATGAAAGTGGGCACCGTATAGATTCCAAGAAGAAAAAAGGATAGCAAGTAAGGAATTCATAAAGTTATAAAAAGACCAACTTGAAAGATATTTATCGTTTTGTACAGCCACGATTATTGATTAGCATGGTATCATCAGGGTCCACGAGGAAGATTCGTTCCATTCCGAATTTCTCGTTGTTCATAGTTCTGTCAACCATTTCATTCACGAAAGAATCAAGATATTAATCCAAGATATGATTATCTCGGCCACCATTTTCAGTAAACAAACAATTCACGATTCTGTTTCCAGATGGAATGATCACTTATCTTCAGTACCTTCAAATCCGGTGGACTGATGGTAGCCACTGGGCAAAACCCACGTTCAAAAAGCAAAATATTCGTGCAAAGCCAATAAGCAGAAACAGCGGGCAGCATCATGCCAGCATGGTTTTGAGAAGGGGCCTCTGGAGAGAAAAATTAGCTAGGTTTGAGAATCCAGGAAAGCTTTGAAGTTGACGGGTCTGAAATGAACCACCGGTTGTGATCACACAGTATCTTTAAATACAGTCCTTAAAAGACCCACGATGATTCTTCTCTCTCCAGAGATACAAGCAACAAACCACGATTATATTAAGTATCCTTTAGTGCATTAAGTCAGGTTACAGGACATGGTATGAGAGAAAATATATTGTAACATGACAGAAGAAATCTTCCTCATTCTAGTTGATACAAGTTCCGGATGAACCTAATAAAACAGAAGTCTGCGTGTTAACTTGGAGGTAATCATTCATATACAATCAGCGCACACAATCCATAATGCAGTAAGTGTGTAAGTAGATGCTTAGCGCCTTATAGAGTGCTCCCTGGTTCTGTCAGTAGAGACTACACGCCACATCTTGCTGCTTCAGGTAAGGCATGACGCAATAAAATAGATGAAAACACTTCAGGACAAGTGCCTAATTGACAACATTCCTCACAGAAACTCCATTTCACGATCACAGTATGGAGCAGGGCTTTTGTGCCTTTCTCCTTTTCTTCTTCTTCTGCTTTGGTGGCTGGAGAACCACCTTGATGGCTGCGTCAAAAACAGCTTTGATGTTCTGTTTTGCAAATCGTGGTTACAATAAATCCAGTCAACAACAAGGTGAGCACCAGATTTCCCTTCATATTTTACAAGAAGATCATAATAGATATACCTGTTGTGTTTTTGAACTACATTCAATGTAAAATGGGGCCCCAATTAGCTTTCTCAGTTCCTCTCCCTTCAAAAAAATATAAAGAAGTAATCTCTCATACAGCTCAGCCTTTGATCAGGCAAAAATCCAGGAGACAAGATGCCAGGACTAATAGAAAGGAACTAAGAAAAAATAGGCTTAACATGGAAATGGCCGATACCTGTGCTGTGGTAATGGACACTGCACCTGGGTGATCTAACAGGTATTGCTTATCATCTCGGAGATCTACAAGAATAAAATTTTAGTTGCCACATAAGCTGGACCCTGATCAAGGCATCAAGGAAACACAGTCCACATTCTATGATAAGGCCTAATGCAGGCATTCAGAATAATTTGCATCCTAAGGAGGTTGTACGCAATATCATAGTAGAGACTATCACACCTGTAAAGATCAGATTTTCACTCAAGAGACATACATAGAAGTATAAGGTTCAAGCAAAAACAAGATGTTTGGGAACTTGGTATTATGCAGTCATTGTCCCACCAAAGTGAAGTGGACTCTGGGAACATTTGACAAATGATTATTTTTCAATATTTTTGCATGTGGTCACAACTATGAAGATTCAAAACCACCATCCTTGGCTGCAACCCAAGATTTCTACCTTGTTGTCCCAAACAAAGGAACCATTTTGACAGATCACTCACCTTTTGAGATGAAATGGAAATGTTCTAACAACACTTCAAAAGTGTCATGAAACTGCAAAGCAGACTTCAGTTTTGTTGGCTGACAAGGTCTACCATGTGGATGTCCAATAGTTATCATTTTGTTCTAACATTCTCTTTGTATTGCCAGACAAATGGGTGTTCAGTTACACACCATTCACTTATAGCATGTAAAACCATCATCATTACTCCCCACACTTCTCACACGTAAACCAAAAAAAGATTTTAGTCATCTTAATGAAGATCCTCGGATACTTCTAATAAGCAAAATGTTAGACACCAAAGTATATGGTTATCCAGCACAGTAGGCACCATAAATTTGAATCCTGACCCTCTAGAAGATGCCGTATGGTTCAGAAATATACTTTAAGAATATATTGCACCAGTATGGGAAGTAAAGCTCTTGATCAGATTAAGGCACCATGAACAATAAAGGCAGGTAAAATTACAGCACCAGAAAAGGTATTCATAATAACAGAGAATTCAGGAATGGAGTAGGATAGTCTAACCAAGCTTGGTCCCAACAAGAATAACTGGAATGCCAGGTGCATAATGCCTCAATTCTGGGATCCACTGACCAATGAAGCAGAAAATATGGATAGTTCATCAGCACAAAACATTATTAAAATCAGAATGTAGGAGGACAAGAAATAGGCTTCTAAAGATGACAGGTCATACCTTCTTCACAACATTTTCATAGCTGGCCTTGCTAATGAGAGAGAATGCAAGCAGGAAAACATCTGCTCCCCGATAGCTCAATGGTCTGAGTCTATTGTAGTCTTCCTGGCCTGTACCATAAAGTAAATACAGCACGCCATGATTTAAAAAAGAAAAAAGAAAAACTTTGAAAGAGACAAAACAATTATGAATCCTGCACTTACCAGCAGTATCCCACAGCCCTAGATTGACAGTGCTCCCATCCACAACCACATTTGCACTAAAATTGTCAAACACAGTGGGCACATAGTCCTGTTCCCCAACAGATCATGAAAGAAAACAAACAAAGAATTCCCAATGTCAGAATCATTCTGTCCCAAATCAGTCAAGTCATATTAGCATGGTTAAAAAAAGATCTCCCTAGTATCGTCCTCAATGCAGTTGCTGTCAAAGCTTAATGTCTAAGATGAGACTTATATGATTATGTGGTTCAACTAATGGGAGGATATCATCTATTCTGGACTGAAGTCTAAACAAGGGGTAAGTGATCAGACCAATAACAGACTTTGAAAATAGAAACCATGAAAGCTCACACCAAAAAAGCCAAGTACATAGGTGTTAGGATACAAATATAAAAATACCTTCTTTGGTTCATTTGAGTTAGAAATGCATAAATTACTAGAATGCAACCTAAATTCATGCTCTTTTTCAATGACACTAAACAGCAACGTGAAAGAAGGCATGTCTGCATTACAACACAAGACAAATCAATTAATCCCTCACAAATATGCAACAAAGAAAATACACAACCATCAATTAGAAATTGATCTAACCACAAATTCTAAAGGTTCAATGTTTCAAGCAAAAAGGAAGAAGAAAAAACCAATGCTGGAACAAAGACCACCAAAATAACCACAAATTTCCCCAACACTTTTAATCCTAAAGTTAAGAAAAAACCCCTCACTAAAGCCCATTACCTGTATGATTCTTAGTATGTTTGACATAAGTTTACGTCCTTTCAGATTCCGAGAATTTGAAACAATCAAACAAACACAAAACCAAGTTTGATGCCCGAAATAAATATTGTGCAGTGAAATTCACATATACACATGCATGAACAACTCCTCATCTTCCACAATTAAATAGCTTTGTACGAGGCACAGCAAGTTGACCTATTCAGCTTTTCCGATTCCTCACCAATGACAAATTGAACACAGAGAAACATAAAAAATATTTACGGTTTCCTTCTTACTTTGGTATTTTTCCTCCGCTATAAAACAATCAGAGACCCAGAAAGCCTTAAGCTTGAATTTCCAATCCACACTATGTTGCGCGAAGAGGATGAAGCCCAGATAACTTAAAAGTAAGTTTGAGATACGAGAGAACTTTTCAGTTACGTAAAAGGATTCTCCATTTTCCCAAGAAACAAACAGAAAAAACAACGAAAGCCCTAATCTTTAAACTCAATTCCCAAGCCTATGAACTTTAAAAAAGAAAATAAAAGACCCCCACAGCCCAACCCTTTGAATTATATGGAGCTCAGATGACTTGACCACGAGATTTTAATTCCCTACTTTTTTTTTTTCTCAAGAACCAAACAGAAGGCAAGAAAGCAAAGCAAGAATCAACGGAAGATACGTACAGTCGGGAAAGTGTTACTGGTGTAGGAGATGAGCATGCAAGTCTTGCCAACGGCACCGTCACCAACAGTGACACACTTTATGAACCTTGAAGCACTCATTTTTCTCTACCTTCCTTCTCCTATTCTTGAATCCTTCTTCCAAAATAGAACGACACCCAATTGTCAATTCTTGAGCAACATTGAGAAACTGAGATCACAATGTAATGTGACCGTGACCCCCCTCAAATCGACCCAAGAAAGAAAGTAAACTCAAGAACAGGTGCAGAGACGGGGGGAGATGGAGCAAGAGACAGAAGAAAGAAAAAGAAAGACAGCTTCTTGCCAGCTATAATAAATGATTTACCTTTTTATTTCTTTTCAGGACTCAAATTCTACTCCTGACATGGATCCATCCACCAACACTCCAACACCCCATCCCCCCCTCCTCTCTCTCTCTCTCTCTCTCTCTCTCTAGGTCGTGTACCTGATCCTAAACAAGTTTTTGGATAAAATTACAGTGGAAGGAAGACAATATTAAATAAA
Source organism: Kandelia obovata (assembly GCA_021464305.1). Lineage (NCBI taxonomy): Eukaryota > Viridiplantae > Streptophyta > Magnoliopsida > Malpighiales > Rhizophoraceae > Kandelia > Kandelia obovata. Next base: position 13,483,402 of record CM038472.1, on the reverse strand, counting down.
TCACCTGTTTGGATAATAATAATTATTTTTGTAACGGTAATATTGAAGTTAAAAAAAAAAAAAAAAAAAGCACCCTCTTTGAAAAGTTACCCTCTTGCACTAGTGAATATGTATAATAATAATATATGATGTTTTCATGTGCAAATGAGTCTGTTAGTCAATGAATCAGCAGCCGTGCAAAATTTTATCAACACACTGAAAATGCGTTAGATTATTTCATTTGTAGCATGAGATAAAGTTATTTATTAATATTTTTATTTAATTTTTTATAAAAAAATATATTACTTGATAATTATTAAATTTAATTTCTTATATTTGATATTAATATTAATTACACTACCATTTACAACTTTCTTTTTCCTTTTCTCCGTCGGAATACTGCAGTTAAAATAGGAGAAAGACTATACCCCATATTTTTAATTTTTGATGCATTTCCCTTTTTTATTTTTTTATTTTTATTTTTTTTTTGGGTGTGCATAATATATCTCTCTTTCTCTCATATGACATATATATGTCGTCAACTCATGTCCTATTTGTCAGGCAATAAATGCCAATTGGAATAACATATTTTGTCGATCTTTGCATGTGAGCAATAAAGATTCCTTTGGCTCCCAACGTTTAGTCAGAACTGTATTGGATTGGATATGGTTAAAACAACTTTTTGTTCTTCTGGAATTCTTTTATTTATTTATTTTTTGAAAAAAGAGAGAGAGAGAGAGAGAGAGAGAGAGATGATTTATTTTTCTACAACATGTCACGAAACTCCAAGAGCTAAAATTTGTTTAATTTAAATTGAGCGGTGATTTGGTGGGTTTTAAGTTTGTATAGATCAACCGTACATCTAATGAATATCTATCGAAGTTTGTATAACCCCACATGCCTGGCCTGTAGAAAAATGTCAATAAAACAATGCAACTGTTGCGGTAACAGTCAGCTTTGGCAAATCCTCACTGGAACTGCGTCACAGCTGAGGCAATCTGCAGCAGCAAGAGATGCCTTGATTTAAGGCACTCTCTATCGTCTTTGATATCATATATTTTTAAGTAAACAGTTGGACCTAACTTTCTAATAAACCTCCGGAAAAAAAAATACATATTAATTAGTAAGTCAAAGGCCACCAAATCGAACGGGAACAGTCCCACCTGCTTAAAATGCATAACTCTTTAGAGGAAGTAAGTTATTGTTTCATTGTGTTTTGTTCTTCTAGAAGTCCCAAACTCTCTCAACTAGTTTTTCGCCCCAAGCCTTCCATGCACATACATACTTAGACTTTCTGTTGTATGGCGGTTGGGTAAATATCCCGCAGACTAATTTTTACATGCTGTAAACTAGAGTTTTACATAGGTTAGTGATTTATTGCTGTGGTATGGTGCCATGTTGGTTGGAGTCTGACGTATTCGGGAGGAAAAGCCGACGAATTGATTGAAGCCAAGCCAGTATGTGGGGTTGGATGGTATTGGTACTAAATGCTTGGCTTTAAAGGGGAGCCACTGGATGGAATTGCAAAAATGGGTCGAATCCAATTATATGTTTTTGAACAACGAAACGATTAACCTCTCCAAGCAACTTGTTGACCCATCAATCAAGCTCAGCCTCTTGCGGAAAATGCGGTGGTTGAGTGCCGTGAACGTGGTGTCAACGTTAAGGGTCCATTTATCCACCTATTCAGGGTAATTTAGATCCTCTTTTATCATCATAACTTGACGCATTAACTGCAATTTAGTGCTTGCAGTGGCAATGGACCACTGCTGCATATAGGGCCTTTGACCTGGTTGGCCAGTAGAATAAACCAAGCCAACCTGTGATTGCGTCGCCATGCAGTGTGATATCTGCAAGAGGTAAATAATAATAATAATAACCGCCCAGAATTTTAACTTGGATGGTACTAATCTTTGTAACAATGAGACATTTAGTATTTAAAAAGTCTAAATATCTATATTTTGAGAGTTTTAGGATTTAAAAATGAGAAAAATGAGTGCGGGAATTGCTTATATTTTTGTAATTCAATGGGCATTCTTATCGGCAAAAGAGTCAAAAAAAAACAACCCACCGATGCTTGATTCTCTCGGGCTTAGCTTAGGTAGGCTAAATATCAACCTACTACTTTATCAAAACTCTTACCAGTCAATCACTTTCACTTTCCAGTACTATTTTTTTCAAGTAAAAGAAGAGACTTGGTAGGAATATCAGTTATGATTTTATTTTTTTTATTTTATTTTTAGGTCCAGTTGAAAGTTCACCCGTTGCTTTATTCGTTAGGAAAAATCTATTACCTTCGCAATTATAATTTTTAGTTAAATCATGGTTTATTGAAATTGTAATTTACTAATGTAATCGTAGTAATTACCCACAATTTTATTTTATTTTATTTTTTAAAAAATGCAATGAAAATTAAAATTGAAATAATAACGTCAAATTACTATTAAACTCTATTTGTGGTGGTAATTACTTTCCATTACCTATCCCTTTTCAGGAGTCATATGCATGACTCAGCACCATAACCTAACAGTTTGTCCTCACCTCAATATTATATGGGAATTTAATGAAATAATGTCACCGGTACATAACAAACCTTATCATGTATGGTCGATTATTCTAAATTGCGGCCGTCCCCCAATATCGATACAAGCCTAACTTTTAGTAAAATAAATGGTAAAAATAATTGCAAAAGCATTTGGCCAGCACATGGGGGCGTTGAGCCATCAGCACCATGTCCTCGTGAAGGTGGTACGATTAGCATTTCTGCCACTTCCTTAATTCAACATCAAAATGGTCCATTCTTGAGATGTCATGGTTACTTCCTATTAGCTAACATGCGAGTCCCTAATAGTTCGTGAAATTCTGGTTTTTCCACCTTCAAAGCTTTTATGGGAAACACTGTACCCATATAACGCAGTAAAAGAGGGCAGAGATGCTTAATAGACACGGCCCACATGTCAAACGTCCGCCGAGGATTAAGCTAATGCCGCCAACCAATTAGAATCAGATGGGTGCTATTATATTCACACTATTTTGGGTAACGACACAGTGCATGCAAAAGTTGTATCGGGGGTGCTTGGTAGCTACAAACCCCTCAACAGCTGCCTCTTATTTATTTATTTATTTATTTTTTGGTGGGGGGTGGGGGGAAGGGAGAGGGAAGGAGGGTTAAATCAGTACAGAAAATCACATCAGTCATGGTCAACATTGCAGAATGTGACAACAGGCGCCTGGCTTTTCAATTTCAGATGCCTTTGTTAGGATATTATAAAACTATTTACAACTTCGTTTTTTAAAGTACAACTTAATTAGTTTTCCACAACAAAATTAGAGTAGTAATTACTTCTGATACAAATAATCCTGAAATATTTTTACCAAACTGAAGATCAATGCAAAGAACTCCAGAATCAGGTTGCTGAAGACTGGCTTCCTGTGACTTTTGCCCCCCAACTGTGCATAAAAATGGGTTGCATCTTCTTCAGAATCCCCAAAACCATCAATGTTTGAAGCAGAAGTGAGGATGGCCAGCGACAATGATCTCACTTGATTTCAACAATGAGGGTACACAGAATAACACAGACATGTAAATTGATTACTCAATAGTTGGATAACCCACAAAAAGGATGGATCAATTGAGTACTGAAACGAAAGGCAATAAAATAAGAATGAGCAGCAGGAAATTGGAAGTACCAATCTTCCAATGATCCTTCAATTTACTATTAGCTTCCACTCGGTTAAGGGGGGAGCAAAGTTTCAACTTAACCAACCCATAAATGGAAGCTTGAGTTCTCGTAGCATCATTCAAGTGCTATAGTTCACATTGCGCTAAGACAAAGCCCCATTCTCCCTTCCTCTCGACATTAGTAGCTTCACTCGATTTCTTTGACCGCTTCACTTTCCCCGTCTTTAAAAAGAAAAGTTTTAAAACGACGACGTTGCCAACCAACAAGGAAGTATGTTTTTTCTCCCTTTTTTTTTTTTTTTTTTTCAGTTTGAATCGTCTAAAAAAATTAATTCTCAATTTTTATAATTAAATTTTTATTTTAAGTTTATTTTTCATTTTAAAAAATAGTCAAAACAATTATATAGCATGCATTAATTAAAACAAAATTTATTAATAATATACATATATATTTTTTTAAAAAAATAATTGATTTAAATTAAATTAATAAGTATAATATAAATAAAATTAATTTTTTCCTGTAACGGTTATCCTGCCTTCTTTCGTTAGTCCTCCAACTTTTTGGACGCCAATTGTGTGGTTGGTCGCATAAGAACTGTACGGTACGAAAACAGACCGCAACTCCCGACTTGCCCGCCACCGGCAGTTTCAAATTTTGGTTGACAACGCCAAAACAGCAAATCAACCGGAAAACCAAGAACCCTCTTCCCCAAAGCTATCTATTTTTCTCATTTCCTCTCTCTCTCTCTCTCTCTCTCTCTATTACTCCTCAAAAATAGCAAAAAATGATGACAGTTGAGAGAAACTCTCAACAGAGCAATTGTGTCCAATAGCTAAGACGGCAAAAATGCCGAGTTTTGCTCGTTGACCCCGCAATTGGTTTTCACTTCTATTTATCTCTCTTCACGTCATTACTTCAATTCCAGCTGCTGGGTGCCTCCTCCTTCGGAAGAAAGAGGAGGGCTTCATCCAATATATCACATTCAGAACCTTTGTTTTTTTTTTTTTCTTCTTCTTCTTCTTTTTTTATTTATAAAATAATCTTTTACATCACCGAACAAAGTACAATCAAGATGGCTCTAACACGCCATTCTCTTTTCAGTGCTACCCTTCTTCTTATTCTTCTCTCTTCGGTTGTTGCCAACGGGGTGGTCAAGCCCCAGAGCGTGACCTATGATGGAAGGTCCTTGATTGTCAATGGCAAGAGAGAGCTTCTCTTTTCTGGCTCCATTCATTACCCTCGTAGCACCCCTGAAGTAATGCAAACATGGGGATTTCCTCGTATTTTATTCCGTTTATTTCCATCTGAATGGAAGGAAATGGAACTAATTAAATTTTTTCTCAGATGTGGCCGGACCTCCTCAGAAAGGCCAAGCATGGAGGTTTGAATGTGATCCAAACCTACGTCTTCTGGAATATTCACGAGCCGGAGCTGGGCAAGGTGATATATAGATAATTTTGTAAACCATTGTATATTTCATCTTATTCAAAAGACATTGGACATGCTTTGTCCCTATGGTGGGGTAACTTTTGGATGCTGCTGCTTTTTTTTTTTTTTGGCAGTATAACTTTGAAGGAGAATATGACGTCGTGAAATTCATCAAGTTGATCGGAGAGCATGGATTGTATGCAACCCTCAGGCTTGGACCATTCGTCCAGGCCGAATGGAACCACGGGTATGATTTATTCCACTGGTTTTCAGTTCAAATGCGTGATGTTCTACATCTGCACTTTAAATCTTTATCAATTCATATTTTCTCTTACAATCTGTAATCTTATGTGAACATTTAGAGGACTCCCATACTGGTTAAGAGAGATCCCCGGCATCATCTTCCGATCGGATAACAAACCATTCAAGGTAATAATGCCACACAAGGTCAAATTTTTATACAAAGAAATTAATAACATTGAAGCAGATCACGTGACAAAGGCATCACATTTTTGCAGTACCACATGGAGAAGTTTGTGACGTTGATCATCAACAAAATGAAAACAGAGAAGTTATTTGCATCACAAGGAGGCCCCATCATCTTGTCTCAGGTTTTTCTTCATGCTGATAATCCTAACCTATGTCACTCAGTTGCTATGTCTTTTAACATTGAATCTCGCCTTGTTTTTAATGTTTTGTACGCAGATAGAGAATGAGTACAATACGGTCCAACTTGCATACAGACAGCTTGGAGATAGTTATGTTCAGTGGGCAGGAAATATGGCTGTGGGCCTGCAAACAGGAGTTCCATGGGTCATGTGCAAGCAAAGTGATGCTCCTGGTCCAGTGGTGAGCTTACTGTCTTTCGTGTATGAAATTTCTTATCTGAGGAACCTCCAAGTGCTATTGAAACAAAATCATAAAAAGAAGAGAATTCTGGATCTGCTTAACTATTTTGTCAACTAAAGTGCATGCTACGTGCAGATTAACTCTTGCAATGGAAGGCACTGTGGAGATACATTCACAGGACCCAATAAACCCAACAAGCCTCACATATGGACTGAGAACTGGAGTGCTCAGTAAGCATACAACTATTGATCTTGTTTGCAAATTATGTAATGTACTGCAGTTTAGTTGTTGACTTCCTGTGCTAATGCAAATTGGATCACAATGTCTCGTGTCACTTCAGGTTTAGAGTATTTGGCGACCCCCCATCACAAAGATCAGCCGAAGATATGGCATTTTCAGTTGCTCGCTGGTTCTCAAAGAATGGAAGTCTAGTCAACTACTATATGGTAGGAAGATACCTAAATCTCTCCTATTGCGTTCAGTATATTATTTTGTGAAGTGTATTAATCAATCATGCTATGTTTGTAGTACCATGGTGGGACAAACTTTGGTAGAACTGCCGCCTCATTTGTAACAACTCGCTACTATGACGAAGCTCCTCTTGATGAATTCGGTGGGGTTTGTGATCTCAATCTCTGATGTTCCGAGAAGCTAAAATCATTTTTATGCAGCTAACTGGACTTCCTTTCATGGATTGCAGGTCTGCAGAGGAACCCAAAATGGGGTCACCTCAAGGATTTGCACAAAGCTCTCAATCTCTGCAAGAAGGCTCTGCTTTGGGGCACTCCTGGTGTTACAATATTGAATCCTAACGCAGAGGTGAGCATCAGAACAAATATTTTACATACTGCCATTTCAAGAGCACTTCCCAACCAAAATATTCTATGATTTTCTATTTTGCAGGCCCGATTCTATGAGCAACAAGGGACAAAAAATTGTGCTGCTTTCTTGGCCAACAACAACAGCAGAGTAGCACAAACTGTTAGCTTCAGGGGTGGGGAATATTACCTGCCTCCACATTCCATTAGCATCCTCCCCGATTGCAAGACCGTGGTTTATAATACTGTCACTGTAATATTCCTTATCGTTTTGCTGTCTTTGGCTATAATCTCCCCGTTTCTTTGCTTGAAACTCATATTATCAATCGTTTAAGACAGGTTGTGTCACAACACAATGCAAGAAACTTGGTGAGATCCGAGAAAGCAAACAAGGACCTTAAATGGGACATGTTCTCAGAAGTCATTCCAAACCAACTTCCAGTGACATCCAAGACCCCAATGGAGCTCTATGGCATGACTAGAGACGTTACTGACTATGCTTGGTACACCACAACGTAAGTCTTTCTCATAACTAGCCCGCAGGATGGTATGATCTCATTCACAGCCTCTAAAACAGGAGCTACATTGTACAAGTTACACTGCAATAGTACCTGACATTTATGCGTATTTCTCATTCCAGCATTGAAATTGAACCCCGTGAATTGCCATTTAGAAAGAATATCTCCCCAATTCTGAGGGTGGCCAGTCTTGGCCATGCAATGGTTGCCTTTGTAAATGGAGAATATGTAGGTAAGTGCGAATAGTCAATTTTCTGTATCACAAAGACTTGTGTGCAACCATATTTATGGGAAGCTTAGAAGTATTCCCAAAGAACTAAAGCCCATAACTATTTAGGATCGGAACATGGAAGCCAAATTGAGAAGAGCTTTGTCCTCCAGAAATCTGTCAACTTCAAGCCTGGAATAAATCACATTACACTTCTGGGATCTCTTGTTGGACTTCCTGTGAGGAGCTTCTTATCACAACTAACCTACTTTTGGATCTTTGATGATTACTTCAAGAGTAGAAAACTAATTATGAATTATGGTTTTTTGTTTTTTTTTTTTCACAATATATATAGGATAGTGGAGCCTACATGGAGCATAGGTATGCGGGGCCTCGTGGTACTTCAATCCTAGGCTTGAATACTGGAACTCTTGATATATCATCGAATGGCTGGGGGCATCAGGTGCGAACTTGCTTCCTGTAGAAAGACACTGAGTTCAATCAATTACTGAAATTTGCATTCGACAATATAATGATAGAAAGTGGTTGATATTGTGCTCCAATTTATAGGTTGGTTTGACTGGAGAGAAGACTGAAGTGTACACAACTAAAGGAGCCAAGAAGGTGAAATGGACAAGAGTGGGGAAAGAGGGGGGACCTCCTATGACATGGTACAAGGTAATAATGAGACAATTATTTTGTTTGCATCCATCTTTGAATTCATAGATTTTTAGTAAATATGCTTGAGACTTTACTAAACTTGTTATGGTCCGTATGTGCTCTTGGTGCAGGCCCACTTTGATGCTCCTGAAGGAGATGACCCAGTTGCTGTCCGGATGACTGGTATGAGCAAGGGTACCATTTTTGTCAATGGAAAGAACATCGGCCGACATTGGCTGTCTTTTCTCTCTCCTCTTGGCCAGCCTACTCAATCAGAGTAAGCTTACATTCTTTTTTCCTTTTTCAACTCGTCAAAACGATCTTGAGATTATATACATGAAGTAAAGCCTCTATTTTTCAATATAGGTACCACATTCCAAGGTCTTACCTGAAGCCAACGGATAATCTGATTGTTATCTTGGAGGAGGAAAGAGCAAACCCTGAAAAGATTGAGATTGTGACGGTCAACAGAGATACAATATGCAGTTACATGACAGAGTACCATCCACCTAATGTGAAGTCCTGGGAGAGAAAGAAGAACAAGTTCCGCTCTGTAGTGGATGATGCTAAACCAGCAGCTCACTTGACGTGTCCAAATCACAAGAAGATTGCGGCCGTGGAATTTGCAAGCTTTGGTGATCCTTATGGTGCTTGTGGAGGCTACGCTCTTGGAAACTGCACTTCACCAGTTTCCAAGCAGATCGTTGAACAGGTAACATCTTGCTTTTTCCCCTTCATTATCAAATTATTTATTATTGTCTTCTTTGCTCCTAATCACTGAATGGGTCTTTTTTTCTGAACATGAATTTGATTAGCTTTGCTTGGGAAAAACTTCCTGCGAGATTCCAATTGAGAGAGAGCTTTTCCAAAAGACGAAGGATGAATGCCCTGACATCAGAAAGACACTGGCAGTTCAAGTGAACTGTGCCACAAGGGTAAACTAGAGTTGCATCAGATATATATCTAAAAGGGTCGTTGTAATGACGGGTTCGAATGTGATTTTAGATAGAGAGAGCTCCATGTTGGTTTTTAAGTATTCAAAGCCTATAATTTGTACCTCCCTCTTTCGCAGTTCTTTCATTCATCAATTTATAAGTTGTGGAGTTTTTCAAGTCGCTTTTTCAATTTTCTCCGTCTAAACAAAATCTCGCTATTCTCAAAGATAATCTAATACTTTTCTTCTTCTTCTTCTTCTTCTTCTTCATTTTAAAGAGAGAAAATAGGAAAGAGAGACAAAATTGTCTCTCTGCTTGTTTTGGGCCCAAAACAACCCCGAATCTACCCAAATACACTTATGAAAGAGCCTGAATCCTTGAAAAGCTCATTAGGAAAGGAAAGGTGAAACTGGGCTATAAGAGAAAATGGAAGCCCAATCGTTGAATAGAGACATTTCCAAATTTGTGTTGTCGTCAGGACAAGGTCGCCTGCAGCAGCCCCCTTGTCGGCTTGTGAAAGATAGTAAGGAATTTTTATTTTTTTGGTCAATGCGGAAGACTGGAAGTCTACAATAAGTAACAACTAAAACAAAATTAAAACAAAGATAGTAAGAGTTATTTGATGCGAAGTTGCTGCTTGTAAACCGTTTTTGCTCTTTGTGATGTTATCAGCCATGCTGCCTTGAGCGCAGAGAGTCTCATACAACGTGCAATATTAAACACAACACAATCTTACCCCCCCCTGCCGCTACATGAGCCCAACCAGATCGGCCCTGGCCCACTACCAGACTTGTCCCTTTCATAGACAAAATACACATGCGGCTTACGCCAGTCTAGCAAACTTCAGATCCCAACTCTGTCAAACATGCATGCATCTGGCGTTGTCGTGGAACATTAGCCTCTCGTAAAGCTTATATCTATAAAAGCAAATCCAGAATGTCCCCTTTTTTTATATATAAAAAAACAAAAATAATACATTTAATTTTATTTGTTTTCTCTCCTCTTACCTCTAGAGCCAAGACATTTAGGCCTGACGAAATACAAAAATTAGTTGTGGCTCACTTCCTAGGATGTCATAGAAAATGAGACAGATGCAGTGAAGGGATTTTCCTTTTTCATCTCTCTTCCTGACAAGAAGTTAGTCCTCAATTAGTGTGGCTTTAGAACATTGGAAAACTAGTGTACGTCCAGCACCCCATAGTGAGAGCAATTGGCCCGCCTTTGCTATTACGTTATTGCCCCCATTGGCGAGAACGATTGGCCTGCCTTTCCCATTACAGTATTACCCCATTGGTAAGAGTAAATGGTCTTTCATAAGCAAAGACGTAGCACTGCATAACTTTCCTGGCGTTACATAAAGTGCATGCCATGTAAATCTTCGTATATATATGTACATTGTGATTTGTGAAGACGAAGTTAGTGAACCCGCTTCCCAACCGACCTCTGCATCAAAGAAAATACCGACGCCCCTCTCCCTGGGACGACAAAACAATTGTACTGGGTTTGATATACTTACATTGGGCTGCATATCATTCAATTCTCTCAATCGTGTCTTTGTTGTGATATTATCAAGAAGCATTCCTCCTTCCGCCCTCCCCAGTACTCAGTTGCGTGATCATTGATTTACTCTCACAATTCTGAGGATTAAAAATTCTAAATTGGCTGAAGGTTATAAAATCTTTTACTTATTATGATTTTCTAACTTAGAGAGACGACTAAGGCATGGTGCATTGCTTAATTATTATTCATGTGTTTTACACAACAATTTAGAGCATGAAGTTTCTAATTCCAGAGTTTTGCATTTATCCCTAATGTGGATTGAGACAGTAACTTTCTTATGTTTATTAGGAGGAAAAGTAACTCTTGGGGGCCCCCTTGTTTTTGCAGAGATTGTAATTTACGTTGAATACTCGCCCAATTCTACAAATCGTATGAGAATCATATGAGCAAAATGCAAGGCACTGAAGATTATTATAACGAAAAGAAAAAAAATGCTATTCATCAAATCATCAGATACATGCATACAAAATAAGGAAAATATGACAATTTCCTATTTTATTTACAAGCAATTAGCAGCACCTGAACAAGTGCTCGGACTGTTCCCTCTTTACAGCATGAGAAAACGGCGATCCAACCTCAGACAATTTATCTGATGTTTCAGGGAACCAAAAAACAGAATCCTATCAATTAGGTCGAAACCACCAAAAAGATTAAAAATAAAAAATAAAAAATTTCAAGTTCTGTAAGAACCCAACATGACAACAGACTAGGATAAATGGAAGATAGCCAAGTACAGATCCCATCCCGCCCACTGATCATAATGTGACAAGACAGCCTCAACAAAAAATTTAGAAACTGACCTTGTTCACTGGCACCCGAAAATCTAGAGGAGCTAAAAATAAGCCATTATTGAGCAGAAAAGGCGTTACTTCCAATGTCCAATTTACAGCATGAACGAGTTCGTTACCCAGCAAGATTTGATCTAATATTCACAGTTCTGACCAATGAGCCAGAGCTCATGATAGATCAAACGATCCCTGTCCTTCACTGATTGCATAGAGCAGTTTCTTGTGCATTATTTCCTGTTTAACAAAAAATTAAAAAAAAATCAGCAATAAAGAATGCAAAAACAACATGATGACTGAAGATCCTTGTATAAATGATAAGAAATTATTTTCATCTCCACCTCTGCACCAGATACAGTACCTTGGTGGAGTAAGGAGGGAGCTTTAAGTAATTAGCGCAAGTCATGACACTAGGTAAGTCATTGTCTACTGATTCTGAAGGTCCAGTTCCATTTAAAGCCACATTCCCAGCAGATGAAGGATGCTGCATCCACACATGTCATGTTTACGTGCATCAGAGAAAGTTGGTATCAAACTTGACAACTTCTAACAAGCAGAAATAAAATGCCACTGGTCCTAAGTTGCTTGGAAGATGCCACCAACATGCATAAATGATGCTACCAATGTTACTGCCTCACAACAGACTCTGTTGAAAGAGGCAGCACAGAATCAATAGCTCAAAATATGAGTGAGAGAGAGAGTTGAAACAATATGCAAGTCTTAGTCAACCTCTCAATTTTAACTAAAAGAAAAGGGCCCCAAAATAACTGCCTGCCCGCCCACCCTTCCCCCCCCCCAAAAAAAAACAAAAAAAAAGAAAATGCTAGGACCAATCATGCCCCAATAAAGGAAAATAACAATTCAAAAACACAGCTCTGATGGATAAAAATTTAAAACTTTTTATGAGGCGTTTCACCGTACCTTTCTCACAATTGTCAATTTTGGATTCAGCACTGCCAACCCACCAGGAGGCAACCTAGGTGCACCAGTTACAAACTGGCAAAAGGCACGTTGCTGCTCTGCTGTAAATTCTCCCATAATCTCAAGTAACTAAAAACGAGACACCAAATTCATCAGCGCTTAGAGTATAAAGCCAAAGAAATGCAGCCAAAGTCAAGGTAGATAACATACATTAATAATCGCAGGATTCTTGGCAGTGTACCCGTGGTCGAATTTTATATGGTCAACAAGGGTCTCAGGCTACATAAGTTGAAGAATCTTAGAATAATGTTAGACACAGAATTAAGTCATGTAATGCATAGACTACACAAATAATTATGAGATTACCTCCCACAATTCTCTACGCCCACAGAGCAAATAGTCCAATTCCAGTGGTGTAAATATTTGCAAGGATGAAATATCAAATACCTAATCATCATGCAACACAAGAGCAAGCAATTAAATGGAAGACAAGGATAAGGTATCCAGAGATCAAATATTAGATAAAATGAACACACAACAAAAATAGATAAGCAGAAATAATTGGCCTACTGGACCCTTTAAACTATGGTCCATGGACACAATCAGGAGGTTTTGTAAGCTCGAACATTACAAAGGTCCATCAAAACATCAAAGATAAATCAAATTCTAAGCTTTTCCAAGATACAGAACATGTTTCACCTGATTAAACCCAGCCCTAAATGCTTCCATCTGCTGCATAATCCCAGCCTTCACTGTTGCATCAACTATCAAGGATATGTATTCCTCAAGGTTATTGGCATCAACCTGGAGGTTATATTGCAAAAACAGGGGGAAAAACTCAAAAAATACAGTAGCAAGAAAAGCATTTAAAATTACAAAAAGATTTAGGTTTTGAAAACATTTCATACACTTTCATCTCCAGGCTTCACAAGGTACTCTGGATATCCAGGAAGAGTAAAATCCAAGCAAAGATCTTCAACTGGGGCCCCCCGAAAATGTAAATCAAGATTTGCATCACAACTATCACCCATTGTTTCCAAATGGTGTTTCCGACAAACAAGAGCATGCAATTCTTGCAGTACCTTCCCAAATTCAGGGTCAAAAGAGATAATATCATACAGATCAAGCTCCTGCAATAAATTGAGGGCATAAATATTTATACCATAAACAATTTTAAAGCTCATCAACAATGCATTCAATGAAGACAATACTGAAATAATCTTACTTGACCAAGCACAAGCCTGTAAAATGCCATTGAAAGTGGCAGGTCTAAAAGCCTTCCATCTTGGAGAGCTTTGGCCATCACACATCCAAGTAGACGGAAATACTCAATAACCTTATAAAACTGGCTACCCTCAGAAATATCAGCATTTGGAGGCCAAGGTCGAGGATACAAACCAAGTGGAGCTTGGACAAGATCCCCATCAATCACAACACCATTTTCACCCTTGTCATCATCTCCATCAACTTCCATTAAGTGTTTGTCTGAAGATGAATTTGACCGCCACATTCCAAGTGCAATTTTTTGTAGGTCGTGACTTAAAAGTGTGTAAAACTCCAATGTTGGACCCAACCCAGTACCCTCTTCACCAAAATATTCCACTTCGAGCACAGCTTTCTGGGTAGAATACATTTCCATCACTTTTGCAGCAGAATCCAAAATGCGGTTTCTGGAAACACGAACCTTTTGCCGTGGTAACCTCCCAACCCTGGCCTCTCTTTCATTTGCTGATGCATGACCATCAGCACCCTGCTGTTGCTGTAGACGATATAATGCACGAGACAACCCAAATGCAGTTGAATAGAAGTATTGCCGTCGTGTCTCAAAAGGAAACAAAAATGGACATGCCTTTGTCAACTGATAACACCATGATGGAAGACTGCCACTGCACAATGCAAGGCCATCCTGGAGTTGTCGAGCTAATTTAGGAGTGAGCTTACTGTTAATGAACTCTTCAGCAGAGACCCTTACACCAGTCATATTCAGCTCATCCAAACTCGAGATTTTCCCCTCAGCAAAATTTTCAGAAACTAATTGAGCTCTAAGACGAGGTGCGAGTTGGTTCAAGCCTTCTAGTACTCGCAGCAGTGCCAATATGTTATAAGTAGGATTAGATTTCTCCAGATCGCAAGGAAGCTCCCCTTGTGCAATGCTATCCAAAAGTGATGCACGATGCAACTGAGAATCAGAATTACAACTGGAAGAAGAGACTGCTTTTGTGGACTTTGATGTACTGGTACAATTTAAGTTTCCAGCTGATCCCCTATCAGCTTGGCCATCTGCCCTCTGGTATGTGATGGTATATATATCACTCCAAAGCCTGCTTCCATCACCAGATATGAAATCACTGCCACCATATCTGTCATCCTCCTCTTCATCCAAAACAAGCTGACGCTGAATGGCCTGATAAATTGTCAAATGACTGTTTAGTTGCTTTCCACCAGCCATAAAGATTAACTTTGGGGGATCATTAGGACTACCAAACAGTGGTCTTCCTTGTCGATCTCTGCCTCCCCTGATGCCTCGACCATTAGCAGATCCTAGACCAGTCATTGCAGCAGCTGCAAATGACATAGCACCTCTTGAGCCATAAGGGCTACCACTCCTAAAATCAGTAGAATCTGAGCTTCTAACAGTTCCAGCCCTACTACTCGAACCAGAAGCAGGGTTAGATTGTCCGTCATTTGTCGCTGAAGCATCATTATCTTCGGCCGCATCACCTAATTTTACATCATGAACTTTTTCGGACATGCAAACAGGGAGAGAATCATCCCGTAGCACCTGGGAAGGCCAACCAAAATCAAATTAGCTAATTGGGGGGAGAAAAGTACCTTAATTTGGTGATCATTCTATTCACTATAATTGATTAGTCCTCTTGGTTCAGGAAGCACCTCTTGATTATTAAAAATTCTAATCATTCAGGCAGAAAACTACCGAAGTTTTTATCACCATGGAAAAAAGGGGGAAGAGAGATCAAAAGGGGAAAAAGAAGTAGAGAGATTCCCCCTGGGGAGAGGGGGTGGGTGAGGGAGGAGGACAATATACATCACTATCAACCGATGAATTCAAAGAACATACATCTTCATTGTCTCCATCATCAGAGATGTCATCATCTTCAATCACCAATGCATCATCAATCTCCAAAGGAGATATTTCTAGTCCACCGTCCTATCAAAAACCCACAAGAAAATTATAAGAGAGTCGATGCGTTAAACAAAGAAAACAAGGCACCAGCTGCAAAAGCCCACTTCTCAAACCAAAACCTATCACTTAAAACAATTCCTAGCAACACTTGATTCACGTACAACCCAGTCTCCAAAAGAAACCAAATTAAAAACAAGTTACCTCAGAGCTTGAATCCCCATCGGCAGGTTTCATCACTGCATCTTTATCTAATGCTGCTCTTCTACGAGTGGCATTTCTGGTTTGAGGTCCTTTTGGTTCCTCCTGGGCAGGCTTCAAAACAGCTTTACCCTTTCCCTTTGACAAGATTGTGCTTTTCTCCAGCACAGGACCCTTTGTAGTAGCACTTCCTATGTTAACAGATGTTCTTGATCTTGAAGAATGACGACGAATGGAAGTGTTACGAGTGGAAGTAGATGGAGATGATGCCCCAACTTCAGCCACTGCTGTCCCCAACTCAGAGTTTCCTGCAGATGCTGAGGGCTTTTGACCAGATTCACCTCGCTGAACTCGGGGCCAAAGAAATTCCTCGACAGCTGCTAAACTTGCCAATGGATCAATAAGGACAACATTCGAAGAATAATCACGGAGGGATTTTTCCCCATGGGCACGACAAAGACTCAGCTTAAATGGATGAGACAATGCACTCAACCCAGAAGAGAGACGACCACTTCCACTGGATGACCTAGATGAATGGCTCAAGACAACAGGAAAACGCTCCAAGGATGACAAAGCACTTTGCAGCTTCTGAACTAAAACAGTCATGGGAACTCCCTTCCTTCCACTAATGCTGAAAGGAAGAGCAAGAGCAACAAATGACTTAAATCTTCTAAGTGCTTGCTGATGAAGCTTCGGGAGGCTAGCTTCTGAAATTCTCTCCTTGGAGAAGTAACCGCAAGAAAAGTAATTCAGCAAGGCTCCAACGACACCACTACCAATGAACTCAAATGTGGACACACCATCCCCTTTACTTAATTCATCCAGCATTTCAGATATCACCCCTATCAAGTGCTCTTCCTTATTGGCAGAATTATCAGCAAAGTGAGACCCACAGGTTTTAGATTTCCCTTTCACTTTTGTGTTCTGGTCATCAACACCAGCATTCAATTTCATGCAAAGATCCTTCAAACGTAAAAGATCATCGGTAACCCCAGCTTCTGAAGTCCCCTGGTCCAAGGGAAAGTACTTATCCTTAAAAGCTTTAGCACATGCACTAACAGTCATGCGAAGATTGGAATTGATAGTTGGAATATCTATACAACTCGGAGGTGATCCAACATTTTCTGAAACTGGATTCTTAGATTCCTCGGAAGAATTTACTTCCAGACCTGCATTGCCACTACGGCGTTTGTAACGCCTAGAACGTGAAGATGATCCAAGTATAGAATTATTATCCTTCCCAGCAGAAGATTCTTGAGCTGTCGAAGTGTTTGGACTTCCTGCTAAAATAAGTTGATCCACAGCATGAACAACACCTTCTCTAACAAACATTTTAGAAAAAGTTCCAGGAAGTTTTTCCATAAGAATCTCAGCAATTTGAAGGGAAGGAACCAAGACAAGTGGATCCTTCCACGCTAACACACCGGCTAAGAAACTGAGAGAAGAAATCATAAACATAAGTAAATATTTTGACTAAGCACTGACGTGAGCATGCCAAGAGATCATACACAGATCAAATTGTGTACCTAGATATGTTTGTCACATTTAACAAAGATTTAATCATCTCTGCACTGCTGAAGTACATCAATTTCCCAATCACTGAAAGACATTTGTGACGAACAGGGCTGTTGACACTGGAACCATAGATCTGCTTGACATGCAAATGATGCTACAATGAAGCAAACAAGAAACAAAACTCTAGCCAAATGATACACACAGCAAATCCACCCAACACTAACCTGTATCATCACAGGTAGAAGATCCATACCAAATTGCTGCAGAAGCTCTGGCTGATCATTTAGTAGTTTCTCTCTAGTTGAAACCTCAAGCACATTTCCGTTTGCATCATCTTGTTTAGCAGAACTGCTTGAAGGAGACTTCTTTGCAACAGATCCTTTCACAAATGTATTAGAGGTGAGAGGAAGGGAGATTGTTCCTTGAGGAAGTTGGGGAAGAAGCTCATTTGTGAGATTGACAATCTCAAAAATCTGTGCAGCAAAATAACAAACCAAAAAAGTTTAAACATGTATTCGGGAATTTTTTTTTTTTAAGTGTAGGCTGGAAGAGTTAATCCATTGATGTTATTATGGAAAAAAAAAGAAGATAAAAACACAAAGCCAAAAATTAGGGAATTAAAAGACATTTGAAAAAACCAAAGGGTGTCAATTCTAAATTGAGAGAATCATGAAAACACAAAGCCAAAAGTGCTTTTGCGTAGATGTTAGGAAAGCACAAGATACATTTAATAACAAAGACAAAAATCAAAAGCTAATCAGCACAACAGAAGTCCCACTTAGTTAGGCCCCTTTTAATAACATAAAAAAGTAAGGGAATTCAAGTATATTCATATTGCATGTCCCTAATGAACTTAAAACTGAAACTTGAATAGAAATAGATCTACCCAAAAAATAATTTTGAAATATGGATACCTAAAGTAAAGAAATAGATGACAAAAAGAAGATCACTAGCACATTGGAAAGCAAATATTATGCAGAAAGTGGTGCAGCATGTCAAATTCCAGGGCTCAGGCAAATTTCTTCAACTAGTACCAAGGACATAGACCCAGCCATTGTAATCAGCGGGAATAAAAACCAGTATAACAAGAAGCAAGTACCTGCTCTGAAGGTCTACTTAGAGCCGGAGGAAACGATGAGTTAGCAGAAACACCAGAACCTGATAGTATATCTTTAAGAATGCCACTGATTCCAAGGAGAAGTAGGGTTTTGGCTCCTAGCGGGGACCCACTTGCACAGGTGGACAGCAATCGGATTAGACCCTGCATAAATGACATCAGCCAATGGCAGACTGAATGAAAACAGGCATAAAACTTAAAGCTGTAAGCAGTGACTTCTTTTACCGTATACGTTGGTGGGCTAAGAGATGCCTGTCCTCCTCCAGAATTGCTGGTGGAAATAAGAGAGGCAGCTTGTGTGACTAGTCCATGATTACATAGTTCATCTACTTTGTCTGGACATGAAGCAAAGGCTTCAGCAATCCGAGTCAAACAAACTGACGCATGCTCCAACACCTACAACCAGTGAAAATAGGATGGCATAAAAGAAACCAACAAGGCATTTGTTGGCATTTGCTCTGACAAAGCAAAACCTTACCTTTGCATCATGGTAATGAAGAAGATTTGTCAACAAAGGAACTGCCTCCATCACGAAGTCAGCTGCATCTGATGGGAGTTTCTTGCACATGTTTGCAGCAGTGGATAATGCTACTCGCTGAAAGAATAAATAGCAAGAACCTCAATAAGAAGGGGAAAAAAAAAAAAAAAGAAGTGCACAAGACTATGGTCAATGCACACACATAGCAAGATTATTATATATAAAAATTCAAGAACTCAGTTACCTGAACGCCAGTAGAGAAGAAATCCAGGTATGAAAGAACTGCCATCAGAGCACCAGCTCGCAGACATGCAGTTGGATGCTCCTGAGAAATTTTCTTCAATGCTTGCAAAGACTGTTTCCATAACACCAACCACAAACCTCAGTTATAAGCATAGACACATTTAGTCAAGGCAATTTGACACTTTCTGCGTAATAATACAAGACCAGGGCAGACAGTAACTAGTTAATCAGTATATGATTAATGTAATTTATCAAATGAAAATATAAACGTCAACATTTTACCAATCAAAACTGGTTTCAAACGAACCTGTTCAGCCAAGTCCATATATTCAATTGAAAGCAGCCTCGCAACAAAGCATGGTACAGCACCATAATGTACAACGGCAGCACAAGATGAAGGCAACACATCACATAAATGAGTGATTGCCCTAGCTGCAAGCAGCATAATATCTGGATTGTTCTCGTGATTCAGCAATCCAACCAGCACGGGCACGAAAGAATCCACAGAGAAAGTACTCAAAGATTCCTCAGTTCCAATTGACAGCATATCACATAGCTGCGTTAGAGCCTCCACCTGCTTCCCTTCCTCTCCGTCAGCTCGCAATCCAGATAATATTTTTTTCAGCCTACCAGATTGATGCGAGGATGACGCAGATGGCATCCCCGAAGAAGGTAAGAGATCATCCAGACCTGCACCGAGCTTCCGCAATAGACCCTGGAGTGCACTGCTTGCTGAGGTTAAATTATGGTGAAAAGTTCCAATTCCGCCACCTTCACTGTCGTTATCATCCTCATCGTTTGGGTTATTATCACCGGAGTCCATATTTAATCGTAAGCTATCCCTGTCTCTATCCCTATTCTCACGAACCCTAACCTCGTGTTCTTTCTCTTTACCTTTATCTGAGGAGGATTCGTTTCTGGCACGGCGGGTACGGGAGGAGGACTCCACGGGGGTGGTGGGATCCATAGGAGCAGGACGAGAACGAGTGAGGCGAGAGCGGGTGGTAGGAATTGAAGGAGCGGCGGAGACGGTGGTGGAAGTCGAGGAGGAGGTGGTAGCGACGGGGGCGGCGGCAGAGGTGGAGAGGCGGGCGCGCTTGTGGGAGCGGGTGGTAGGACGAGAGGAAGAAGATGCAGGGGCTGTTGAGGAGGCCTCCGCCCGCTTGCGGCTCCGAGTTTCCATACAAGAACTAAAACCCCCCGATCAAATCCGCGGTCGCGATCACGCCGCACCGGATCGCGAGACAACCCTCTGCATCTGACTGTCACGGAATCAAAAACCCTTAAAAAGATTAAATATCAAGAACCGGCTGTTTCTTTTCCTCCTCCTCCTCCCCCCCCCAAAAAAAAATATCAGAACAGACAGCAATAAAACCCCCCAGTTCGAAATCCTAAAAATCAAGCTCCCAGTGAGCGATTGCAAATGCAATTGAATAGAATTGGCTGGCCAATTTGAGAGAGAAAGACAGAAGGAAGACAGAGAGAGTAGGGAAGGGTGGACGAGAGAAACCCTAAAGAGCGGACTTGACTTAATAAGGCAGAAAGGGCCGGCGAGAGCGTGCGAGAAAGAGAGAGAGAAGAGACTTTCTGTTCGGTTTTTCTGTTTTTATATGCTTCGCTTTCGCTTAAAAGTGACTGCTGTTTGTTTCGTAATTGTGCAACCACTAAAAGATGCCATTTTGGGCTGACGCGTGCGTTGGGCGCCGAAATGAATCCCTCTCCGCTTGCTCCGCCTCCTCTGGGGAATGGTTTTCTTTTAATTTATTTACTTATTGTGTTAATTAATTAATTTTGTATTGTTTTTTTCTCCACTCTCTCGTAACTTTATGCGATGCCTGCATCAATCTTTTCAAACAAATACCTGCACCAGTCTGAAATACTGAAAAAAAAAAACAAACAAAACAAAGCTACAATACAAATCAAAAGAAGTCTTTGTGGGGTTTAATCTGCGTAGTATATGCTGTCTTAGTTTCAATATTATCGAAAGAGCGTGAGATATCTGTCTTTAAATTCATCCTAACCATATCATATTGTCTAGATTTTTTGTTAAACTTTAACATTGATAAATATCAGAGTATTAGATTTAAAAATGAGATCTTTAAAATTAATGTCCAAGCATCCCAGGTTTCATATATATATATATATATATATATATATCTTGTCTAATAAATCCAATCAAAAAAAATGTCGAAAATTAGTTATGAGCAACTTGTTTTTTCAGTATTCAGTTAGACTGGCTTGATTTTTCAGCCATGGCATGCCCTGAATTCAGTAATCATGACATGATCAGCTTCTGGCTTGAAAAAAGAAAGAAAGAAAAAAAAAGTAACTCAAGAAATTCTGGCATAAGCGGTTAAAATTAAAGATGGTTCTTCAATTTTTTTGATCTTACAGTCTTTTTTTCTTCTTTTTCAACGCCATAATGACATTAAAAAAAAAAATTGATGTGCTGTAGAATTCTGAAATCTACCGTCGTGGTTAATTAGACCAGGGCCTACCATAATATGCATCTACACATTAATATTTAATTTGTATTTTAATATGCAGCGGCCTACTTTTGTATCATAATAATAGGGTTTCTAAAGTTCTGCTAAGAATTATAATTATATTTTAAAAAACTGTATTTTACATTAAATATAAAATTTTTAATATTTAATAAATTATAAAATTTATATTTAATGAAAGTGTATTATTATTTAAATTTTTATTTTGAAAATACAATATTTTGATATGACAAAAAAAATACAAGAGATATATTGCAATTAAATTACTTTTTTTAAAATTAAATTTCATTATTATATAAATTAATCATAATTTAATCATATACAAAATATTATTTATTATTTTATCAATTTTCTATTTTTAAGATGATAAAAATAATTATTAGGTAATTAATTATATTTACTATTAACATACTCTGTTACTATTAATTTATCAATTACAAAAATAAAATAACAAGGTCAAAAGAATGCCAAGTAGATCCAGCTGCATTCATGGCATTGGATTGGAATGTGCTTGAATAAAATTGTGCCCAGAGATTGTATCGACCCCAGCTGGTTGCAATTTCAGTAGTTGCATACTTCTAGCTTTCTTTTCTTTTTTTCTTTTTTTTTTTCGACACACCTGAGCCCATGAAGACACCATATTGGACCGAAAACTCCGTGGACCCAAATTGATCTGCTCGTTGAGAGGACTTAATTGAGTAGCAACGATAAACTTCATTGCTTTATAAAATTTAATAATAGAGTCATTTAAATTTTTAATTAAAAAATAAAATTGCAACTATCTGCTATAAATGAAAAAGTACAAAGTGTGTATATATAGTTAAATATAATTAATAAAATAATTTTCTCTTTTACTATATATATATATATATATCTTTTATGAACAATATACACGTGTACAACTGAGAAAATGACAAGAAGGTAATAGTACGATTTTGGAGCGGCTTTTCCTTTCACCATCATCCACCGGATCAAATGATTGACTTTCTGTTGAGGTGCTGACAAGAAGCTAGAATAGAAATCCTGTTGATTGAGAAATGCACCGGGGAAAAGACAACATTATCCACGATAGCATTGGTATTTCATCTCTGTTATGGGCGTCGGCAATCCTTACTGTCAAGAGAGGAGAATCGGAAGAACTCTCTTCACCTAAAGTCAGACACGTGTCCAACCTTTTGAAACCCCCATTCAGTTCGAAGAAGCGATTGGCCGCCCTCCTAGAACTCGCTGAACACTGCCCGGTGGCCTTTTTCAATGGACCCCACAGGTGCTGGATGCCTCGATTTGGAAAACAGAGCACATTGTAACGTGTTTGTCCTGAAAGCCAAACGGGAAGGAATGATCTTTAAGCTGAGAAAGCCCACCCAAGCAAATGCGCCTGCTCGCCGTTAAACCGCTACTTCTTTTCTCCAGGTCAACAGAACCGACGCTCTAATTCAGCAATCTCACAATCACGTAAAACCACATCAGCATATCTAAAAAAAAAAAAAGATAATTTAAAAATAGAAGAAAGCTTCAACTTCCTATACTCGACCGAAACGCTCCGCCACTTGCTGCTGTGTTTAACATTTCTTTACTCTCGCTTCGCTTCCCTCCAAACCTCCTTTGACGTGGTAGCAACGAGGAGCCGTCGAGGACATATCAGTCATTCTCTGTCTCTTGCTTTTAATATTCACAGTAGGCGCGTGATCCGAGAAGTCGAGGAGATTTGGATGACGTGCTGTCTTGGAAAATAATATATTATAATATAATAATACTGAGATTAATTGGTAAGCTAGAGAAAAGAGAGAAAACGAGACGGTATTTTTATCGGACTCGAGGCTGTTTGGCTGGCCAGAAACTGAGAAGAATCGTGGAAAATGGGGTTTTTGAGCACGATACTCGGTTTTTGCGGATTTGGAGTCGGGATTGCGGCGGGAATCGTGATCGGCTATTACTTTTTCATCTACTTCCAACCCTGCGATGTCAAGGCAAGGTTTTCATATCTCTCCGCTTCTTGCACTTGATCTGATGCCAATTTGTGTTGCCTCCATTCATATTTCCTTGCACATTTAAGTGTACACGGAGACGTTACCATGCTTTTGGTTGCTTAGAGAAGGAGGAAAATAAGATGGGCTATTTGTCCACCTTTCTATCATCGTCATCATTATTTTAATTATCCCTATTTAAACAGTAGCAGATAAATGGATTTGAATTTTTGAGGATATTGATTTCCTTGTTCTGTTTGGTTGTCTAAAGGACGAATTTTGGAGTAGCCGCTCGATTATGGTTCAAATGATGGTGGTTTGACAGCTCTGGGTGGCCTTTTTAATTGAAATATAAAGTGATGGAAATTTGCCTTAGTTCCGAGTTCAGAGATCTCTAGTGTCGATTTTTTTATTTTTTAATGTTGTTTGGATTGTTTCCTTTGACAGGATCCTGAGATTCGTCCTTTGGTTGAGCAAGACTCAGATACTTTGCAACGTTTGCTCCCGGAGATACCTCTTTGGGTGAAAAATCCAGATTATGATCGTGTAAGCGAGTATGCTTTTTTATTTCGGGTGCAGACGTTGGCTTTTGCTTTGGCGAACTTACTTACTGTTGTTTCTGATATTTCATAGATTGACTGGCTCAACAAGTTTATTGAGTACATGTGGCCTTATCTGGACAAGGTTCATTGTCTATGCCCACTACTTCTGGTTTTGTCTATTAGCAGCTCATTTCTTCCCACTACGTTTTGGTTTTGAATATTTTTTACTCCTGCGCTTTTTCTTACTTAGGCCATTTGCAAGATGGCGGAGAATATTGCAACTCCAATAATTGCTGAGCAGACCCCAAAATACAATATTGAATCAATCAAATTTGAAAAACTTACACTAGGGTCTCTGCCACCAACCTTCCAAGGTGAACAGAAATCTGATTTACTTCTTTACTTAGTATTCCTATTCTTTTACAAGTTGTTGCCTAAACAAAGTAATATAGTTGCACTTGGAGGCTTTCTAGTTGTTGGAACTTAATTAATAATGAATTAGTTTGCTCTAAGATCCTATGTTGATGTTGTATGGACACTTTGTCGCAAACCTCTGTGCTTGTGAAGGGAAAATAAAAAACTGTGTTTAAAATTTGGCTTCTTAGTGTTATCAGAAGTATATTCCTTCATTTAAGGTTTATTTTCTTTTATTGACTATCAACGTCAAAGATGATGATGGAAATTTTAATTGTTAGATATGATGTCTAATTTGTTTCAAAATTCTAAACTTGAATTTTTTTCATTTTTGTGAATCTTTTGGTTATTAGGAATGAAAGTCTATAACACTGATGAGAAGGAGTTGATTATGGAACCTAGCATAAAATGGGCTGCAAATCCCAATGTCACTGTAGCTGTCAAAGCTTTTGGGCTGAAAGCAACTGTTCAGGTTATAACAGTGTTCTAGTTTAGTTGTTGAATTCTTCTAGCTGAGAAGGAACACATTCCGTTGTACTAATTGTATCTTGGATGTCTGTCTTTGATCATGTTTGTTTCATATAAATGCAGTTGGTGGATCTGCAAGTTTTTGCCTCACCTCGTATAACCCTGAAGCCCTTGGTTCCTAGTTTTCCTTGCTTTGCTAAGATTTTTGTGTCTCTCATGGAGAAGGTTGGTGGTTCTCTTATCTTATGGTAAAATGTAAATATATATATATATATATATATATATATTGGTTAGTTCCTCTTTACCCAGAGACTTCTGTGCATGAGCTATATTGGCAGCACCAAGTGTTGTGGCATGAGTAGTTCAGTCTGGTTTGTTCCCTATTGCTATATTCCTAAGTCACAATAGATAAAAATTTATATAGGTTCAAAAAGGATTGTATGAAACAATTATGTATGATAGGGTTTTCAGTACTTTTTATTTTGTTTTCATCAGTTTCATATGGCTTCTTGGAGCTTACTCACTTGGATTAATTCATCTTTCCTGATTTGTTACTTTTAAGTTATTTCTTGCACCTCCCATGCTTTTAAATATTTACATATTAGTAAAGGTGTCAAAGAAATATGAGAATGCAAGTCCCACCAAATTCTTGTGCCAAAGTTGTTTATGGGATTTGCTATATTGGCAGATTAAGGCATATGAAATCCAAAGTTTGTACTTGAGTTTTGTTTTTTAAGCATGCTATACACTGCTGGGTAAAGTTTATTGCATGGATGAAATTTTTCTGGCCATATTAAATTTGCTATGTGGTTTTTTGTGTGAAATCTTGTTGCTTGAAACCAAAGCTTACACTGTTATTATCATTCCTATATATTTTGTCTTTTGATCTCACAGCCACATGTTGACTTTGGACTCAAACTCATTGGAGCTGATCTTATGTCAATACCTGGCGTCTACAGGGTTGTTCAGGTGGGTACTGCTATTTGTTTACTTTTCCAATCCCTTTAAACTAAGCCTTTGGCCAACCGATTGGCAGCACATTGAACTCTAATAAATTTACAATAACTGGAAACTGTAATAGCTATTTGAATATTCTTAGCCCTTTTTAATCGATTTCGAGCTATTTCTTATTCAACAATGCTATAAATGGCTTTTCCTTGCAGGAGATTATCAAAGATCAGGTTGCAAACATGTATCTGTGGCCTAAAACTCTAGAAGTAACAATCTTGGATCCTTCAAAGTATGTTTCTATACTATTTTGAGAGTTTTTTGTGAGTTATCATGAACTTTAGTTTTCTTTTTTATCTATGACAAATTATTTTGATATCAACTGCATGTTTTGGTGTGGTGAATCAATTGAAAATTGCAGAGCCCTGAAGAGTCCTGTGGGAATCCTCAATGTGAAGGTTGTGAGGGCTATGAAACTTAAGAAAAAAGATCTGCTTGGTGCATCAGATCCATATGTGAAAATCAAGCTCACTGAGGATAGGCTTCCATCTAAGAAGACCACTGTGAAGCACAAGAACCTGAACCCTGAATGGAATGAAGAATTCAATTTAGTTGTTAAAGATCCACAGTCCCAGGCTGTAGAATTTCACGTTTATGATTGGGAGCAGGTACACAAACTTTTACTTGCTTTTAGAAGTTATAAAATTTATTATATGTGTATCTCAAGCTCCTTTTTATTTTTATATTTCTTCACTTAGGTTGGCAAACATGACAAGATGGGCATGAATGTGGTTCCCCTGAAAGAACTTGTCCCAGAGGAGCCAAAGGTTTTGACTCTTGATCTCCTTAAAAACATGGACTTGAATGATCCTCAAAACGAAAAATCGCGTGGGCAACTAGAGGTGGAATTGACATACAGACCCTTCAAGGAAGAGGACTTACCCAGAAGTTTTGAAGAATCGCAGGTGGTGCAGAAGCCTCCTGATGGAACTCCTTCTGGCGGAGGTGTGCTGGTAATTATTGTTCATGAAGCATTGGATGTTGAAGGAAAGTATCACACTAATCCATCTGTGCGGATTCTTTTTAAAGGGGAGGAGAGAAGAACGAAGGTATAAATTTATTAATATGAATCTGGCTTTAGCTTTATGAATATGTTGAAATATATCTTATAAGATCATTTTGAAACATTTTCGGAAAATTTTGTTGGAAGAAAGCTTAGAGGATTTCGCTTTTAGTTTAGGTCTGTTTTTCATCCTAATGTTATGTTTCGGTACACGGTCTCGTCAAATAATCTACTGTTTTTCCTTTCAACAGAGGTTTTTGATTTAATGAAAGTATTGATTGCCTTCACGTAAATACTCTTTTCTTTTTGTCATTTGTTATGTGTTCTGGTGATTAGATCGGTGGAATGGAATTTCTTTTGGAAAATAAGAATCAGGCTAGATGTTGCAATGTATTAATTGCAGAGAGCATTTATATTGTGAGGCCAGCAAGTATATGACATCTGTGGCTAGTAATTATTTCATTGATGCAGCCTGTAAAGAAGAACAGAGATCCAAGATGGGAGGATGAGTTCCAGTTTATGCTCGAAGAGCCTCCCCGTCATGATAGGCTACATGTGGAGGTTGTCAGCACTTCCTCAAGGAACCTGCTTCATCCAAAGGTATGCGCTTTATTTTGCTCCATATTTTGCCCATGTGGTGGGAACAGAATACTACAGAACATTGCTTGTTTTAGCTGTTGTGATGGCAATACATTGTTGCAACATCTTTGAGCACCAAGTCTTCTACAGGATATAAGATTGTCTACATCTTATATCGAGGAAATAAATTAGATTTCTGTTAACAAATTCAAATCCTTGGTAGAAGATTGCTTGTTTTTGTACATCCTTGGGGCGACAGAACACCACTCAGCAAAGGGAGCAAGTTATGGGTCTATATACCATTGTTTGAAAGCCTTGTTCAAATTATGCATCTTGATTGATAGTTCAGACTTCAAAATTATTAACTTCATCTGTTAACGTTTTTATCTTGGAATTTTGAGCATTCACAGAGGTGTTGCCGAGACAAAATATTTCATGTGTTTGTTGTTCTTTAATCAGGAACCTCTAGGTTATGTGGACATCAGTCTCATGGACGTTGTTAACAATAAAAGGATTAACGAGAAATACCATCTTATAGACTCGAAGAATGGAAGGATACAAATCGAGTTGCAGTGGAGAACAGCTTCATGAGCTCATGAATATCTTTTTTCTTTTTTAACGAGTGACGCGTATCAGTGAGAAATTGCTTTGTGCTTAGTATAGCGCACGAATGGAATATGCTTCACTTTTCTCTTCTGAATTCATCAATTCTTTTTCGTTGCTTTTGTATACGCGGGCAATAAAGTAAAACAATTATCTATTGTTCACACGGTTAAGTGGGTTGGTTTTATATTCGCATACGACCTACGGTGGAAATCGTTGCTTGTAAAATATTTGAAAGCCGGAATCTTGATGTCAGACTTTAAATGCGCTTCGACTATAGCTCCACCGTTGAACTCACTCTAATTGCTATACAGACGCAATTAAAAAGTTGACAGCCGATCAATCTCCTTTTTAATTTTTATTTTTTGTCTCCTGCCAGAGTAAATCAAATTAAATTGTCGTTATTCCTGGATGGGATGGAAGCAGCCATTTTCATAGAAAGTCATTATTTTTGGATACGGAGGTTACCACCCGCCTGATTTTTGCACTAATTGGGCTTTCATTGTGTCTAAATGGTATGGTCCAAAACAATACAATAAGATCCAAGTTCGAGCATCTTGGGGCCTGGCCATGTATCCATAAAGATCCTGACGTCATCGGCTTCTCGAAGCCCGAAATTGACAAATAATATCCTCGGCTTCAACTTCATATCCATTTCCTTTTTATCTTTTCTTTGCCCCGTTGACCATCTTTTTTTTTATTGCTTCCACCACAGTTTTCTAAGTTCTCCAGCTGATACTTGTAACAATCTCCTCCTCCGATTCCCGATGGCGTTACCGATCGTCGACACCGATTACCGCAAGGAGATCGAAAAGGCTCGCCGCCACCTCCGCGCTCTCATCGCTTACAAGAACTGCGCTCCCATCATGCTTCGCTTAGCGTAACTACCTCTCTTTCTCTCTCGCTCCCTCTCTCTCTCTCTACAGTATTTCACTTGTGGATTATTTTTGTATTTGTTTGGTTGCAAAGCTGGCACGACGCGGGGACCTACGATAAGAACACGAAAACTGGCGGACCTAATGGCTCTATAAGGAATGAAGAGGAATACAGTCATGGCGCCAATAATGGCTTGAAAATAGCTCTTGATTTCTGCGGTGAGCTTGATTCTCGCTTTCTTTCTCTTTATTTTTCCTATATTAGCCACATACTTTTTTTTTTTAGAGGACTTGGACTTGAGTGAAATTCGAAATTTAGGCGCGCACGCGGAAGTTTGTTGTTGTATATACTGATTGAGAAAGGTATTGAATGTGTTTTTTTTGTTAATAAGAAATAATAAATGAAACTAGGAGTTGCCAGCTAGAAAAACGTTTGGATAAATACGCGAATATTTTTTTCTTACGATTATTCAATTATGATTATTTGGCGTGGATCGTTGCTAGTTTCTTACCAATATTATTTTTATTTATTATTTTTTCTCGTGCGTCTTGTCGATTTTCAGAAGAGGTGAAGGCTAAAGTACCCAAGATTTCATACGCAGACCTGTACCAGGTGATTGTGGATTTCATATATTGTTTGACTGATGTTAGTGATCAGTGTGACTGTGAAGTACTATGAGAACAGAAACCTGTTGTGTATTTCTACGTCTCTCACCGTTATATTTTTCGGCAAAGGCTTATCCAAATTGCTTATTGAATCGATAGCTGCATTCCTAAGTGCAAGTGGAATTATATCGGGACATATAAACTGATGTGTGATGACTGTTGAGAGATGGGTGCTAATACTTGTGGCTTTTTTTTTAGAATTTAAGAATTATGATTTTTGTCTTTAACACTGTATTGCATATAAACTGATGCACAGTCAATTGCTTGTGCTTTTAGCTTGCTGGTGTTATTTCAGTTGAGGTCACTGGAGGCCCTTCTATTGACTTTGTTCCTGGTAGAAAGGTGTGTAATTGTAGCTAATCTTGAAGTTATGGCCACCTATCATTCTTTAGCACCTCTAACCTGATGTAAGACTTCTTAGGACTCAAATATTTC
Organism: Kandelia obovata; assembly: GCA_021464305.1. NCBI lineage: Eukaryota > Viridiplantae > Streptophyta > Magnoliopsida > Malpighiales > Rhizophoraceae > Kandelia > Kandelia obovata. The sequence goes on along the minus strand of CM038472.1, from coordinate 13,453,298 downwards.
TCCCAGGGAGGGCCGACTTCCGGATGCCAAACTAGGTGTGGAAACTCTTAGACTAATCTTATGATTTTATTAATTTATTAAGCTGTTTACTTTTTTTTTTCCTTTTTTGCGGTGCTTAAATAAAATTAAGGGGACAATTGAACTCCTGTTTGTTAAATTTACACCTCAATCATAATTGCCTTTTGGGTTGGCCTACAGTGATAAAGCTTGCGTTCCTTTAGGTTCTTGGGCAGCTTATATAATTTTTGACTAACTTTTTCTGACCTGTTTGAGTTGGACACTAATTGATACAGGTTCTGATCCTTTAGTTAACTGTTGTTTCTCTTGATCTGTGTGGTCATTATTCTTTTAAAATTTGGTTCATGTCCTGCCTCTTTAACTGTAAATAGCCATCCCATATTGTTGTACTACTGTAGAATTAGAACCTGTGCATTTAAAGTTGCAGGGGGTTTCCCAAATAAGCAGTTCCAGAGTTACACTTGCTGTCATTTTGTACTTTCATTCTTCACTGTTTATGCTCATTGAACTGCTAATACGTTTCATGTGACATTAGAATGGTTAAATATTTCACAAACTCTTTTGTTCCTTGTATGGCAGGTGCACCACATCTGAAGGATGTATTTTACCGCATGGGTCTATCTGACAAGGATATTGTGGCATTATCAGGGGGTCATACTCTGGTAAGTTTCTATCCCAGATTGGTTCTAGATGTTGGCTACTGATGTGCAGAACTGAAATCGCTTCTTTATTCATGTTGCAATAAAGGGAAGGGCACATCCAGAGAGATCGGGTTTTGATGGCCCTTGGACAAAGGAACCTCTGAAGTTTGATAACTCATACTTTGTGTAAGCTTTAAACTGGGCTCAGCAACATATTTTCTCGTTATGTCAACTATAGGAATTTTGCTCTAAGCTGTTTGCATATCATTCATGCTAGTGAAATGTTGAAAGGGGAGACAGAGGAGCTATTGAAACTTTCAACAGACAAAGCTTTATTAGATGACCCCGTGTTTCTTCCTTATGTTGAGCTATATGCAAAGGTAAAATGAGCTTGTTTTTCCAACTATTGGTTTGCATGATTTTCACCTGGAATCCTATTGTGTGGTGACATTTGGGGCATCTACATATTGTAGATTATGATCTTTATGGTGGTTATTGCTTCTGCTTAACTAGTTATTTCCATTTTGATGTGATGAAGTTTTGAATTCTTAGCGAACAATAAAATCCTGGTGCGAGTTTTTGATTTGGATTTGACCCTAATTCTAGTGAAACATAGAATGAGTTGAAATTATGATGGGTCATTGGTCATCTACTATTGCGCCAGGGTTTCAACAGCTAATTTGAAACACTATTTGGTTCGTTTAATCATCTATCTTGATTTGGTGAATTTGAAACCTTTATATTCCTTTTCCCTTCAGTTTCTTGTCGCTCCCATCCAAGGGAAAATATGGCTGTGTTGATTGTTGAAATGCTAGTTTTGTTGGGTTTTAATCGTTCTCGATTGTCTGTCAGGATGAGGAAGCATTTTTCAAAGACTATGCAGTTTCACATAAGAAGCTTTCGGAACTGGGATTCACTTCAAGTTCTTCTGGATCTAAAAAAACCATAAAGGACAGCACCGTTCTGGCACAAAGCGCAGTCGGAGTGGTTGTTACTGCTGCTGTTGTGGTCTTTAGCTATTTCTACGAAGTCCGCAAAAGAATGAAGTAGGTGGCAGGCACTTATCACGCCTTGCAAATTAATCATGGGTGTTTGGCTACTTTCGCAGCCTATGAGCTGATCATCCAGTGCATACTATCACAATAATACACATGAAATTCGAGAATTGCACTGTATCTAAAGGGTTTATGGTCTTTCTCGTGTTTCATTTCATCATATATTCTGTTTCCTGTGCTACTAGGAATTCTGCTTACCAACATAAATAAACACTTCCTACTCCATTGTCACTCCTGGATCAGGAAAAATAGGCATCAATCAGAAGTTCTAGCGATTTGTTTTACATGTAACTCTTAATTTATGATAAGATTCTTTTAATTAAAAAATTATTATTAATAATTTTATTATTATATAATATTTTTTAATTTAATAATTTTTTAATTTATTATTTTTAATAATAAATATTCAGTTATTATTATTATTATATATATATGAATTAATATAATAAATAATAAAATTATATCAAAATTATTTTAGTAAATAGAAAATAAATATTTTGAAGAAATTATTAAAAGTTGATTTCATTAAAAAATTTATTTTATTATTTTATTATTTTCAATATTAGTACCATTTTTAAAAAAAAAAAAAAAAAAACTCAGCACGCTGCTGTCAAATTTTTTTATTTTACTCCATGGGTGTTTTCAGGATTAGTTTAAAATTTTGAACTCTTCTCAACGTTTTCGTGAAAGAGTCAAAACCGTTCCAAATAAAATGTTACAGATTAATGTAAGTTAGAATTTTGAGTCAAGTCAGTCCGTCGGGACTCTCAGACGATGATCTGATGTAATGAAATTGGAATTGTAACTTTGATTTGGATGTCCGCTCTGCCATTTCTAATTAATCAAAAAGATTAACAAGTATTAGAAGAATAATTATTTTCAATCCAGCAAAATGTTTTCTTTTCGATAAAAGAAGAATAAAAAGGCAGAAGTCGGCATAATCTTCGCAGAACTCTGTTGCAACGGGGAAATATAAAAGGGGTCTGGAAAGGAATCCTTAGAAACGTCAAAAGAAAGTCGTACTCTGATAACTAATAAAGAACCCTAATTTACGCGAACGGTTGATTCGTAGACAAGGGAGAATGGAAGGGACAAGTGGAGGGTCAAGAATAAGGCTGAGGGTTAGGTGTTTAAACTTCAGTTCAGCAGGGAATCGTTAATTTTCGTTTGCGGCTGTTCTTGTCCTACTGCATACAGTGTATTTATAAGAGAGGTTGGTATGTAAGATGCGTTATTTTCTCTCTCTCTCTCTCTCTCTCAATTTTTTTCAATCTCTGCGCCATCTCTCTGTCACTCTCTTCCTCTCCCTACAATCTCGCCTTCTCTATTGCGTTGATCAATTTCCGAATTGATTCTTCATTTTATTCAATTCCCTACTTGATTTCTTTGACAAATTACTCAGCCCACATCACATGTAAAGTATATTCGTAACTACTAGTAGTATTGTCAATTTTTCGGTTTAGGACTTCAAAAGACATGCACATACGGTTTTAACCATTAAAAACGAAAGCATCTTCTGCCAGACTCAAGAGAGTCAAGGCACTCGAATGTGTTGAAGAATCACACAGACCGTAGGATCTTTCATGTTTTAGAGTGGTTTTTTTGTTTCATCGGATCTATATTTCTTATATATATATATATATATATATATAAATAAGAAAACTTTAATATGATTAATTAATTAATTGAGTAATATATTCAATTAGAAGTTAGAACGGTATGCATAGCAGTTTATGAACTGACGGATAAATTAGGAATGCCATTGAAAAGAGAGCGGTGGAAGGTAAATATGTAGAATTGTAGATCATCTTATCATAGAAATGACCCTCTTTTTGGAAACTGATTTAACAGAAATGCGTTTTTGGTAGGAAGATTTTGTATTCTTAGTTTACTTCGTTCGATGAATAAAACAAGTTCTATCTATCCATCCATCCATCCATCCATCCATCCAATGAGTGAGGGATAATAATGTCATCGTAACAATAATAGCAACCAAAATTGAAAGCCAAACAAATTGATAATGAAAAGGAATTATTATTATTATTATTGTAATTAATAAATATATTTTATTGGAGGGCAGAGGCTCATTGACAGAGAGGGGTATCAGAAGCCGTTGGTTTGGGGCTTTATCCTAATGTGGGTCAGTTACGAGTCCCACGTGGTAAAGGACAGACGTTGGTAGGTAGGTGAGTATTTTGGGACCCACACACACACACAAACACTCTTTTTATTCAATACCTAAGCTCGTGAACTCCACGTTATATGCTTTTGCTGACTGTGACATCCTTTGAAAGAGGAAAGAGGTGAGGTGGAGATCATCCTCCTATTAAAAAAAAAAAAAAAACAAAAGGCAAAGAAACATTCGAAAACACCAATCAAAAGTGTTATAGTCGATGCATGCTTTATTTTTTTAGTAAAAAAAAAATAACCACTTTAGAGTAATGGGGTAAGTCTAAGACCCATCAGGACGCCAATCAAAAAGAGTATTATGTGGCTTTTGTTTTTAATATAAACAAATATGTATTATAAAAATATTAATTATATCAAGATTAAAAAATAACATTTTATTTATTTATTTATAAAAAAATATTAATTATTTAAATATTATTAACTATGAATATACTTTTTCAATGTTTAAATTTTAGATTAATAAATTAAAATTTTAATGTTGTATGCTGAATATAAATATGTGTTGCAGATATATATATATATATATATATATATATATATATATATAAAGAATTAATAGAAAAAAAACGACAAAATATTAATCAGGCCAATATGTATTATGCGGCTAAGTGTTGGGCAAACTGGGTTCGTGCATTCGGGTGGGTTAAAAACTAAGCTCGCTAAGCAGCGCCAACATCGAAGTTGTGTCCGCAAAATCGTTGAAACAAGGAGCCATGGACCATCCTATTCAATGGCATTCTTGTCCTTAAAAACTATTTATTTATTTATTTTTGTTGAACGAGTCGACGATCGAATCGACAATATTTGTCTAACAAATGGCTTTGCTTTCCCGCTCGCGTCAGTTGTGTGTCGCCCCCCACCCACCATCTTTCATTTTGGGTACAGAATGTAGTTTCCTATTAAATAGTTTTAAAGCGACGTTGTGGATAAACTTTTACGTGGATTTTTATTTTTAAAAAAAAAAAGAAAAAGAAAAATTACGTGTCAACATCAAAGCGAGGCTAGTTGTGTGGACTAGCTAGTTACCAAGGCAGTTAAAATGGGTGAAAAATACGTAACAGATAATTACACAAGTGGACATCCGTCTCTCTCTTCCTCGCTCCTGAGAGCACCATCTGCCCATGATCCTCAGCCCTTACCATCATCCACTTGAATGGCATAAATATTAAGAGAGATGGTCCTTTTCGGGGCGGTGGGTTCAAAAAATATATATGCAAATCGGAGGTAGGGAAGCAACAAAAGGGTGAATGAATCTTCTCTTTTTCTTTTTTTTTTCGTTAAAAAAAAAAAAAACAAAAGTGGGGAGGGGGGGAAGGGCGGGGGAGAACGTAAGCCCACCTTTAACCACAACAACAAACCATAGTATCTTTTTCGGCTTCTTTTTTCGTCGTCCTCAATGTGACAATTTTGTTATTTAGCTCTTGTAATTTAGAGGGAATGAAGATATAGAGAAGAGCGCTCTTCGTAGGTAGCACCCAAAAAAAAAGGGTGAATAATTGAAATAGATGTGTGTATGTTATTATCCTTAATTTTCTTTCATCAATATCCCAAGCCCCAACTCTTCTAGAAGCCCTCCCAATCTTCCTCTGTCCCTCTCTCACTATATATCTGTTTTCAGTGTGCAGTACCAATTAAATCAAGAAACCACAACCACCATTTACACACTTCAGTGCCAGGATAGCCTAACCACTGGGGCTTTTTCTTTGCCGAATGCCCACTGCAGCAAACTTACTAGAATAATTATATATTTGTTCCTCTCACTTTTTCAGAACCACCCGTTCTGGGTAATTTATTTAATGAGTTTGCTAGAAGAGGCCAATTGAGAAATATGGGAGACGGGTAAGTGGTCAGTTTGAAAAAAATAATGAAAGGTTTGTTCCAAGAAAGAAAGAAAGAAAGAAGAATGAAAGGTGGACCTTTCCATTGGCCCACCCCTAATTAGTGTTAGTTCCAACAACATATAATACAATAATAGGCATCCACGTGAATGCTGGTAAATGTTGCCTAATGAGTTGGGGAAGAATTTGAGAGTTACCTGGAAAATAATTAAGCAATAATATAAGACAGGAGAAAATAAAAGTAAATTAGATGACAACTTGTCTTGCCCATATTATAATACCTCTACTTTACACCTAACTGAAGGTCACCCATAGTTAATGTTCCATGAAGGTAGTTATGTAAAATAGAGAAGCCACCAGCCACTCCCTCAAACCTGTCTCACCAACTCGCATCTAGAAACAATTTAGGTTCTCTCTCTCTCTCTCTCTCTCTCTCGCTCGCTCTCTCCATCTCTCTCAAGAGTCAAAAGGCTATAAAACCACATCCGAAGTTGTTCGAAGGGCCGGCCTCGGTCCTCCAAGCAACTGAAAGAACAAAGCTTCCGAATTCTTCTTAAATATTCACTACCAGACAGCAAAAAGGCCAAGAACAAAAAAGAAAAAAGAAAAAAAAAAACCAAAGAAGGTAACAGAAAGAATTTCCCACCATTTATAGATTCACCGGATTTCCACCAGCAATCCCACTCAAATGGGAAGGTCCCCTTGCTGTGAAAAAGCTCATACAAACAAAGGCGCATGGACGAAAGAAGAAGACGATCGTCTTATTTCTTATATCAGAGCCCATGGCGAGGGTTGCTGGCGTTCGCTACCCAAAGCTGCTGGCCTTCTTCGTTGTGGCAAAAGTTGCAGACTCCGTTGGATTAACTATCTAAGACCTGACCTCAAGCGTGGCAATTTCACTGAAGAAGAAGACGAGCTCATCATCAAGCTGCACAGCCTGCTTGGCAACAAGTAAGGCCAACAAACAATTAGTGGAAAAGTACTTAAATTTTGAGTTGATTGTGTGATTTAGAAGATTATTAAGACTAATGGGTAATTGGGCCCCCTTTTTTTTTTTTTTTTTTTTATTGTGTGTGTGTGTGGTTTTAGATGGTCTCTTATAGCTGGAAGATTACCAGGGAGAACAGATAATGAGATAAAGAACTATTGGAACACGCATATCAGAAGGAAGCTTCTGAATAGAGGCATAGATCCTGCAACCCACAGGCCTCTCAACGAGCAGGCAGCACAGGAGGAAGCCACAAAGATGATATCTTTTGCTAATGTCAAGGAAGAACAAGAAAAGATCAAAACTTGTGCCTTGCTATGCAAAGCAGAGAAGGACTCGCTTCAAGAAAGATGCCCAGACTTGAATCTTGAACTCAGAATCAGCCCTCCTTACCAATCACACCAGTCTGAGCCATTGAAATCAGAGGGGAAAAGTCTTTGCTTTGTTTGCAGTTTGGGTTTGCAGAATAGCAGAGATTGCAGTTGCAATTCAGGTTCTACCAGTAGTGGCAGCAGTACTGGCAGAAGCAGCAACAGTACTGATTATGATTTCTTAGGATTGAAAATTGGTGCTGTTGTTGATTTTAGAACTGCATAGATGAAATAACAGAGATGGGAATTATATAGATCTTTGTAGTTAACACAGAATTGAGAGGATTGGGAAAAAGGGGGTTACTTGTTGGAGCGAAATATTTCTAATTAATCTCTATTTTCCTCTATTTTGTACCATTATTAGTTCATTATACCATTCCAGATGATTACACAGATGGTGAATGCGGTCCAATCCCATTCCTGGAAACATAATTAGTTTTATCTAATTTTCTATTAATTAGTTTTTGTTTTGCGCCTGTGTTCTTTTCGCATCTTTTCCGGGAAAGTAGGGCTGTCTCAGGCCTTGCTACCAGCTAGCAGAGCAGGTAAAAAGAGAGCAGCCAGGGGTTTTGATTAATACTCCAGTGTAGACTTGCAGTGTTATCTCCGTGACTGTAAGCCAGCTTACCTTCCTTTTCACGATTCTTTCAAATGACGACTCCACATTTTTTCCTTGTACAAATAATTAGCCAATTCATCTCTCTTTACAAGCATCCTTTCTCATGTATTTTAAAATGATTTGGTGCAAAAATTTTGAATAGGACTCACTCTTTGTGAATAAATTATTGGGCAATGAAGTCTAGAGCTGTAAGCCAAAATAAATTTGTTTAATGTTCAAACTTTGATTACATGGGTTTCTAATTATGAAAATTTTTAATCAAATTTTGACATCCACAAACTCAGATATTTATATTTACAAGATAATCTTTGATCAATAACTGTCGTCATGAACCCATGTAAAAGGATATTAATCCACGTGACACGGAGGACTTTCAGCCGATAACTTTTATTTTTCTCCATATTTTAAGTACAGAGTTGGTGCTTTTTGGTATTAGCTTCTTTTTCTGCTTGTTTTCTTTGTTGGATAAAAAGGTTGATTTTCTTTGGCACCCAAAATGGATAAGCTGGGAGAGGAGGAGAAAAGTCGGAGGATATGCAATGCAATGCCAGTGGTGGGTAACCTATCTCTCTTCTTCCATGCAATAAAAGCACACAAAATTGCCAACATATATAAAAGGCGTGAAGAAACTAACAACTGTACCGCTACTGCTCTCTTTCTGCCTACCTAACATTAATGAGATCTAGTCCATGAGCTAACCAACCTTACGGCAACACACACACGCATATATATATATATATATATATATATATATACTGTCTCTTATACACATCTAGATGTGTATAAGAGACAGCATATATAAAAGGCGTGAAGAAACTAACAACTGTACCGCTACTGCTCTCTTTCTGCCTACCTAACTTTAATGCGCTCGATGCTATGAGCGAACCAACGTTACGGCAGCACACACACGCATATATATATATATATATATACATGTATGTATGTATGTATGTATATCCTGATAATAAGAGCATTTCATATTGTACCAAATGAAATGCAAAGTACCTGTGGTGCTGCCCGATATAATTGCATGGATTCTTGCGCAACTTAAATGTGGACCAAGAAATCCACTTCCGAAAAATGCAAGGAAAAAGAAAACCGTATGGGTTGTTCAAATCCCGATCTTAAAATACCATGGATTATTTTTTTTTTTGTGAATATCTTAATTTCATATAGACGAATTCTATTTAATTAGACTAGAGAAGCAGAATTCGTGATACAGTACCCACGAAAGTAAATCAAATTTTATTGTATAAGGAGAGTTTTAAATTAATGGAGGTTGATCAATTATCGTGGGGCTGGATCATGTTGTAGCCGTTTACTTCTAAGCTCTAACTGTAGGTCTAGGAAGGAGACGACTTGCAAAAATTAATGCCTGCAAAATAAGAACACCTCTCCCCCCCCCCTCTCCTCCCTGCCTCTCCTCTCCTCGCCCCCAAAGTATCAAAATATAAACGTGCCAATTGCAATTAGTTAACAACCAATTATGGAGACTTATTAGGTAGACTTTGTGATGACACGTAGCCAAGAGATCTAAGATCAGTTTTTCTTGTCTAAATTTGTATCGTGCTGAAGCTGGCTCAGCTGATCATCAAAAGTTAACTTTCACTACTTAACCTCTTCTAGAATGTAAGCGCACAAGTGAGTGGTGGTTGGCAAAAGTATTCTTTAGTTAGAACTGACTAACATAAAATTTGAGCAAGCCAGGCCTCCATAGATTCTCTTGAATACCACAAACTTATCTTTTGGGGTTGATGGGTTTCATGATTAATTGCCGCCTTTGAATTGTCGATTGCTTTTTCCGATTTACCAAAAAAAAAAAAAAACTAAAATTGTTCATTGACTTATGCTGTCTAAACCTTTAAAAAAGACTCAAGGAGGGAGGAGGAAGAGGTTAAACTTTTTCAAGCTGAGGAGGCAGACCCACGAAGCAACAACATCCAATAAGGCAAAATTGGGAGCACCTAGACTAAGTCAAGTTCATGCAACTTGGGTTCCGCTTCATGAAACACTCTGTATATTTAACCAGGAGAACAATTAATACTAAGACGGACGAAAACTATAAATTAATAACGTCGTTTTTTAGGGGTTATCAATTTGCAGCCAATATTAATTATGCTTTTGTTCTCGGTGGAATTAGTTCGGTGGACAATTTACAAAACAGATAGAAGAAGTAAAAATAGAAATAGTTACAACGAACTTCATTGGTATTAATTTTATTTTATTAAAAAAAATTAAAAATTAAATATTCAAATCTCAATCGAAGTTAATTAAAAGAAAAGAAGATGGAAAAGAAATGGTTGGGAATCTCAAAGAAATCCAAAGAAGAAGGCGATGAACTACCCTTGAACTGTAGAGAAGCAAATATGTACATGAGATTGTGGAAAACGACACGTGGGTGGAGTGGCTCCGGCAGCTGTTTTGTCTCCTCTCTCTCCATCTCCCCTACTATCTATAGAAAAGTTCTTTAACAACCGATTAGGTATTAATATTAATTGTTTATTGCTTTTAATTATTGCACTTTAGCTGCCCACCAACATCACAGGCATGGCCCATGGAGGGGGGCCCCCTCTCTAAGCTCCGCACAATCAAACCCACGCATTTAAAACAACTTGTAAGCTAAGATTCAAATATTAAGATTAAGTCGTGAGAAAGCAATTCATCTGCGATTTCTATAAACAAGACGTGTGGGGGATGATTGACTTTTGACTATACTCGTATTAAAAATGATATGACGTCATATGATTATAGTTATAAAAACGATACATACAAAAAAAAATCTATCCGATAGAATGAACACAAAAAGAGAGACTTTTTTTTTATTTAAAAATGAAATTTTAATTTATAATTATAAATATTTGAACAACACATGTGAGTTTTAATTTAAAAATAAAAAAATTTAATTTTTGTACTATGTGTGTGTATATATATATATATATATATATATATATACAAGTAATTAATTAATAATGGGAGAGAGTGAGTCACATGAATTCTTTTAGACACCACAACAAGAAGGGCATACCAAGTTCTCAGTGCAATCAGTAATTTAAATCAGAAAGCGGGGGCAAGATCGGAATGGAGTTCGAGATTTTCTTGAAAGAAAGAAACAAACGTCGTTATCCCCACATGGAACTGACTGCTCTCCATCTTCTTGGGTGGGTAGTTGACAGCTGTCCCACGTAAGCTCATGTGCGCGGTTGAGGCTGTGGGGCCCAAAATTTCCCCGTCCCGGTCCAGAAGTCTTCCAAGTTACAATATATCTCTTATTATTATTATTATTATTATTATTATTATTCCAATTTTCCATTTCTTTTTGTTTTATTTCCCTTCCCGTATTAGCAATTATTAACTAAATTAAGTCAACAGACCAAGTCAATTAATACCTAATACATCATTTTTTTTTGTTCTTGCAAGTGAATTAGTTTAAAAAAAAAAAGGAAAATCAATCGTAGTAAGATGAAGCAAGCTCAATTAAATCCATTGGATTAATTAGTCTAGTTCATTTTTTCATTTAATTTTGATTATGAAATAAAATTGAAAATATCGCTGCAAATTACAATGCATGTAGGGAGGCGACAGGGGAGGGGTGCGCAGCTCACTCCGGGGCGCAACATAGCAAGCACTAGCTGGTAGGGAAAAGCTAACACGGTTTGGTGAGATGTACCGTTGGTAATAATTAGAGCTCTAGAGCCAGTGACCGGCCGCTGTTGACAATGACATAGATATATTGATAATACTGATGAGCATTATAAAGCATCATGTGGGCCGTAGCAGCCAGAGTCTAGAGAGAGAGAGAGAGTGACTGATTATCCAAAAAATATTAATGTATATAGTAAAAAAAAAAAAAAGGAAAAGAGCGGGAGAGGGATGAGCCAGTGAAGTGTGTGGCTGACTTGCATGTGTGACCATATGGGGTTGGGTGGCGGCGGCTTTGTTTTAAGGTGATTTTATCCCCAAAAGTTCTTCCTGCAAATAAATCAGTCAAGTCGTCTAAGTTCTGTCTATTTCCTCTAAAACCTGTCTACGTTATTTTCTTAAACGAGACCCATTCACCGTTGGATCATGCTCGATGTTCTCTCATTCTCTCACCAGCTAGCTCATCTTATTTTATTTTTTTCCTGGCACCTTTGTACCTTTTTTTTTTTTGGGGGGGGGGAGCAAGATCACTTTTAAGTAACCGAATCCCAAAAGACATTAGAAAATATCAAAGCATGATCTTGTATGAACGATTTGTTGCGTTGAATTAGAATATGAAACTCAGGCCCTCATGCATCTAAACCTGAGTTGAAAATTAGCTGCTACCCCTACATCACACGACCCCTCTTTCTCTTTTGGACAGGGTAACAAGTTTATTCAATTTCAACGATTCCCCTAGAAACATGCTCTACTTTCCAAACCCATTGTCAAAGGCATGAGACACATTAGACTTGAATATAGAGGCACGTACATACGTAGTGTGAACATGGGATATACCCTCCTATCGGATGCTAGCGTGGCCTATTGCCCTATGGATACCACATGACAGGGCTCCATTTCATGTTTAAGGTCCAATTGGCCTTTTAATTACTAAACGATGCTTCTTAATCCCTTGGGACAAAACCCCAGCAGTTCACCATATGTAATCAAAGTTTCAATAATTAAAAATAGCATGGTACTGTGGAATCGAGAGCGTCGCAGAGCAAGTTGCCATCATCGTTCCAAAAAGTTAGTTAACTATCAGACAAAGCTGACAGACATTTGCATGGTCTACATGATTGGATTGGACGTTAGACAAAATCCCCGCTCTTCCTGACTCGAGATTTGATCACACGATAGAATGGTTCCACCAGAGCACGTAATTCTAAAAATACATCCCACCGACACCAAGATTTTCCCATTTATATATTTGGGAAAATCAAAGCAATCAATGCAAGCTCGCCAAGGAAAAGAGCTACCTACAATAAAACCCACAACTTGCCTGTCGGCTCTAGGCAGCATCCCCATTTTGCCATCTTCCGATGGATGAATATTTGAACATTTATTTAGATTACAATACCACATATTTCAACAACAATAAATCAAGTTGTGCCTATACTGGCTAATTTTCAAGCTTGAGTGAGAAAGCCATTGAAAAAAAGAGAAAAAAGAAAAACAGTTCCAAGGGATAATGGTATCATTGGTAAAGGATGCTTCGTAGCCTTTCAACAGCATTATTGGAATTGAAGTCCGGAATTTCATTCGGGCGTTCTACCAGATTCTTGGTAATCACCGATCTTGAAGAAATACTTCTTTAGAAGTCTTAAATTTGAATCCTATAGCCCACTATAGCTTGTTGCTATGTTTCCCACAGGTCGCCTTCCGCACCTGACAAAATTCAACATAAATCGAGTTTCTCAAGGGACCGTTCGATTCCCAAATGGACGATGCCCTACTTGAGCACTTGGCTTTTGTCGGCCAATCATTCTGCTCCCAAGCAGATATATTGAGCGAGCCCGAATTACCAGGTTCAGTATCAATTCTCATATTGGTAAAAACTACCAAGCGCAGGAGAATACTCCAATCTGGTGGCTGCAAACATATGTTTTGCAGCTTAAAGACGCAGCCTTATCAAAATCAGTAGATAAGGTGTCTGGTAACAGGCAGAAACTTGTCTCTCCAAAAGAACAACCAGAGAGTTTCAAAAGGCAATATCATAGACAATTGCAACATCTTACATTTCAGAATTCTTCCTAGAATAGATCACTCACTGATATGCCATAACAGAGACTAGAACAGAGAACATCGAAGATGAAGTCCTAAAATTGAGTGTGTTTAGAAAGGGTGATCATCAATAAGTAGTGCAGCAATCAGAAAACAAAATCACCCAAAAAGCTCAAGTCAGTACAAGAGATCCCTATAAAACTAGGTCTATCTTTGAGGAGCCTTCTTTGCAGCCTCCGCTGCTGCCTTCTCTGCTTCAATCTCAGCAACAATAGCATCAATCTCAGCTTCTTCCAGCTGCTGTAGCAAACAGTCTTTTGCCATTACCGCAACTTCTATATTCTTCCCCCCACTCTCAACAACCTATATAGAAACAAAATCATGGTCCAACATATGTCAAAAAAGCCAAAACAATGTTCCTGTCACTCTGTTGCAATTATAGACAAAATACAAAAACTATGGCCCTAAGAAGTTATACAAATATAGGGACATTTTAACCATTTTCCATATACCATATAAATTAGATTTGGGCCAACCCTCCATCATCTTTCTTTGATCATCCAAATACTTGCCCTCAAAGATGTGTACCAAGTAACTTCCCAGCTTAGAATAACTAGAGTTTTGACCACACAAGCAAAGATAAAAACAATTGCAAAATCACTTAGGTACGGAATCATCCTTTATCTATTAAATTTCCTATTATGTTCTTCTGGTAAGTCTTTGTCCTACTGCCATTGGTAAATCCAGCAAAGTAAGAAAGTGACTTGGCAATAAATTGCAATATGAAGTATGCATAATGAAATCAAAATACTACGTGGGCCGACTGTAAAAGCAACAAACCAGATGCAGGTTCAATACACGAGTTGAAATCCCAATAAATGAAACGTGTGATTAGCTAAATTGCAATACACATCGAACTACATAGGTAACTTACTTCAAGCAATGCACGAATTGCTAACTTCACAGTTTCTTGTCCCGAAGTTTCTTTGTAGTTCTTTTCCAGAAACTCTCGAATGGAATTCGAGTTCCTGCCAGTAGCATTGGCTTTCCATGCTGAAAACGTTCCTGATGGATCTGTTTGATAAAGAGAAGGGACTCGGGTGTAAGGGTCAAAACCAACAATCAATGTTGAAAGACCAAATGGTCTCACACCACCACTTTGCGTATACTTCTGTTGGAGACCAGCAATGTAACGTGTTATATATTCAACAGTTACAGGATCCTCAACTGTCAGCCTATGACTTTGACACTCAATGCGAGCCCTGTTGACCAAGACACGGGCATCAGCTTTCAAGCCAGCACACACCAGGGCGATGTGATCATCCAAGGACACAATCTTCCTCACTGATCTGCAAACCCAAAGGGAAAACAAAATGCTGTGAACATAGAACCACACATATACACTCAGAATCAGTAACGCATATCCATCCCCCCCCCTTTTTTTAATAAAAAGAATAACACTTTTGATGAGTGACATACCTCTTAGCATTAGTCAATTTAACAATGCTTATGACCACAAACAGAGAAACTAGTTCTTCACTAATCAAATATCATAAACCCTAAACCGAAATTCCTGTCTAAATCACAAATTTATAACTAAAGAGACGCTGAAACTTAAAATCCCTCTTTCTCTCTCTAACGCACACACACAAACAAGGAGCCTAAACGAGTAGAGACGGCACCTAGAGTCTTGGAGCTTAGCGGTGGACTTCTTCTCGACGCCGAGGACGACAACGTCGGTACCGCGAACACCGACGGCAGCGTTGCCCTTTCGGACGGCTTCAAGAGCGTACTCGACTTGGAATAAGTGGCCGTCGGGGGAGAAGAGGGTGATTGCGCGGTCGTATCGAGCCATGGTTGTGTCGTTTCAAGTGTGATCTAATCTTTAATCGATTGACACTTCTAAAGTAAAGCAAACCAGCAAAGACAGAAGGAAAAGTCTGATAAATATAAATTTTAAAATAATAATAAGAAGAAGAAGAAAGAAGAAAAAACTGCGAGAGTAGGAAACAAGGCAGGCCCAAGCCGACGGCGTTCGTCTCTGATGTCAGCTTTTGATGCAATGGGAGGGCTGCCCCGCCCTCTTCATAGATGACTCGTTTATTTTGGGTCAGAGGCTTGAATATTTAGAGGCAATGTGAGGGCGGGCCTCCCCTTTACATGTATGGCACCCTTTTCCTTGGGCCTGGGCTCGAAGATTTACTGGAGAACAGGAGCCGAAACATCTACGCGGTTTTATATTATTCTTTTGTTTTTCGTTTACCAGGTCGAATATCTACGTGTGAAAAAATAAAAAAAAAAATATATATATATACTACTAGTATATTGATTTGAATTCAAATTTATTTAATTTTAAATTCATTAATACTAAAATTAAATATCAAAAATTTACTCAATTCTATTTTATGATAATAAGTTTTTAAAATAAAATAATTCAACAAATAATCTTATTTTTAGTCCAACTAATATGCAAAATACTTTTGTTTTTTAACCCAAAAAAAAATAAAAAATTATAAGGTGAAAAACAAAAAGTCAGTTACTATTTTTTTTTAAAGGTTATGAGGGGACAAGGCACAACCAAAATTCAAGGACACTCGTAAATTAGATTATTATTTTACAAATCAAGTTTAAATTGTGCTGAGATCAAATAATTTCTTCTCATGTTACCCTTTCACAAAATATTATAGACTTGATCCAGATTAAGACAATCCAATTAGAAAAGACTTAGGCAAGAATGTTGGGTAATATCCGACACTTCTGAGTAGAGACTAAACAAGGGCTATTTCGTGGCATCGTCTAAAGAAAATGAATACTACTTTGTGCCGTTGCTGAGCTTGGGCCGCCGTAAACCATTTTACAGCAGCGTATAGAGTTAGATTAAACCATTGACACAGGCCTAACATACAAAGAAAATCTTATCTCATTCCTAATTTTCCAACCCAACCATGGTTGTTAACTTATGATAGTCAAACATGTAATTAACTTAGCCCAGAACGCTAAAAAGCAAGCTAGCTTGAAAAAGGAATTAAAGCCTTGGCGTTGTACCAGAATCAGGCTAACATCAATAATTCAAAGTATCGGGCTACCCAAAAAGGGAAAAAAAAGTAAACGAAACTAGATTATAAATTGAAAATGCATGAGAGAATAGCATCACTCAATTTGACGGTAGACTGGAATAGTGTCTTCTGACCCTCCATTTGCCAAAAACTTAGAGAAAATCTCAAAAAATTTGAGCTGAGAATTATCAAGAAAAGCCTAGTTCATCCTCCTGATTAGCTCATTGATATAATCCTCACGATTTCCAGCATCACCCCCTTCAACGTAGTGATTTCTCTTCTTCTTCAATCCTCCCAGGGGTGCCTTGAGCTGGAATGGCCATAAGAAGTTGTTTGCCTCTTTGAAATGTGGTCCAACAGTCATGATCTCGTGGATGAGATCTTCTACACAGATGATTCCATGCTTACCCAATACCTGAAAGCACACATGACATGGTCATTCATGGAAACTTAAAACGAAACACCATATTACCTAATCCATAAACAAATAGCATGGATACTAACTAAAGAAACTAAAAGTTAACAACACACCTGTTCAATAATTGAATTGTCGGTCAAGGCAATTCTCTGATGATTTACTTTTCCATATCCCCTTTTGTAAATCAGTTCTCTGACACTCTTCAAGTTAGGATATCTGCAACCGTTTTAATTGCATTCTAATGAAATGCATCGATTACAGAAACAGTTATTGTAAATGCTAAAGGTTGGTTCTGAAAGCAAATGCCTACCCATATGTCACATATGGCTCAACTCTGTGCAGCATATTCATTGTTGCCTTATTGACTTTCAGAAAGACACCATTGAATATCTACAGAAAGTAGCAAAGGTGGGCAGTGTTTAGTTGACCCAGACTGGCTTCTAGTAACCCAAAATAGACAAACCAATCAATCATGAGAACAAGCAAAGAGGATCCAACTCCAGAAGAGGAAAGTAGGCATTAGATTATTTAAGATTACTTCAATGAATACATGTATTAAAAGCAAAACCACCTAAGAATCCGATTATATGCAAGTGAATGCAACAATATGGCATAATATTCTTTCGACTATGTATCCCCTGTGGGTGTAAAAATATTAAAAAGGTAAAAAATGTGTATGGTAGTCTCCATAAAGGAGAGAAAAAAAAAATAACAACAAATTTCATTCATTTATTCTTAATAAGAAGCGAGAAATAAATTCAAGCTCAACTTCATTAGACCAAGAAAAGCACACAGTAAATCCAAATACCAACAATTGGAAAACAAACACAATCAATATCATTGATGAAATTGATTCCATAAAAGAATAAAACCAAAACCAATGATAGTGAAAATAGAAGAAAAATCCCAACCACCATTCTCCCCAGATGAGGGGACAAACAGGATTAAAACGAGTCACCATTTTTAAACAGCAAGGTCGGGTATCCACCAAGTCAATTCAATACCAACAACTAGTCAATAACCAGAAGAATTCCCACGGAATAATATCAGCCAAGGTTGAAACATAACAGATAAGCCACTTTACCTGTCTCAAACGCAAAAGCTGCAAAATCTTCCTGGTCTTTGGGTGCATAGCATTGATACTGAGGGAATCAAGATTGACAAAACAAAAAGACATTACCACGACAATTTAAATTCTACAATAAATTATAGAAGAATAAACAAAATCAGCCACAGAGATAGCTTAATCAATTATAAAAACAGGAGCGTACCCGCGGATCCTGATGATAAAAAGGAGCTTGGCTTCTGGGCTAACATAAAACCCTCCCTTAAGCTTAGCTTCCCGCTTGAGGCGAATCAGCTCTTGGGCCTGCTCCTCGTACTCTTGGGCATACTGCTTGGCCCTCTTGTAAATCAGCTGCCTGCTCTCTGAGTTCTTCTGCTTCAGTGCTACAATCTCCTCCTTCTTCGCCGCCGCCCACTCCTCCTCTCTCTTTCTCTTCTTCAACACTGACTCCGGCACCACCGCCTCTGCTCCCATCTCTTTTCACTGTCTTCCTCTGAGTACAAGCCCTACCCAAAGAGAAACGATAAAGGGTAAGCAAAATATAGAGAAAACAAATTAAAAATGGCTGATTGAACGAAGAAATGAGAGAGTTTTGTACCTGATCTCGGTGGTGGTGGCGTTTCTGCGATCTGCTGAAGTAGGCTCAAACAATGGAGAATAGTAATATATAGCAAGGCCGATTAGGGTTCAGCAAGAGCTTGTCTTGATTCTTTTAGGAATCGACGGTTCACAGTTGTTGACGTTGTTGTAGGAATGATCGTAAACCGTCGATGTATGTCTAAATGAACTAATAGCTCTGGAGGGGGCCTTCCGGCCCATATAGGTGGGCCTGGCTTGCTGCTCTCGAGCCCAATATGAGTATGAAATCGTTTGAGACTGTTAAGTGACCGGCTGTTGTTGAAACCCCACAAATGTGATCAAGTATAATTTGCACAAGTTTCCTCTTGGCTAAAAGGCAGATGTTGCTAAATAATCTGCAACTCTGTTAGCTTTCCGGAAGATATGACGGAGACGAGCCTCCCATTTGCTGCGCAACATATCACGCCATGCTACAATCGTATTGGATTGAGGATGGCCGGCAGGCGTAGCTCCCAGAATGCATTGTAGAGCTAATTGAGAATCGGCCTCAAAGAATGACTCGCCCAATGCCCGCTTGCCAGGCATAATTCGGACCCAAATAAATTCCCCAGGACTCAGCATTTAGGGCAGAACAAAATCTAATCTTTTTTTCTAAGGTAATTTAAAAAATTTTGTTAAAAAAATTTATGTAAATAGAAATAATTTATAAATTTAATATTTTAAAGTGGTTAATTGAATTGCGACGCCAATCTTTACGAATTTGCTGCTCCTTCCAATTCTACCCACCCCAACGTTTTAGGCGTGAACCAACCCATAAATAATACCCTGGCTCATGTCTTTTTCTCTTGTACTTCTTCGTCCAGCCGGAGTACTCCTTTTTACCAACTTGTAAAGAAAAGAAGCCGAGTCAGGACCTTTCCGAGCGCACTCTCATTCCTCCACTTCCAAATCCACCGACAGGTGTTTTAAGAAACATAGCTGGCCTAACCAAAGAGTTGTTCTTTTAAAAGTTCACCTTCAAGTTCGCCGCTCTGGAAGAATTCTGTGGACATGCGTGTTCGGCAAGATTACGATGTTGGCATCTCTCGCAGTTTCGGTCAAAACAAAATATTACGCGACAAAAAACTTTTTGCCAACGATACCTTACTTAATTGAAATTGCGCTGGGTAGATTAAATTAATCAAGTCTCGTGGATATAATAACTTAGACTTTAAGGAAAATGGTTCCTGATAATGAATTTGTACAATTCCCACCTTCGATGGATGCTTTGATTTTATTTTACTAACGTGTGGAAATTGAAAACCTTGGTTTAACACGCACTTCCTCTAGACAAAGCAGAGCCCAACTCCGAGAAACTTCCCATCTTCCTTGCTCAAGACGCTGAGCATCAGGTTTTCCTTTTGTCATCTGCATTATAAATATGGACAGCCAGTTGGTGTGACTTCGAATCATTCAACATATTCATTTCTCTTTGATCAATTCGCTTATAATAGTTGGCATTTGCACAAAACAATGGCATTTTTGTCTGTCATCTTCGGTTGTTTTGTTCCCTCGCGGTCCTCCCAAGTAGTCTCCCATGATTTAGAAGTCAGCAGCGGCACGAAGAAAGAAGCTGAGACGGAGACACCCAATACGAAAACCAAATCAAAATCGTCCTCATCGTCAGGCGTTGCTCCAATCTTCGTCTCCCACTTTCCCGTCAATCCTTATCTCTCGCGCTTGTAGCTCTGTATGTAATATTCACTGTCCCGGTCGACATGACTACTCGTTTTGGGAGAATGAAGTTATTAAAATGGCTGTTTTAAAAGAAAAAAGACTTTCGAAAATTAGTTGGGCTTGAAAAGGTTGTTCCGTCGTTGTATAACAAACCACAAAAAAAAAAAAAAGAGTATAGACAGCAAAAAAGGATAAAAAAATAACGACCGAATTTCATATGATCAAACATTTCTCTGCTCCCTGTTTCTTAGAAAGTGGAAGCTTCAAACGGAGCCTGACCGGTATCAGTATTATTGCTTTTTGCGCACTCTTGCTGATAGAGATGGATCATTCATGGCGCTGTAGCAATAACGAAATTGGTGAGAAGTTTCCAGTGCCGGCTGGTGAGTAAGACCAACAAGCAATTTGAGCCCAGCAGGGCAAAGGTATTCACCCATTGCAATTCACAGATGTTCAGCACAAGTTTCAAGGCAAACATGTTTAGAATAGCTATTCGACGGGATGGCTAATTAACTATTAGTATGTTTTTGTTTTCTTTTGTTTCTTTTCATTGTCATTTAAAAAATAAAAAAAAAAAGGTTAAGTGTTATTGCCTCCGGTATTCACTGATTTAATGGTTTGATCGTACTAATATATATATATTTATATAACCACTTTTACAATTGAAGATAAAGTTCTGCTAACATGATAAAAAGACATAAACAAGCCATCTTCTGAGATTCGGGTGGAAGAAATGCAAGTGAAGACAGGTTCTATCTGTCTAATCATCCATAATACCAATAACAACGAAAAAAACAATGATCCGACCGAATTCTCCAACTTACAGTAACACTGGCTCTACAACTTCCAGGAAGAACAACAAAAGTGAAAAAGTGAAAAAGAATCAGATACATTTAGTTCTTGGATTTAGCCTTCATTTCAGCAGAATTTGCCACTACCGCAGCCTTTGCGAGAGTCGTGGGTTTAAGGGCACTCTTTGGATTAAGAGCCTTCCTCATCTTGAACACGGTCCAGGCGGTGCCAATAGCATGTCCAGCAGCATCAAGCCCCTCATTTGTCGCCTTTGCTGCTTCTTCTCCATACCTGCAATGACAATTATCCTCCCTTATATTATACAGTTATTAGCACCGAATCTCCCGATCAATAATGATGACCAATTCAGTAGAGGATCAAGTTGCACTACAACATTTAAGTTAGCTATACCTTTGTGAAACGAGTCCAGTTGTCACAACTGATGAGGTTGACATAACGTTCTTTCCAGCGACTTCAATGGCATCACAGACCTTATCTGCACAAATGAACACAGGAAACACAGAAATAAACAACAGTGTGAGCAGGACGTCCATTACCGTTCCAAGAATTCAAAAAATTGGAAGAAATAATGCCATCACAAAAATGTACATGAGGCATTTTCTGTCTTTCCAACTATTCCAGAACCTTTTTGTTATGCCTATATTAGATCAAATTACACACAAGGGAGGCAGAAAGTCTTGGAAAAACAAGTTTTCACTCACTGCAAAAGTTGATCTGAGACGCTTCCCTATCTAATTGCATGTAAGTATCCTAAAATGTATCACAATTACAGAACAGATCAATTGCAAATCTCATAATCTCCAAAGTAGGATCTATAAACTCGTTGCTTATATAGCTAATCCGGAAATCATGAAGGAATATTTGATAGATATTACAGAAAGATGAATAGAAAACACAAGCCTACAGTCAGCAATGCCAAATTGGAGAAATCAAGATTTCAAAATAAGCAACTTACTAAATCCATCCAAGGAAGCAAGAACAATTTCCCCAGGTAACAGGCTGAAGAACTTTTTGCCTGCTCTAGAGTTCACAATTGAGTTGGTAAAGAACCCAGAGACCTTTACAACTCCAGAAAGGAAGCCAGCTGCCACCTTCTCTGACATTTTCGTCAACTTCTTGACCCTGAAATTAGCCAAGTATTAGACAACAAAGCCATTGAATGCTATATCTAGACAGTGAACGACTCTAAGATGGTTACTAGCATTTGACACACCCAGCAGAAATTTGCACAAAATGCTTCCTAAAGAAGGTAAAAATTGTATACACCATCTCCTCTGTTCTTGAAATACCAATTATTGATAGAATGCTGCTTATAGACTCGATACTATACCAACTAAAACAAATACTGAAGAAAAAAAAACAAGTTGAACTTAAGTAGGCAGCCAAAAGATACACTTAAACTTGTTATCAAGCACCTTACTGCCTCCTATTTAAAATTCGGAATAAGAAAAATCTCCCCTAAATATCAACAATTTTCCCCAAAAAAAAAAAAAAAAACCAAAAAAATCTGATTGAGCTAAAAAAAACAGGAAAAAAAAACTGAAATATAGAGGAAACAAAGTACAGAGAACATCTATAAAACAAAAAACAGCCATGAAAAATCAAACCTTTTGATCCTCCTCATGGCTGAACGACTAACCTCCATTTCCTCACTCTTCCTCATCCTCTCCTTCAGGAACTCGTTACCCCACTTCAGCCTATCCACGGTCAAATCTCCACACCACAATATCCCCTTAATCAGCTGGCCTGAACCGGCGGCAATCATCCTGGCCACGGACCCACTATAATCCTCCACGTTAGGCGCCAAAACGGTCCAATAAGCCGCAGAGCTCTCCTCCATCAACTCCTTCTTCTTCTCCTCCGTCTTGAGCTCCTCCGGTGATATCTCCCTCGCCACATTCCCCTCTATCAACTCCCAATTCACTGGCTCCCTCACTTCTTGAACTGAAAAAGAACTGTAAGTCTCCAATATTTTATCAAATTCCTGCAACAAACCCTCTTGTCCTTTCGATGCAAGGGTCACACCATAATTTAACAGCTCAATCTCTTGACCGATCCCGTCTTCGCCGCAGCCGCCTCCGCCGCCGCCGCCGTCGTCGTCGTCATCATCATCATCGCTATGTCTATCTTTGTTTGGTGGAACATTAAGAGTGAAAAAGTAATGGGATTGATCCAGCTTGACGGAAGCCTCGTCTTTGGCCAAGGGCCACTGGATTTGATTGCCGACGCGAGCAAGGACGGCGACCACGGTGTCGCCTTGTTTGATGCTGACTACGGTGAGCTCACCACAAGAAAGCTCTAAGCTTCGCTCTCTCTCGATCAAGTGGACTATTGCTCCCGCGATTCTGATGAGAATCTCCTCATGGGGCGGTTCTTGATAGTTTCCAGATTGAAAAACGGCGTCGTTCTCTTCTTCCGTGAAGAGATTCTCGGCCAGATCCTTCTCGTCGATAGAAGGGCATGAACCAGAAGATGAGCTGCAAGTAGCAGAAGTGGCTTCTGGGTTGGAGAGAACGACTTCTGGGTAAAGAGAAGCCTTTGAAGACGACATCGTTTCGTTTCTTTTCGTTTCGCTGAGACCTTTGATCTATGGAGTCAGCAAAATTTCCCGACGGTGCTGTGCTCAAAATTCTCCGATCCATTTATTGATTCTTGGGGTAATCTTATTCTTACGAACCAAGCAAATGGAAGGCGCGTGGATTCGGTTTTGGGAAAAGGAAAAAGGACACGTTGCATGCGTTAGGACTGGCCGCGTATCGACCTCCCGTTCTTTCGCTGTAAGAACTAAGAAGCCGCAGATCTCTCCCGCGCTTTGGTCGCCGGTGCTCCCGTGGGCGTTCATAATGACTCGCTGTCATCAATCTTTTCTTTAATTGATAATAATAACAAAAATTATAATGAATTCCAAGTGATAGAATTAAATAAATATAATTAATTTTTAAATTATATATAAAATATTTTATATTTCACTTAATTAAATTTTAACAATATTAATACTTTCCTTTCTTTTTATCTTTTTTTAAGCAATGTTTTTTGTAACAATAATATAGTAACTTTTATTTTCTAATTGTAATTTTTTTATTTTAATGATTATAATTTAAAATATCTGAAATGGAATTAAAAATTAAAGAAATAGAGAGAAAAAAAAAAAAAGGACGTGTAGTTTTTCTTTTTCCTCAACCTGCCATTCTCTGTAAATGCGAAAATATTTATCACTAAAAAATATTAAGTGAAACCGACAGGCGCGAGCGTTGGACTCTTACAAATTAAGAAACGGAACTTGTCAATAAATAGGTTATTGGGCTGGACCATCATTGAAAGCGACTTTCAAGCCCATCGAAACCGATTGAAGCCCTTTATAGGCCCAGAATTTAGCGCAATGCAAGTGACAGAATCAACGTTACTCTCATGACTTCCATGAAAATTCTGAGAAATTCATGTACTCTTCTTAAGCACCTCAACTTCTGTAGCTCGTGTCAGGGCCCCTTTGTAGTCGCAGACGCATATTACTACTCTTCAAAACTATTGAGTAGCTACTTCAAGAGCGGTAGAATTGTCGAGGCGGAGAAGCTGTTCGATGGAATGCCTCACAGAAACACGGTTCTATGGTCCATTGCCATTCACGGCTACGCCATTAATGGGTTTCACCAAAAATCCTTCAACTTGTTTTCCCAGATGCGCAATTCGGGTTTATTTCCCAATTCTTTCACTGTGGTCGGAATTCTCGTTAGTAGTGTAGCCGTGCGTGACATTATGCTTGCAAAGACTGCCCATGGGTTTATTGTTAAGAGTGGGTTAGAGTCTGACTTAATTGTCTGTACAGCGCTGTTAGACGCATATGCCAAATGTGGAAATGTGTTCTATTCGTGTCAAGTATTCAGAGAAATTGAGAAGCCAAGTCTGGTTGCTTGCAATGCCATTGTTGCGGGGCTTGCAAACAATGGTTTCTGTGAAGAGGGTATTTTGCTTTCTGAGAAATTCAGGAGAGGTGGTTTGTCGCCTAATGTATCTACCATGTTGACTCTTATCAGAGCTTGCATTTCTTTAGAAGTAAGGATTCTTTGTGAATCTATTCATGGCTTGATTGTTAAACTTGATCTTGTCTCAGATATATCTGTTGGTAACTCAGTTCTCCACATGTATTCAAGTTTGATGGATTTGAGAGCTGCTACTAAAGTTTTTGATCGCATGGACTGTAAAGATGTTATCAGTTGGACAACAGTGATGGGTTTACTGGTTGACCTTGGAGATGCCCCCGAAGCTCTGAAGCTGTATTGCAGGATGAGAGATGCTGGGGTCAGTAATGATACCGTAGCTCTCTTGCATCTCATTTCAGCTTGTGCTATTCTGGGAGATTTAAAGAAGGGAAGACAAATCCATGCTTGGGCAATTGTTTGCGGATTTGCATCAGAGCTTTCGCTTGCAAATTCCATCATTGCAATGTATTCAAAATGCAGAGATTTGCGTTCTTCAGTAGCTGTATTTGATCAATTATGTGCAAGGACATTAGTCTCATGGACAGCAATGATTTCAGGTTTTTTACAGAATGGCTTCCCAAGAGAGGCTTTAAATGTTGTTATTAAAACAAGACTAGAAGGTTATTTATTTGATTCAATAATGTTGTCCAGTGCTTTAACGGCTTGTGGAGAGCTTGCTTCTTTAGAGCTCTGCCAACAGCTCCATTGTTATGCTCTTGGAGCAGGTTTCTCCCAGTACAACTCAGTTTTAAATAGTCTCATATCTGCATACTCAAATTGTGGGAATGTGGACCTTGCCCATATCGTTTTTAGTGAGATGGGCTCCCTTCGAAATGTGATATCTTGGAATGCAATCATCAATGGCTACGGGATCAGTGGCCGCGGAGAAACTGCTCTAGCACTATACAAGGACATGAGGAAAGGTGGGGATAATCCTGATAATGCGACCTACTTATGCATTTTGAGTGCTTGCAGTCATTCAGGGTTGATAAATGATGGCATGATGATTTTTAATCAGATGGTCAAAGATAAAATATATCCAAGCCAAGAGCATTACGGGTGTGTCATTGACCTGCTTGTGCGGGCAGGCTGTCCAACTGATCCAAGTGAATTTGATTGCAAAGCTTTTGAAGAAATGGGTCCAAATGCTTGGAAGTGTTTCCTCGGCAGATTTGCAGTTCATGGTAGTGTAGAACTGGCAGAATTTGCTGCGAAAAGGGTACTTGAGCGAGAACCAGGAGAATCTGACCAGGTTGTGGCCCTTTCAAATGTCTATGCATCGGTGGGCAGGTTTGAGGATGCTGAAACGTTGAGATTAAGCATGCAGAACCGGGGGCTTATTAAGAGTCCAGGGATCAGCTGTCTAAATGGGATCCCATTTGAGTGTGGTTGAAGATCATATCTTTTCAAGACTAAAGAGGAGAAACAGCTGTGCTATCCTGGGCATCCATCACTGGCTTTCTTGACTGGTAAACAACTAGACAGATTTGTACTGGGCGTGGTTCATGTTGACTTCCAAATTTACATACACACGCTATGGCATCCAAAAGCACTTGACCAAAATATTAGCCATACAGCTAAGCTCATTCATCTCATCCACACAGGCTTACTCTTGATTAGAGCAAGTTCCACTACTTATATATGTGCCACTGCGTCCACTAAAGGCTCCAATCATGAGGATCTCAGATGATCTTGCATGCAGCTGGAGCTGGCTTTGGGATATTAGTTTTTTATTTCTCAAGTCATTACAACATATTGGCTTGTTCTCTTCCCTGGAAGGAAGCCTCTCTACTCTGACTCTTCTCAATTTCTCTGCAGCACTTTCCTTCATATTTATACTCATTGCTCTTTCCATAGAAGTTGTGGCTTTGCTCCATTCCAAACAGAACCCCCCGGGGGGGGGGGCTCATCAGGAGACATGCAAAGGAGGTATATGTTGGCACAGTCTCAGGTACTCGAACGGAAGAAGTTCTTTTCTTGCTGCTCTCTATCAACTCTCAACCACGCATTCAAAGTCGGCTTACCTCTCACAACATATCGCTGCATAAAAATATTGAAATCTCTGGTCACTTTGTTCAGATTACGACAATTGCAGCTAAGGATTCAATGGGACGAAGGAGACGTGGAAGAAGAGATTTAATGGATAGGATTCACAAGAATCTCAGTAATCTCAATAGCTCCCAGCTATGTGGCCAGTGACCACCCACCAATGTACACCTCTCTACGTTTTTAGACGTGTTGGTAAGCACAGAGGTTCCATACAATCGACCCACACAACGCGAAGATTTTTGGACCGTTAGATGAGATGACCGGTCACGAATACATTTGTACCATACGAGCATTTGCATAGAATCATTCTATTTTGCTGATAAAATATCTGAACGTGCCCTGCTCACCCACTCAAAGCCGAAGCACCTGATCTGCTTTGAGGAGATGGGATGTCGTTGAAGGAAAGGCTCCACTTTTACACTTGGTTTCGAATCCGAGGTGGGTGTTGGCAAAAGTGGGGTTTTGCCAGGTAGAGAGGTAGGGAAGTTTTTGGGTCGATTCAAGTGGTTTATCACTTCAATGCAAAGAATGAAGCCCAAATGACTATCACAAGGCCGGCCCAACTCGTAGGGCTTTGCAATGTCTACTGGCTTTAGGCCCTTGGAGTCATTATTAGCCCTGAAAACAGTGCAAGAGACCCAGGTGACAAAACACTTGGAGATCGAGATAAGAAGCACGAGATTCCAACAGGAACAAGGCCGAACTCTAGTAAGATCTTCTGTCAGCATGTCCGTTGGCTCATTGGCGATGTTGACTTGGATGAGGCATCAATCAATAGAAATGATGGTTAACAGAAGCTTATAGTTGCATGAAACGAGTTAAAAGTGCAATTTGTTTCTTCGTGTATCATTGCCTGCAATAATAGATTGGCTTGGGTAATTGAAGTAACAAGCAATGTGAAATAATTTTGTATCACATCATGGATTTCCCGAATCTTAGGGTTAATTACCGCCTACACATAGAGAGGTAAAAGGTGAAACGAAGCTAAGTAAAGAAGCCATGCTCTGGGAAAGTCAGACGCCAAAGCAATATTGAGTTCTGTCTCGACTGTGGGCCCATTTCATCAATTTCCACCTTTGTGTACGCTAAGATTTCTTGCTCCGATGAAATTCATGCAGGTGAATACCAAGTTTCTGTTTCTCTCCAAGTTCCAGTCTAATGCTGTCCTGGCCCGGTGTCACTCTGAAGCCTTATCTCTTTGTCACGCTCGGTGCAAAGATCGGCGAGCTTAAACTTAGTCAATGAGATGGCCACTGGTGTTTTTGGGACGTTTTATTTCGCGCAAATTCTAAACAATGCGTTTCTTTTTTATTAATTATTTCGACAAATTTTGAATTTGATAATGAATAAATTATTTCACTATTTAATCACAATATTTAGGGGATTTAGAATATATTTTCTCATCTTAACTTTTTATTATTATTTTTTGAAACCTATTCTCCTGGCTTTTGCCTAATTCTCGTGGCAATGAAGTTGTACTTGGAACCCGTGTTCCAATTCACTGCCCGTGCAACACTTGACCCAACCGGCCTTTATCTGAAACCAACCCATGTTAATGAACTAAAGAATCCTAAGAAACCAAAAATTGCTAAACTCGGATCTCTCGTGAGGCGCACCGGCTGTGTTGGTGGAATTAAAAGCGGCTTCCTTTATATCAAGATGCCTTTCATTGTCAAATCGGTACACATAGGGACGCATAATTATTACTACATATTAAAGGATTAACCTACATTAGCGGAAAAAGTCTAACAGAAGAAGGAAGCAGTGGGTTACAACGAGAAAAAGCACGTCTTGGCTGGAGTTACTAAGCGAAAAAAGTAAAGATGCCAACCCCATAGTACAAGCTAATTCCCAGTCGCTATCTATTTGGCTCGATCCTTAATGACATCGAAGCCCATCTCCGTCGGGTCGGTTGCCTGGAGTTCATAGTGGATTCCTTCCAGCACTCTTCTCAGTCCATCTTTGGATGTTGCGTACAGCATTTTCGCTCTAATTCTTGATGCCGTTGGAGCCCTGCACGAATTGATCCCAACAAAAATGATGATAATCAGCGAAACATCAGATTTACGGACTGGTCAGATCCAGATGCATTCTTTGTCTCCATGACATAACCAAGTCATTGAGTATCAATACTATGCTTCTTTTAAGTGATCGGACTTGTTGTGTGTACATGTGATACAACCAAGTATTCTTGACACGGCACCTAATCACGGATATGATTAATGCTATACGTGAGTGTAGTGTAGATAGAAAAAACAAGTGTCGGGGATTAATCGTGTGATGAAAATGATCAAACTAAGAGGTGATGAACATAGAAAACAAAGAATGTGACAAATCTATTCTATGTTTTATAAAATCTTCACAATTATCAGCTTTCCAAGAAACATACCACAATTCCATTTATTGGGGGGGGGGGGTTCATGGGTATGTTGGTTGGGCCCGGATACTTTTCCAAATGGGTTCCATACATACATAACATAAATAATACACGATCTGCTGATTTGCTTCTAAAAATAGGAACAAAGAGACTGAATCAATCCCAAAAAAATTGCCGCCACAGGTCCAATATGATCAGCCAATCTGTAATTAATCTATGGAAATGGGTAAAGTGCGGTCCACAGTTTCTCTCCGGGGATTGACAGATTTCCTTAATTTGCCGACAAGAGGACGATAAAGGGTTAAACAGTAAATTCACAGCCAAAACAGGGTAGTAAAGCACAAAATTTGCAGGCCACCAAAAAAAAAAAAAAAAAAAAAGAGGAAGAGGTTAAGAGCGGACCATGCGATGAAGAAAATCTTGCTCTTCCGGCAGTTGTCAACCGTGACGAAATCGAAATCAAACACGGCGTATCTGCAGTCATCGCCCGGCAGGGAAGCAGCCAGATCATCATAGCTCTCGCCGGGGCCGCCGACCTTGTCGACGGTGACCAACCTGGACTTCTCTTCGATCTTGAACACTATGTACCTGTGCACCTTCTTCCACTTCATCGCCATGAATGACTTCTTGCATTCATCAGTCACCCACATGCCGGTCGTCGCCTGATCGCATCACGCAGAGATCATCATCTTAAGCAGAAAATCATTAAATTAAATAAAAGAAAAATGGGAAAGAAAAGCAAAAACGAAGTTGTTGTCACCATCTTGAAAGCCATAGCCATGGTTGATCCGTTGACGAAATGGAAGAGAGTAGTCGTTGTTTGGCAGACACAGAAATTAAAGTAGCCTCTCCTCCCTGCGCTTTATAAATTGTTTTTGGGTACTGAACTGCCCGATCTGCCATCGAGGATTAGTTGATATTACAACCTTATCCACTTAATGTACCATATTTATGTCGTGTTACAATTTATTCCTGATGTGACCTGGCACCATAAATGGATTGTTGCTATAGGTAACCAGACTTAGAAATTCATTTTTTCTATGTAATACTATGCATTCAATTCCAATTCCAATATATTTAAGAACAATTATAAAATTATGCCTTTTGTCTTGGTGGTCCATGGGTCTCTTTTTCTCTGGGGTGCTGCAGTGGTTGTTTGTAAATCTCTCTCTTTTTTCTTTTTCTTTTTTTTTTGACCAGATTGAAATTCAAATTTTCCAAACTGTTATTCGCTCTGGTTCCCCCCCCCTCGTACGGAGACTGCTGTCCACTCGGAATGATGATTATTCATTATGTCGTTTTACTTTACTGTTTAAAATTAATTCACCATTGGTATTGGAACATTTGTCAATCTTCACCGAATTGGATAGGGTCTATGACAAAACAATCCGCCTTTTGATTAATTATGATTTATAATTCATTAGTAGGAGCCTTCATTGTATTGAATTTTTTGGTTAATTAGCGTTAAACATCATTGCATAGGTACAGTATTAGTGATTTATTAGATGCCCCCCCTGAAAAAAAAAAAAAAGGAAAAAACGAAAAACAGAGAAGTATCGTGGCTGTGTGCCTGTATTAAAAGAACGGAAATTTATTTTATGAATCGAAATGGTATTTCTGTCGTTTTACATGGGGAAATCTCAACCTTGATTAATAGAGTATTTAATTTAATGCTGTTGACAGAAGAAAGCCTAGATATTGCATTAGTGTCTTGTGTATAGAAATGCAAGTGTGAGCGTAGGATTTAAATAATAATAATAAATAATTATTAATTGCATTGTTCTCCTCTTATGGGAGGTGCTAAATTATTAATTATTAGTATATCCGTTAAAAAATTATAATCGTTTCCCTATGTTAATTAACGCAAATCATGTTTTTACTTGATTATTCTTTTAAAGCCTACTCAAGTAACTCAACCGTTGTGAGTCAATTTATCGAACCAATTGTATAATTGCACGTGTTAATGATCATTAAGTGTGAAATATAAATGAGAAAAATAGTTGCTCCATATGACATAAGCCAAACCCTGTGTTCATGTCAGCCTAAAGTTAACTAAGGGAAAATGATTTACATAATCTTATTATGTATCTTTATTACGGCATCAAACGCACCATGGCATGCCATCCCATGGGTGGCATTTCCCCTTACGGCCCACCAACTTTCACACGCACCGGCTTGGAGTTGCTTCGTGGTTTTAATTCTATTACACAGACACGAATGAATAAACGAATGTAAGTTAATACAAATCTATATCATTTAATGACTATTAATTATTGTCTATAAAAAGATTTCATAATTATAATTACATTGCATTTATTTTTATTTATTAGTGTCCTCTAGTATTGTAATTATTCGTTGCTTTTGGCTTGCGCACAATTCTATGTTGATGTGAACCGTAAGGCTTTTACGTGGTGCTGAGGCGTTTGACATGCTTTCTGTTGGATCGCACGTAGTACATTACCAGTAGACAACAGGGTGGTCCCATCGTAGATCGCACACCCCCGTCCCCCATCTCTCCATCTCGTGCTCCTCAATATATAATCTTTGCGTTAAAGCAAAGCAGCTCAAAGGGTTGAAAAACTTTACACTTGCGGAAGAATGTCAAGTTTGCCGGATTCAAGAGGCACTTTTGACAAGTTAATAAGTTCGGTCTCGTTTAACACAAACCAGGAATTAAAGGATTTCTCCAAATACCTGTGACCATTGCGAGATCTAATATAATTTACTTAAACCCTTTTTCATTTTTGACCCAAAAAAAAAAAAAAAAGAAGAAGAAGGTCTTCTTGGTAGAAATAAACCATTGCATCTACCAACAATGATCAATCACTGTTTAAAACCGTGCACATAGCTTTCCCAACTCGGGCTACGAGTTGTTTGATCATGTATCTATTATTTGTTATTATAATTTTTGGATTTGTGCGATTTCAAGATTTCGCATCCCCAAAATTTTGCGTTTTTCTACAAGTTTGTCTAAAAATGTGTGTCAGCGTGTGGTATGTTTGTGAACATGCTAAAATATCAACCAGTAAAATAATGTCGAATCTAGTAATCAACTTTTTTAACGATAAAGACGAATAAAATAAATTGACATCATAGAGAGCGAGAGAGAGAGAGAGAGAGAGAGAGAGACTACAAACACTAAGATGCAGCAAAACCGCAAGAAAGGGAAAGGAATGGACGTGCAACAGAAGACATGTCCCTCACGTTGGTGGCCTTCTCTCGTGGAAAGTGGGACCCATTGTTAAGCCCACAATCGGTGTCCATTACTTACTCGTCCATAGAATCATAGCGTGTAATTGTCACAAAATGTGCTTTGTAGTTCACGGTGTGGTTAAGAAAAGGTTGCCTGGTTTTTAACCTCGCGTGTTCCTCTGTTTGTTCCTGGCTCGTTATCCCCATAGTTGCTGAGGTACACAGGAATTGCACCTGGAGTGATTATTTGGCAAGAATTTGACGGTCAATTCTGTTAACATGAAAGACACTTGCTCCGCCTGGCCATTTGAGTGACATTCTTCGCTTTTGTTTTTGTTTTGTTTTCTTCCCAATCAATTGGCTCCCAAGGATTCAATAACATTGAGACACTATTGTTGCATAGCCCTTGTAAGTACAGCATACCAATGGTCTGTCTACATAGTACCAAATTCATAAGTTCCTACAATAATAAACATGGCATTTTCTGTATCTTAGCTAAATTTGATGATCCAATTTGAATTTAACATACCAGATAACAAAACAACGAAGGGCCAAGATAGATCCCGTACAAGGGCCCATCCAGCGAGAGGCAATTCCCCCAAAGGACCCATAACGCAACAGCTAGTCTCGTTCCGGCTATTGATAGTCTGTTAAAATCATAAAATGTTCCGACTCTCCTTTTATCAATCGCCATATTCCACGTAAGTTACAGCACTGTCCTTACAAAAAGGCAGAACTATGTTGGTGATATAGAAGCATTTGTCGCAAAGATTTCTCAAGCAGGGTCAAAAGGCGACCTTTACTTATCATCATTTGAAGACTTATCTTCGTCCTTCTTTTGCTCAGACTGGACATGACAGGTAACTTAGTAAGCACGAGTCAAAATATCTGGGAGAACATTGACAAACATAAGTCTTGTGTTGTAAGTTTAAATGACAAACCTCAGACCGGTGCTGCAAAGAAGAAAGAAGATCTTTCACTGAAGGATCATTAGGGTCAACTCCTGGAAGCTGTAAGAAGAAAAATTAGTCCGGACAGGAACATGTGCTGATTGTCAAGTAAGGAGTTAAGACTTGCAGGTTAAAGGTACATACCGATGCAAGAACAGATGACACAAATGACTGATCCTCCAGAGCCTTGCTCATGTCTAACTGACTTGATGTGCCCTTTTTATCTTCCTGCATGGAAATCTGAAGAGCTGCATCCAGCCAATGCAGATAATGGATCGGACAAGACAAGGTTCACAAATTAATACCAAACAAACAATGGATAATCATAACTGTATTGACTCCTTAAGCTTGGCAAACAAATTGGCCAGCTCATGAGAGTTGGAGGTATCAATTTGGCATTGATTCAGGCTGAGGCACTGAGCCTTCAGCGCGAAGAACATGGAGAAGTAGCCCTCTCTTAAAAAAAAAGGAACAAAACATACCAACTGCCAATTCTGGGTCCTCATTTATTGCATCCGTCATACCCACATCATGCACAGAGGGATCAGATGCAGGGTTCCCCATTGACATTGCAATAGCCTGCTGCAGCAATGCACTTGCTTCATCCTGTCACAACATCAACAGAATCAATCACTAAGCACCTTTACACACACAACAATCCCACATATAAAAATACGAGTAAGACAAGATCAACCATTGGCTTGGCAGCATCCTCTGTAGTTCCAGGAGCCCTAACTTTGTCACTGTCCACCGTATTGGCATCTACTGAACTGGATGATGGTTCCTCTCCTTTTTCAGGTCTAGCAGCTTCCTCAGCTGCCCTTTTGGCTGCAGCTTCTTGCCTTGCCCTTTCATCTTCCATAGAGACTCTTAAGGCAATGGCCAACTCAGGATCTATGTTAGGGTCTATGCCAAAATCAAAGTCAACTCCTCCTCCTCCTGCTCCTGCTGCAGCTTCAGCTGCAGCAAAACCACTTCCTCCATCCCCCATGAATACAGGCGTGCTGCCAGAGAAATATTTAATCATATCACTATATATATCAAGAAGTCAACATAAATCATCGACATTATACAAGTTAGACTTTATATATCAATCCAGTCTTATCAAATCTATTGTATGTGATTCAGGGAGTAGAACTGAGAGGTGCTCTTCAATTGCTTGTCAAGTACTTAATCTGGTAATTAAGTAGAAGTATTTTATGACCCTTGCCTTTTCACAGTCAAATTTAGCACTTGTGATATTCCAGTTCTTTGGCAAACAATTAGACAACAAAATTTAAACCGGAGAGTCCAAATCAATTATCTCAAGAACTAATCATCAAATTAAATGCTAATCGTAAAACAAGATCAAATATCAGACCTGATCAGAACATCAGAGAGGGCATTTGGACCAGGAGGAATGTGGACAACATGGCTGCTTTCATTATTATTAACAGCAGCAAGGAGGGCTTCCAATTTTTCTGGCTTTCCTTCATCTTCTTCACCAAAATTCACAATATCAAGAGCCACACTGTTCTTTTTCAGCTTCTTCCCTATCATCTCTAGTGCCTTCCTTTCATACTTGACAGGACTGGAAAAAATCAGGTGGTAAGAAAAACCCAGAAGATGATAAAAACAAAAATACAAATATCAACCAACATATACCTTCCAGCAAAAACAATTATTCTTTGTTGCTGATGCTTGTTTTGGCGATGCTTAAGAGCCAGTTGAGCAACATGGATTCCTGCTGCTAGGTTCATCTCACCTCCCATTTCAAGACCTATCAAAATGGAGAGACAAATATTGATAACTAGTAACCATGTTTTCTTAATACATCCTCCTAATGGATTTGGGATGAAATATTCAAATATCATATGGTAAACCACACTTAAAGCAACAATTATGTTGGGGAAATGCGAGAACCTAAAAACCACACTTAAGCAACAATTATGTTGGGGAAATGCGAGAACCTAAAAACCACACTTAAGCAACAATTATATTGGGGAAGTATGAGAATCTAAAACTAGAGAGAAATATGAGAATAGTTCAAATAAAAAAAAACTTGTGAACTGGACACCATTTCTCAGTCTTTAGAATTTGAGTTTATGGGTCTTTTTCATTTATATGTTACTTTCTTTTATTTCTCCCTTTCAAAACAAATTTCTTAATCACACAACTTACACTTAAAATCTCAATACATTATAACATCAGCTCATTAAAAACTGAAGTCACAATGCCAGTCAAGCTTAACATTCAATGCAAATCACATAATTCCTCAGCTTAGGCAGCTGTTATCTATGAAAAACGATAAGTTCAGAAAAGAAAAAAAAAGAAAATTGCAGTCCAGTTCTAGTTATGATTCTCTCTCCCCTATAATATCTCTCTAGTAACCATAGATTAGCTTTTCTATCAATTCTACAACACGTTTTTCTAATATATATATATATATAAAGAAATAAAAAGAAAAAGAAGGGAAAAAAGGGCCGTACCATGCATGCAAGCCAAAATCTTTCCGAGATCGCTGGTAGGAGCGGTTAAAACACGAACTCCTTTGCCCGCCATTGTTAGAATCCCCACTGTATTCTCCGGATTCGACTGCCATTCACCCAAAAAAAAAGAAAAAAGCAACCCCACTAAACAATAACCATGAAAAAATCGCGGATTACTGCAGCAACGCTTAAATCCAAAAACCTAATTTCACGAGCAACCAAACAACACAAAACCCTTCTCCCAGAAAACTCGACAATTAACAATAAAATTACTTGTGTTTTAGCACCACAGATGAGATTAACGGCGTCGGATTGGGCCTGCAGACGAGAGGGAGAGTAGTCACCGTTTCGCATCCATTCGGAGTTGTCGATACAGATCATTGTCGCCTGATGGAATCAAATTTAAGGCGATTTAATTCAATTACATAAACCAGATTCCGTAAATAGAAAAGAACCAGGTTTGAGAGAAAAAATATTTAAAAAAAAAAAACCGTGTTCTTGATTATTGACCTCGAGAACCATGGCTGATCAAGGTCGAGCGAGTAATTGACGTAGCCAATAAGAAAAAGAAAAACCCAAATAAAGGCTAGAAATTTCGCTGTCCCTTGCTGGACAATTATGCTGCTTTTATGTTAGGATCAGAAAGGATAGTAGGAGAACAGAGGAAAATATTGTAAGAGAGAGCGAGAGAGAGAGAGGGAGAGGGAGAAGAAAATAGAAACTCTTCCCTTGCATCGCACACCATTTAAAGTGAGTTGAGAGGCTTCCAGAACAGTCATCTATCGTCTCTCCCAATTACATGAATAAGAAGAAATAGAATGCTAAATTATCCCAACAACACGATCCTGCCTCACTGGGCCTAATGGGCCTATGATAGAATTTGGGCCTGGCTCCTAACATTTTATGTTAACATTGAGATTGGCGATTTTGGGTCGGTTAACTTTTGCCCTTTGGGAAATTAGAAATCTTCGCTTCTACGGGATTTGAATGACTTTTACTCTCTCTCTCTCTTTTTTTTTTTATTTAAAAAAAAAAAGAAGTTTCTTGCAGAATGTGCAATGGAAAGAAAACAACGAAAGGTGTTCTTTAGTTTCCTCAGCCATCGAGCATGGGCCATCCATTAGAAGAAATTAATGAACCTAGCGTGCTAAAGAATCAGTCCAGATCAGGCTGACCCAGGTCACGAACGGGTTTAGCTGACTCACACCCACGACCTTATCATGCAAGAAAAGATCTGAATTCCGGCCTTTTATTTCCTTTCCGAGCGTAAGAAACAAAGAAAACATCCCGATCCAATCTTATCGTTAGTGTCAGAATATCAAGCTTTTTATTGCATGTCCCAAGATTCTACAATGCTCTAATGAACGGTTATGACATATACAAAATCTGCCAATTGGCAGTCTCAAATTTGGTAGAGAGAACAAATGGCAGACACAAAAACAACGGTGGTAAGTCAAGGAACGGTATCATACCACAGGAGTGCTAGCAGAAATAGGTCTTTGATTTCTGCTGACGGGTAGATGTACATAAACCTCATGAACCTCTGGCTTATAAACCTCTCCTCTATCCCTGTCTATGGCATAGCACACATACACGGTGTCAATAACATTGTCCAGCACGTGGATGAAGAAGCCCAACACTATAATCAATAGCACCCATGAAAGAGCAGCTACAAAATATGCATCAACCCCAAGATGGCTCACACCCTCCAAGATAGCACAGGCCTGTCGTACAAAGGTGGAAGTAGGAAGATTTCCATAAGCATCAATATCCTTACCAGAAGGGAAATGAACATTTGCAAACAACTTACCGCAACAGCATATATTGCTGAAAGAACAAATACAATTCCAGCTAACAAGCGGGTGGACACAGTCTCCACAAAAACAGCCGATAGAAGATTCCTCCTTAGAAGCTCATATGTCATCCTTGCGGAGGTGCAGTATGCTTCCCCAGTTATTGCAGCAAAGTTGATAGTAAACTTGCTAAGAAAATCTACAGCCGACAGTAATGCATTAACACAACATCGCAATACAAGGTTCACCATGCCAGGGATATCCTCCTGTCTTGCGCTGTCAACAGCAGCACGCACCACACGAACAGCACAAATAAGTAGTCCAGATAGACATATGGTGCCAGAGGAGGGGCCAAAAGCATGTCTGCAAATTTAAGAGCACACGTAAGAATAAAGCGAAAGCGAGCATGTCTATCATGATGTTCACAATTGCACTTCTCTAAGAAGCAACACCTTTCCAATTAAGTTAGTAAGGACACCTAGTTATACACATAATGGAGATGATAAATGCGTAAAACAGGTAAGGGCACACAGCAGTGTATAGACAAATAAGGCTACTCAGTCACTAGAGATAGAAGGGTATGTAATGGCCCAAAAGCATGAAATTAGACCACTTATCAGTACTTTCTTGAGTAAATTAAGCAAAGACTATTACATGTTTCCCTACTGTTCCAGGTTCAGGAGAGAGCTTCAAACATGGACACCCATCTAAGCAGACAGTCCAAGTATTTCTTCACCAGGAGGCTAGCACGAATGCCTGAATTTAACATGTAAAACACCTAGAAAGTAAAGGCAGTTGCAGAACTCCCTCCCAACTGCCACAGATATTGAACTGCAAAAACATTTATCTTGTCCCAACACAAACAGTCTCAATATTCCTAAGACCAAACCCTCAAAGGAGACTGACCCATCCAGGCATAATAGCATTGGAGTGACAGGGGCAGTGGCTCTTAGAAACCCCACTTCAGTATAATTCATATCCTCCGTACAAATTTTGATATCCCTAATAATGCATTAGCTTGATTGCAATTAAATACAGAATTAACTACCTTAGAGGAGAAATGTCCACGCATGCAATTTGTTTGAAGCAATTGCATTAACACAAATGTTCAATCAGCAAGAAAATCTATTTGGCCAGCACAAATTACTGTGCGTCAACAGTCTCTAAATGTACCACAGAAGAATATCCTGAAGCCAATGGTGCTCGGAGAAAATAAGACAGGAGTACAATGCACTGTAACCAGTGAAAATGCCCCTAAACATCCTTTTTTTAAGTTTTTCTTTGGGTGAAAGCCTAACTATCAAACATATCAAACAAAACAACTTATCAACAGGATGTTCTGAACGTTCTTCATTCCAAAGGAAGAGGTACAAGTAGAAAATTACCTCAAAGAACTCCTTATACTCCGTCTATGGTCAGCATCCTCCTTTGCG
Organism: Kandelia obovata; assembly: GCA_021464305.1. NCBI lineage: Eukaryota > Viridiplantae > Streptophyta > Magnoliopsida > Malpighiales > Rhizophoraceae > Kandelia > Kandelia obovata. The sequence goes on along the minus strand of CM038472.1, from coordinate 13,414,009 downwards.
AAGTACCACTGAGCAATAGCCCCACTGATCACATAAACTTGAGCCTCAATCATTGCAGTCAACGACCACAACATCGTAAGAATTGCCAATGTGTAGTAAGCAGGCACCCACGCATCCTGCTTCCAAACACAAGTATAGACTCCGCTCGACTCTTTTGGTAAAATTTTCCCATTGAATCTGGCAAATACCAGGAACACTACAATTGGCGCATAATAGACCAGCAGACCTAGTGTCAGCAACGGCAACGCTACAAACAAACCCAAATTCTTCGAAAGTGCATCGGAGGCAATCCCAATTATCTTCACGGTCAACTCAATTCGATGCCAATTAGCCACAACAATCCACGCGACGATTCCAATGATCAAGAACACAAAAACCAACACCAAAATCCGATAAACCAACGGAAATGCATTACTGCAAGAAGAAGAAACAGTACAGGCAACGAACCAGTAGACATTGAAAAAGATGGGCACGAGAAGAACGAAAGGAAGCGAGATGTAGACAATCTGTTTGGTGTAATGCTTGAGCAATAAAAGCAAGAGAAAGCAAATGGGGGCACTCAAAATCAGCGTAATTACAAAGGTCCATATCAAAGCCTTGAAGAAACCGGAATCCGAATAACTCAAAAAGCGATTACGCAACTGGATGTTCAAGATTCCATCAGTAAGGGATTCTTCAACGCAGGAAGTTGCATTGGAGTCGTATTTATAGGAAGCTAGATTGGTGTAATTGGGGTTTCTGTGGAAAATACAGAAAATACCGAACCCGAAAGTGCAAACAACAAAGAGAGCAAAGAGGATGAGAAAAGGGATGTTCTTGCAAGCTCTGGGACCGTGATTATACGAGATCTGGAGGTACTGGTTCGGGTCGGAATCCGGTTCTACGGCAACCGGAGCGGTTTCATGGAGCGGGGACGGAGGAGGGGAGAACGAGGTTTTGGAGAGGAGAGGCTGGGAAGGTGACGACGAGTCGTACAGAGAATTGGGCTTGCTTGGCTCTTCACTACTGCTGCCCATTAGAGACAGAGATGGGTGTGAGGTCGGGAGTTTGGACTGAATGAATGGCTATGCAGGTGATCCGCTGCAGATCATTTTCCTTTTTGGTTTAGCGTTGACTGCCGCCACCTCAGCTGCGTTGTGTTTGTCGGTCCACACGGTGGAGATGGCGGCGTATTTTATTTTAATAAGGATTATTTTACTCCGTTTTTTCGCAATTATTCTGTCCAGCCACGTACGTAACCGACGTTTTGCTCCCATTTTAAATTTGTTAATATCTATAAACACATAGTAATAGTAATTGATGAAGGTCTATTTAACAATTTTATTTTATTTTATCTTTTTTCTTCCTTCAATCTTCTCATGCATATTTTGTATTCCAATGAATAGTTAATGGGCATTATACAAAATTAACATAGTATATCAATCTGATAACAAATTACAAAGCCACAATAAAAAAAAGCTTTGAGCCTTTAAAGGGATATTTTAATGATTAAAATTTTAATTTTTAATTTTTAATTTTTTAAATTTTAAAATAAAACATGAAATTTATAAAAATAAATATATCTTTATAATAAATTATATATATATATATATATATATATATACAAAAAGTGTTGATGTTGTCAACTTAATCCGGAGATGCAGCGTTTCCTCATCTCACTTGGTTTTGGGTATCTCACCCGAATCGGAGATGGCTACTTCCTTTCTGGGTTTTTCTCTGTAAGTTCCTGCTTCTATTTTGTCAACTTGCTCTCCAAGTCAGTAAATGGAACTTCGGCCTCCTTTTTTGTTTTTTGTTTTAATTGTATTTAAATGTATATTAATATTGTAAAATTTTTAATTTTATATGAAAATATTTATTTATTTTTAATAATATTAAATTATGTAATTTTATATTTATTAGTTATTATAATTTATAATATTTTAATAAATTTAAAATTTCAATATATACATAATTATTCAATTTACTCCATTACAATATAATATATATTATAATTTATTAAATTTATATTAATAATTTTTACACTTATGTTTAAAAGTCAGAGAATGTAAATATTTATAATTAAAATAATTTTAAAAAAAATAATGCTAAAATTTTCTATTTTTTATAAAGAAAAAAATATTTAAAAAAATATTTTTTTCTTAAAAAATAAAAAAATATATAATTTAAGTCTTTTTAAAAATTACACCAATTTTTTATTTTAAAAAATCATTATTGATTAAATATCGATTTATTTTTTTCATTTAAATAAATATATAAATAATAATATATTTTTTATGAATATAATAAATTCATAAATAGCGCTAATTTAAGAATAATTTACCAAATAAATAAATAGATGAGATATCAACCGATTCACAAAATTAGGTCACTAAAATTGAAAATGCTTTTCGTTTTGATTTTACTTAACATTGGGGCCTTCGGTCCAGCGAAAATGATTTTAGGCTAGTTTTAACATTACATGACAACAAACGGGCCTGAATTGAGGCGAAATGGCGACTGGCGTTGAACCAAAGTCTCCAATGATGTTTTTAATGAACCAAAAAAAATAAAACGAAAAAGTCCCCAAGAATGGATTAAACTCAATATAGATGGCGCACCTCCGGGACACTCAGTTTGACAAATATAAGTGGACTTTTACGAGATCATCGTGGTGTTGGATTTCGGGGTTTTGCACTACACCTTAATGCTTGTTCCCCCTTTGTTGCTGAGCTATAGGGGTTTACCGTGACCTGAAAATAGCTTGGCAGTTTGGGTTTCAAAGTTAGGAAGTAGACTCCTAACTTGCTTCAACAGTCCTAGAAAAGGGGTACTACGTACTCATTCTCACCTACATTTAGTGGGACTTTGTAAGAAAATTGATTGCTTGCAACTGGCACATCTGGCTTATTCACCTGTTTAGAGAGAGAAATCAGGCTGCTGATTAGTTGGCTCACCTGGGTGTCCAACTTATCCCAGGATTGCACGAACTGTCTTGACCCTCAAATGGTCTTCGACTAGTTCTCCAATAGCATCTCACCCGTGTACAATGGCCTCGTTTTCGGCCCTTTGCCCCCGTTTCGTCTTCCCATAGAGGAGTCTCTCTTACCCTTATCATTTAAATAAAATCCTTCCTTAATATAAACAGAAGTCATTTCTTTATCATATAGAGGAGGTGGGGATAGAGAGAGATAGAAGTGGCTTGGTGGGTGACACTGTTTTGATTCTTTCAAATCCATATCCTAGCTTTATTAAAACCTTTACGTATCGAAGGCTCCAAGCTTTAATTTGCATTAGCTTTCTTTTCTGCGCATGGTCAACGATCTTGCATCCTAACACATGCCTGAATATAAGGATCAGAATCATAAAATTTTGAACAAATCGTGAGTTTTGATCCACATTTGAAGTGGGATCGAAATTTAACCCACTATAACTGAGGCTTGTACTGTTCCAAAAAAAAATTAATAATAAATAAATAACTGGGCCTTGTGTAGTCGGTGCATATGTTATGCATAACCAACTATTCTGCGCGTTTTCTGTTGCTGATCTTTTGGCAGAAGAAATTGAATGGTTGTGATTTTTTTTCTTTGTTTCAGCATGCCAAGAGCGGCCCCACGAAACAGAAACATAGTAGTTCTACAGATAAAGCTAGAGGAATCGTTATATTTTATTCATCAGAAGAGATCTTGATACGAGCGTCAACAATTCAAATAAAAAGGCCATATATAATATCCCATGCAGTCAAGGTGGGTTCAGTTTTTCCACCTCTTCGCTAAAAGGAAGGTGGAGAGTAGGAACTGGGCCTTTTTACTGAAAGTACAAATACAATCCAATGAATTGCTGAAACGAACGCACATGTTTCTCCTAATTTTTTTACAATAAAAATGTTTGAGGATACATCTAAACCTTGGAAACTCTAAGCTACAACTATGAGTGGATAAATAGCCTAAAAGAAGATGTTGTCAAAGATAAGAGGTCGAACGTGGACTCTTCTCTACCAGATGATCATTTTTCTGATAGACTAGTGTAGTGATATTTTCATCTTTTTTTTTATCCTTCGTTCCAGAGAAAAAAAAAAAAATCTAGTAATCAAGGAGGTCCGACAAGTGACCGTGAGATGGTAGGTCACCTTTCCCATTCATTCTCAGAAGGGCTGGCCACAAAACCATGAAAGTATTGTCCTTTGCCAAATCCCAATGGTCCAGATTTTAGATTTGATTGTCAGGAAAAGCATCTTAGGGCAAGATTTGATACCTAGCGGTTGAGGACAAAAGATATTGCACCCTCAATGAATTTTAATTTAATTATATCAAATTTATTATTTTTTAATTTAAATACAAATCCGTGTCAAATAAACCTAAAAAAAAAAAAAAAAAAAAGTTATTGCACAAATTATAAAAAAATTTATACCAAGAGCTGTGTAATTATATATAGAATTAATTCGCAGCTTTTTACGAAAGTCTTCCTCGCGAGTGATTATCGTGTGAAAATTTTCAATATCAACTAAGCAGTTAAGTTAATAATTCATAATCCATTGAATTTTTATGTCTGGATTATGTAACCTAGTGTGAAAAGAAGGACGGCAATCTAATTTGTAAATTAAGAACTATCAATTAAATTTGAAATTTAACAACGTATAAATATCATCCACGCGTCCTTACTTTTATCTGAGACTTACGAACTCAATATCGTTGTGTTGCTTTTGTAAGCTTTGTGTGACGATGCTAATATCGTGGGCATTAACAGCATGTGGCTGATCTGCTGTTTCGGGTCATTATTTGGATGCTAGTTAGCGTCAATAAATTGGAACCGTCCAAGGCATTTGGCCCGCAGCCATCGTGGACCAACTTTTTTTAAGTCCCAACTTGGAGTAAAATTGGGTTCGCACGTAATTCATACGTGTAAATTTGTGTATATTTTTTTTTTTTTCCCTTTCACACAAGAAATTGGGCATGTGTTGTCGGCCAAATTAGTTACAAGACAAGCTGAGAAACGTTGACTTGCAAAAGAGAGCATTATAAAAAACCACTAAGGGGACCATAATCAAATCAACCTTTTATTTTGACTGTAATATAATTAAGCACCATTAATTAATTGTGCTAAAGAAACAAAATTGTCACATTATTTTATGATCAAGAACGGCTTGTGATTTTCTGTTCTGGCCAACAATTGGAACACCATGTGGTTTTCCCGATCTAAGTGAGACTAGGTAAAAAAAAAAAACAAACAAACAAACAAACAAAGCTAGTCATATGCTTCTTAGGACAGGCTGCACATGACAGCCGTACGTCCCAAATATTCGACTCTTGTATCAAGTGTCCACTGATAAGCGCGATGGATAGTCAATTGTCAATTTTATTATATTGTTCCCCTGGCGATCACATGTGATCGTGTCGTCTCAGAATTGATACGTTCCATGTCCTATTGGAATTGTGCACACTCTTTGAGGAGAGACAAAACCATCAATATTTATTTATTTGATTAATACTTTTCCCCATCCCCGCCAGCCACGAATTATCTTCACAGGTGACTGGGCTACGTGACCCCATGCCAGCTTTCGTCTTGTCCTTATAAGGACAAGTGCTTGCAGGAGAATACAAAGGCATCGAGCGTACCAGCTACCCTGGGCGTGTTTGGTCCTTCTTTATGTTCTCGTATGCAATTCTTCTTCTACAACTCCTACGTCTGAGTGATCATATGATCGTCTGATCCAAATTGCACGAGTAAAACGAAATGCTGACTGCAATTATTGAAGTTTGCTGGCGGAAAGACTTTGTAAATGCAACCTTCATTTTTTTTTCTTTGTTAAATTTCCTTTTCTTTTATGAAATCGGCATCTCTTAATAAAGTATTCCTGGACGAGGTTTAGGTGACGGTTCAAGATCAGAGATCCTAGCAAAGACAGAAATACGTTGTATTTCTTCTTTTCTTCCTTAATTTTCTTCCCTTATTTAGTGGCCAAATTGTGCTGTGTCTTTAGAAGCAACAGTTATCATCTATCTAGCTTGCGTGCGCCGCTTTGATTTCCATGAGCCAGCAACCAAATTGGATTATTTTATATCCTCATTTACTGATTTAATTCAGATTCTTTATAACCCAGAAAGAACCTAGCAATCAAGTTGCTCTATTTTATAATCTGATAATCACGATATAAGAAAATATATATCATTTACGAGCTCGAGACCTTATTGGTTGTCATTGTTCTCATAGTTGAATGCTCCTACGGATCTTTTCATCGGCTATTTTTTTAACCTTTATTTTTTTTTTTTGGAAGATAACGATACTAATCAAGATGCCTAGCAAACCTTAATGCATAAGGCAGGCAAAAAAGCTAGCAATTATCATTTTCGATGTACCAAAAAAAAAAAAACAAGAAAAGAAAAAGACAGATTATGTGAAGCTGATGGAAGGGATCGATAGGAGAAAATGGAAGAGGTACACCCACTTTTTGTTTCGAAACATTTTATAAATACATCCTAATCTGAAAACGGACAAGAGCTTCACAGTGATCCATGTGCATGCAATGCCATCGCTTGAAATATTTTATAGGATCACGTGATTTAATGATTGTTCAACATAATAGAGCCCCTGTTTCCAAGTTTAACGCTCTCTCTCTTTTCATCCAAAGTCCTAGAAGGTTCTCGTTCAAATTGTTCATAAAACACGCAATTCTTGTTCGCTTCATACAACTTGCATTTTAGATCATTAATTATTCACCTTAAAATTTGAATTCCAAATATCAGTCTCCCCAAACTGCTGAATAACAATTCAGGAAATCCTTGACTTCATTGTTTGATTTAACCGGGCAAGAAGGTTGACCCTATAAACATGTCATCGGATTAAATACAACAGCAGGCCAACTTAAAATCTTCGCCATCACAACTTCATGTGCGAGCATTCATCATGAAAGTCTAATAAAGAGGAGAAAACATTACCAGCTGAAACGTGGACATACTTGGCCTTAGACGTAATAAGAAAGGGAAGGGGCTGGGACAAGGAGTGGAGAATAGGGAAGCGTAAAGTAAAGGGTTTGATTAAGGCTACTAAATCAATTTCTAGACAGACATGTCGAAAGAAGGGCGACTGAAATTATAATTTTAGAATTAAAAGGAAATAGAAGTACAGAAGATATGAGATTTATAAATAGTATAAATTCGACGTAATTTTAATTATTAATTATTATGATCATATAATTTTTGTGTTTACAATAAATAATTCAGATTATACCTTATTCATGTTGTCCGTGCATTTCGCCTCTTCTTTTTCTTTTTTAAACGTATGAAAAGGGTTTTTAATAGGAGAGTCCTATTACCTAAACTCACGAAAAAAAAAAAAAGGGCTGTCGAATGGAGTGATGTCATCATATCTTGTGGCCGTCGTTAATGAAAATATGAATTTTACTATATTTTAAATGTCAGCACATATTGTCATCAATGTGATAAATGTAAATTTCTAATGTAATGCCAGATACCATGACTTGCCTTCAAAAGGACTTCACCTTCAACGGAGTTAACGGTAACAGTATTAAAAAAAAATAGAAAAATATGTAAAATTGATAAAAAGATAGATATTATTTCATGGTAATTTTTAATTTATTATCATGGACACAAAACAACATGCAAAACCTAACAAAACAACATACAAAACCTAACTAATTACTATGATCGGTAAGTATTTATTTTGTTTTTTTTTTTCTACGTACATTTGTAATAAGACTACTCAATTATAGGTTAGAATTCAACTAATCGGAATTTCCACCTGATTGCACGGCCCTGTTGTGCCGATAATGTTATACAGAAAGATTTTCATACTACGCCGTTTACTTTACATATAAAATATTAATATTAAATAAAATATTTTGTATATAATAAAAAAGTATTTATGTTTATTAAAATTTACTGCTTTTGTGTTTATTTAGATATTTCATTTTCATTTTTATTTTTGTTTTCTAGCAATTTTGCAAGTCCAGTTGGGTTTTGGCTTCTATCACCTTTTGACGAGATTGCAATTGCAAGAAAGATAAGGACAGTAGAAACCTAACGGCAGGCCAAACTTAAAATCCTTGCCATAAAAAATTCAGATGCGAGCATTAGTCACGAAGAGGAGAACTTAGACGTGACAAGAAAGGAAAGACGCCGGGACAAGGAGTGAACAAGAAGGAAGCGTAAAGGAAAGGGTTGAGTAAGGCTACTAAATCAGTTTCGAGAGAGAGAGAGAGAGAGATGGAAAAGGGGCGAATGAAATTATAACTCCAGAGAGTTAAAGGAATAGACTTATGAGGGCTTTGTCGGAAAGATAAGGAATTTATGGATATTGTACACGCTGAATCGATGGTTGTAATTCACCATCCTAATCACTCGATTTTCGGCTCCATAACGATGGCATAGATTGTATTTGGTTATGGTGCGTATGAACGTCCTCTTATCGTTTTTTAATATATACAAAGAATAATAAAATAATTTTATTATTGAGATACATTAATTCGATTAAATGATGTTAAATTTATTATAATAATAAAAAATAAATATTATTATATTTTAAAATATCAATATTAATCATTATTATTTTGATAAATATAAATTTTTAATGTAATTTCAAATTTAATCTTTTAAATTAATTTTTAAAAATTACAAAAACCATGTGAAATAAACAAAGCATAAAAATTAGTTTATTATTACGGTCAATTGATTATTATGAGTGAAAAAATTATTAAATTAAATAATTTTTATGATAAATAAATATTTATTTCACATATATTTGTAATAAATTTCTTTCGTTTATAAGCTCAAAATTAATTACACGGAATTTCCTTCACATTACGCGGCTCTGTTGTGCCGGTTATATTGTACGAAAAGATTTTTATATTATATATAATATAGTTTATATTATATGTAAAATATTAATATTACTTTTGATTTTGGTTTGTGAACGAAGATAAGTGACGTGCTGCTTTTGCTCGTACATAAATCCCCGGCTACGATTCGTACTTGTCGCCATTGGGGTTACGTGTCATAACCAAATCACTAGATTCTAAAAATATCTCTCCTCTTCCTGTGTAATTAATAATAATAAGCGAAAAAAATGAAAACCTACCGCCCCCCCCCCCCAAAAAAAAAAAAAACAAAGTTGCCACTTTCCACTCTATATAACCATGTAGTTCCTCATCTCCAAGTTAAACAAGAAACGCCGCTCCAAGCGTAACTGAAAGTAGCCGCATTAGCGAAATAATAATAAAAGTAAATAAATAAATAAATTCATGGGCCTTCTTCGTTCATCTTCCACATCCTCTACCACCGTCAAATGGCTTGGCTTTGTGACAGCCGTTTGGGTCCAATCGATTTCAGGCAACAACTACACATTCTCCAACTATTCTGATGCTCTCAAGACGCTTATGAACTTGACCCAACTTCAACTTAACAATCTTTCGGTGGCTAAAGACGTAGGCAAGGCTTTTGGGATCCTTGCCGGCCTTGCCTCTGATCGCTTGCCCACTCCTGTTATCATTCTCATAGGTTCAATCGAAGGTTTCATTGGTTATGGCGCTCAATGGCTTGTTGTTAGTAGGCGAATCCAGCCCCTCTCTTACTGGCAGGTAAATTTATCATCAAGAATCATCCAAAGGCGCAATCTGGAAATTTGTTTTTCAAGATTTTTGATTCTTTAACGCAAGTTTTTTTTTACCCTTTTAATTGGCCCGCCTGCTTTAATTTGGATGTATAGATGTGCATATTTTTGTGCCTAGGAGGGAACAGTACGACATGGATGAACACAGCGGTTCTAGTGACTTGCATTCGTAACTTCCGCCGTAACCGCGGCCCGGTCTCCGGAATATTGAAGGGCTACGTGGGTCTAAGCACAGCCATATTCACGGACCTCTGCACCGCCCTCTTCTCCTCCGACGCTGCCACTTTTCTCTTCATGCTCGCAGTCATTCCCTTTGCTGTCTGCCTCACCGCCGTTTTCTTTCTACGCGAAATCCCACCCGCCGCCACTACCGCTGAAGAGAATGAAGAGTTCAAATACTTCACCGTCTTCAATGCCGTCGCTGTTATTGTCGCGGTTTATTTGTTAGCGTACGATTTCATTCCGAGTCCTGGCAAGGGATTTTCACTAGCCTTTTCCATTATTTTGCTTGTCCTTTTGGCTTTTCCATTGGCGGTTCCGGTCTATGCCTTCATGAAAAATTGGAAATTGAACCGGTTCAAGGATAAGGCAGACGTTGAAGGCCACCAAAATATCCACAAGCCGCTGTTGGGTCTAGAAACTGGGGAGGAAATTCAGCGGAAGTCGGTGACGGAAGAGGAGGCTGCGGCGGATGCAGTGGTGGCAGACCCGCCGCCAGCTGAGAAAGTGTCGGAGACGAGGAGGAAGCCGGTGATAGGAGAGGAACACACCATTATCGAAGCGGTTTGCACCCTTGATTTCTGGATTTTGTTTGTGTCGTTTCTTTGTGGGGTAGGCACAGGCTTGGCCGTCATGAACAATATGGGTCAGATTGGTCTTGCACTTGGATACGTCGACGTTTCGATTTTCGTTTCTCTGACAAGCATATGGGGTTTCTTCGGGAGGATTATTTCTGGTTCAGTCTCTGAATACTTCATCAAGTAATTTCTTTTCTGTTTTGCCCTTTTCGTATTATTTAATTTATAATAATTGAGCCCATTAGATTTAGTTAATGCTTAACTTGAGTTTTTAACACTTTTTTTTTTTTGTCATTTTTTCCAACAACACTCGAGTTTAACGAGGATATATATAAAAATTAAATTAAATTAAATTAAAAATTTATAGATTGTTTAATTAAAATTAAATTTTAATTAAATTTTATTTCAAATTAATTTGTAAATTAAAATTATTATAAATAATGCATTAATCAAATAAAAATTATTAATTAATTAATTTTTTATTTTAAAAAATATATAATTTAAATTAAAAAATAAGATCTCAATTATAAATATCTATAAAATTTAAGTTTTTTTTTTTTTTTAATGGTCTCCTACTTTTAACACTTTTAACTCTCAAGATACTTTTCAGTGAACCCTTATATACTTGCATTAAGTGCTCGGGATTCCTATCTTAACGGCACCTTCCATCCAACTGCCTGTCTTATTCTTTTGCTTGCTTTGTTCATATACTGATTCCTATTGCTGTATCCTGGGCAAAAATTCTCTTGACAATCTATTCTAACCCTTTTTTTAATAGGCTTTCTGTAAGCTGCTTGTCTTGGTGCTTGGGAATGATTGTTTCATCACTTTAAGTTGTTTTCTGTTGCACTTGATGTGATGTGTTTTATTTTAATTGTGACACTATGTGGCAAAGCCTTTTAGAAGAAAACACTTGCATGGCCTTTTTTTGATTGACGACTAGTAAAAATTTCACGAGATATATACCCTGCTCCTCTGTTGTTCTATGTGAAACATGGACCATAGTTCAAATTTCTTGCCGCATCTGGCTTAGAGAAATCTCCTGGGTAATTTACCAAAGAGGAGAGGATTGATCCTGATGAGGTATTGGATGAATTTGTCTATGTAGATCTATGCTTTTGATGTAAATTCTTACAATCATTGCGTTCGACTTAGTATACGGATCATGTAAATTCTTTCAACCATTATCAATTAGGTTCTGTTTTTCCATTGTTGATATGTGTAAGCGGCTCAAATAATATTCCACGGAATATGGTTAGATCCAAAATTTGACTTTCTGGGTGGTGTCAGAGTCTTGGGTTTGGACCTGGTGCTTTGCCTACTTTTCATGTCCAATATACCTGTTGAAGCCTCATCCAGAAGTCATGCATAACAGTCATTGTTTTCCTTTTTCTAATTCAGGAAAGCTGGAACACCAAGGCCTCTATGGAACGGAGCATCTCAGATTCTGATGGCCGTTGGGTATATCCTAATGGCTCTGGCTCTGCCTGGTTCCCTTTACATTGGTTCAATTGTTGTTGGCATCTGCTATGGTGTTCGCCTAGCTGTCACAGTCCCAACTGCCTCTGAACTCTTTGGTCTCAAATATTATGGCCTAATTTACAACATCTTAATCCTCAACCTTCCTCTTGGGTCTTTTCTCTTCTCTGGCTTGCTCGCTGGATTTTTATATGACGCGGAAGCTACCGCAACAGCCGGCGGTGGCAATACTTGTGCTGGTGCCCACTGTTATAGGCTAGTGTTCATCATCATGGCCGTGGTATGTGTAATTGGGTTCGGATTGGACGTTTTATTGGCAATTAGAACCAAGATGGTTTATACCAGGATTTACAGCAGCAGGAGATCCAAAAAATTGGCGACCGCTTCTAATGGCCATTGAGCTTGTGCTTGAAGAGACCCTCAACTTATAATATTGGAAAAAAATTTTGTTACGATATGAAAACCCTTTGAATATTTAGAATAGGGTCCGATTTCAAATCCCCATAAAAGATGCGTACACCGGGCTTTCCCATTGTACCCCTGCTTTTAGAGGATTGCACCAGCCGAATTTCCACGGAGGGTCTGCCGAGTTTCGAATCGAACCAGGGCTTCGTCTTTCGGCCGAAATTCAAGCAGGTGGAGGCTCGGGGCCAGGGACATGTGCTATTGTCACATTTTGCGGTGCAACCCTGTCCAGTTGCCACTTACCAATGTTGTTGTTTTCGCGAATAAACCCTCATTAATATCTTGTGGGCTGTGGAGGCTAAGCTAGTAGCTTCACAACAAATTGTTTCGATTCTTCATGTCGATTCTGTGAATGAGGTGAATTTATTTTATTTGATCTAGCAAAATCCATTGATTTTGACGTGCTTTTGATTTCCCTAAAACTCCAAGAGGGGGGCCTACCAACAATATATTTTAATTTTTCTAACAATTACTTGATGAACAAATTAACCACTTGAGCTGAAGGTGAAAATGATTGTAAACAATCCCAATCAACGGTACCAACCTGTTATCCTAAAATAAGTCCAGTACTAATTGCTCAATCATATTAATAAATTAATCCAACTTTTTAAAATGATACATTTTCTTAAATGACTTTGTTATACCGTCGGCTTAGCTAAGGCAACGGCTAGCAACGGCGTCTGAAGCCAGTGTAAGTACACATCGGCTTAATGACCTGTAAATACGAGCTTTAGCCCAAATCTTTTAGAGTCTTATTTTTGGGCTCTAAAAGAAGTACAGTGATGGGCTATGGATTTGGGCTGAGAGGTTCTGTTTTGAACCCAAGGATAGACGAAAGTGGACGGCTTCGACTTAAAAACCCGAAGCATAACGCCTTTCCATGGTTTGGTCCGAAAGCCACAGTCATTTCCCATTTCCAATCCAACTGGATTTGAAGCCAGAAGTTTTTTGTTTTTCCCATCAAAATATAAATAATATTTTCATAATAAATAAAAAAATTCATAATATTTCACATTACTCTTTTTACTTTCTACTCTCAAGGAGAAAAGAAATAACTTTGACCGTTGAACAACCGTTGCATTAATGTGAAAGGAAGTTGCTTGGAATTAATTGTCCTTAACAATTATTCGAACCCACCAATGGCAATTGCATACGTATCTTTCTTCGCGATTTGAAATTCCCCAAAATCCCCATTACTGCTGTAAAGGCTGTGCCAAAAAACCTGGGCTTAGACTTTACTTGGAAATCCAAGGCCAAGGCGCTACAAACTTAGAGTATCTTGTAACAACACCAGAAAGCAAAATTTAACTTTATTCACGAGATAAATTGAGAAATAATTGCAAAAAAGGATGAGAAATGAAAACGCGAAATTGAGTTAAACTTGTACTGTGAAATGTCCGTACATGTAAAAGTTCAAATGCAACGCTCTCGCGTCAAATTACATGTGATGTGAGCAAAAGAAGGGCTCCTCTGACCATCAGCCACCTACTGTTTTTCCTTGTGAGCCTACCTCTCAGCCACCCCAACGTACAGTTTTTCGAAGCTAGAAAAATGATTATGAAATTTTCTTTGTCTTCTGCAAGAACCATATTGTTTTATTTGATGTAGCGCTGGCAACAACAATATCATCATCATCATGCAACATACCCATGTTTTTGTTTTGGCTTTCTCAGTTACCTATCTTCTCATTTTTCTTTCTGTGGCTGGTAAAGACGGTACGCCCTCCCACTCTCTTACTCATTCTCACACATTATTATTATTATTATTTCTGATTAATGAGTTCCCATGATGCCTATGTTGCTAATTCAGTTGATGCAGACGGGGTCTCGTATGATTACACGGCTTACACCGAGGTAACATTGATTCTGATATGTTCAAGGCATTCTGCAACATAGAAGCTCGTCCTCAAACCTCAAACAGTGGGCCTCTATGTTTTGGGTTGAGTGGTTGTTTGATAAATGTGTACATCTAATGGGAGTGTCATGAATTCGGTTAAAGAAGTTATGTCACAGATGACATTGTGTATATTGTATGAAACACAAAAGTAGATTTGTTGTAATTTTATTTGCTGTGCCTATCAAGTTTGTTTGCTGGGCTAAGGTTGACACACCAAATTCACCTGAGGATTCTCCAGGGCACTGCCCTTAATGGCTTGACCAAACTAATTGGCTTCTGGCTTCTTGCATTTGGTTAATTTGCAGTGTAGAGCACAACCAGAAGAGCCACTTTATCGGGGAGGAAAACTCAAAGGACAACCAGCTTCAAGCATTGGCAATATTTCCCCTAGTGCCCAGACATCGACTTTGGCATTGCAGAACCTCGAACCCGGAATTTATTCTTTCTCCAGTTGAGTAATTCCAGCTCCTTCTCCCGAGTTCTTTATGTGGATGTATGTTTGCCTTGATTTGCAAAGAATTCGAACTCTTCCTTTTTGTAAAATATTGGTTGAATGTGACACCCACGTTGAGATGAACAATCGCCAAGGCAAAAGCCAATTGACATAAACTCCAATGAAGTTAGCCGGCAATATGAATAAACTTATTTATGTAAAATATTTGAAATCTAGTTTTAATTGGTTTATCTATCAGTTTATCCTCCTGGATAATCTCTCATTTCTAAGCAAATTTTGGTGCAAACCAGCTTGGGTCAAGATAGATGGTGCGGCATCAACTATGGTAACAGCAAGCCTGTCCGCAGACGGAACAACATCCGACTGTGTGGGGACTGCTTTGGCCAAAAGTGACTGCTGGTCATTTCTCAAGGGTGGATTTGTTCTAAATGCACCTTCAAAACTATCCCAAATATACTTGGAGGTAATTTTGTAGTCACTACCTTCTTACATTGCTAGTCATTTCTTTTCTTTTTTAATGAATGAGAGAAATTTCACTGCCAAAAACTTCAAAAAAAAAAAAAAAACAGCTGGATGGCTACCCCTCGCAACAAGCCATTAATGGCTTAATATTATGATATTATAGTATGATGTAACATCTGCTACCTAGTGACCAAATATCTCTACTAATTTAAGGTGAGATTGAAGTAAGGGAATTAATTGTTGCAACTGATGCTTATGCAGGGTCCAGCAGGCCAGAATATCAATGTTGCACTTGCAAGCACTTCATTACAGCCATTTACTGAGAAGCAATGGGACAGAAACCAGAGATATATTGTTAATACTGTAACCATCAGTAACACTTTAGTTTCTAGCTTATTTTTGCATAGTATAATGTGCTGATGTGATCCCAATTTGTATAATTCTCTGTTGTGTTATATTCTTCTGTTAATTTTGTGAAGAGATGTATACCGTATTAGTTGTACTGTAACTAAAGGCTCCCTTTTATGTAGTTGCCTAATTCAAAGTAGGCAATATTCTTCTGTTGATCTTGAGAAGAGACGTATACTGTATTAGTAGTACCGTAATTTATGATGACAAGATCTTTGAAATGGCTTCAAATAAAAGCAACTTCTCATTTAAAATGATGTTTGTCTCTACAATATTAAGGCAGCATGTTGCATTTATGCAGGAAAGGAAGCGTGCTGCAACAATTCATGTGACAGACAGCCAAGGTAAAAGGTTGCAAGGAGCAAAGGTTAAGATAGAACAAATCTCAAAAGATTTCCCTTTTGGATCGGCCATAGCAAGTACCATTCTTGGAAATTTTCCCTACCAGGTAAGTTCATGCATCTACTAGTGCACAGTGCTATGTCACCAACAAAATGTAGGATATAAATGATCTAACAAAAGATTAATGTTTGTTTCAGAAATGGTTTGCTGAACGGTTCAATGCAGCAGTCTTTGAAAATGAACTTAAGTGGTATGCTGTTGAACCGGTTCCAGGGAAGGTTGATTACACCATCCCAGACAAAATGTTAGAATTTGTTCGAGCCAACAGAATAACTGCAAGAGGGCACAACATATTCTGGGAAGACCCTCGGTATATCCCTGCATGGCTACGTGATCTCAACGGTGTTGAACTATATTCAGCAGTACAATCTCGGATCCAAAGCCTAATGAACAAATACAAAGGGGAATTCATTCACTGGGATGTCAGCAATGAAATGTTACATTTTGACTTCTACGAGGAACGGCTAGGTCCTGATGCCTCCTTACATTTCTATGAGATGGCACATAAAGCAGATCCACTAGCAATATTGTTTTTGAATGAGTTCAACGTGGTTGAGACTTGCTGCGATGTCAATTCAACTGTAGACATGTATATTGCAAAGATAAGAGAACTTGAAGGCAGAGGAGCATCAGTAAATGGAATTGGTCTGGAGAGTCACTTTTCAGAACCTAATCTTCCTCTAATGAGAGCCATCCTTGACAAATTAGCCACACTTGGGCTTCCTATTTGGCTTACTGAGGTTGATATCAACAAGAAATTTGATAAGGAAGCACAGGTCCGCTACCAAAGTCTCAATTTTATTCCTTTAATGCCTTTACATTGAACGTGATTGATTTGAACAACTTCTTGGACATTAACAGGCTATTTATCTCGAACAAGTTTTAAAAGAAGGATACTCCCATCCTGCTGTGAATGGGATTATGCTTTGGACTGCTCTGCATCCTGATGAATGTTACCAAATGTGCCTTACTGACAATAACCTTCAAAATCTACCAGCTGGTGATGTTGTTGACAAACTACTAAGAAGGTGGAAAACTAGGAACTTAAAGGGCCAGACCGATGAACGTGGTGCATACAGCTTCTATGGCTTCCTAGGTGAACACAGAGTAACCGTGCAATATAGTGGTCGAACTGCAAATTCAACATTTTTTCTGCCTCGAGGCAACGAAGCTAAACATTTTACCATTCATGTATAATTTAAATAATCGCTCTTATAGACCTTCCTTCCCGATTGCCTTGATGACTTCACACATGCTTGATACTTACCAGAGTAAAGGGTTTTAGGATTGCTAAGGGGCAGCATCAGCATTGTTCTTTTACAGATAAGGCGCTTGAAGCACATTATTCTTGTAAATTAAGCCAACAATTGTTTAAAATGTCCAACGCGTTCAAGTGGTCTGAAAAATGAACAGGCCTAATCCCATGGAAGCTGATCTCTCTAGCCCAAGCTCATCTCAACGGGCAATGTGCCTTTCTTGTGGAACTCTATTAATGTTTTCGGTGCGACTGATACTTTTTAAGAGGGAAGCCACTAATACAAACATCAGACGGGGATCCCACCTCTGAACTCTTTTCGCTCGAATGTCTTTAAAAAAATGACTTGAAGATTTAGCCTTTTTCCTTGTTTAATGTTAAGTGATATTGCTTCAATATACAACCAAGATTCTTCAACGTCTTTTTTACGTCCGCCGAACCAAACATGATTACATGACCTATTATTCTTCAAAAAATCTCTTCCGCGGCAACGGACGACAAAAGCTGGCCTGGAACCTTGCGATCCCCGCAAAGCAATCCTATCCTTAAGCACCAGCCAACAATCTTTCTGATATGTACACATTACACAATCCCTCTCTTTCGCTATCAGCCTACGCCTTTACAATCACCGAACATAAAAAGACAGGGAAATGAAGAAAGCCAAAGAGAACATTGCTGACCAAAATCAGAATCGTTTACATATACAACATTGAAAATTATAGAGGAGAATCTTGGAAGTGAGTGGTTTACAAGCTGGAGAGAGAGGAGAAACTATCAGCTTCCCTGATAAAGGCAAAATCCAAGCACCCATCAAGGCTGCAAATCTGAAAAGAATACAAACTAAAATAGCAGGATGGCCCTAGGAAGTCGAGAAAAAGGTCCTAAGTGCTACAAATAAAGAAACGAGATAACAAGGAAGAGAGTTGTGGCATAGGCAACGAGTGCAGATTGTAGAGCTGTAGGAAAGGCTGTCCTTTGTGAATCACCCATTGCCAAACCTGCCAACCAGGACTCATCTGCTAACATGGTTTCTCCAGATCGAGATTCAGATTCGGATCCAGGTCCAGATCCTGAAATAAAACCCATACTTGAGCCCGAATATTCTATCCCGGATCCTGACCCAGACCCAGAACCTGTCAAGGTCCCTGGACCCTGTGATGATGATGTTTCTGTCATCGGTGTTGAATAACTTGTAGATTTCTGACTGCATAATGGACACGCACATGTTAAGTGAGAAGTTATCAATTATCCTTGCAAGAATATTTACTACCGGTCAGATTCTTTGGTATATAATACAGTTTAACATTGATGGCAGCCCAAATATCATTTAACTCCCACATAGAAAATGCCTCACAAAATTTTGTTGTACTATTTTAACCCTGGAAACATCCCTTGTCACTTCCAAAAACTAGAGGTTAGAAGACACACAAACACAGGGAAGGTGACTTTGATCACTGTCCACAGGCAGATACTTAGACAGCATCCATAATGGGACCAGAATCCCAACTCCCACCAAACAAATTGTAACTAAAAAAAGAAATCAAAATTAAATTTCCAACAATCCAAGTAAGAACTTCAAGAAGGGGGAAAGATGTGCTTCAAACAAATCAAGAAAATAACTGTATCACTGGAGAAGAGATTTTACCTTGGGGAGGAGGGGCAAAACGTCACCGTATAATCAGCACCAGCGCACGTAAACGTGCTGGTAGCATCATCGTAGGCGTAGCTATAAGATCTGGGACAAGCGGACTTAAAAACCTGCGAATAAACCGAAGGCTTGCACGTGGCGGGTGTGTTAAACGCGCCACTGCAACAGTACTCAGGGCTCCCAAACGCCTCACACGCGCTCTTGCACGCCTCTCCCTCACCCACTCTTAGCTCCGTCGGGCACCGAAGGTTCAGATCGGTGGAGCAACCAGTTGAAGCGCACGTGCCCGACCGGCCACTTCCTTCAATGATCATTGGTAGATTGTAGCCATCCACGAGGCTGACATCATAAAAGTCCTGCCCGCCCGTACCGAGCGTGAACTCGGCGAGAGTAGCGGGCGGGGCTGCCCCCAGCCCGTTGCACTCGACTTGACCCGACCCACAGTCTCCGGTTTGGCAAATCCCAGACCCGGAATCATGGAAATTGCAGCCAGTTCGAGCCCAGAAGCGGCCAGACCAACCGGTCGGGGCTTCCAAAGAACGGGCAGTGCCCTTGGGGAGCTCGAATCCGGTGCTGTCAAGCCTGGCGCTGCCTGCATTGGCGAGAATGCCAGGCCAAACGGTGTAGTCACACCTGTTGGCAAATGTGAAAGTGGCTCCCAGAACACCTGGATACATGGACCCGCGAAAAGCACTTGGTGTTAAGCTTTGCTCAGCCTCAAGCTTAGAACTTTGGCTAATTTGAGAGTAAAATGTCCAGAAAAATAGTACATTTTTGTTACTCTTTTTGCAAAATCTTGAAAAGGGTCTAAGATTTTTCCAGAAGAAGGGTGATATTTTACCTGTAGAACCCACTAGTAAAACAAGAAGGCTTAGAATGACGGCCGCGGCGGAGGAGGAGGACGAGCAGCAGCGAGACAAGCGATCCATGTCGGTTTGTGTATTGGCGTCTTTGCTTTTCTGTCTTTCTTGCTTTACCTTTTTGACTAAAAGACCGCGCGAAGATTGAGAGCCTCGGGCCGTGCCACTAGAGTGCTGGGCTTGTGCATTGAGGAAGGCGTTGCAGTGCACGAGAAACATTGTAATTTTATTAAGTTAATAAAATATTACATAGTAATTAAAAATATATATTATAACATAAATATTATATTTTTATATAACAATAAAATTATATTAAATTAAACTTACCTAAACTAAAATTTTTACAAACTCCTAGTCTAAGTTAACTCGGCAGTGCATGTGATTTGGAGGCGCTCAATACACAGAAACCGACGAAGGAGTTTCCGGGAAGTCCACGGAGAGGAAAAGAGAGAGGGAGAGATGGAGAGGACAGGAGAATACAGTGGAGACCGGAGAGAAATCCAAAATAGCTGTGGATATAAAATAGGATTTAGATCCATAGGTGACTCTCTTTTACGTCTCTCATATTACTGTAACAGGGTTCCGTCCTTTTTTATTTTTATTTTACTTTCTTCACCAGAGGAAAATAGAACAACGGCAATTCCCTTCGACCATTTTTAGTTCATCTAATTCGAAATATCCTACCTTTCACGTAAATAATGGGGTAAAGTAACAGAGAAAACGGAAAAGGTACATTCACGGGGGGCGGAGTGTGTGGATTCGACGTGGCCGGTGTGGAGCCCGCATTGATCTTAGGAGATTTTTTATTTTTTATTTCTATAAAATATATATATATAATAATGTAAAATAAAGATAATAATACGTGTCATTACAACATTTATAGGCACATATTATATATAATTTGTTGTATATTGTTATTGTCAGAGTGTTTGCAAATTGTATATTAAAAAAAGAAAGAGCACTAAAAGAGGTACAAAACCCGCATAGATTCTATGCCCACCTCGTCAGTCCGTCTCCCTTACGTCAATTTTGCCACGTCCAAATAGTTGGGCTCGAAAGGAAAAAGGGGTTAAAGAGCCAAATAAAAGTGTCGTTTGATCTTACAAGGTCTTGTTGGTATTAGGATTTCAATACGAATTAATTTTTACTAGAAAAAATTCAAGGCCAATGGCTAAAACAGCTTAACAGTTTTTTTTTTTTTTTTTTTTTACATGCATCTAAGTATATAACTACGTCATTTCATCTGTTATTTTTCCCTTCCATCACGAATAACACACACAAAATTTTTTTTTTTAAAATAGAGAGAGAGAGAGAGAGATGGGCTGAAAAAGGTCCCAATAATATGGGTGTTCCCTTTACATTGGGAGATGTTTTTGTTTTTGTTTAAAAAAAATTATAAGAAATTAAAAAATAAAAATAATATTCTACAGCCATATTTCAAGACTTTTGATTTGACGACGTTCTGGCGTACGGCGTTGGGCTTATGCTTATGCTATTCCACGTCGTTCTGAAAAGGGTGAGATGGCGACAGCCTGAAGGTGGGGTCAAAACAAACTATTGGGCGAGCCATTGCCGTGCCAGCTTAAGTTGACCGTTGGATTGTGCCACGTATGAAGGGCACTGGGGGGTCATTTGATACTCTGAAGTCCAATTATGGGCGACAGCATTGGATTCCTCTCTCACTCTCTCTGTCTTCTTTTCATGATCCCTCCATAGAAAAATATTGAAATGTGAGCAGAAAATCTTTAAATTAATATACCTTGTCCGTGAGAATAAAATAACGTAACACATCTTCAATTAACAATAGGGATATAAATTTTGGACTATATCGTCCATCTTGTCAAACAGTATCTGCCGAAGTGCAAAGCCACATTCATCTTCAAAGAGTTCCCTTTCACGCCGAACATGGAGGTTTTGTTTTACGATGAATGTGATCATTTGGAGGTCCAAACGAACGATGCGGAAGACCATTCAAGCGGCCCTAAGCCTCAAAGGCAAAAGCTGTGCAACCTTGTTCCTCCTCTGGAGAATATTATTAGAGGGGTCCAAAAAGCACATTAAAAGGAGGGCGTGATTCCTGCTTTTGTAAACTTTTGGCTTGTCATTCAATCTCGTTCTGTTAAAGGCTCCCTACTCCTCAGGATAAAGTAAACTTTTGGAATAATTAAGCCAACGAAAATTTTACGCATACAAATGAAAGTGGAAACATTTAGACAAACCACGCATGTTGGCTTATTAGCTGGCAACGAGAACAAAGTCCTCCGGATTTGGGTAAAAAATAATAATAAAAAAAAAACGTTGTTCTTCTAAATTCTCAACTTCACCTCTTTGTGCTGAACGGTAAAAATGATGGTCTTGAACTAATTTGAGGTTACTGCTAGTTGGACATAAGAAAAAGCGTAAAAATATCTGTGTCTGTAATTGTGAGTAAGCTTTCTCGTCATCGTCAGCCAAAGAATCACAATTTTGGTAACAGGGTTTTTTTTTTCCCCCTTCCGCACAGGCCTCTTTATAAACCTTTTCCTTTGAGAAAAGATATATATTGTTGAAGTAACATTATATTATCATTCCAAATATTTTAAAATTTTTAATTTAGGAGTCTTTTAATTTAAGAATTTTTTTTTATTTATACAATAATCTTTTTTACATAAAATTTTCTAATCACACAATTAGTTGATTGAAACTTAATTTATCTATTAAATTTTTTATTAATATAATATTTATTTATTTTAACTCATTAAACCTTACCTTGAAAGCCAATAGTGCATCAAGTGGGCCAAGTCTGTTTTAACCCATCAAAACAGAAAATTTTTAAATAACTTTAAGTAAATAATAAATTTACAAATTTAATATCACGCCCATGTAAAAATAAATATTGAATACAACAGCAAAGGTTCCAACCCGTTGTCAGAGGTGGAATAAAAAAAAAAGGATATAATTCACGCTAATTTAATTTAGGCGTGCAACTTTTTCTTCCGTTTACACTTCGAATTGTGTGTCGCTTCTTCTGGTCATGCTATGCTATGAAATTAGTTTTGTAGTATTTAATTCTTCGTCCCTCTTAGCCATCTTAGGGTACAAGCCGTTTAGGTGCTTCTATACTGTAGAGTGGGAGATGAGCCTAAGGTTCGTGTTTTCACCATTTGGCAGAACAGCTAAACCATTTTGTTGAAAGAGACGGCAAAGAGAATCAAGCACGGCAGCAATAAGATACAAACCACAAGTTGCACTAACCAGTTTTTAACTAGGGAAACATGATGTGAAGTTGAAAATCATTTAGTGGGACCCAACGGTTTTGCAGTCCGAGGGAACAGGTTAAGCCCGCGGGCGAATGGGTCTTTCTCGAGCTACCCTCAACCTCAAGACACAAAAAGTTGGCTAAAAGTCTTCACGATGAATTATGGGCTAGTGTAAGTAACGAATGAAGCCCAATTAACCAGCTGATGGGTAGCATCATTACGGGCTGATTCCCACTAACCCAAATACATTTTTTGACAAATACATAATAAAGCCCACAAACAGAATTAATGGGCAGAATGTGGTCCCCAGGAGGCAGCCATTTTTATCGACGAGATCTACACTAGAGCTCGAACGACCCCAAGTATCTTCTTTTACTTTTTCTTTATTGCCATCGTTGGGTTATGCGGAATTGCTAACGAGACTACAAGACGATTTATGCCGGCCCATAAATTACTCCGCCAGGGTTCCAAACCCAACTAATGGGACACAAGGCCAGATGTGATGTGATCGATGCATTGAATACACAACTTGAGTAATGAGTCCCATCACGTCGGTGAGATACGTTATTATTGGCTTGGATCTTTAATTAATGGTTGGGATCTCGTGCAGGATTGTGTGAATAAGAAGCGGACTAGATTAACCATCATCAAGTATAATTTAATAATCATCAAACTTAAAAAGTTTGAGAGTAAGATCTACGATTGGAACCCAAACTTTATTCCTTTAAAAAAAAAAAAAAAACTATTATCTTTGGATTCCAATGCATTTCATTGGGAAGGAGGCTTATACAATGGTAGAATTGTCACCAACACTCACTTTCCGCTAATTCTCGCTCAAGATCAATCGTCTAAGGAAGGACTACGGGCCTAGACGTTACATAATTGGATGTTTGTCCCTTTCTATGACTTAAATTCCTATCTTTATAATAATATATCGCAGAGGAATGGCTCTGGAGAAATGATTCTTTTCAGACAACTGTTGTGCAGATGGTAAAACACAGGTACCCAATTGTGGTTGGCCCACCCGAAGGCATCTCTTTTCACACGAACTTTGCAGTACATGTTAGGAAAGGTCGCGTGCATCAGGACTCGTTTTGAAGTTTGCTCTTTTCAGCCGACGAGTCAGTTGCCCAGATATCTCGATCCGCCAACTCGTGGGCTGCCTGCCTGCCAGAAAATTTCAGTTGAATGACTAGTCAGTTAACCGATGCATCTCGTTCAGCCGACTCGTCTGCAGTTGTTGAGATGCCTCATCTCCTCTGTTATCAATTTCTTCCTCGCCTGGTCTCTCCCTCCGCCAGCCGTTCAGATTCAGCGACCATAATTCATTCTCTGCCTCACGCATTATGGCGGTGAAGTTACAAGCCTGGTTTGGCTTGACCAGTAAATCCACACCCTTGTTCATCCACGGGTATTGGCTAGTGCCTATTCAGTGAAGGCTGAGTTTGAAACACCGTCTACAAATTCAAGGAGACTAATGTTCCTCGGAGAGCTATATGGAAACTTAAATGATCCCACAATTTGGATTACTCTCAAAGCCAAACCCTGTATGCGTTACATATGCCATTTAAAAAATAATATGCAACTACAAGTAAAGACCAGTCAAGTAAAGGGTGTTGTAACAGTGCACAAAACTCTCACACTGTTCGAATCGGAAAGAGTAGGATATACACAAATTTAAACTTGCTTTTCACAAAAATAAAAATAAAAATAAAAATAAATAAATCTTTATACAGCTTGAACATGAGATGTCCTTAAAGTTATCTTGGAGTAATTTTACCTTTATACCAAGACTTGCCCTTCATAGAACTATAAGAACCAAGAGAAATTTACAATCTGTACGTGGCACTTGACAAGTTACCTAGCATTGACAATATTCACTTCAATCACTCGTTTGTTAACCCAACAACAAATGCCAGAGGAGGAAGAGAGATGGAGAGCGAACTCATTCAGCGTAGAGAAAAAATGAGGCTGTCTTCAACTGGAATCTGAGCACGTTATCTGCCTGGAAGTGTCCAGTCCAACGATAGTCACAATGCTAATATAATTGGCAAAAAGGCCAAAGATATGCCGAAACTATAGATGCTACACCAGCAATAATAAGTTGGACTGGAACCGCACCTGCAAAGGAAGCACCACTTGCATGGCTTGGCATATACATCATACTCTCATTCACCAGCGGAAGCTTTGCCCCATCTTTTCTTGCTCCAAGCAATTTCTGGCTGTAATTTTCGTAGACAATGTTAAACCATTTGAAGGAACGTGGCCGCATAACAATGCGTAAAAGCCACTAATCGTCATCAATCTTGCCATTTTTATGCAGTACCCATGCACCACCAATCATAAACGCTAATGCTCTAAAGCTATGTTTAACAGACTAAGGCCAACTATTATCTGCTTTCTAACACATCAAGTTCCTCACCCTTGGTTAGGGAATATGCAAGAGAAGACAATGCCAAATATTATTTAACTGAAAACCCAACGAACATCTTAAAAATCATTGATTGAAAACCACAAATTCAGATCTCAATACAGCGCTATTTGTTAATGTTGCAGCCAAGTCCTCATCCCATCTTGAACAAAGCACACGTTGGAGGATACAGGAAGCACACACCTGGATTGTTATTAGTCCGCTGTCCAAGGGTATAACACTACATTTACTTCAATTTTATCTCCATATTTGATATATATAGACTTCGATAATGATATGGTATAAATATAGCAATAGTTTTAAACTATCGAGGATAATGTATGATTCATGTTTTGCATCAAACTCTAAGACAAACAATAATCTCCTGCAAATGCACGTCAACCCCGGTACCTTTATTTAAATTACTGAACTACCATTGCATATTCTTAAGATATAATTATATCAAGATAAAAAGATCAACATCCCACGAGGGGCAACAAGTAACCCTACCTGGTGTATGGGGGCGGACAAAATATGATAACGTAGTCGGAGTTGGCACAAGTGTAGGTGCTGGTCGTGTCGTCGTACGCGTAGCTATACGCGCGTGGGCAAGCGTGCTTGAAGAACATGGAGTAAATAGAAGGTCCACACCTGTCAGGCGTAGAGTACGCCTCACTACAACAAAACCTTGGATCCCCAAAAACATCACAAGCGCTCCTGCACGCCACGCTGATGTTTCCACCCACACGCGCCGGCATCCTCAATTCTCTCGGGCACCCCCCGTTTAGCTTGATCAAGCAACCCGTGGCGCTGCAGCCTCCGGGTGTACCGTTCCGGGGGATCAAAAGCATGGGTAGGTTGAACCCGTCGACCAAGCTGACGTCGTAGAAATCAAGGCCGCCAGCGCCGTTGAGGGTGAACTCCACCAGGGTGGCGGGCGGCTTGGCCCCACTCCCAGAGCATTCGACCTTCCCGGACCCACACTCCCCAGTCAAACACGAGAATTTACCCGTGGAATCTATCCCGCATAGAGTCCGGCCCCACATCCGACCCGACCAGGCCTTGGGCACGTGTACGGTCCTGGATTTGCCGCTTTCGAGAGTGAACCCCGTGGTGGGCAGTTGCGGCGTGTTGGCGCCAGATAGCAGCCCCGGCCACACAGTGTGACGGCACCGGTTTATGAAGTTAAAAGAAGCCGGCTCAACTTCCAAATAAAAACCCACAAAAAAATAATTAAAAAAAAAAACAATAACTTCACCGATCGGAGAATGATTGTTTTAAAATTAAAATCCTCATTAAAAGGGTAGGGAGAATAAGTGAAGGAAAAAAAAAGAATAAATTAGGGACTTACCTGAAATTGAATACATGGAAAGGAGGAGAGTGAGAAAGATTACAAAAGCCGTTTCACTCGAACGACCCCAAGTATCTTCTTTTACTTTTTCTTTATTGCCATCGTTGGGTTATGCGGAATTGCTAACGAGACTACAAGACGATTTATGCCGGCCCATAAATTACTCCGCCAGGGTTCCAAACCCAACTAATGGGACACAAGGCCAGATGTGATGTGATCGATGCATTGAATACACAACTTGAGTAATGAGTCCCATCACGTCGGTGAGATACGTTATTATTGGCTTGGATCTTTAATTAATGGTTGGGATCTCGTGCAGGATTGTGTGAATAAGAAGCGGACTAGATTAACCATCATCAAGTATAATTTAATAATCATCAAACTTAAAAAGTTTGAGAGTAAGATCTACGATTGGAACCCAAACTTTATTCCTTTAAAAAAAAAAAAAAAACTATTATCTTTGGATTCCAATGCATTTCATTGGGAAGGAGGCTTATACAATGGTAGAATTGTCACCAACACTCACTTTCCGCTAATTCTCGCTCAAGATCAATCGTCTAAGGAAGGACTACGGGCCTAGACGTTACATAATTGGATGTTTGTCCCTTTCTATGACTTAAATTCCTATCTTTATAATAATATATCGCAGAGGAATGGCTCTGGAGAAATGATTCTTTTCAGACAACTGTTGTGCAGATGGTAAAACACAGGTACCCAATTGTGGTTGGCCCACCCGAAGGCATCTCTTTTCACACGAACTTTGCAGTACATGTTAGGAAAGGTCGCGTGCATCAGGACTCGTTTTGAAGTTTGCTCTTTTCAGCCGACGAGTCAGTTGCCCAGATATCTCGATCCGCCAACTCGTGGGCTGCCTGCCTGCCAGAAAATTTCAGTTGAATGACTAGTCAGTTAACCGATGCATCTCGTTCAGCCGACTCGTCTGCAGTTGTTGAGATGCCTCATCTCCTCTGTTATCAATTTCTTCCTCGCCTGGTCTCTCCCTCCGCCAGCCGTTCAGATTCAGCGACCATAATTCATTCTCTGCCTCACGCATTATGGCGGTGAAGTTACAAGCCTGGTTTGGCTTGACCAGTAAATCCACACCCTTGTTCATCCACGGGTATTGGCTAGTGCCTATTCAGTGAAGGCTGAGTTTGAAACACCGTCTACAAATTCAAGGAGACTAATGTTCCTCGGAGAGCTATATGGAAACTTAAATGATCCCACAATTTGGATTACTCTCAAAGCCAAACCCTGTATGCGTTACATATGCCATTTAAAAAATAATATGCAACTACAAGTAAAGACCAGTCAAGTAAAGGGTGTTGTAACAGTGCACAAAACTCTCACACTGTTCGAATCGGAAAGAGTAGGATATACACAAATTTAAACTTGCTTTTCACAAAAATAAAAATAAAAATAAAAATAAATAAATCTTTATACAGCTTGAACATGAGATGTCCTTAAAGTTATCTTGGAGTAATTTTACCTTTATACCAAGACTTGCCCTTCATAGAACTATAAGAACCAAGAGAAATTTACAATCTGTACGTGGCACTTGACAAGTTACCTAGCATTGACAATATTCACTTCAATCACTCGTTTGTTAACCCAACAACAAATGCCAGAGGAGGAAGAGAGATGGAGAGCGAACTCATTCAGCGTAGAGAAAAAATGAGGCTGTCTTCAACTGGAATCTGAGCACGTTATCTGCCTGGAAGTGTCCAGTCCAACGATAGTCACAATGCTAATATAATTGGCAAAAAGGCCAAAGATATGCCGAAACTATAGATGCTACACCAGCAATAATAAGTTGGACTGGAACCGCACCTGCAAAGGAAGCACCACTTGCATGGCTTGGCATATACATCATACTCTCATTCACCAGCGGAAGCTTTGCCCCATCTTTTCTTGCTCCAAGCAATTTCTGGCTGTAATTTTCGTAGACAATGTTAAACCATTTGAAGGAACGTGGCCGCATAACAATGCGTAAAAGCCACTAATCGTCATCAATCTTGCCATTTTTATGCAGTACCCATGCACCACCAATCATAAACGCTAATGCTCTAAAGCTATGTTTAACAGACTAAGGCCAACTATTATCTGCTTTCTAACACATCAAGTTCCTCACCCTTGGTTAGG
The DNA here is from genome assembly GCA_021464305.1 of Kandelia obovata. NCBI lineage: Eukaryota > Viridiplantae > Streptophyta > Magnoliopsida > Malpighiales > Rhizophoraceae > Kandelia > Kandelia obovata. Next base: position 13,385,138 of record CM038472.1, on the reverse strand, counting down.
GAATATGCAAGAGAAGACAATGCCAAATATTATTTAACTGAAAACCCAACGAACATCTTAAAAATCATTGATTGAAAACCACAAATTCAGATCTCAATACAGCGCTATTTGTTAATGTTGCAGCCAAGTCCTCATCCCATCTTGAACAAAGCACACGTTGGAGGATACAGGAAGCACACACCTGGATTGTTATTAGTCCGCTGTCCAAGGGTATAACACTACATTTACTTCAATTTTATCTCCATATTTGATATATATAGACTTCGATAATGATATGGTATAAATATAGCAATAGTTTTAAACTATCGAGGATAATGTATGATTCATGTTTTGCATCAAACTCTAAGACAAACAATAATCTCCTGCAAATGCACGTCAACCCCGGTACCTTTATTTAAATTACTGAACTAACCATTGCATATTCTTAAGATATAATTATATCAAGATAAAAAGATCAACATCCCACGAGGGGCAACAAGTAACCCTACCTGGTGTATGGGGGCGGACAAAATATGATAACGTAGTCGGAGTTGGCACAAGTGTAGGTGCTGGTCGTGTCGTCGTACGCGTAGCTATACGCGCGTGGGCAAGCGTGCTTGAAGAACATGGAGTAAATAGAAGGTCCACACCTGTCAGGCGTAGAGTACGCCTCACTACAACAAAACCTTGGATCCCCAAAAACATCACAAGCGCTCCTGCACGCCACGCTGATGTTTCCACCCACACGCGCCGGCATCCTCAATTCTCTCGGGCACCCCCCGTTTAGCTTGATCAAGCAACCCGTGGCGCTGCAGCCTCCGGGTGTACCGTTCCGGGGGATCAAAAGCATGGGTAGGTTGAACCCGTCGACCAAGCTGACGTCGTAGAAATCAAGGCCGCCAGCGCCGTTGAGGGTGAACTCCACCAGGGTGGCGGGCGGCTTGGCCCCACTCCCAGAGCATTCGACCTTCCCGGACCCACACTCCCCAGTCAAACACGAGAATTTACCCGTGGAATCTATCCCGCATAGAGTCCGGCCCCACATCCGACCCGACCAGGCCTTGGGCACGTGTACGGTCCTGGATTTGCCGCTTTCGAGAGTGAACCCCGTGGTGGGCAGTTGCGGCGTGTTGGCGCCAGATAGCAGCCCCGGCCACACAGTGTGACGGCACCGGTTTATGAAGTTAAAAGAAGCCGGCTCAACTTCCAAATAAAAACCCACAAAAAAATAATTAAAAAAAAAAACAATAACTTCACCGATCGGAGAATGATTGTTTTAAAATTAAAATCCTCATTAAAAGGGTAGGGAGAATAAGTGAAGGAAAAAAAAAGAATAAATTAGGGACTTACCTGAAATTGAATACATGGAAAGGAGGAGAGTGAGAAAGATTACAAAGGCACGATCCATAGTTGAAGAAGAGAGAATAGAAGAAGGATCGAGAGAATCCAATTAATGAATGGAAGGCAATTTCACTCACTATCTCACTCACTCACACTCACTCACTTTTATTAAAGAAAAAGCTCGTCTTTTACTTTTCTTGCCAAGAAAGCAGCGAACGAAGCAAGTGTGGTGTGTGTCAATGTCAATGCGGGTTTCCCTCCTTTTTATCTTTTTTCCTCTGTATTTGTTAACTCTGTATATATATATATATATATCTGAACACCTTGTCCTCCTGGTCTTGGGAGTGGGCTGCCAACTGTTTTGGGCGGTAAAACCGATGTACTCAGATTCCAATTTTTTTGTTTGGGCTTGAAACGTGACCGGCCCATTTAAAATTATATTTTTTATCTTTTACTAGATTGTCCATCCTTCTATGTCCGGCCTGTGAGATTTAATGGGTTCAACCCATGGACTCAGATTCCAATTTTAAGATGGGCCTCTCTAATTTAGAAGATGTGCAAAAAAGGTTCGGCCATTTTGTTGTTGCTGTTGGTTTTTTTTTTTTTTTCTTTTTTTACATTGAAAGTAAAACTTATATTTTGTAAACATTCAAGAGAGTTAGAATAAACCTGACCATAGGTCGGTTTAGTTTTGATTCCATGGGAAAAAGAATTAGAATTTGCTATTGGCCTTCGAAACCGTTTTATCTTTTTTTTTTTTTTTTTGGTTGGTTATAATGGCTAGTTAGGAATAACTTTTCATTCCACTTTAATTTTATGAATATCATTTTTCATTTCAATCTAATTTCAATTCACTTGGGACAAAAATTATTTTCAAGTTTGAATAGCATTTGAACTCCTTTTTCTTAAAAATTTTGCTATTTAGACTAACTAGGCTGAGCTATATTGGTTAGGATTAACGAAATGGGATGTTAAAGAGTGGCACCAAGTCACGCATTATGGGTATTATTAGATTTAGAACCTCTAAAGGTGCAAAACAATTTCATCTGACCTACTGAATATGATGTGTCCTATAAGTTAGTTTTGAATTATTTGATAATAAAATTGAAGCATATCAGTGTGCCGTTTAGTATCAGAATCAAACCAAGCTGCTGGCCTCAAAGAGTTGAAAAAGAAAAAAGAAAAAAAAAAAACAGAGAGAGTGAGGGGGGGATTTGAAATTCAACTGGAGCCAAACAAAACTAACAAGTAACGACAGCTTATCATATACGAAGAGAAAGGGAGCAGCCGAGCAGGGGAGAAAGGATGACGAAGCGATAATTGGAGATAAGGAACGCACCGCACCTCAGCCATATATAAACGTACGTCTAGGCCCTAGGGCGTTTGATTATCATGAACATGAACGCATGTTGCCATTCTTGTATCCTTCACAAAGATATCATAGACGACTATGCGTTTTTTCGCCTCCCTCAGTCACTAATTGATCCAAAATAGTATGCTAGATAGAGAAAAACCCTCTCAACGGCCTGGTCGCTCGAAAGGAAGAAAGTACCGAGACATTATCTTAGTGGGTTAATTTCTGGGTAAATGCCTAAGCTAGGATTTATTTCTAACGTGGTCAACAAGATCTGGAGACATTGAAGTCGCTGAATATAAAGAGGGTCTGCTATTCTCAAAGGTTCCCCAGCAGGAGGCAGTCGTTAATAAGTAGGGTGGGCCATAACATATTCAGAACTTTTCCCTTATTTTGAGGAAATGGGTCTAGTTGGATATGACTTTTATTCCAATTTGGATTCGTTTACTCATGCCCTCTATGTTTTGGGCCTGCGAAATATGGGCCCATATTCCTGCAAAAATCTTTGCTTTCAGTCGAAGTCACTTTAGTAGTAGTAAAAAGGCTAGATGATTTTTGGAGTTGAAGCAAACTGTTTCCCAACTACAGGAATATTTGACGGCACTAATTTCATAATTCACACCAATATCGAGCAATCGAAGAATGAACAGAAAAAGTAAATTTAAGTCACATCAGTTGCCAAAATATTCCTAATACGACACTTTCAAATGCTTTCTTGTGTTTTGAACCGAATGCAGCTTTAGCGCTAAAGTTCAATGACAAACATTGGTTATTCCTTATGGGATTCTTTTGATTCTAATATTTTGCCCCCAATATGGAGGCCATATAGAGCAAGTGGCATGATGGTGTCTGTTGATAAGTGGATTCAAATGAATAATGGCAGCCAACGCCATCGGGATGGAGTTGACCACATTAAATCAAGCTAGGCAAGCTTAGAAAACCGGCAAAAAAAAAAAAAGAAAAAGCATTGAAAACCAATGATCCACGTCCCTTAATTGCATCCTAAGTCAAAGCAGGATTACATTCTCATCACTTTATTAATTTCCGAAAAGAAAATGATCTTCCTACCAATGTACCAAAAAAAAAAAAAAAAGAGTTCCTAAGTGTGGGCAAACGAAAAATTGAGGAGCATGAAATCGAATAAATTTCTTTTCATCAAGTAGAATTCACCTTATTGAGAGAGGATGTGTGCAAAATAATTGGTGGGCATGATGATTTTCATCTTTAAGGAAAAAATCACGCCCTCCATAGATTAGAATGATGGCTCACTAGCTCGAGATGATTATTGTTCTTCATAGGTACTTTAGCACGATTTGTCACAGTTTCGAGTCATTCGACTTTTGAAGGCATGGCGTGCCCAATTCTTGACATTATAAATTCCAGATCATCAGTTGGCTTCTATTCGTGGATACAATTGAACACGGATAGCCAATAATTCCCACTTTTGGAAGATTTTGTTCTTCTTTTTCGAGAATTATCGCAAGATAATGGCCGATCAAACGACACTTTGTCTGTTAATGGTCACCCTTTTGATGAATAAAATCTCAAAATTTAGTTTGAAGACAACGTTTAGCTTTAACCCAAATAGCATGCCTCGTCTAGAGATATCATCCCTAACGTCCACCAAAAAACCTCTAGTTTCGGATGAAATGCTTGAGATGATCGTGGACGCCAACGTACTAATATTGGAAATAATGACAAACGTCACGCTCGATCGAAGCAAAAATCCACATTTTTCCATATGGCTTCATCAAACATGGTACTCGAGATCATCAGCGAGTTCCTAAAGTATTTATCACAATCAGTAAGTGGAATGTTTTGATAGAGGGACAGGCATTATGCTAAGGTAAAGAAGCATGCAGGAAGATTGTGATGCTTCGCACTTGTCAAAAAGAGAATGTGATGCTTTGTGCTGCACTAAATTTAGTCAAGGGGACACAAACCACAGGGAATGTTTCTTCTGCTCCCTGTGGTTGAATGGGGTACTTAAACCTGGTGTGGACATGGTGCCCAACACATCCCATAAACATGTTGCACTGCACCAAAACATAACTTTTTACACCTGGATGTCATGCCTTACTCAAATAATATTATGTGTCAGCAATACTGAGGTAGATGGGGGTTTTGGGGGTCCTTATTTACAAGAAGACAAAATCATTATGATGTATAATCATCAGACGGGAATCAGATCAATAATTTCTAGGTGACTAGTTCAAATTCAAAAGAGGAGGGATAGGCAAAAAAATAAAACTCAAAGTCCTGAAAGCAAGAGGTATGGAAGGGCTGTATAAGGCTTTTCGATCTTAAGGGCCTTTTTAAGGGTAATATTTTCGATTGGATGATTGGGATAACCTATAATAACAAAAAGAGAAATAGGCAAATTTAAATAGAAGATTAGAGATTTAGTTAACCCTTTATAGAGATAGAGGAGATCCACTCATCCTTAACTCAACAAAGGATTTGGGAGAACAGAATGGTGAGGGAAGTGTATTGTATGGAATAAAGCAAGAAAACTATATATGAAGACATGATGACCTTAGGAGGAATAATGCAAAGCAAGGCTACACCAGGAGACGTTATTTCCTATGGCACATGATCTAGCAAGGCTTCGATGGCTTCTTTTATTGTGCACATATTTTTGTCCTTATTGATAATTAACTGATAGGGTTATTGGTAATTAACATTAGTACTTTCAGATTGGGAAAATGTGTGCAGGTCCATGTGCATAAGGGTTTTAGGATTTGGACTTAGTGAAGTTTAGGATTCTCGAGTTTAATGACAAGGGGCTTCGGCCATGTGATAAAAAGCAGCTTTCTTCTTCTTGCAAAGCGACCACGCCCGTTTGGGTGCAATCATGCGGTCCACTTTGTTATAATTTCCTTCAATCTTTCCCTTGTGCACAGTCCTTTTTTCTCTCTTCTATCATCCCCTCCCCCTCCCCCCCCCCCAATGTACCTTGTTCTTCTAAAAATAATTTTGTTTATTACCTTTTGTTGGTTTTGAATTACCTCATGGTCCTTGCCAACGATCTCAGTATCCTCTGTGTGCAACTACACCACGATTTATGGGTGCCACTAAATATATGCAATTTGCTTATTCCTTTACACACCTCAAGAAAGTAACCCTCTTTTTGCTAGATGAATTTCAATATATAACTCCACACATCTATTTTCCTAATGAGTGAAATTGCTGTTTATATATATATTAAAAAAATAGAACTTTAAATTTCCTAAGCTCTTCATGATGATTTCTTAATTATTGTGAAATTTATTGAAAATTCATACCATCAAAAATGAATTCAGTTTATTAAAAAATTCTAAATTCAAAATTAATGAAATTGAAATCGCAGTATTAACCCCTCTTACATTTGTTCTCTGGTTGTTTTGAAAATAATGATTAAATTAAAAAAAAAAAAAAGAGAAAAGAACTAGAAAAAAAGGCCTGTTTACGGTGAACAGACTAAGACCTGTAACACGGATTAAGCTGAACATGTATGCAATCAAAAAGTAGCCGTTAAAGGAAGTGGCATATTAGCAAATACGGGAACTTGCAAGCAAGGCTAATTTTGGAATATGGAGTAGAAAACGATGACAATCAGCTCGGGAAGCGGAGAGACCCGCTCGTGCGGACAAGCTCTTCACGCTCCAAAAACAAGTAATTAGCCAAAGAAAGAAAGGCCGAATTTACAATTATTTTAACTAATAATTAATTATGGGCTAAATAAACAATAATTTTAATTTAATTAAACAAAAAAAAAAAAAGGCTGGAAAGCCAGCAGTTTTCTCCAAAATCCCACTCAAATAAAACCTTTTAATGTTTCAAAAAGGCGGATTTAACTCCCTTCAAAAAAAAAAAGAAAAAGAAAAAGAAAAAGGGGCCATCTCTCCTGTAAAACACCTTTCAAGCACCGCCTTTCCGCTCCCTCCTTCGAAGACCCCTCTCCTGTCTTATATATATATACCACCATACCTGTATGATTCTCTTCACTTCCATTTCCCCAGTCTCAAAGTCCCTTCTTTCTCTCTCTCTCTCTCTCTCTCTATATATATATATATTGCATAGCATAGAAGAGAGTCAAAGACGCTTCAGTAATAGACACAAGGTGACTGACTAATACGGTTGGCTGAGTAATTAATATAGGGGAAAAGAGAGAGCTAGTGAGAGAGAGAGAGAGAGAGATGGCAGGTGCTGCTGATAAGGTGGTGGAGACAGTGATAGTAGGGAATTATGTGGAGATGGAGACTGAAGGGAAACCCAAGGACATGAAAACAAGGCTGTCTAAGTTCTTGTGGCATGGTGGTTCTGTTTATGATGCTTGGTTTAGCTGTGCCTCTAACCAGGTAAATTAATTTCCAAACTTACATTACATTTTTTTTTTTTACAACAAGCAGAATTAATGATACATTATTTAATGCGTCTGTTTAATTATTCGTCATGTTGGAGTTTATTTGTGAGTTGCGTTGACTTGGGTTTTGCTTGTTTGATCAGGTGGCACAAGTATTGCTTACTTTGCCATACTCGTTCTCCCAGCTTGGCATGCTATCTGGCATAGCTTTTCAGCTGTTTTATGGGATAATGGGTAGCTGGACAGCTTATCTCATTAGCATACTCTATGTAGAATACAGAACCAGAAGAGAAAGAGAAAAGGTTGATTTCAGGAACCATGTCATTCAGGTGAAAAAAACACACATTTTCTCTTGTAGTACTTAAATTTCTTCTCGCTGTTTTTGTAATTCTTTTCAATCGAATAGTGGTTTGAAGTTCTCGATGGTCTCCTTGGAAAACACTGGAGGAACGTGGGCTTGGCATTTAATTGCACTTTTCTTTTGTTTGGATCTGTGATTCAGCTCATCGCTTGTGCAAGGTACCTGCCTAAAACGCAGCCTTCCTCTGACTCTAGCCTTAACTCTATCCTCATTTAATATGTTTTGTTTCCATATATATTATATCGTCTGCAACTCGGGGCATCTTTAAATTTAATTTTTACTGATTTTGCAGCAACATATATTACATTAACGATAATCTGGACAAGAGAACATGGACCTACATCTTCGGGGCATGTTGTGCAACCACAGTGTTTATTCCTTCATTTCACAACTACAGAATCTGGTCATTTATTGGGCTCGTGATGACTACCTATACTGCCTGGTTCCTCACCATTGCCTCTCTCCTCCACGGTCAGGTATATAACCAAGAAAATAAATTAAACACCTTTAATTTCCTGAGCATCTGACCCCCATAGCGAAGCTGACATGCATGAGCAATTCATGCAGTAGGACCATGACACGTCTCACGTCAGATCGGGACACTCTGTCCCTCACTTTCTGACTATGAACGTGTTTGGGACACTGTCAAAGTAAACAGAAATGCTGGTTGTGCTGTTTGTTTCAACTGGGATGTGTACAACATCAATTATAGCCCATTCATTTGAAATAGAATTACGGGTACACTTCTAAATATATATATATTAAAGATTAATGTTATCCAAGTAATCTTGTGGCTGAGAAACCAAAAGCTTTTTTGGATCTTAAAAAAATTAAAAAAAAAAAAAGGATGTAACTATGTACAATTATACGTGGGTATTCTCGTTATTAATCAGCTGGAACTTACCATCTTGTCATCAGAAATACCAACACCGATCAATATTTTCACAGCGTCCTAAATTCTAAAGTATGTGGGACCTGTCGATTGCTTTTTCGTTTCACAGTTCAAATTTTATTGTATTTTTTACTTATTTGTCTTTATTGTAGATAAAGAAACAAATACATCTTTAAACCTTAATAAATAAGGCTAAACAGGAGGGCATTATAGAAATAAGTTAACCAGTCAAAATCATTCACTGAGTGAATTTCTGAAAACACAATTCTCCTTGGGTTTTCAATTTTTTCCAAAAATGAAAGTATTTCTCTTCAAATGTCCTCCTCATCCTGTCTCTTATACACATCTAGATGTGTATAAGAGACAGTACCAACACCGATCAATATTTTCACAGCGTCCTAAATTCTAAAGTATGTGGGCCCTGTCGATTGCTTTTTCGTTTCACAGTTCAAATTTTATTGTATTTTTTACTTATTTGTCTTTATTGTAGATAAAGGAACAAATACATCTTTAAAGCTTAATAAATAAGGCTAAACAGGAGGGCATGATAGAATTAAGTTAACCAGTCAAAATCATTCACTGAGTAAATTTCTGAAAACACAATTCTCCTTGGGTTTTCAATTTTTTCCAACAATGAAAGTATTTCTCTTCAAATGTCCTGCTCATCCTTTTTTTTTTTTTTGACTGGACTTGACAAATCAAATAATATAATTTTTTTAATTTAATTTGTAAATTATGTCTCGTCAATGACCTCATCCCAAACATACCTATTTCTCCGAAATTGCCCTCATCGCACAAATCACCGTTTTTATGAAATCTAAAACCTATATATGTCAATTGATTCTCTTAAGTGGGTTTATTGCCAAATCCGTAGACAGCAACCATTTTTTTTTTTGACAAAGAAAAAAGAGTTTTAAGGTCTGTTAATTGTCTGTACATTTCGTTAGTCTGAAGCTATCCATATTGATTTGTTTTGGGCCATGTGTTAATCTGAGGATTGATATATGCAGGTGGAAGGGGTAAGACATTCCGGTCCAACAAAGATGGTGCTGTATTTCACGGGTGCCACAAACATTCTCTACACATTTGGGGGACATGCCGTCACTGTGTAAGACAAGCTTGGATTTAGCGTTCGTGTCTTTTACGTTATCTACATTATTCTGTCAAGGCTTCCTTGAAATGGGTATTATCATTTCGCAAATAAAAATATAAAAATAAAGGGCTTAACGTCATTTTGAAAGGGACTAAACATTGACTTGTTTAGACATGATCTGGCCATGTCATCTGATGAACAAGCCTTGCCTTGTGCATCACAAAGCTTACCGCTGCTTCTCCAAAATATTTTCTTGGTTTTGTAGATCTAGTAAATTATTCTAAATTCCCAAATTGCCCTTCATTGGCGTGGGAAGCAAAAAGGTCCGTGTTTGCTTTGGAAACTATACTCTTCCTTTCACATGTAGAAAGCCAATAATCTTTTTTCGTTTCTTGCTTTTGCTTTTATCATGAGACTGGCCAAGGGGTCCAATATAACAGTGATTCCTACGAGTTAGATTCGATTCCTTCTTATAAATTAAACAATTATGATTTTACCATTTTTACGCATTTTTAAAAGGAAATGAAATTCTTGACTTCATTGCTAGAGAGAATAAATCGTGAAGTTAGAGGAAAAGGCCATTATGTAGATTTCAGAAACAGATGCTTTGCTTTTGAGTGCAAGTCGAAAAATCGTAGTGATGCTTCTGTTTTGAAAGCAAGTTGAAAAAGTCCATCATATATATTCCAGATACTTTAATTCAGAAACAATAATACCAGGCTAATAATATCTGTGCATGCTAAATATGAATTTTTATTTTTATTTTTTCAATTGCAGTGTAAGTTTTGGCCATTATATATGAATATGAATTTTAGTAGGTTGCAGAAATTTATGAATTTAATTACTATTAGCTCTCAAAATTAATTGAATCTGAACGTCAAAAGCTAATTTTGGCGAGACAGGGAAATCATGCACGCTATGTGGAAGCCGCAGAAGTTCAAGGCCATATACTTGCTGGCTACCCTCTACGTGCTGACACTGACACTTCCCTCTGGGGCAGCAGTATATTGGGCATTCGGGGACTTGCTTCTGGATCACTCCAATGCCTTTTCTCTCCTTCCAAGATCATCCTTCAGAGACATGGCTGTCATTTTAATGCTCATCCACCAGGCATGCTCCCCTTCATCAGTCCCCTTCACAAAATAGTACTTCACACATATAACTAGATAACTGTTTATGTTCTTTCTTATGTCCCTGTGCCTGATTAATGAAAATTTTGTCAAAAAAGAAAAGCGCACACACACACACACATATATATATTTATTTGTATATTTAAAAAAAAAAACTTAATTGTTGTGGCCCAGGTTGACTCAATGAATCTTTTTTGTTTGTGTTTTGGTATGTTTGCGCAGTTCATAACATTTGGGTTTGCATGCACACCATTGTACTTTGTGTGGGAGAAGGCAATTGGGATGCACGAATGCAAGAGCTTGTGCAAAAGGGCAGCAGCCAGATTGCCTGTGGTCATTCCCATCTGGTTTTTAGCCATCGTCTTCCCATTTTTTGGACCCATCAACTCCACCGTTGGATCCCTCCTTGTTAGCTTCACAGTCTATATCATCCCTGCCCTGGCCCACATCTTCACCTTCAAATCTGCTGCTGCAAGAGAGGTGACCAAACTTCATTACTCTACAATTCTCTTACATTCGTGTTACTGTTAACATTCGCATTTTGGCCAATTAGTAAAACAAAAGGAGACAGGTGTAAATTCCAGTCAACCTGCTTTTGAGAGAGATGGATGTGTCAAGCTTTGACTGGACACAGCCAAAACAATTAAAATTTTATTAAACGCTAGGTGTAAACCATAAAGAATTGCAGCGTGACAGCGAGCTGTCGCACTCTAGCAGGCCATTACCGGACATTGCCCCTAAAACTGATAATAAGTGTCATGATTTAATAATTATATAATTTGAGGATAACAACTTGAGAATTTAATTTGGAAATCTGAGACATTTTGGTTCATTAATTAAATCCCAAATGGGCGGATCATATAGCGGACAAAAACTTTTTATAATTGAATTGAATTGAATTATTATATGCCCAAAATCACTGAAGGAATGCCAGAGCATTATTGGCTCATCTAATGCAGCCAGAACGTCTGTTCGTACCTGGGTCCCCGTATTTGTTTATATTTGTGTACTGAATAAACTGCTTAATACCCCAAAAAAAAAAAAAAGGAGAGAGAGAGAGAGAGAGAAGGACCCACAAATACAAGGACAGGGACCAGGAATTGTGGGCTCCAAAAGGACAAGCGAATCTCAATGTCATCCTTCACGAAAATAAAAATAACTATAGCTTTCTTGATTACGCGCTGTTATGAACATTGTATGATATGTGTTTCCATTTTTTTAATTGACTGCTGTGATGCAGAACGCAGTGGAGCCACCGCCAAAGTACCTTGGCGGGTGGGTAGGGACTTACGTGATGAATGTGTTCGTGGTGGTGTGGGTGCTCATTGTAGGGTTTGGATTTGGTGGGTGGGCGAGCTTGACCAACTTCGTACACCAGATCGACACATTTGGGCTCTTCGCCAAGTGTTACCAATGCCCACCACCAACGGTGCCTCAACCACCGCTGCCACAACCGAATGCCACGGCACCTCCGCCTCTTTTCCACCCTCATCATCATAACCATACCCACAACCCTTGATTCCAGAAATTCAGCACGTGGCGTCGATCTTTCTTTTCTTGTTAGAAAAAAAAAGGACAAAGAAGATAAAAAGGAAAACGCTACAATTGCAATTGGCCAAGTGAGAATTGTCATCCACGAGGCGATACACGTTCAAGCTTCGCCCTGTTTTTATTATCTGTCTTTTGTCTTCTATTCAGTTTAGCAAGTTGTTTATGCACATTTCAGCCCTGCCCCCCAAAAATGCTTCATTGAAAATTTTGTATCTTCTTCAGTTTTAGATATGGACCTGTAGTTGTCTCTCTCTCTTTCTTGCATTTTGCAAGAGGACATTGTCAAATAACTCCATGCAACGGTTGCCAGATTATGAATCTATACATTGAAAAATTAACCACATAAAAGAAAGAGAACGCACCAAAAGGTAAAAAGTAAAAGAAAAGTTCAAGAAATAAAAGCGAAGGGGTGCCATAAGGAGAGCGGTATGCATTATGAATCGTTTGCAAATTCCTGCCTTGCCTTTTTCCAATTGGGATGATAAAGGCAATCTCATACATATAATTTGACTTATTCTTTTGCAGAGAGGAGGTGAGTTTCAAATTTTTTGCTGACCAACTCAATAAGATGGTTTCCGACCCCAGATCTAAAACATAGTCACTTAGATCCTGGAAAAGACTATGTCGAGCAACAATATCACAGAAGGGAATAGATTTCACAATTCATAGGCACATTTTGCTTTATCCTCATTCTCCTAAAGTCCATTCTCATACCTATAAAAGGCCAACCAGAAGTACCACAAAAAAAATAGTGAAAGAAAGAAGAGAAAGATGAGCGAAGAATGTAAAGATTGAGGCATCTTGGCACAGTTTTGAGTGATAAGGCTGCCTTTATATGTCATAGATACCATGCAGAGTGGGGAATCTAATAATACTATACCCATTTACTTAAAAGCTTATAGTAGACAGTAGCAAAGTTGCATGCCCCAAGCTCCCTTTTTCCTGAGAGACCACCATTTACAAGAGCATGCGAGGCAAGGCAGATCCCAACAAAACAAGGGTTCCCGCCTTTGCCAGCAAAAGCCCCACTTAGCTTCTGACTTGTTCCTCCTTTATTGCTAGACAACAAGGCTACGCCTACCATATGTCCAATTGGGAGAAATACTTAACCTCAACAATGCTCCCATGTCACTGTAGGTCTTCCCAATTTTGAGAACACCAGTAAAGCCTTGGCGATCCAATGCTTAGCAATCACTTATCTTGTGGAGATTGATAATGCTATAGACAGTATCTCACACCTTACAAAGTTAATTATCCGTGTCAGGTCTAGAAAGTTTACTTAAAATTATTTTCTTACAGTTTGAACCCAACAATTGAATTTTGGTCAATAAATTAAATAGAGAGTGAACCTGCCTTGCCAAATTATAATACGTATATGGCCCATCTTAATTGTCTAATTTGCATTGGATCTAACGGTCGATAATCCACAGATGAGTTTCGTTCTGCAGTTGGGAACGCAGGTAGTCATATTTGAAAGTAGGTGAACTGGTAAAGTAAATCAACTATTCGTTACCATGAATGAGTAGATAGCATTAGCGAATCTCCTGTTGACCTCTTAGTCACTATCACGGTGATTCTATGCCACGCGAAGCTTTCACTAATTTTGTAAAAGTCATGTTAAATGTTCAATGAAGAAGAGTTTCAATCAAGCTGGTGATTTTGCCCATCAATTTCACTTTTGAATCTGAAACGTGAATGGTTTACGGAAAGGCAGGCCCAGCCTAGAAAAGGCCTTAAAGGAACCAACATTGGGCTTCCATGAGTTAGCACCCAACTTGAATGATCATCAATTTTATTTTATATTCACTAAGAAGCTTTGTGGGCATTGAAACTCGTCCCTCGTCATCAATTATTTACCTTCGACCGATCCTTCTTTCCATGTGCACCCCCAGAAACAATGGGCCTATCCAAATTAGGGTCAGTCCAAAAAGATTGGAGAGCTTTTAAAGCTATGATGACGAAGATGCAATTTTCTACTTGCTGTTAGAAATAGACCCCAGAAGACTCGGAAACAGAAATTCATATTATTAACGAGGTCCAAGACTCTAGCTAGAAAACCACTAACTTAACTAGGATTCCTAAGGTGTTATAATGAATGATTCAGTCAGTCACGTTTTCATTGCTATGTACAGTCAGTCGGTCACATTTTTGTTGCCAATGGGGCTTGATACTTTCTGATACATAACAAACCAGTGGACCAATGCTTTCTTGCTGTTCTCGGTCAAATCCACTTTGGATGACAAAACCTACTAAAATCAACGTTATTCAGTCTTCACATAAAAAGTAACACGTTTCGGATGCCAGTGGACCACCCTTAGTACAGCAGGACAACAAAAGAACAGTGAATTTCTATAATTAGGTCGTTTTAAGTTGCATTATTCAAGAGGTTGATGATCCTGTAGGACTCACCGTTATTCGAAAAAAGAGAAAAGAGAATAACCCCATCATCCTTTCAAATCAGTAAAACGGCCCTACCTGCCCCAACAAAGTTTATTTAAAAAAAAAAAAACAAAAGAACCAGCAGTAACCTCAGAACTTATCAGACTAGACTCCTTGTACAGAATGTAAAAACATCGTTTTCATTTTGCCGTGAACCATGACCGAGTCTTAAACGGTTTTCATCAGCCCAAAGTAGGCTATCAGCATAAAGACAATTAACAGTAGTCCATCAAAGATGATCTCACATGAGCATCCATTCCACCTCGAATAAAGTAACAATAATTGAAGAAAATAAGCAAAAGCAACAATAATTTAAAACAAGAATAAGAATTCATCCGATCCAAACCAGCATGTATATTATATATACACACTTTCAGATGAACAGTGGCAGTAAACTAACAGCTTTAAAACATGACCTTTTCTAGCCATCAACGAATTCTCTCTACTGCCCCTGCTTAGACATATCTAAATCACACCTTTTTGGTAACCAGAAACAACAAAAACTAAAAACTAAGAAGAGATAATCAGCACCATATTCTGGATTGAAAATTAAACACAGCCAAAAAAAAAAGAGGAAGCCATTTTTAAAGACAAACACACTAGATAAGCATGGTTTCCCACGAAACAAAGAAAAGTAAAATGTGAAAAATCACATTTCACAATTTCGATCCTGCTTTTAACGGCCAGCATTTGGACAATCCCTGGCGAAGTGGCCTGAGCCACCACAGTTGTAACAGTTTCCACCTCCACCTCCTCCGCCACCACCGTACCTGCCTCCACCTCCACCTCCACCTCCACCTCCCTGTGGACAATCCCTAGCAATATGCCCAGATTCTCCACAAGTATAACATCCCCCGCCGCCGCCATACCCTCCACCCCCATACCCACCATAACCACTACCCCCATATCCGCCACCACCAGACCCATATCCACCTTTCCCTCTCCCTCCACCTCCATAACTACTGCCACCATATCCTCCGCCACCATAACCGCCCCCGCCGGCAACACGTCCACCTCTTCCACCACCGCTCCCTCCACCGCGAGACGATCCTTGAACAGGGTTGCCATCAGGGCCGGTGACCTCCACCGCCTTGGTGCGGCCATCGTCAGAATGCTCGATCTGGAACTCAACCTCCTCGCCGACTCCAAGGCTGCGAAAACCGTCAGAACAGATGGAGGACTGATGGACAAACAGATCCTCGCCACCGTCGTCGGGGGTTATGAAGCCGTATCCCTTCTGATCATTGAACCACTTCACCGACCCCTTCAGCCTGTCGCCACCGCCGCCGCCGCTCATCTTCCCCCCTGCCGCTTAGCTCTTTCTCTCTCTCTCTCTCTCTCTCTTTCTCGTTGGGTATGGGCTTGGGTTCGTCGTGGCAGGCGTGAGAGGGATTACTTATACTGGGGATGCGTATGCGAGTGCCACGTCAGTTGTTTTTGGGAATGAGAATCCCTCTTGTGTTGGTTGTGCGTTTGATTGTTTGCCCTATCTGAGCCTCTTGCGTTATCTTCTGAAATATCACGCGACGGCTGGCTGGAGATCCCACGGCTGGGGAGTTGTTACAGTGATCTTTCTACCGTTGGATCTGTTGACTGGGCGAGTTAGTTGAAACACTCTGTAAGAATTGCTGCCCCCTCGCAGAGTAGAGCGATTGGGAATATATTGGAAATTTGGGGCCTACAATAAATCTGGTGCGAAAAGACCATCCTGTCTCGGAGGACATCTATTTACCATTGATGTTGCGTTCCAAATTTTAGATTTGCAGTTCCCAAATGCCAATGCCATGGAAGTGGAGTTGCCTGGCATGGCGTCCTGGAGAATATCAGTAAATAAATATAGAGTCTAATAATTATTATTTCTTTTCGCTAAAAAAAAAATATTTTTTTTATTATTAATTTTTAACAGAAGATACAAGGTTGGTCAATGAGTCAAACGGGCAGTCAAAAAGCATTCGTGGGATTGGACTTACCAATACAGTTGGAGTCCTCCCATTTTTTTCAAATATTTTTATTTTATTGTGTTACGTATATTTTATTGTATAATTTATTTTTATTTTTTTAAAATTAATCATTAAACCCCTAATTAAAAATTAAAATATTTTCACTAATAAATTTTGTGGTTGGTGGCAACGTTGTTTGGTGTAGCAACAAGACATGTCAATTGCGAAGTAATTAATTGATTTGACCACTCCGTGCAATATAAATCGTTTGTGGCACACCAATAGGTTATTCTGGAGATTGCAAAATGTTCGCATTCACGGGCGATTTGTCTGGCCTATTATCGGGAATATGCCATTGGCATTGCAGTCCTCCAGCTTCTCTAAATTGTGTCTTTGTGAAAAATTCAAAAAAAATAAAAATAAAAATAAATAAATATATATATATATATATATATTAAGTATCCGATTAACCAAGTTCTGTAAATGTGGGAACCTGAGATAAAAAGTGCATAATCTTCGATCTAAATAAAAATTGTGTGAGAGTTAAAGTAAGCCACAACTACAGCCTCAAACTCTATCGATTAACTCGACCACCAATCAATGCAAGTTCTTAGCATATCAAAATAAGGAAAAGTTTTGTTTTATGACCAGAATATCAACTATAACGCATCTAGAATATGGGTTTTATTAAATAAATAATATATTTTTTTTATGAAATTCCAATTTTTTTTTGTCTAAAATCAATAAATTTGCTACTAAAATATATAATAAAATGAGATTTTTTTGTAAACAGTTATAAATATATTAAGATACATTTGGTTACACATTCTGTTGACTTAGTTGAACATTATAATGATCTAATTTCACATTTATTAGTTTTCAACGAGAAACTGAAAATTTTTAATTTAATAAAACTCACATTTTAGATATTTTTTAATTGAATTTTTTGGTCGGAGAGTTTTTCCCGAATAAGGAATTCCCGCGTGCAGTCACAAAGTGAATGGAATAGTTTTTTCACTGTTTGACATTGGTCATACGGTGGTCAATATTTCAAAGCTAATCCTGGAGGACAGAGGGTGGTCAAAGGCGTACTGTATTTGTAGCCAGGTTGGGTGCCAGAGTGTGTCCGTCCAACAGCAAAAGGTTGTCCAAAACAACCTTTTAAATTTCCACAAGGCAAAGGACAAATCCCACCCATCCCCCGTGCTCCCTTGTTCTTTGGCTTTTTTTGAAAATGCCACTTGGACTTTGGACTATTGTGAAATAGTTAAAACACTCGTTGAGTTAAAAAAAGACGGTTCGCTTTCTCCACTGTTACTTGTGGAGTGCAAGATGAAATAATGACCAATGAAAATGGACAAAGGTGTTCGCAATTACTACCACATAGTTCAAGCCAAAAAATAATATAAAATTTGGAAGCATCTCATTATCAACTAATTCTTGGTTTGTTTCGATGATAAGTCGTCTGATGTGTTTTTAATTACGCAAGGGAGTGAACCTCGTATTCTGTGCTGTGCTTCGACTGATGCATTGTGCGCTCCGACGACAATAATTAGCCACGTCTTCAAAAATCTTAATAAGCCCCGATGGCAACTTGACAAGGCCGTAATTGGCCGTTGGCCTTGCCCCATGTTTTAGTTTTTAGTTTTTAGTTTTTTTTGTTTTACCCTTCTATCGGGTTTGACCGACGACGAAACTTCCGCTAGAAAAAAGGATTCTTGTTTCGATCAAGACCCAAGAAGTTCGACCCAGTAACAACAAGAAGAGGTCCTAGCCCAAGATTCACAGTCGCCCGAAGATGCAAGGCTTTCTCCTACTTTTAATGGACGACCGGCATGAGGGCTTCATTGAGGACGAAATCTGGGCCGATGGACGTGGGATCCAATGTCATGGACGGGGTCATAAACTTTGTCCGAAAATAAAGTGGTGATTTTGCAACTATTAAAACTTGATAAACCTGTTAATGAACACAAAAAAAATAAAATAAAATAAAAGAAGAAGAAGAAGAAGAGAGGTGCTTATTTAAAATTTGCTTGAATTTGCACTATTGTTTAAAGAAAAGCTTAGGAGAATAGGAGATGCGATGAAATTTTCGTATGAAAACTTTGGTCATGAATATCACATCCTAATTTACACAATTTTACACTTTGTTTTGCATTTTTTATTATAGTTTTACAAAAAAAATAAATTTATCACAGTGATATGTAATTGTTCCCAGGCTTTTCTTCTGTTTAAACGTTCAAGGAGTGTTCTGTTAATAATCTGAAGGAAAAGTTATTCCCGACAACCAAACAAGGATTCTTATTGACTTTTTAGTGAGTGTTGTTGAAGTTGTAAAACGATAGATTCGGAAAAATGGGCGGGTCGGGTTCTGATTTGGGTTAGGTTATTACCTTTTTTAAGTTGGTTGTGTGTTTGGGTTTGGGTTTTGTACAAGCTGCGAGACAAATCCAAGCTAATCCAAGTTTGTACATGCTTGTTTTGACCAAGTTAAAAAATTGCACGGATAGGGAGCGATCTGGTACTGGTTTTTCGTAGATATCATTTACCATTGTTTATTAATTGGGTTCTTCACGGCCAGAATGCCGGATAATGTTTGCAATACTAAAGCTGTAATTTTGGTAAAGAATGCTTTTCTTCGCCACTAACATGATGGGCTTGCTGGAAAAGGATGTGAAAAGCATTGTAAACTGCTTCTATCGAACCAATCATCACATTTTCTGCATTACTCATTTAAAGAGTCATATACGCTAGGTTTAACACATCATTGTTTGGACTTAAAGATTTGATGTTAGCGTACGCCAGGCTGGGGACATAAAGGTATGTGAGTTCGCAAGTGAAGAACAAAATCCCAAAACATAATATGTCAGCAAAGAGAATCTACAACAAGATTATACGTTGGTTAACAATTTACGCAGTTTGTTAAAAAGACAAAAAAAAAAAAAAAAGAGAGAGGAAGGGGAAGGGGAAGAACATTGTTCTAAAAGGCATTTGTTGGGAAACTCTTCCAAGACAATTAGTTAGCCAAAGGTTGAAGGCCACAGCAGAGCTAATGTACATACAAAATCCCAAAAGCTTCCGAAGCTATCATGTTTACAGATTTAACGGAAGCCTCTTGAACCTCTAGATTGATACAGTTCCAATCTACTTTTGGCCTCTGGTAAGAGGGATTCAACTGCAGGTTCTTCAACCAAATGTGCCTGCTTTGATGCCCATTCTAGAACGATGAGTGCCTCCTCGTTTGCAAGGACCTCACTGTCTGGGCAGTTAAATGAAATATAGCAGAGGAGAGTCACGGAAGGAATTTGAACCATCTGCTCGCCGAAGTAAACTAGTTGAATTAGGTGCTTGGTTCCTCCTGCACCGATAATGGCCTTGGAGTGATTAACACAAAGGAAATTCTCTATGGTGGCAAACTTATTAAGCGCAATTGCTGCCTCCATTATAATCTCAGGTTCCCTCTCATCGAGGAGCTTAACCAGCGGCCCAATTAACCTAGTTTCCGTCGCTCTGAAGGTCCGAGCCAAGTTGCCGATAGCTTTGATGCAAGGAACAAGGAGATCCGAGTCTGCCTTTTCAATTACATAAAGTAATTGATCCGCAACTGCTTTGGCAGTTGGGGATGTGGGCTTGAAAGCAGAGCGTCTCAATTCGGCATTTTCCTCGGCCACTGCTGTGATTTCCATCAATGCCATTGCCGAGTAGGATTGAACATCTTCAGGCCCTTTCTCCAACAAAACTGCAAAACATAAAAGTGCTCTTGACTCTGTTATGCTTCGGCATATTGTGAGATTCCCCGTGGAAAGTTTCCAAAGTGCCCTTGCTGCCATCGCCTTCATCTGTGCTTTTGTGGCTGGATCTTCGTATTCCCTCCCCTTAATGCTCGTCCCAGTTAGTGAGACATTGGGATGATTCTGAGCGTGTTGAGGTTTTATGTTGTTTTGGTTGGCTTTTGAATTGTTTGGAATACTAGGAAGTGGGGGAGTTGTTGCAGCGAGGTTATGTGCCTGTGGCAGTGGAGGAGTCTGACTCAATGCCATAGTGTTGGTGACCACGTTGTGCATTTGGCTAGGAGTCTTGTTGTTCATCGGATGAACTATTTTTGTGGCATTTTCATCTTCATGCAGTCCTTTCTTGTCCAGATTCGGATTATTACTGGCCATCACGACAGAATGAATGGACATTGTTTGCTTGCTTACAATTGCATACCTACTATGTTCTTGTACAGTCTCGAAAGCCAGATGACTAACAAGAAACCGGATTATGTTGTTTTGGGAAAAATGGTCTTGGCATTTGGGGTGATTTGAGGCCAATTCTGACACAGCCCACGCCACCACGGCCTGAACTTTCATGTGACCTTCTTTGAGGATTTTCGCAAACACAGTACAAACTCCAGCATTCACAGTCTGTTCGACGCTTTCCGGGTCACGTCCCAATAAGCCAATAGCCCTGGCAGCATTTTCCTGACCCTCCATTTTCCCTTCCTTTGCCAACTTCAACAATGGCGGCACTCCGCCTTCCTCTATAATCAACTTTCCATACCGATCATTATCTCGGGCCAAAGAAACGAGAGAAGCCGCAGCATCTGACCTTTCCTCCAAGGAACCGGTGTATAGGATAGCAACCTGTTCCCATATGAGACACAAAATTGGCTCATTGGCAGCAATAGGAGGCAGGCCTAAGTACTCGTCGTCGCGATCATCCTTCGAAGCCGATACCCTTAAAAGCCAAGAAACGTCGCCAATGGAGTTCTCCAGCTGCGTTGATATCTTGCGAAAGGCAGCTGCGGGGATGATGGTGAACATGCGTTTCATGATGCCATTGGCCCTGCATTTAATGACAAGGGCGAGGGCCTTGTCGAGGACTTGTTCGGTGTCATCTATGATCCGCCTCGTTGGGCGTTCATAGAGGTCGTTGCTGGCACGTGCTGCTTGACGCAAGAGTGCGGCGAGCTTTTCCGTTTTGGCTTTGAGTTCTAGACAATCTTGCTTGAAAGACTGCGCCTGATCAGCCGACTTTGACACTTGATCAGCTAGTTGTATTGGCCTTGCCAGGATCGCCTTGACAATGTCCGCCATGGCCAAAGCGGACGAGAAGCCGTGGAATTTAGATCAAACCAAACAGTTTCGATATCAAAAATCACAATTCCTTGTATAGACAGAGAAGCAAAGAGAATAAAAGTGCGTTCGTCTACATGGTGATCTATGGCCTCTTGGTCCCCTTTTTTTCACTTCTTCTTTGGGATGAAAAGAACCAGAATTGTCTTCTCGGTTTTATGTCTTGTAAGTCTATTTCTATCAATTTCGGTCGGTGGAGGCGGCAGGCTTATGTCGGTCGTGCTGGCGGTGGTAGGAATGGCGCCGCCGGCGGTGAAATTTCTGAGTGGTAGGAAGGGATGGTGGCAGGGAGAGAGGGAAGGGGGAAGGGTTTGTAATGGTCAAACGGGTTTTTCTCCAATCTTTAAGTAATTACCTTACCATTCTTGTTTTTCCTAACGGTTATTTCCATTCATGTATATATATATATATATATATAATACCCACAATTTTATATTATATAAATTTATTAAATTATTATTTTACTTTATTTTATTTATATTTAAAATTAAATTAATTTAACCCCTACTTTAAATAAATTGAATTAAAAATTCCTTCTGCTAATATACAGAAAGCCAATCGGTTGTCCGAACTTTGTTAAACCAAAGCCCTTTTTCTTTCTTAATTGTTAACAGTAAAAGGTACCTCACGTTTATTTCGTGTCCTGGCTACACTCCCAAGAAGATAGAAAGTAATCACCGCCAATGTAACAAATCAAAAATGTAATTATTGCTACGAACTTCGTTTAATATAGGCTCCCAACTTGATGGATGGGTATGAGCTAATATTTTTTTTGTTTAATAATAATTTAATATATTTATTTATATTAAAAAATTTATTGTTGTTTGTCTTAAAATAAAAAAAATTATATTAAATATATCATGTTGAGTTTTTAATTTGTTAATACTAAAATTATACGCAATAAAAATTTCTTTAGTACAATAATATTCAAATTGAGAATTTTTCAATAAAATAAATTAGATGAGAATATCAATTAATAATGCTTAAATTTATTTTATAAATACAATAATTGATATTTTTTATTAAAAAATTTAAAAATTATAATTATAATTATTAAATATATATTTATAATCTCAAATATTAATTAATAGTATCTTAATAAATATTAAAATGGTGGTAAATAAAAGATTAAAAGGTGTCATTATTAGTATTTTCAGAATGAAAGTAATTAAAATGATTTATTGCCTAATTATCTCTTCCAAATCTTGCCTGTAAATTGTGATGATACCACAAACGCTCCATTCAAACATTTCATAAGAGTATTCATTACATTTATAAACTTTTAAACTTTTTTTTTTTTAAAAAAAAAGTTGGGAGTTCAAATTCAGGCGAATTGAAATTGTTACTAAATATTAATTTTAATTATTCCATTATAAGACTTTTGAGATGTTGAATTTGGATGCGTTTGTTTTCATTATTAGAAAAAAGAAAAAAAGAAAAAAGAAAACAAGCGATTGGATTTATTACCAAATTATCTCATAACACAATTATTTTTACTCACAAATTTTACAAACAAGCACATAAATTCTATATATACCAACTCAGTTCTGGCGTATTAAAGGTGCATTTAATGAATCCATGAGCATTATACTATATGATGAAATTTAAAATTTTATTAAATATTATGTGCATAAGATCTTTTTTTTCCCGGTAAATATATACGATTTAGTTAAATATAAAGCATTTTCTAATTATCTCCTAAAAACCGATTGCAGTGGAAAGGGCGTGCCCGTGCACATTCCCTCACACGCTCTTCCTGAATTTATATTTCGATCTGATTTTCAAAACTATAGTTGCCATAATTTCCTGGCATGCCAAAAAAAAAAAAAAAACTATATTTCACCAAACGGAGGACGCTGACAGGCATACTTTGATCCGACAATTGTCAGATGAGGACGGTCTTAACTAAACAGTTCAAGCGATGGGAGAACCCATTATGTGCGCAATGCATGGGCTTTGAAGTATCCTTTTTCTTTTTCTTTTGTTTTTGTTTTTTTTTTTCATCTTTGTCAATGGGCTTTCAAGCTTTCCGACACTAGCGTTCCTAGCTTCCGTTGCGCATTAAAGCACGCTTGGCGTTAAATAAAATTCCCCTCTCGTAACCAAAAATAAAAAATCGCATCTTCGTACACTGATGCCCCACGAAAAGACAACATTAAAGAGTCAAGAGTTATTGGAAAGATTAAAGAGACCATAGCAAAGCTGATTAATTACTAACAAATCCGGATTTTTGAAAGCCTAAATGATGGACTTGACTTAAATAGGAAAGATCAAAGATAAAGTTCATCACATTTTTTCTTTTCCTTCTTTTTTAAATAATAATTTCCGCCTTGTCTTGGGTTTATAAGACAGTATCGACTAAAAAAATATCACGTTAAGGATTGAAATTTTGTTAACAAGATATAAAGTAAATATACTTTATTTATTTATTTATTGAAAACAAATTAAGAACAGTTATGATTTAACATTCTCATTCTATTTCTATTTCTATTTATCATTTTCCAAGAAGTATAATTCTATTTATTTAAATTTATGATATATCCACGTACTGAAGACTTGGGCTTTAATTTGCTTCTCGGTCCCTCAACATTCTTAACAAGGGGGAGCTACGTGTTTTGTTGTATAGAATTGGGCACCGACACTTTATATATCGACGTTCTTGGCGGAAAAATCCTCTTCTCTTGGTCACCCCTTGCCGGCTCAACAAAAAAGTTATATTGATAAATTTTTATTTTATTTTATTTTTGGATAAAAAAGATCCTCCTGTCTCCAGGAACAATTGTAAAACCAGAGCTTAAGACATGCACTAGCAAGGCCCCAGGAACATCCTTAAAGGTGGGACATTACTATTCATTCATGTTAGCTGCGGGTTTTTTTTTTTTTTTTTTTTTTGTTACGTATATGTACCCAATGTAGTTAAAGAAACAGACCATTCGGGTCCGTAACTAATCATTCGTTGTAATCCGGTTTGAATAGTATTTTATCAACTACTGAGGTATGAAAGGTAGCCACTTGTCAATTGGAGTACGCTATGATGTTGGGTTTCTACGGTTAAAAGCACCAAAGTGAGATCAAATATTTGCTTATCGGACTTTCTGCATCTATTAATTAATTAGATAAACGTCAAGTCATTTTTTCCTGATTCCACCCTTGGTTGTTTCCTGGAAGTTGCAGCATCCCAACACCCCTGTCAACGTAAAGCTACAATTAGCGTTACTCATCGTTAAACCAACATTTGAAGGTGGCCACGATGGATCGAGTGGAATCGCCACTGCTGTGTCTCTCAGAAGGATTAGATGTATCATGCTTTTGTTGGGTGATTCTTTCTAAGGTTATTCACTACTTAAATTAAATCGAGGGAACTATAGAGATTAGAGAGATGATTTCCTACAAATAACGGTCGAGATTGAAGCATTTTCTGGGTCGATCCCTGCTAAAAACTCGAAGGTAAGCCCCCAAAGTCGTTGCAACAAACACAGGCCAAAGAGGCTAGGGCGCATGTGAGTGAATAAAGGACAACAGAAGTAAGTCAGCTGTTGAACTGGGGCCACACAAAGTCATTTCCATGTCTCCACGTGAGTGGTTAACCAAGAACATAAAGCTGAACAATGACCATTATTGATGAACATGAAGCATCCAAGCTCGGGAATCCTCTTTGATACTTCCAAAATTAGTTTGAACTGAAAGATGTATCACACTTTGAGAACTCTGGTTGAAAAGGCCCAGTGTTAGTTACTTTATCTATTTGGTTTAATTATGTAAAGAAATTTGTGACACTTTATACCAATTTTTATAGAAAAAATTAAAAAATATATATATAACTGCAAATAAAGTAGATAAAAATACTTACGAATAAATATGGACAAAAATTTTAAATTAAAAATCACAAAAATTTATTGAAAACATATTGACAGCACTTAGAAAGCATAACAACAAGCGAAACAAGGATATGATCACTCAAATATATTAATGTTTTCTCCTATTATATGATAAGATTTTTAATACAATATTAAAAAATATTATATATTTTTTAAAATTAGTAAGACTAACACTATATTTCATTAACTTAGCAACGACATTAACTTAGCAACGACAACGACGTTAGTACATGTTAGTACCAAATCGGCTAGTAAATACTTAAAAAGTGATAGAACGGATAACGATATAATTGATTTTTCATAAAATATCAAAATATAAAATAATATTTAGTTACTTTTATTAAAATGTGAGAGTGACAAAAATATCAATGATGAGATATCAAGCTCTTCTTAAATGAAGATGTATAATCTAATGAGTTAATAAGTAAGTTATTCTAAAATAGAAAGTTTTACTATGTATGATTAGTTTGGTAACTAAGATATGCATGACCTTAGGTAGTTGTAGTGTGATACCAAGAGTTGTAGTAGAAATCACATAGAAAAATATTGAGAGAATATTTGTGAGAATTTTTGATATTTTTTGTATATTTTATGTAAAGTAATAAAAATTAATAAGTATTTTCTGTAAACAGTTTTGTGTATCTGTGTGATAAATTTAGTTAAAATTAAATAAAACTTAATTTCATCACAATACTCAAATTTTAATTAAAAATTTTGGTCACGTGACACACTATCACGATATGTCAGAGGCTACCCACTGAAGAGTAGTCAAGCAATCTTGCCCTTTCGTCTTGCTTGGCTGTTGATCTAAAGCATAGCAACATCACAGACTCAAAGGTCATAAAATAAGGCAATTTACTGACATCTGATTTAGATTGACGCAGCAGATGCATTGCCAGGCTTTCTATTTTGAAACAAAACACACTAGAATGCTCTTAAGACTAGCTGCATTTTTTGTTCATTTAAAGTAGTTGGTGGCTTAGCTTGATATAAATTTACTCTACCTCTATCTAATCCAACGAAAAGGGCATCCCCAATCCTCGAGGATCCCTGATTTGCAAGGGTTAGAGGAGGCTAGGCTCATCATCTATGACATGCACAATGTTCCTCTGTACCCTGCAAAGAAGCTATCTATATGTCTCATTAAAGGCAAGCTTTTATTTAAATTATCATGCATTCTCTTCATTTCTGGACAGACAAATCACGACTGCCCATTCTTGCGACTAGTGAGCAAGGTAGAAAATTGTTCACGGGTAGCAGTTGCAAAAGGAACAAGTTCTGAATGAATGAATTTTGAAAATAGAAATTCATTTTTGCTGGTCCCTGGATAGAAGCACACCGCTTTGATTTATTTGGGCCGGCCGCTTGCAGGCATCCGCGGAAAGAGCGATGAAGATTCCAAGCAAATGCGGACAAGCCACCACAGTAAAAAACTGAAATAATTTCGTCTTCGACCTCTCAGATATGTCCAATCCCCTACGGCGTACCCTGCATCTTGGTTTCTGTTCAGGCTCTCCCCACACGTCTGCATCCTGGTTTCTATTCAGGCTCTCCCCACACGTGACAAACTTGTTATGCAACCAGCGAGCCAGATATTAATATAGAACCCACGTGGGAATATGTTATTGTAAATGGTTCTTTTTAATCACATGGTTCTTGACAAACTGAAATGCCTTATGATAACAGCACGAGGCAAAGAATTCGGTGGTCTAATGGGCTCAAAACGTACAAATGACAAAAACTTTAGAGCAAAGGTATTGCGTCTTAATGACCTGGAACTTTCCTCTCCCGCCTTCATTTGTCAGCTCGTCCAATCCTTCGTTTGGTATGATTTTTTTTTTTTTAACGAGCAATTCGATTAGTATGAACATTGGATGGCCTTATCTTACATGAATCGTTTGCAGAAGTTGATATTCAGCCAGAAGTCTATTTTTTATTCACCTATGGGCTCTACAAACCCGTCGAATTTAGGATAGAGTTTCTAATTGATCATTGGGCTGCAGCTTGAAGAAAATTGGAAAGATAAAAAGCTTTGGTCTTTTTGGTCCAGAAATTCGAAATTAAACCCCAGAATAGGTGTTGGGCAACCAATTGTCTTGTCCAAGTAACTTAACTGTAGTTGCCGTCAAGCCATCGGGGCTTCTTCTGACAACAGTACTCAAAGCAGCTATACAGTGTACTTGAAATCGCATTAACTACGTAGTAAAGAGGCCAGTAGGGTGTCGGATTCTCACGTGGGGTTGCAAAGATAAGAGTAACTTTGCATCAGAAGTTGCCTCAAAGTTTAGATCTTAGCAGCAAGTGAATGTGTTGTAATGAATCCTGGTCTGACAAGCGAGTCGATAAAAAGGACAAGAAAATTCAGAAAAATTAAAAAAGTATACGCAGAAAAATGGACCCCACGACTTCCCAAAGCAATTGTGGCGTTGTCACTGAAAAAAATTCACCCCAGTAATAATGAAAAAGATTTCTCCACAAGTCGGACAAAAAATCATAATCCCGCGAATCAGTCTTGTATAGTTTACCAACAGGATGTTCTATTTCATTACAAAAATTCGTTTTTTTGCTTTGTCAAATCCAACAACGTATTTGGTCGACCCAATTGGCAAAACAAAGCTACTTTCGACTACCTACTTGAATTCTCGTTGCAAATTGCAAAAAAGCAATTTTCGAATAAATTCTGTAATTCCTCCAGCATGACTAATGTCGACCTCATGCGTAACATCAAAGAAAGAATTGTGGACTTGACGTGGTGCGTGCAAAGGAGACCAGCGAGTCCAGTTCAATTAGGCTTTGTCGTGGTGCCCCATGGCGGTATTTGATAAATGGATCTCTTGGACCAGGACTCCGAACACATGGGCTCAAAATGATAAGCCGAAGCCCAGAACATAAAGCCCCATTCATCAATCGGGCCTTGATGTCTACTCGTGGGGCGGAACAACGAAATAAATGATGGACGAGTTGTGGGCCGACACGACAACAATATTTCTTATGTAATTTTCTAACCTTATTTACTGACGAACTTATTCATTGAAAAGAAAAGAAAAAGTCTAGAAGTCCTCTTTTGAATCCATTATAATAATTCTTTTTGTTTTTCTCATAAATTTTTAATTCTATTTAGACTTCCCTTACATCCGTTATATTTTTCTTCTAAATTCTTTTTACAACCTATTTTTTTCACATCCAATATGTTTGTGAGTAATATTTTATTTATTTAAAACATTATCTGAAAATTTAAAAATTAATTTTATTTAAATAATATTGTATTAAGAAAAAAGGTAAAGACTGTCATGCTTGCCTCACACAACATCCCTATAGACGACATAAATAAATACAACCGGCGGAATGGACTGACAAGAAGACAAATGAACAGTTCGTGGACTTAGCACAAGCGATAATGGATCAAACAAATCTCCTCAACCCAGAAACTAGATACACAAGAACGCGATTTACAGCAAGAAGAAGAAAGAAGAGAGATCAGGGTGGGTTCATGGCGTGGAAGCTTTCTTGGACAAGTGGAGAAGAACTAAGGAGAATTATTAAAATAGAAAAATTAAGCCTTCCCTTCAATCCTTGCATATGTAAATCCAACACAAGCATCAACAAAATCTTCATCAATAAAGTCTGTGGAGAAGATCTGCAGCCGATCTGCACACCCCTTGGAGAGACACTGATTCATGAACAGCCTAGCATACCCATGAATCCGACCCGTCACAGGTTTAACACACACGATTGGATTATCTGCCTTTGGTGTGACTGTATTCTCCACCCTGTAAAAGAACTTCCTGGAAGAAACTGCCGGCTGCTGGCTCAAATGCTTCATGTTGCTGTCGAATTTTGTTGATGGCAAGTCTGTGTCAATCCAATTGTCCTTCAAGTATCCGGCACTCCACAGCGGGCTTCCATGCTTTGGCTGTGGCGATTTCGTTGGTTTCCATACACAAATTACTCTCTTTGGCAAGATTTCTGCAATTGTCTTGCCAAAGACATTGTCATCCTGATGGATCAGATATTCTCCAAGCTGTTCCTCCAAGTACTTGTCAAAATCAGTTGGATCTTCTTGGCCAAACTCGGTGCGGATTTCAAGAATTATGATCTCCGACTGAGTCTCTGACAAGAATTTTTTGACATCACTGATGACAACATCGACACTGTATGTCTTCAGGATTCCATGGCAGACTCGACGATCCTCCTGAATCCGGATATCAAGAACTCTGGAGCCTATACAGAGTTGATCGTAAATCGACAAGGATTGGCATTGAGCAAAGGGGCGAGAGATGCAAGGGATACCAATCTTATTGGTGGCAGAATCATGGGTTCCGGGCCACACAATCTTGTTGACATGGACTTTCTCAGGGTTAAGGCCACCCATCCAATTCTTCCTGTCTGGAGGGTGATAATCACTGCCAGGGTATGTATCCCCGCAGCTTCCAAGCATTTCACATAGAGTTTTCTTCTCTGTTGAGACTGCTTTACGCCTCTCCCTCTGTTTGGAGATCTGGGCACCCATTTTTCTCCTGAATCAAATACCAAGAATGCTCACTTCTCCCTCTCCTTGTTCCTATATTTTATTTCTTTTTTTCTCTTCCTGTAATGACTAGACAAGGCCGAACAGAGAAATATAAGATTGTGGGTTCTAATATACAGCATCGTAACGCCACTTGGATGGATTTACTGTACGGTTAAGCTTCTTGGAATATACAGATTCTGCCTGGCTGGGAAGATAATAATTTTCTTTTCTCTGCCCAGATTTTTTCTCATTAAAAGTTGTGATTGGTTGGTACGAAAAGGACGTGCTGTCTTCTTTTTTAGTCTTTTGGTGTGTATGTGAATCACCGGGGCAAGACCTAGAAACGGTGTTATCTCTACGGCTGGCCCACTTGTATGGCTGTCCAAATTGCTCTTTGGGTTTGCTGGTTCTCCATTATTACCTAAACATTAGGAAAAAGATAGAGGGTCGGGGACGGGGCATGGGACCTACGTGGCTCCTGCGTGAGACCCATACTCTGTCTACATTCCATTTTTTACGTGTAGCCATGGTGGGTTCCTTAACATTATTAAGCCGGCAGTGGGTAGAATGAGTGGTCGCATGCCGCACAAACTAAGATTTTCCAATAAGTTGCTCATCCATTCAAATGGGTCCAACAAATAGTGGTTCCACCACCAAAATATCAAGAACCCATCAATCATGACCATACGGACATCTGAAGGAAATTATGCTTAATCATGTCACTAATAGATGTTTAAGGAGGCATGCCATTTTCACTTTCTCTAACGTTCCATCTTCTGTCTGTTGGACATTTCATCACCGATCAAATGTCATATTCAAATTGTGACCTCTAGCGTAAAATTCTGGATTAAAAATTGTTGAACCATCTTTTACGTCATACTCATTTTATGGTTGATAATATACATAGGATAGTGAAAATCATAATTTTTTTAATTGACTGCAAAAATTAACGTTATCAATAGCAAAATATAGGGAGCTGCTAATCATTTCCAAAGGGTGACAGATACAAGATGATCAAAATTCGAGCGCGGGGGTATAACTTTGTTCGTTTCCTCTCCTCTGGAAAATGATGTCCGAAATTTCTTCTCCAACTAATGGTTGTTCATCTAACCATTAAGAGAGGAAAAAAAAAAAAGGAGGAAGAAGAAATCCTGGATCGTAATTGAAAATAAAAAATGATGGTCAACTCAATCAGATGAACATTGGAACATATATTTCAAAAGGTAATGTCTGTTGAACCTGCTACGTTTAAAAAAATTTCTACCAAGCTCTTCAGATCAAATTCACAGAGCCCTGTGTGCGTGGGTGAGTCGAGAGCATTCGACCTTTTTTCTGTTTTCTAGCAGGAAAGCTACAGTAAAAAAATGCAACTCTTTTATACGCATGCAAAGCTGTAATCAATTGAGTACACACAGAACTTAAATCGAAAATCTCTTTGACAATTTTATTGAAAAAAAGTCCGTTAGGACATCGACCCAAAATAGAGAGAAAACAAACCGAATGT
Organism: Kandelia obovata; assembly: GCA_021464305.1. Classification (NCBI taxonomy): domain Eukaryota; kingdom Viridiplantae; phylum Streptophyta; class Magnoliopsida; order Malpighiales; family Rhizophoraceae; genus Kandelia; species Kandelia obovata. Next base: position 13,353,704 of record CM038472.1, on the reverse strand, counting down.
TTTCAAAGTCATTGCCTATCTATCATAGGTATGGAATATGGAAATTCAATTCTACAAGAAATACAATCTTTGGCAATGGAAGGCTAATTCATTTGAGTAAACAGAAATGCTACAAGTTAACAAGTGAATGAAATATTTGTAAAAGTGAAATGAGAAAAGCTCTACCTTTCATCGTCATACGATGAAAGATCTTGTTCCATCAGGCCAGCTAATTGTTCCAAAACTGCATATATTGCTTCTTTCATTGGGTGTAAACTATCTGATACTGTGAAAGCATGCAACTTATTTTCAATCTCTATCCAACTAACCGCTCGCTCTTTTTTCACATGTCTCTTGCTCATAAGCCATCTCACCTTCTTTACCGATTCCCAATTCCCAAGTGCAGCATAAATACCTGATTGTAATACATATGCTGCAGAGGATTGAGGTTCAAACTCTAAAAGTTTTTCTGCTGCTTTACTTCCCAGCTCTATATTTCCATGGATACTACAAATGCCAACTAAGGCCATCAAAATTTGATCATCGGGCCCACCTGGCATCTTATCAATCAGGTTCATCAAGTCCTCAAAACATCCTGCTCGGCCAAGTAGGTCAATCAAACAAGCATAATGCTCCTGATCAGGAGTGATACCATGACCATGAACTATGGACTCAAATAACCTGAGCCCTTCCTGCACAAGACCCGAATGACTACAGGCATTGAGAATGACAAGCAATGTCACTCTATCTGGCTTCACCCTGGACCTCACCATTTCATCAAATATCTGAATGGCCTCTTTGCCAAGACCATGCTGAGCCAAGGCAGATATCATTGTATTCCACAAGACGACATCTTGCTTGTTACCCAAAAGTTCAAAAACCAGCTTCCCAGCCTTCAGATTGCCACATTTTGAGTACATGTCAATGAGTGAGCTCACAACAATAGTATTAGGCCTAAAGTTTGTCCTTTGCAAATAGCCATGTATTTGTTTGCCATGCCTAAGTGAAGCCATACTTGCACAAGCACATAGACAACTACTAAAAGTGAACTGATCAGGTCTGACATGAGATGCCATCATCTTGTTAAACAACTCAAGCGCTTTGTGTCCTGGTTCATGTCTAGCATATCCAGAAATCAAAGCTGTCCATGAAACAGGATTCTTCTGTGGCATCATATCAAAGATATACCTAGCTGCCTCCATATCCCCCAACAACGCATACCCTGAAACCATTGTTGTCCAAGCAAGAATATCCCTCGCATTCATCTCATCAAATAACCTCCTAGCATCACCCATCTCCTTACATTTTGCATAAGCATTAACAACAGAGCTCGAAAGCACCACATTTGACAAAAGCCCAGCCACCAAAATTTGCCCATGAGCCTGTCTACTGAGCTTTATTCCCTCCAGCTTGACACAAACGGTCACTAGACCGGCAAAACTATACGCATTGTACCCTATCCCTTGTCTCCTCAGCTGCCCGTACAATCTCAAAGCCTCGCTACAAAACCCACTCTGTGCATACGCAATCACCATTGTATTCCACGACACAACGTCTTTTTCTGGCATTTTATCAAAAAAACCCCTGGCCCGTTTTATCATTCCCAATTTAGCATACCCGGAAAGCATGTGATTCCAGGAGTACAAATTCCTCGCAGACATTTCATCGAACACCTTGTAGGCACGCATAAAATCACCGCATTCGAAATACATGGCAATCAAATGATTCCCTAAGAACGTATTGGGTCGTTTTAATCCGGTTAACTTCAAATGGAGATGGACCCATTTGCCCAACTTGAGCGATTTAGTGTGTGCACACTCTTGTAGAAGGTAAGCTAGTATGTTAATGGGCAGGCGTATGCCCTTTCGAGATAAGAGCTCGAGAGAGGAGACGGCTTGCGACAATTGGCCTCGAGAGGCGAGATTAATAAGAAAGGAAGAAATTATGCAGGGAAGCCCTGCGGAGCGGTTTTTATTGGGATCCGAGTGAAATCCGGATCTTGGCGTAGAGGAAAGGGGCATTGGAGAGAGGAACCATGTGAGTATGAAGATTGAAGATAGTTTTGTTCTTCATTGACGGTGTTGGTGGGTGGTTGGCATCGCCGGTCGCGGTGGGTGGGGGAGCCGGAGTTGGCTAATGCCGATGGTTTTGACGGCTGAGCTGTGATTCGCGACTTGCGAGTTGTGGGAGCTCATATGTGGGGTCCACCAAAAGACCGCTGATGTGTTGCCATGTCAGCAGTGACATGGAAGGACGGGAAAGTAATTTCCATCAAATTGTGAAAGAACCCACGAAAGCTTTCGGCGCAGGGCCTGCGAAGTCTGATTTCGAACCGGTCTACCAAACCAATGCATGTACCGCAAGGACGGGGAAGTAATTTCCGCCAACAATGGTTTTTAGTTCATTATTATGGAAGTGGTGTTTAGGATTAGTAACGTCAGAGTTTAAGATTAATTCATAATTAATTAAAAATAAAAAAAAGTAAAAGTAATTTTTCACCTTTCAGGATAAGTTTTCGATTGATTAATGTTACAATAAACGTGCAAGAATTACAATTTAAAGCATAATGTTACTATTTTAAGTAACTCACGATGACTATTGGGTGTCCCACCCACTTAACTAGTAAAACTTCTTAGTTGAATTAGTCATTAAACTTTGCATTAAATTATGCTTCTACTGGAGAGCATTGAATTTGACTTCAATTAACTTACAATTGAATGGAAAAATTTTGGTTTTTGTTTTTTTTTTCTTCTTTTTCAATCTACAATGATCCCATGATAATTACAGAAAAAAAAAAAAAAGGAAAATGATGAGAACATAGAAGAAATTTAATAAAACACCTTTTACTTTGGTAGTTTAGTTTGTTTTAACCAGCTAAACCTACCTTCAAAAAGCAAAAAAAAAAAAAAAAAAAAAGTCAAATCTAACGGTGCACAATTGTCCCCAAATTTCCGCGGCAAGACATTGCACGCATGTCGTTGGCTCTTTTTACCGCCGCTGTAAAATCTCACAGCCAACCATCTTTTGTCCCCATCCACGTCAAGCTTATTTTGGCATCTTCCAAACGACGTACCGATGCAACCTACGCCGTAGGATCAGAAACCCCTTAATGCATCCTGAACCGTCGATTGCCTCTTAATCGCTCTCCCTCGTGAATCAGCTCTCAGTAAGCCGAAGGAATGACTGGGAAGAGAAGATAATTGATACAAGCGGCACCTACGAGTTAAAAAGTCATTGAAAAGGAGAGCTCTTCTCTCTCTAAATAACTTCTCTATCTCTTAAGTATCCAACCAAAAACAAAAAAAAAATCGGTAAGTCTTCTGTTTTTTTTTTCTCATTTTATTTTTTATATTACTTATTGCTTTAACGTTACATTTACTTGATTTTTTTTATTTTTTATTTTTGGTTTTTGGGAAAAACACTAATAATAACAAGTGATGGCCATGCTCTCAAGATCTTTTTTTTTTTTTTTTTTTTTGTTAATGTGTTTTGTCTTCCAATTGGGAAACGAAATTCGGTACATGGGTTTTTGGGTTTAATTCCATTTAACTGGGATTTGTTTGGTTATGTGATTGGTTGTGCTGATTGTTTGGTTATTTGTTGTTATGTTTAATTGAACTGGCCAGTAATTGAAGTTTTGGGTTTTGGTGAATTTAGGGATTTTTTTTTTTTTTTTTAATTTTGGGCCAAAGCTTGAAAATGGATAATGGGGTTGAGAGAGTTGGCGGGTCGGAGCCGAGACAGAAAAGAAATGTTGAAAATGAGGCTTTGCAGGATAAGATAGAGGGTGGGCTTGAGGTGGGGTCTGGTGAATCAGTAGATTTGGAAGAAGAGGTTTTTGAGGAGACAAGTGATTCGCAAGACCAGTTGAGAGAGCAGGGAGAAAATTTTGAATCAGGGGCTGTTGATATGACTATTGGTGATTCTGGTTCTATGACTGTTGCTGAGAATTCAAATGCTGAGACTTTTGAGGAGGCAGTCAGTGTTCTTGTTGCAGTTGGAAGTCCTGAGGAGTTAGTTGCTGTGGTTGGTGAAGAGAAGGTGGAGGATTTGGTTGGTGTTAAGAGCAATGATAAGATTGACAAGGGAGGGATTTCCAGTGAAGCTGGAGATGATGAACCAAATGGGGCAAAGGAGGTCTTTGGTAAAGGGGAAATATTGGTCTCAGAGGTTGGGAATGGGGAGGCTCATAATTGTGAAGATGCAAGTGGGAAGGTTCTGCCTGAAGATGCTAAGATAGAAGATGCAAGTGGGAAGATTCTGCCTGAAGATGCTAAGATCTGTCTCTTATACACATCTAGATGTGTATAAGAGACAGGCCTGAAGATGCTAAGATAGAAGATGCAAGTGGGAAGGTTCTGCCTGAAGATGCGAAGATAGAAGATGCAAGTGGGAAGATTGTGCCTGAAGATGCTAAGATAGAAGAACTGAAGGACAACTTCTGTCTCTTATACACATCTAGATGTGTATAAGAGACAGGCCTGAAGATGCTAAGATAGAAGATGCAAGTGGGAAGATTCTGCCTGAAGATGCTAAGATAGAAGAACTGAAGGACAACTTGGATGCCAAATATCAGGAGACCAAGGAACCAGCAGATGTTTCACATGAGCTTCAAGAGATTAAGGATGGAGGACCTGGTGAGATTCTGGCTATGGTAGATATAGAGCATCAGGATGACAGAAGTGGTGAATTGACTGGTGGTATAGCTGTTGCTGATTCTGGGAACAGGCCTCATATTGATGAAAGTTTGAGGGACAATCAGGCAGGCAAAAATATGGAAATCAAAGGTGACACTGACGGGGTTGTCAAAGATTCTTATGTTGCAGCAAATTCTGAGCATAATCAGGAATCTTATGAATCCAAACCTACTTCAGCTGTACTTCATAAATCTGTGGAGCAACCAGCAGTGATTCTGGAGACTTTATCCCCTCCTTCTTCAGAGCAGTTTGTTAATGAGAAGAAAGAAGAGGTCCAGTCTTATGCGGCTAACCTGGGACCAGAAGAAAACAAGTGTTCTGAACCACTGCAGGCAGATGAAAGAGCTGTTGATGTTGACAAGAACAGCAGTGAGGCCAAACAACTTGAAAATAAAGTTGAAAATGTTTCTAAAGATCATAAAATTCATCTGGCACCCAATCTTGGTTCTTCATCTGGAAGACCTACTGGCATGGCTTCCTCATCAGCTGGTCCAGCTGGTCTTGGACATGCTGCCCCACTACCAGAACCCACACCTAGGGCAGTACAGCTGCCGCGTGCTAATGGAACTGTGTCTCGTGTACAGTCCCAACAGGTTGAAGACCCTACCAATGGGGAGGCAGATGAATACGATGAAACTCGTGAGAAGCTTCAGATGATCAGAGTGAAATTTTTACGGCTTGCCCGTAGGCTTGGGCAGACTCCGCATAATGTTGTTGTGGCACAGGTTTTGTATCGACTAGGATTAGCCGAGCAGTTGCGAGGGAGAAATGGGGGCCGTGTTGGTGCCTTTAGTTTCGATCGTGCAAGTGCCATGGCAGAGCAGCTGGAGGCAGCTGGACTGGAGCCCCTTGATTTCTCTTGTACCATTATGGTTCTTGGGAAGACAGGGGTTGGCAAAAGTGCAACTATCAATTCGATTTTTGATGAAGTAAAGTTTGGTACGGATGCTTTTCAATTGGGTACAAAAAAGGTTCAGGATGTTGTGGGCACTGTTCAAGGGATTAAGGTGCGGGTTATTGATACACCAGGCCTTCTTCCATCTTGGTCTGACCAGCGACAAAATGAGAAGATCCTTCACTCTGTTAAGCATTTTATCAAGAAAACATCTCCAGATATTGTACTGTATCTTGATAGGTTGGACATGCAGAGCAGGGATTTTGGTGATATGCCCCTCCTGCGCACCATCACTGAGATATTTGGGCCTTCTATATGGTTTAACGCAATTGTTGTCCTTACTCATGCAGCATCTGCTCCACCTGATGCACCTAATGGTGCTGCTTCAAGTTATGACATGTTTGTTACACAACGCTCTCATGTTGTCCAGCAAGCAATTCGCCAGGCAGCTGGGGATATGCGGCTTATGAATCCTGTTTCATTAGTTGAAAATCACTCTGCATGTAGGACAAATAGGGCTGGACAGAGAGTGTTGCCAAATGGTCAGGTTTGGAAGCCTCATTTGTTATTGCTCTCATTTGCATCAAAGATTCTTGCCGAAGCTAATGCACTTTTGAAGTTGCAAGATAATCCTCCTGGGAAGCCTTTCGCAACTCGCTTGAGAGCACCTCCTTTACCATTCCTTCTGTCATCCCTCCTCCAGTCAAGACCACAGGTTAAGCTGCCTGAGGAACAGTTTGGTGATGAGGATGACATAGATGATGATTTGGATGAGGTTTTGGACTCTGAAAATGGATCAGAATATGATGATTTGCCACCATTCAAGAGTTTAACAAAAGCCCAACTGGCAAAGCTTACAAAGTCCCAGAAGAAAGCATATTTTGATGAGCTGGATTTGAGGGAAAAACTTTTTATGCAGAAACAGTTGAAAGAAGAGAAAAGGAGAAGAAAGATGATGAAAAAAATGGCCGCAGCAGCTAAGGATCTGCCTAGTGATTACCCTGAAAATATTGAAGAAGAAAGTGGTGGTGCTGCATCTGTGCCAGTTCCCATGCCAGACTTGGCCTTACCTGCTTCATTTGATTCTGATTACCCTACTCACCGGTATCGTTATCTTGATTCCTCTAACCAATGGGTTGTAAGACCTGTCTTAGAAACTCATGGCTGGGATCATGATGTTGGTTACGAAGGTATAAATGTGGAGAGGTTGTTTGCAGTTAAAGATAAAATTCCCATATCTTTTTCTGGCCAGGTAACAAATGATAAGAAGGATGCCAACGCCCAATTGGAATTGGCGAGTTCTATAAAGCATGGCAAAGGGAAAGCAACCTCACTAGGTTTTGACATGCAGTCTTTGGGGAAGGACTTGGCATATACTTTGCGCAGCGAGACAAGGTTCAGCAATTTTAGGAAGAATAAGGCGACAGCTGGTCTCTCAGTCACTCTCATGGGTGATGCATTGTCTACTGGAGTGAAAATTGAAGATCAAGTGATCCTTAATAAACGGTTCCAGATGGTCATCTCTGGTGGAGCAATGACTGGTCGTGGTGATGTAGCGTATGGTGGGAGTTTGGAGGCCCAACTACGAGACAAGGATTACCCGTTGGGTCGTACATTGTCAACCCTGGGGCTGTCTGTCATGGACTGGCATGGAGATCTTGCAGTCGGTTGCAATTTGCAATCCCAGATTCCCGTTGGACGATCAACAAACTTGATTGCTCGTGCCAATTTGAATAACAGGGGGACTGGGCAAATCAGCATACGAGTGAATAGCTCAGAACAGCTTCAAATAGCTTTGGTTGCCCTCGTTCCTCTGTTGAAGAAGCTATTTAGCTATCCTCAACAACTGCAGTTTGGACAATGAAGAAAAAATTAGGTTATATGCTATGCCGCACTAGAAAAACCTTTGAACAGGCCGTCGTCTCGTGATGGTCATTGTTAAAAAGCGAGTGAAATAAGATGTTTTTGGTCCCTCCCCACTACCTTTCTTGGCTTATTTTGAACGAGTTATTTTATTTTTTTGCCCATTACCAATATGTGACATTGAATGCAGTAATTGTAGTTTCTGTGTTTTAAATTTTCACACGGTGGCTTTTATTCCCAACGTGCAGTAGGCCCCAACAATTGTAAGTGCTTCAATCTTCATCTGTGGCCCCGTTCAAAAGTCTCTCTTTTACATATGGGAATTGGTTATTCGCTTGATTAAAAGCCAAGGGACTACCTACTGTACAGGAAAATTCTTTTAGAGCCTGTTTGTTTAGAGAGAAAGTCATGAGAAAGAAAACCTTGCACAAAAGCGAGAAATTTTTTTTGTGTGGGGGTCCTTCTATTTGTCTTTTCACCAAATTGGTGAGAAAAGGCAGGAAAATAAATTTAACTGTGCTTAGACATTTACTGAACTACTTCATTCTTCTCCCTCTCTCTCAACCGCTCATTCTCTGTTACTCTTCCTATTTTCTCTTGCTTCGACCTGTAACATCTTCTTCCCCTTTTAATAGCCTTAATTCTAACATCCTTTTGTTGTTATATATTTTTAGGCCCCTGTTATGGAAAGATAGCTATTATTTTAAAATTTCAAATCAATAGCCCTGCCTTTTATTGTTGACTAAATGCCATCTAGCAGATGCCTTTTTTACATTCCTATGTTTTAATTTTCAGCCGAGACGACAAAATTAACGCGACCCAAATCCGAATGTAAATTTTTGAAATTGGGAACCAACCAGATTAATTTGATTGGTCGGTAAAACTCTTGATAAAAATAAAAAAAAAAAAAAATTGAAGGGTTAACCTCGGGACCCAAGTTTTAATTCGTACCCAAAAAATTGACACAACCCGCAAGGGCAGAGGTTCAACTAGAAAGGCCCATTTCTCACATTTGGGCTTCAGCTCCTCTAGTCAAAAGATGGGCCTCTAGTCGTAAAACACATCACCACCAAGCTCTATAAAAAAAAACTGGAACTTCCCGGGGAGGAATAGTTCGTGGGCTGCGCCTCATTTAATGGGCTATAATGTCGTTTATTTAGGCCCAACAGTGTTCCTCGGCCATCTTTTCTACTTGGATTGTGCTTTCTATTATAGAAGTTGGGCTGTGTCCTAAGTACTTTGATCCCGTCGATCAGTTTCCGCGACCCTTTTTCTTGAAATTGTTAAATCTTCTTCTTCTTCTTCTTCTTACCTTTTTGTTTTGTTTTGTTTTGTTTTGTTTTGTTTTTTTCCCCGCCAAAAATAGCTCCTTTGTTCCTATTCATACATTGAAAAAAATTGATATAGTACATGGCTGAAAGTTGTTTCCGTTTTATCAACAAATCAATGCTATTATAATTATAATCTGGTCAGTAAACTAACGTGTAATAGATAAGAATATTTTACAAAACTGGTGGTTGACTTGTGCTAACAAAGTGTTGCTGTACTTGATAGCAAGTAATGTGGGAACTGGGAAGGAAACCAATTAACTTGTGCTAAAGGTGAGGTTCAAGGACTTCATTTGTTGGTCTGAAAATGAAAAAAAAAAAGATCCACGCGGACATGCAGAAAGTTCATGATATGGAGAAAATAGAAACCAGAAGCAGCATATCATGGGAAACAAACACCAACACGAACACAAACCAAGGCAAAGCAACTGATCTATGAGTCTAGCAAACAAATGCATGCGTTTGTTTAATGGAAAATGCCACTAATGAGTATGCAGTGTTGATATGCCACTCACCAGCAAGTCGGCATACCCAAAACATATGCCCCATGTAAATCCTGGAGTTCTACCAAAACCAGAGTTCTGGGGTATATAGGCATGCTAGAGCGTGATTCTGTCAATGGACGCTAGATCTACGTGCCACCTGAGGAATCCGAACACAAAGAAGAAACAACCTTGCAGCTTTGAATTCTGATATCAGTTAACTCTGTCAGCCATCAACAACAATTCCTATGGGTATTATGCGCAACAAGAAGCTCAAAGGAATAATTGGAAGCAACAGGGAAAACAACAAAAGGAATCTGCATGGATTGAAGGAACTCACAACACCATCTTTAACACAATTACAGATCGCCTGGTTCCTCTCCAACAGGAAACCTCTCTAGCGACCATAAAACTTGAAATGTCTGGCAAAATATCAAAAGAATAAAAATAAAAATAAAAATCAACCAATATTTGCCAAACTTCAAAGGCCCCATCAACTACAACACTACCATACAAAAAAGTATAATCAACCACGAGATTGGGGAATGGGTACCCATTCTTTGTATACCTCAGAGTTTCCTTTTATAGATGATGCTAACATGCCCAACAAACTACAGAAGTCAACTGGCAAAAATTCACGGCCTCATCAATCAGTAAAAAAAATGTTTCTGGAAACGTCTTCTGCTTGGCAAAAGAAACGCACGGAAAGAAACCAGCAACTTTTGATCCACTTTTAGTTTGGTTGGCGAGAAAATGTTGCGGGAAACTGATATGTGATGTTTTCCCTTTTTTATTAATTGACACTAATTGCAATTTGAATTCAAAATTTTTAATTTTAAAGTCAGTTAAATAAAATTCATTGGTTCTATTTCATTTTATGCTGCAGAACTTGTAATTCATCGGCTTTGGAATAAGGGTGCCTTGACTTGTGTTTCTTTTTTGGTCCATTGGTTCTATTTGGGTTGGGCCACTAGCCGCCACATTCAATACAGGTACAACTCGCTCTGTCCCGCTGACCACTAACTGGGTCATTGATGTGGGCCCACCGACTTTGGGTTTGGATCAAATCATCATCTACCACGGCTACAGCCCCAAAGTCGGAGGTCACGATGTCTTTCTGACATTCTCAGATGCAAGCAACCCGGCCGTATCGGCCACGCCAGGCATCTCAGGTGAGGCTTCGTGGCTGGATTCTTTCTAAGAAGGTTCTTTCGACTATAAAAACCCACATCCCCAAAAGCCCAACTCGCTCTGTCCCACTGGCCCATAGATCCCTTGAGCCCAGCCCAACAGGATTGGAAAATTGCAATATCTTCTCCAAGATGGGCACAAGAAAATTAGCCCAAGATTTGATTGAAATAGGGAAAGGAAAGCAGCGATTGATCGCTAACTTGAAAAGATGGGAAAACTAAGTAGCATCGTTTAGAAAGTAATATTATAATAATATATATATTATAATTTAATTAATTTTATAAATAAATAAAATTAAATATAAAAATTATTTAATATTTTTTTTAATTTTTTTTTTGGTTCCACATTGTTCTTTATTTTATTGCTTAGGCACCCAAGTTGGACAATAACTTGTTAATACAAGCAGCAATAGAAGCTACCATAAAAGAGACTAGGGATCCTCAAGGCCTAAACGAGGGCGGCTTCCTGATCTTAGTAGCTTGCTCAAAGGCATAAGCGATTTCAATCAGCTTTGGCTCTTTACCTCTTAGTCCTGCAAAGCAAATGCCAAATGGCAGTCCCTTACTATCATAACCAGCCGGGACACTAATTCCAGGATGTTGTCCAATTGCAAGAACAGTAGCCATGCCTGCGCGAGGAGTCACCACAGCATCTAGATTGTTTTCCCCGATTAACTTCTCTAGTCCATCTCTTGACAGTTCTTTCAACCTTGACAGTGTTGCCTCGTATTGGTTTTCAGTGACATTCAGAGTTTCAGCTGCCTCAAAGAGGTCCTGACCATACTCGTTGAGCATTTCCTGCATCATAATTTCGAGTAAATTAATCACAGAGGGTGAATCTATTCGGGCTGATTTAACACCTGTTAAGCTCATGCACTTTACCAGTTGGGAGAATTTCTTGTTGAAGTCTATGACATCTGCTAAGGATCGCACTGGGGATTCCACCAGCTGTCCTAAGTATGAATTCAACGCTGGCTTGAACTCAGCCAACAATGCGTCATTTTCACCACTTGCATCGGACAAGATATCGTCAATGTTTGCTATTTCCAAATTATCCATCAGAATGGCACCTTCTTGTCTTAGTTCACATCAGAAACGTGTGGCTTCAAATTAGTACATTTGATGTTTTTTTTTCCAGGCTGCGAATATTTTCCAATAGATGAATTTCTTTTTCTTACCTTAGGATTTGGAGGTGGTGCTCAAAAGCTTGGGTTAGAAAGGCTGCTTCTTCACCAGTAAACTTAAAGAATGGCTTCCTTACTATTCCCAAGCGCTTGCCTTTAAGTCCATCTCGGTTAAGGAATTGACTATAGCCACCAAGTGGAATGTGTTCTGCTGCTGCTTTGGTAGCCGGATCATTGGAATCAAAACCTACAATAGCCTCAAGGACATAAACAGCATCTGATACTGTCCTGCACAATGGCCTGCCCAATCTCACAAGTACTTCATTTAGCTTACAAACATTTTATCACAAGAACAAATGTGAATCATGCTACTTGGTCATCTGAAAGCTAATTTAAAAGGACTGCATGCGTTTGATCTCAGATTAATTTCTATCGCAGTATTATAAAATTCTCAAACAACTAATTACATGTTAAGAGGCTCAACGTTGTCTCTGAGATAAAGAAGAGCACAAATGCCCGTGTCTTGGATCCAAGTAATTGCAACTATCTCACATTTTTCTTGTCTAAATTATTAACAGGGTCATCATGTGTAGGCATGAAGCCTTGATCATTCTCTGTTTAGCTGCAGAGTACATAGAAGCAAGGTTTGTTGACTAATTATTGGTTTTTATGACACTGCAGTGTTATTTCTTCTAATCTAACTGATAATCACATTTGCTGCACATGAAATTTTCATTTCACTGCTGTATGAACCTGTAATGAAATATCGATCATGAAATACGTTAGACAAGGAACTGGTGGAAATGATTTTGTTTGTGCAAAATTCCCAAAAATTCATCAAGAAAATTGCAACATCACCTACCCAACAGTGTCCTGTCGAGGGGAAATTGGGATAACACCTGCTCTGCTGGTGAGACCAACAGTTGGTTTGATTCCTACAACTGAATTAGCATCAGATGGACATAATATAGACCCATCAGTCTCAGTACCCAGTGTCACTGCTACCATATTTGCAGCTACCGATATTCCAGAGCCACTACTCGACCCACAGGGATCTGCTGAAAGAACATACGGATTCTGCAGGCAGACATATAACAAGTTACCCTACTGTTTCACATTATTAGGTGCCGTTGACTCATTACTTGGCGTATGGCTATGGAAAATTTACACAATTGACATGGCTTAGCTCACCCTGCCGCGGCCACTTCTGGCGCAGAAGCCATTGGGGGCATTATTGGACCGAAAGTTAGCCCACTCACTTAGGCTAGCCTTCCCCAAGATGATAGCTCCAGCTTTCCTTAGTTTCACTACCACTCCTGCGTCCCGAGGCACGACAGAACCAAGCAGTGCAAAGGATCCTGCCGTGGTGTTCAGCTTATCTTTGGTCGCAATGTTATCCTTAAGCAGGATAGGAATTCCATGCAAACTGCTCAGTGACCCTGATGCCTTGGTCTTGCGTTCTTGGTCAGCCTTATCAGCAAGGAGGAGTGCGTCAGGGTTAACCTCTATAACCCCTCTAACTATTGGATCGAGTCTGCTTATTTCCTTGATGTAGAACTCAACCAGTTGTCTTGAGGTCAACTGGTTTTCCTTAAAAGCGAGTTGAAGATCATCAATTTTTGACTCTTTAATTAATTCAGAATCCATTGCTTGTGTCGCTAAAGAACACAATATAGACAGAATAACAAAAAGCAGTGACGATTTTGCAGACATAACTAGGCTGCAGTGTGAATAAACGACTCAAACGGTTTAGTTGAATACTTGCGCTCACCTTTCTTGCCCGAATACAGCTGAAATTCTGTGAGCGCGGTCAAAGATAAATACAATTCGAAATGAGCACACCGACGGACCATGAAAAATCTACCTGAGTATCTTCACCCTGTCTCTTATACACATCTAGATGTGTATAAGAGACAGCTCCTCTTCCAACCCCATTAGATTAGGGGCTGTCTCTTATACACATCTAGATGTGTATAAGAGACAGGGCTAGCCTTCCCCAAGATGATAGCTCCAGCTTTCCTTAGTTTCACTACCACTCCTGCGTCTGTCTCTGATACACATCTAGATGTGTATAAGAGACAGGAATACTTGCGCTCACCTTTCTTGCCCGAATACAGCTGAAATTCTGTGAGCGCGGTCAAAGATAAATACAATTCGAAATGAACACACCGACGGACCATGAAAAATCTACCTGAGTATCTTCACCTTCGCTGCAAAAACAAGAAACTAAAAAGGCGAAAGAAGTCCTCTTACCCCTTCTTTTATTCTTTCCTAAAGCTGAATAGGCCCACTTTCCCACTCCTCTTCCAACCCCATTAGATTAGGGGTGGCCTCGCCTTCTTCCTTGTCTTCTTTCCTGGAAGTGGCATATTCTTTTTCCCATTTTTATTTTTTGGTCGCCTTTGACTTGGCCTACTCTGAGTATGGTCCATCATGTCATGGGTATAATGATACGGCTCTTTACTGGACAATACAGCCTTGTTCTTTTTCTTTTTCTTCTTCGTGGAGTTTGCCGTCCACCACTCGTATTTCTGATGACCAAATGGTTTTATAATTATAATCAGTGCTTTGATGCTGTCCTAGAATAGTCACTACCTTCTCCTGTATTTAAACTGGCTAGACTTGTTGGCCTTGCCATTGTCCACGTTCACTTTGGTTTAGGGTGGGAAATGCGCAAGTGGGACAGCCCAGTGTAATTTATCGTACGGCACAAAACCTTTTCCTGCTTTGACCTTTATATATTATGATTTAAACTTTATTGAACGTGGAATCTTAAAAAGATAAAATAAAATAAAATAAAATTGCTGACGTTCCAATTATTCACTTTAAGATGTACCAACGCAAAAGAAAAGGGATAAGGCACATATAAATTGACCTGCATTAAGGTTACTATGAGAATTTATTACCACAAATCCACCAAACAATTACTCCATTCTAGTGAATGCAAGGGGCTGTCTAAGGCATGAATGTAGGAGGCTTTCTAATCTTGGCGGCTTGCTCAAATCCATAGGCAATCTCAATCAGCTTTGGTTCTGTGCCCCGCAACCCCCCAAAATTAATGCCAAAAGGCACCCCCTTATCATCATATCCTGCAGGGACATTGATACCTGGGTATCCCCCTATTGCGAGAACAGGAGCAACACCTGAATCAAGAGTCACCAATGCGTCTAGTTGATTATCCAACATCAACTTCACAAATCCATCTCTTGTCAGATTTACTAAATTTGACCGTGCTGCCAATTCCATTTGTGGCTTGAGCTCCAAGAAAGATGTCTTGGCCATATTCATTAAACTTTTCCTGCATTGCCATTCAATCAAGATTAGATGTTCCCCTCCACATAATATAATCTTTACCTGTCTTGTGTAAATGTGGCACATACTCACCAAATCTGGAAAATTTTGGTTGAATTGTATAACGTCAGCCAAACTTCTTACAGGGGAAGCCACCAAATGGTTCAAGTATGAATTCAAGGATATTTTAAACTCAGCTACCGTTACGTTTGCTTCGCCGCTTCTAAAGGGATTTAATATTGCACTGATGTTGGCTATTTCCAGCTTGTCAAACAGAACTGCACCTCGTTGACTTCATTTGCAGGATGAGCAATGCATACTTAGCTTCAGTTCAGTTAATTCGCATTTTACTAAAATTAATGATGCCCAATTGTTTAATTACCTTAGTGTCTGGAGATGAAGCTCAAAAACTTGAACCTTGAGTGCACTGGCAGAACTCAAGAAAGGGTTCCTTACTATCCCAAGTCTCTTCCCACTGAGCCCATTAGTTCTGAGAAAGGGTCTGTATCCACCACGTGGAATGTAATGTGATGCTACTAGTGTTGCATAATCATTGGGATCAGCACCAGCTATGGCATCGAGAACATAAACAGCATCCACTACGGTCCGGAAAATAGGCCTGCCACTTCCATATCAAAGGAGTCAACATGTTTTTTGAATAGGACGATGACTTCAGAACAAATGGGACATTAACAGTGATTCTAAACTATTATAAGATCACTCACTCGACGGTGTCCTGTCTAGGAGAAATTGGAACAACCCCTGCCCGGCTGGTGAGGCCAACTGTTGGCTTTATGCCAACCACTGAGTTAGCATTGGATGGACATAAAATGGAGGCATCCGTCTCAGTCCCAAGTGACACAGTGACCATGTTTGCTGCCACAGATATAGCTGGCCCACTGCTAGATCCACAAGGATCTGCAGATAGCACATATGGGTTCTGCATAAATATTCAGAAAACAAACTAGTCATTCTTTTAAGTCAATAAAAACCAGTGAAAGACAAATTGATTTGGGTGAGTTCATAGGTACTGACCTTTCCTTGTCCACCTCTAGGACTAAAACCGTTAGGTTGTTGAAGAGATCTAAAAGAAGCCCATTCAGTCAAGCTAGCCTTACCCAAAATGATAGCCCTGACTCTCCTTAACTTCGTTACTACACCCGCGTCACGAGGCACAACTGATCCAAGCAGCGCTAATGACCCAGCTGTGGTGTTCAGCTTATCCTTTGTTGCAATGGTATCCTTCAGCAAAATAGGAATGCCATGTAATCCAAAGAGTGAACGTGGTGCATTGGACATGCGCTCTCTGTCAGCCTGATCAGCCTGATAGAGTGCATCCGGGTTTATTTCAATGACCCCCTTAAGGACTGGATTGAGTCTTTTGATTTCTCCAATGTAGAACTCAACCAGTTGCCTTGAAGTGAGCTGGTTTCTCTTAAAAGAGAGCCAGATGGCAGGTATGGTTGCTTCTGGAATTGAATATGCATGGCTCGTGATGGGTGGACAAATAAGAATCAGCGACGACAGAGAAGAATACCATGATCGGCTATTTAGAGCCATATGTCACAGGTGCACACTACCAGGGATTCTTGGTCTTATAAACGTCAGCACTGCACACTCCAATAAGTTAGTCTTTTGGGAAGAAATTAATGATCCCGTGACAAGTGGTATCAGAGTCTACCACTATCCATCGTGGGATCCTCGACTTGACACGGAATGCCGAGAACCCACCTCGGTGAGTATCCAAGAACATCGACGAGGTCGTAGATGAATTCGGTGTGGGAGAATGTCATGGGTGCACACTACACAACTCTCACATTGTCAAGAAAGAGGGGATTTTTGGTACTTATAAACGTAGTCACTCTACAACCCAATATATTAATCTTTTGGGGAGAAAATAATAAACTTTACACAATATAATGCAAACGATCAGAGACCTGAACCTGCATTAAAAGATTTTTCTCGATAGAAAAATATTATATTAATTAGTTAATGTCCACCAATATGATTTGGAGGTGAAGGGCATTAAAAACAATTAAAAAAAAAACAAAGATACTGTGGGCTGTGATGTGGCTTGTGCACAGCTTAACACTATCTGTCGAGATGTGCTTACATTTCTGGAATAAAAAAGTTGAAGGGAGAATGATGGACCCAGATTCATAAATATGAAGAGGGACACTGTTAATAGCAATTTATATATTTTTTATACATAATAATTAATAATTATTTTTATTTTTATTCATGATAATCAATGATTATAATTAAGTGTATGTTGTAACGGAACTTTCTTAAAAGGTTACTTGATCTCGTACATTGTCGTGATGTAGGATGCTTTTATCAATGGTTTTGGACACCAGGATGGTTTATTCGGGTCTGACTTTCTGCGGGCTGGAAATGGGGCCTTGTGGAATATTCTGAAAGCAGAGAGGTTAAGGTACGTACAATGGTGCAAGTTGCTGTTTGACCAAGTCTTGAGGTCTTTGTTGGGTATTTTGCCGTCCATTTCTGGGAGGTTTAGCCTTGTGTTCTTCCATCCGGCAAAAATCAGACTATAAAGGACATGTACGCAAAGCCAATAAAAACAACTAACAAGTAGTGTTTGACATTTTCGGATGGAATCCTCCGTTTTCTTATTGCCGGAAGCACCAACGGAATATTGGAATGTTGTCGTGTTTGTGTCTGCAGGTATTTAATATTCTTCCCGTCATTTTCTGGTACTGACAATTTTGATGAGAACGTTTAAACTATTAAAAGCGGGAATGATGCAGCTATTTTGTTTTAATAATTTCAATAATATCACAATATTGTAGGAGTTTACATTCTTTATTTTTATTCAAAATTTTTTTAAAAAATATTTCATACTTTATGCATATTTAACTATTTTTTATCGGGTTCTTTCTAAAAAAAAATACTTTTTATCGGGTTGTAAAAAACTTGTGAAACAATATCTTAAGTTTAATTAGTGAGTTAATTTTCTCAAATCAATAAAAAAAATATAAGTAATTTAGTAAAATAACTTAATAAATGAGTAAATTATTCCGGTAATTATTAACACTTATTTTGAGCTTTCTTACCAGTAAACATCCTTAAAAGCATGTGATGTAATCATTAGAATAATTCAAGTATAAATAATAATAATAATAATAATCTCAGTAGCAAATCTTATAAAGATGATCACATTTGCTCATAATAATAATAAAAAAAAAAAAGCATCTCATATGTATAACAGGAATCCGCATCCTCCTCGATTAGTGTTTGAATATTATTATTATTTCCCCTCCTTTTGGTGTTAACGGAGGCTCAAAGCCAAAGGAAAACACAACCTACAATGCTACCCACAGGGCCATCGAACCCTTACAGTATCCTCAGAGTGTAATTTTTCATTTTCTTCCTTCTTCTTCTTTTTTTTTTTTTTTTTTTTTTAATTTGAACTTAAATAAATGTTAATCACCTCTTGATGGGTTGAGTCTTATTTTCCAGGGCCTAGCCCTTACAGGCCCAATATCACAGATCAAAAATTGGGCCTAACTCGGGAACACGACCCAATGATCTGAAAATTGGGCCGGGCGTTAAGACTAGTCTTCCCTAATATCACAGCCCCGCCCTCCCGCAGCCTCTCCTCCACACTCTTGTCCGGGTCAACCCTGGAGCCCACCAAGGTGTACGACCCGGCCGTCTTGTTCATCTTGCCTGTTCGGGTGCACAGCTATTTATTATACTGCGAAGCAGGGTATTCAGGGTTTTGATCTGGTGCAGGATGTGGGCTTGTGTTTAGGTGTCTTCGATCGTTGCTTCCTCGCTGTTGAATGGTTCGCCGTGGATTGTCAGGAATATTATTAGGATAAGTGAGATCAACGGACGGCATTAATATAAGAATGGAAAAAAAGCTCGGGAATAATTGTTTCAACAGATAACATAATAATACGAAAGAAACAAGCTCCTAGTCAGTCAATTGACGCTCCAATGCTAATGAATAATAACATGATATGTAATCACTTGCAAGTGTTGAATTTGCAGGTGGCGTTGGGATAACCGGAGTTGGCCCTCATGAACCTGAGGGCTGTGAGAAGGACACCCTTAGTGGAACCCATTAATGCCCAATTCATGTGGATGACGACACCAATGCTATTGTAAGGGAACTGAAGGCTGTTGTAAGAGTTAAGGAGTGCAGTTGTCCCTTCCCTCAGAAGAGTTCTGTAAGGGTCACCTCTTCCTTGCAGGGCCTGCCACAATGTGATGTCTGTGCCGTATCTTTTAGCCGCGAGGTACCCAAAAACTACGGCTACTTTCGTGTCGGGGTTCAATGCTCTCCAGTAGCATTGATATTCTGACATAGTCCAATTCCTGTCAAATCACATAGATGATAGACACCCATTAGTGAATAAGCAAAAGAAACATTATTCATTCAACTTCAGGCCAATTTAGAGTACGATTTATGGTTCAATTTTTTATTCAGAGGATGATCTTTGTTTTATGGCATCCATACTAACGCAATCAGGTCCCGGTATTGAACTTACAGGTGTGTGCATGCTGATGCTTCCAGGAAAGGAGCTGGTGGCATTGGAGGCAGTGGCGGAAGCCTGAAAGTTGGAGGAGGCCTTACAGGTGTTATTGGTGGTGGAGGCCCATCAGGTTCCACTGGTGCTGGAGGCCTTAGAGGTGTTACAGGCGCTGGCACTGGAGCTGTGGATCTTGGACAAAATGACATGGGCGTGGCAGGCTGAGATAGCAAAGAATCCACGGTGTAATATTCCATATCAAACATCCTAAACGTTAGTCTAAGCTTTTGGGGAGGGCCAGCTGCTGCACCACAGCCCTTAGCATCCTGACTGCTACTTGAAACTTGGGCAAAACAATTGCTTAAATCTGGGGTGCCATCAAACCTTATGGCATAGCTTCCAAACCAACCCGTGGTTTCTTCCCTTGACATTGTGATTTGACCGTTGCTATCGGCACATGCCATTGCAACTTTCATCCCTGTGATAACAAATATATTAAAAGTGAGATCAATGACATGATAGATATCATCAACACTTTCCAATTTCCAAATGTCAATATTTTCCTTTTAATGTTGTGAATGCTCAGAAATTGTAGGCCACATTCTCAATTAGAAGGTTTAAAAGAAACCATTTATAACCATTCCCCTGCACACCACCGATGGCCAATTACTGTAATCCAATTAACAGAAATGCCAACAGCCCAGTTAGGGCATGGTTATCAAGATCCATAACAAAATTTCATGGTAACTCAAGTTTACACTTTACCCTGGTTAACGATGATCATGTTCATTCTTTTCTTTTATACCTTTTCCTGATTTCAAGCTTGAATGAACAAAGACAATGCAATGCAAATCACAAAAAACTCAAGGCATAATTATGTAAATAATGGGAAACCGTGTTCAGACACAGGGGAAAGATGTTCAGATCACGAGCTCTCACCATAAATGGGATAGTCAAAGAGAGATATCTGGCCATCCTTGCACTGATCACAGAAGACATTGCCAGTGACCGTGGCATCTGCTTTGGTCCCATCAATGGCTGAAGCAAGAATGAGAAAAGCTGAGAAAAGAAGCCTGTGCCACCAATCCATGTCGCTTGGCAGCTATGCATACAACTGAGCTTTTAAAGAGAATAAAGGAGAACGGTTAACTTGTGAACGCTTTGCGTATTGCAATTGACCAATTGTTAACAAAGGCAAAAAAAGAGGTAAATGACTTGCGATGTTTCCAACTCTCAACTGCCAATATTTATGAGGTGTTGAAAGAAATAATTCTCTCTCTGGAAATCAAGTTCGGATGAGTCATTTAAGAGTGTGATAATTAGCAGACAGCAGGCGAAGAATTTGACCCTTACTGCCTGCTACGAGATAGGTTCTCGTATAAATCTACTGGACTACTGACGGTGAATACACGGCTAAGGTAATCCTCTTTTACCTCATGAACGTGAAACTACAGCTTCTAGCACTAGAAATTTTCCTTTAAGCCTGCTTTTTGGGCAATTTTGGTTAAAATCTTTGGCATAAGAATTATTTATTTTTATAATTTTGATTATTCTGATTTTACAGTTAATATTTGGTAGTTTATAAGTACTAGAAATTGACCTTTTGAACCTGTTTCAACCGAGTGTTTGGACTTCGATAATACGTTTTTTACGATTTCGTCCCGCACCAATCTTAATCACAAATTTGAGTTCTCCTAACAATGCATCATGTTCGTTTAGAGGAAACAATGAACATCCCTGCCAGTACCACGTCGCTTCACCATTGACCATCCTGTGCAAGATTTGTGTCTGTATAATTAATTTTGTGATGCTGCCTGCTATCTTGGTCGTGACACGTGGAGTATATTTTATGAAATAGGCATAATAGTACAGCCATCTTGTCTAATACATTGAGGTTAGAAAAGAAGAAAAGAAAAGAAAAGAAAAGAAAAAAAAAAAAAGCCTCCTTTGGTAAGTGGTTAGGCCTGCAGCCATTCTCAAAGAACTTGGCGGTGGGAGGAGTGTGTGTTGACTGACAAAGTAGTGCGATGCATTAAAGCAGCAACGAGTTGGTGGAACATGCGCTGCTCTGATAAGGAAGAGAAAAGCCATGGCCTCTCTCTGTTATCTACACTGCATGTGGAAATGAGCGGCTATACTGAGATTGCATTTATCTTGTTTATCAGTTCCTTCTCGTGCCTGTACCACACTCTTGCGCGCCCCTCGTATCAAATCTCTTTCCTTTCAATTTTGAGATCTTACCCTATTAAAGGGCCGAAGAATTTGATCGACCTAACAGGCAACCAGAAAATAATAAATTTAAACTACTCTCATGTCGGCTCAGTTTCAGAGATTGTGGAGGGAGAGAACAATTCTAGGTGGCAGCATTGGCTCACCATTTCAAGGACGCTGATCCTCTTGTTCACATTGCGGCGCTTTGGAGGATTTTTTTTTTTCTTCTTCTTTATGATTCCAGAAATTGGCTTCTACAAGTCTCCCTTTAAGCTGTCACCAGCTGAGTAGCTGTACCGGGCCACTGATCCAAAGACGCATTCACGTTTAGACGCAGACTCTAAGAAATTGAATAAAATTGAAAATAAACGGCCGCCTAGGCCTGTCGGTAAGCTTGTTCGTCTTGAATCAAGAAACAAGGAGCGGCTATATCCTTTTTCCCATAAATTCACTCCTTTTCCCTTGGAATTGAACATAAAACCTCCAAGATGGACATCTACACTCCAGAGTCTAACCCACCACCACAGAGATGTCTCATTGTAGATATAAATAAATCCTTTAGGCAATATTTCTCCTTAACTCAGAATGTATCCCCATATTTTAATTTAATAACAAAAAGACAGAAAAATAACAAAAGTGTCCGTTAATTCTTAGAGCATCAATTCACAACAATTAAAAATAAAAACGACCGCTGAACAAGATGGTCAATGCTTTCGAGAGTCAAATACCAGTGATTGAATTGTATAGATGCTTTTGCAATGCAAACCAGGTACAAAACGAAGCACAACCAAAATTGTCTCCACGCAGTTCAGCCCGACAGTCATGGCAAAACTTGTATAAATTAAAGAGAGAACGCAGAACACGTTTGAGCACCTCTATTCATACTCTTCCGAATTCTCTGCATAACATCTATAAGCCTCAACAACTTTAATTTCCTTCTGTAGATCCATTTTCGCTGGCAGTCTGATTCTCAACAGCATGACCATTCTCAGTGTTTTCAGCACTACACCAAATGTAAAAATTAGTTTCACAAACTTCAGCAGTATATCTCAAATCCAGAAATAGTCAAAAGTCATTAAGTCTTATAATTTGGTTATGAAACTTAAGATAAACTTGAACTCCATTTAACCTGCGATGGACAATGGATCAAATTGACAATCATCTTTCCTGGAGAATTTAATTTCTGAATTGAGGATTCAGCAGGTCATAGCATTCAGAGCAAACCACTTTAGAGCACAGATGTGTGTGCACAGGTTCGTGCAAAAATTAAAATTGTTCACCTAGTGGCATCAAAAGACCTCCAATTTTGCAGCAAAGCTATCACACAAGAAGGCACAAGATTGTGAGGCCAACATTACAGTTATCAATTTGTAACTTTATTCAGGCTAAAAAATGGCTTATAGACAGAAAATGGACATGGTTTAACAGCCAAAAAGAGAGCCTGCTTGGCCAGGATGAGCAAGATATTGACAAAAATCACTAGATGAAGAGGAAACAAGGTGATCAACCTCAAATTCTATCATGAGAGAGTCTAAGACATTGTTCAACAAGGTATCATCTTTAATTTAGCAGAGCCTGTTATAGACTCCCACAACCCGCCCTTTATCTATTTAACCAAATGAACCGGAAAAAAAAAAAAAAAGGAACACAAATCTTGTCTGACTCTCTATGAGAGAATTGGTGGTCGCTTTATCCATGCAGTCTGCTTGTAACCTATTTACTTTTCATTTTGTGCCTCTTGTTGCAAGATTCTGTTCATCCTCACCAGACAGGCATTTCTGCTGTCAAGCCATATGCAGGATAGGCACTTTGTCAGCCTGGAAAGATGTCACACTCTACAACATTGTACGACTCCCAATCAACACCTGTGCTAGTTCCATGGAACGTTCATGTTCATAGCACAACACAGAGAACAAGAAATATCATTGGTACAGAAACCAACTTAGTAGCTGCAGAAAAGCCAGAAGGCTCATGCTAAAGTCTATAACTTTCCTCCTGATACAATAGCCCATCAACACAAAAGAAATAATTTCACTTCAAAGAGACATAAACAAAAGCTAAGGTAAATACAACATCTAATTAACAAGTAGTTGTAAGAATATACCAAAACTCACAAAACACACAAAGCATGACCAAAACTTTGCCAAACTGGACAATTGAACAATAAAAGAGCTCTACCAAACAAACCTCAAGGGACCAGAGCCAGAATCAACAGAGGAGTCATCAGATTTTAGCCAACTCCTCTCATCTCGCCCGCTTCCAGGGTTCCTCCATCCAAATGGAGGAGTATCCGCTCTTCCACCTTTCTCCCACTCTTTTCCACTGTTATTAACCTTCAGGGACTCCAGCTTCTCATCTAATTCCTTCCAATCCTTCCCTTTCTCTGCCAAAACTTCCTCTCTCGGTCTGGCGTCTCCAAAGGGACTCGAGCCTTTCGGCTTCGCTGCATTCCCATTGCTGTCAGTTACAGGCAGTTTACGTGGCTGCAACACCAGCTTTGGCCTCACGCCCATAGGCCCTGTTCCATTACTCTCCTCTTTCTTCCTTCCCCAGTTATCCGAATCTGCTGGGCCGTTGCTGTTATTATTATACACGTGCCTGTCTCTCGATAGAGAATCAAAGCTTCCCCGTCTTTCGAATCCACCGTTACTAGAACCAAATCGCCTTGTTTCAGTTGGCCTATTGGAGACCCAGCTATACGATTCGTCAGCTTTTGAATGAGATTCGAAAAAGGATCCTCTTTCTCTCCTCTCGTATCCATTCCCCACAGTTGATTTCTTGGTCTTAGACCAATCATCGATCTCATCAGCACGCGACGGCGCGAATTCTCTACCAGCGTCCCTACTAAAACCCCTAGAATTACCGCCGCCACTGCCCCATCGAGAATTCGACGAATCGTCGCCGTTACGGCTGTCCATTCCGTATGACCTGAAGCCGCCGCCGAGTCGGGACCGGTCGAGCTCCTCGGCTGAGCGTTGGCGGGGCCCGGTGGGGAGATTAAGGAGATCCTCGTGGGTGAGGCCCTTGGGTTCATAGGTTGGCTTAGCCGCAGGGTAGCTGGCGAACTCGGCTAAGGAGAGCGTCTGGTTCTTCTTTTTCTTGGGCTGCTTGGCGGCAGCGGCAAGAGAGGGGAATTCGGCGCCGGAAGTAAGTTGGGAACTCTGTTGTTCTTGCTGCTTTTGGAGCTCGGCCTCGTGTTCTTCGGCGTCTAGGGCCCATGCGCCGGGCTTGCCCCAAGGAGATGCCTCCGTGGTTGCCGCCATGTCTCGTTGTTCTCTCTCTCTATATTTTAGATCTTCTCTCTCTTCTCGCTTGCGTTACTTGGCAGCTAGGGGAGAGGCTGCTGCGTCTTGTGGCTTATGAGAGTCGTAGAGATGTGGATTCCATCAGTCGGTGAAGGATGAGGTTGGGAGATTCGTCGAAGAATGGACGGTGGAGATTTTTTTGATACCCTTCCCTTGTTAGAGAATAAATTGACCGAAATAGCCCTGTTTTCCAATAACGGTTTTTACTTTTCCTTCTTTTTTTTTTCCCCCTTTTTTTCACGCGTCCTATCCTTGCTATGTTTTATTATCTTACCTGGCGTTTTTTACCTGTGCTTTTGGTACCCGCAGCTCCACAAATAAAAAACATGCTGCACCAGAAAAGATACTATTTTATATAACATGAAAAACATTATCATATTTATGAAAAAAATTCTAGGTACACAACACAAGTCCCTTCTTGACAAAAAAAAAAATTTAACTCAACCAATAGATCATCAAAACGAAAGGCATGCTGGCATTTATCAAAACTTCCAGTAATAAATACAAAAGAAAAACAAAGGCCTTTGAATTGGGGCAGCAGTAAATCAAACGGGAAGGAGAGAGATCCAACCTTTTTCTTAGTGACAAATCCATTCATGCATCATTCTCGTGCCTTTTACAAGCAGACTAATATCCGTATTTACATTCTTTCTCCGTCAAATTCAACGACAATTCCGTCACAGACAGACAGACCGACTCCCTTTACATAATTCTCTTTTTAAAATGTTTGATTCAACTCTAATATTAATTTATTATAAAATTATTATTTTTTTAAAAAAAATATTAAAATATACAACACTCATATTTATAAAATTTAAAATTCTCTTCTTCTTTTTTTCTTCTTTTTAATTCAAAGTGAGATTCAGTGCAAGAAGCCTAGGAGACGCTGGTATCTTTGGGACGCTAATGTCTAACAAATGACTTGGCGGCTCACTCGTTCCCAAGGCAGGGCATCAGTTCAGCCACCATCTCAGCCATGTTAAATTTATCAGTGACTGCTTATTTCTCAGGCAATTGTCGGACGGCCTCTGGTAATGAAACTAATTCACCAATCGCCACGGGCGCAATGGGGAACTCCAATTAAGATCGACCTGGACTTTGGGGATCACAAACATTAGCAGCAGCTGTCTTTCATGGTCAAAATTTACACGCACAAAAACAATTGAAATGAAATGATGTACAAGAGAGTTAGTAAATAATTATTACAACTCGATGAGAAACTGCATACCAACTCGACTGGACAAAATAAACAGGAAAAGAACGCACTTGTACAATATCATGATGGATACGGGCTATCATTCGCGTCCAACGGGATTCTTTTTTTTTTTTTTTTTTGACAGATCTTCGTCATGCCCATTCCGAGTATAAAAAGTTAGGAAGCGACTGAAGATTGAGAGCGGCGTACTTTGACTCTGTTTCCCTCTTTCTTGATGTCATCTTCTTCTCACTAGCATCTGGGACTGAAAAAATCATTGTTCTTCTGCAGAATGCAGATCGATTAAATGTTCCTCTTCAACACTCTTTATAGAATCCCCACTGACACACCAAGTGACAGTTCCTGCAATAAGCAGTAATTGCAACGTGACTGTAAGCTCAAAAAGAGCAGCATGTTTGAAACCAACAAAGACAGCAAGGGAACTCATGAAAAGCCTGTATGGCCAATCAACAGGTTCATGAAGCACACTAGAGATAAAGTAACTAGATAACCAAAACAAACAATTCATATTAAAAACAACTTTTTCTCCCACTTACCATGGAAGCATTTACACTCCCTAAAGCAATCAATGATTGACCAACTAGGAATCCGAGGCAAACATTTTGATGCTATATTGCAAGACCATTTCCAAATCCTATTTTCAACCCACTTTTATTTCATCTAATGAAAACTTAAATTGGCCCTTCCTTCAATGAAGCTGGATGCTATATTGCTTGTTTATGCATTTAAGGACAAGAACCAAGAAACCTCCACAAGAAAAGAAGACAATTATTGTCTTCTCTTGTCTGAGTGGCCCACACCAGATTAGGCATAGGTTGTAATCTCTTCACAAAACAAGCTAGAATCAGTCAGTGATTTCCAAAATCACTGTTTTCAGGCCTTGGGACAATTATGCAGTGAGTGGCATGTTCATTCAACACACTAATTTTCCCTCAATTGTGTTTCTAGACATGAAATATGTTCAGATGGAATTTAGAATAATACTTTTAAAGGAATGGCATTTATTTACCTAGTGGAGGTGGTTCCTGTTCTCTTGTTGCATGAAGTATGATTGTTCCTGAGAGTACGGTGATGAATCCACATATTTCAGAGGCTATACTACTAACATTTTGGCCAGACCAATCCTGTACAACATGTGTGACAATATACACTATAAGCTCATAAGATATGGCAAGTGCAACATACAAACTATTGTAATCTCATGCCAGATCAAACCCCAAAGCATGGATTAAGTCATTCATCATTCACCTTAAACATTATTGCACTGGCAATAATTGTCAGGGTTGTGAACATTACATAGTATACTGGAGAAACAATCGCTGCATTGAAAGTGTCCAAAGCCTGCTCCAATGATAACATAAACAGAGATGAAACATCAGAATAATCATGCTATCACTAATGACCACACAATTGATTTGGTGACTTCAAGATGCCAGATAAAACTGGAACATGTAATCATCTATGCACAATGCTGGCAAGTTTCAAGGCATTCAACATCTTTCAAGGGAATAATCTTTTCTTCCACACATCTCTCTCTCTTTCTATCACAAACTATACACGTGCGAACAAATTGATGCCATTGGCATCCAATATAATGAGTTAGCTGTGAAATTTTAAATGGTGATAACACCCCTTATGGGCTATATTGACCTTTCCAGCAAGAAAAAACACTATGGAAAGCAGGACACCGGAGGTGCTACTTCTATTTTCCCCAGTTGTGCAAGATCTATAGCCAAAGATCAAGGTTACTAATCACTCGATATATTGAGAAACAGGAAAAAAAAAAAAAAACAGAGAGAGAGAGAGAGAGATGTGGCAACATAATCAAAGCCAAAGAGTGAACAGAACCATCACACCATTAATATTATTTAAAGTTACCTTGTTCAAGTAGTTCAACTGTGTAATGACACAAATCACTGCTACCGTAATAAAAAACCAAGTCTGAGGATAAGCTAATTGATTTATCCCCTCCAGCGTAAGCTTTATTGCAATTCCAATAGCCTTTATGCTTACGACCTGAATGATGCAATAACAGCCATTTCACAGTGTAAATAACAAGCATTCTAGCCAGTAGTAATTACTGGAGGGGCATAAATGCCACAAGAACCTTACAAAACTCGGAGAAAATATCATTACCGTGACTGAACCCATCAAAGAGCATATTCCCAGGTATACCAATATGTTTGTCTGCCCACTGCGAGGTTCAAAGTACAAAACCAATGCCAAAACTATGGAGAGTGTAGCTGCTACATAAACTAAAAAAGCTGTGAAACAATCAGGAAAGAAAAAGGAGAATATAATTGTTAGGATAAAGAATGCAATTGAACAAAGAAGATCAAAAACAAGAAACACATGTTAACCTGGTTGAGTTGCCAAA
The DNA here is from genome assembly GCA_021464305.1 of Kandelia obovata. Taxonomy (NCBI): domain Eukaryota; kingdom Viridiplantae; phylum Streptophyta; class Magnoliopsida; order Malpighiales; family Rhizophoraceae; genus Kandelia; species Kandelia obovata. Next base: position 13,325,247 of record CM038472.1, on the reverse strand, counting down.
GTCCAGATTTCTTGAACAGAATTTGGGGTATGCTCTTGCGGTGCATGAATTACAATAACTACTGATCCAACAATGCAGGACACACATCCAACAATACCCATTTTCTGCAGTCTTTCCTTCAACATGAAGTGCGCCAAAATTGCACTGTTCAAATTTCATTGAAAATTTCAGTTGCAGAAAAAGATTTTGTTTAATCAGATGTTGCCACAAACAACAGTTCAAAGTTCACCTGACAATAATACTCAATGCACCAAGAGGGGTCACTAGAACTGCAGGAGCATAAACATAAGCCACAAAATTTGCAACTTCTCCAACAATCACTAGTTGCACAAAGTCAAAATTTCGCAATTAATGATATGCTGATGACAGAACTTTATGCCTAATTTATGGAGAGAGAGAGAGAACATGACTCAGGTTCATATTGTTACACTCACTTGTCACCATGCCAGCCCACCATAGTGGCTCCAAAAGGTAGGTATAACCTCCGACCCCTGTGTTGTTTAGAAGAAAAGGGTCAGCTACACGGAGCAAGAAGTGCATAAACCTCAAAGATGTAAACTTAAGCTGACAGGCCAGCCACATTATAGTTCATAACAAAAAATAAAATAAAATAAAATAAAATTTTGATTTGAAAGGCAAGGGCTGAGGGAAGATCTACAGTTATATATTGTATTGATTCAGTGAACATAGTGAACTAGGGACCACAAAACACAAACTGGCAAAAATGGCAGATGTACTAATCTTTAGAAGATCGCAATCCGGTACACCAGGAATTCAGATCATCCGTGCTCAAGTTTCCTTAACAAAATCCAATTTCTCCGTTCAACATTTGAAAATAGGAGTTCCAATATGTCATGGAAGAAAACGAAGCGAAATCGAGGTTCGATGCGAATCGCCAAAACGAACACAAAACATTTAAAATAAAAAGAAAGAGGGCCAAAAAAAGAAAAAGGAAGAAGAAGAGAAAAACAGAGAGAAGAAGGAAGAAAGGAAAAGTCAAAGGAGGGACGAACCAGCGCCAGTGCCGGCGGCGCCAGCACGCTTGAGGCCTTTCTTCTTCAAAATGAAGCTGCAGCCAATGAAAGCGCTCGACGCCATTGCCAGTATTAGTCCCTTCCCATTGTCCGATAAGCCCATCCGGCCCGCCCCCTTTTCTCTAATCAACCTCTCTACGAATCTACAGTTTGTACATGTATATATTTGTATGAATACAGCTAGCAGCGCAGCGTTTCCGTAGAAATTCGAAACGCCGTTGCCGCTAATAGAGCTCGATTTGCCTCCCACTCCACAAAGGAAAAGAAAGGTCCAACGATGACTGTACAGATGTCTATCCAAAACGCCGCGTGTCGAGCGCGATTTTGCCAAACGGATTTCCAGAGAAAGAGAGTTCCCACTTTCCAGAGAGAGACGCAGAGTTATTCAAAAAAAAAAAAAAAAAGCCCTCTCGCCCGCTCGCTCGTTTCCTGGCTGGCGTGTTATCGAAGAAGAACCAGTTGGCGAAGCCTCTTTTTTTATTTTTGATTTGTCGTCTGACTTGGAAGTTTCCGACTGGAAAATTACGCTTTGTCACGGCGCGTCGCTTGCCGCAGCTCCAGCGATTCACCTGTTGACTATATTAGACCATACTTGTACACGCGTCGAATTCGTATTGGATAAGCATGCGCCGTTACTTTCGGCTTAATTTACACCCGTTCTTTTTAATTTTCTTCTTATTCTGTGATTTGGTTTTGTTGGGATTGGTGATGGCCCAACGCTGATCGTTGCACAAAATTCACCCGTTCCCCGCACCCCAAAAAAATAAAATAAAATAAAAATTAGAGACGAAGAAATTTTATTGATATTAGTAAAAATAATAATTATTATTAAAATTAACTAATATTACATAAAATCATTTTACACCGAAATCGAATATTTTTCTTATTCAAATAATTTATTAAGATTACGTATACTATAATAATAATAATAAATATTAATATATTATTTTCAAAATTATGATACCGCATAATTAATATTTTACATTACATACAATAGATTATATATTATGAAAAAATATAAATAATTGTATGATTTTAATAATTTATTAATAATATTATTATTACAATTAAAAAATAACAAATTACATTATTTTTGTATTTTTTTAATAAGTTTATGAGAACCTGTAATGTAGAATTGGGGCGGGGGGTGAAAGAACATACTTTCTAACAAAATTAAGATATAGTAAAATTTTCATTGTAAGCAGTTTTTTTCTTCTTCTTATTATTATTTTTTATCGTTGTGATTGATTGAATGAAGGTCAAATTTTAGTATAATGGTAGCATTTATATTATATTATATTATTTTTACCTAAACCCACAAGGTCAAGTCAAATACTAATTTTTTAATAATTTCATAACGTAAGAATATCGTGTATTAGAGAAAATTTCATTGTTTCTCTTCAATTCGAATCGACCCGATGCTGTGCTGCACCGATTAGCCAATTACTAAATCAACATTTCCTCTCCGCACTCGAATGGGCCAAGCAAGGCCGCATTAGTATTTCTAGGCAAATTGGTTCGTCAGCTTGATCTTAGGCCCGGGCCACTTTAATGCATACATCTACGGCCCTTCGGGAAGGACCCGTGACATTGTTCCGCGTTGTCTCCAATTTACACATTATTATTGCATCTTTGCAAGGCTGGGAGAGGCCTCAAAGCAATGAATCCCCATTTGTCCAGCACGTGGTTGCATGGGGAAGACAGGGTGAAGCCCAGCCCATGAAAGTTGGCTCTGTATACCCAGCACTAAGTTGTACATATAGGGATCGCTTTTAAAAACACAATTCATAAGAGCTCTTAGTGGGCGCGCCAACCGACGCCATATCTTTCAAGGCGTAGCCTTACATTTCATGGGAAAAATATTAAGATTCCGACAATTCAATCCAGGACCGGTATGATTATGGGCCCAGAAATAGCCGAAAGACCCCTCGCTTTTGTCCATTGGAAACCACGTCCAAACGGATCAGATTAACATTGACGTCGCCATCACAGTTTCCCATCATCAAAAAGCGGATATTTTATATCTCGTTTTGTCCTTTTGCATTTAGTCCAGTGTCCATGGATACATGCCTCTTCCTCCACAGATTGAGAAGAAAATCTCTTTTCCATTGGTGCATAGAAATCATACTCTTTCTCAAATTCCCATTAATCTATAATTTAAAATTCATAAAAAAAAATCAAATTCAATGTGCCAAAAAACACACGAAAACGCACTTGAAATGGTCAATCACACCGAGAAGTATAACCAAGATTATGCATTAGAAACTGTTAAAGACTCAAAGAGTAATAGCCATCACAAGAGCATCAAAAGATCGAAAGATGATGGCAATTAGAAAACCCCTCGATCCTATCTTTATTCATGGTGGTTCCGTTCAACACACAAAAGTCTCAAGAACCACCAAAACCCCACCACATAGCACAGAAAGAAAAACAAGGGAGCCGTACTCCAAAACGTTGACTACTAAGACTCGCTCGCACGCGCACGCACACAGACACAGACACAGACTCAAGATTAGACAACAGCACCGGCGATCACTGAAACCGACGAGACGGAGACCGTCTAGGAAAGCTGCCCGCAATCGGCGATTACGACCGGCTTAGAGGTCCTACCATTTCCGGACCCCACCTTCTCGATGGCTTTCACCACGTCCATCCCGTCCACAACTTGCCCAAACACCACGTGCTTCCCGTCGAGCCACTCAGTCTTGGCTGTGCAAATGAAGAACTGAGACCCGTTGGTCCCAGGGCCAGCATTTGCCATGGATAGGATGCCGGGGCCGGTGTGCTTCTTCACAAAATTCTCATCGGCAAACTTCGATCCGTAGATCGACTCGCCTCCGGTTCCGTTTCCGGCGGTGAAGTCTCCGCCCTGGCACATGAAGTTGGGGATTACACGGTGGAAGGTAGATCCCTTATAGTGGAGAGGCTTCCCACTCCTCCCTTTTCCCTTCTCGCCGGTACAGAGGGCGCGGAAGTTCTCAGCGGTGCGGGGTACGACATCGGCGAAGAGCTCCATCACGATCCTGCCGGCGGGAGAACCGCCGACGGACATGTCGAAGTAGACCCTAGGGTTGGCCATATTGGACTTTGATAAAATCACAAGGAAGAAATGAGGCTTTCTTTTTTTTCGGGAGACTGCGTGGATAACCCAAGCGACTTTAGGTCACTGATATAGTGTAGGGGACCGGTGAATATCTATGGATAATGGATTGAGGCCGTGGGATGGGACAGGTGTAAGAATCGTGGCGGTTTTATCTAACTGGGGTTGGGTTTTGACCCGGGTTAGTTGTGGGATCCGAGGCTGTGATGGCAATTATGTGACATCATCCAGGATAAACGGCGACGTTTGGTGCGAGTGATTTTACCCTTGTGGTACCTTTTGACTCGGGTTTATCATTTGCAGTAGCGTCATTGGCAATGCCAACGACCGAGTGTGATGCTGACTTCAAATCTGATCCAACGGTACAGATTTTCCACTTTAACTCCATCGGTTTTGATTTCACATGTAACAAGTTGATGCAATAATTCCATGAGCGTAACATGGCTGGCGCACAATTTCGTGTGTATTTCACCACAGCTGATTTGCTTCCTTAGATATTTGGAACATTACCTTTAAAAGCACATAATATAGTTCTAGAAACATTTCTTTTATTAAAAAATTAAATAAATTTCAAGTCACACGTTAGGCTAAATTATCTAATTTAACAAACAACCCTTTTCAAGTCACACCCGCACGTTAGGCTTTTATCCACTGACAATTGCTTGGCTCTAGACCACTGTTAGATAAATGCTTCCCATTCTTCCGAAAATTTTTATCTTTTTAAAACAAAAATGCGGAAGCATGACAGAAAAAGGAGAAAAGTACTTTAGCTAAAAGCCTTTCAGTCCGCAAAAGCAGAAGATAATTATTTGTTTCAAGGATTTCAGCGATGCTTCCCCTCTGTCTCTACTACAAGCAATGGGATAACATGGCTCATCGGCAAGAGTTGCTTCCTGTAATTGAATCATCGTACTTGTTACGAAAGACTCTTACCTTTCATTAACAATTCGATTTCCTTTGAACACAAAGCTCCAAATTCAAGGTCACCTCCATTGTTTGGAGCACTAAGAGATAGAGACCGCATTTCTGGCCGGTTTGTTTATTGACTTGTTTGAATCACACGGCTCAGAAACAATAGCAAATGCTTGGCCGTGCGTTCAGTCGATAACGAAGCTCATAAAGACCACGATTTCTAATAGGTGTCAAGAAACTTCTTCGTCCAAGGTCAATGACCAGGCGAGGACACAACGGTCAGTGAAAGACGTGCACTTCCAAAGAAGAGGGAATAGCCCCAGGCATGCATTTGAGACCACAACATGGGCAAGGAGTCACTTGCAAAGTCACAAAACACATCGAAGAAGGGGTTGGAAACAGATAAATAGTTTTTAGGGAGATTTCTAAATAAAAAATCACTGTCATTTGCCTTCTTTCACACCTTATTTATACAATTAATACCTTCGAAATTCAATTTATCAAAAATCCAAATGGCATCACCACTAATCTATAAATTTTCATTGTTAAAGACGATAGCACTTTTGCAAACCATGCATGGTTCATCGTTTCACTTCCTTCGTGTGTTTAGAAATTATAATTGAGTTCATAGAGAGGACTATTTTGATTTCCTCCCGTATAATTATTATTAATTATTATTTTTTTTAGCAAATAACTAGTATGGATTAAGTTTTTGTAGTTCTTGAATTGGTTAGGGCCTTTGATCATAAATGGGAGCTAAAAAGGAACTACTTAGGAGATAGCGGGCCTTTTGGGTTAAAGCGTTTCAGAGGAGGCCCATGGCCTTATAAGGGGCAAACCCACTAGTTTGGGCCTATATTAGGCCCATTATCTGAAGTTATAACCCAACTCAAATGCCTAGACAAGCAGCATTGACAAGAACTTCACAGCTTTCCTACCTTTGAGTGACGAATGGATGGAAGTCATCGAGCACTTCCAGACAAGAACCTGAGGCTTTCAAGACAAGTAAACGAAGAGATAAAGATAAGCTGCTTTGAACAGATCTGACGAGACTGATAAGTAATTCTGCTTATGCTGCAAGGAAATCAAGAATTTCTTCAGAAGCATGCGGAAAGGAGCTAAATATACTACCTGGACATGGTGGAAAAAGCAGAGCTGCTTGGGACATGTCCTACAGTTGCCTCCGTCCTACTTGGTGACTGTATAAAAAGGAAGATACATGAGACTCACGCATTATAAAGTTTGAAAAAAGGTCAAATGTATACAACCTTACCCTTAATTATACATAGAGGCAGTTTCCAGTGTATAATTTGGTGACCGTATACAGCAAGTAATTTCATTTGGTATCAATAAGAATCAACATGTAAAGCAAGAAATTCAAGGACATGCAAGTGCATCAAAAGAGGGTTCAAATTATCAGATGCCCATGAAACCGTCCAAAATAAAAGAGTTCATAACTAGAACTATTGGGAGATAATAATCGAAGATGAAATGTTGAATGGAACCCAATGCTTGCAAAGAATCTGTGAAGAATGTTGCATCTATCCGGGTTACAAAATAAAGCTTCTAAACTGTCCCTAAGGTTAGCATCAAACCTCTCGCTGGGTTCTTCAAATAACATAATTTTGAGATTTTGCTCTTAGTTATCAAAAATTAGACAAGCAGCAAGTAGCCTCTAATAGACTACTTAATAATTTAATTAAAAAACGTAAACTCACTTTAAACCTCTCAACAGTTTCCTGAGTACCGACTAATAACATACTCATAGATCCTAACGTTGCAAAATTAGCAGCTGCAACTAAAACCGAGGTTCTGACAACTGCATAATATTCATCATTGCATTTAAGCCGATAAATCTGCCAAGGGAGAGTTCTTTGAATGTTCCAGGAGAAATTTTTCAGCCTTTATGCTCTCCTTGCAAATGATAATAGAGATCATTGAATATCAAATTTTTTAATTGCTTGCCTTCATTGAAGTAAAGGGAAAAAGAATGAAACATCACCATTTTGGCTTTTGGAAGGAAATTGGAATGCTCGGCATTTTACAGACCAATTGCGGCCAAGGTTAAATAAATGACCGTGCAAGATTGTGTTTCACAGTCCAGTAAAATAACTTTGTAATTAAGCACATGCAACAATTTCAGCAGCAGCAGGCTAGCTAGCATGGCAACGTTAAATGTTAAGCAGCTTAGGGGAGAGGCAGCAAGAGCATGTAAGAAGGAAAATCCATAATTGGAGTCAGAAAGAGTGACAATGGAAATGGAGACAAAGACATACCTCACAATGCCACAACAAGAATATAGCAACTGGATATTTTTCTTCGTAAGCCATTGGAAATATGCCCATGAAACAGGTATCTTATGTCTTCCAAAAGAAAATAATGTCAATACACTCCTTCTTAACTATTTAAGTAATGGAAGGAAGTAAACTATGAATCAGTCTACAGTAATTCCACAACCTAAAAAGAACAATAAAACTTGAAAAGATTCAAAATATATTTAAGGTTATAATTTCATATATTAATCGTCCTAGTCAAATACGTGTCTTCATTAAGAATGCTACATTTGGTAGAAGTTCAAATATATAATGGTATAATTGCACAAACCTGTAGCCCCTCTGTGAGTATTTTGCCACCACCTCCAAAAAGACAGGCAGACAGATCAATTGTTAAAAGGAAAAAAAACACACAAAATGATGTCATCGAGTTTTTGTGTAATAACTTTAACTTCATCCTTCACTGAGTGACTTATGCAGAAGAATCAAATTGACAGCATAATGAGGACAACATATGTTTTTATATGCAATGCCTATCTTCTAAAGTAATAATACAGACAAACCTCTAGCATTACCAGTTGCTAATTTTCCCATCACATGGGCAATAGACAAACTTGCAGCTACCTGCAAATCACAGATGAAAGCATAATTATGCCTTTATCATAGTAACCATTCCTAGATGTCACTTGAAGACAACAGATTGAGATATTGAGGACAGACACCTGAGGGTCAAAGAAGCAGCAACCGCATGTCTATGTGGCACTAATAAAAACAAAGAAAATCAAAATAAAAAAGTGAAGAAGAATTGAAAAGGTCACCTTTGCACGATAACTTATTTTGTTGTTGTATTCACAAGAAGTATCTTATTTGACTAGGTTGCCAAAATTGATCCCTCACACCAACTCCAAAAGATATCCTTAGAGTCATAAAAGTTCGTAGATTTTGATTTTTCTGTGCCTGCTGCATTTTCAGCCCTATCCTTACATTTGGAGGCTTCTTTTGAATGTGTCTCAGTGTGTAACATCTTTGAGCCTCACTTTTGGTCAAATGCTCAACAGAGGAGGCTCTTCAATTATCATCTATTGAAACACAGTTGGAAAATTGTTTCAACAGCTTTCTGAGCTATTTAGATACTTCAAAGCTTTAATACAATGAACAGCCTCTTGCCATGAAGCATCAAAAACCACTAGCAGCACATCAGTTTGCTGGAGAAAAGAACATCCAACAAATAAGGGAGTGCAACATTCAGGTAAATAACCATCTTACCATCAAGAGGCAAGGGTGGGTAACACATGAGATCGATCCTAAACTACATTTAATGAACAATTTATACTCCTAAATCGCAATAAAAAAAAGTGTCCAAAAAAATGGTCCAACATGTACTGACAAGCTCTTTTTCTCAATGTGGAAGCCTGACTATCACTTGGAATTGGTCCCATGAAGGCTAAGAACCCATTAACAATATAGAGGATAAGGTGTAAGAATATGGGAGGCTGAACTTTGACTATGAATATTACACCTTCAGGAAAATATTAAAGCTGGATCAAGTAACTCCACTTAAAATCCTAGACTATGTTCCAATGCATGGTAAAACCAACCAGATAATGTGCTGCAGAACAAAGCAGATTGATACTGTAAAAAATAGATCTTTAGTCCATTCTAACTGCTCAAGTACATTTCAGTGAACCTTGTAAATCTGCAATAAAAAACAAAGCAGTTAGTCAAGATTGAGGTCTGGAAACTAGAATAATAAGGAACAGAAGTGACAAATTAAACAAAATGGATAAATCCAACACATCAAACCTGCTTATCATCCTGACCAAAGCACATTTTTTGGCATAAATATGGTTGTCAGTAATCTGCAATACTCACATTGATAGTACCCTAGTACCACCAGCCTCTATTGCCAGCATAACAACTCAAGCATCATAGTAAAGATACTGAGATGTAATATACTAAACCTGAAACTAGAAACTTCTAAAAAATTGTGAATCAGGTTATGTCATGTGGAGACTCAAAGAATATGAAGACAACTCAATGCAAGAAACATAATCCATATGTGCTAAATACCTTACCATCCAGAATTGATTAATCTTATTTTCAAAAGTTCATCATGTTCAGTTCTGCAAAGCAGGCTACTAGAATAATGGTTAACCTCCACTAGACTAACAGAAACTGACTAATTATGAAGAATAATTATTACCAAGCTTTTTGTGCTCAAGTACACAGATTGCAACCTTAATAAAAACAAATTTTCCCGTTATGGCCCACTTGTCATCACTTAGAAGTCTATGAGTAAGTGGGCTTGGATATGTCAAAATGGCCAATAACTTTGTAGGATTCACCATAACCTGAGGGACTTCCCTATGTGATTGTAAAATCTCTCCACCTTGTGAAGAAGATAAATTATGTACAGAAGATCATTAACTGTTAGCCATGAAAGAACCAAAGAGATAAAAGAAATCACAACAAATATTAAATACAAGTGCAACCTGTCAGCATCGTAAAGAAAAAAGTATTGCATTGAAATAGCATATAATTTTATCACATATAAAGGTTTCAAAATGACAGTGAAGCCATTTTAGTCATTTCCACAAAAGCTCAAATGGACGGACAACCAGTAACAAACAAAACAAACAAAATTGACAGTACTGTTTGAGACACAGTAGTTGAATGTAAACAGTAAAGGAAAAATAAATAAGCAGAAGTGAATAAATTTTATAGTGGATCCTACATATATGATATCAACAATATGACAGCTGCAACAATTGAAACAGGTTTGGCTGCAGGTGACAGACATTGCTTGGTGAAAAGATTGGAAGACTCAGCAATATATACTGGAAAATTGGATAAACATATCAATTATCCATAACTAAATGCACATGGGCCAAACATAAATTTTTAATCCAATAAACTGAACATAAGTTTATAAATCCAATAAATGTAACATAAGTTTATAAATCCAACAAAATTTCAACATATGAGATCCATACCTAGATCAAGATGGAGTAACACTAACCATCATTTCTCACCAAATATAATCAAAAAATTCAAATAAATAAGAATACCACAGAATCTCAAAAATTTACCTTCAAGGATTGAAGCAAATATGGAAAAATAACTTGCTAACGTGAAAAACAAGAGCTACCTTCAAGTTGCTTTCTACTGAAGATGATTCACCTTCCAGTAGAGGAAACCGTTCTTTACTTTTGTCTCCACCAATTGCTCAGTAAAGTCCATTTACTGCAAGATACGATGAATGTCAGACAAAGCAGAGAGACATTTCAGAAAAATTCGTAATGAGATCATGGGGATATCACGTTGCAGATGTAAGTCACAAAACAATCAGACAGACAAAGCATGGTAGAAACCAAATAACAAAGTAAATCAGAGAAACTTTAATATCAAGTTAGCTCCTCCCACATCATACTCACAAACACACTCACACAGGTGCAACTTCCACTGTTAATATGTCTCACTGTCTCCTCAATGTGCCCACTGTATTCTTCTCCTGTCTGTATCTGAAATCTAATCATTGTGGAATCATGTAAAGTCTTACAGTGTTTAGGTTTCTTTAGTTTCATGATCTTGTTCTTTAGATTGTTGAATGATGTAGTGCATACTAAAGACTTATATATCCTCACTGATGCGAGGTTTAAGGAGTGTCATCTTATTCTTTATCTGTCAATGACAAGAAAAATAGGAACCATAATACTGGCTGCATCTCAAGAGACCAGACCTCATACAATAGTACTTTTTTAGGACAAGAACTGAAATAAGAAGAAAAGATAAATGGGATGAGAAGTGAAAAAGAAATTTATGCATATGTGATAACATGGAAAATAGAAAACATGCTAAGAAAGAAAAGGAGAGAAGTCATTGCCTTCACTTAAGTACCATACATAATTATCCAAAGCTCAACTGCAGTAGGCAGACACCATAGGAGAGGATCGTGAAGCCACTTATAAGGCAATGACAAGACAACAACACATGATACAGGGACAAGTTACCTCATTTAGCCAATGGGTTGTCACTATCATTCTGCACAGAGTGTTTTGGCAAGATTTCCAGACAGCAACAATGATCCACTGCAGCACACAAAGTTATGCCAGAACTAGAAGAGAGTAAACCAATAAAAAAATGACAACCACATTAGTTGGAAATGACAGTCCATATGTGTACAGAAGAGAGTGACTATTGCAAGACAAAGAATAGAACCAAATGACAAGGCCAACCACAGAGGTTATGGAAGCCGAACTTTCCTGGCTCCCAACCCAAAACAAATACAAAAAGAGGGAAACACCAAAAAGGTAAAGCCATGGAAAGCGTGAGCGACAAGATCCTATTTCTTATCTCTTACTTCGTGCTGCTTGTTTAAATTACTTGAGTCCCATAACCAGAACTTAAAAATTGAAACAAGCTTCTTCAATGTAACTTGCACTGTCTCAAAATTCATCGGAAGGCAAAAAACGAAACAAGGAAACAAGCAGAGCAACCATAGCAACAGCGCTGTTGCTAGGGTTGCTGTTTCTAGAAAGAGATTGCAACCTGATAAATATTACAGGTTGTAAGAGAAATCAGTCACCATCATTGCCTACTGTAAAAATTCATCGGAAGGCAAAAAACGAAACAACGAAACAAGCAGAGCAACCATAGCAACAGCGCTGTTGCAAGGGTTGCTGTTTCTAGAAAGAGATTGCAACCTGATAAATATTACAGGTTGTAAGAGAAATCAGTCACCATCATTGCCTACTGTAAGTAATCAACATCGGCATTCCTAGCTTTAAAGCCATCTCAAATAAATTAGCTTTTAGAGCAACAATAGCAGAGATTTGAGATGAAGCACTGCCAAAATTGAAAAAAAAAAAAAAAAAAGTTAACTATAACATGTGAGCTATGTCGAAGTGTTTGGTGCAGCTTTTCGGAACAAAGAAAAGCAGTTACAGTAAGAGGTTATTAAAACAAATCCAAACAACCCATGCACAGTGAGTGTAACAACATAAAACTGAAATGATTAGAGGACAAGAATGAACCCAAAATCAGCCAATAAGCTACCATTTTCACATCTCGCCTAAGAGACTGATACCCACAGACATTGCACTACTGGGTTTAGGGGACAAATTTTCAATCACAGAGCGAATGATCCCAAAAACCCTGCGACAAAGAAAATAAAAATAAAAAAGGAGAATTAAAGAGAGGTGACTACAAGATGAAGCAAAGAATCCATTAAAAGTCAGAACATACAAGAAAATCATGAAAAGAAATGTCAAATTATCGATGTTAATTACAAAAATTCTTTTCCATCTGTCCGCTCAGTTCAGCTGCTTCGGCTTGCAAAGAAAATGAATTCCCAATGTCCAACAAAGAAAAAGCCAAGGCCTGCACATTAAAGATGCAAAGTAAAAAAGGAAAAAAGAATGGTTCAAGTAAATGAAATGAAGCTCCGAAGCTAGTAGTCCTGTAGACAAGATAACAATAGTCCATTCCATGGTGGTTTCATTGACTTGGTGCAATTTAATGATTATAAAAAAATTTAACAAAGAAAAAAAAAAAGGCCCTCCAACAATACAATTACTGTGTTGAAGTAAACCATCCAATCCAACCACGCAAACGATTTGAAATAACCGAAGCAGAATAGAACAGATATAAAATGACCGAACCCCAATGGTGCAACCCAAGCCAAGATGTAGACCAAGACTAGTTTTACGGAAGTCACGCTCACGACAGGCGAACCGCCAATAGGCCCAAAGCCTGTCTGTTTTAAGTCCAAGCCTAGCTGACTGAATAGGGATTACCCCAAAAAAAAGAAGATCGCCGCGGCAACTAGTGGGAATTAGCCAATTAGGAGAATTGTTAGTTGCAGTTCAAACGATATCGTATCAGGTACCCACCGTCTGTGTGCAGTGAATAAAACGACAAAACAAATATAGAGAAAAGGGAGGATAACTGGGGGGGGGACAGCGAGATCAATTCATCCAATATCAAATTATGCGGGAAAATCCGAAAAAAAAAAAACAGAGAAAGAAAGAAAAAATCCAACACATTACATTCTCTGTTAGTAAACATCAAAGGGTCTAGATAAATTACCTACTCTTTGGCATATGTAATACAGACAGTATCTCTATCACTGATGCCCTGGATATTTAAAGACCCTCCACGGCTTTAAAAATCAATAAAGAACTATCATTAGAAGGCCAAAAGGAAAAAGAAGAAAACGAGCCAACAGAAACAATAATGCAAACAATAACAAAACCAAAAAAATTACCGTTGCAAGAAATTGCCACAACAGAAAGTGCTGTAATCAAGTCAAGAATCGCCACGATCGGTTTAAAGCACGCCAAATCTTGGTTATCTTTGGAGCGTGATATTTCCAAGGCGATTCAAAGATTCTTCCATTTTCAGAGCTTCAATTGCATTCTCGAAAGAAAAAATGGAAAGAGCCTGTGAAACTCCGAGTCCGGCGATTGCAAGAAATAAAAGAACCAGGGTTTACAGGACAGAGAACACAACGAATGTCAGAGCCGGAAGGAAACTGCAGCGCTTCAGCAGCGGACAAAGCCAAGAGACCATAAAGGCCACGGAGACAGGGAGCGACGGGGAGGCTGGAGAGTGGAGAGGAGAGGAAAATGTGGGGCTGGGTGGAATGGGAGGGAAGTGAAATTACTAGTTTCATTCCACGGAGATGGACATATATAGACGAGGAAACTTGACCGTTATAAAGTGACAGTCGATTTAAAATACAACCAACCAAAAATAATAAAAAATTAAATTGCAAATTATTTAGGATTCCACATTTAATTTGGATTTCCTCATTTTAATTGGAATTTCTTATTCCGTGAGGAAAATGAAAACAGGGCTACAACAGAACAGTGTGACAGATGCAGGCAGATGAACGGTCCAGATTTGTTCATTTTACATGTTAACAGAGAAAAATGTGAAGTCAAGAAGAAGATAAAAGGGTACAGGGCAAGAAACGAGAAACAGGAACATAACATCGCATCAAATAATCTTATTCTGGAAGCTTCCCTTTTCATTTATCTTTTGTTTCAAGATCCCTTCGTATCATTGTTTAGACGCATATGTCACAATAATTTAAAAGGTGTCTGAATGTGGTATGACTAAGCAAGGAAATTTTTTTGTTCTCCTTTTGATTTGCTTAACCAGCTTAGGTAAGAGAGAATGATATTAAAAGATTTTATAATTTTTAATAAATATTAAAAAAATATTTACATATATCAAAATAAAATAATTTATCCACTTTTCAGTTAATGTCCTCTGAATATTGCTACAATTTAAAAATTATGAAATAACACACTAAATCTTATATTTCTAAGAAAAAAATACATGCAAAGATTAATGAAAAACTTATTAATATTAAGTTTATTTTAATTCCTTAACATAGAAAAATTGAGATGCCCAAAAAAAATAAATTAAAGGATGATAACTTTTTTTTTTCATGTCAATTGAAGAAATTACTTATAAGTATTTGACATAAAAATTACAAATCTTTTTTTTTTAAATAAGGATATATGAAAAGACATTGAATTTTAATACTTTTTGAGAGAAAAAAAAATATCGAATTACCTCGTGAGTCAATATTTCAAGAAAAACATGTACTATTTTATAAAACTTTCATCGGTAGTATATTGCTAAAAAAGAAAAAAAAGGGTTAAAATTGAAAGTATTTACCCTGCATAATTCAATGTATCTATGAAATTAGAAGGAGATAAAGTAATAGCCTTATTTTACAAAGGCGAGCCGATATTATAAGAGTTGATGAATAAATTATTTAGAGATTAGCGTAATCATAAAAACAGTAATAATATTATTAAAAAAATATAAAACAATTATTATAAATAAAAATTTAGATAATAACTTTTTGTAAAATCAGAAACTGCCTCCTTTAGATCGATATAGGACTCCTTCAATTCTCTTATAATAATAATAATAAAAAAATAATTTAAAAAAATTAGAAGAACAAAAAATCTTATTGCTCAAACCTCAATACAATATAAAGTTAAAATTCTTCCTTCTACATCTGCTTATACATTTGCTTATGTGGCCAATGAGTTACAAGAAACATCAACAGAAACATAGACATACCAGGCCTGAGCAAGGCTTCATCCAGTTTGGGCTTTATTTTTTAGTAAGCTCGCTCCATAAACCAAACAAGCCCAAAAGAGAAGCACTTATATTTTATTCTTCACGGGCTAATTTAAAAAAGTCTCATGTAGAACAAATGCATTGTCCACAAGAAAAAGGTCTGCTGCCCTCGTTTAGTATTTATGTAGAATTTAGTTCTTAAAAAAAAAAAAGAGTAAAGGAAAAAAATAAAAAAAAATGGAAAGGGAAAAAAAGGGTTTATTCTCCAACTCAAGAACATCTTTCCTTCCAAAAAAGAAAGAAAAAAAAAATTAAAGAAAAAAAAATCTTTGATTGAAACCCCACAGAGACACACACCGAGACACACGTACTAATCAGGATACTACAACCGAACTCAAGTGTTCGTATGTACATGGATTCTAGCTAAAAGTCACAGAAAAAAGTCAAACTGGCCAGTGAGACCTAAGGATATCTTTTCGCTTCAAAGATAAAAACTGATGCAAACAGGTATGGGAAAAACCCAAGCGATCCCATCTTTTCCTCTTCTTCTTCTTCCTTTTCTCTGCGTATTTTTTTTTTTTTAATACTTGAACGCAAGAAAAAAAAAACACTTGTTTCTTTTGGCTTTTGCAATTTCGGAAGCGCGTTCTTTACTTCCGTCTTGTTGGTTCTATTAGGTTCATTTCCAGTCAGACAACTATACGTGTATCAGGTTGGCAATTTTCTATGCGTTTTATTTATGGGTTTTCAGTTCTTCTGGTGCTAGAGTAATGGTGGATGCGAGATATGAAGTGCAAAGGCTTCCCTGTCGGGGCAAGCAGGTAAGTACGTGTTCCTTTGATCAGTCGGTTGGTAAAGCATCTCTAATTATTAGGGTCGTTGTTGATTTCAAGGGTCCGTAATTTTAATCGTCTGCATTTAGTATATTTGGTACCGGGAACTTTTGGTTATAAATAGATATATATTTTTTTTTCTAAAAGAAGTTTATTGATTGCAGTTGAACATTGTTATTTTTCTTGTTTTATTGGGTAATTAGTTATGATCCATATAAGGAGTGTAGACTATTTAGGTGTGCTTGGGATGACATGAGATTCATGGCTAGTATTGTTTTTAGTTTTAACTCTTTACAGTGATTTGAAAAGATAGAGATCAAACGGATTTATTCAAAATTTTGGATGGTTTCCTTTTGGACTTCTTCCTAGTCATTTTTCTTCTTCTAGAATTTAATTGGATGAGAGAGTACTGATTTCCAATCATAATATGTCATATAAAGATGAGAAACCAAGTGGTACATTTAAAGCAGAAGGCTTTCAGGATGGTATGTCTGTAATCTGGATGCAAAAGTTAGATTCCTTGATGACTTTATCAATTATAGTCATTGACCTGATCCATGATATTTCACATTGGTACCAATCTTCAGATGGTTCAGAAAATTGGTCCAATGTAACATTGAATGTGAAAATTCATCCTGGGTTTGCTATTTGTTTATAGTTAATTATGATATCAAATAATAGTGAATGCAGTACTGCATTTTTTTTCCCTTTAAGTATAAGTTACAGTTTTGTCCCAAACTTAGATTTTTATTGTGGTTTTTAAGGATTTTGCAGATTGGCAATCTTGGGCTTCGATTACTGTGGCATTTTGTGCATCTGCTTGTCAGCTTGTGGTACCTTGGAGTTGGTATAGTTGATGGGGTAGAAAGTTATTTAATCTCTTTTGGAATACTCAACCGCTACAAATCTTTTGATGTCAGCAAGCTTAACTACCTTGCCATTGTGTTGGAAAGCGACGATGCTTGCCGAATTTCTGAAGTTGTTCGACTTTTGCAGTGGTTGGAAGCTATTAGTGTGAAACACTTATGCCTCTATGATGTGGAAGGTACGAGCATTCTTCTGCTGTTAATCTGTGATGATGTAGCAATGTGAATATATTTGAATAAAACAATAAGAAAAAGTGTTATCTTTGGACTTCTCTTTTCTCCCAGGGATTTTGAAGAGGTCCAAAGAATCCATCTTGCAAAAGTTGAATAATGCTGTGCTATTTGAGGTAGTGTCTTTTCATCTTTCTGCTTTTCACTCTACTACCATTCATGGAATTTGCTTTGACACTGTGAAGTTATATGATCACATTGTCTTGCAATCTTTCTTCTAATTATCAACAATTTTGAGTTTCTTGCTTGAGTAGAGATGTCTTAGATGGATAAGGTACAACAAATTCTGGTCCAAATCATAGCCTGTAAATTTTCTGTTTTTCCTGGACAAGTGTGCATATAAAAAAGAAATCAATAAAGCTGTCCACCACGTGATTTATATGGCTGCGATGAATGACTGAGTTTCGATTCCATTTACTGCTGGTCTTTGTAGGATATTGAGGAGAAGAATGATTTACAACAGGACAAGAAACATATAACTCTGGAGTTCACTTCAAGCTCTGATGGAAAGGAAGCGGTGGCCAAGGCAGCTAATTTACTCTATTTGAAGTATTTGAAGTTGGCAAAAACTGATGAACAACAGGAAGGCCTAATGTACACAGAAGCTCATTTGGATAATGCACTAAGAGCTTTAGGTGTTTTCCTACTTCTCTGACTTGCTAAACCCTTTTAAGAGATTGATTTCTTTGATCTCAGGCTTACTGGAAATTCATGTCCTCGTATTGGCAGGTTGCAGAGGACCAGAACCTGATCTGCTACTAGTGTATGGGCCCGTTAGATGCCACCTAGGTTTCCCAGCATGGAGAATGAAGTATACTGAAATAGTGTAAGCGTTCTGACACAATGGAACAATTAAGTTCTTTATAATTTATTCCCATAGATGATACAAAGTTGAAAAATTACCACTGCCAACCCTGCTGTATTCTGTATGAAAATTTTATTTCAATTTTAATAATTCCATCATTTAATGAAGTCTACAAGCAATTTATAGTGGAATATTCATGTAATGGATACACGAGAAACTTCCTGTTCATCTAATGAAAAAATCATCTCGTAACTTTTGCTATTCGTCTTGGTCTTAATTTTAGGCTGTTTCAATGTTACAGGCACATGGGACCTCTGAAATCCATGAAGTATGGATCCCTAGTGAAGGCCATATATAAATCCACAATGGTGCGCCAGAACTATGGTAAGTTTCTCTTTCAATCATAATGTCCATTCAAAAGCTAAGTGGTTGTAAATTTACTTGGGTTTGCTTGTAGGAGTATACAGTAGTTTTGTTCATTACAAATTATAAACTAAAGCTAAATAAGAGGGACTTCGACTATTAGCAGTGATTTTGAGGATAAGGATGGTGGATGTTAACATCGGTGACTGCATTACGAAGAACTGAAGTTTTCTAACTCTGTCCGATTGCGTTCTTTGACAGGTAAATGAGTTGACTCGTTACGGGATTGTTGTACAGCTGCGAGATTGGGTCTCAGAGGGATGACTGTCTCTACCAGTGCAGGCTTGTTTGTACTTTTCCTACAAAACCATATTTGTTGGCAAGAAGGCGCCGAAATATCCGGCCACGGATAATTGAGAAAAAACCGATAAAGAAAAACTTCTTTGTTTTTATTTTTCTTGTACAATTTTTTTGACTTATTTTCTTTATTTCTTAAGTTATTTGGTGGAGGGGCTAAAGGTATATGATCAATTTTTAATAATAAATTTAAGTAAATATAATCAAATTTTATAATAAAATATTAATAACATAAAAATGAATTCTATCTAATTGAATCTGTCTTTTGAATTCATTTAAAATTTTCTCTTCTTTTTATTTTTTTTAATAAGATGGAATAAATTTGCCTAAGATCCAATGTTCATTTTCTATTCATTCTTGCCCTAGCAATGGTTTTCCACTCGCCCTTGAAGCAGCCCGTGATCAGGTCGCAGACATAAAGTCTCAACTCTGAAGAGCCCGGAAGAACACAAGAGCTGCGAAATTGATGGGCCCATTACTCCGTTCTACGCGTTGTCCCATTAGGCCCAAATAAAGAGCAATTGGCTATATTTTTCAATAAACAAATAGGAGAAGTAGGCTCTTGATTCTTTTTAATGGATCTGTTTCGTAATCCATTTCGGAACTGAGCAAACTGAATGACACAGTCGTCGCTGTCCCAATGAGAGGCATCCATGTGGCATACACCTGTTGCTTGGACTATTCCTACATTCTCACCTTCCAGCAGAATATCAAACTGCCTGTTTCCACCTTGCTGGCTGTGGCAATAGTACAACACTAGGTCTGAATAAGGCAAGGTGTGACACCCTATCCTTTTCTGTACCAACATCTCCTTAGGCTCTTCCAATATGCTGTAACTAGTGCTCGCAGACGTGCTTCCACCTATCGTTATGTGTCTCTTTTTCCGTGCATTTTGAGCCATTAATTTATTGATAAATTTATTTAATTATAAATTACATGATAAAGCGGAACATTTTTTGCCTCCTAAATTTACTTCTATCCCATTCGGAAGATTTGAACCACATATCTACAATCTAGTCCATTCATTATGTCGACCATGAAGAACAGAATGCCACTGAAAGTGGCAGTAGTGGCGTTGAAATCTGTAGCCTCCATTCTGCTAAATCAAACTGGTATTGTTTAATGGGGTAAAGACGACACTCAAAAACACTGTAATGCAATCTTTTTGACTTTTCTGTGGAAATGATTAAAGTAAGCTTTAGTGTCGGTTGGACAGAGGTCTCCTGTTAAATTTCAGTACAGTGGCGTCAGCTTTCAAATTTAGTTGCCATGAATTACGCCAACCAAGTCCGTGGCCTTTCCCCAGGAACATACCGTTGACCTTGGCATTCTTATGCTTTTCGGAACAAATAGGCTAGAGCACACCAATTCGCTAATCATCCTCTCCGAGTTTGTGAAATTTTGTTTCTTTTTTGAAGTCGTTCGTACACTTTCCCTGTTTTTTTTTTTTTCCTTTCTTTTAATCGACTTCTAATTTGAACTTAAAGTTCTTCTCTCTGAGAGTGATTTTAATAGCATTAATAAACTCATTGATTTGTTTTTTTTTTTTTCTTAAATTAGGGAAGTACCGAGTTCGATCACCCAAGCGCTATGGCTTGTTTTTTATTAACCAAAGGATAATGCAAGGCCAAAAACAATTGTGTCTAATTTTAAAGTCATAAACTTTATATTTTTTTTACAATATTAAAATTTAAAATCTCAAAAAATAAGATTTTAACAATTGATATCTTTTAAGGAACAATTAAGCTCTTTTCTATGATTCTTGCTCAATAACTTTGATGAAGCCAGACACAGGCAGACAAAATTTAGGACAATCGCTGCGCACTTCAATAGCCGCCGACAATGATGGGCAGCCCATCATTTTCAATCTTTAAATGTAAGTCACAACCCTAATTGTACTTTTTTAAAAAAAAAAATTATTTTTAATAATGCTAACTACACGAGTACTTTTATTTTTTGAATTTTATTCATAAACTTCTGACAGGAAAAAACTCTTTAAAAATTATAAGTTGTTGATCTATATATCACACGCACTTCAATACATTACCCTTTTCGGCTTGTGTTGGGAGAATCCGCACCCGGAAATATGTAATACGTGTGTATGTGGAAGGACACAAAGCTATATGCAATCCGTATCAGCTCCACAAAAAGCCAACGGTATTACGTTGAAACCCTATTTAGAAAAATCTCCCCATTATGTATAGTCTTGTTCTCACTAGAGTCCAATTTGTAATGAAATCACACTCATCGTCATAACGTGTATCGACCTTTGTTATTTTTATTATTGTTTACATAATGCTTATTATTCTTTGTTGCTTAGGGTTGACGAATTGAATGGATCTCGTGATGTCTAAGAACTTGTCACTTACATCATGGCCATGCCTATCATAGGCCGCTGGTTTTCGGGGACCCAAAATATTTTTCTTGATTACACCTACTCAATCATTTTGTTTTGATTAATACCTGCCCAATAAAGTTTTTGACGGCTCTTCATTATTGAATCAAAGATCAAAAGAGGTCGATTTTCTGATGTACGAAGGAAAAAAAGAAGAAGAAGAAGAAGAAGAAGATAAAATGCAAGCCGCATTGCCATTGAGCTTCTCCCCATTATTTTATCTTTGCCGACATATATATAACCTTTTCTTTAGTTGAATTCCGGAGAAAAAGTGGTTTTTATTTGGCATATCCCCTTGAAATTGGTGTCTTAACCACCCAAGTGATGCTCTAAAACTCTTGTTCTTGATGCTATCTTAGCAAACACAAAATTAAAACAATTAATTTACTTACTCTATGCATAACCGCATAGAACGCTATATTATTTTCCTCAACCACGCAAAACTTTGAAAGTTAATGAACTGTACAAGTCCTAAAAATTTGCATGTGTGTGAGGCAACCATGAAGTTGACTTATGTCTTAATCCACCCTAGCAAAACATCACTTGCCCCCAACTCAGAAAAGAAAGGCTAGACCTGAAGAGTTTTTCTTGAAAGCAACGATACTATGCATGAACCATATGCCCACAAATGGGGAAAAGTAGACAATTTTCTTTGATATTGATAAGCCCAACTACAGCATCTCCATTTATGTGCAATAGTACATCTTTAAAGTTGACTTTAGCCCAAAAGGCCTATCTGGCTTGCTTTATTTTGAGCTTACACAGTATTGTTCATTTGTAATTTCGTCTCGAAACCTTCCACTATTTAACTTTATTTTAGAGTCTCAGATTAATCAGCCAATATCAACCATGGGAATCCTACAAGGTAAGCAACAGTACAGCCACGGCAGAAAAAAGGGAAAAGCCCACTATCGGGTAAAAGCCTTGGGTTTGAAGGGAGGTATTTTTTTTCACCGAATGAATAAATAATTGCAATGGGATAATGCTGAGACGTACGTGTGGGATAAGTGTTGACAGTTTTTGGTAGATATGGAGGCATTTGTGATGTGCGATGTGCTATTTCTTTGTCATATGAAGATTCGAATGGTTGAACACAACGTTTGGTGTGCGATTAAATAATTCAAGTTCAATTTGATGCGTCTGCGCGACTTTATATGTTTAAGTCTCCTCTGTTTCTTCCATTTTTCTGGGATTCTCTTCTGGACAGTAGTGAATCTGAACCTCAAAGCTGAACCCAAATCGTGCTTATTAAAAATGGGTTATATTAATTTCCATTATATAATTTATATTTCATTTCTATCTTCTCATGTTAGTCAATATGATCCTAACTTTGCTCTTTATACAATCAACGCAAAACGGAGCAACAATAATTCTAAGGAAATTGCTTGTGGCAAGGACTTGACAAAATTGTGCTGCTTAGTTTGTTGCGTAAAATTAAAAAAATAAAAAAACCAAAACATTAAAAAGGACGTTTGTGTTTTCACCGTCAACAGAGCCCTCCCAGATGAAAAGGCAAGCGTCAGGGGCAGATCCTTGATTCTTTGACATGTATTATAAGTAATTATTTATTTTTTGGTTTTAAGCAATACACATAAACTATATATGACCATTCTGGTTACATTTTCGACTAACGCTGGCCATACAAGATTTTTCATTCACGTGGCGCCTTCTTACAGACACGTTGAATGGAAGGGCATCTCTGATCATAGGTTAGAAAAATGGTAAAATAATTATACCAACTTAAAATTTACACAAACTAAACTTGTGTACCCAATTAACAACTCATCCGATGACGTTTCAATGAAACCAATGCAATAGAATTTAGTATGCTAAAAGAGAAGAAAATGGTGTCAAAAAACACCAAGCCAAATAAACTGAGATAGCTGCATCTGCTAGCCGGGACTATGGCCATTTGTCATGCGTGCACACTACCCAACTTTGATATTGTTAAGAAAGAGGGGGTCCTTGGGTGTGTGTACTGAACATCACAACAGATTAGACTTTTCGAAAAAAGTAAATGATCCTATAACAAGTATTATCAGAGCTTATTCCTGTTCACTATAGAATCCTCGACTTGATACGAAATGTCAAAAATTTATCTCAGTAGGTCTCCAAAAATATCAACGAAGTTGTCAATAAATTCAGTGTAAAATGTTAAAACTGCATATTACAAAACTCTCACGTTGTCGAGAAAGAAAAAACTTCGGATACTATAAACGTAATTACTGCACAACAACCCAACAGGTTAACCTTTTGGATAACACATTGCTCTCAATGCGTAAAAGCGTCGAGTTTTAATGTTATTCATTTTCCTTACACTGGTATTCAGTTACTTGCATGAGAAGATCCGGACGTTGTCTGGTCACAGAGACATGTTAAAAATTGGTTTTAAATTTTTATAATTGGGTTTTTTTATTTTTTATTGTATTTTTATTTAAATATTATAATTTTTAATTTTTTAAATTAATTTTTTAACAAAAAATAATTATTCCGTAAATAATTTTTATTTGGATAATATATAATAATTTTTTAAATTTTTAATCACATTTCATAAAAAAAAAGTTTAAATATATTTATGATTTAATTGTACAAATTTATAAAGCTTAATTTGTTTTTAATATCCCAAGAAAGATAAAAGTGTATTAAATTTTCGTTACCATCTTATATCAGAAAGTCAAAGCGCTTTCAATTCATTTAATGTCCAATTAATGCATTCGCGAATTTGGGGAATAATGAAGTGCATTCCTTTTTATTTCAAGTAACATTTGGCATATAGACGAGAGCCCCATGTGAAATGCCACCGTCTACTCTCCTTCTTTTCAATTATTATTTTTATTTTCTGAGTTTTTGGACACCCACAACAGCACTCGTTTTCCTTATCAGGCCAATAAACTTATTATAATCACTTTCTTGTCCTTGTGTTTCTCCCCTATAAATGGTCCATAGTCAGGACGAGGAGGCGTACGGTGGAAAATCCAAACTACATTAAGTCAAATCTTTGCAATAAGCCAAAAGGATGAAGCCTCTCTTAGCTTTCCTTGCTCTCTTCTTGCTTCTCTCGGTAAGCATTTTACAGCCATAAATCTCCATAAACAGCTTCAACTAAATCACCATAAACAGCTTCAGCTAATTGTCAATGATCACTTGCAATCTTTAATTATTCCTACTTATGCATACGAAACATTTGGTTGTTTCATAAAATCTTACGTTGGGTTGTTCAACAATATTCTGTTTGGTTCGCCTTTATGAATCATTTCATCTTCTTGTTTCTCATCTGATATACTAATGTTGTTTCACATGCCTGGGTTAGTTTGTCAGCCCCAGTGATGCAATAAAGGAACCAGAGGACTACTGGAAGGAAATAATGAAAGACCAACCAATCCCGGAAGCGATCAAGAACCTTTTTGTTCAAGATCCGGCTACACAATCCGATGCCAAAAGAAGGAACCATTTAGTCAAAGACTTCGATACAAGATCCAACGCCATAATATATCATAGTCATGGCCGTGTTGACAAGAAGAAAGGAGACAATCCCTTTATTGAGCACATCAAGCCGGTGAGGGATCAGAGGGAAACGAAATATGGCCACTAGGCTGTTATGAGAACAAGAAGCTGGGCTCTTTGCTTTGCAGAGTCATCGTAGTGCCCAGTGTCTGGTTAGTGGTTAAGAGTCCTGTTCTGTTCCTAAGTGTTTGTATTAGTTCCTTGTTCTCTTGATAAGCTACTTTGACAGTAATGTGACCTATGGAAACGAGGGAAGGTTCTGTAGCTATTGGAGTGGCTTACTGGTTAATAAGACATCGAAGGGCACCATTAATCATTTAATTATACAAAGCTGCTGCTTTATTATTGTTCTGTTACTTCATTTTTTTTATGGTTAGAAGTGCAAAGGGAACAAATTCATCTCCCTTTGCAGATGAGGACAAGGATGATAAATTCATCCCAAGAGAAAGCCAAGGATTTAAATTTCCAATTTGTGTTTGGTTATTAAACTCTGGTTCAAATAGGGATACTTACCATATATACGTATTTGTTTGTATAGATAAGTTACACATACGGTACAATATTCTCTAGTTCGCAATCTCAATTGAGTGCCCTTTTCTCATTTCTGTTCTATTGCTAAGGAGGAGACGGAGGGATGCAGTCCTTCCTGATCATGGATAAAATCAAAATGCCAGACCATGTTCTCTAATTGGTAACGAGACTTTAGTATTGATAGCTAAAATTGAGACTCACGCCCTAGGGCCCCACCTCAAATATCCACTTTTTGTAGATTACGATTTGTATATGAATTTTATTACATAGCCACAATAAAATACACACAAAAGTTAGACTTAATAAATTTTAATTGTGAATTATAATTAATTATTTATTTTTTAAAAGATGCACTAATTTTATTTATCAAACGATTAAGATTTATTGTGTTTCAATTTTTGTGTGATTTTGCAACATTTTCGTTTTTACATTTCAACTTGTATTAGTTTCATTGATACGTGAATAATTCGTTGAGTGAGTACATTGCTTGTGTTCGATCTAGTCTAATGGACTAAAAGCCTATATGGCCGCCGCATAGTCCTATCAATTACTTAAAAAAAAAAAAAACGAATGGGCCCTTGGGTCCATTATGATTCTCAGAACTAATAGTCAAATTTAATTATTACACAAAAAAAAAAAAGACGGAAAAAAGGAAGAGCCACGCTGGCCCCAACCCTCAGCCTCGGGTCGATCTCTTCCAAACGCGCCGCCGTCGATGCTCCGGTGGAATCGAAATTCATACTTCTCCTCCTCTTCTTTTGGCTTGTCTTTTCCGACTTCTTTCTCCGACGCCGATCTTCATCTTTATCCGTTATCTTCCTCTTAGCCAAGCGCGCTCGTTATCAAACGCGCCGCCGTCAAGGTGCCTTCGGTGTTATTATCTCTTTGCGCAAGCAGGTTCCTCCATTTCCTTTTTCCTTTTTAAATCGATCTCGTAACCAATCTGTTGGCTTGAATTTTTTTTTTAAAAAAAAAACGTACTGATCTTCGTTTTCTCAACTTTACTCAAATACATTTCTATCTTACGGATCGCAGGTACTTGCTGAGCGTTTTCCGTTTCTTTTTCGATTAATTTCTAAACTTGACACGAATTCTAACCTGTTGATGCATTCTGGCCAGCGCGACTTGTGATGGCAATCAGCAAAACGGAAATAAACTTCAGGAGGTTACTCGCCGCCGCACCTCAGCAACAAAATCAAGCAAAGCTTATACATGTAGGTTTTGAGGGATCTTGAAAATTTAATTTGATTACTGCATTTATTGTTCTTGAAACAGTTTTTGAGATATATTTCAATTGGCTGTACAATTCGTAGTATGTTGCAACTTTACGGGAGCTGTTGGAACAATTAGCTGAAGAGAGAACCCCCGATGGCTTGCCTAGGTCTGTAGTTGCTGATTGCCGATTGTAATTAGGAATGTTTTGCCTTTTGCGACTTTGGTTTGTAATCTATATTTGGGTATGTGAGTTAGGGTTTCGAAAGCAATGGTGAATGATTATTCCAAGAAGATCGAAGCAATTGCTGCCAAATTTGCTGCTCCCTTAGTATGTTATTTTACGAGACTACTTCTGTTTTCATATATTGTTGGTGACTTTGCTTGGGGTTGTACTGACTTTTTAATTTGAATTTGGCCAATTCTCAGCCTAGTATTCAAGTACGGAGAGAGTCTTTTGATGGGAATTCTACAAATACTAGTCCTAATAAAGATGGAGATAACCACATTCCGCATTCTCCAGGCTTGAGAAGGAGATTTGTGTAAGTGAATTAATTGTCGTTGTGCATTGCATGACTTACAGAAGTTTTTGATTGGTACTCTGCTTCTTTCTCTCTTTCTTGCCTTTTCTATGGGTTATAAATGTCTTTTTGTTGAATATATGGTTCATCAAGCAGCCCAGCCTCAAATATTGAAGACAGGACTCATGACACAAGTCAAACTGATGCATCAGCATCTGTCAAACTGGATGCTGCAGCAAAAGCACACATTGAAAAACACAGGTGTGTTAGTGTTTGCTGATGCATGGTTATTCTCTTTGTGTTGCACTTCACGCATGTTAAATATGTTTTATTGCTTCTGCAAGTCCTTATCCCATTTTTTCTTCTGTAACAGAAAGCTCCAAGAGGATTTGACTGATGAAATGGTTGGATTGGCACGACAACTCAAGGAGAGTAGCCTTGTGATGAGTCAGTCAGTGCAAAGCACGGAAAGGGTATGGCTTGTAGGAGCTTTGCCAAGTCTTGTACTGTTTTTATTTTTAGTGTCAAGGATTTCCAAGTACATCTCATCTTATCTATGTACAAACTGAGCATCACATTATTTTTTGGTAATCCTGTGAGTTTCAAAGCATAACTTATGATCCAACACTAGAAGCTGCAACAATTGCATATCTGCATGCTCTGTGACTCTGCTGTCACAACTCATCCTCCCAGAACTGCACAAACAAGTACCTAATACTATCATGCCCACCCTCAATTCTTCCACTGCCAGAGCTGTCAGTGCTACTGTAATTATAGTCAAGTTTGCCTCCTATAGATATGTTTATCTTTGTGGAAACATTTTCCTTTTTTTTTTTTTTTTAACTTCCTTCTCTTTGTGGTCACCCTAACTGAATTCAAGTGGATTGAGAGAAGCTGGCCTGTTGTTTTCCTTTGCTTCTCATGTTTTTGTGGTTAGAGCAAACAGTTTAACAGTTTTATAACCCGATTATGGCTTGAGTGCAGATACTTGACTCTACAGAGAAGGCTATTGAGCAGAGCTTGGCTGGCACTGGTCATGCCAATGTACGGGCCTTGGAGGTATACTCAAAGGGTTCTAAGACTACATGCTTCACTTGGCTTGTGATGTTCCTAATGACGTGTATTTTTATCATGGTTGTGCTTCTAATCCGTGTTACTTGAATTGTTGCTTTGATAAGACTCAAATCGCTTTGTAAGCTATAAAATGCACAAATGAGTGTACAGCGCAGGTTTTGCATTTGTCGAGCAATAGATGGTTGCTAACATCATCCATTGTCTTATTCTTCTTTAATTTCTAATTTCTATTTCTGTAATCTTGAAGTATTGTATGCTTGTGTACATGGGAAAAAATCAACCAGTAAATTTTTTTTTTCTTGGTCCTATGGTGGCACGAAACCTATACAGAGATCAAAGTTAAAGGGGTCTGAAACGGGGGCCATTGTACCCCTAACATGTACTGTGCCAGCAAAGTTCTAAAACCAGGTGGTGGCTTCGAGAAAAAATGAAAATCCAGCGGAAGAGAAAGGTGCGAAAGTAGCTAAATCATCTGCCGCTTGATTTTCCTCTCTGTAAACCTGCGAACGGCAAACAACTCAATTCCTTTTGAGGAGGTCTTAACAGTTCTGGACTACCCTTGCCTGAGAATGATTCTTCTTGCAGGGCTTGTGAAGCAACCAGGAAATCTACTTCTAGCCATAACTTGGGAATATTGAATTGCCATGCTCAAGATTTGGGTCCAGCTCATGATGGAGTTTGGGCCATTACCTTTCCCCAAATATATAAGCCCAGTCGAGCTTATAAACTGGACCCCACTGAATTCTAGGAATAATTAATACGCCCACGTAAGTCTCAGCCTGGTCTTGATTCTTATTCTCATCAAACCTTTTCCAACGCCCGGATGGACAAATAATTGAACCTCACGAAACTTACAGTGGACCGCCGGCTCAGGCGAACACGATCATTGAGACGCGCTAGATGTGTTTCTTCCTGGCTAGCTACTCGAGCCAAAACCCTATGAGCAACAACCAAATCAAAGTTCTCAATAATAATAATAATAATAATAATAATAAATAAATGGAGGACAAACCGGCGGCAAGTGCCGTCGTCGCCGAGTTGTCGGCATCATCCGAGCCGGCATCGTCGCGGCGCCGAGCTGGAGGGCAAAAGAGGAAAGCCAACGTGATCTCTACATCGAACTCATCATCAGCGCCGTCGAAACGGCTGACTCGCGAGAAGGCCGCGATCGTTCACGCTCCGAACCACAATGGTCCGCTGACCAGAGCTCGACAAACTCCTTATAATTCACCATCTTCTGCTACGGCGGGCACTGCTAACGTGAAGCTCGAGGAGAGTGCGGCTGCGGTGGCGCCGGAAGAAGACGAGGGGAGTAAGTTGGAGGAGTTGGAGGCGGCTATAGAAGCGGAGATTGAGGCAATTAGATCTCGGGATACTAATGCTCATGTGGTGCCTAGTCATTGTGGTGAGTTTTACAATGGCTTAGTCTAAAACTTTCAAGTCTCTGAATTTCCACGGACAGGAGTCTATTTTCTGTTTGGTTGCTATTTTACTGAAGATGATTTGGGGGCCTTTATAGCTGGAATGAAGATAAGTCTAAAGACTGAATGTTTTTATCTTATGCCTTTCTTAGTGGACAGATTTAATGAACTGTAAATTCTTCAAAAATTTGCTGGTCAATCTAAATCTTTGATTATATTACTGATGTGCAAAGCTGTTTTTCTTATTTTGCTTGTAATCCATTTGGTTGGTTGAAACGAAAGGGAGGGGGGAAGGAAGGAAGGAAGAATGGGAATTGAATTGTAGGCTAGTTTGGTCATACAATTGGTCATGTAGTTGAGTTCCATAGTCTTACTCAGTTGAGCTTAAGTCCTCATTTCTCCCTTCTGTTGTAGGTTGGTTTTCGTGGACTAAGGTTCACCCCCTTGAGGAGCGTGCACTTCCTTCATTTTTTGATAGCAAGTGCCAGACTAGGACACCTGATGTGTATATGGAGATACGCAACTGGATTACAAAGAAGTTTCATGCAGATCCAAATGCACAGATTGAACTGAAAGATTTGTCCGAACTTGAGGTTGGAGACTTGGATGCAAGGCAAGAAGTGCTAGAGTTCTTAGATTATTGGGGGTTGATTAACTTTCACCCATTCCCACAAATGGATTCTGCTGCAAGTGCCGAGGATGATGAAGCAGCAAAAAAGGATTCATTACTTGAAAAATTGTTCCGCTTTGAATCCATTCAACCTGGCCTTCCTGTTGTTCCTAAGCCTAACATCATGATGCCAGCTGCCACATCTGGGTTGTTTCCTGATTCCTCAATTGCTGAAGACTTGGCAAGGCCTGAGGGGCCAGCTGTTGGGTACCACTGCAACTCTTGTTCAACTGATTGCTCCCGCAAACTGTATCATTGCCAGAAGCAGGTTGGTTATTTCCTAGAATTAGCTAGTTTCTTGCTATTTATGAGGAGGCAGCCTTATGGTCGTCAGTCTTGATTCTGCATCATTGAATTCAGAGTTGTCGATTTGAGTTGTAAACATATTCTTAAATGTGGAATCTCAGTCAATAGATCTGATTTTGTGCACAAGATAAATATGTATATTATGTAACTACAAAAAACCCAGAGTGGCATGCCCATGCTGCGGACCTATTATAAAATCAAATCACTATCTGAGTCTTGCCTAAGTTATAAAAGTACTTGGTGTAGTGTGTGTGCCATCTGATGTGTTGAGTTCATAACTTCCTACCTTAATTTTGACCAACCACTAGAAGTTGTTTAAAATATGAATGATTTTGACGTCTGATCGGAGTGGGATTTTTTATTGGTTGATTTTTTCCCATGTCCCATCGATGGTGGTCTGTATTCTTTCTGACTTGAATCCCTTGGAACAGGCAGATTATGATCTATGTGTTGATTGCTTCAACAATGGAAAGTTTGGCTCAGACATGTCTTCATCAGATTTTATTCTCATGGAGCCTGCCGAGGCTCCTGGTGCAAGCGGTGGAAATTGGACTGACCAGGAGACCTTACTTCTCCTTGAAGCATTGGAACTTTACAAAGAAAACTGGAATGAGATTGCAGAGCATGTTGCCACCAAAACAAAAGCTCAATGTATATTACACTTTATCCAAATGCCTATTGAGGATGCATTTTTTGATTGTAGTGAGGAGATAAATGGTAGTCCCAGGGAAACATTGAACCCAGCTGCAAGTACTGATGAAGTTTCTGGTTCTAAAGATGTCCCTGAAGTGAATGATGTCAAAAATGGAGCCAAGGAAGATCAGCCTCTAATTTCACTGACAGAAGGTTCAAAACAAGATGTGGGTGAAGCTAAAAATTGTGATGAAACTTCAAAATTTGACAATGTGTGTGAGGTAATAACTGAACAAGGAATTTCAAAATCAGAAGCTATGAGTGAAAGAAAGGCCAGTGAAGATATTGACAAAAACTTCGTGCTTCAGGCTCTTACAGAAGCATTTGAAGCTGTTGGTTATATTCCAACGCCTGAAAGGCAACTTTCATTTGCAGAAGTTGGAAATCCTGTCATGGCATTGGTGAGTTCATTGTAAGGAAACTAAGGCTTTTTTAGGATGATACTCATTAAAAACATTACCATTTGAACGTTTTATATTCAAAAATGCTTTATGTAGCTTCCAACTTCCTTATGGCTTTCATCAATAGGCAGCATTTTTGGCAAAAGTGGTGGGTCTTGATGTTGCTACTGCTGCAGCCCGCAGCACTTTGAAGTCATTATCCAGCAATTCTACTGGCATGCAGCTAGCAGCAAGGCACTGCTTTTTTTTGGAAGATCCACCAGATAACAAAAAGGAGCAAGCTGATTTTGATTGGTATGTGAAACTTTCTTGCTGCTTAATGTTTCTTTGGCAATTTGTGTGTTGTGTTTCTCATTTATTCGAGAGATGTGCTGCAGTGTTACTGAATTGCTTGATCAAGATGTTGAAAAAGATAACCAGGAAGACAAAAACGAGAAAGGTGACAAGAAAGACATATCAAATGAAGATTCTGGTCCAGAAGAAAAGAAATCAGTTGGTTCTGAAAATGCTGAATGTCCAGCAAACTTGAACACTGTAAACGAAACAGCCGGTGCAGTCACTTGTGAGGAAGCTGGACCTTCTAGTGAGTCAAAGTCGCAGAAGGACCACTCTCAAACAATTCCAAAGGAATCAGATGAAACATCCAAATTACTGTGTGTATCAACTTCTGTGAAGGATCTAGCAGAAGGATCTTCAGGGGAAAAGCGTTCTGAGCTTACAGAGGCAGCTAAGAATGGGGACATGGGTTCTGATTTGAAGCCTTTAGAAAAGAATGGGCCTTGTCCATCAGTGGCGTCCATGTCCATTGAACAGCCCTCTCAACCTTCAGAGGCATCTAAGGATTTAGACATGGTATCAGATTCATTTCTCTCAGAGAAGGATGAGACACAGCGACCATTGAACTTCAATTCACTAAGAGAGTGCTCTAAACCTACAGAGATACCAAAGGATGCGGAGATGCAATCTTCATTGCCTTCAGATGTGAACACGGCTCAGCCAGTCACATCAAATTCATTGATTGAAAATGGAGCAACTGCAGGTCTCTCTCTCTCTTTCTGTCTGCATGTCAGGGGTCTTGACTTATTTATAATAATGCATCTTGGAACATTCTAACCGGGGGGGGGGTGGGGTGGGGAATGTAGGTGAGAGGGATGCAAGTTTGAAGATAAGAGTAGGTTGAAATGCTTTAGGCATTGTTTCTGTTGGGACTTTTGTGAGAATTCATGAAATGATTCTTACATGTCGCTCGGTACCATCTGCTATTAAAATGATTAACTTAGAGGAAAATGTCTAGTTTGGTATGGAAAAGTTTGTCACCATTTAGAGGTTTTGCTGTGTGAGGTTGGGTTCAAATTTTTACCAGTGTATCTTTTTTTCTTGATTGCGGCTCCAATCTTGGTTTGCCTTTTGCAGCTGAGGACAAAAAAGACGGTAAGAAAGAGAATCCTGAATGTGATGGCATTAAACAGGATCATGGTATAGATAAAATAAAGAATGCTGCAGTTTCTGCACTCTCAGCTGCAACAGTTCAGGCTAAATTTCTTGCAAATCAAGAAGAGGACAAGATCAGACAACTTGCTCTTTCATTAATAGAAAAGCAGGTATTTTCATAGCATAGTACTCTTTCCATGTTGTTGAGCAATATTGACTTTGGTTGTCTGAATTTTCCATTGATTTCATTCTCTCCAGTTGCATAAGTTGGAAACCAAGTTAGCTTTCTTTAACGAAATGGACAGTGTGATAATGAGGGCCAGGGAGCAACTAGATCGGTCCAGGCAAAGGCTTTACCATGAGCGAGCACAGATCATTGCTTCTCGACTAGGTTTACCAGCTGCTGCATCCAGAGCAATGCCGTCATCGTTTCCGGCCAACAGAATTGCAATGAACTTTGCAAACTCAATTGCAAGGCCACCCATGAGTATGACTTCCCAAAGGCCACCAGTTTCCAGACCTGTGGGGATGGTGGCTCCAATTCCTAACAAATTTGTATCCACAATTACACCGGGAAGTTCCATGGGACATTCTGGTCAGGAAAACATTTCCTCAGTTGGGACAAAGTAGTCTTTCCATGGGATGCGTTTGAACAGAATTTCACTAATCTTATTCAATAGTCTGTTGAGACCAGTTTTACCAAGTAAGTGCCCTTTGCTATTTTCCTATTGTTTTACTGATAATAGAAAACTTGTCATATTTTTAGGTTGATTTTGATATCTTGAACTTTGGTTAGAATTAGTATCTTGATTTCTCCTATGTACAGAACTATAGTTTTGTTGTTTGTGGCATTGTTCCTTGTGCTACTGGAGCCATGAGTATAGTTTGTAAAATTTATTTACGAGTAGAACATGACATCGTTAACAATTGCACACAACTGCAGTAGCTGAATCTCTCGTCTTATTGGCAGCCATGCTGTGTGAATAATTTGTGTTGGACTGAACAAGTTCTTCTACCTTACTCATTTTTGTTCCAGTTAACTCCAGAAGATTGTATAAGCCCATCTGTGCACTCAACAAAGTAGCATTCATGTGTTTAAGTGGAAAGTCATTATCTCGAAGAGCAGGACATGCAATATATCGGCCCATTTTAAAGTTAGGACCATGGGATTGGACATTTAGGGTCCTCTTACTAATGTTGTATCATATATAACGAGTATTAAGCATACTGTAGAATTGATAGATCTGTAATAGGTCTTACTGCTTGTAGAATGTTCGGTGCAAGAAAATGCGTATCTGTATTAAAATTGTTTGGGTGCTTCTTTCGATTGTATTAAAAACAAAAACGGGTAGACGCTTTGGTGTGAGATATTTGGGCCTCCCTTCCCTCATTCAGATCATGCGGCCCATAGAGTATCTATCTTTTTTTTTTTTCTTTTCTTTTTGTTTTTTTTTGAGTGCATAGGATATAATATCATCCTTCAATTTAACGTTCGTGTACATTTCCAGCCTTATCCGTGCCATTAAACTTGCATACTAGAGGTTAAAATTCATTTTTTGAGCCAACATGAATGAAAAGAAGGATCGATAATCATTCTTTCCCCCACAGTAGCCTATACTATGTCAATTAATGTCTTTAATGTGCATTAATAAGATTGCCTAACGGTGCAACCGAAGAAATTTTTTGATTATACAGCTCAAGTCTATTGGAAAATTGGAAATTCCAACGCTTTAATAAGATCAACATGTTTATTGCAAATCCCAATTTATGTTGACTATGGAAGAAACAGTAACAATGTAAACCAGAATATCAGAGGGCAATTACAGAATCGTGCCATCCGCGAAACTAAACACAACCTGAAGAGATCAAAAGCAAATTTACATAAAAGGCAAGCACCCAAGGACCAATTTGTCTCTCAGAAATACTAATGTACAGCGTCTCTTCGTACATACCAATAAGAATGCTTAGAAAGGACCGAAACAGGTGGGAGGAGCACTTGTAAACATAACTTATTGCTGCTGAAGAATTGTCCATAGTTTAGCACTCACAGCCAGTTGATATAGGCCTATTGCTGCTTCCAACATCGATGGTGTCCGGCAAGTATCTTTGTAACAGAAGAAAAAATAACAACAGATGCATAAAAGCCAGAAAACTGGCATCAGAATCATTTCAAACCATTTCAACATGTTTAACATAACACCAGACATACTGGTTAAGAGCTAAAGAAGAGTGAATGTAGTCATCTAATAATGTCACTAGGTACATTTCAATCCACAATGATGCCAAAAGAGAACGTTCAGTACTAGAAGATGTGACAAAAACACTATCTTATTTAAGAGGTGATGTTCACAGTAGTTTAACTTGCAATTCAACTTCAAATAAATAATCAAATAGACCACAGCTGTGATTAGTGGATATGCATTCTCTAAAATCAACAATAATCATCATAAAGCTAAAAAGTTTGCATGAGTGTGCAGATACAGATGGTCTTCTAACTTACATTTCTTCCTCTTCGCCACTCTTTAAAGCATTGTTTGCTATGCATTGAAAAGCTTCTTCCACATTAATCCCTTCCTTGGCAGAGGTCTCAAAATATGGTATATTTCCTTTTGATGCACACCAAGCACGTGCTTTTTTCTCCGAAACCTGAAAATTGACAGCAGCAGTGTGTAGATTGAGAAACACTAGTTTTTCACATGAAGAAAGGAATATCAAAGAGAAAGAGATAGAGAAAGGTTCAACAGATCCGAGAAAATACATACAACTCTGCTGTTTCCACCATCCACATCAATCTTATTTCCAAGCACAACAAATGGGAAATTCTCTGGATCAGAAGGGCTTGCCTGCAGATGGTTTCTCAAGTTGTCATCACGCTAATATCTTTACTGCACAAGATCAAGGATTTTACTCTTTGATCAGTCTTGAAGATACACAAAAGTGAATACCTGAATAAGGAATTCTTCCCTCCAGTTGTTAAGGTTGTCAAATGATTTCATGGAGTTAACATCATACACGAGGACACAGCAATCGGCACCACGATAGAATGCAACACCAAGACTCTGGAATCTTTCTTGACCAGCAGTATCCCAGATCTGAAAAAATAAGCATAATTACTGAAACCAAGTAAAGAATCCACAAATAGTTTTTTAAGAAAAAAGCACAGGACACCACAAAGCTTCTATAATCCCTCTTGTTGTTTGGTTACCGTGGAAGAAGTTAAAAGAGGAGCTATTGAGGAGAGGAAATACACCTCTTGTTATTTGGATAGAAGACTACTTAGAACACACAAATTTTTTATCCAGAAAATGTTTTGATAGTGCAGAGGATGAGGCAGGTAACATTGCCCATTGACCACATCAAGAACATCTTTCTTTGCATTACACTTAAAACCTAAAATTTGGAAAATGCACCTCAAATATAAAGATGAAACAGGCACAATGTCATATAGCTCACAGAACAATCCCAAAGCTAAGATATTGTCAAATACCATTTGGACATTTAAGTCAAGTAAAAGCATAAAACCTGACTGCCATCATTAACAACTGGCTTCCCCTCCCTACCCCACCCTCACTCGTTAAACAACAAATGAAGAATTGTAATTTTTCAAATACTGTACAGGATAACAATACCCCTTGCAATAAATACAGTTAAGACAGCTTTTTCAATTTTTCTACCTTCCTTCATTGTTATGGGCCTACTGTTCCACTTTTAAAGGTTGGTACAGTCCCTTTATGATTAAAACACA
The DNA here is from genome assembly GCA_021464305.1 of Kandelia obovata. Taxonomy (NCBI): domain Eukaryota; kingdom Viridiplantae; phylum Streptophyta; class Magnoliopsida; order Malpighiales; family Rhizophoraceae; genus Kandelia; species Kandelia obovata. The sequence continues at coordinate 13,288,466 of CM038472.1, read as the reverse complement.
TGAAAACTTTGAGAAACAATACATCTCATGAACACCAAGAGCATATACATCATATGTTACAACCCCCGGGACCCTAAGATGCATACTCAAACATGGATCATAGTGCAAGATAAAATCTCAAGTGACATCATGATTTAAATAGCCCGGGGTTATTAGCACCAACCTGTAAAGTGAAAAGCCTATCTTCAAACTGCACTTCTTTAGTCAAAAAATCAGCTCCAATTGTCGCCTTGTATTGATTGCTGAATTTTTTATTTACATATCTAAAAGGAAACAAGTCAAGAAAACGGAACCAGAACTGCCAAAACAATTACTCCCTCTATACTAGCAATACAAGTGAACTACTTATCAAACAGCCCTGAACTGAAGGATACTGATTCATCAACGAGGTCTTCCCTACCCTGTAAAAAAGAAAAAAAAAAGTTCCAACACCAAAAATAAATAAATAAATAAACCAAAAGCAATCCATCAATTTCAAAACAAATAGGTGAGGCAATACAATCAACTCAAGTCAGCTCCAACATGTCAAATAAGGTCAATGGCTACAAATATACCCTTTACAATAAATAAATAAATAAAGGCGTTTAAAAACCAAGCAAGCATCCACGCCATAATTCCTAAATCGGATCCAAACTCTACAGTAAAAGGCTAAAAAAAGAAAAAGAAAATAAGAAAACTAAAGAGTTTCACTAATCAGATCGAACTTCAAAATCTCGAATGAACCGCCAAACCAACAAACATAAAAAAAAAACCCTAGAATTCGTGTTAGATATTAGTCGACGAACCCGCTATCGCCAAGGATGATGACCTTCAAGAGGGTTCTTCTGCGGGAAGGCATGATGTTGGTGGTAGTGGTGGCGGCGGCGGCGGCTGCTCTCAACCGATCTGTCCGTTCACGGGAAAACAAGAAAGCTGGTTTGTTTACACCGTGCCAAGGAGGTAGAAAGACTTTTTCTTTAGTCCTCTCCCTCTGTCTCTCTATCTGCTTTGCTGAGACGATTTTTGATTTTAATTAAAAATTTCTCTTTCAGTTCTCAAATTTTTTATTTTTGGATTGTATATTACTAAATTTTATAAAATTATTGAGTAAATTTTTAATTTTAATTCTTTTATACTTTCCTTTTTCTTTTTCTTTTTAATGTCTCAATCAACCCAAAAAAAAAATCATTTTGTGAAATATTTTCTTTAATTCTTAGTTCCTAAAAATTAATTTTATTTCAAAACTTCAATAATTTTCTTTTTGAATGTATGAAAGATATGATTAATATTAGTTATAATGAATATTTGTAATTATTTTAAATATTCTTTAACAAAAATTTGGTGAAAAAGCGTTATTTCTTATAAAAATAAATAATAGAGTATAATTTATTACATTTAATAATAAAAAATCCAATTTATTACAATATTTTAAAAACAAGGTATCCCATATAATATTCACTGTTTCTAAAACTGGGGTGAGATTGGACCGCTCTTCTATTAGTCTGCGAAGTATCCTTTTTTCCAAAAAAAAAAAACAATTACTTTAATTTTTTACTCGTGGAAGTTATGTAGTGACAGCTGGTGTGTGCGCTGCCTCCCATGGCGTGTGGTTGACTTTCTTGTATCTTCGGGTGTGTTATTTGATTTTCGGGGAATTGGCGTTTGACGATTTCATAGCCTACACTCCGAAAGAGTCTTTTAATTATATATATAGAAAAGAAAGAAAGTACAATTCTATGGTTTGTTTTCAACAATTTTCTTTTGTTCTTTAGAGGATAAACTTGTCATATAAAGGATGGACCAATGTCTGAAAATAAAATCAGAGACTTGACGACAATGGTTACGATTGTAAGATCCATTGCAATTTCAAGAGGACCACTTTACTTATAATGACATTTTAAATACAATACATTTTTAGTTATTTGTAAAAAAAAAAAAAAAGAAGAAGTTCAAAAACGCACTTCTCCGCCTACTATTCATGCCGGCACTAGCTTTTCTGCAATTTTAATTCACGTATTTATGTTTTTTCCCAGCACCATAACTGGAACTTTTGTATTCCAATTTTCAATGTAAGAGAGAGTAAAACGTAGTTTTTATTATTATTATAAAATCCTAAGAACTTAAGAAACGAACTTTTAAATCCTAAGAACTTCAGATTTGTATGTCGTGGAACTTACACATTCCTACGAACTAATGGTCTCCTGTAAACAGCTTATACAGTCGAATCAAGCATCATTCCCAGTTTTCGTATACATTTTTTTTTTTTTTTTTATGAATGGTTGAAATGTAGAGCTTGAACTTGTTTGGAGATCTATACATTAATTATTAGACTAAAATTTAGTCTTCGTATGCATAATTATTTGAATTTTCAACCATTTCATATTGGCAATTTCACACCTATATGTTGTTGTGCCACTGCTATTGTTGTTCCCGGCTGCAACTGTTCCAGTTGTGCTTGAAGCCGAAAGATAAGGGGAGGAATTGCATTTGGCGGGACATTTTCAAGCATTCATGAGTTGGAGATAGGTAGATTCACAGGCCAATAATAGATAAGACTGCAAAACCGACTAAGATCGGTCCAAGACTGGCTAACAATGACAACCTACAGCGTCTTAGATTCAGGTAGAAACTCGGATGGAGTCTTTCCATTTTCACGTTATGTTGGACCACCAATCAACTTCCGCCAAAGATCCACATTTCCTACAAAATTAAAGCAGTAGATTGCTCCCTAAATTGTATAAAGGGTGCACCATAAATATAGGGAGAAAAAATAAAAAAAGCGGAAAAAAGCTCCCTTTTGAGATAGAACATAAGACAGCTAATTTCCTCAATTGTAGGAGGCATCTTAGAGGGGGGGGTTGGCTACACGGTTTTGTTCTTTCTTTTCATGCAAACTAGACTACGACCTTGTAACGGCTTCCTTTCCACCGTCCGATCTCCTTTCCTTCTTCTCCTACAGGTACCTTCTCCCCTTGTTCGCACACAAGCACAAGGATTGGCCATTTTAGTAAAGGTTTATAGCCTGGAGGCAAGAGAATTTAAATGCATTAAATTTTGTCCACAACGAAAATGCCCATGCAATTATGCATGGCGCAATAAAATGTTAAATTGATTCCCAAATTCGATTGACTTTTTTAACCTTTCTAAGTGTTGAGCGTAAGAGCATGTTCATTTTCTTTTGATCACAAGCGCTTGTATATATATATATAGATTCTCATTAGGGATTAACAGGGTGGAGGAGCGGTGGGGCTAGCCGGGCACCATTTGACGACATTACCGGTGGGAAACTGCTTCCATGGCTTCTGCCCCGCCGCAAAATTCTCCACCGCCACCTTCCTCATCATCAAATTCACCTCCTCCACTCTCATCACCTCCACCGTCGCCACCTTCCTCATCATCAAATTCACCTCCTCCACTCTCATCACCTCCACCTTCACCACCATCCTCATCGTCACCGCCACCACCGCTACAAGTATCTGGCTCCCCGCCACCTTCTGGTCAAAACTCACCACCTCCACCACCAACTCAACAGCTTTCACCACCTCCACCGCCATCACCAAAAGGAGGCAATGGTGATAACCGTTGGCCGACGCCGCCGCCGCCTCCACCACCAAAGTCCAATCATTCGCCACCTCCACCGAGATCGTTGAGCCCACCTTCAAGGGGTTCGTCGTCAAATGATAGCCCGACGTCAGACAATTGGATCGACGATCATATTATACCTATTGTAGTAGGGGTCGTAATTGGGATATCGGCGCTGCTTCTGCTTGCATTGCTGTTCTATCTCTGCACGCATAGAAAGAAGAAAAAGAGAGCACCAAACCACGATTACTATGGAGACAAGTCTCACGCTCGATCAAGAGGTAATCTTAATCACTTGATGCCTTTAATGATTGCAGAAGACAGTAATTGGCACAATCATGTCCGAGCAGCAGTCTAAAACGTGACTAATGATGCAGGTGATGGCGTTTAACCCCCCTGGTTCTTCTCCCCCTTCCCCTCTCCAGGAGTCATGAAATGATTGAATTAATTTAAGGAACAGAAAGATCACTCAAACTCTAGTTCATGACATCGGATGACATAAAAAATATTTATTATATTGTAATAATTATTAAATGCACTATCACATTTAATAATAAAAAAGAGTATTAATATAATACCGTCATATATATTAAATAATGCGATAAATATAAAAAAATGGTGAAATGTTTTTTTATAATTAACATCATTTATATTTGAAATTAAATTAAGTGTAATTAGTTGACTTTTTTTTTTTATTGTTAATATGTTGCTATGTAGCCTTTTGTTTAATGAAAATTATAAATTAGAATCTACGGTTCCTTAGTGGCCCCTACCCCATGCATGCGTTGGATTGATGGACGGATAAAAATTGCCAATTTGGTCAAACTTTTTTTTTTTTTTTTGGCTTTGGCTTCTTACTAACTTTACAGGGTCAGACATTGTGCCTTAAAAATAATTGGTTAAATATATGCAGCACCAGTTGTCTATTACAATTCATCGTCTCCTCATAACTGGGGGAGCCAAAGAAATGGTGAATTACCTCCACCACCGGCCCACGGAGCCCGGCCGCCGTCGCCAACGCCTCCTCCCGGTGTATCCAGCAGCGAAGTCAGCTCCAATTTCTCCGGCCCTCATGGTCCAGCCTTGCCTCCGCCACACCCGTCAGTAGCTCTCGGGTTCACTAAGAACACCTTCACCTACGAGGAACTGGCGGCAGCAACCGGAGGATTCTGTCAGGATAACCTACTAGGCCAAGGAGGATTCGGGTATGTGCACAAAGGAGTATTGCATAACGGCAAGGAAATTGCCGTGAAGAGTCTCAAAGTCGGCAGCGGACAAGGAGACCGCGAGTTTCAAGCTGAGATTGAGATTATCAGTCGGGTCCATCATCGCCATCTTGTGTCACTTGTTGGGTATTGTATTGCAGGAGGTCAGAGGCTATTGGTTTATGAGTTTGTCCCCAATCGCACCCTTGAATTTCACCTTCACGGTACGTTCGAAAATCCCAGACCCACATTATTCATTATTAACTCGAATCCGTGACGTCCAAAAGTAATAGAGTAACTTTTCGGTTGCACTAGGCTTCGTACTTCCAAATGAAATGTAATTTGCAATTTTCAGGCAAAGACCCCCCAACCATGGACTGGCCTACAAGGCTCAAAATTGCCGTGGGATCAGCAAAAGGACTTGCCTACTTGCACGAAGACTGTAAATCTCTCCGGCCTTCCGTCCCTCCCCTGATTTCTCGCTCTGAGTCGATTGTCACTTTTGATATGTTGTAATCTATTTGATAAATGCAGGTCACCCACGCATTATCCACCGAGACATCAAAGCTTCAAATATTCTGCTTGATAACAGTTTCGAAGCGAAGGTATATGTTACCTTTATCTCTTGACATTCCTTTCTTCAAAAAAGCAAGCTGATTGCTTGTTTTATAACTAATGAATTGTATTGATTCACAACGACGCCAGGTGTCAGATTTTGGGTTGGCTAAGCTCTCATCGGACACCAATACTCATGTTTCAACTCGTGTCATGGGAACATTTGGGTGAGACAGTTCCGTCCTTTCATCTTTGTTGCACATGTCTTACGGATAGACTGATGTTTTGCTATGGCATCAAGGTCCGATCAGATGAAGAATTAAAGAGTTTAAAGGGTGTGCTGATTAGTGATTTTCCCTTACCAATATAGGTACTTGGCTCCTGAGTATGCATCCAGTGGCAAGCTCACTGAGAAATCTGATGTTTTCTCCTTTGGTATCATGCTGTTGGAACTAATAACCGGACGTCTACCGGTAGATCTCACTGCAGACATGGATGACAGCTTAGTGGACTGGGTACAGAATACAAATCCTCTGCTTTTGCAGCCCTTCATTGGATTCTCATTAAACTTCTGCTTATCTAATTTACGCTTACATGTTAGTAAAGAATTTAGTTGTTGGCTTATACATCGATCAACAGGCTAGACCTTTATGTGCAAGTGCATTGGAGGATGGAAACTATGATGAGCTGGTGGACCCACGTCTAGAAGGCAACTACATTCCCCATGAGATGGCACGAATGGTGGCGTGCGCTGGTGTGTCCATTAGGCATTCAGCAAGGAGACGGCCAAAAATGAGTCAGGTACATTAGTTACCATTGTTACTTATCTGTGTGGATAAATAGCTAAGCTCTGGCCCTCCATGCCGAATTTTTAAGAAATTTTTTATGGGAGAGATGATAACTAGTACATGTGAATCAGATTGTTCGAGCACTTGAAGGCGACGTCTCAGTGGATCAATTGAATGAGGGGGTCAAACCCGGACAAAGCTCAATCTTCAGCTCGGCTTCTGGCTGTTCTGATTATGATAACAGCACATACAGCGCAGACATGAGGAAGTTTAGGAAGGTGGCATTGGATAGTCAAGACTACGCAAGCAGTGAATGTGGTCAGACAAGCGAGTATGGCGTCAACCCTTCCACCTCCAGCAGTGAAGAGGTGGACAAGAGTGGAATTGACGGCCGAAGGCACGGTCCTTTGGGAGAGTAAAGCTTCCAAAACAAGTGATTATCGTGAGAGTTGATTGCTATTTGGGTGTCCGAACATTTTGAAGAACGGGAGTACCATGCAAATTATTTTGAGCAGAGCCACGAATGACAAAACATTTGCAAATCTATCATTTTTTTAGGTGATGGTGAAGGCACAAGTTGTACCATTTCGTTCTTGTTTTCATTTTTTTTAATCATTCATTTTCACTGATGAAGTTATTGCAAAATCTGTATATTTGGCCAAATATATGTTGCTTGAACTGATATTGTTTATACATGGGCTTCTGAATAGCATATAAAGGCTTGATTGCTTGAATGCTCTTGCATGAATACTAAACTTGCTGTCTAAATGGCTTAGCCTTAGCCCAATGGAGACTACCAGGACCATCACCTGTATAACCGTCAGTGGCCAATATTCCAGAGACGAATGCTTCTATGTCACTTCAAGGTTGATATTAATGACCTCGAGAACCTCTACTTCATGCTGCCTCCTTCCTGCAATAAGAAGTATCAAGGTCATACCATCCGAAAAGTGGGGAGAATAAAACATGAAATTTATCGAGTAAAACACTTGTATTATATGATACCATCAAACCGATTCTGTATACTTATTTCAATAAAATCCTTCCTCGTGCCCAGTTTTCCTTTTCTTCAATACTGAAAAATAAAAGCAACTTTAGTGCACTGCGATCAACCAAGACAAGTTAAAATGCACTGTCATCATGCAAGACAGGAACATACTTGTGGCAGGCAAGCAAGTAGAAGTACAAAAATAATGCGGGCTCACTGCATTTTAGAGATAAATCAAGTGCCCCTGAGAAAGAAGTTTGTGCAAAATTATACGCTCACCTCGAGTACATACGTTACAATGAAAATCAGCAATCATGGTGATTTGCTCTCTATTTCCCGATGTGAGCATCCAAACCACGACCCATTCGACCAACCAGTTGCATCAACATATTGTCAGGAGAGTCAATTTGTAATATGTTGAAAAGCCAGCTTTAGAAATATCAACAAGATAACAGCAGCAGGACATCTATGACATAGATGGAGTAGCTGCCTAGGGAGAAATTAGAAATTATCAATAAGCACAGCACCATTTCAATTCCGACGTCACCTCAAAATCACCAATTTATCTAACATGACATTGCACATAGTATCGTTACGTTTACCAAAAATCCGATTTCAAGCGATTAATTTCCAGAACGAACTCTTTGCTAGGTGGGAATCGACGCCCTTAGATATACAGCCTACGAAATAGTGGGGGGAAAAAGCCATTACAGTCACCAAGAATCACCGTAGTTAAGCCTAATCGATCTTAATACTTAGCATTTGAATAAGGTATATAATCAAGAAAAGAAGAGCTCCATGGTCGCCGTGATCGCTCGGCTCGGAGCCCGATGGACGACTGTGATCGATTTCCTGTTCGTCTAAAACGGTTTGGAGATCGGAAAACAAAGTGATCATACCTATCAGAGATCGAACCAAACGGCTTAAATCAGCTGACTACTCTCAGTTCGCAAACTACAGCGGCATTTTTTGGCGAACTTTTGAGAAGGCAACCCGGGAATGTAGCAAAGAAACATATTCCGGTCCCCCAATTACATAAATCCTTTTTTTACGGTGCTTACATGAATCTTTAAAAAAAAAAAAATTCAAGAAAGAACCAGAAATTTTAATTGTTTAAAGAAGAAAGCATGTTCTTTAAATTAAAATAAATTCCGTTCTTGAAAAAACGGTAGACACCAGCAATTTACTCAAGAGGTTGTTGAAATTACTTTTAACTCCAGGAAGCAGATATTGACGATTTTTCTTTTTTCTTTTTTTCTTTTTTTAAAAAGTACAGTTAGTTCAAGAACAAATTTTCAGAAACGAACGTTTTAAAAAATTAATGAAAAGAACCCGAGTTGATTTCTCTGATTTATAGCTTGTCTTTCTATTGGGGCCTTTTTTCAGCAGACGCCTCTGAGGCTCCGACCAACGGCACTCTTGATCTTGAGCGGGACTTGAACCCTTTTATATAGAAGCTACCGACCACCTCGCCTCTTTTTCTTTTTCCTTTTTTCACTGTCACGGCCTTTTTAATTCTCGCTTACTTGTAAGATATTAAGCAACCGCGTTTTTAAAAGATTAAGAAACTATGGACGTATAGAATTACCAAAAAGTCCTCCGCGTCAGCCGTTCGCATGAGAAATTGCGATCTTAAAATTTACGCAAGTTATAACTCTCGATCTTGATATTTTTTAATTAATAAAATAAAATGTAGCATTTCTTAATTTTTACTTTCCCAATAAATCTTTCGACCTCGACAATCTTCCTACTATAAAAAGAAAACCTCGATAATTTCGCTATCCAAATTATTAAATTAATTAACTAATAAAAAAAGCGGAAAATTTCCAAGATCATTAAAAAATAATTTTTTATTTTGAGAAAGAAAATATTCAAGGAGTAACATCTTGCTTGAAATTACTTGTAAAGAGCCGCGGAAACAATATTGTTAAAAAAAAATAATTTATTTTTGTTAAAGTGTGTAATTTCATAAAAATTATCAAATACAAATAAAATTATCTAGTTTAAAATTTTAAAAAAATAGAAATAAAACTATTAAAAATAACTCACATTTCTATAGCTATCATAAAAAGAATTTTATGTTTTAATATTTCTTTTTTTTATCATCAATTTTTTTTTGACTTAAAACACAAAAATAAGATATTTTCAACTCAATTTTACAAAATGTGAGTGGAAATCTGAATATGAAATTTCTCACTTTTGTTGGTAACTTGGCATCTTTCCTCTGGTGTCCATATTTTTTTGTAATTTCTAACATAATAATAATATGGGATTCTCAATTGGTCTCGGAACATGAAGCCGTATATATCATACAAGATTGAAAAAATTGAACACTTCCTCTAACAACGGGAAAAAGCCCAACTGAAGTCCTTGTGAAATGCTTGCGAGCTATTTTACAAAAAAGGACAACGGTAATCCAAATAGGGATAGAACAGCCCGAAAAACATTTGAAAGGGCCAGACAACTTAAAATAATGGCCTCCAGGCGGAGACTTATATGTAAAGTGCAAAATCACCTCAATCAAAAGCTGTTGTTATTCAAAACATTTCAATTTTTTTCTTCTTCTTCTTTTTGTTTTTTTTTTTGGGTGCAAAATAATTGTGTTTTTTTTTTAGTTAAAAAATATGATATAGAGAGAGCAATGACACATGATTCAAGTTAGCTACGGATCTCAATATTCATCCAACGAAGGAAAATATATTTTTCCTTCGCCCCATAAATATTATTTGATCACAGAACCAAAACCCATTATTTATCGACGTGGCGTTCTCTCATTAGTCAAAAACCCGTCACTAAATTCGCCAGGCGTCACATGTCCCTCACCCCACTAGGTAATTTCCGTCACCGCAGCTCCTCTTCGGGAATCAGGACTCGGGCTCCAGCTTTTGGAGAAAAGAAAAGGCAAAACGCACCTAACATAAAGAGTTCGCAAGGCGGACCCCCTCTCGTCGTAGGCATTTCACAGGTGCGTTCGGCGATCTCGCGAGCCAGCCAGCCAGCCAGCGAGAGAATATTTGTATAGAATAGTGTACGGATCTTGGCGACTGCTATCGGCGAGCAAATGGCACAGCCTCTGTTGAAGAAAGACGACGATCACGACGACGAAGGTATATCCCCCGTATGGAATTTGAAAATTGTGCTGTTTTACACTCGTTTCCCTACTTCGATTTGATTTCTCTGTCCAATTTTGGGCTTAACTTCTGAATCTGAAATTGGCGGCACCAGATCAGTGACTTGCTTCTAGATCCGTGCGCTTTTATATATATATAATTTAATTTTTCTCACTCTCCTCTCTGCATTCTTCCATTTTAGGTCTAATTTCAAGGTTTTGGTCTTCATTTTATTCTCTTTTATTTATTTATTTTTTAAGGTTCGGTCGATCTGATCTCTGCTATCCTTGTATCGGTTAATTTATCCAATTCTTGATCGAGGTCTTTCGGTTACTAATTATGACGTTGATTTCTATTTAATTTAAATCTTCTTAAACTCCGGTGATCTAACTTGTAGTTCATAACGGTAATGGTCGCCAATTTATAGTCTGTCAATGATTAGTTTAATAAATTCTTGACCACTCGCAATTTTCTGTCTCTGCTGTCAAGAAGTGCTTTGTCCGTCCGTTATAGTTCAGATTTGTGAAAATCGTCTTATAGCATTTTGTTAGATGGAAATATTGAAATTTCAGATGGTTTCTTGGTTTTGCCTGATATTGGATTTATTTTTTCGTATAATGCCTATTTTCTGACAGCGGAGTACTCTCCATTCCTGGGGATAGAGAAGGGTGCTGTTCTTCAGGAAGCCAGGGTTTTCAATGACCCTCAGCTTGATCCTAGAAGATGCTCACAGGTTTTTGATTTATGCTGCTGCTTTTGCTGTTTGCAAGTCAGATTTCTGTAACATGTGGTGCCTACTAATAATTTATGAAATACGGTATGCTGTTTTTGTGGTAGGTTATCACAAAGCTTCTTTATCTACTGAACCAAGGAGAGACATTCACCAAGGTCAAGTTTTACTTTTCCCCATTAATTTGAAGAAGAATGGGATCTATGCTTATGTGATATTTTATACCTTAAATCAGACTTTGGAATTTGAATTGTTTTGCTTACATATCATATGTGTTTTTTAGTCATAATGTGGCAAAAATGTGATTTTCTTGAACTGTGCCTATTTGATTTTTCATTTTTCATTAGATTGAAGCCACAGAAGTCTTCTTTGCTGTGACAAAGCTTTTCCAATCGAGAGATGTAGGTTTGAGGAGGATGGTATATTTGATGATAAAGGAATTGTCCCCATCATCAGATGAGGTTATCTGTTCTGTCTCAATTGGCTTCTATTTACCTTATTTGTGCTGTTTATTGCTTTAGGTGGGGGCTAGTACTGACTGGCTATTTGGTGTTTTTCCTAAGGTTATTATCGTGACAAGCTCCTTAATGAAGGACATGAATGGCAAGACCGATATGTACAGAGCAAATGCTATCCGTGTGCTTTGTCGGATAACAGATGGAACCCTGCTCACCCAAATTGAGCGATATCTGAAGCAAGCAATTGTTGACAAAAATCCTGTGGTTGCCAGTGCAGCTTTAGTCAGTGGAATACATCTACTCCAGGTGCCATTCTGAATAGTGTTAGTGGCAAGCAATAACCACCCCCAAGCCCCAAATAAAAAAAAAAAAGTTAATTTCTTGATTATATTGAATAGACAAATCCAGAGATTGTGAAGAGGTGGAGCAATGAGGTCCAGGAAGCTGTGCAGTCAAGGGCTGCCCTTGTACAATTCCATGCGCTTGCTTTACTCCATCAGGTACCTTAAATTTGCAATTCCTTTTGTGCTGACTTTATTGTTCACAATTTGGAGTGTATTTTAAGACCTTGATAAACTACATAAATTGAATTTTCCCATCTAATATTTTACTGTTTTCAAGATCGGTGGTTATGTATCCTAAGGTTCACATATCGTTGATATTTGGAGTGAATTTATCTTACTTGGCAGAATTTTTGTTTCTTACTTTTTACCCACCTGGAAGTTACTTCAATTATATTGATGGATTTTTATTTGTGGGCAAAATCTGTTGTGGTTGTTGGTTGTAGATTTGCATGAAATGATGTCTTAGAAATGCAAATGTGCTTTATAAACATGCAGATACGGCAGAATGATAGACTGGCTGTTAGCAAGTTAGTTACCAGTTTGACAAGGGGAAGTGTTCGCTCACCACTTGCCCAATGCCTCTTGATACGCTACACTAGTCAGGTAGTTTGTTTGACTGCAACATTTTTTTTTTTTGACTCTTGGACCGTTTCTTCAGCTGTTATGAATATTATTTTGGTGGCAGGTCATACGTGAATCAGCCACTAACACACAAACAGGGGACCGCCCTTTCTATGATTTTCTTGAGACATGTCTGCGCCATAGAGCAGAGATGGTAATTTTTGAGGCTGCCAGAGCAATTACGGAGCTCAGTGGTGTGACAAGCCGAGAATTGACTCCAGCTATAACTGTCCTCCAGCTATTTTTGAGTTCTTCCAAGCCAGTGCTGAGATTTGCTGCTGTCCGCACTTTGAACAAGGTTAACTATCTTTCTTTAAGCCATTGGACCCTTACAATTTGAATTTCCAATTGTTATAACCATCTAGCAATGCTTGTTGGTAGATTATCTATTTTTATGGTGTGGGGAATAGAAGTCAGGTTTGTTTGCCTTTTGGTAATCTTTGAGGAACCATTTATCAAACTGCCGAAGGTTGTATTGGCCTTAAATGCTATTAAATATGAAATCTTTCCCTATAAGCACTAATCCTAAGTGAATATTTTGCAGGTGGCCATGATGCATCCAATGGCTGTCACTAACTGCAACATTGACATGGAAAGTTTAATTTCTGATCAGAACCGAAGTATTGCCACACTTGCAATCACCACACTGCTTAAGACTGGAAATGAATCTAGTGTAGACCGTTTAATGAAGCAGATAACAAATTTTATGTCAGACATTGCTGATGAATTTAAAATTGTTGTGGTGGAGGCCATCAGATCTCTCTGTTTGAAGTTCCCCTTGAAGTACAGATCACTGTGAGTGATTATACAAGTGCTTTGTCTCTCAGATTGCTAGGGTTGACAACATGTTTTGTTTCTGGCTGAGGAACACTAGCCTCATCTTCTGTCTTTCTTTGTTTCAGGATGAACTTTTTGAGCAATATTCTAAGGGAAGAAGGTGGATTTGAGTACAAGAAGGCAATTGTTGATTCGATTGTGATCCTCATTAGAGATATTCCTGAGGCAAAGGAAAGCGGGTTGCTTCATCTTTGTGAGTTCATTGAAGATTGTGAATTCACATATCTTTCCACACAGGTGGCTTTTCTTTCTACTGAAATGAGAACTTTCATTGAATCTTGGTGTTCTATTTCACTCTAATGCATATTCCATTTCTTTTTTTTTATTAGATACTCCATTTCCTGGGGAATGAAGGACCAAAGACAACGGACCCCAGCAAATATATTAGGTACATCTACAATCGTGTACATCTTGAGAATGCAACTGTTCGGGCTGCCGCTGTGAGCACACTGGCAAAGTTTGGTGCCATGGTTGATGCCTTGAAGGTGCTTTTTATGTGTGTGTTTTATCTGTTCTAAGTACATTTGTTGGCTAATTATTGGCTTCTGAATTGGGTTGGTTCATTTCTGATGCAGCCACGCATTTTTGTTCTGTTGAGGCGCTGTCTCTTTGACGGTGACGATGAGGTGAATTTCGGCATAAACATGTGAATGTTGAAGCTTTTTTTTGTTGACATAGAGTATCTGATTTACCCTTTTCTACAATTTAGATAGCATGCATGTAATTAGATACAAAAGTGATTTGTATGTGTGCATGCATCTGCATCTTAAATGTATTTTCCCAGCTTTATTTGGCAAATGTATGGGGCCTATTGCATTCTCTCTTTTACTCCCTCAACAATATTTAACCTATTCCTAATTTTCTGTTGTTGGCATGGTTTGGGCCAAGTAAATCTCCTGACCCCTTTTACAGGTCCGTGACAGGGCTACTCTTTACATTAATACACTTGGTGGTGATGGTCAAGTTGTTGAAACTGATAAAGACGTAAAGGATTTTCTTTTTGGAGCTTTTGAGATACCACTTGTCAACCTCGAGACAAGCTTGAAAAATTATGTAAGCCTTCTGGTGCTGTTATGCATTTTGTGCTGCAATTGTTATTATCTAATTTGATTTATTGCTGATACAGGAGCCTTCAGAGCAGCCTTTTGATGTTAGTTCTGTGCCAAAGGAAGTCAAGTCTCAGTCACTTGCTGAGAAGAAGGCTCCAGGCAAAAAGCCAACTGGTCTTGGTGCACCTCTGACTGGTCCTCCATCTTCCGTTGATGCATATGAAAGACTTATGTCCTCCATTCCGGAGTTTTCAAGCTTTGGGAAGCTTTTCAAGGTTCCATGCCTTAAATTGCCACATTTTATGAATGTTACATTCATAGATCATTACTATACGAGTTACTAACATGATGTCTGTTTCTTCCTCACAGTCCTCTGCTCCTGTCGAGCTCACAGAAGCAGAAACTGAATATGCGGTTAATGTTGTTAAGCACATTTATGACAGCCATGTTGTGTTCCAGTACAACTGCACCAACACAATTCCAGAGCAATTACTGGAAAATGTAATGCCTATATTTGGATTAGAATAACAATTACTTTTTTAAAAAAAACATATTAGGAAATTCTTCAATCTCTAATAGTTTTCTTGTGCTACCAGGTTACTGTAATTGTGGATGCTTCAGAAGCAGAAGAATTTTCTGAGGTAGCATCCAAGCCTTTAAGATCTCTTCCCTACGATTCACCTGGACAAGCCTTTGTTTCATTTGAAAAGCCAGAGGGAGTCCCAACTGTTGGAAAATTCTCAAACATGTTGAGGTTTATTGTTAAAGAGGTACTTACCCTTATTGTTTTCCTAGGGCTTTTCATCTTCCCAGTTCCTGTTGTTTGTAACTCTTTTTGTCTGAGAAAGGGGGTGTTAATTAAGAGCATTAATCAGCATTTCATATATGGTCATAGGTCTTTTGAATGTCATTAGACAAAAAGGTGATTTTAGCCCAAACTTACTGTATCATTTTTTTAAGAGAAAATGTTGTGGTCTGTACCTGGTCAACAAGCAACATATTGTATGGTGTTTTCAGTTCTTTCATATTTGGTGATCTTTCCAGGTTGATCCAAGTACTGGTGAAGCAGAGGAAGATGGCGTTGAGGATGAATACCAGCTGGAGGACCTTGAAGTTGTTGCAGCAGACTACATGATGAAAGTTGGAGTCTCAAATTTCAGGAATGCTTGGGAAAGCATGGGACCTGATTTTGAGCGTGTTGATGAATATGGTCTTGGCCCAAGGGAGAGCTTAGCTGAAGCTGTTAGCATCGTCGTCAATCTTCTTGGCATGCAGCCCTGTGAGGTCAGTTTGTGTTTACATTACTGCATGATCAGTTATTTACAGAACTTTTTCAATGTCCAAAGACCCAAGAGTAGATTGAAAATCACTCGAGGTTGGATTGAGATAGTGGATCTCAGATTGAGAGCTTGAAGTTCTGCATTAAAAGAAAATAAATTAAAATGGAATTTTGATGTTGTTCATCAAATATTTTCCCGAACATTGCTGATTCTTGAAAATTATCTTTCAACAAATTATGGGTAGGCCATCTCTACATGTGAGACTTCATATACAAATTTCTTGCATACAAAATTCCTGAGGAAGAAAGAGATCTCTGGCTTGCTTTCATGCATGACCGAGAATAACAAGCTGAAAAGTGATCTCATGTGACAGAGTACTAGTTTTAAGGCAACTGCCTTGGGAAGCAGAACCGCAAAACAGGAAAATGATCACATCATACTAAATTTAGGAATTTAATTTGAGATTTTTCTTTCCTTTTACCTAGCAATCTGATGGTATTCTTTTCATTTTCTCCCCTTCCCCTCCCCTTCCCAAAGCTTTTTTCACAAGTTATCATATGCTTGATGTTGTTTATGTCATTTACTTGACATCCTTCTGTCATAACTATTTAGGGAACGGAGGTTGTCCCGAGCAATTCAAGGTCCCACACGTGTCTACTCTCTGGCATTTACATAGGCAATGTGAAAGTTCTTGTGCGATTGCAGTTTGGCATTGATGGCCCAAAGGAGGTTGCAATGAAACTGGCTGTTAGATCTGGAGATGAATCCGTTAGTGACGCCATTCATGAAATTGTAGCGAGCGGCTAATTGATCTCTTTTGGTTCTGTTTTCCCCCTACTTCGGACATTTTTGTTTATTCATGGATGAGATCGAAGGCCCATAGCTGCACATACATAGCGCTTGTTACAGAAGAAATTGTTTCCTCCAGAGATGGAATCGAGTGAGGGATTATGGAGTTTCTGGCATCATCTTCTGAACCCAGGGATGCCGTATCATGCCCTAATACGGGAATTTTTGTGTTCTTCTCTGTTATTGGTTGACATTTGGTGTTACGTTGGAATTAGGATATTCTAAGTACAGGTTGTTCCGCATTCGTTGAAATAAAATTTTATTGGGACATCTTTCTTTAAATCAGTTAGCAGGGTGGAAGTTTATTCTTTCCTTGTCTCTGATTGTAGAACAATCATATGGCTTGCAAGTTATTAATTCATTAATTGCACGGCTTTTAGTCGCAAAGCAAGAAGTCACATTGGAATGGAATTGAAGCGAAAGGATTAAATGTCCAAATAAGTAAGAGTTCAAACAAATGATCGGTCTCTCTCTTACCAGTCTCAAGTTTTCCTGCGGTCGAAAAAGTCATTTTTATCAACTACTAGAAAGTACAGAGGAAATCTACAAAGAAAGCACAGGGAAGGGGTAAAGGTAACTGAATCTATCTGTCTTGGATTAGACAGACTCGGAAAGACAAGCCCTTAGATCATCCTCAAATCACCCTCCTATGCCCTCCAAAAGCCCAAATCTGTAAGATGGAGAGAGGGAGAGTTAAATCTTGTTTGTTTGGAAAAGAATAAAAGTTGTGGTCAATTCTTGCATGGACAAAAGGCACATCAAATTGTAGCGGCATCTGAGAGAGAGAGAGAGAGAGAGATGAAAGGGTTAAACTTGATTTGGTTGGTTGGGGCTAATTTTTGCATGGAAGAAATGCACATCAAATTGTAGCAGAATAAAGGTCATATTTAACACGTTAGCTAAAAGACAAATCACTATGTGCCAAACGTAAGCAACACAGCATGCTCTGTTTGAAGCCTAACCTTTAGGTTTGTATCGCAACTTCCTGTACACAAAGCACTTCCATCAGGTGATAAGCCCAAACAATTGATCCGGCCTTCATGTGAGTTCTGTAGACATCCCAAGTTCAATACAACCTGACAAAGGAAAAGGGAAAACAAAAAGTACCACATTAGATTCAACGGATGTAAACAGAAGGCAAGGGAAAATATGCAAGGAAATTGAGTTTGTCACACCCACACAGTAACTGGAAGAAGTATTGAATAAAGTTAATGAAAATAAGGTTCACCATGATCACGTTGAGGTTCAGAGGAAGAGATGTAAGCACTTCAAACAATGATTTGCTCCATTTTAGAAGAAGGCAAGTTAGATACTTCATGCGATATATCATACAAGTCTACCCTCAAGGAGAACAAACTGAGGTAGCTATTACAGTTATGTTTCTCTATCTATACTACCAGTGTTAATGATTAAATAGGGGCCCATAGGAATGAATGCTTCTTCTTTACAAATTTATGGATATTGGATAGTCTGCTCAACTTACAGTACAGGAGTTTACCTCTGCTAACAAAGTGTCCCATACAAAGCAATCACCATTTGAATATGCAGCAAAGAGAAGTCTTCCAGATATGGAGAATGCAATAGAGGTTACGTGTGGGGTTTCATTGTCACCATTCTGTTGAGAGTAAACTTGGAGTTGGTGCCCAGTTCTAATGTCAAATAATCTACAAGTTCCATCATATGAGCCTGTTCCAAATCTATAGCCATCTGGAAAGAATTTCACAGTATCAACATCTCCCTCATGCCCATGAAAAGTGCGCACAGCTCGACTGGCAACACGCGTATCCCACAACTGGGCAGTTGCATCACATGCGCCAGACACAAATATTCTCGAGTTTGATCTATTAATTGAGACACTGAAAAGCAGATTATGAAATCAAGGTGAAACAACTCCTGAAGACAGTGGCTTCTCTGACAAGAATTACATGCTGTACTGTTTTGAATAATTTCTATATTGCTTATGACCTAGATAATCACAATATTAGTATGGATTCATTGGTGCCTGTGTTTGTTGTAACAATATAAGTTTTCCATTGGCATGCTAACTGAAAATATCAGAGAGAAAGTGGAGCGATAATTTACAAGCTGCTACAGTTTTCTTTTATCACCCTTCATTTATTCTCTACGGCCAGAATGGAGGTGGGGGTATTCATACTGGTAGATGAAAGGTCTGATGGTGATATAATCCATCATATCCTCGTCAAAGTAACAGAAACCAACAATATATTGCATGCCACAAGAAATTCCACTATAATCATAAAAAATAAAATAAAATAAAAGGATAATGAAATAATGAAATCTGACGAGAATTTGAGAATCACTTACCTCAGTACCTCAGCGGTGTGCCCCAACTGAAACTCTCCGCCAAATATAGAAGTTTTAAGACCCGTAGTAACATCCCATAAAACACAAGTCTGATCACCAGAGCTTGTAATCAAGTGAGTGTCCTCATCTGGAACATACTGACAACAGGAAACATAGCCCTTATGTCCACTAAGCATTCTTGTTACCGGCAGATTTCCATCCTTATCAGTAGGTGAATTCAGATTGAAAATAGAGCAAACGCTGTCAAGACCACCACAAGCAACAGATTGAAGATTAGGAGAGAAGGCACATGTCATGACACATGCACAAGCAAGCTTTATAGCATGAGTTTTTTGACTTGTCTGAGCATTCCAAACAATCAACCGTCCATCTTGAGATGCACTGACTATTCTATTCTTTTCAGGACTCCAATCCAGTGAATAAACCTGCAATTTTCAGAAAAAAATTACGAATCTATCACAAAATAATGGGATTTTCTCAAATCGTATACAGTTTTTTTTTTTTCAATTGTTTCTTTGATATTTACGGGTCAAAACCCACATGCCAATATCATCAAAATTTCCAAGCTGTTTGTTTGCAAAGCCACATGCCCAAACTACAATACTTCTCTTTTCTTTAACTTCGACAAATGAAACTCAAAAGAATAAATAAATAAATATGAAAAAGAAAGAAAAAATAAGCACCTTGCCGGTGTGTCCCTGGAGTGTGCGGCAACATACAAGATCGGTAGGCCCGAAGCTCACCGGAGCCCTCTCTTGCTCCCTAGCATATCTAGCAACTGCCAAAATATTCTTCATCAGGTGAGATCTATCCGCTCAAAATATTTTTTTAATAAAAAAAACAAACAAACAAACAAAGAAAAAACCAAAAACAATTTCTAAGAATGTAAAGGAAAAGTAACCGCCAAAAAACAAAAAACAAAAAAGAAGAAGAAGAAGAAGAAGAATCAATCAATTTAAATTGTTAAAATATGCTTGGTAGTTGAATACCATCGGTATCAAGCAAGAGAAGGCGCCTCTGCTTCAAACGTTCTCGGAGAGTGTTGACCGTCTCAGTTGCCGACGCATGACGCTCCCTCAGCTCCGCAACCGACATTTTTTTTCCTTTATTTTTTTATATACCCTTTTTCTTCAACAATCGAACTAAGAGAGAACCATTTTCGACCAACGGCCTCGCTTGATTTGGCGCCCTCCAACGACGATCATAAAAATATCCACCCGAAGACTAAACAGAAACTTGTCGTGCTAGAGCGAATTCCATTTCCACGAAGGAGTTGGAGAGAAAAAGGATACTTACTGTTTACTATTTACGGTGTAGAGAAGGAGAACAGGAGAGAGATGGTTGAGGTGGTCTATGGCACCGGTGGCGCTCATGGTAACTTCCAACTTGCTATGGGGAGCTTTGAGAGGGAAGGAGAGAGAGATAGTTAAAAAGGGTGAGACCAAGTTGACTCCTCATCCCCTTGTCCACGATTTATACCGCACTGGATCTGGTGCCATAGACCAACCAAATTGCATATTTATTTTTTTATCTATAAAAGATCTTTTCATATAACTAATGATGAGTGGTACATGAAGGCGGCAGAGGAGTTAGTAAAACTTAATTATTCCGTTGCCGGGAATCGAACCCGGGTCTCCTGGGTGAAAGCCAGATATCCTAACCGCTGGACGACAACGGATTTTGTAGTATGTTTCAATAGTCAATATAACTTCACTCACTCACCATTTTGATTTCTGAAGTTTGAATATTCTAAATTTCTTCGCTCTGGGACGTCTTAACGTAATAAAGGTCCATGTTGGGCCATTACGTACAATAAGGAGATCTTTTCGAGCAACGTTGTATGCTCCATGATTAGTTCCATCCATAGGTCTAGACTGCTGCTAACAACACTTTCACGAGACAGAATGCGCGGAATAAGCGTATGTCTCCCTCTCTTTGGACCCCACGAGCACAACATTCAATCACCTCTATGCACAAGTCGCACTAAATGGGCATTTGAATTGGAGTCTGGGGGGATTAATAGTCCACCCGCATAAGTGGTTCAACAACCAGAATTCCACTAACTTCAAGAGTTATCCTGGATGAGAATCTTCATTTTATTTGCATTCCCATTCCTTTTTTTTATCTTCAGACATGTTTGGAGAATGGATACCCAATTTGTCAATTGTCCGAGTCACAAGTAATGTGTAATAGTACAGCAATCCAACAATAACGTGTTCCCATGGCGGGCTTCCATCAATGAGATTGAGAAATACAAGCAGAGTGTATAAAAAAAAAAAAAAAAGGAGAAAAATCTTGGAACCTTTACAACATAATAAAAAAGTCTGTTGCCATTAAGACAAAATTGAAGTTACATAAATCCAGGGAGAAAAAGGCACATCCAGAAACTGTTCGGCTGGACCCTTCTAAGATGGAGGCCTAATCTCTCCTAACGGAAACAAAAATCAGACAAAGATGACGCAGAGGATTCCCGTAGTTTGGTATGCCCAAAGAATAAGCAAGGGCACAACAGACAGGCAATGAATGGCTTATCATAAAAAAAAAAAAAAAAAAAAAAAAAAAAAAAAAAAAAAAAAAAAAAAAAAAAAAAAAAAAAAAAAAAGAAGAGGATAGAACAAGATGTTCAGGCCATAATTCAATCATCATAGGAAACAAGTGAACATTCCTAAAACAGAAAGCCGAATTAAAAGTAAAATGTTCATTTAATCACCCTCCAGAATGGGAGACTGGCGTAGTTTCAAAGTGACCATCCTTGAAAATATGAGTGAACTGTTGCGGCAAAGCATGCTCACCCTACAGACAAAAACATGGCAAGCCATCAAACTAAAAGCAGCTACATTTAGAAACATGTCATGCGACGGCCTAACTTTCGGGACAATCAAGCATGGGCTAAACACTTGACCATACAACAAATGGCAATGCGCCAGCTACTGTCAAGGACAAACATAGCATATGACATTACCTCCAACATTAAAGTATAATCATCAACTCAACTTCCTAGCATTTGTGCTCTTAACATCTCACAATCACAGCACATATCGGATTCTGAACGGCTTATCAGGGCTAGTAAAAAATTATTTTATACAGATTCTTGTGTAATCCGCACTAATCAGGACTAGACAGCATAAGTAACACCAAGATGGATGTTGTTTAAGATTTGACCCTACTTTATGCACTCCAACAGGTCTCCCTAATTTCTTTAGGGGATAGAAACATACCCAGTCACCGTTAGGATCTGCACTGGGAACCATTACATTGATCTCACTTGATTTGGCTGTAGTTATAGACGTCTCCAACGAATCTTTGCCTAAATATATCTGGCAGCCAGAAGTGTTGTCCACCGAAATTGTTGGAGCAGAACCCTACAATGAGGGAAAATGTTGGCGAATATTACTTCAAATGTTGACATTGAAATCCATATGATTGAACTAAAACTATTTAAACTGGTTTAACACCACAGAAACATTTAAGGATTTTTTGCATGATAATAAACAAATAAAAGATACCTGACATTGCACCTCAACACCACTGCAATTGACAACCTCACAAGCAGCCACAACATCCTGGTCCAGGTCAAGAGTGTAGAATTAACCTTCAACCATAAAAAATAGTCCTAGTAGCACGGTAAAACAAAATTATATTTCTTCTATCAGGTTTTCCACACTAACCATGAATGCAATTCCCATCTTGGTACATTTGTCAATTGTTATATTATTGACTTTCCCTGCACATTGTTACAAACAAAACAGGCTCTCATAACATCATAGGTTGATGGCAAAGATTTGTCTCTGCCTATGACTTACTACACTGGTAATTTTAGTCATGATCATGCTTAAAAAATAAGTGGAAGCTACCTTGAATCTGCAAAACCGAATCTTTGCATCCAAAAACATATACTGACTGTCTTGCATCACAGTCATCAATTACTAAATTCTTTCTACCAGTTTGATTTTCAACAACCCACCTGCCAGAAAGATTTAACAAAACAGAGAATCAAAAATCCACATGCTGCAGCAACATCACACTTGAATCAACAAGCTAAACCACAGTATAAACATTTGCATACTTACTTACGACCCATCTTAAGTTCTAGCTTTGGTTCTCCTGCCTTGGAGAAAGCAGCTGAACCAGTACGAACTTCTTTTTCTCCAGCACTAACCACACCAGTCCTGTCTGCACGGTTCTTTGTCTTCATGTCATCTGTTACCTTTCTAAGACCTAAGGAGGAGGAAAATAAAGTAACATGTCAGCATACCCTCCTTCATTTCTTTTTTATTTTTTCTTGGTTAAAAGAGAAAGGGGAGGAAGAGTGGAGAGAACTGGCGTACCTGCAGTCACAGACTGTCCTGAATTAATTTCTTGGAAAACGGCAGCCATTCCATCTTTTGACTTTGATGATGAAGGCTGACAAGATTCAGAGTGGAAGAGAGAAGCAGGTGGAGGAGTTGGAGGAGCAGGAGCACCTGATACTCGACCTTTAGAGGGAGCACCAGTCACTGCTCTTGAAGTAGCACTCCACACTGGGCCCAGGGGATAATGACTCTTAACATAATCCCTCAAACCTGGTACATACAGTTCCTTCAAAGCTTTGGCCCAGTTGACATGATTTGGGTCCTTGTTTTTGTACTCCACAAGAATCTGAATTTCACAATGCAAACTAATAACGTTAAAAAGAACAATGAATCAACCATAAATTTTTTGCCAGCTAAGACATGCTCATGAAATAGGACCATCTGGGGAAAGGAGGAACAAATCATCAAAAAGCAGACTAGCAATGTCATATAACCAGATAAATAAAGTTTTGAAGTGATATTATTGAATCAATATAGCTGCCATGACAGTCTTCCTATTCCTTAATTCACTCTTCCTGAAAAGTAATGACCATCGCTGCTATAGCACATGGCATTTCTAAAAATGAGAATCTGCATCCCAGTAAATGCATAAAGTACCTTGTTATTGTAGAACTCAGCCGTTTCCCAACTCTCTTCCACATGTGCAATAGGCATGCTCATACCTTAAATGAGAAAAACAAAGCTGATATTAAATACTAAATAGATTAAAAATTGTGTGCTATCATACTATTGATACTATTGAGAAGGATGAGCCTTGGTGTAACGGAAAGGTTATTCCATTGTGATATGGAATTCACAGGTTTGAGTTGCTGAAACAACTTCCTTGTAAAACAATAATGGAAAAGCTGTGTACATCTGAAACTTGCCTGAACCCTACAAATGTAAAGGCCTTGTATAACAGGGATGCCCTTTTATCCTACTATTGAGAAAACTCTTACCACAATCTTTCCGAGTGTAGGCAATCCATGCTAAAGCTGTGAGACTGTCAGCAGCAACCTTCAAATGGTTAAAGCAATCAGATCTTCTTCCTTCTGTCATTGCACTTGCTTTCATAATTGCTTCATTTAATGGCTTCAGAAACTCAGCCAGCCCAGCAAGGTCAGGTTTCTGCATCAATAGAACAAAATGGTTCAACATCATGAGAGTCCAACCGATAGCAATGGCAACCATACTGACAGCAACACATTCTTCTTCACACCCGTGACATTATTCAGATCTCCACAAACAACCTCACAATTCAACACAGAGACCGTAATCCACAACATGCTTCCAAAATTCCGCCAATCTGTTTTTCCACGAGTTATAAATGCATAGAGTTTTAATCCGGTGCGCCTATTCCAAACACCGAAATACGTTCGAATTCGACAAAGCCAAAAAAAACAAAAGTTTAAATAATGGCGCGAGCATCGTCTCCAGTCAGTCCAGAAACTCTCAGTAGCAGAAATTTAAAAAAAAAAAGGAAAAAAAAACCAATATCGCTACCTGTGTCTGCTTGACCTTGATGAGAAGCTCCTTTTGGACATTAAAGGCTTCTCGGAGAACGTTCGTGACGTCTAAAACCTGTCCTCCAATCTTCTCCGCAGCACTCGAAACCTTACTGAAATACTCCACCATCAGATCATCGAACGCCGCAATCGAAGGACCCGCCGCCGCATCACCGCCAATGTGCACCGCCCCGAACCCCGTCGACAGCTCCAACCTCGCCACGGCTGATTCCAGCCTGGCTATCAACTTCTCTGCCATCCTCGCCGCCCACTCGTCCCCAATCCCTCTTTACAATCTGAAAATTTAAAGCTTGACGTGGAACGTGCCCTTACGTGTGTTTAACGGGAGAACTGCGAGAGAGAGGAGATTGATTTTGGTTGGATGGTGATGTAATTTTTGGACTTTTTGGCGGGACATTGGGTAAATTGTGAGAATTTGGCATGGTGGTGGTGGTGGTGCCGTTAGCTTGACAGAATCTGAGGTGACACGTGTCGGTTTGGGAGGAAACTTCTGCTGTTCTTCCGATGGGGAGTGCCCGTAGACTGTGGCTTGGCAGTGCGGGTTCTGAAGTGGAAAGATGGCAGTCTGCAAGGAAAGTACGTGAGATTTGATCGTTTGTGAGATCAACAGCCGTCGATTTTGAAGCAGCAAGAATGCCGGTTTTATTTATTTGAATACCTTCTTTCTTTCTTTTTTTTTCTTCTCTTAAGCTCGTTCAACATCTCAACGGGATTCTTTTTCTGCAACTAGTTTAAGATATTATGCGCACAAAAATAACTTTGGAATGTCAGTAGTGTGAATTCCCATAAATTTTTTAATTAAATGATAACAATATGATTCAATCAATTCAGCGATTGTTATGAATATGAAATCAGAATCCTTTGTAAATCTTTTTTTTTTTTACAATTTATAATTGTAAAAATTTTTTTATGGAATTTTTTTTGGCTCTAACAATTTTTTTTTTTTTAAAAAAAAATCATAAATTCTAAAAAATTTCATAAAAAATAATCACGATAAATCATTCGAGCAAGTGTTCCCATATTAACGTGGGTCCCACCTAAGCGCCCTCTTCTAATCCATTTACATCATCCAGTATGTTTCCAGGAAGCTTAACTACTTTCGGCAAATTAAGGATTCCCTAGTTCTAACCCCAAACATAATTTTAGCAAAAAATAGAAAAAAAAAAAAAAAAACAAGAAATCACCAATTCCTTGGTACCAACAGGGAAAGAAACAGAGCAAGCCCTCAAAACAAACAAATAAAGAAAAATATTACACGGACGAGAGAGCAAATGAGCGCCTTTAAAAGAATTATATCAAGAAAGGAGGAAGATGCCGAAAGAGAGATCACCATTAGTCTTTTTTTTTTTTTTTTAAAGCAACAAGGAAAAGAGTCAAACAAAAAAATGAAATCAAGAGATCACCATTTTATTGGCACCAACAAGAAAAGAAAGAGAGCACCGACGAGAAGATCCACCGTCTTCTGAACCCAAACCCTAACGTAGTCCTCTAAGAACTGACCATTAATCCCTCTCTTGGCTCGAGAACTGCAGCTCTGTCTGAATACCCTAACTGAATTCTCAATTACAGGCATCTTATCCTCTTCCGCTGGGCCTCCGGAAGAACACAATGGCTTGAAAGTAGGGCAGAGAGCCGGTTCCCGTGAAGAGGAAAGTGATGGCCTGACATTGTGGGATCTGAGAGTCTGTGAAAAGACTGAGAAGTTCATAAAGTTTTGGGTATTTACCTGATTACCTAATAGATTAGACAGTTGACCAGTGAAAATTTGAGGGAACGGAGAATTTGAAAAAAAAGAGCCGTTGGAGCGAACTGATGAATAGGGCCCACACGGTCCATTCCGCGCGCGAGCAGTGGATTTCCACTTGGTCGGTGGCTCCTTCTGTCGTTTTCCTTTAAGCCAAACTCACTCTTATTGTTGACTCGTTGGTGAGTTATACTATCATCTTTTTTCTTTTTCGGGTGATTTTAAGGGCGCACTTCCCTACATTGGGTAACACTCAAATCCTAGTCGACAACAAAAAAGATACTGAAATTTATTTATTTTTAACTAACTGAACTAACCTTGTTGGTATGTCATTTTGTAATAAATTATTCTCTCTTAAGCTCATGACATTAGATGTCAAGCTCTCTTTCTTCGCATGAACACAAAAATAAACTAGTTTTGCGACTCATTAATTGAATACGTTGAGAGGTAAATTCTGCAAATGTTCTTTCCACCCTTTATAAACTGAAAGAATTTAGCTTCTAAAAGAGAATTGGTCATATCACCCTTCGCAACTTTACGAGGGTTTAAGATTATCATTTTTTGAGTGTGTTATGTATTAACAAAGTTACCCATCAAATCGGAACGAGTCCTCCTTGCATAGCAAAGCACCCTAGGAGTCGAAAGTCACACTGGAACATTGGTGGCAGAAATGTATTTAGATAACCAGAAATCGATTTGCCGCCTTCTCCGTTGAGAAGGTTCGTAGGCTTGTTGGTGGTGGAGGTAGTCTGCCCATGAATTGGGCCCTTGCACATGCTCCATTTCACGAAGTACGAGCTTGTGCATCGCCTGGCTGTAACTTTAATTTTTTATTATTATTGATATATTTTTTATTTGTGGTGCTGAAGCAACAACTTCACAGTTTCAATCGAGAAGGATATCATGTATAAGAATTTGAAAGTTTCGAATTTAAGACACGATCGGAGTCAATTAACCAAAAAAAAAATAGTCTCGTGTTTCCAATATATTAAATTTTCACACGTTAAGTCTTCATTCCAAATTTATTTTTCCTGCTTAATTTTGAAATTTCACATGTGTTGTCTTCACTCCGTGCATATATCTATTGGAGCCGAGTTTATTGGTAATAAAGATCATTCTCTACGGCCCATTTACCTAAAATCCTAGGATTTTTGGGTTTTAAACGTGTGTAACCGGTGCTTTTGAACAATTTGCACAATTTTTATTCAGCAGATAAAATACAGCAATGGTCATCACAAGTTGTGAAATTCAAAAACCCTTTTAAGACAATAGATGTCAGTAGTGATGATCGAGGCTATGCTTCCAGATAAAATTGAAAAGGTATGTTCAGATCCCTCCTCCGTGGTCTCAAATGGAAACTCCAAGTCTTGTGTCGGTAAGACTTCGTGAAGCTACAATCTCAACTGCAACGAGATTGAAATTTGAAACGATCGAAAATCTTTTCTAATTACCAAAATTTCATCTCCGTTTACACGTTTTCATCGAGAGCAAAAATGAAAGTCGCTGTACTCTGAACACAAGAAGAAGGACGTCGTGTCCAAAGATAAATTACATGAAGTAACAGACACCGTTTTATTCCATTTCCTGCCCGTAAAACTAATGAATGCTGGAAGCCATTTTGGAGTTAATTGCAACGATCTGACACTTATTTGCAACCAAATGTCGTTAGCGACCCACTGAGCTTCCAGATGAGTAGAAGGCATCATGCTACAATGGCTGGTTAGGGAAAGTGTAACTACAGGAGTCGCCTTCTAAAGTTGCTGGTAGTGCCTTGGTAGGTATTGACCAGCAAGCCCACACCTATCCCAATTCCAAGACAAATACTTAGGCCAATACCAACACCAACCGTAACGCCAGCCTTGAACCATGAGAGTTCCCCATCTTCACAGACTAAACATTCTGACCCTGCATACAGGTCGTCATGTTCTCCATTTTCTGGCCTGAGAATTGGATACTCTAGCAACTGCAGCATTAAGAGGGAAAACAAAGATGCTTTTTAGCTAGTTTGCAAGAGAGCATCAAGTTTATATTACATAAGTTCCAAAATCAGTTTTTAAACAATTGAAATTAGAATGGATATTTGCCAGGCTAGCCATAAACAATTCTAAGGATAGAACAGCAGAGTTGACAGAGATTACAAGGTTGCATTGGCATACCTGTAATGGAGGACTATAAGGCACATTCTCTCGGCTTTCAGATGCCTTGTGTTCTGGTATAGAATCCAGCATACCCTTCCTTATTTGCTTTTTACGAGAACAAACCTGCAAAGTCTTAGTTAAGATAATTGGGGCGCCAGAGAAGGAACCAGCAATATAAACCTCAATTGTAGGCAAAGCTAAGTGGGGAACCATAAATTGTTTTGCCCTCAGGAACCCAGTGCCAAAAGTTATTTCTGATTCACAATGCATGCTCCATCCCTGGCTATTGGTTCTAGATTCTCCAAATGAACCATTACTGTTCCAAAACTCCAGAACCCCTGATAGGACAAGAACATCCTTATCAAAAACCTCAAACTTCACACTGCCAGTCATCCTTATACTATCAGTGCTAACAAATATAGCTTCTTCAGATTTCTTGTCCAGTCTATCCCTTCTGAGAAAAGTAAATGCCCCATCAGAATTGATACTTGTTCTAACACCATTTACTTCAAGAAGGGCATCAGGATATAATGGAGTATGATTTACTGTAAGGTAGTCCAGAGTTGATTCATCGATCTCACATTTGCTGACTCGAACATAGAAAACCTTTAAATCAAGCCAAGGTAACGATGACTTTTTGCTGGCAAGGTGATGAGCGTGCCTCAAAACTACATGGCCATTATCCATCAGCCCATTTTCATTAGGGACTAGCCCATCCCCATTGTGTGTTTTGTAAGAGTTCCGCATGACCATAAAGAAGTTAATCCTTATCCTCAACAAGGTCCTTCCAACATGACTCCTCAATGACGCCCATTCCAGTTAAACTCAGTAGACATATAAATAACCTGCACCCAGTTTAAAGGAATAAATCCCACACCATTCAGGCAACCTAAGATACAACAGCAAGCCAGCACAGCTGCTGATTAGATTTAGAGCGGGAGAGAGAGTTTAATTCAACCACTTAAGCAAGAAAGTTGAATAAGCAACCTACATTGAAAATGAAAGACAGAACCATATCCTATTTTGGAATAAAAACAACTATTATATCAGAAGCAGAAACAAAAAGATAAGAGGATGAGAGAGCAAACCGCAGAGAACAAACCCACCCACCCCATTCTCTCCAAGTGAAAACTGAAAAAAAAAAATCCAAAAATATTATTATTGAAGCCTTGTAAATAACGGTCCCAAAAAGTGGGCAAAGGAAACACTGACAGCTAAGGTTGAATCAAAAGGTCTTTCCAAAATGGTTTACACCTAGTTTTCATCAATCAAACTCACAAAAGAAACTGGAAAGGCAGTCAAATAAGGTATTAAAATCAACAAAGAAAACATTTATCAAGGGAAACTAATAAAGAAAGCATACCAGCCTCACGACAGGACTAGAGCAGAACACAAGTTGGCAAGTTACAAAACACAATTTCACTGAGGATTAGACCACCACCAAAGTGATAACTGGTGAGAAAACCCTAAAAAAAAAAACAAAAAACCCTCCGATTCCGATACAAGACACAAGCACGTCAAATGAACAGACAAAATCTCCTAATAAAACAACCAAAACGAAAAATCAAAAAGATTGTTTGAAGCTGAAATAAAAAGAGTAAGAAAACAAACTCACCACAAGTGTCTATTTCCAATAACCAATATCTGCGTCTCTCTCTGGGGCCTCCACAATCCTATGTGTTCGAATTTGAGGCCTCTGTTTGAGAGGTGCGTTCCCTCAAACAATACAGAAACAGAGCTTTCGATATGCAAACAACAACGAACTCGTCAAATGACATAACACCAGGAACAACCCAAGTCCACAAATTACAACTGGAAACGCGTAATTTAACTTGATTTATGCCAATCGTAAAAATAAACAACCACCAAATTCTTCAATTTTCGCAAAACACCACTGGGTTTGCCTCTGTATGATTTATTTTTTGGTCGAAGTTGGGAAACAGAGACCAAACCCAAACTAACGTTGGGTGGAGTTGTTTACAATTTTTGGTCTTGAAGCAATTATTCTATTGGGAGGCGGGGTCCACTTTGCCCTGATATTCTGTAGATCTTATCCATGCAATAAATGTGCAGAACCAAAGGGCCGATGTTAGTGTAGAAAAAAGGTGCATTTGTCGTTAACTTACACTAGTTTAACGCTCTGTCTCAAAAATTAAAAATAAATAAATAAATAAAACAAGAAAATATATATATATATATATATATATATATATATATAAGTGCCTGTAATTCTAACTATGAAGAGTATCGGTGTTTTAGTTTGCTTCTCTCTTTTTTGCCTGCCGGGGCCTTTTTTAATTCACTAAATATTGCTTTTTTATTAAAATTTTTTCTTCAGGTAATGCAACGCATTTGAGGGGAGCGCATACAAACAATCAACAACTGTGTATGTGAGAGGAATGTAATAATTTTCAGAGTCGCGGTTTTTTGAGATTTAGCCTAATGCATTTGATTCTTTTAACGCCCTTAATGTAATTACCATGATTCTTTTGTTTAGAAGTAAAAAATTAATTTTTTTTTCATAAAATATTCTCCTTAATACTTTTTCAAAATAGAATTCAAACACGAAATATTCGGTGCGAAGGCTCAACAGTTGCTTACCCTTCTGATTAACCAAAAAGGAAAGAAAAAACGTTTCATCTCGGGGTCACATTAGACTTAGAATATAATGCTAAAATAGACAGGTGATAGCAAATGGCACAGCGTATATTCTTTCTCGGACTCTCGTAGAAACTTGAAAGCTACTGCGTTTCGAGGACATACGACAATAATTTAGTACCGAGTTGAGCTTAGCCGGCAAAAGAGCAAAGCATCTACAACGTTGTACCTTTTTTTATTCCGTATTGGGATATTCCGCGACATCTTACCCGGCGCTTTACCCCTTTCAAAAATTTCACCTCTCGAAATTTACATGAGAATAAATCATAAATTCAAAATGTGAAATAAGATTTGATTTTTTTTCATTTAAATTGTGTTAAATTTCGCTTAATTTTTGTTTTGAATTGTTAAGATGTTAAATATGTGTACATTTGAAAATTCTGTGTTTATTGTGATAGATGAAAAGTTTTTTTTTTTTTTCTAGAATAAATCTTTCACCCCCTCTCCGTGTAAATTAATACGGAGATTGTTGTGACACCATGGCATTTTAACGTGACAAGCAAGTAGGTGAACAGAAATTGCTCACCTACAACGACATTTTATGTCTTCTGCTCTTCAGCATAATTATCATCGCTTGGATAAATAACGTAGACCGAGGAAGTTGTCGCTGATGTTCAAAGAAACTTCATATGATCCCACGTCTCTGCTGAATAGACTGCAGCGTCTTTCAATGTATCTACACAAACGTGTGGAACAAAGACGGGGGTGTTCAATTGTTTCTTCTTCTTGTTTTCTTCTTCTTTTTTTTTTTTTTTTCTTTTTCTTCTTCTTGTCTTTAGTAAAGTTACGGGCTCATTCAGCGTTTGATGAATCATCGTGCACAGCCTTTGTTTCCTGGGAGATGAGACAGACCCTACCAATTTTCAGCCTAAAAAAAGTTACATCGTGATCCTCGTGTGGGCTGAAGTCGGATATCCGACCTCTGCCAAGTCCCAAATGGAGGACTCACTATTGCAGCAATAGCGGGCTCCAGAGTCTCCTCCAAACTTAGGAAGCGGGCAATACCATGCATAAGTCTTGCCTGCGAACGAGCCCCACACGAGTCTTATCTACTACATGGCTTTTTTTTTTTTCTCTGTAAAGGAGTGAACTTAATACGCGTGAGAGGATTTGAACCTTGAATGAGTGCTTGAAAAGATGCAAGAACATGGTTAAGCTTCAACTTCGGTGGGCAAGACAGGCCTACCATATTTCCTTAATTAATGGGCAGGTAACGGAAATAAATAATCATGATATAGGCTTAGACGTTGGAATCTGTCTCTTATACACATCTAGATGTGTATAAGAGACAGCCTATATCATGATTATTTATTTCCGTTACCTGCCCATTAATTAAGGAAATATCTGTCTCTTATACACATCTAGATGTGTATAAGAGACAGGTGCACGATGATTCATCAAACGCTGAATGAGCCCGTAACTCTACTAAAGACAAGAAGAAGAAAAAGAAAAAAAAAAAAAAAGAAGAAGAAAACAAGAAGAAGAAACAATTGAACACCCCCGTCTTTGTTCCACACGTTTGTGTAGATACATTTAAAGACGCTGCAGTCTATTCAGCAGAGACGTGGGATCATATGAAGTTTCTTTGAACATCAGCGACAACTTCCTCGGTCTACGTTATTTATCCAAGCGATGATAATTATGCTGAAGAGCAGAAGACATAAAATGTCGTTGTAGGTGAGCAATTTCTGTTCACCTACTTGCTTGTCACGTTAAAATGCCATGGTGTCACAACAATCTCCGTATTAATTTACACGGAGAGGGGGTGAAAGATTTATTCTAGAAAAAAAAAAAAACTTTTCATCTATCACAATAAACACAGAATTTTCAAATGTACACATATTTAACATCTTAACAATTCAAAACAAAAATTAAGCGAAATTTAACACAATTTAAATGAAAAAAAATCAAATCTTATTTCACATTTTGAATTTATGATTTATTCTCATGTAAATTTCGAGAGGTGAAATTTTTGAAAGGGGTAAAGCGCCGGGTAAGATGTCGCGGAATATCCCAATACGGAATAAAAAAAGGTACAACGTTGTAGATGCTTTGCTCTTTTGCCGGCTAAGCTCAACTCGGTACTAAATTATTGTCGTATGTCCTCGAAACGCAGTAGCTTTCAAGTTTCTACGAGCTGTCTCTTATACACATCTAGATGTGTATAAGAGACAGGTCATGAAATCAAAATAATAATAATAATTCTTTTCTGTCCCACCAATCACAGATAATCACCATGTTTGCTAGTCAACAGTAAGGCATGCCTTGTCACTAGTTTAGATCCCATAATTAATTTGATGTTTTTGGTCGCAGTTCCGCTGCTCCAACATAAGCATTTCACAAATAGACCCAGAAACTGAATTATGTCTTGAAAACACAAGATACTAGAAAGAAAAAAAAAGTATGAAAACATGAATGAAAGCTCCCAACTTAACGCTTGGAGACCATATGCACGGGCGCGCGTGAGAACATGTGCATTTGTTTTGTTGACAATGGCAAAAATAAATCAGGTTTCATTTAATCGTTTGGTTTGAAGTAATGTTTTAAAAACTAAATCGATTATCGATTTAGAAAAGTTAGTAATTCAAAATTTAATTGAAATTTGAATCGGTGAAATTAATATTTAATAATAAGCAAATATTGATACAAGTAATTTAAACTAATAATTATATATAATACAATTTCATTTAAAATCATTTTTTATAGTTAAATTCAAACTTTTTAACAGAAAAAATTATAAAATTTTTTGATTGTATATTAATTTTAAAATTAGAAGTTTAGATAAACATTTTGGTTAAATTAAAATTTTGAATTAAATTTAAGACTTAATTATAATTCAAATAAAATTTTGAGATTAAATTATAATTTTTGATATCTAGACTCGAACACATTCGTCTGTCTGATCAGACTAAATTTCCTAATTTTTTAGCCAATTTTAACCGATTTAGTTTTCATCCAATTTTTAAGATGAAACCAAACTAAAAATCTAACCAATTCAACCCATCGGTCCAATCCTGTTTTATCAACATTGGTTGGAAGTTTGAGTTGCCCACTCATGAGCGTGCGCGTGTTTGTGTGACACTCAGAGAGACAAAGAGTTAATTGCTACGCGGGATGACACTGATTACGAGCCCCGATGACAGTGATAAATTAAGACATCTACCGAATTAATACCCCACAGTCCCAAGATGATTGGACGAAACTCGATCGATCTGCCTGGAAACATCGCGAGGTACGCCTCTTCAAATCCCGCACACTTTTTTTCTTTTCTTTTTTTTTTTTTGGGGGGGGGGGGGGGAGGACTACACAAAAATAACATCTCGCACGATGTGGATAATGGAAAGGGCTTGTGTCAACAAATACTGGATATTCAGAATGTTTTGCAGCCCAACTTCCCAAGGCATCGACTGGTACAGGGTTAAAGGCCCATACAAGCAAATAATATGGCAAAGAGTTTACTTACGCCGAGCAATAGCAGTAATTGAGAGTGAATTTGCAAAGAGACTGAACAAAACTATCAAATGCAAGCCAGGTCTGTTTGGAAGTAATTTAAATCTTTATTACCAAGGAACTGCAAAATCTAGGAAACGCAACAAAAAGACATGGGAGAAAATCAGTACCTGGAGAAATTTGATTAAGAATGAATAATTTGATCAAGGTCGGTGCAAATGAAAAAAATAAATAAATTAGCAAAACTCTCGGCTCCTACCGCAGTTTTACCTTCATGCATACTGCAGAATCTTCGTGGAAATGCCCTCTGATGGTGCATCTTTGTGTGCTCAAAACTATGTTGTTTTACGAGATTTTAACTTATTCATCTCAAATAAATTTAACGATAAGTTTAATTACAAATATTAGAATCAGATCAAATCGACTATAATACTACTCTGTCATGAATTCATTACACTTTATTCAAAAGATAATCTATTAAAATATACATGACCCACGATCACAAAGTTCAATACCTCCTCCTTTTCTAACTTTGAAATTCCGTCGTAACAAGCTCTAGCCAGATCAAGAACATATTTTCTAGAGGGCATCCAATGAATCTGGAGCTGTCAAAGCACCGCGGCAAAAGGTTGATGAATCCCATTGTTCAAACCCCTAAATTATACGGTATGTAACAGAAATGTTTGGGTCTCCACTCTCCAAAAATCCATTGGCAGGATAGGGAAAAGGAAACATAAAGAGTAAAATGGGCAGCAGTATTTGATTCAACAAGTTTGCACACGCTACAAGTTTGCACACGCTGCAAATTATGAAACCAAAACTGGGCGGGACAAGTTTACCCTTAGCCGTTGACATTCTTGATCTGTCATTGGTCCAACAGGGCTGTCACAATGGTGTTGCAAGTCCTAATCCATGTAGCAGAAGAACGAGTCAGACGCAACCATCATTTCAGCTTAATGAGGTGAATGCTATATGTGCAATTTTATGTGCAAAATGCATCAGCGAGTCCAAACTCCTCGATAACGAAACAACTCTAAACAAATAAGCAATAATATCAGTAAACAGATAAGAAAAAACAAGTAAAATTATTTCATTTTAATCAAAACCAGAAAACGGATTTCCATATCGAGAGAGAGAGAAGGAGAGCTCTGCACCAAGAAGCGTCTCGCGTTTTTGAGCAGAAAGGAGAGAGCATGGGTTTCTGATTTAGGGTTCTTAGTGCGACGGTTTTGGATCGAGCGGACAGGGACCTCTAGCCTGCCGGTATAGCTGGCCTGCAAAACAACGCCATTTTTTGGTCCAGTGCCGGGATTCCGAGATCGACGCGAACAGAGGAAATCAGGCGGTGAAAACCGCTTAAACCCTGTAGGAATCTACGTAGCAAAATGACGTCGTTTGACTTGCCATGGGCCACCCCATCAAAATACATAAACGCACCGCTTTATGACTAATATTAGCTCATTCTTGCGCTCCGCTGAAATTTTTGTAATTTTGTTTTCTTGGTCATTATTTTTTAAAAATTTTATTCATAAAATTTCTAAAATTTGTATGAAGCAGAACGTTAACATGCAATGGAAACTGGAAAGATTAAAGCCGTAAAATTAATGTAATTAAATGTTATTTTATAATTGTTAGTATTTTAAATTTTTTCTAAAATTTGTAAATTGCAACTCCTAGTTTGTTTTTTTTTTTTAAATTTGGAAGATAATTAAATTTCATAAATAGTTTAAAGGTTTAAATAAAAAATTAAAATTTCGTTCGTTACTAATGTGATTTAGAATTTTTGAAAAAATATATCCATTTTGCATACTTTATAAATAAAAAAATATATCTATTTTTAGGAATAATTAGACAAAGTAAAAACATGATAAATGAACCGACCTAAAATAATAATAATAATAAAGTAAAATGAGAAAAAAGATAAAAAGAAATGAAAATGATTTTAACGGCTCGATCTTGATGCCCCGATAGCTTTTCTCATTCTTAAATCTCACGCAAAAAATCGGAAGAAGAAAAGGAAGAGTGGTTACGAGGAGTATTACAGAACAAGAATGGCAGCGATCTTAGCTCGCAAGACCCTCTCTGCTCTTCGTGCTCGTCAGTTTGTAAGAATCTGTTTTGTCCTTCTCATCTTTCTAGGAAACCCTACTCTTTCCTTCTTTCTTTCTTTCTTTTTAACCGTTTGTTTTCTTGGCGTGTTTTATTCTCTCTGGCCGTGAATTAAATTTGGTTACTGTTATCATCTCGTGAATTAGGTCTTTAAGAATAATCGATATAGGTAAAATTTACTAGGGTTATGATAATAATCTGTAATTGAGTTCGTTGGTTGTTTTTCATATTTCACAAGAGATACTGCAGATTTAGGTTTATATATATTGAACAATTATCAGTTTTGGGGCTGATAAGAAACTTGAAAATCATGTTGCCGCGTCCAAATTTATGTGTCAAGGATGTTAGTTCGTTATTGAAATATCTATCATAATTGCTATTGTAATCCTCTTTGTACAATCAAGAACTGTTCTTTTTTTTTTTTTTTTTGAGATTGTCTTGGTCTGTATTCTATACGCTTCATTAACGACTGAATGTTTCATTATGTGATTCTTTTTTTCATCTTTTGTTGGTTTATAGGCTGTATCAGGCCAGGCCTTGCAGGGGTCAAACCATTTTCCGTTGCGCCCTAGTGCACATTTCTACTCCACCAAAAAAGGTCTTTTCTTGCTATCTACATCTTGTTCGAATTTGTCTACGATCTTTTCCTTCGTCACCTTATTTCATTCCCCTACACAGACACATGCTCGCACCCACAAACAAACATTTGTGGATTTGTGCGGTACACATATCCCATGTACACAAATGTGGGTATAGATGAGCATGAGCATGTGTTGTATGTCCCCATTTTAACTTGGCGAATGTATAGAAGGCTAACTTGAATTGTATGTTCTGGGAAGATTTCCAATTACGTTAGCCTACCTGGAAGTAATAATTACTGTCTACTGCCAATTTTCGGGCAATTTTACTTGGTTCAAGGATGTATCTTTGGTCCTGTATATCATTTTTTTATGGTTCATGTTATTTTCCTTTGTCTGATAAATGCAGATGATGAAGAAAGTGAGCAGCTTACTAAGGAGATTTCAAAGGACTGGAGTTCAGGCAATACATCAGTTTGGATGTTTATGTCTAGAACTAGGTTCAACTAAATTTCCTCTTTTTGCTATAAGCAATTCTTGATAATTTGCACAATTGCAGTTTTTGAACGAAGTATAAATACACTGTTTCTCACTGAAATGGTTCGCGGAATGATGTTGGCTCTCAAATATTTCTTTGAAAAGAAAGTCACTGTAAGTGTTACAAATATGCACTCTGGACTGCTCTCTTGATAATGGTGGGACATAATGTCACAGCTAGCCTTTTTGTTTTTCAGATCAACTACCCTTTTGAGAAGGGTCCTTTGAGTCCCCGATTTCGTGGTGAGCATGCCCTCAGGCGATATCCAACTGGAGAAGAACGTTGCATTGCCTGCAAACTCTGTGAAGCTGTAAGAGTTCATCTTTCATTCACCTGTTAAAGTTTAATGCTTTTATGTTGAGAATATTTGAAGAATCATTGTTTCTGATAAATAAAGTGTCCAAATGTAGGATAGACAATTTAATAATGCCTCAGGTCTGGCACTTAAGTTGGAGTCAGAGTTCAGAAACCTATCCACCTCCACATGGTTTTGTTTGCCCCTGCAAATTAAATGGCACTAGAATGTATGATATTGAGTTTTCATGGCTTGTGCCTGCTGTGTTTTAAAAGATCTCCTCTTCATGTCATAAAAAGGAAAAAGAAAATACAGTTTGTCTTTCTAAGTAGTGAAATCCCAAGTTTCCTGCTTTATCTTATGATCAGTGTGAATCCTGAATTGGTGGTGTACAATAAATAGTTGGAAATCCTGTATCTTCAAACTGGTTCTTCTTGTTTCTAGTACAGAGAAAATCACGGGATCTCCTTATGTATGAGCTGATGAGCCATATCTCCTGGTCAAAACACTTCTCAAACTTGATTTCCAGAATGGCAGCAATTGATATTTTTGTGTTACAGCTCTTTTGTCGTACCCCCTACTCGATATACTAAAAGAAAGAACTGCTTTCTTCACTAGTGCATGAATTGTTAAAACATACAGCTGCGTGGTGCTTCTCTCATGAGACTTTCTTGTTTGCCAGATATGTCCTGCGCAAGCAATCACAATAGAGGCCGAGGAACGAGAAGATGGAAGCCGTAGGACAACTAGGTTGGAGTCTAGCTATGTTTTCTGGTTCTCCTTTTACTTTTCATTTCTATCATCTCCCTCCCTCTCTCTCTCTCTCTCTCACACACACACACACACTGGTCTTGATTTTACAGGTATGACATTGACATGACAAAATGCATTTACTGTGGATTTTGCCAAGAGGCATGCCCTGTTGATGCTATTGTTGAAGGGCCCAACTTTGAGTTTGCAACAGAGACTCATGAGGTTAATCACATAACTTTTATTTCTAGCTTACTAATTCGACATTGATTAGACGTAATTGTTAATACCTATGCTCTTTGCAGGAGCTTCTGTATGACAAAGAGAAACTACTTGAGAATGGAGATCGTTGGGAAACTGAGATAGCAGAGAACCTCAGATCTGAGAGCCTCTATCGCTGATATATTTTGCCCCCATCTGACAATCAATTTTTCGCATGAGAAATAAAAAGATCTGGATGTTGATCTTGCAGATATTTGTATCCCAAAGATCTTTTGATTGGGTGTTTGTTTCTTGTCAATCTTGCTTTTTCCCCTAACCCCTTATATAATGTTAAAGAGATGGACAAGGGATCCCAAGTACAAGGGCTCTGCTTGTAGCATTTGTTTGTTTGACAAGAAAACTTTTCTGTATCAATCCTGTTTGAAATGCTGTTGCTATGGGCCATGTGGACTTCTGAATTTTGATAATGTGAAGAGCAGCAACAACCATTTTCTTCACGGTATTCACTTTTATTAATGAGCTTCACGGTTCTGCCTGCCCATAGCCAGTTGAAATGTATAGATTAAACTATTCACATAGTTTTTCATCTTCCTGACGCTTGATCTGGTCGCCTCACGGTCTTTCCATTGGATGGATAGCCGGGGGTATTGTGAGGCCGAGCCACTTACATTCTTTATATTTTCATTGGGCCGCCCAGATTGTAGAGTAGTCTGTCCTTGGGCTTTGGACTTATTAGAATTTCTATCCGAAAATAGTCCACAACAACAGCCCAAAACAAAACATAACAAGCCTAGAGCCCGGCCCGCTCTCACTCTGCTTCGTCTTTGCGTTCTTCGTACGGCGCCACTGCCCTAGCAAGAATTGAATGGGTGAGGTCTCAATACTCATTGTGGCTGAAGTTCAAATCACAAACTAAAGCTCGTAGGACGAGCAGAGAGTATCCGAGATAATGGCGGAGGAGGCGATTCTAGGCTTCCTGGAAAACCACGAAGAAATCTCTGATTCCGGCCACTTCGCCTCCGAACGCGGTATTGATCACAACGAGATCGTTAATGTCATCAAAAGCCTCCACGGATTCCGTTACATCGATGCCGAGGTACTCCTTTTTGTTCCCTCCTCTTTCTTTCTCTCTCTCTCACCGTCTGCATGAAGTCATCGTAGTGCTCTTTCTTTGTCATCGGTCCGCAAGATTCTGTTAGTGTATTAAGCAATTTACCTCTCATGGAGCTTTGGTGTATGCCGGTTGGCATGGTTGGATTACTCTTTTTTTTTACTATTAATTCTAGATTGACTTGTGTGGCTTCAATTTCCATCGCAGGACCTCAAGAAGGAGACATGGGTGCTTACTGACGAAGGTAAGAAATATGCCACCGAAGGATCACCCGAAGTGCAACTGTTCTTGGCCGTGCCGCCTGAGGGTAGCATCTCTAAAGACGAGTTGCAGGTTACTGCATCTTATTTTGAGTGTTTTTCCCCCTTTCTTTGGTACTTGGGATCCTGGTGGTGATACTTGGGTTTCAGTATAATGATTGTCAAACATGTCTGCAAGTATACTAGAAACTGTATTAAGTTTTAAGTCAATGTTTGTTATTTTAGTAGCATTTGCCTTTTTTTTTTTTTTCCTTTTCTCCATTATCTTTTGAATTTGGTAAGCTGTGCAAAGTAATTGCTATATGCTAAAACTGTGTTTTGAATTTACTTACCGATGCAGAAAAAGCTTGATCATGCAGTCTTCAAAATTGGGTGCTCACAGGCTGGAAAGAATAAGTGGGTGGAAATGGGAAAGCAAGTATCTAGGAAGGTATGAAAATTTCTTGAATTTATTTTTCAAGGCAATAAATTCTGGTATGCTTAATAGTCTCTGTTTTGCTTGGAAATTGGTATTAGTTTACTGTCTTTTTTCCTTAATATAATTCATTACCATTGTAATAGCTAAAATTTTTGCTTTTCATTATTGCTAATAGCTTTTTTCCTTTTTGTAGGTTCAACATGTGGAAGACAAAGTAAAGGATTTGCTTTTAAGCATACAAGATGACAAGGTGAGTAATTGTGTAATGTATTACTTGCCATTGGTAAGTTTTGCCATTCATTATTACTATTGGTATGCTTTTAAGCATACAACATGACAAGGACAAGGATTTGCTGAATCTTGTAGATCTCAATTCTATATATGTACTTTTTCCATGCTTCTGTCTTGTAATATAGCAATTATTATTTTTGATAACAGGTTGTTGGAAAAGACAATATCAATTCTCTCAAAGCAAGAAAGCTTATCACTTTGCAGTAATACTCCTTTGTTACTTTAGTTCGCTTGTTGTGTATTGAATTTCTTTTCTTTTGGTGTATTTCAGACAAATCCTTTTAAAATAAATGCTGCTGATATTTCACATTTAATGCTTGTGGTTTAGGACATGGAAGGGGTACTCTGTGAGAAAGGGTCCTAATTATGCTCCAAAAAGAAAGAAAGCAGCAACTGATTTGACCCGAGAAAATCTGCAGAGGTACAATTGTCGAAGAACTTATCCATGTTCAATCAATTTTCCACCTGATGATTAGCTATGATCTACACACGTGCTACAGAATTCCTTAAGCCATGCTTTTAATGATCATGAGAGTTTCCACTAAGAAATTCATCTGTCTTAATTGCCCAATCTACATGTGTATGTTTGTTTACTGCTTAGCTGAAAGCATTAAGTGCATTATCAAATGGGCTTCTCCTCAAAAGAGAAGTTGAACTTGTTTTTCTGAGGCTCCCAATTGGTGCAATATAGCATGAATGTTTAGGAAAATGATTATGACAGTATTTTCTTACCTCTTACCTTTATTAATGTTCAGTGATTTGGACAACTTGAACTGCTACAATTTTGGATGTTCATATTTTGAAAGAGGATTCACAAGATTTAATTTTTCTTTTCTATGTGCTGCCCAGTTGCTGGATTACTTATTGCACATAAAGTTGATTTGTTGACAAATTCATCTGGTTTTAGGGGCGATTGGAATGATTTAGAGTTTAAAGAATATAACTTCAGTGCCAAAGGTCCACCAGCTGAGTGTGGCCATCTCCACCCTCTCAACAAGGCAAGATTATGGCATTTCTTTATTTTGTTATGAAACTAACATTAAGCTGCTTTTGTGGAAGATTCTCCAACTTCAAAATTCAAAATAGAGAAAAAAAAATTCATCTGAATAATAATATGTTTCTTTAATTGACGTCAATGGCTTTGACTGCATCTTTTGTATGTTTTGCATGGCATGTGGATGGGAGCTTTAGCCTTCTATATGCTGATCATTGGCATATAACTTTCAGTTTTGGTAGAACTTATATATGTTGTGTCTCTTCTTAGGCTGCACTTTTTTACCAAGTACAGTCTCCTTTAATATTTTTATTTCCTGCAAATGTTTCATGTGATTATCTTTTTGGATTTCTCTTCTTTTAGGTGAAAGATCGTTTGAAGGAGATATTTCGTCTGATGAAGTGAGTCCTGCTCTAAAATTATCTGATTGTAATTTGCTTTGGATTATTTTAGTATCAAATTTTGACTCTCGGTCATGATTCCCACTGGTTTCAGCTTTGAAGAAATGCCTACAAATAGATATGTTGAGAGCAGGTAGCTGATCTTCCCATCCAATTTTGCATGACTATTGTACCATGTGCGTTTTATGAGCTTTGAAAGTGGAGTTCTGCTAATAGATTTCAGATATAAACCATGTTGGTAACACAATAATGACTTGTCTCTCTAGTTATGTATCTTCCTGAATATGTCAGAAGTGCTTATACAAGAAAACTTTGAGAACATCTCTATGAAATTTTGGTTACTTTGAAATGAGAAGATGCTTCATCATCTAACATTTGCTGAATAGTAAGTAGCTGAAATGATCAAGTTTATCAGCTTGTACAACCTATTTTGTCCTGGTTGAATAGAAAATCAATGATTCCTGGTCCTGAATGTCTCTGTTTTTCCCTTTTTTGGTGATCTCTACATTGTTGGCATTCTTTTTTATGTTCACATGTTTCTATTTCATGTGCAGCTTTTGGAACTTTGATGCACTGTTTCAGCCCCAACAACATCCTGCACGTGATTCACATGATACATTCTTCCTGCAAGGTCTCTTTAACTTGACTTGCTTAGTATATAGCTCATCCTCACCT
Source organism: Kandelia obovata (assembly GCA_021464305.1). Classification (NCBI taxonomy): domain Eukaryota; kingdom Viridiplantae; phylum Streptophyta; class Magnoliopsida; order Malpighiales; family Rhizophoraceae; genus Kandelia; species Kandelia obovata. The sequence continues at coordinate 13,245,277 of CM038472.1, read as the reverse complement.
TCTTTCCTTCTGACAGCTATTTGACATGTATCCTTTCAGTTCCTTCAACAACAAAGCAACTGCCTGAAGATTATGTTGAGCTGGTGAAGCAAGTCCATGAGTCTGGTGGCTATGGCTCAAGAGGGTATAGCTGTCACTTTCATCTCTTATTTCAATGCTTTGATAATTGTAACAACTGCTAGGCTATTAAATCACTCCTTTGCAAACAGATATGGATATGAGTGGAAAAGAGAGGAAGCAGACAAAAACCTTTTGCGAACTCACACTACTGCAATTTCCTCTCGGATGCTTTATGCATTAGCACAGGTTTTACTGAATTTGCAATCTACATATCTCTTCATAAGAAGTATATTTGAGTAGTGTCCAGAAATTTTATTTGATTATTTGATGTTAATGACATTATTTCTTGCTTCTATTGTTTGAGCTGGTTTTCCCTCCCAATGCTGCTTTAAGGCAAATATAAAAGAGACAGAAAACTGGTGGCATTAGCTACTTGAACTTTGTAAAAACAGATAAACAATTTTCTTTTCTAAGCATTTCCCATCTTATTTATCATTTTTATGGTCCTTCACAGCATGCAAAACAGCATCCTTTTTCCCCCAAAAGATACTTTTCAATAGATCGGGTCTTCAGAAATGAAGCAGTAGATCGCACCCATCTTGCAGAGTTTCACCAGATAGAAGGTATGTCAAAGATAGTGAAACATGTGCTCTAGTATTTAATGCTGCTTGTAGCAGGTTGTCCTATCATGAATCATTAAAACACAAAAGTAACCAGTTTTCAATTGCACTCTAATATGTGTTATTCCTTTTCTGGATGTCCCAATTGGATTGCATGTTCACAGGGCAGAAGGGCTAATGTTGTTAATGTGATTTATGTTTAACAAACGGTTTCCTGTTTCTGTTTCAGGTCTTGTCTGTGATCGAGGTCTTACTCTAAGTCACTTGATTGGAGTTCTAGAGGACTTCTTTTCACGTTTGGGTATAGAAGTTTCATCCTGCTGAAGTTTTGAATTTTGATTCAAATTCTGAATTTGTGACATGAGTCTGTTTGCATTTGACTGTGTCAATAAAGAATAAAGAGAACCTGTGTGCTGGAGGAGTTTGGCTTCTACCATGGGGGAAATCTGAGTTAGAAATTGGCACTATGTTTGCAGGAATGACCAAGCTGCGTTTCAAGCCTGCTTACAATCCCTATACTGAACCAAGCATGGAGATTTTCAGGTAGTAAATGATGGGTAGTTGTTATTTATTTGTAGACCATTGAACATTATGTAACTAGAAATTTGTTGCGTCCCATGTCCTCCAGTTATCATGAAGGATTTGGGAAGTGGGTGGAGATTGGAAATTCAGGCATGTTCAGGCCAGAAATGTTGCGACCTATGGGATTTCCAGAGGACGTTAGTGTTATTGCATGGGGCCTTTCACTAGAAAGGTAAGAAATCACAATTAATTAAATTTAAAAAATGTTTTGTTATTAAAATTTTATTGATGGTGACTGTTCCTGATATCGATTCTTTTACTGGTTCTGAGCCAGACCCACGATGATTCTCTACGGCATCGACAACATCCGAGATCTGTTTGGACACAAGGTACTGAGTGTAAGGCTGCATTTGTAATTTAGGCTCTCATTCTTGTTAATAATGGGATGTTGACTTGGGCACTTGCTGTTCATTTCAGGTGGATCTGAGTCTCATGAAGAGAAACCCACTATGTCTGATTGGAATTCGGTAGATTTGTGATTGTTTCTCATCTCCTTTACCCCGTTCCTTGTACAACAAGTTGGATGCGTTTATATCAAGAAAGCATAATGCAATTTGTGGCCGAGCAACTTGTGCGATCAAATGGAACAGCTGGAGTAGAATGTAAAAACACAAATCTACCTCTCGTCAAATGTTTTATACATTTTATACGGGCCACTATAAATGCTGCATTTTGGGATAGTCGATTCTCTGTGTGTGTGTGACTGCTTTTGCAACGTGTAGTACTTTTGTTAATTTCATGTTCTATGTGCTTCTTCATCGACGAAGGGTCATTGAGGTAAAGCTTTCGCATCAGGGGAAAAGAGGTGCTTCCTTCTTCTTTTGTTTTGACGACAAAAAGGAAAAAAGAACGTACAAAGGCGATATTTTTCAAACTTTTGATCACTTTCAGAAGAGGTGCCACCATATAAGAACATGCAAGCAACAGTCTATAATTGTTCAGTGTTTTTTATTAATTTTTTTTTGGTACATCAACCTTTTCTTAAGAGTTTGGTGGAAAAGCAAATGAAAACAAACAAGTTATCTCTTGAGGCCAGACAGGATGTTTATTATGAACATTAATTTTATAATTTACAATACTCAATATTAGTTGTGATTATTCATTGAATTGTTATAATATATAATCAATCATCGTAATATTAGGACATAATACTTCTTGTTGATGGTGTTGTAAGGACCTCATTCCAAAAAAGTTTGTGGCTGTCTAACATTTTCTTATTAAATTTCTTTTATCGCCTGTCGGTAATTCTGCTGAAAACCACAGGCTACTCGCCGAGATCATGAACTCCGCAAACCCGGTTCAACCTGAACGGCCCAAGCCCAAGGGCTCTGGCATGTGGTTCGATCCAGTCTCGAAGCCTTTTTCTTTTCTGCTCCTTCCCTAGCTTCTCTCGTTCGGAACCATTTTTTCGATTGTTCTTTTTCTTAGAAAAAAAAAATCTTTTTTATCTTAAAAACCGCCGAACTCGCCTCAGGTAAACCATTCTTGGTAATCACAGACAATCTCGTCTTTCCCAGTTATCGGAGGTCCGATCCGTTGAATCTGATCTTTTTCCGGGCGATTCTATTATTAGGTTGAGCCACCCGAAAATCGAAGATGATGACGTCACTGTGTAGAAGAGTAAACCTCAAAGAACTGGTTAACAATGTTCCTCTGCATATCGGTGCCAGTGGTACGCTATTTCTTCTTCCTTTCTACTGTATGGGTTCGGTTTCTGTAGCGGCAATTAAGGTTTTTATTTTTGTTGCGAGTTTTTTAGTTGCGGTAGATGTGTCGGGAGGAGGAGTGGGTTTAATATTCAGACGCTGGGCTACTAAAAAGACGGCGGGCTCCACCAAGAATGGACGCGACTCCAATCCCAAGTACCTTGGGGTCAAGAAATTTGGCGGAGAGGTAATTAAGTTTATAAAGATAGAAGCTTTTAATAAATATAAATGTTCAGGACATTTGACATATTGGCGAGAATAGACATCAAGAAAATAGAAGGAAAAGGGGTTGCATAAGGATTCTGTATTTGTTTTAAATTTTCTGTTCCATGTTTGATTCTGTTTTTTTTTTTTTTTTTGGTGGTTTGGGGTTGCCTCTGCTTGGATTGCAGAGAGTGATACCGGGAAACATCATTGTTCGGCAGCGGGGCACACATTTCCACCCCGGAAACTACGTTGGTATGGGGAAGGATCACACCCTGTTTGCCTTGAAGGAAGGCAAAGTCAAGTTTGAGCGGAAGAAATTGATCGGGCGCAAAGGGGAACGCCGGTGGGTGCACGTCGATCCCCTTGATGGCCATGTGCTTCACCCTGTCTATTCAGACGCCTCAATGCCGGAGCTGAAGACAACCGCATAGTTTCTCTCTCTTCATTGCTGTTACTTCTCGTTAGAGGGAATCAATAGCAAGTTTTGAGCTTCCAATTGGATTGTGGGAATTGATGGATTTGATTATTGACATGCTTTCTGTTAATAATAATCTGACTTTATCCTGTGTCTTGGCTTTTGAGAAAAGATCGATCCATTTGTTCTGTTTTACCCTAATCTCGAGCAGGATAATGATTGATGAGCTTCCAGGCCTCTCTGTTTTTCGGATGAATAATTTGTCATACAATAGTTAAAATTATAATCTTAAATTTCAAGTTAACAAGGAATGAAATTTCAACGTGGGTGGTGTATGTACAACCATAAATTGGCGATCTTTACATACACACAATGATATAGAGCTATGATTCGCTTTCAGAATCCCCACTTACAAGAATACCCACGTCACCCTCCTCAGTCTCAGGACGAGAAGCCGCTGTGATCTCCTCTTCAGGGTAGTGAGCTGCTAGACGGTTATGGGATGCACCATTCACAAAAGCGGATTCAAATTTTCGGCGCCTTTTCACAGCTGCCTCGACTTTCTCCGTAAATTCTTCATCACTGCAAGCCAACATGTACCGTAGTTTTAGATTGATCTGTTTCTCCACCAAAACCTTGTGCCTTGGAATTATTCGTCCGTCAACAGAATAGCTTAAGAATCTGCAAATAAGAGCCCGCAAGTCTTAAGCATCGAAAGTAGCAAGGAAGACAAGGAAAAGAAAGTAGTACAGGGCCAATTTAATTTTACAAGGGCTGTGCACCTTGGAAATTCAATAAGATCTTGCAGAGGCCGGATCATAATTTGCCTTAAGTACTTATACTTTGGGTGGAGAAGTTCTATATTGTATCGGAGGAGCATTGGAAAATCAGCAATCATCTCACCCAATTGTCGATGGCGTATGCCAAGTGATAAAAAATACTTGACATTAATCTCAAGCTTATTTACTATGCTGCAGCCCAAGAGCTCCGGTCCGAGAGCTATCACCTTCCCAATATTCCTCTCAGTAACTCCAGCCTTGGTCATCAAGAATATGATCTGCACGTTGTTTATACTTCAGCTATTGCTCTGCTGAATATTCAGTATAAGCTAGAGTAATTAAGGAATAGAGCAGACCACTGGCCGGATTTTCTTGTAAAGGCTGTATGTTAATACTGGAGGAAACTTTACAAGCATGTTGCCAATGGCATCATCCCGAATGCCTATATCCTGGAAAAACCGCACCTTTAAAACAAGAAAGAAAAGAAAAGTTATGTCAAAGCATAGTAGATAAACAATATCAACGAATGAATAGTTCAATTTATCCTTCAAAAACTCCCTGTGTCATGTATTCCAGAAGTTAAGGAAGAAAATGGGAAAAGAATATTCCACAGAGGCCAAAATCTAAATAAGGGTAAGAGTCTGACATGATTATAAATCTCCCTTTACATTGTGAATAAAAAAAAGTTGGCACATACACATGAAACAACTAATCTGTACCTTTGGCACTATGGTCTTCTCCAAATCAACACAGAAAACCATTGGTTTAATGACAAGCATTCTCTTCATACCATCTTGAGAAATACCAAGATAGTATAAATATTTTACAAGAGGTTTCCATCTTTCCTCAATGCTACAACCCATCAACTGTGGCCGGAAAGCCAGTAATCTCCCAACATCTTCAACACTTAGGCCAAACCCCTTCAGATAATTAACCTAGGAGAAAGGAATCAGCTTATTAGTATGGCTTTACAAATTGGTAGCAACAAGCCCTTTTAACAACAAAACATTGAGGCAATGCTTAATACTTCGGACTAGCTAATTATAGATGAGGCAACTTAAATTGGTTTTCAAAATCAAAATAAGACCTTAAATCATGCAAGATTGTAGACTACAGATGGGAGTCATTTACCTTTTGGTTCATCTCTTCCAAGGTAAAGTAGCCAAGAACTCTAGGGTAATCAAAAACCATTGTGCCAAAATCCTTCTCGGTCATGCCCATGTTTAAGAAGAATGCCACACGAGTTTTCACTTCTTCCATGGAATAAGATAATAATTGAGGACATCGACTCATTACATAACCCATCCAATCCCTCCTCACTCCATTGTTCTCTAAACACTCAACAATTTCTTCCAATCCCTCATTTCTGCGTTCCAAAATATTCTCCCCTGCCTTCATGAGTGCAGCCCCAAGAAAATCCCCCTTCACATGTATCGACTTCAGCCACTCAGCAAGACGTCTGATGGATTCCAGATTTCCTCTTGACATGCATATTAGCTTAGCAATCTTATTATATGACAGATGATTGTGCTTTAACCACCTAAAGAATTAGTAATCACAATCAACAGAATCCATGGTTATTTATTCGTTTCATTTCCTGCTTCTACATATAACTGCATCACAAATAATGCAAATCAAATTCCATTCAAGCAGTGAAAAAAGGACTGCAACATACATGTAGGATAGTATGGTTCTGAACCAGAGATCATAATCCAAGCAACCAACACTAAATTCAGATTCCATTCCATTCATCTATGACAGAGAAAAAAAAAATCTTGAAAAGTTCACAAATTTTGTCCCAAACCACGATCTGAAAATCAATAAGCCAAAAAATTAAAGCAAAAGATCAAACACCCAAATAACTAGTTACCAGCTCCATATCAATAAAACCAACCAAATTAACCAGCATTACAGTGATCCTCTAGTACCTGACAAGTGGGACAACCTTCAAATCATCAATTACAGTCCTAGCTCTTACATTGAAACTAGTAAACTCAAACTCCGGAAACCTCTTTAAAGCTGCGGCTTCAATCATGACAAAATCAAGAAAGTCTCCCAATTTATCGGCTAGATTGGTTGAGTACGTGATTCCAAACTTGCCCTTCATCATGGCCTGCTTGAAAATCTCTGACGTCACTTTCCTACGTATCTCAAGAGCTCTTATTACCATATCTTCATCCGCATCTTCTTTCTGTTCACTGTTGTTTTCACCCCCGAAAAGGGTGTGAAGGGGAGAATTTATGTTGGCTTTGGAAGCCATTTGTTGGGAAATTGCGCCTGGGAATTGGGGGATTCGCTTCTTGGTGATGAGGATCATTTCTTGAAGTTTTACTTTCTCTTCTTGTGGAATTGCGTCTAGTTGTGGAAGGGGTTCGGGCGGATGGCCTGGTTGCTTTAGGTGGTGGAGAAGAAGACCAGTGGATTTGGCGTTGTGAGTGCGGAGGATGGAGACATGACTAGTGGCCGCCACCGCGGCGACGGTGGATTTTTCAGGGTTTTGGTAATGTTGGGTGTTGTCGGCGTGCAAGAGACAGGAGGAGACGGTGGCGATGGGATTAGAGTGCCATTGGGCATGGCGGCGGTAGTGGCAGTGGATGTGAAGGGAGAGGTGGTGGTGCTGGGGACAAAACAGCATAATGCCGATGAGAGCCAGTGGATAAAATTGAAGTGGCGGACTTTGTATATAATAGAAAGGATTGGGCCAAAAATAAAAAACAAAAAAAAAATCAAAAAAGGAAAAAAGAAGAAAGGAATGGGAAAAAAAAATACGAAAAAATATATATATTATATATATATATATATATATATATTATAATTTTTTATTTATTTATTTATTACATTAATAGATTAGCTGCAGCTCTTAGATTAAGCCCTCTGGTTCTATCACTCGGATCATATCTTTACAATATTGTGCCAAATATATATATATATATATATATTTTTAGGTTCCTTTTATACGTTTGGCAACCAAAAATGGCGTTCTCCATTGTCTAGGGCTAACAGACGCGCGCGCGCGCGTGTGATGTCCAACAAGCGCCTAAAAATGGCAAGAGAGCAAAAGAATTTGGGATAATTTGGACCGTAAAACAATCAGTATAAACTTCTGTCCAGATTTTTTTTTTTCCACCAAATCTATCCCATCAGGAAGGGAGACCCTGATTCGAATGAAGAACACTTCACAATTACCCTTTACATTGCAAGAAAAAGACCACGAAGATGTATAAATTACACAAAGAAAAAAAAAAAGAATTTTTTTTAAAAAAAAAAAAAAGAAAAAAGAAAAAGGGTAGCTTGCCTCAACGATAAACAAGCTATCAAACCAATAAATGATCATAAGCGCCAGTGGCAACCCTTGTCTCTAATGTTTCGCTCCCACCTTCAAATGCTGCATGGAAACAAAAATCTTCAAAAACTTTGACGCTGATTTTCAAATGGTGAAGATGTTAACCTTTAAAACACCCAAATCATGTACAAAATGGTTTGGGACCTTGATCAAACATCAAAACCATGAACAGCCTTGACGGGGGCTACCACCAGCCCGCAGGCAATCGAATTGGAAGCCTGCTGCATTATTAGCAACAAATCATAAGCCAATCAATTTCTCTGCAAATCCTGATCTCATTTCTCAGTATCCTGTGCATCAGATGGTTCTGGGAAGATCTCCTTAGAATGCCGTCGACGAGAGGATGAATGGTCACCACCTCCGTTTTGACCGCTTCCCTGGGAATTCGAGGTTCCTGACTGTTTGAAACTACTTGCTCCTTCTAGCCGGGTACTAGAGGCCGCTGGAATGACCGTTACATCAGATGAACTCTGACGCCAACTACCGAATATAGCAGCATTCCAAGATCCTCTAGATGACATAGTTCTAAGCCTTGCGGAGCTGGAATTTTCTTCTCTGACAACCTTCAAGGGATTTTCCAAAGCCTTGAGGATGTATCTCATAAGGGGCCGCCTGGAAGGCTTCGGATTGAGGCAAGACCTGGCAACAATGGCCATAGCCCACACCTCCTCCAGTAGGTCTTCGTCAATGATAAGAGATGGATCGACAATTTTTGTCACAAGTTCCTTGTCGTATATGCTGATGTATGGTAGTGTCTTTTCTAACCACTCCTTCAGTTGGATGTCACTAGATGCACTAATGCCAAGCTTTCCTGTTACCAGCTCAAGCAACACTTTCCCAAAGCAGTAAACATCATAAGAGCATGTTGCTGTTGATGAACCTGGTCAAGTTCAATTAAAAAAGGAACAGGCATGAATTCTGCAGCAGATTTTTCTATAATCTACCGTGCCACATATCATATAGTTCCAGAGCACAGCTACATGGAAGAAAGCCTCAATCACAACAACAGCAAATCCTTGATCCCAAATTTAGTTGGGTTGGCTACATAAATTTTTTCTTGCACTCTGTTCTATTATAAACTGAGTTAGGTGAGAGATCTAATAAGCCTCAATCACAAATTGTTAAAAAAAATGATGTGTAAGATAAACTACAAGATATTTCCTGCTCAAACCCCGCAATATGATTCACGCAGATAAACTACCCATCTAATAGTTCATCACAAGCAATTTTGGCTAACAATTGACTTATGACAGTTGGCAATCCTAGCCTCAACCTAAACAATTTAAATGACCACTATACAGCACAAAGAAATTTAAGATTTGAGAAGAATATGAACCCAGCTATCCCTAATAAGCAGGCCAGTATATAGAAATGAGGGGAATTCTTATGAAAATCAATGTCAACTGTATCTACACGTACCAGAAGTGCCTTGATCCGAGGACCTGCACAGAATAAATATACACAGTATGATAACCTTGATTAAGCAAACTAAGAATAGAAAATTAATGCTCTACAAGATGTAAAGAACTAGCGTATAACAACAACCATTACAAAAGGAACCAGCAAGCAATTATAGTTGTAAATTCCAAAGCCATCAAATTCTTGTCTAATCTTGTACAAGATTTTTCATGAAAAAAATAGTGACTCTTAAGTTCTGCCTCAGGCATTTCGAACAATGGCCGCTGATCTGCCAAATTGAGGAACTGTAACCACTGACTGGCAGCATACAATGTGCAAGATTAATCTGAAAGTTCTTTTTAACCAGATTACAAGTTACAGCCACAAACATTTAACAATATAGAACTTATGCCTCACTGTATTCAAACAAACAAGGCTAGAACTGCTTATGTAGCATGGTTGCACCATAAAGGAAAACAGAGATCTACAAATTCTTATGCCTTATAGTGGTAGCAAGTTGCTATTATTTGTCAAATCTTCAACTTGCAACATCAGATAACTGCAAGAGCTTGGAAACATAAAAACAAAGTAAAAAACAACTGTGCTGCAACTTTTTGAGCACCTTAAGCTCTTTAATTTGTGTCGTCAAGCAAGTGATTGCTAAAACCAACTAATAAGAATAAACTAAAAGGTAAATCATAAGGAATTACCCACAATATATCGAGGTAAAAACAATAGCAGAGACATTATTGTTCTTAGAGAGGCAACTTCCTATATATTTGAAATAAAAAACAGAAGACTTACTGTTGCAACCGTAGCAACCTAGTAATCCTGCTTTGATGAGCATCCCCTTCTTGTGTACAGACTTCACTTAGGCTCCCCAGTCTTACTTCAAATTTATCATCAAGGAGTATACTGCTTGCTTGAACATCTCTTTGATGACCAAACCATTAAAAAAAAAAAAAAAAGCAGTTCAGTACTGGCTGCAGTAGAACAAAGCATTTAGCTTTATAAAATTTAACCCACGGTTGATGCAGGGCAGATGTGCTCCTTACCAGTTAGCTATGTCACATAAATTAATTTGGGCATTGGGTATTGTACATAATCAGCTTATGAATTATTCTACGCCTTGATCAATGATTGTCTGTTCATATCTCAGCTTTAATTAATGTCACTCAAAAGGAATATGTTATGCCCATAACTAACACTCATTGTACCTATTGTGTGGATACTCACCTGAGTAGACTGGATAATACATCTAATTTGTTAAACAGGATCGTCTCTGCTGGTTACTCTCAAAGTCATACCCAAATCACTGTGAGAACTAATGCTCAAGCTTCTGCATGACTAATTCTAACTTAATGTCAACTTCATCAATAAGACTCCCAACGGCAGTAAACCAGGGTTTGTATTTCCAAGAATTTTGAACATACAGTGCTGATTGAAAGTAATTTAACAAAACAGAAATGCTCCATTAAGTCAATATGCTCCTCAATAACAAGCACTGATAAGCAGATGACAAGCTAAACTACTGCTGGCATTATGAATTCCAGTAGATACTGGAATTTACTAACTGAGTATTGAGTAGCTTTAGTATATGGCATAAAATAGTGGAGGCCTGGTTTATTTGAGAATAGTTGATTCAATGGAAAAAGTAAGAAGCTACGAGAAAGTGCCATTGCAGAACAGAAAGATAATGACATGCATGGAAAAGGAAGGAAGCATAACAGTCAGCAAGCTTTTCAAGTACCTATGCACGACGGGTGGTGTACATTCATGATGCAGATAAGATAGACCTTCTGCAGCCCCTATTGCAATTTTCATTCTCGTGATCCAATCTAATGACTGCAAACTATCATCTTCAGAACTACCTTTCTTATACAACGAACTTGATAGATCCCTATTAGGCATATATTTGTATATGAGGAACTTCTCATGTTCATTCTCTAAGCAGTGTCCCAAGAGGGGAACCAGTCTGGAATGTGAAATCTTACTGAAAAAATCCAATTCTATAAGGTACGCTTCCTTCTTAACAGACTGCAAGTCAACCTTTTTTATGACAACAGGGATCCCACTTTCCAAGATACCACTTAAGAGATCCCCGGAATGGCCATGTTTGATGAGATTCACATCACTGAAGTCACCAGTGGCCTGGAGGAGCTGCTGATATGAGAATGTATCTCCCAGGCTTGAAAAGTTCAGTGATGGCCCTGGAGGTGGTGGAACACTCTGAGCAGGTACAGGTCCAACACCATCCTCTCTCTGACTTGTACTTCCCTGCTTGCGGATGCAACAGAACAGCACTACTACCAAAAGCAAGATAAGCCCAACTCCTCCCAGAACACTTGCCAATATGATGACCATTCGGTTGCTCTTCCCTCCAGTTTCTTTTCTGGTCTCTGTCGAGTTTGGGAGTCCAAAATTGTCAAAATTCAGGCCCCTTGCAGCATAAAAAGATGCACATTCAAGCAAACTCCTCTGATTTGATACATTTTGAAGACAATTGCTCGCAAAAGATGCATTATTATTCAAATAATCTGAAATCCTGCCTTCAAAATAATTACCGGAGATATCAGTGAAATTGAACCTGCGTAGTATTGGCTTGAGACTTCCATAAAACGAGTTGTAGGACATATTCAGTTGTGCAGTTGTGGCATTAGCATTCAAGCCTGCATCTGGCAGCAAGCCAGTGAAATTGTTGCTGGAGATATCAAGAAACTGCAATCCAGGCAAGGACCACAGCGCATCGGGAACCGCACCAGTAAAATCATTGTGCTTTAAGACCACAACTTGCATCTGACTTGGAGCAGAGAATAAATTGACTGGCAAAGACCCACCAAGAATATTGTTCCCGATCAGCATTCTCCTCAAATTCCTCAGCCCACTCAACTCTGCCGGTACTGAACCAGACAATGAATTGAAGCTGAGATCAAGGTCAACTAAGTTACTAAGGTTCCCAAGCTGGGCAGGCAGCGGAGAAGACAAACTATTATTCGAAAAATTTAGATACTGGAGCTTCACAAGAGACCCAATGCCAGTTGGAATCGACCCAGATAAGAAGTTGGAAGAAATATCAAGAGTTGTCAAATCTACAAGTGATGAAAACGAATCAGGAATAGATCCAGTAAGCGAATTCTGAGAGAGATCAAGAACAGAAAGCCCCACAAGCTGACCCAAACTCGAGGGAATTATACCCGTCAAGCTATTATCAGATAGCAAAAGACTAGTTAAATTACTCAAATTCCCTAAACTCTCAGGAATAGCATTGCGAATAGAACAGGAACGAAGATCAAGCACTTGGAGGGACGCAAGGCTTTGACCAAACAATTCAGGGACGGGGCCAGGAAGCAAGAAACTTGAGGCGTTAAAGTAATTGAGGTGGGTAAGATTGGCCAGGGAATCAACAGAAAATTGCGGGTTCTGCGAGCCAAGCCTCGTTCTTCGGAAACCAGATATGTTAATCCCGATAACACTGCCGTTCCGACATTGAATACCCCGCCAAATTGAGCAAGGGTCGGCTTTCAAAGGCCATTCCCTGGCTCTTAGCCCCAAGGTGGATCTGAGTCGCAGCAAGGCCACCCGCTCAATGCGCGAACTCAGTCTTTCCACCTGCTCAAACGTGGGCTCTAACCATAACAGGCATAGCACAAAAGTGAGCGCAACAACTTTGCTTCTCTGGTCCACCATGACTTATGGGTACTGAATCTTTGTTGCATATACTCTGTTTCTTCTCCTATTAACCATTTCTCTCATGAAAAGATTGATGCTCTCTCTCTCTCTTTCTCTCTAGGAACAAAGAAAAACAAAAAAGGAACCAACTTTTACCCACAAAAAAAAAAGCTTTGATTCTATTCTCTTCCTTCAGTTGTTGGTCACCAAAACCTCTCTCTCTCTCTCTCTCTCTCTCTCTCTAATCTTTCACTCAATCCCAGTTTCTCACTTAATATGGAAATATCATAAATATATTTAAAGCATGGAGACAGAGAGGAAGAGGGAAAGAACCAAGTGAGTGGCAAAATTAAAACATGGAATGAAAAAGGGAGGGCCCTGCAATGGGGCTTCCTTTTATTAAGCGCTGACAATTCATAGAGCCAGAGAGTAATGGCGCCTACTGGCTCAGTTGCCAAAAGAAAAGAAAGGAGGCACGAGCCACCGGGGCGCGGGGTCGTGGTTTGGGGCGAGACGTATCTCTGGACTTGTGGGCCGGGTGGCTCAGTGTTAGTGGTCGGACCCTGAACCCATGCCCGCCGGTCTCGGATGGGTTTGACTTCCGGGTGTTCCGCTCCTGCCAGCTAAGCTCCAAATTACTCTTCAGGACACTCCCCCCAATATTATACATTTACTTGCTGTGTGTGCAAGCATATATTAAATTGCATATATGAAAATATTTTAGAGGTTGATGATAACAATCGATGCTCCACACGTTGGTATGAGCCCCCAAATGGGTGAATGGAAAGAATATATTTAGGACTACCAACTGGCAATTTCAATCCAATTCATTTAATTTTATAGATTTTATACTTATATATTTGAAGAGTGTGAGAATTTCATTAAATTCTGAGAACCATAAAAATTATCCCATGACTCTCTTGTGGGGAAAGCCACTCCAAAACGATTCCATCAGGCAAGTGTTTTTGTTTAGTTTTATATTTACTCTTTTTTGTCTTGGTGTGGAGAAGAGGCAACAAGGGCTGATTTTTCCTTCTTGTACTTTTAAGGCAAGTTATTAAAGAGGCTTCGCGGTAGTTGACTGGGACAATAAAAAAACGAAAGAGGAAATCCAAAGTTATTGCGGAAATAGTTTTTTTTTTTAATTATTATTATTATTATTATTGGGAAAAAGGAAATAGTTTTCTGAAAAGAGGAAAATATTTCCCTGAAATTTTCCTTTCTCTTCCTAAATTTTTTGGGTAAATAATAAAAAGAAAAGAGTGCCTAGGCGAATTTGCCCATCTTTAGGTTTGACAGCTTTTTCATGCTTAATTAGATAAATGTATGATGGTATTATTATTTTTACCATTAGCATGTTGCCACATTTATCAAGATATATAATTGTTACAGGAAAATATCAAAAAAAAAAAACTCAGTTTTCACTTATTTATTGTTAATAAATGAGATACAATAGGCTTACATCTTTTACATTTATTATGTCAAACTTATATATTTTTATTTTTATTTTTTTCAAGTCAGCATTGGCAGAAGGTGAGCGGTTGGCTGGCATGTTGGGAGAAGTGCACTGATAATGTACGTTAGGATATTTACCACTGTAAGAGAAAATGAGTATGATTTAACTTGTAAGGAATGGCTTATGGATGTGAATTTCAATACTCATAGAGATTAACAAATCTATTATGCTCGTGATTTATAACAATTAAAAGAAAAACAAAAAAAGATTGTATTAATAATATTTCCTCGTATAGTTACTGTTTGAGCTGGCTTTCCACCCAAGGTAAAATTGTTCTGTTTTGGCTGTGGTGCTTTACTTCAAACGGCTATTTCCCCTCCCCTACGGCTTCGGTCCAACCTCCCAAGTCGGAGCCTTTGGATTGTTTGGTAAGGGCAAAAATTATATATATATTGTTTTTATTAAGTTATAATTAAAAGTGGTTGCGTGAACAATGAAGAAAACAAAAGGCCGGCCACCGGCGCGTTAGTTATTTTTGTCCCTCCCTTTAGTCGCACTCTGGCAGCTGCCGAACCTTGCTTCGAGTCAAAAAGGTTTGTTTTCGTTGCTAGCTAGATGCCCCGTCTCTAAACGTAAAGAGCTGCCAAAGTAATGAGCGAACGTTCTTGAGTTTCTAAGGTGAACGAGACTCGCCGTTCATGTAACTATGTAATCAACAAAAAGTAAAATTGTAACAATTGGTTTAGATTTCATAAAAATTTTAGATGTGATCTATAATCATGCTAGCGAACCAAATTTAATGCTTGTTTCCAAACACTTTTAATTGGAAATGGTTGTTAGTGCTGCACTTGTCACTTGCAACTACAACAATTTCCACGCAGGCCTTGTTTTTAAACTGAGTGATGCAAATTGAAGTACTTTTTTATTATTATTGTGAGAAGAAATTGAAGTAGGTATTTTTAATGTGATAAAGGTGGTGAAGGTACGCGTTATAAAGAAGTGTTGACTATAATTATAGAGTTGTTCTTTTGTTCACGCATTTGATTGTCTGGTCTCTCCAGCTTTACCCGCTCACAAAATGGGCGTTTGAAAAGAAAGTTTCCGAACTTGCATTAAACTTAAATGATGATCTGACCTGATTAAAGATACTCATATTTTCCTGGTTCACTTTGCAAGGTTCTATTAAAAAGGAAAAGAAAAGAATTAACAATGATTCCGGGGAAAAAAGAAAAAAAAAAAAAGACAACTCCATCTCTATCACTATTTTGTAGTGGCTGCTATAGCCTATGCTCTCGCATTCTCATTTCTAATGAACTAAACTCGTACAATTTATGGTAAACCAATAATAATAATAATAATAATAATAATAAGGAGCTGAGCACAATCCTTTAAAATATGTTTTTCTTTTCATTGCATTATAGTCAAGGCCTGTATTACACTAAATTATGCACCACTAAATTTAATCTACCTCCCAGCAATATGTTAGTACCCTAATTAAGAAGTATATTTCTCACAGTTTCGCTTTTGTCATTACATTGGTTATCATTGCAAGCTACGACCAAAAAAAAAGAGATCAGAGAGATAAGTTTAGCGAAAAGAAAAGTTGGGAATTCCAATTTTCAATCTGAAAAGTCGGATTCATTGTATGAATATTTCCCTTCTTTTCCCTCTTCGCCGTCTTGCGATGGATTTATACCTCTTGCACGAATATTAAACGACATTAGACTAATTTATTTTCGTACGGCCTGTTCATAAACGTGTTTATTCATAATCGCTATTTGTGGCTGTGTTACTAGTTCTTTTTTTTTTTTTTTCTGTTAGTACAAGTCTCATTTCACCAGAGAGAGAGAGAGGTCGCAGAAAAATGTAGACTCTTTTCCCACCTAGGAAAAATCAGTTCGGGGACTCATATCTACCCTTTGATGGGTATGCCTGGAAGAAAAGGACACGAGTTTTTGTACTTTTCACAAAGACTTAGTTGCAAAGAATAGGATGTCATCCCATAAATGTTTGAAAACAACAACGAGAGTTGCCGCCGATCGAAGGCTTGGTTGAGTCCAAGTTAGGGAAGTTTTGGATGACATAACTTCTTGCAAATTTCTACGTAAAAAACAAACGCCGAAAATCCTATAGCAAAAACCCCCTCGTTGAAATATTGAAATATAGAGAATATAATTGCAAAAAATTTAAAAGCACTTCAATAGGGGGGTGGTCCAAAGGGCACTTGTCTCTCCGGGTCACAAGCTTTACATCGTCACGGGGGCAGCATATCAGGCATGAAAATGATTGAATTAGACGAACTTGTGCCGTTTCTCGCATGTAAAAGAAAAGGGGGGAGATGGGAAAAGAAGAAATTTAGCGCATACAAGACAAACGGCCATTCTCAAGATCCCGATCCATCAAATCCCCATAACTGCGAATTAAAATGTGTACGGATATCCCTTAAGAATACATCTTTAATGATCCCGGTCCTGAATCTTCATCTTAAAGGCTTTATAGCCCTTTTTGCAGGGTCGTGTCTGCGTTGGTTAAGTACAATAAAATTTCCATTTTCTTTTTTTCTTTTCTTTTTTTTTTTAAAAAAAAATATAAAAAGTACAATAAATTTGCTTAAACCATGATTCATTGCAAAGAATTTTGTTTAGGGCCACTAAGGGTCTATAGATTAAGCTATAAGTCACCCAACGGAAAATCTCTTTATTTATTTATTTTTTATCAATTTTATGCTGTGCAAGCCTTCGTTTCAATTATTATTTTTCATAATTTCATGTCATAATTCATCGATTTATATCATTTTTAAATAATAAATTTATATATTAAACGTTATATTTTAATTTTAATTTTATAATTTATAATTTTTTATTTATATATTACTTTTTCATTTATTTATTTAGTAGTTGGGTCATCTTTTCATTTAAACTCTCTCTTGTATAGAGGTCAACAAATGTGTCCGTCACAACGCAAAGGTTCATGCAATTTACACCATGCTCATATGATACCTGATGTGCCATAGTCGAAACCAATTGTTTGAAGTCGAGTGACACCTTCTTCGTGGCTCTTGACGACTTGTCCAAATCATCAAGTCAATTAATCACCCCTTGCCTTAATTACAAGTTTACGACTCTGCATTTTTTGTTTTCTCTCTCTTGTCACTTGTTGGCTCCACGTCATTGTCTGTATAATCCCTTTCACACGGACATTTAGCAAATATACATACATATAAATAAAATGGCTCAACTAATTGATGATGTTTTTTAAATGGTCAATTTAAATAAATATAATTAATTTGTATATTATATTATATATATCTAGATATCATTTTATATTATATGTAAAATAGTAACACAGTATACAATATTTTGTATATAATATAAAAATTAATTGTGTTTATTTAAATTTATTATTTTTTAATTTACTTAAAATTTTACTAGTAAATTAAATGCATGTATGACATATCATAAATTTAAACGGTATTTTTATGCATTATTCATAAAGTTTAATTGTATTTTCAAGTTTCATAACTAATGGAACCTTTTCTGGCAGGGTTTGCAGTACAGGCTATTGAGTAGCTTTGCCATTTCCCTTCTTCAAGGCCATTTTTACTGGACATTCAATTATGTTCTCCCTAGGGCAATCAAAACGAGTTTAACAAACAGCACCCAAATTGTGTTGATATCGCGGGGATGTAGACTCGTAGACTTAGGTAATTGGTTGATTTTTATATGATTGCGATGAGGGAGTGCGGCCACATGTGAAAGGTCCGGTTTTAATGAGTTAGTCAAAATCCAAAGCGTGCAGCAGAGTACGAGCATCCTATGACATTTGAATATTAGATTCCAGTAAGGACATCTCACGTCCCACCAAATTAAAGATGTCCAGCATATAAAAATTACCAGCATAAAATTACTTCCTACCAGGAAGAATTTAAGGTAATTTTTTTAATTTAAAAAATTATTCTGTAATTATAAATAATAAAATAAGTTTAATTTTTTTAAAAAATATAGTCATGATAAAAGGCACCCAGCTAACTTCCACCAAGTAAGCTAAACTGCAAAAATAATCTCGAATGTTATTAATTTTAAATAGTTTTAACACAACATTTTTATTTTTTGGTGTAGGTGGGTATAGTTATTTTGTTTTATTATTAAATGATGCTTTCATAAATTTTATATTTATTCGTATTTATTAGATTTAAATTCAATATTTTTAATTAATAATTAAAATATAATATTATGAATAAATCATGAAGCAATCATATCACAACTATATGTGTATTTTTAGGCTTTCATTATTAAATTTGAAATCGTTGCTAATCATGATTTCTACAAAGTAGCCGTTAGTGCTTAGCAGGCATATTGTGCGTCCCTCAAGGTGTCATGGACGCAGGAGAAGGTGGAGATATTGGACAGCGAAGGAAAGTGAGGTTTTTTTTTTCTTCCTTCCCGTACGCAAATAATTTAAGCACCTAACACAGAGAGGAAATTTGGAGAAAATAGGACTCCCAACCCCTCCTTAATCAGAGGGTCGAATATCCATTTGGTCTAATTATTTTTTTTATTTATACTTTTTAAAATTTAAATCTAAAATTATGAGAGGGATGTGAGAAGTCTTACAATATATATATATATATATTCAATTATGTGAAAAATATATATTTAAAGAGTACAAAAATAGTAAAGTAACATAAACAAAACGTCTAAAAAATTCAATAATTTCAGTAGTTAAGAAGCAGGTAAAAGAAAAAAAATGTTCATTTTCTATTTTATTATTTTTAAAAAAATTATATTTAAATTATTTTTAATTTAATATCTAGTAAATATAAAAATTAATGATTAAAATAATAATTAATTATAACTGATTAATATTAATAAAATAATAATTATTATAACAATTAATTTCTTAACAAATAAAAATAATAATCTAATAAACACAATTTTAAAGATTATTTAGTTGTATTCATATAAAATTATATTTAGATTATTTATATATGCGTAAGGTTTTTTTTTTAATTTTTTTTATTTTTACAAAATAAAATACAAAAAGTCTCTTATAAATTTATAAAATAAAATTTTTAATTTTAATATAAAATTAGATTTTTCTATAATATTTTTATTTTCATTTTTTTTTTAAATGGTGTCCACCGGATCTTCTTTTACACACATGACATGAGAATCTTATGGATGCCGGAGTGAGAGAGTTTCTACTTTCGACTAATATTATGTGTCACCGTCACTCGTTTTCAGGAATCTACGGTAGAATTGAATCTAGGGTACTTAGCTTTATTTATAGCCGTAGCTAAAATGTAATAATGAGGACGCGCAGTTTGAACACATTCTGTTGAGTACATAAAATTTCAAATTGATACAATACAATGAATTGATTTAACTTATAATATTTACGGAGTTTCACTGACAAATACAATCCTTGCATAAGTTAAGAAGAATGCAGGGCATTCAATTAGTTGTATGATAAACGGTTACACTTCAGCAATCAATATATGAGCAGTAAAGCCGTTTGATAAAAAAATTGTGAACATTACTAGCTAGCTTAACCAGAAAAATTAATGGGGGCATGTGCGGGTCAGTTGGAAGCATGTGCATTGCAATGAAACCAACTGAATCTCTATAGGCTGTAAACCAATTCACCTTTTTTTTCTTTTCTTTTGTTCTTTGAGAAGTTCATTGGTATTACAAAATAGATGCAGCCTTCTTGTTTTTCGTAATTTCTCGGACATCCCATGTTAAAATTCCTCGCTACAAACATTTATATATTTTTTTTAAAAAAATAAATTATATATGCAGATCACCATCGCGGACGGGGTGGGAAATCAACACCTGGCTTATATATATCCAGACCCTAAAGCAACAAAAACCAAATGTCAACGTGTTTGGCCTCGCTTTGACGATTATAAAAGCAAAGATACTGAATACAATAATCTTGTAAGATACGTATCATTTCAATAATTGAGGAAATGATCGAAATCCGCGTACCAGGCGTCTAGAGTTGGCTTGTTTCGGTAATATAACATCTTTTATCAACAAGAAATAAGTATCGTATATTTTCAATCAACAGCACCGCTATACCCAGGTTTCTTTTTTTCCTACTTGAAGGAAAAATTACGGTTTAGCAGTGATTTATAAGCCAAGATAAAACGTGAGTGTTTGTCAAGCTTCTATGATTGTGTTGTGAACCACAATCTTCAGACATAGGTGAAGTGAAGTTTGAAGGAGGTCTATGTTGATGGCATTAAGCGAGAAGAAACAAATGGAGACCAGTTTTTGTTTTCAAATTTGGCGAAGAATAAACCCAATCTCCCTTTAGTTTCCCCCAATAATCTTCAAATAATTTAATTTTTCAATATACTACTAAAATTTTTATTATTCACACTTTTTTAACTCAAGTAAATTGAACTTTTCCTTAAATCATGAATTTTATCTGATGATTTAAGCTTTTAAATGGGCAACCGATAGAAAATTTATGTAAACTAAACTGTTGCTCCGCATATTATTGAACTTTCTCTCCGGTCTAAAAAAGCCAAAAAAAAAAAAAAAAAAAAAAAAAAAAGAACGCTGAAATTCTAAATAGTCGGTCACACATTGTCGGCCAAAGCTTAGAAAAAGACAACACTGGAAGGACATACAACGATGCGCGGAGACGAATGGAGGAATGGATGGAGGCGATGACATATTCAAATTAATCATCATCCGAAAGTCTTCAATCCAAGAAGTCGCTTACCGAACTGGGTCTAATATTGCCCAAATTCGGATACATAAAAATCCCCAAACAAGAAAGTTTGCTTGCAAAGTACAGTAGCAAATATGACCTAGCAATACAGCAACGGAACTGTTGACAACGAATGAATGAAGAAAATGGCGGCACGGCACCCTTTTCGGCGGAGATTGAAAAGAACATGAGCCAATAACAAAAAGGTTAGTCGCATGATTACTAGTCAACCATTTGATTAATCAAGGACACTGCAAAAGCTCTTTACTTTGAATCAGTCAGAAATACAGCAGCAAAAATGGATTAGTAATTTGACCATGAAAATCCAATATTTAAACGCAACAAGCACGCCTACCGGTTGTCATGAAAATGACCCAGCCCATTCTTCGGTAAAAGTTTGGCAGACAATGAGGTCAGGGTTGGCGGAGTGCAGAGGCAGCCGCAGGCCCAGCGTTGGCCTGCCCCCATTGGGGCCTATTTTAACAAGTATGTTGCCCATCTGCTATGGACTTTCTTGGTGCCAAGCAATCAGTTAATTGGACAACTAGTTTCGGCAAGGATACCCCAACCAGGTTGTGGATATGGGTCCGAGTCCAGTCAAGCCATGCCGGGCCTAAAGTGTGCTCCTCCGCTAATTAATCAACTCTCGGTCCAAACTTGACCCCAAGCGAGAGCATTAAAGTGCCCGAGGATTTCTCTTTTACAAAAATTATTTCGCTTATTTTCATGTATAATAAGTATAAAGAAAATCTTTTCTTTTTTTAAGTATAATAAGCAAATGTAAGGCATATAATTTATAAATAATAGTAAACGCACACAAGGCCACACACCCTGTCATTGCCATAAACGCTATTTTGAGTTACATTTTACTTGATTTGTATAAACGCTATCATTAAAGTAATAAATTTAATGTATATATTTAACATCATTTTTTATAATCATAAAAATATAAATTTTACTTTAATAGTATTATATTCTTTTTTATAATTAAATATATTGAGTTTAATTTTTTTATTAGAGTTAATTAAAAAATAATATATATATATCACATTAATTATTAAAAAAAATCATCACATAATTTAAAGTTCATAATAATTTTCTCTATTTTTTCTTACATGCAAATTTTGTTCCATATTAACAACATTTATTTCATTTACTACATATTTAGTAATTAATGATATATTTTATTTACATTAATAAATTAAATTATTACTAAAAAAATATATTATGTACGTGATATTATATCTTTAAAATTTTAAAGAGAAATTAATTTTATATTGTATTCATTTATCCATGCACATAAAAAAGTTAATTTTTTTTATCATAATAAATAAATTATTTAATAATTAAACTAATATTATCATATGATTATATATGATATAGTCAAAATATAGATCATTAATTCAAATTTCATATATCTACTGTGATAAAAAAAATTTAATCAGGTTAAGCATGAAAAATTTAATCTATAATTTTTAATGATTAAAAATTTATAATTAAAATTTTATACTAATATAATATATAAATTTATTGAATAAATTAATTGTATCTCGAACCAGAAAAATATTTATTTATTAGTTTTTATATTTTACGTATTCCTTTAAATAAAAAAAAAACAGAGAGAAAATATCTGAACGGACGTCACGGGCAGTATTTTAATATAGGGTACAATCGTCTTTTCTCCTATAAGATATTTTCAGGGGCAATAAATATCAGTCGCTTTTTCCGTGTCTATCCGCCATATGGTCAGCAGGCGAGCAAGAGTGGACCCCACCTCAACCCGCGTCACCATTCTTGTTAACCACTGTTTGTCACGCTAGAAAAGGCCAGAATCAAGGGCAACTTTTTATATTCGAAGATTCTCGCGCTTGCCCTGGCTATGAGGATCCTCAGAATAGTGAAAAATGCGTCGTTTGAAAAATGTTTTATATATATATATATATAATTGAATAAAAAAATACATTAAATATTTAAAAAATTAAGAAAATTTATCATAAAACTTATTTTTATTAAAATAAATAGTATTTTTAATAATTAATTAATTAATTGTATTGATAAAAAATTATTTATCTTAATAAAAATAAATATTTTATAACAAATTAAATATTATATTTTTCTTAACATTTAGTATTACTCTAATAAAAAAATAATTTTATCTCTTAAAAAGTCTTCAATTCAAAATTAATACATGCTTAATCTATTTTTTGACCTCACTGATAAATTTTATTCTTTTTCTTCCGAAAAATTATTCTGAGATGATAAAGAATGACACATCCGTACTTGTTAAGGAAAACAAAAAAAGGAAAACAAAAACAAAAACAAAAAAGGATACATGTCAGTTGACTTATGAAAACTTTTGTATTTATCTTTGATTTTAAAAAATATAATTATGCCTCGTAAAATTGATATTATGTGAAATCGTTATAACATTGTGCAGGATAGAAAATTTGAGATAAAAAACTTTTAGGCTTCATCTCAATGCGCCAAAATAGTTCATATTATCCAACTCTATCTTTTTTTTTTTTTTTTTGGGTTGATAAATGATTCGCTAAAAATTTATCAGCTAATGATAAAGACCATCATCATCATTATCATTATTATTATTATTTACTATTAAAAATTTTAATAATATTTAATCAACTAACGTAATTTTTAATTTTTATTTTTGTTAGCGGAAATCACACTAACGTAATTACGATGGGCCAATTAATATTTTCCATTTCTTCCCAATGGAGACAAAACAGAAAATAAAAGAGCCTTGCAATTTTCCATGAACCCACCTTAAATGACCAAACTAACCCTTGTTAACTCCTAAAAGCGTTATCACGCTTCTATAAAAGCGTGGGTTCAAGAGCAATGCGTTGCTCATTCCTTCTAATCTTTTTCTTTAGCGAAACTACCTGTGCATTGTCCTTGACCTATTAGGGTTTGCCTATGGCGTCCGCCGAAGTCGAGTACCGTTGCTTTGTAGGCGGCCTTGCCTGGGCCACCACCGACGAAACTCTCCTTGAGGCCTTTAGCGCCTATGGCGATATCCTTGAATCGAAGGTCCGTTTGTCGACTTTATGTCGCGTAGATCGGATCTGACCCGACCCGAAGCGGCCATGTCGATCCAAGATCTTTGATCTGTTTGTGTTACTATTATCTCTGTGTTACTACTGTTCTCTTTTATGTTACTAACCTCAAATCGGTACGTTCATTTTCATCCTCTGGGCGAAGAACGGTCGATTTTATTTTTTTGATTTTATTTTTGAGGGAGAGTCTGGCTTGGGATGTGTAGATTTGATAGGATCTGATTGATTTGTCTGCAGATTATCAATGATCGGGAGACTGGAAGGTCTCGCGGCTTTGGATTCGTAACATTCAACAACGAGAAGTCGATGAGGGATGCTATTGAGGGGATGAACGGCCAGAATCTTGATGGTCGCAATATCACTGTCAACGAAGCTCAGTCCCGTGGAAGCGGCGGCGGCGGTTTCAGCCGTGGGGGCGGTGGCGGAGGTTTTGGTGGTAACCGCCGAGATGGAGGAGGTCGCGGAGGTTATAACCGCAACGGTGGTGGATATGGTGGCGGCGGCGGCTATGGCGGTGGGCGTGACCGTGGCTATGGTGATGGTGGATCTCGTTATTCCAGGGGCGGAGGTGCGTCTGATGGTAACTGGAGGAGTTAGTCCGTGGGGTGGTATTTGGTCGTGGGTGTGGGCTTGGTTGGACTAGTTAGGTTGGTCCTTGTTTGTTTCTGTTATGATATTTGGTTCCGATTCTGTTCCGTGTCCTTGTACTGCATTTTTGACCGATGGTTACTTGTGATGGTTATGTACCTTTTCTTGTAAAAGGCAAATTAGCAAAAAAAAAAGAAAAAAAAAAGAATGGAATGTTTCGGTTTGATGTGACTTCTGGACTCATTTTTTATCTTTTTGGAAGCTTTGAATGCTAGAGATAATTAAATCAGTTAATTGATTTTTGTAGTCTTTCTTTCCTCCGTTCTATTTTGGGTCAACAGGGAGGGAGAAACCCAGAGATAAGAACAGCTAAAGTGTAAAGTTTAAATTATAAGGTTGAGTTACAAAAAACTTGCAAGCCATGCTATCCTTGTAATCTCCAGATAGTTCCACTAGCACTTGTTCTTCTGGGATTCCCTTAAGATGCTCTGTTCAGGCAGGACAGGGAGGTGTGCACTATCTTTTGATTACCCTCCGTCAACCTAAGAGTAATAAACATCTGTGTCACCTGGCAACACCTAAACCTATTTTTCTAAGCACTCTCGACCTGCCACGTTAAACAATTAACCAATAACTGTGCTACCAATTTAGATTCCCATAAGATGCTCTGTTTACCCAGGACAGGGCGTAATGCGTCAGAGAGAGAATGAATAAAGGTGCCCCCTGAAATAGTCTAATTTAGAAAAGATGACTATTTAATTTAGGTGCAAGGCAGTGGTGACTGGTGGAGGTGGAAGAAGAGGATAAAAGGAAGCCCTGTCTGTGGAGGCCACACTGCTAAAATTGAGGTAACTTTTTATTTTTGTTTTCTCGGGGTGTGGGAGGAATACTTGGGAAGTGAACGAGTATGAGAGCCTATATGAAAAGCCTGATTTGAAGTTACCAAGCCCAAAATGACAGCTGGCCCTGGAGGCTCAAAATATTTAATAAAAGCCCAAACTGGCAGGTGGCCGTGGAGGCTGGAAATATCGATATGTGGATTTTAGAGGTCGGCAGAAAGAAAGGTATCCAGTTTATTGTGGGTGTTATCCGTTGTGTTTAGAGGGCATATTGTCTTGGACTCTGGATCCATAACTCTTGGGTCACAATTCCCACATGGATAAGAAATGAGAACACAAAGACCCATGTCTCTAACCCAAAAATGGATGGCAAGGCCCATATGCTGAGAGAAATTTAACAGTAACTCTCAACTTTATCTACTTACGCATGTTGCTCGAAATGTGTGAATAGTAAGTCTAACCCATCCTTTTTCTATTTTATAGTAGAGAGGAGAGCTGCATGTGAGACTACTAGTACGAATTATTTGCATCGAGGACGGTGGATATTGTTTTTTTTGTTTTTTTTTTTTTTTAAATGTCGAGGACTTGACTGATGAGGATTGCGACTTGCTAGCAATTAATTACTGATGTTTTTTTCAATAAAAGTTTTCAATTTCTTTCACCTTTTCATTTGACGTGGAGATTATTGCAATGGTCCAGTGGTTCGAAGAAGTATTAAAAATATATAAAATTTAAAAAAGACTACAAACTATTTGCGCTAATAACGGTGAAGATGAAGATGTATAACTAACTCCCACGACTAAGGTGGCTTCCTAACATCTATAATCGTCAGATAGTGAAAAAACATCTATAATCGCTGTCAACGAGATAAGAGGACCACATTCCTCTATTACGAGTTTTTTTTTTTTTCTTTCTTTCAAGGGGGTATTGCCAACAAAAAAATATTGTACAAAACATCACATTGGATTGTTTTTATTATATTACACTATCATTGTCAACGATAACACACGTTTTTTGTTTTTAATATATGAAAATACTATAATTGTGCGTCTTGTTCTTTTCAATAAATCCAACTTTCGCAAAGAGTTAAACTGAGCTAATGCTCAAAGCTCAAAGCGTAGTTTAAACTGGCAAAAGCAATCAAAAAGTGATCCACGACAAGTTCACAAAGATATTATTATATCAGAGTAGGAAAGCCGGAAATCAAGATTCACTGTAATAGATGGGAGGAAAGTGAAAAACGTCATCCTGAGAAGACAAACCACTTTCGCGAATAAAAGCATATTTCTGGTTGTATCATTAGGGAGACATCAGACGTGAGCATTGACTTGGAGCTGCAGTTTGCGATGAGCAACTAGAGATTAAAAGTGTGAGGTTATGAGAATCAATGCCCCACAATATCTTTGTCTGTGATTATTGAATCTTCTTACGTTTGAAGCAGCATACCGATGTATATAGCCTTTTCTAATTAATAACCAAAAATTATACTCAAACACTGCCAAGTTCTGGTCCAATGCTCATGTGACCTTCACCAGCTTGGACAAAACTTCATTGGAACTCCAATATGTTTATCTAGCTGGAATCAATGATTTCCCTTTTCTTTTCCCTTTTCGGCTTATTTTTTTGCATGGTTCATGTTCTAAGACTAACATGTATATGTTTCTTATCCCAGTCACGCACAAGCCACAGAAGCATTATCATCTTAGAATGGCTTGAACCTGTTAACAATTAGAATCACAAAGGGAAAGAGGGATAACCACGCACAAACAGATGCTCATAATCGATCGCCATTTGAGGGAAAGCTTAATGGAAATCTCATTCACACAATAGCCATTTTTGTTGTGCACAACGCTTCTTTCTAAAGCTAAATTAAACCAATCAGAATTATTTTTCTTGGTACCAATAAGAATTATCATGCACCGAATTTCTCCTCTTTGTTCAAAGATTCCATTTGAAAAGGCCTTAAAAAGAGTTTTTTTGCGGCTAGATTTGGACCAACAGCTAAGCTAGGTGGACTCTTTTCCACCCCATGAATTTGGAGATTCCTGGTTTTGGGGACTCTAAATGGTAAAGTTAATTAAGATCCAAATATCCGATCGCAGGTTGCATTCTGCCATTGTGAGTGTTCCATAGCAATGCAACTTCTCCAATTTGTATACAAGGACCACTAGTAAAGTTAGCTGTGGCAAGAGGGGAGGAATCATCAGATATTATTTCAGTAGGGGATGAAATTGAGTTTGATGATGTGGATTCCAAAATGTCGGCAAGAGGGTGCATATCTACGCTGTCAAATTCTCTCTCTTTTCTTTTTTTTTTTTAAATTTCTTCGTACAGATTCCTGGAAAGTTGCTCACGTAATTGTCAACTAATCATCACAGCCAGGCCCATTAGCATGTGGCTAGAATCCTGTGAACAAGACTTCTGCAACTTGATTGGTGAGGGTCCACATACACTACCAATGCTTAGGAAACTTGCTGAATTCTGGGTAAAAGAGAAAACAGACAAACAATTTAAGAAACTGATGACAACTGGAGTCCAAAAGGGTAATCTAAATCCCTTGAAACTGTACAAATATACGTGCAGCAAGCAATGATATAAGCTGCAGACAGACCACATGGAGAATTCCAGAAATTAGGTTTATTAGTTACTTCAGCAGGAAAAAAAAAAAAAAAGGTTCTGCCAGCATAATTTTCCTCCTTTTTAATCACTTCAAGCTTGAACGTTGATTGGTGTTAACTGAAATGAATAGACTAAACTTAAAATCTACTTGCAAGATTTTAGCTAGCATATAGGCTTTTAGGTTGGGGCTACTCCAAACAACTTGCAGCCTAAAGCCATGGTATCACAGTATCATTCCACCGCCCTTAGAATTCTGATGCTTCCACAAAATTAAACGTCTTGTCCAGCAGATATTTAGTCTTGCCAAGATATCTTGGCAGCTTCTCGAGCGAGCCACTCCCCAATTTAAGCAGATAACAGATAATGGTCATAGTTCAACTTGCATCACTCTCATTAACCTAAGTTTGATTATTGGGTCCCTACTCCCGGTGTGTATATGACCTACTTCTAGCCAAACCACATACCCAAGGGATTTTTTTTTGTTTTTCCTTTCAATTCTGTTTGAATTATAGGAAAACGTTAGATGGATTCGTTTTTTTTTTTTTTGACTCAAAAAAGTCACCCTAACTTGAAAAAAAAAATGCAATCACAGTCACAGTCATAGGGTTGCACATTTGTGGTCCATTTTTTTTTGTAACTAAAAATTTTGATTCTATTTTATGTAGACCCACGTCAAGAACTCGCATCCATAATAGAACCCTAAATTTTACTGGGAAAAAAGTTGAGAGGACATAGAGTCTACTGCCCTACTGGGGCATTGGGTGCTAGGCTGATCAGATATCTGTTAAAGATATCACATTATTCGATTTTGGTTGCCCATCACCAACCGTATATGACTTCAGATACGATATGCAGAATTATGGGGCTGAAACAGGTACATGGGCCAGCCAGGTAACCAGAATTTGTCCAACCCCAGAGAAGTATCTCTATAATTCAATGGCATGAGGACTGAGGAGTTACCGAATATAGCGACCAAAAATAATAATTTTCAGTCCTATATGATATGTAAAAATTAAACAAGTGGGAAACTCTCTGAGGGCAATCTTTTTGGACCATCACTCAATCCTGGAGGCAAAAAAGAAAACAGACAAAACAACCATTGATATCCTTGCCATATAGGGTGGTTCTGTAATTTGGATCGTGTGATATATACTTTGAACCTGTTTGGCACATAAAAGGATGTCCTTTTGCATTGTCTTCAGTGTTTCAGTGCTATACTGACACGTTGGTGTGTCTGATCTACCTTCCAATTGATGCCTAACATGACAATTTTTGATTGATAGTAGTAACTGACATTTTAAACTGGCAAGTGGTAAAAATAATTAGTGTTTAGACCAACGAGTTAATAGTTGTTTAAAATAATGAATTTTGATCCTTCAACAGCAAAACCACACGCGCACATGGTTCCTCGAGCGTCCTGAGATTATCATCATGTAAGCTTATAATGCCTCAACTTATTTTTTTAACCTTTGGCAAAGGCTTTCTTATTTCTTTTCATTAATTCCATCACCACACATTGTTTCAACATTCTTGCACAATAAACAAACAAAACGATAGTCACATACGTGCTAATTATGCCTGCTAAAATAAACGCTAACTGCAGAAAACCCCACATTAAGGGGGGAGAGGGTCCCAGCTGCTAAAAGGGTGGGTAGCATATGTTGACCTTTTCCTACAGATAAAGAACACAATTCAATCATTGTACGGAATCAGGCAAGCCAGCTAGTTTGCTTGGAATGTTGTTCAGGACATAGTACAATTGTAATATCACCTATCGTTTGTGAAACTGAAATGGAACACAAATGTAACAAACTTTTTAACAAGAAAATACGGACTTTGGTGCACACGTGAAAGATTAATAGTAAAGATGTCATTCGGTTGATCATGGTTTTCAGCTTGGACCCCACCTCAGAGCCTTACTGCAGGGAGAAGCAATAAACAGGATAGTTGTAATCTTCGTAAAATCTCAACAAATGCAGAAGCCTACCATGGGATATTGGGATGTCTACTTTGTTTTTTCTTCTTCTCGCGATCCATTTCAACTGACTGACCAGAAATAAGGACCGTGACCAAAGCCAGATAAAATTTTGATGAAAGCTAAGTTTATTTGCTAAACGTTAAAGAGTGCTTTTATGGGTTAATGCATAGTTTCAGTTCTTAATTCTGTTTATAAACTCACAATGAACGCGTAGAATTTAACAAAGAATAAAATCCTGCTGACATGATATGTTCGTAAAGACAGAAAAGGGCCTAGTTGAGCCCCTTAATTTCATTTTTCAAGTTCTTTGAGATACGATTCTCCTACATCATAGTTGTAGTTGTTCTTCTGCTTCTACTTGTTCTTCCTGCTTTCGTTGTGTGGTTCCTATGAAGACAGATCGTTAAAGTCGTACTACATATTGCAAGATTTCTTTCCAATTGGCGCTACCCCACCTCACCTCACGCTCAATCTCTGATTATAAAGAGCAGGCCATCGCCACCTCTTTGCACATACCATTCCTTTTGTTTCCCTTCTCATTGTCTTCTCATATCAAAACACATAATCTCAGACCTCCTGTTTAGCCATACAAAGAATCCTCATCTCAATTTCTCTCCAGAATCACTGTGAATATGACATCCTGGACTGCTGAGGAAAACAAGGACTTTGAGAGGGCATTGGCTGTGTATGACAAGGATACGCCCGACCGCTGGTACAACGTTGCCAAGGCGGTCGGGGGGAAAACCCCAGATGAAGTCAAGAGGCAATATGAGCTGCTTGAGCGGGATGTCAAGAATATTGAGTCAGGTCAAGTGCCTTTACCTAAATACAGGACCGCCGGTGGCAGTACCAATGGAGCTATCAATGGTGAGCTATTAATGCAGCTAGTAAAAGTCCAGTCCATTTTTATTTGTCAGTAAATAGTAACTAACTTTGCCATTAACCTCAGGCAATAACCAAAAAAATAAGTCAATTATGTGTTGATTTACGGCCACGAGATCCCACAACCATAAGGCAACTAAATCTAATCAAAGGAATTGTATCATCAGTGCCACTGAAGTCTAAGAATCAACTTCACACGGATTATCTTAGCTCCTTTTTCCCATTTTAGAACAACTTCAAGGATTGTCTTGAGAGCTTAAAAACCAGATGGGTTTAAAAAATCACTGTATATTTCTAATTCCTCAATATTGACCATTTAGTTATTCCCCTCTTTTTGGCATACAGGAAGAAAAATATGAGGCTCCAGTGAACTCTTACAAGCTCACATCCCATCAGCAGCAAGAAAGTTCCATTGCCCTCTCCTCCAAAGCATCAGATTCTGTAGTGGCTCTATTACTAGCTATTCAAGATTGGTACTACATAACTATACAAGTATTATGTAAGTTATTCTGTTCCACCTCTTGCTTCTTCCCTCTCTCATTTTCCATCTCCCCGGATCGCCATACTTATATCGCCGATTGTATCTATCAATGAAAGCAACTTTGAATCTTGTGATTCTTTGGCTTTCCATCGCATGTACTTTGATCAGAAATGAAATATATATAATATTTATGTATTATCCAGTACTGTTACTACGTGCCTTCTGTATTTCATTTTCTTTAGGATGTATCTCTTCTTCTTCTTCTTCTTCAGATAAACAATGCAAAAAAGCGAATGAAAAGTCCGAATAATTATGCAAATAAGAATAACTAGAAACATACCAGCTCATGAACAGGACATAACTAATTCCTAGGTTAGGAAGATAAGGTTTGTTGTTGCGTCGGGACGGGGAATTGGGACACCCGAGACTTGAGAGGCGGGAAAATAGCGTTATTTTGAAAATAATTACAGGTTATTTTTAATGTACCAAAAGACAAAAAATACAGGACTTAGGCACCATGACATGCACATTCGGGTACGCACTCAAATTTAGCTCTAATCCTCCCTGTTAGAACTGTTAGGCAGCCCTCCTTCCTTCTCCATTTTTTCTTGCTCAAAATAGCTATTAAATGTTCCCTCTATTTTAAAAAAGCGATGAATAAAACAGGCGAAAAGGACAAAACAGCGGTGAGCCTGTCTGGTTTGACGCCCTGTTTGAGGTGATTGCAATTTTTCTCCAAATGTGTGCAGCGTGTACCCTTTTTAGCGACACATTAAGAGAATAAAATAGCAAGTTCGATGGTTAATTACGCTCCGGATCTTTCTTCTTGTACAAAATCATTGGTCCCATGATAAACCATTCCTGCACCTAGCACTGCCGTAGCCCGGAATTGATAAAAAAATAAAGCAACTATGAGTTACAGCTTTGGGTTATAATAATACTACGAAAAGTAAGTAATGTATAATTTAAAGTCTAGATTAACTAAAGTAAGGATTAAAGTTCAGGAAGATAAGACGATATGCCGCCGTGGGTTTGGTCTCAAATTTCAAGGACATTGAAATTAAGGCCAGTTACCGAGAGAGGGTGGTTCGCCAATTGTCACTACTGAGGCAAAGACCCTGCAAATTATGGAGCTCAAAGTTCAAAGTTTGTTGGGTGTTTTTGTTCAACAACTTTCTTTACTCCTGAACTCTCGATACAAAGGATAAATTCTCTTATCCCCAAACTGCGTCAATTAGTATTGTTCAACTACTTTCTCGCAATATACAAAAAATGCACATGCTGCTGCCATGCCATAAGGCCTGTTTTCCGTCCCCGCCAGCTAAAACGCACCCTAATTATTGATCCGAGAATTTCATTTATGTAGACTTGATTTTGACTGCATGTGAGAAAACACTTACAAAACATACAAAAAGACGACCCCACAAATTTATTAAATTTTGAATTATATAATAAAAACATTTTTTCTCATTAAATCTTAAAATTTTTAAAATTAAAATTAAAACTCAAGTTTTCAAAAATAGAATTCTGAACTATTTTTCAACCACGATGAACACTAGAAATATTGTCCAACACAAAGTCAAAAGGGACAGTTGACTACGAAACTAGCAAAAAGACGATTGATCTTGGGCCGGTTTTTGTCCATCCATCTCCAGTTAAATCCAACCCTTTACTGCCCATTTATCCAGAAACAAACCGTCATCCGAGTGGGCAGGCTGCCTTCGAACCTTGTTGAAGGTTCGAAGGATGTTATTCAAACAGGTAATACTTACTCTCAATTTTATCAATTTTTAATTTTAATCATCAATAACAATCTATCATTGAACAGCCCTCAAGTTGAATCAAGCAGGGCCTTAATTCAGATGGCAAACCAGTTTGGACGGAGAAACATCTGATAAGAAACTTTTATTAGCCGAGGCTAACGCAAAATACCATGCACGATTTCAATCAATGGCCAACAAGCATAATCTATGTCGAGACAATTTTAAGGAATTACCAAAATATGATAGCCAAGCCACAAAACTCATCCATTGAAACTAGACAAAAACTGAAGTAGCAGAAATATGATGCTGAAGTTATATTAAGTTCCTTACTCTTTATCTACAAACCTAACAGCAATGTTCCAACATTAGATATCAAGCAATCATAAGAAGCGGGCGGACATGCTACTTTGACACTATACTTCGTAGGGGAAGATAGCTCTCAACTTCCTTACCATCAAAATTCCTCTCAGCAACCACCTTGGACATTCCAAACATCTAACAGTGAACCAAAATTCTTATGTCAGCAACCAATAGGCATGAATTATAGAATCAAGAATCAAGCCTCTGGAAAGGAAGCAATTAGCATTAAGTTGGAAAATCGGTATTAACCTTCTGAATGGTCTTCTTAAAGCAAGTCTTATGCTCATCCATAGATGCATGGATGAACTCATCAATGTGATCCTTTATATCCTCTACAAATGTAGCTTCCTCATTCTTCTTCTTCCGGCACGAAGTGACTGTGGGTGCTGGCTGCCTTTCTTGTTGACCTTTTTGTGTCTCCATCCTTGGTAAATCCTTGTACACAGAAATTGACATCAACAAAACTAAGTCATCTGACTATCCAACTTTTAACAGGTTTCAAGTTTCATCTACGGTGTTCTCATTCCAATTAAAGCTATATTCCCATTAAAATCAGGCCAAAGAAACAAAAGCACATTTACAAAGGTAAAACCAGCTACAAACCCACTCCCACCGGTCACTGCCCGGGTGGCCACCCAACCCAAGCACATACAAGTAACTGAAAAGTATACCATTAAAACTTTATTAAAATCCCAGAGAAAGCCACTTTGGGTTTCAGGGTCAGTAGCCATCTCAACACCCACAATGCTCCGCGGAACCAGCCTTCCACAGAAGGAAGATTTTGACTCGGAGCATTCCATTCTTCACAGCATGTTCGATTCATTATTCCAGAACAAACTGTCTATCCATCTACTAGAAGGTAATGCACAAGCCCTTTTAAAACCTCAATTGCTCATTGCAATTTTCAATTACAGAAACGAAATCAAACCTACTATAAGGCCTCGCCAAACAAACAAACCTGTCAGTAAACCCCGCAACGCAAACAAAGCATACGGATATGTATAATGCCATAAATAGACACGTATCAGAGAAATAACCAGCACCAAAAAAAAAAAAAAAATCGAAAGCACGCAACGGCTCGATTTCATTCCCCAACGAAAGAAAAAGGCCCAGATATCGAATTCAATACACACCCATTAAATTAATAAACAAAAATGGGGGGGGGGGAATCATTGGACAGAGATAGGGTACGCCTACCTTGATCCGATGAACACCAAGATCGAACCGGCTCAACGGCCTTAGACGACAGAGCGTGAAGGATTGTGTAACGGTTATACCATTGAGCTTGGAACTTGTCAACGCGCTATTGGGTCATTCTCGCTAAAGTCGCTGACTTTGCAAGTTTTATAACCAATCTGGATTCAATTAATTTTCCAAGGTACTCGTGAGTGGCATCACCTGAAAGTTTCTTCCGTCCCGAGGATTAAGTTTTCCAATTCTGGAGCCCACGGTAAAATCAAACGAGTAGATTTTTATTTTATTATTATACCCCCGGCCCCACCAATCTTTGTTTTTTTTTTTTTTTCCGTCCTTAAGTGGGGGTGGGGAGGCGAAGGTTCGTCCCGCTGATCACACGTGTCGGTGACCGCCGCTCTGAAACAGCTGGTCCCCACCGACCTTTGTTGCTTAACAAAAACGCCGTATAAATAAGAATGGGCTGGATTTTGTGAGGCCCAATCAAAGCCTGGGAGGGGCCCATTGGACTTTCAGCCTCCATTCCCACAATATTAGTACAACTATACGAACCCCAAAGAGAGACACGAAGATTGACCCCGATCCCACCAGTTTTTTACCTTACCAGCTCTTTTTAATTGATCTCATTAGTGATCCCGTCGATTGACTAATATGATTGTAAACTCAATCTGCTCTGCAATGTTATAATTAATCAGTACCTGAATCCCTTAAAATCTTTTTTCATATGATCTTCGTTAAGAGTCTCGCAATCCTTGATTTTGTAGTCATCCCACGCATGTCATGAATATACCATGCGTTGTATTTCATGAACATTCAAGCCCAGCACCGCCTAACCGGCCTTCTACCAGTGCAGATACTAGCTCTGGTTCATCAACATGAGGACCTCTACCAATGTTGATCAGGACGCCCTTTGGGCCCAGAGCATCGATAACTTTGCGATTGATAATGTGTCGGGTTTCTTCTGTTAGTGGACAAGCAACGACGAGGATGTGACAGTTGGCAGCCAATTCGACAACACTGGGGTAGTACTTATAGTTTACATCTGGTTTCTCTGTTCTGGAGTAGTATTCAGAATGCCAACTATTAAACAACTTATTAGGAACACAAGACAGCCAATCAGAAATGTCACCCAATCCCCCCGCTCTTGGGGGATGCCCTCAGCGCCGAGGAACATGTACTAGGGTGTATGTGCGACTCGTTCAAATCGTGGGCTGGGAAAAAAGAAAGAAAGTAAGTACATATGAACTGAGAACAAAAAACAGAACCAAAATACAAAAGGTAATCCAATACCTTAATATCCTCTGAATTCACATATATATGGTTGACTCGAAGATAGAGACTTGTAGCTGATATTGCCCTGACACGCCAATCTGTCTTTGAACCAAATGCAGATTGCTCGTAAGGACTTGTTGTGGTCACAATGAGTTCATCACCATGAACATTTGTTCGTTTGTAATCAAATATTTAACAATATATATATATATATATATATATATATATATATATACTAACCTGAACGTGACACATTTAATGCCAATCGCTTCAAATAATTATATATATATATATTCTGTTTTTGTTTAAAGCGTTGATAAAAGTATTAGATTAAACTGGAGTACTAAATAAAGTGAAATTATTTTACTGCAAAAAAGTTTGATTAATTTTTTTTAAATAATAAATTTAATTAATTTTTATATTATATATAATATAAAAAGTAAACATATTCATTTAAGTCAACTACTTTCGAGTCGCCTAAGATTTTTCCCGCTGCAAAAAGAGAAACACAAAGCCACTGCGGTTGGGTTTCCTATAACTTGGGGTAAAAGGACGATCTTGTAAAGTCAAATACGTTAAAGAGCTGGTAGCGTAGGCATGGTTGAGTTGTTTTCTTGCTTCACCCACCACAATTACTTAAATGGGCAAGCCAGCCGTCGCCGAAAATGCCTCCAAAAGGTAAATTTAACCCTGTCCAAATAGGCGGCTTTGTGACATTTTCTCTCTCTGTTTTTTTTTCTTAAACGACGCTATTAGCGTATGATGTAATGATTTTGAATAAGCTTCTAAAATTCAAGGAGGGGATGATATCATTTGCTCTCCAAGCGTCATGTTAATATTTGGGAAATTAGTATATGTCTAGCCCTAGGCCACCAACCATTGAAATATTGGATGGTTCTCTCATTCATACACACACACACACACGCACACACACACGCACACACGCACACACACACACACACACACACACACACACACACACACACACACACACACACACACTATATTATGTACATGTGGATTAATCTAAAAAATCGCGTGATTATATATTAAAGATTACGCCACTAGGAAACAGGGTAAGCCACCAAAGTTACGGAAATTCACCATACATGAAATCACAATTCGGAAAATAATTTGACTGGCACAAAAAATATACCTACTCATTCATAGCCTTCAAAATAAATAAAAAAAATGTTAAGGGTAATTAAATTAATATTTATAGTGATTTATGGACCCTATTATTCAATTGTATTTTGATAACATTTAATTCCTATCTTCAAAACTCTTAATTATGATGAACCAATGAACCTTTTCTTTATTTATATGCTCAACCTTAAATCTATATAGTAGATTTGCCTTTTTAGATTGAGCAGTTTGTGCTCCCAGGCAATCATTTCTATTTCGCCTTCTGTATTTTATTTTATTTTATTTCTAAAGTTTCTCGTCAGAACATAAGCTGACGGTCTCTCCTTGCTCTCCCGAGTCTCTCTCACATTCCCAGGTAACTTGTATTTAATTCAATCCAGATCATATCTATCTGCCCAGCCATTTGTGTAAGTTGTAAGTGTCAGGTGGGCTATAATATAATCATGGTAAAAACTGGTCTCTGTAGCAGTTGTATCAAACTTTTCTAAACCTCACCTACCTACCTTCTTC
The DNA here is from genome assembly GCA_021464305.1 of Kandelia obovata. Taxonomy (NCBI): domain Eukaryota; kingdom Viridiplantae; phylum Streptophyta; class Magnoliopsida; order Malpighiales; family Rhizophoraceae; genus Kandelia; species Kandelia obovata. The sequence continues at coordinate 13,207,613 of CM038472.1, read as the reverse complement.
AACTGTAATATTTCCGTTGCTCAATCACATAAGTTGTGCTGTAAGTATTTATACACACACGTACGTTGGCGGCCCTCATCGTTTCCTGCTTCTCCCATTGTAATTATTTTACCTATTTTTACTGTTGTTCCAACATGAGTTCTGAATCCTCCGCCGCGAGCAGTGCCTCCGCCGTTGGTGGAGTCCAGAACCAGCTATCCCGGCGGTTACCCGATTTCCTGCAAAGCGTGAATCTTAAGTATGTCAAACTGGGTTACCACTATTTGATGAGTCATTTTTGGACTCTCTGCTTGGTCCCTATAATGGCGGTCATTCTGATTGAGGCTTCGCGATTGGAGCTGGATGATGTTCGTCAGCTTTGGCTCCACCTCCAGTACAATATCGTCAGCGTCATTATCTGCTCCGTTTTTCTCGTTTTTGGATGCACCGTCTATATTATGACCCGACCCAGATCCGTTTACCTCGTGGACTACGCTTGTTACAAGCCTCCAGAGGAGCTCAAGGTCAGATACCAGCAATTCATGGAGCATTCGAGGCTAACGGGCGACTTCGACGAGTCATCGCTGGAGTTTCAGCAGAAGATACTACAAAGGTCGGGTCTTGGCGAAGAAACTTATGTCCCTGAAGCGATGCATTTTATTCCTCCACGGCCTTCCATTCAGGCGGCAAGGGAAGAGGCGGAGCAGGTGATGTTTGGTGCACTGGATATTCTGTTCGCGGATACCAATATCAAGCCAAAGGATATTGGCATTCTTGTTGTGAATTGTAGCTTATTCAATCCCACACCGTCGCTCTCTGCTATGATTATTAATAAATACAAATTGAGGGGGAATATCAGGAACTTTAATCTCGGGGGCATGGGCTGCAGTGCTGGGGTTATTGCAGTTGATCTGGCAAAAGACATGTTGCAAGTTCATAGGAATACCTGTGCTGTTGTTGTGAGTACCGAAAATATCACGCAGAATTGGTATTTTGGGAACAAGAAGTCAATGCTGATACCAAATTGTTTGTTTAGAGTTGGGGGCTCCGCGGTCTTGTTGTCAAACAAATCGAAAGACAGAAGGCGGGCTAAGTACAAGCTTGTCCATGTGGTGAGGACCCATAAGGGGGCTGATGATAAGGCCTTTAAATGTATTTATCAGGAGCAGGATGGTGCTGGAAAAACTGGGGTTTCTTTGTCCAAAGATCTTATGGCAATTGCAGGTGGAGCACTCAAGAGTAACATCACCACCATGGGTCCTCTGGTCCTTCCAATTACTGAGCAATTTTTGTTCTTTGCAACTTTGGTTGCTAGGAAGCTGTTCAATTCTAGAGTGAAGCCGTATATCCCAGATTTTAAGCTTGCCTTTGATCACTTTTGTATTCATGCTGGAGGCAGAGCCGTGATTGATGAGCTTGAGAAGAATTTGGAACTTCTGCCAGTCCATGTTGAGGCATCCAGGATGACTCTCCATCGGTTTGGGAACACTTCCTCGAGCTCGATTTGGTATGAGTTGGCCTACATTGAGGCAAAGGGCAGGATGCGTAAGGGGAATCGTGTGTGGCAGATTGCTTTTGGAAGTGGTTTCAAGTGTAACAGTCAGGTTTGGCAAGCTTTGAGGAATGTTAAGCCCTCTAGTAACAATCCCTGGGAGGATTGCGTTCACAGGTACCCAGTGCAGACGGTTGTGTAGATCGATAATACGGTTCTGTTAGAGTATCTCAATTTGGAGATGGCTGTCTTGACAGATTGACTAGCCACTTTTCCTGTTATTTTGTTGTAACTTTTGTGTCACTTCGCATCGAAGGTCGTAGTTTAGCATCTGAGTCATACAAGTGCTGAATCTTCCATCTTGTAATTTAACCATTGATATACTTATGCGTGATGCAACTGTGTCCCAAGTTTGTTCAATATACGTATAAAGTCTGCAGCGGTCCAAGCTGTTCTATTTACTTCTACTGGAGTTTCAATGCATGCCGAGGCATTACTTGTAATCTCATCTATAAACCAAGCTTAAACATAGGCAGGCAAGATTCTACGGTACATATGGTGAACTTCTTCATCTTATTCGTTAAGCCTTTCGTGGCTAAACTTTGAAAGCAGGCATTAGATTCTTCCTTGTAACTGGAACTCTGGAAGGTTATGAGGTCACATGTTGGAATAGTGAAAATTGCCTTCTCTGGGAAGTCTTGTGTGGAAGAGATCATCCAGCTTAAACTTGAAGGCCTCCTTAGTTGAGCACTTTCGGTAAAGTTTACTTTTTATTCGCTTCGCACTCTTCCTTTCGTCATAAATCAACGTTCCCACTACAGATAATTGATAATTCTTGGAAAAAGATGTGGGGAAATGCAGGAAAGTGCATTTATCTTGAGCTACACATTAGGTAAGAGCTTGGATTGCGAAATTTCCTAGCTATTTCCTAGAAAAGGTGATCCATTCAAGCAGAGAACCTGTCTGAAACAGTTTCTCCACGTTATTATCAGTTTGCAAGTTAGGTAATCTTCCCCAAACATGGAGTCGTCCAAATCCACACACACACGCACGTTTAGGAGCCACTTGTTGTGGACGCAGGGTCGCATGTATTTCAACTCTGTCTACCATCTTGCCGCCGCCACAAATTAAAACGCGCCCATTTGAGGCGTTTGGTGAATTTCTTGTCCAGAATTAATACCCTAAACGTGGGTAATCAAAATCAGTAGTTGTTTCCGATATGGACATGTGGTGGGGTAGACATACGCAAGCATTCTATGGCCTACCTATGTCATTCTCCCAAATATTAAATGCAGTGATTGATTGTGTTTTTGGATTAGACATATTTCACAAAAGACAAGCGGGCAAAATTGCTCACCTTTAACAATTTTGGAGTCGTTGAACACACAAGTCCTCAAGAGAATCCTCGCTTGAATGCAACTTCCTGTTATCCCATTAATCTATTTGGATGGGCCTACGCACATAGTCCAAAACTCAAGCTTAAGTTTCATTAATGGGCCTGTTTGTTTTTTGTTTTTTTTTTTTTACATACGAGAGAGAGAGAGAGAGAGAGAGATTCTATATGTATACTCTCAAGTTAATCTTTATCATATGAAATCTTAATTTTACGCGTAGAATTCAATTTTCAGTCCTTACAAACCAGAAAAAAAAAAAAAAAAAAAACTTTTTATCTAGAATAAAGAATTGGGTCGAACACTACTTCAGAATAGTTCAATGCAAGAATTGGGCTCCCAACCAACACAAATGGATCGAATTTTTACGGCCCATCAGACGGCAAATGCAGAAGATAAATGTACCGATGATCAGAAACCGACATGTGGACCCAAAAAAATGGGGCAAAACTAAAATAAAGCCCACTTTGTATCAGGACAATTGAGCCCAAACAATACATACACCCGATCAGATTGGCAACCACTAATTATAGAATGGGATTTTTGTCTTTTCTGATAAAGATGGACAACCAAGCCAGATGGCAGCGGCTACAGTCATTATGACCGGGGACCACTACAGCAGGCGAATTAGGAGAACTATAGTTAGAAGAGCCAGACAGATTGTGAGAGAGAAAAATAAAAAAATAAAAAGAAGGGAGATTTGTTTACAGGAGACTACAACGAAGGTAGAGCTTCAGGCTGGGAGGATTTTGAAGCTTAAGATAGTCCGAAAGCCTGAAGTCAATAGCCAGGGCAAGAAGAAACTAGCAGATCACTTGAATTTTAGACCACGCAGAACAAGGCATTACCTCAATTACTTGTACTTTGGGATGGGAATATGACCAGACTCAATATGCTTAAGATCTTCAATAAGTAATTCGTAATGTCTCTTGACTTCCTCAGGTGACTTGCAACCAACAGCCTTGGCTATATTTTGCCACCGGTCTGGTGTGTCCTTGTCGTACAAGGCTAGAGCTTTCTCAAACAGTTTGTTCTCCTTTGGTGTCCAGGAGGAGCTAGAGCTTCTCGAAGCTTGATAGCTTGAAGCCATGTCAAGGCAAAATTGAGTAAAAATGATGGGAAAGAGAGAAATTAACGAATGGGGGACTCTTTGCAGCTACAAGAAGAGTGATGACCACGAAGGAAAGGGAACAGAAAAGACTAGGTCTTAAACTGTAGGCGTGGCTTCTGCCTTGAGCTAGAGATTGCCATGGGAGCAATGCTTATAAATGGTGGAGAAAGGTGGTGGAGCCAGGCAACTGGAGAATCCATGGTGGCAAAAAGGTGACATTAAGTGTGTGATAAGTATTCTTTGGAACCACAAGATCAACCAGGACAAGATACTGACAGCAGGGAAGGAAGAATCCATTGGGAAAAGGGTTCCTAATTTCTCATATAATTTTCTTTTCTGATGTAAATTTTCTTCTTTTAACCTATTTAAGCTGCAGAATTTTCTTTTCTAGATCATGGGCAGGCAAGTTTCACTAGGCTGAGAAAATGGGAAGCGAAACAAGTTAATCCATAATTTGTTTACTAAAATACCAAACATACTGCCTTGGGCAGAATATTTCCCGACTTCTATCTAACTTTTTACGCAGTAAAAAGCACAAAGAAATGCCAAGAGAGTGATTCCTAGAAGATAAAGAAAGGGAAAGGTAAACAAAGAACAATTCAGAATATCCTGTCAATTGCACTCTTTGGCCTTGCACATTATTTTTGCACTATTTGTTTTGCCCATTGGCCCCCTTTGAGCCGATGTTGATACTTGAAAGCTGAACCAATTTCATTCACTGCCAAGTTGTCCCTGATGTTGCATTTCCATTTTAGTCAGGCAATTGCTAATTTGTAAATGCCGTATCCAGAAATGGATTTCCTTACAAAAATAGCAGCAAAAATTTCTCTAAAAAACAATAAAAAAAGTAACAATAGCAATAGTCTATCTAGATAATGCATAATTGTCTAATTGGGTATTCCTGGTGCAAAACTCAAACCATTGGCTTCAGATGGCAGCAGAGTGGCACGGGCTTTGCATCTCTGAGAACATACTGCTAAGAAAGGGAGGAGACTAGAATTAAGGGATTGCTGCAGCCACAACATTTTCAGATATTTGGCAGTGGGGTTTCAGATTGCAGTTGATGAACATCATTCCAAAAAATTCTAGCTGACTACCTAAGGCTGTAGCATGCATGACATGTGTACTGGCTCACGCTGCTTGGTTGCTAGATGAATACGCCTGCCTGCAGAGTCTTCTATCACTGTCTGTTTTTCTGGTTAGCATTTAAATAACTCTCAGAAAATGGGGATTCGGTTTCAGTTGATTGGTGAACCATGGCTAACATTATAATGTTTCGCAAGTTTCTCTCTCTGCTTTAGGATTCATCTTGCTCTCAATTCAAAGCTAAAAAAATATTCTTAGATAACGTGATAAAAAAAATGCACACGCACGGACAAAGGCATTCGTGGGCTCTTTATCCTGTGGGCCCATCTACAACTGTAACGTCCTGACCTGACCTAAGAAGGAAAGATGCACCTCTTACTGGTCCACGCCATTAACCAATCCTGATGTATTTATGTGATGTTGAAATATATATATATATTTTTAAGAAAGTATCATTTGAATTTTTTTAATTTCAGATTTAGGGTTGGATCTATTTTTTTATAAACTTAAAAGAAATTTGATCGGAAGATCAAAGTTTCTTGGACGAACGCCACAATTTTTATTTATTTATTTTTATTGTTTTTTTGGGTGTGAGAATTTGAATCTTAATGTTAGAATTTAAAGTATAATAACTTCACTGATAGCTGTTTATTCATGTTTTCAAGAAGGGAACCGATTAGCACAACTCCATGTGCACCAATCATTTTTCTCATGAAAAATATGAAATATGAAGGAGCCTAAATAGCTGTAGTTACTTCGCACGTAGGAAGGATGATATGATCCAAAGCCACGTTGAATCGGGGCTTCAGCCCATGAAATGCTATCCACATGAACAAGATAAGGATAAAGCAGCTGCTAAGGATTGCGACAATTATTCATTATTGGAAGAGGGACAAGGCCACAAACAAAGGGAGGAGGCCCTGCCACGAAGCCACCTTTATAACTTCGATTTCTAATTATTAAAACTAGGAGGTGTAGCCCGATCTCGGAATAAAGTTTGGGACATCGAGCGTGAATAATCTTATTATCTATTGTCAAGCCCTTGTCCAAAAACGACAACCAAAACAAGAAGTCACCGAGTCACTTTTTGATTGCGAATGAAAAATTCTCTCTCCCTGTTTTTTTTTTTAATGGAAAAAGTTTATCTTTAAGCCTCTATGCTTGATAAAGTCATTCATATGAACCCATCTAGCTTATTATTCAATTGCACGTTGTAGTCGTTAAGCTTGATTAAGAACTTAATTGGTTGGACATAACACATGTTGTTAGCCTTCGATTAGATCGAAGAAGTACTACGACGGTACAACCCAACACGTGGATGTGGTCTTTCACTGCGCAAGTACATTAGAAAGCTAATCTCAAGGCTTTTGGTCCCTCTTCCATGGATTGTTTCCCTCCCTACAAATTGGAAGGCCCTCACAAAGTGGCTGTCTTTGGACGACTTTATGTGTTTATAAAACAGCATATGTCGGCATTACCTCATTTCAATTAATATTTTTAAAATCATATCAATTTGACTATTTATACTTATAAAATTAAAAATTAAATTGTAATCTAGTTTGATTTATCTTAAAAAATTATTGATTTTAAAGTTTCGAATTCAAATATAAAAAATATGAATTATATTTTTTTCATTAAGTTAACAATGATAATATAATTTTTTTTATTTTTTATTTTTTTAAAATAAGAGCCATAATATTTTGTAAGTTTTTTAAAATAATAAATCATAAATTGCATCATATTGATACTTATTATTTTAATTTTAATTATCTTATTTATATTAAAATATTTTATTCTTCACAAAAATTATATGAATTATATGAAAATAAAAATATATAAATCATAGTATATTTTTTTATTAATTTCATTTAACTTAAATGATTTATATCTATTAATACATTGTATTAATTATTTTTTTAGTCTTATAATACACACACACACACACACATATACATATAATTATTTAAATATATTAATATAATATATATAGTACTTATATTTTGTATATAATTATATTTTATTTATTAATTTTTTTATATTTAATATTTAATATTGATTTTACTGATTTAATTCTGATTAAACTAATTATATTGGTCAAAATGTTAAATTTTTAATTTTTAAAATTTAATAACTAATTTAATTCTTAAAACTTTAGTTTTAATGGGTTGGATGGTGGCCCTTTTTTATGCAGATTTAGGTCAACGTAGTGGAAAAGAATGCGACCCTTCAATGAGCCATCCTTGGGCCGTTATTCATTTTCATGATAAGCAGATAAAAATTCGGTTTCTCCGAGTACCAACCAAAAGGAATCAAACTTGCTTTGACTCTATGCAGAGAGATTATGGATATTCTGTGCACAAGTTGACGCAAGTAACAATTTGTGACAAATAAATAAATAAATAAAATGCATCCGATTATCTCATGAAAAAATAACATAAAATAAAATAAAAAGCACCCTTTTTTTTTTATCTTAATTTGAGTTAATAATAAATTTGTGACTTCAGCGTAAAAAGGAAGAATTTGGCTCCTCTCATATTGCACTTAACATGATGTGAGGACCATCTAATCCATTTATTTCAAAATTAAAATTAAAAAATTGATTATTTTCGAATTAGTAATTAAAAAGTTAGAAATTAAAAATTTATTTCAAGATTAACCGTTACTGACATTTAAATTTGAAATGAATTTAATGCACGAGGAGCTCAATCATAATTCCTATATAGGAAGATCCACTTTTGAATTTTGAATTTCGAATTCGGAGCGTTTAGTTTTTAGTACCGAATCAGTTTGACATCGCAGCAATTAATTAACGCACGGCAACGATAATCATTTAAAGACAATTTACTGTAAACGCTTGCAATATAGAATACAGGCCGGCTCATTCGGCGGATTCAATACTGGCCCAGTCCACTCTAGCAGCGCAAACTGCGAACGTTATGATCGATTGGGCCAGGAATCTGGCAAACAACCCTTCACAAAACCTGTCTTTTTCTGCAATGGATTCAAAGAAAGTCACATCTCTAGGGCATCCCACGTTATTGGGTAAGGGTATGAATATTCCCGTGACATCAGGGACCAAATTTCTTCGTGTTTGCTTTGAAAGCTTTGCCAATTTTGGTCCGCCAAAGTAACGACTCCATCTTTATTCTTTTCGGCTGTCATTTGAAATCATTAGGTAGCCGTAGGAGATTAAGACTTTTCTAAAGCGAGCTTTACACAAGTGCCCCAAGGAGGTCTACTTATTTACCACATAAGTAAATATAAATTTATATGACATAATTTAATAAAATTATATATATATATATATATATATATAATTAAATACATTGTGTGCGCGCGCGCGCGTGTGTGTTTTTTTTTTTTTTGAGCCTTTTTTACTGCATTATCATGAAATTTAAGTTTTTAAATAACTAGTCAATACAGCTGGCGGCTCTGTGAAAATGTAGCCACAAGCACCATCGTAATCCTGAAGGGCTCGTTCCCCACCAGCTGTACAGTTGTAGGAACCCACAATCAATTGTCCCAAGGCCCTTTATTTTCTGCCATCCAGTCTATGGGTGATGAATTAATGTACATCTTTCTCAAAGGTAAAATACCATCGATAATGATTGAAGTTGAAGAAAGTAAAATATTCAACATTGATGAGGTGGACTTCAAAAGCTAACAATCCATCGAGATTATAACACAATTGATTGAAGCCAAACTCGTCCACGTACTTCGAATTTAAGCCTCGAAGAATTCAACCCAGGAAAAGATAAAGCAAGGAAAAAGAAAAAAGAAAAGCCGATTCATGAACGCATGTGATCAGGATTGATGTTAGCAAAGAATGGCCAGCAAAATTAATGTACCGAGACAATTTTGTAGGATCTACGACAATGCTATAAAACCTGTCGATGATTTGTGTATATGGTCAATTGATACTGACATAATTGGCTAACGAGGCCGTAATTGTCGATGGTTTGTCACTCTGCCGACCACTTCTCAATAATTAATTCCATAAGAATAAAATTGCTTATCGGGAGATTATAGTTTGTTAATTAATTTAGTACATAAAATATATGCAAGGATCGGATCGACACAGAGGAAGAAAGAGCAAGTTGGAGACCGTGGATTGCTAGGCTACAAAAGGAGTTTGGAATTGAAGAGACAGAAAGACTAAAGAATGGGCTGGTGCATGCCAGGAAGAGGGTGGGGTGTCCATGGGAGATCTAGGTGGTTTGACTTGTAGTTGAGCCTAAAATAATCGAAAACACGGCCATGGCCTGGTACAGTGGCAAAGATCCTCTAAGCTTTTGATCGGCGCTTATGGTCTCCTCACACCCCAAGCCATTACACCTTGTCACCATAAACTACTTCTTAAAGATGCCTCATTCTCGTCAATGCATGAAAGGATCCATATCTTCCATGCAATATAAGCTTAAGCCCCTCACATCATAGTTTTTAAATGTTACTAAGATCTCTTGTGATAATGTCTCTTCTCTGCTTACTGCTGCTTTTATTCAACAGCCCAATCTTGTTTCTAAGAAAATGGGTTGCCTTACCCTTTTGTCTTTGATATTGGGAGCGCATATTCAAAGTGTCCAAGCGTATTATAATTAACTGTACTTTTTAGGGCATACCGGTTCTCAATCGTAATGGATGTAACCATTTTAGCACAGCTTGACATATAAGAGTGCTCTTAACCATCAGGGCAATGGAGAATTTTGAAATGGGAGAAATACTATCGAGTTTCAACCTCTTTTCCTAACTTTCCATCGATAAAGCTTGTTTTACAATGCAACATAGCTTGCAAGATCAATTTCCAGGCTGGCTTGAATCTTTGGTTCATATTTATATGCTATGACTTGTGACATTTTCTATCTCGTGTAAACAATTTTCTTTCCCTTCTTTTCCATGTTTCAGTTAATTAGCCTACATCTGCAGTCAAGTTAGGAAAAACTCGGTTTCGATGTATTCACAAAAAGAGTGATTGTGGCACGTTGGCTTTTGCCACGAGTAATGCGTGAAACAAATTTTCTGACACGGGGCTTGCCTTTACTTCTGCCTTTTGAATCGTGCTGCTGGCATATATATTGTCTTTGACCACACCCTCTTTCAGTTTTGACCAATCCAGTACACGTGCAAGCATAGCCAAGGTTGCATAACCCCCAAGATTGCGTCTGCTCATCCTCACACTGTTCCTCGTCTAACAATTTTGCTCTTTATATGACCTTTTTATCCCTTCTTCTTTACCAGGCATCATTTTCCGTTATTATTGCATAGAAAGTTTCCTAGTCGCAATAGGAAGGAGCATGAACATGTTTTGGACATGCCTACCATCTCTCACCACAATAAGCAAGAAAAACAGATACACCAAATTGACAAGTTTCAACAACTTTTAACTGTCATCTTGATTTTCTTTCCGGATCTCAATCATCTTATTCGTGACATGCATGGAAATTGGTGATGATTGCATAATCCCAATAGGTAACCAGACTGGAAGTTGGTTGTCCACGGGAGCCTTAAAGACATCAAAACAAGATCATATCGCTTAGTTGTGACCAAAATAGCGGAGAAAAGGAAAACAGAAGACTAATCAATCATTCATTTTACCAGATACAAAGCGGTGCGGATTGCCAGTGGATGCAGGATGGATTGGAACCTATATCTCCATGTGCACTGCAACTGGTTTTCCCTTGTCTATATGCAAATCAATTGTACAAGTTGTATACAAAAAGATAAATGTACAAGTTGGACATCTATGTCGAACAATTTCAAGCAATTAGGCAGTTCTGCGTCTGTCACTAGAAAATAAAATTTTCTATCAACAACCTTTTTTTTTTTTTTTTTATGTGGAAGGAGTTTAAAATTTTAATTGTTGAAATTAATATCGATTCATCAAAAATTATAAATTAATATTTAAATAGAAGTTAAATAATTGAGTACGTATGATATTTAAGTAACAATTAAACTAGTTAATTTCAATTTAATACAATTTTAATAGTTAGATATAATTAAATATTTAATATTATATAAGAATTTAAGTATATGTATCTTATGAGTAAAATTTTATATTTATATTATTTTTATGTATTTTTTTTAATTATTATTACATAATATTTTTAGATTAATAAAATCATGATTTTTTATATAATTATTTAACAATAATATAATATCAAATATTTTAAACACTAAAAATGGTATTAAAATTATTGTATATTCAACAATTAATGATAAATTTGTCTCTCATACTTTTCATAATGCAGATGATAATAATAATAATAAATTTCATGGCCTTATAATGCAGATAGTCACCAGCTCACCGCCTTATAGTTTCTTCAGGGACATGGTTTCTTGATTGAAGAGGGAAAAAAACAAAAAAGAAAAAAAAAAGTGTAACATCTATAATTGGCTAATTGCTTTTAAATTATTATTTTTTTTGACTTTCTATTTCGATCTTACCAAACAAATTGGAGAAGCAGATTCATGATTATGGGAATTTCTTATCTTGTACATCTGTAATCGTTTGGACTTGAAGTGAAACAAATGCTGGAAGGAGAAATGAAGGCTCAATCACCATTGGTGTTCCATTATTTTATGTAATAATTGAATAAAGTTTAAGAATGGAAGAGAATAGGTTTAATAGATGTGTTCCGCCCAAAAAAAAAAAAAGGGAATAACAAAATTCGGTGTACCCATGTGCCATGACGTGGAAGTAGGCAAATAATTTATGCCACCTGTTTTTTTTTTTAAGAGGAACAATAAAGGAAGGTCTTGAGACCCTATTTTCACTGTCAAAATAATAATAATAATAATAATAATAATAATAATAATTAAAAGAAAAAAAACGCCCAATCATTTTTTGTCAGTCCTGCTCAAACAAAACAGATAATCCTAATCATATATTGCGGATACTCGCTGGCTTATTTGCTTGTAGCCTGCGAATTTCCAGCAAAATTTAATGTGCACGGAATCACATAACATGAATAGAACACATACAGGAAAGGTCGGCTCTAGACGACTGATCTTTTTAAATTGCCTTGTTTTTCCTCTGGATTATTCTCTCAATTATTCAAGCTTGAAGGACCTTTTGTTTTGTTTTGTTTTTGTTTTTTTTTTTTTTCCCGCAACCCATGCAAACACAAAACATAGGAATTCGTTTTAATGTCAAGTGCATGTTCCTCCTGGCCTTTTCTCATTATTGACATTAATTAGTTATGATAAGTGCCATCTTTGGCCGTAACACCCTGTATATTTTTACAAATTTATTTTTCATTTCATCCATATTTAAGCCAATCCAATGTAGCCGTGCATCAACTGGCCGGTGGGTTTGAGCAACACTTTTACTGTCGTGCATCCTCAATTCAATAAAAATTTAAGGCACATCAATGCGTGCGTTGTAAAATTTGTCTTAGAAGAGGCTTTTTCAAGTTCTTTAATTGCACTACATCACTTTATTTAGTAGGATGATCCAAACCCATGCCTGGAACCCACTACAATAGGTCTCCGATAAAGTTTTGAGTTCCTTTCCTTTAAAATAAAAAAAAATTAATAATAATAATATTATTATTATTATTATTATTATCATTATTATTATTATTATATAAAAAGCATGATGCAAACATACTGTTAATTTTTGGACTTGCAGCTATGAACGCTGGAAATACCTAAATTCTACAGCCGAAGAAGAGCTGGCAGGCGACATTTTTCTTCCTTATGGAACAAGTAAAATGTACAAAGTTTCCCACGTTAGCTCTGTGTCCGATTTGTAATTTGATAATCCAATCACAAAAGCGTCCCTCTCCTGTTGCAGATTAAAATTTGCAAATTCAGAGTCCCCCCCCCCCTTGTTACACAAAGACTTATTTGGTTGCCTTGATTAGACCAATAGATATTCTAATTCCCACACCAAAGGAAGAAGAAGAAGAAGAAGAAAAAAAAAAAAGTTCCATCTTTCTGTACCTATTTTATGATTTATTAATATTGTTTTGGAAATATATGCTATATTAGGATATACTTTCTAATTTAGTTTTTCTTGATATTTGTGTAAGCCCATGCATTTCATGTTAGCCTTTCAGTTCTCTGGGACTCCATATTTTGGCTCCCAAAACTGAAAAATCAATCAAATCCAAGGTATTTCAAATATATATATATCAGGCAGATGGGACATGCATTAATGAGGAGAAAGGAAGCCCGTCGAATTCGTCTGTATATGATTGCTAATTATAGTTGCATGAGGAATGGGGCAACCGAACAGAACAGTCTCGAATGAGCCAACCTCAATTTAATACTCTCTCTCTCTCTCTCTCTCTCACCTGTCTCTTATACACATCTAGATGTGTATAAGAGACAGGCATGAGGAATGGGGCAACCGAACAGAACAGTCTCGAATGAGCCAACCTCAATTTAATACTCTCTCTCTCTCTCTCTCTCTCTCACTCCGAGGCTTATTCTAACAGAGTAAATAAAAGAGGCCATGCAGAGAACTTGGATTCTCCATGCATTGGATCTGTTGCAATCTTTCATTTGCCTCAATGCTTCCCTTACCCCTGCCATTACCTCTACCTCTCGATTATTTTTCAGTTGATCCATCCAAGATAAGATACAAGGGCCTTTTTATATATTACGCCGGCCAATATCAATTAAGTATATTGTGGGGTTGCTTGTATTTTTTCGATAAGAAATCACTAGGTGGTACAACTGTACATGGGGTATCGATCGATCCATTCATACATGTTTATGATGACGAGAGAGCCCGCCTTTAGTAGGTGAATTCTGGACTCTTGAGCTCTTTTTATCCATGAATTGGGTAAAACGTGAGCCGAAGACGTCCGCTGACTCTACATGCATTCATTGTATACGTAGAGAATCGAGGTCAAGACCTCGATTGAATTTGTTGAAATTTCATTGCCCCCACAAGCATGGGGAAACTAGTTAATTAAGTAAGCTCGAGCAGGGATCAAATTGGACCGCACGAATGCAATGATGCTAAGAGCCAAATAAAAGTTTCATCAAATATATATATATTTTTCTTCAAAATCTCGATTACCATCAAACGGTGAACAGCGTTGAACAGTTACGAACTTTGGTCATAGAAATTACACGATGCATATGACGGGGGCGGATCCAGAAATTAGTCTCGGTGGGGGCAAAATTTATATGCTTAAAGGAGGGTGTGTGTGGGTGTGTGTGTGTGTATGTATATGCATGAGAGATGATTATACAGAGTACTCGGGGACTTGGTCGATCCAGACATCATTAGTAAAGTGGAAACAACTCGACTACAGAAAAAGAAAGAAACCAAAAAACATTGAGGGCTAGATTAGTTTTCTCAGTTGACAAAGAAAACAAAGAAAGTGATGAGAGAAAGGAGATGGAGATAGTTAGGCTTCCCCGCATGCGTCTAGTACCGATTTTGTTGACAAAACACCTATGAAAAATAATCAATCGCTTTCTAATGTTCAACGTGTATATCGTCTCTTTTAATCACGGTAATAGGCTGGCAATCAATACCCATATTGCAGTCCTGTTCCTTGCCTAATCCCATTATTAAATTTGATTGACTAGTCGGATTCGTGCAACATTCAAAGATCTTAATTAAGTGCTGATTCTCTTGTTTCAGACACAAAGCATGTATAGTTTTTATAGAAATTATTGCATGAAATGAAATTGTTTCAATTTGGTGGGGACAATCCAATTATAAGTTAATACGTGTCATGACTTTTGAATTTAACTGAATAAACTAATACATACTATTTTCGGAAGGACTGACACTCTGACATCTATCCTTAATATCTGAAATGTTTTCTCACGCGCCAATCACGCTCCGTAAACACCAAGCAACCGATATATGAAAGCGGTGTGTCTCCACGAGCCGTATATATATATATTAAAAAATAATAAATAAATAAATTGTGACTAATATAATTTTCTTCATTATTCAAAAGCTATTTTGTCCGGACCGATTATTAGGAATTAACTACCAAGCTCCCCTGGGCACATACACCGGCAACCCCAACGGACTGAATAAAGAATAAGACCCACCCCAAGGGCTACGCCGTTTTTCGGTGCTTGGGACTCGCCCACGTGGCGGTCATGTCAGTGGCCCCACCATCCTCGGCTTCTGGTTGTGGATACTGTCGATGGCTCTCTGCCCACTTGCTCTCTCTCTCTCTCTCTCTCTCCTGTCTCTTATACACATCTAGATGTGTATAAGAGACAGCCGTAAACACCAAGCAACCGATATATGAAAGCGGTGTGTCTCCACGAGCCGTATATATATATATTAAAAAATAATAAATAAATAAATTGTGACTAATATAATTTTCTTCATTATTCAAAAGCTATTTTGTCCGGACCGATTATTAGGAATTAACTACCAAGCTCCCCTGGGCACATACACCGGCAACCCCAACGGACTGAATAAAGAATAAGACCCACCCCAAGGGCTACGCCGTTTTTCGGTGCTTGGGACTCGCCCGCGTGGCGGTCATGTCAGTGGCCCCACCATCCTCGGCTTCTGGTTGTGGATACTGTCGATGGCTCTCTGCCCACTTCCTCTCTCTCTCTCTCTCTCTCTCTCTTCGGCAATCTCCTCCGGTCAAATTCAGGCCACCTTCTCCCTCTTTCCCATTTATATAAATCCCACGTCCCACCCTCTGTCACCATGTCCTCCCGTCTGCATTTATCTCCCTCCCTCCCTCTCTCTCTCTCTCTAGCAGACCATTATTATTAGTGTATCTATTACATGCGCATATGATCTAAAGCAATTTTGCTTGTACTGGTTCTAGTATTTGCCAGCCTTTGCGCGCACAGTACAATAATTATTGGACACGTAAAAGCCAGAAAAAAAAAGAGCAGCGTACTTTTAGTAGCAAACCCAGAAATTGAAGCAGTTGTCTTTAAATTACTTTACATTTGTTTTGTCACTTCTGTTTCGAGGGCGGCTCTTCGTCTTTGTTGATAAATGAATAGAACATTGTTACCGGATATGTTGCATTCTAAGGACATGACAGTGCCGGAGAGGCAAAGGGCTCGCTTGAAATGGCAGCAGGAACAACAGATTCTTCATCAACAGCAGATACTACAACAACAGCTGCAGCAGCACCAAGAGGGTTATTTTGGGGATTGGAGTAGTGCGTTTCAAGTGCAGCAGCAACAGGGGTTTCAGGGCGGAGAAGGTCTTGGTGACGGAGGAGGTCTGAGTGAGATGGTGACTCTTTCCACGACCTCCTCCGTGAACCCCGAACAGGGTTTGGTGGATAACGGCTGGCTGGATTTCTTGGGGTTTGGCTCTTCCGGTGGGTATGGCAATAATAATAATGGAACAGGCTTGGAGTTCAATGATGCCGCCATCTCTAGGACTTCAAGCTGCCAACCGATGGTGGCGGAGGCTGCCGCTGCAGAGAAAGACAGAGTGTCTCTTGTGTCGGGAAAAGTCAGTTCTGGGGTTGGCACAGAGAGTTTTAAGAGGAGAAAGGTTGATGATGTCCATAATAATGCCCAGGTGCCCTTTTTAAACCTTGTATGTTTGCGTTTCCATAATTTGCTTGATCACTCTTTCCTTTGGAAAGCTGAACAGATGTCTGTTTTTCTCAGAGTATAAGCTGATTTTGCCCAACATTTTTAAGCTTTAGGTCTCCAGCATGGCTGCATAGCTCTGTTTCAGTTGCGGCATTCATTTTATTTTAGATGATAAGAGATTTTTCTTGAAAATGCCTAGTCAAAAATCAAAATTGGAAAGAAGTTAAAGAAATAATGGGCAAGATGTTGATCAAAATACTTTTACCCTCTTTAGGTTGTTGCAGAGGATGAAACCAGAGACAAAAGAATCAGAGGATTTCAAGAGGAAGGAGAGTCAAAGATCACGGAGAAGACCAGCAACAAAAGCAGCAATGGCAACAACAATAAAAGCAGCAAAAACAACAAACCCAACAATAGCTCCAGCAGCAACAAAGAAAATTCCGCAGAGACTTCAAAGGATAATTCCAAAGTGACCGAGGTTCAAAAGCCTGATTATATCCATGTTCGGGCACGGAGAGGTCAAGCCACTGATAGCCACAGCTTAGCAGAAAGAGTGAGTTGAAATTTCAGTATCTTCTTTTTCTTTTTCTTTAGGTACTACAATTGCAGTTTATGACTAACTTTTCTCTGTTCTAGATAGATTTTCTTAAGCAGCTCTGTCTAATACATAAGATATGTGAAATTGTTATGCAGGTGAGGAGGGAAAAGATTAGTGAACGAATGAAGTATCTGCAAGATTTGGTGCCAGGGTGCAATAAGACCACGGGAAAGGCAGGCATGCTTGATGAAATCATTAACTATGTTCAATCTCTTCAACGACAAGTTGAGGTAGTTAATCCTTACTTTTCAAATTATTGTTTATTGTAGATTCGCCTCGCGAGAACTCTTGATTGGATTCTCATGTGTTGCCATAAACAGTTCCTGTCCATGAAGCTCGCTGCTGTAAATCCAAGGCTTGACTTCAACATTGACAACTTACTTGCCAAAGAGGTTAAAAAAATTATCCCACAAACTGGCTTATGGATAATAGAAGCATATTTTTTCTAAAATGTCTCTGAGTTTTTATTATGTAAGTAAACTCTGTGTTTTGATCAACAGGTTTTTGCAACTCATGCGACCAGTTTTCCGACGATTGGAATGTCTTCAGTTTTGGCTAATCCTGCCTACCATCATTTTAATCCTGTACAACAACCTGTTGTTGCATGTGGATTGGATATGGGGATGAACGCATCTGATATGGAGCTTAAAAGAACCATCAGTGCTCCTGTGTCAATCCCTGAGCCATTCCTTGAAACATCTTGCTTCACGGTAATGCCTTGTACACTGTAAGTTCTCCATTTATCCCTCGATTCTATCGGCATAGTAGTTCTGATATAGATGTTGCTTGCCTTGCAGCAAATACAGCCTTCATCAAATTGGAATGTTGATCTACAGAGTCTTTACAACGTGGCATTTGATCAAGGAAGATCAACAACTTTTCCATCTCAGCCATTTACAGGTACAGGTAAAGATAGACCTAACGTGTCTTGTCAAACGTCGCTTTATTGCATAATCATCTCGCAAGTGACTAAAAGAAAAGCAAAAGTGGATTTTACTACCAGTGATGGAGACCCTACAAATGTTAATGATTCTTCTGTAGAAGAAAATGTGTCTTTGGACCTGGTTTGAAGCAAGTTGGTAATGGGGTGCTTTCTATCTTTTCTCCCTGATGATCGATACCATAGATTTTTTTTTCCCCCTTCTAGGAACGTGATTCGTCCTTCACGGTTCTTTCTGTTGAAATAGGGAGCAATCAAAGGTGGTAAGCCTCTCGACTGTCTAAAGGCATATGATTGCCACCTATTACCAATTGATGGGACATAAACGGGGCTCTGACAATGATTTGACAAAGCCTACGATTTTTATAATGAAATAATCTTGACCGTGATTGTTAATCAAATTAGCTTTTAATCACATAGTCAACACTAGATAACGAGAGTGCCTTTTCCTGGCACATAATGAAATGGCCCTTTTACTAATAAGATTAATAAATGCATTCTAAAAGATGCCATGGCAACTTTTGCAGGTCCTCTTGATGCTGGCAATCTCAAGATGGAGATGTGAGACAAGGCTATTGATTTTATACGATTTATCAGGAGATCAGTTCCACTCTAAATGCCTCTCATCCTGATTCTTTTTTCTTCCATAATCACATACCGTATATATATTTGTACGTATACCAAGTGATAGTACGAATAAAGATCAATGCCTATTTACATCAAATGATTTCTTTTCCTTCAATTTTTACATATCGATCACGCCGTAATGACTTTTGGTCACCCCAGAAAGACAGATGTTGATAGATGAGGGGACCCAAAGTTAGGTCTTGAAGGCAAGTTTAAGCATTGGTTGGGTAAAGAGGGTTGTGATTCTTATGAATGAAAACAAAGCTAAGTTTTCCAGCTTCCCAAATAAAGTATCTCAATGAACAGAATTATCATTTCGCGGGCCAAGTTACCTTTCTGTGGCTGTAGCCTTTCCAGGAAGAAAATTTCAGGAGCAAAAACAAGGCGACATGAGCCTGGCTGGTTGACCCGCTCAGCTCCCTTTTAAGGACAGACTAATACAGTTTGATTGTGACTCTGATAATTAAGCAATAAATTAAAGACAAGAGGCACGGATTCGTTAGGATGGTCTTTATGTCCCAGTACACTATTACAGTAAAGCTTTCCGGTCCAAAATATAAGATATAGGCAATAGTTCAGTTATGAAAATTTGAGTTTCACCTACCATGGCTTATGAATTGTGGTGTATTTGCATTCTGTGGTGATATATCAGAGTTGAGCCCTTGAGAGAGGAGCAATAGGAATCTCTTCAAATTTCTTTGATGACCATAGTATATAATATGTGACCATAGTATTACACGTGATCTCGAGTTGGGGTGACATATCCATCATCACCATTGCTGTAACAGGTATACCAAGTCCAGGCATTGCTACACAAGAGTTGGTCTAAACTCTCTGCATCTTCCAATATGAAAGGTGAATATAAACATAAAGATTGAAAATATATATATATATATATATATATCGCAGAAAGCTGAAATTAGTGGGGCCAAGACAGGGAGATGGAAAATTCATCCATCTCCGTCCACAGAAACATTGATAGTAAACCTGGCCCCCCTTATCTGGTCGAACCGCAGAATTTGTGAACCGAAACCCAAACAGGGCTGGATCTTTGAAAAACTCAACTTTTGATTCAAATTGACGCGGTCAGATTCATTGGTGGAAACCGATTCGGTGACTCACACCAGAGATATTGCCTATGGATTAAGCCTGGCCACCCTCTCCATTACTTCAGTCAGTCTTAATAGACAAACTGAGAGCAACCCTTCCAGTGGTCCCCTTGTTTATCCCCTCAACCCCACAATGCATATCCCTTTTCTTATTCACTCTGATATAAACATTAGAATGGCTGTTTGCTAAGGATAATATTTTCTAGCCAAAGATGAAGCTCAGGTTCATTACTATATTCAGCATTTTGGTAGCTTAATTCATCCAAAGGATGTCAAGATGGTAACCTGCCACCAAGAAGTCACTGTAAGACAGTAGCAAATTAACAAGACGGAAAGACAGGACACTGATTTTTGAATGGAATAGGCATGGTAGGGCAGCATACATAAATCTAATGTTAAATATTATGAGGACAATGCAACCGATGCCCGGCAGTCCAAGCCACCTAAAGACTCTGGGCTTAAGAGTGCAGCTGGTCCGTAGTTTACTTGTCATTCCATGAGCAAGCCAGCCAAGATGCAACTTTGAAACTTGTCCCAAGGTCGCATGATAACATGAATCTTCAAACAATGACATGCTTGCAGGATAAGCCAATTCTCCTGAGGGCTGCTAAGGCAGACCCATAAGCACAACATGATGCAATTGGCTTTGTTACGACCAAAGATAGTCTGCAGGATGAGGCTCTAGACCAATTTAGTGATGTAGTTCACCGGAAATGACTTTGACTGTGACTCCGATGAATTTTCCTGTTAATATATCAACAGACCTTGACCAGGAGAGTGGAGAGTATTGGGGCGAATCTCAAAAGACCTCCTGCTGATGTTATATCTACTATTGTAAACCAGAAAATCATGAGATGAAATAGAGAAAAATAAAAAGAGAAAATTCGTAATTTTACATGCATGCTTGGGTATTTTAAGATAACTCAGAATCAAGGGAGGGGAATTTTCCGATCCATATACTAATCCATCAAAAGACTGCCGCAGAAAATGAAGACCATGGTAGTATTGAAGAACAATATAGGGCCCACAGATCTACTGATAGAACGAGGATAAAAACGACCAAGCTCAAGAATCTGAAAACCCATGGAGCTTAAGAGATGAACTAATGTAAGTCGTTTAGGATCTAATTTAATTCATTTAAAATATCAGTTAAACTAATTTAATTTCAAATGTGAGTTTAGTAAAAATAAATAAAGTTTATTTGAAATTTTTTATATAAAAAATAATATAAATGTGCACGGTATAATATAAAATTATATATACGTTATAATAAACAAAATATAAATAAAAATAATAAACATCAAATTTAAATTTTAGAATTTCCAGTAAAGATCAAACGATTCACAGAGACAGCAAGAACCACAAACCCCGAATCACCCCCCCCCCCCCAAAAAAAAAAAAAAAAAAAAAGGGAAAAACATTATTAGGAGGAAGAACACCAACCCTGGCCTGCAAAACAGGGCTACTACCCATGTCCAAGAAAATCCAAACAAGGTCCATTAAAACCCGCTATCAAAAATTCAAACCAAAACCAAGCGGCCCTATAAGAGGCAAACAGACTGCGGCCGATGATCGTAACGTCTTCGCCTCTCCTCTCTCTCGTCAGAATATTTTGAATTGTGATTATGGATTCAATCTATCTCGGCAGTTTATATTGGTTTTGCAAATTTTTTATTTATTTATTTTCTTTGGGTTGCTGATGGGTTAGAGTCGTATGGAGAATTTTTTTTTTTCTTTTTCTTGGTTGCCGTGTTAGCCGAGTTCAGAAAAGCCCATATGCAGGATTATAATGACTGTCGGCCTACCAGTTGCAGCAGCCCAACATTCGGACCCAAGAAAATGCATAAACAAATGAATACTCATCGCATAAGTTGCCCAGTATTTTTGTTTGCAAAGTACGATCATCTGCATCAGATACCGAGTAATCGAGCTTCAATAAAGCGGTTGGATTTCATATACTGTTTCATCAAGCTTACAATCCCGATGGACTTGAAGCGTCCACAAGAGTCCAAAATCGGACGGCCGAGAGAGATAGGTCATGCCCAGGGAGGCTAAATACCAAATTGTTTTTTTGGGAAAGCGCCCAAGAAAAATAAATTCATCCGTTGAACAAACAAGATAATTAACATTAACTACTAATATTAAGAGAATATTAAAAGAAAAAAAATTTAAAAAGCCAAACAAGACAACACCTAAATTTCCCTGTTCGATGAAAAGAACAAAAAGAAAAAGAAAAATAGAACAAAACAAAGGAAAGAAAGAGAAGGTACTCAGTAATGTTTTAAGAATGGATTGAAGGATTTATCCTCATCCTCAAGATCGGATTAACGAGATCATTTATCTCATCATCATCATCGCACCCTTCTCTTATCTTTCCATCTACAAAATTAACTTACACACAGGCCCCGTGAAGCGGCCAACGCTGAAGGGCAAAACACAGGCCAGAGCCTCCTAGGGTTGTTCGCCTACTCCGGTTCTTATAGTGACACTCTTTTTTCTTTTCCAAATTACCGAACTACCCTTACCATCTTTATTATTATTGTTGTTGTTTTAAAATAAATGGGCCATTGAATTCGGGTCTGGGTTTCCCCCCTTGCTCCTTTTGGGCTTATTTGGACTTCTCTATGTTTGACATTGATCACATCTCTTTACCAATCGTCTAATCCTTTTTTTTTTTTTTCAAGTTCCTTCGGCTTGGACATGGGTTGCCTTGATGCTTTGCAAGGTCATTGGACACTCTCCTATCTCCATTTTTTATACTCTGTCTTGTTCCACAACGTCTCAGTCTTCCTTTCTTTCCTTTTGCCTGCCTGGTCGTTTATTTCATAGCTTGGATCGCATCTGATTGGAGGCATGAGATTGCTATCTTGTGCTTGTCAAGATCACTGGGAAGTTCATATTGAATTACGGAGGAAAATGAAAAATTATAGAATTGGGAGTGTGATATTGCTGCTCATTCTCCAATCAAAGAGGCAAACTGAGAGGTGCCTGATGGTGGTGCCTCATTTTTTGGACTAGTCTCAGTGTCGATTTTTGACACTTCCATCTTTGATAGTAGTTGATAACGTTTTATTTGGTCCATCGTTACTTTTACATTTTTTAATCAAGTCTGATGTAAGACCGGTGACCCGACAATAGTGAGACGGCATCCAAATACATTTTGAACTTCCTCTCTTACAAGGGTGGTCACGTTTGATAAAACAAAAGTACAAAGAAAAAAAAAAAAACAGGGTTGGTCGCTGCCACAGACATCGGCAGCTGATCCAGTGCCTGTGAATGCTGCCATTGACATTATGAAATCATGGACATATTCGACCCAAAAAGCTAGCAAATAAAATGAACTTCGTAGTTGTCAGGTTACAGAAATTATTGAAGCGATTGGGCCACTTTGCATTCTTTGGCCACATTCCGCTAGTGGCTATGGCATTTACTGACGAAACTGCTTTTATGGTCCGACTAATTAAGAAAACCAACATTGTCCTAAACCCCAATCTCGAAAACTTATAGCCAATTGATCATGCTACTCTTTTGTATCGAGACCATTGGAGACTGGGACACAGCAAAAACTTCCCTTCAGCTGACCTTTCCTGGTATATATTGATGTGATAAATTGTGGGACGTTTTCTTTAAAAAAAAAATAAAAATTAAATATATTAATTTCTGTCAGTGTTGCTCCAGTCGCCGGAGTATATCCTATTAATTTCTCGTTCGAGGTGGAATTGGGTGTGCTATTTAATAATTTGCAATATTCGAAACTCTTAAATTATTGCAACTACACCATATTTATGTTGTATTGACATGGTGAGTATATTATTTTATTTGAAATTATGATATAGATTGGGATGGCTTTGGTCCTATGGATATTCCGTGAGATTTCTGGTTATCCACATTACGGCACCTATGACAAAACATTTATGTGATTTGAAGATGAAATTCCTGTACCAAGCGCCATTTAAATTCATAAGTTCATAACTAGGGAGTTGTTCACAGACCAGAAAAAAAAAGTAATAAATAAATAAAATAAAGAGGTTATTCAAAGAGGTGATGAGCAAGGTACAAAACTTGAATCTAACACGCTTCCACTGCTTCATAGTCCTAAACAGGAAGGGCCAGCGTAAGGAGTGACGATAAACAGAAAAATGACGAGTCCGAGGATTTGAAAAAGCATATTAATATAATTACCTCTAAACATTAAGTGTAAAATATAATTTACCGTATCAATGTATAATCAATTCAACGGAGCTTAGAATTTAAGAGCCATTTGAATCATACTTCATGAGTAAAATTGGAATCAAAACATAACTTTGCTAAATAAAAATTGAAGTAAAGAATTTTATCATATATTTAATTTATTTTATAATTAAAATAAGATAATTATATAGTTTTTTTATTAAATTCGGAATATAAATTAAAATAAAAAAATTATGATATGCAAAAATAATATTATAAAAAAATAATATTATTAAAAAATTTTGATTCCCATGAATGTAAAAGTATAAATAAAAATATTATCATACTAATTTTATAATGATAATAATAATTTATTAATTAATAATTTAAAACAATAAGAATTACCCTCTGCAAATACAAGCAATAAAAATCACCAATTTCCTTTCCTATCCTCTGGTAAAAATGTCCAACCAAACGCCCCTAAATTATCCGGCAATTCCCAACAATACCTCTAATTTTTAATAAATACTTGAGCACGATAAAGGTTAAATGCGGAGCAACTCCGTAACTGTTCGGAGCTTTGTAAGCATTTCATTTCACTTTTTCCCCTTCCTAGCTGACGCCTTTGCAGATCCCTTGCCTCTTTGAGCCTTTGTCTTCTTGCCACCTTTTCCTCGCTTAACCATACCAGCCACCCTTGCATCCTTCTTCATCCTCCTATCAACTAGGACCTTTCCCTTGCCAGCCTTGACTGCAACACCTTTCTTTGCAACCACATATTCCTTCTTAGACCTCTTAGGTGTAGCCTTCTTGTATAGTTGTTCAATTAGTTTCCCCTTTGACCGATCAGAGATGTCTGTCTGGTCTGCAATTGAATTGGCCTTCTTGCGAACCTTCTCAAGTTTTCTCATGGATGCTCGCTTCTTTCGAGCTTTGGCCTCTGCCACTTTCTTAGCAGGTCGAGCATTTATTTCCTTGAATTGCGCTCGCATTGCAGCAATTTCCTCCTTGGTGACAGGCTTAATTGGTTGGCGGTGCCTCCTCTCTTCCTCCAAAAACCAGCCTGGCAAGCCCTCATCATCAAACATATACTTATGGTATGCATCGTCAAGAATCTGCTCCCTTTGCTTTTTCCTGAGCATCTTCTTCGCATGTGCCAAAATCTCAGCCTTTGTATCCACATCATAATCCTCAGATTCATCTGAAGATGAATCATCACTAGAGTCCGTAGCTGGAGCAGGGACTATCTCAAAATTATTTTCTCCCTTGGCAGCTCTGGAAACTTGGTGTTGAGGCTGAATGGACTCTATGGTACCGACGGCTGCCTTTTCTGGTACAAGTTTTTGGTCCTCTTTATCCAACTGCATCTCATCCTCGCTCTCATTCTTCTCCAAGTCTCCCTCTTCAATAGCTTCAGCAAAGATATTTTGACTAAACCACTTTTTTGTAATTTCCTCTTGGGTTGGCCCTTCCCCGTCGTTCAGTGGTACCATGAGAGGATTCGCCTCTTGATCACTTTCCTCTTTATCTGAATCATAATCTGAATGAATAATATTGTTGTCATCATCATCCTGCTCAACCAAAAACAAGTAAATAAATGGCAAATACACTGCAAGACAAGCTGGCTCTGCTACCAAAATGGACAGAAGAAAATAGAACACAGTTTCATTTTCATTACAAGTTGTTACAAGAAGACTCTACAAAATCTTCTTTAATACACTATGGAGCGGACAACAAACTATAAAAGATCTCTCACCTCCAAAAGTTGTTCCGCGCGGGCTTGCTTTGCTCGTTTTCGCTGCTTAGAACTTCCTTCTCTTTTAGCCGTAAACCGTTCATAAACCTGATCCAGAAACTCTTCCATTTGTTCATCATATCTGACATCAGAATACATCAGTTAGTCAGAGTCCTGTAGCAGATAAAGACAGCATCCATCCAGGAAGGCATGTCATAATACCTTCTTCTTTCTTCATCAGAATCTATATCACCCGATATATTCTTCTCAGTTTCCTCATGCTTTTCTTCTTCTTCACTATTTCCTGAATCACTCTCATGACCGTATTCTGCAGAATTAACAGCTACTAGATCTTTCTTTCCCTGAAGCAGATTCATACAATCAATTAAAAATTTTGGCAACATGTTTTGTACAAAAATTTGCCCATTAGACTTTCCGCAAGTTGGAGAGAAAACTGATAGTATATAAATCTCATTTGTCTGCAGAGTCAAATGTTTAATTTGACTAACAAAACTGCCAATCAGTAACGATGTAAAGACACAGAAAGGGAAAATGACACCATACCTTGATGGAAGAAAGAGAAAACAATTCATTGTCAATATAGCCATCTTCCATTGCATCTATTTGCATTCCAGTTGCTTTCCGTGCCTTTTCCTTGAATATTCATAGTGGAGCAACATATCAGCCATAAGACAACACATGTTCATGGCTCCAAGCATTCACAATCAGAACATATTCTCTTCATAGCATAAAAGGTTGCACAGAGATTCAAATTTTCTAAGCACTCAGTTTCACTGTGGAAGCTCATATCTAGTTCACACCTACAGCTTCATTAGTTGGTAGCATTTGAAAAGGAAACAAAAAGCTGATAAAAAGCTTCAAACCTTGGCTTGTCTTTTTGCAAGAAGTTTTTTTGCTCGTTTCTTCTTCCTCTCCATAGCATTAGACAACTCTTCCATTTCATTGAGTAATTTATCATCTTCATCCTCCTCGTTCTTGTCTTCAACGGCTGTCACAGTGGCAGAGCCAACCTGTTGAGAAGGACATAGGGCCTTTCTCATGTGCATCCGCCACCTACATGATAAAGCAGATACAAAAACAATTTATGCAGTGCATAAAGATAGAATTTAATCACAAAGGGGAAAAAAGAGCACAAACAGTAATAAAAACTACTTATGAGAATAATTGCTAGATCCCCAAAACAAAAATAAAGGGCTAATCTAACTTACTTCAACAGATGCTTGAAGTCATTCTTCCCCAAAACACCCAGATCATCACAAAGAGCTTTAACCTGGACAACCAATAAACACATTACGTTAAAACTTCAGATTGGGAAAAAAAGGGTAAAAGAAAAAAGAAACAATAGCTGAAAGTCCATTTAGTCAAAACTTCAAAGGAAAAAAACAACGCATAGTGAAAAATGAAGCAAAAGAAGAAAAGAGTGGCTACCTCCTCTGTCGTTAATGTATGATCCCTTATGGGCACAGAAGCTGGATCGTCAAAGGTTATAGAAGTAACTGAACCAAGGACCTCAAGGGGAGCATCAGACCAAATAAAATCAGCGGCTGAAGAGACTTTCCTCACAATGCTTTCTCCATCTTCATATCTGTAGTTGGATATCAACAGTGACACAACACAGAGACATATCATCCACAGGTCTCAATATTTAAACTGCATATAATGCCTTGTATGCATAAGTTCAATTTTTATTTCCATGTTCAACATTTGGACATCAATTAACTACTTCTTCCTTTGTATGCTGATAAGAATAATGGAGTAACACAAAACATTTGCCTCATCCTTGATAAACATACATGCTGCCATTTCTGAGAATTTAAATATTGACCCAAAACAGCAGAGGCAAGTAAATAGGAGCTATAAGAACAACTTTGAACTCAAAAACATAATAAGATAGCTTACCCATCACGGTGGCGTTTTTGCTTTGTGCCTCTAAGCACATCCACCACCTATTGCAAGAATTCATGCAAGCAAGATTCAGATCAAGCTAAAGCCCCCAATATGAAAAAAAGACTGTTGTGATATCATTTTCTGGTAACTAATTACCTTCCGTTCAGGTTCTACATATCCCTGAAATAAAGTCTTCACATCAAGAAGACGTGGATCAATCCTTGCAGGTGCCTTGTACTTCAAACCTAAAACGAAAATTTCTGCAGAAGCTGAGCGACTAGCTGCTGGTTTTTCCACCTCAACCTTTTCAAATAACTGCATAAAGAAGGGGGAAAAAGAAAAAAGAACCATGATGATCAAAATCAGCACAGTATGAAGACAGACTAAAATCTTAGGTGAAGCTAGGAAATTCACCTGATTGAGGCAGTAGATGACAGAACTATAATCTTGTGACCGGAAAACCTGAAGCAAGTCAACAAACATGCATCTGATTATAAGTTAAATCTTAACTTCTATGAATTGAACACATCGGGTAACAAAAAATTCAAAAGTTATCTCCTTCATTCTCCACTATCGATGCAACCAAACATAAAAGTATAGAAGCTTCGAAATCAATTATCAATGAGAAAGTAATCTTCAACAAACTGATCTCTCTTTCCTATTTTCTCAACATCCAAATATAACCAAATTCATTAATTTCAATTTGCAACCACTCATTTATTATAAAATCACCCAACAAACAACATAAGAAAGAACTTGTAACTCCATTTTCCCTCCAATTTTCCCGGCAAGCAAAAGGAAAAGTTCCTATAGAGAAAGAAGAAAGATAAAGAAAACATTACCTTTGTAACAAAAGTTCCTTTAGGAGCCAAGAACTGAGTGGCCAACTTCACTGCATCAATCACAAGAGCGTTCTGAGCCATGGCCTCCTGAGCCCACGCGCCACCGACATTGGGCGAACCGTCGTGCAAAACCAAATCAAAAGCCTTGACTCCTTTCTCTCCCATAATCTTCTTAACCCTAGCCTTACATTCAGACCTCGTAATATCCTGTTCGATGGAGACAGCGCCGCGGATGGGCGCGATCTTGACCAAGTCGATGCCGAGGACGAGGCTGCCGACGGGGGCACGCTGGATGGCGACCTGCATCCAGCCGCCGGGTGCGGCGCATAGGTCGAGGACGGCTCGGGAGGAGTGGAGGAACTTGAACTTGTTGTCGAGCTGGACGAGCTTCCAGGAAGCGCGGGACCGGTAGCCGTGTTCTTTGGCGAGACGGTAGTACTTGTCCAAGCGGTGCTTGCCTTTCACTTTGCCCATTGTCCCGGTAGCGAATGCTGTGGTGGCGGGAGCGGCGGCGGCGGTGGGCTTTAGATTTTTGGCGACCGGTGAGACGTAATTTGTGAGGGTTATTATAAAACCCTACTGAAGGGAACGCCCTGCAGGGTTGGGTTTACTCGGCTCTCCCTCGTTCTCTTCCCAAAAAGTCCTCAAAACAAAAAGCGTTTTCCTTTTCCTCTTTTTCTTTGGGTATTATAATTATTTCCTTATTATATTTTAAATCCTTTTTCTAAATTATTTTTTCCTTTTCCTTTTTTTTTTTTTCCCCTCTTCGTATCTTTGTGGCTGTGCGTTAAGTTTGAAAAAATGGTTTAAAGTTCGCAGATCATGTCCAGAAAGAATGCAATTGGAACTTCACTATTGTTTCCCCACTTCTTTTTTTTTTTTTTTTTTTGGCATTTATCACCCAGTGTTTTTAAACTTCTAAACTCTGACAAGTAATATTAGGAGTAAAAAAAATTTCAGCAAAATCTTAAGCACGTTGAAACGTAACAAAAGGGGAAAAAGAATCCCCAACCCATCATTACGTCACATACGATATTCTTGAAATAATTTCTTAATTCTGATAAGAGAAATTGTTTCACTAAACTTCGTTGTTAGAAATGACATTTTGTTCCAATTAATTTTAATCCAGCGACAACGAAAATGGTGGACTAACGACCCTGCATCATGCAATTTACATAGATGATATATCTCCTTCATATGCGTATGAACAGTAGCAGTTCCACTTCCCCAACATCTGCACTTTGCCATCATAAAAAGCCAATGCTAGGCTAAATTTTCTTAACCCTGCTAAGTGCACACTAAAATCCGTCACAACATGAATACCTGTCTTGCGGGAAAAGGGAAAAAAAATTGATTATCAAGAATCTTCGACTCTACTATTCCCTTGACATCTGATGTCGCTCTAGGTTACCCCATGAACCAGTAAAGCTTCAGTCCACACGAGAGCCCCTGCTGCTGGCAGAAGGCTTCTTGCCTTTATACTTCTGTAAAAGAACAATGGAAACCCAATATTAGGGTAAATCTATTCCAACGGTGTATTGCTACTAGATGTTTACGTTGATGCAGCTGGCACAATTTTGAATATCCTTGTGAAGGAATTGAAACTCACCTGTTTTCCAATGTTGAATGGGATGTACTTGTACTTGATCATATGTGCTATCTGGCGTCTCATGGTAAGAACAAAAAGAACGATCCAGTAGCAAAGCAATATGGGCCAAAAGACAGGAACGTCAAATACGGAAAAGAAGGTCATGACAAATGCTATGCAGAATGCCTTCGTGAAGGAATACCTGGAAACATAACAGCCAAATAACATCATTCTCATGCATATTCATCAGAATGGATCCCACACAGATGAAGAAAGGCTCGAGAAAATTATCCCAACGGACACAGATACAACCACTTTTGGCTCCTAGCTTTTCATTCCAAAGACGTACATAAGTGGCATGAACCAATGGGGAGCCTTCATATGATGCCAAGTTGCCCAACAAACACAGAATAATATAATGTATGACTCTCAATAGTGTCTGCCCTTGGATATGCTGTTAGTCTATATTCTAAAAGAAGGCAACTAAAAAAATTTGATCCACAGGGAGAAAATAAAAACAAGCATTCAAGAACAAACAGTGAAAATAACATCGACAAGAAGGAACTGCTCCTATGTATTGAACGCATAAGTACATCAATATAATTAACTAAAAGATACGGACTCGAACAAATAATCAGATAGATGAGCATCTAGTAGACCTAAACATGACAGGCTCCTAAAAAGAGGTTATTGTTTTTGTCATGGAATAATTGAATTTGCTGATGAAATTCACTGAATCTGACAAATCTTAGATCATTGCCTCTAAAAAAATTGAGCTGCAAACAACTCAATAAAGATTGATAAGACCCAAATGTCATCTGACAAAAATTATTCAATGACATTTCTAAACTGTCAGTGGCCTTTAGGCTGTTGGCACACAATTAACATCACAGGAAACACCCAGATGGATTTGTTCTCTTTTATTTATGCAGACCTGTAACTTCTGTAAGACGAGTCATTATATTTCACAATCAACACATACCAATGCCAATTACCAAATTTCACTTCTTCAAATTTCAAGAAATGAAGTCAACACAAATGTCACTAGCTAACAGATCTATACATTCATTTATCTTAAGCGAATATGATTTTCCAATGTAATTCCATGCATCAATTTGCCACTTCCACCCTTTCTAGCATACAATAATAAATAATTTCTGCCCAGCTTTTGGACTATATAACAAGCAGCTAATTGAAACCCAAAAACAAGGACATTAGTGAGCTGTAGAATGATCAAATCACATTATCAGTTAACCCATGCAAAACCTGAACCAATGGATAAAAAACTTTATCAAGAAACAAAAAAAAAAAGGTCATTGCTTACCAGAGCTTGAACTCTGGAAGTCTACGAATGAATGGCTTGAATTCATCAGAATCCTTAGTTGGCAACAAAGGTCCATTTGAAGCTTCAAGTTCAGGATCAACCAGAGGTGACAAAAACCCAATCAGCAAATTCAGTACATAGATGCCAAGTCCATAGGAAATAATATAAAATCCCTGCACATAGAAGACCCGTAAGCAGTAAATTGCCACTATAGCAAGAGTCCCAATCCATCTATAGGTTGGGTGAGGTGTACTCTTATCTAGATAATATTGATACATCCTCCAGGCATCATTTCCCCATTGGGCCACAGGCGATGCAAATGAGGCACTCTCACCCCCAACTCCCTCCATTCAATTTAAGCTCCACAATCCTGCAGATTTTATAGCAAAATAACCGAAAAAACCAAGCAAACAAATTCTCATCAACACTTGAACATATATTTATGTATGTGCATTTTGTGGGTAAAAACACAACCATACTGAATAAATTCACCCAAATCATGGGTATGCTTTGCAAAAGCCTTCCGGTGCTAATACCCACTCGATTCAATCTCCCAAGTTATGCGTAAAAGCTAAAACGTAGATGTTGGATTCCTAAACAAATATTGTTCAAACACCCCAGAACACATAACATAAAATTACCGGCCAAAGACTCAATCATTCGCCATATATTCCAAGAATGGACCAAGATGTACAAAACAAAAGCCCATTTCATCAAATGGTAAAGAAACCCACCTAAGAAAATGTGCAGAAAACGATTTCTTGGAAAATAAACCAAATAAACTTGCTTTCCCGTACTCTTTTCAAGAACCCAAATACAGTTAATGAAGGTTCACCGATACATTACACAAAATAAAAACAAACAAACCATAAGATCTAAATCAATAAAGCCATAGCCGTGGATGGAGATACCCACATAAAACAAGCCATATCCATCAAGAGACAGAGAAAGAGAATTCCAACCCCAGATCTACCGTAGAACAAAAGTTAATCACAAACTCAACTACAAAATGAAACTTGATTGCAATTATATAACACATAACTCTATCTACAAAGATTATATTGCTTGCATGCATGCATACATACATACATACATACATACATACATACATATATATATGGAAAGAAAACAGAAATACTAAAAAGCTGACCTTAAATGACTATGGGTTGTTAAGCTTGGACTCGGAGAGAGAGAGAGAGAGAGAGAAAAAGAGGAAAAGGAATGGAACTTGATTTGGGGAATTATGACAGGAAAGCGAGCAGATCTGTGATCTCTTTGTGGTGGAAAGGGCAGATTGGGGATTATGGTGTTTATTTATTCGTGGGCCAAAAAAAGAAAAGAAAAATGGATGGTTACCGACATTGACGCGGTTGAAGAGCGGACGACAAGACAGGCTGAAGCTTATTGGTCTGCGATGTAGGCAAAGTTGAGAATCTATTCCCTGCGAGAAGGAAGGAAATGCCTTTCTTTTACCATTTTCCCCTTTTTTTTTAAAAAAAAATGTTTTTGTTACAATATGCATAAACCTTCGTTTTTCTTTTCCTTATAAATAAATGATTTTTTTATATAGTTGGGCAATCTGCAATTTCAGTTTTTGTGGGCTTTCGGCCTGTTTTGGTGTGGAAAGCCCATTTCACAGTATTGAAGCCTCTTCTCTTCCTTGTCAATTGATTTTTCTCGTGTCCAGTCCAGTATTTAACACACCACCATCCTTTCTTTTTATTATTATTATTATTTTTTTCGACAAGTGGTTATCGGCGGGCTTTGGGCCTGTATAAGGGAGAAAAGCCCATTTCAAATTGGGAAGCCTCTACTCCTCTGGGTCTATTGACTTTTAGGTGTCCAGTATTTTTTACACGCAGACCAATCAAAATAAATAAATGATTTCAAAGGAAAAGTCTTGCAATTTTTATTTTTTTTATTTTTAACAAAGATGATATCTGACTTTCATCTTCAGGTATGAATCGATTAAACAAAAGATAGTTTTATCTGCCCCAAAGGCTTACTGTGAGATGGAATAGGCATTCACAAAGACAAATGTAATTGTCACCCATAGTTGTTAAATAACATTTGTTCTTTCTTTGACCTTCGTAAATATCATTAGCAGCATTTTAAAGAGGAAAAGATTAAAAAAAAGATAATGAATTTGAGTCTAAAATTGCCATTAGTTTGTCTCTCTGTGAAAATTTTTAGTGGCCACAGGCTCAATGCTCACAAGGGACCATTTCAATTTTGCATTTTTAACGCAAAAGGAAGAAAGGCCCAAAAAAAAAGAAGAAGAAGAAGAAGAAAACAAGGCTCAGAGCATACCAATTCGAGTTTTCACGTCGTGAATTTTTTTGGGGGGGGGGGGAATTCCATAAATCTAAGGAATTAAATAATGAGTTCATAGACATTGTAAACTAAGTTAGGTCTTCGTATTTGCCCAATTACGAGACTTTGTATTTTATTATTTTTAACGTGTACATTATATAAGCATACGATGGGTTCACCGCTTCACATAGAAATGCATGCATGTGTAGCAATTTTATGAGACTATTCGTCTTTTCATGCCTATTATAAAACGGGGCCAATGTCCACTATCCATTACCTTCCAAACTTACATCACATCCATCAGAACTACCCTCTTCACATGCGGGAACCCAACGAATAGGCTCACCGGGCCGACAAGTTGGAGATTTATGCTTCCCATTTCGGGTCGTGGATAAGGCAGAGAGAAATCATTAAAAAAAGTAATACTCATGGGAATATATATATATATAATTATGAATTATTTATATTATATTTGTTGTTATAAATAAATAAAAT
The DNA here is from genome assembly GCA_021464305.1 of Kandelia obovata. NCBI lineage: Eukaryota > Viridiplantae > Streptophyta > Magnoliopsida > Malpighiales > Rhizophoraceae > Kandelia > Kandelia obovata. The sequence goes on along the minus strand of CM038472.1, from coordinate 13,173,403 downwards.
TATTATTATTTTATTATTATTTATGTTTACATATACAATAATGCTAAAAATAAATAATAAAAAAGATTGATTGTGATGCGAATACGTGGACAATTGTGCGCCAACACTTTGCAATGCCCATGTGAGTTGCCATTCCAACGCACCATCACCGCCAGCTAGAAATCAAATATGCATTATCTTGCTGCATCGCAATAAAGTGATCGAAGTACACATGATAAAATCCAATAATTCGCACAAAGAGAACAGTGGGTTGATGAATCCACAATCATATCACCCCGTGTCGTGTCATGGTAGCAAGTTGATGATTATTTCTTGATCAGTTTCGCAGTGATCTCTCTTGAATCGTAGTGAAAAATTATTAGGTGGGAGTCTATGCAGGCACTTCTTCCATTTTCTTTTTTCCACAAAGCTTAAATAAAATTGGCAGAAAAATATGACCCAGCATTCCAGTAATTCAAAAATCAAACCATTGTGCATTAAAATTTTATAGTTATGATAAGTAAGATTTAAGTCATTATTCTGAACTAATACGAAAACTTAACAAAAATTTATAACATTGGATGACGGTCAAGAATTAAAACTTCGGATATAAATAGTAGATGAATGGAAAATCGTTCGCATAAAAGAGACGGCAAAGGAGGAAATTTTTAGTTAACTTTGTCAGCCTCAAATTCTTGTTCTTTTAGACTTTTGCTTTGGCTTCCATGTCATCGTTCCATGCACAGACGTTTCGGCTATTGACTAGGATTCAATAACGAATTAATTGTAAATTTTAATATGCAAAAATTCCATAATTAATCAAAATTCATAATTAATAGAAGAATAAAGAGATTGTAATATAAACTTAGTGTTATATTAAAAAATAATTAATTAAATATTACATATAACTAATACGAGTACGATAAAAAAATATTTAAAAAAATGAAAAAATTGCCATTTTTTTTTAACCAGAACCCCCCAGGTCCCACATGAATCAATTATGGTTTAAAAGAGGGACAAAAAGGTAAATACGTAATTGAAAATGAAAAGGTTAAAAAAAAACACAAGAAAGAAAAGAGGAGGAGAGGACCAATCAAGAAAATGCAGGACGGTGGGCCCAATCCGGTGAGAATGAAGGGGCCGGGTGGTGCATCTTTGAGACTATAAAGCAAATATTCGAGCGCCTTCTGCATGAAAGACAGCCAGAGCTCGAAACCTCAACCCAACCAACCAAAATTGTCAGACACAACTCTATGCCTTATGCTCCATCTTCCCGGAATCCCTGAAGGCCTCTCTCCGTACGGAATTCTTTAGATTTTTGTTTGAAGATCAGCAATTAAGAAGAAGGTACCCAAAATTCCAAACCATGATGGCTCCTTTTTCTTTCTTTATGGATCTGCGAAATTCAGAACCTTCGATAGTTCAGTTCTTTGCTTTCTCGAAGTTTCCTACCTGTCTTTTTTTATTTATTTATTTCACTTTGATTCTCTGTTGTACACGTTGTTACATAGGCACCCGTACGATGCTTCTGTCCGTACTTTTTGTTTTGGTGCCCGAACGTGTGTGTTTGCCGATTTAAGTCGCCGGTTCCTTAACTTGTTTTAACTTTCAGTCAGCGCTCTACTAAATTTAGAAACTTTAAATTTATAGTGGCTTCCTTCTCTCTGTTTTTTTTTTTTTTTTAAAGTTTATTTCCAAGTTTGAAGGCAGGGAAATCGAAAATAAGAAACATAGAAGACAGAGAAGCTGTAGATTCTTTTTTTAAAAAAAAAATGAAAGAAAAATCTCTTTTTACGCATTGGTTTGTTTAGAATTTGTGGTTTATAGATCTCTTTTGTCGTTTGTTTTGCTAATCCCGACAACATAATTAAAAATAATACTAAATATAGCAAAATAAGATTTTTTGGTGCTTTTGGTGAAGTTATTCCCCCACTTCCCTGAAGGAGTAGGAAGAGATTAGCAAGCTGGCTGCTGTTCAATTCGACATTGGCGAATTTCAAACCATCATTTCAAGTTTTTTATTTTCTTTTAATATCTCTTTTTGTATATAGCAATTTTATATGTCAATTCGTGAAAATTTTGGCTTTTTAACACTGTTTGGTGGACTGGACTGTATTTTCAGGTGGGTCTCAGAAATGAACCTTTGGGAAAGTGAGCGCGGTACATTTTGAAAGAGGGGTTTCTCGGATCTCACTCTTTGGCATGTCTGATCTTTTGCAGTTGCGTCATGACAAGATTGAGATTCCTGAGAAGTTTATGCAGCCATACCTATGTACTTGGATGGCTCACTGGATGCGTGCAAGTTGTGGATCATCAATTGCAGCTCGCAAACAAGTTTTGCTTAGCCATGAGTCCAGAGAAGAAAATCGCTGTACCAAGCATGACCCTCTACCTATGGGACAAGAGATAGGGGTGGAGAGCTCTAGAATTGTCAAAGAGCTTAGAGACATAAGCAAAGGTAAAATGATTGACTTAATGGATGAGAATGTGGCAACAAGTTGGGGAAAACAAAGGGATGATACATTTGAAGGCTCTGCCTCAGTGATATTGAAATTGCCTCAAAATCATGAGAGTATTTTGGCTCTGGAGAAGGGTGAATGCTCTAAAATTCGTCAATATTTACCATCGTCACAGGTTAATGCCAATTTTGCTTATGATGAGTCCCTGGGTGGAATTCAGAATCATTCGTCTTCATTGTTTGCATTGGCTTCTTCTGGTGCAGAGATACAATCAGCAGAGTGCTGCTTGCAGCCTGAAGGCATCTCATTGACTCCAACGCAGCAGGTCAAGTTAGATAAGCTACTTGAAAAGACTACATTGGCTGTTTTGCCATGCTTTCCAGAAAGTTCTAAAATTATGCCATATCAGTCTAACAGCATGCCTCCAATGCATCCCTTTTTTAGCCATTGTAGCAAGAAGCGATCAGGTGCTGCATTGGCGGCCCATCAGAAGAAAGCTGATACCAGTGCAACCTTGTTAGTTCATGATCCTTCAATTGACACTGATCAGTTAAGAGACCTTATTGTTATACCATTCAGGAAGACGCCAAAACATTCTGAAGTTGAACTATTTCCTAGCCAGATAAGTCCTCCAGATACAGGAAAGTTTGAAAGTTCACATCACAGATCTTATGGACCAACAAGGATGCCTTCATCTGTTCATGATTTGGAGACCATGAGAATATGCACAACTATAGACTCTGTCAAAAAATATCTCAAAGTTCCTCAAAAGTCATCCCAGACAACTCACCAGTTTTTTTTTGCAAGAAAGACTGATGTGAACTTATTTGACGGAGGTCAGGTGTTTAGGAAGTCAATACTGACTGCGTCTGAGGGGAAAAAAGTGGACAAATTCCCATGTTTATCTCCAGATTTCACTTTCCATATTAAGCAAGGACTGAAGCTGCAACCTCTCGGTGGCTTCATTGAGAGTGCCAGGAAAGAGGATGCTGAACAAGTCAAGACCACTACACGTGATTTGAAGAATGAATTAATCATTGAAACTGATACTATGGATATGGATGCTTTCCAGAAGAGCCATCTCTTTGGTATGTATCCACCCTATCCTGTCTAGAGAGGACATGGTTCAATTGCTGTCTTGTATTGTTTGCCATGAGTTGGTTCTTATGTGTTGCAGTTGCAGCGCAAGGCTCATATTAAACTGCTGGATAGTAGTTAAAAGAAAATAATAAATGGTCTTTCAAAGATTTAATATCTCGTGTGCTCATTTTGCATCTGTTTCCCTTTTCTTGCAGGTCTTGCTTCATCCCAATCAAATAAGGTAATTTCTGTTACTTGTTTACATACGATGACAATTAGTTTGGAGGACAGATTTGTAAACTTTCGTGTATTAGGCTTAGCGAGACATATTATTGAACCTAACTACTTGTATACTCATGCAATCTATAATTGTATGATGAATCTAGTGGCTGACATTTTAAAAACAAATACTTCTATTCCATGTGCTTGATAATGATGTTCTCTCAATTGTTGAGATTGGGAAGGTGGATGATGGAAAAGATATTTAATCACGGATCACTGCTGTCCTCCTCAAGGTGTATGTACCGAATGGGTGAATAACAATGAAAATATTTTGACCACTTTAAATGCTATCCATTCTCTCCTTTCTTCTCTGTTTCTACCGTGTTGAAATAGCCCCTGGTATAAATTTCAAAACTTTACGGGGCTTATATATCACTTCATTGTAATAAAAATGTTTTGCTCTGTTCTTTTTTAAGAGTTCATTACTGAAAAAAGTTGGATATAAACATTGCGGCCAAATGCTGACTCACTTAATTTTTCATGTGCTCTGCTCCCCCAATTATCGGGGGGAATCTTGACCATTCTGGTCAGCGTTTTGCATCTGCTGGCATGTCATAAATTCTGGCCTGCTGATTGGAGGTCATTTATTCTTAAGAGATGATCAATTATGAATTTTGTAGGATATCAAAGGGGTGCAAAAACCACTGACATCTGATACTGCAGTAGCATCAGCACGAGGAGAAATCAGGAGCAAACATGTGAATACAGAGATACCTGATATGAACAGAAAACTTCCAACATTTTCAGGTCTGACGAGCTCCAGAAATGACACGGAAACAACCATCACAAGAACCCAAAGTTGGGATGTGGAAAACTTACTTTCCCATGCTGCGCATCCCACAAACTTAAAAGCTAGTGATGGCTCGGATGGTTCACTTGGTTTAGACCCACGCAGCAGATGGGTTAAGCGTCTCAAATCAAGTGCTTCAGATTCTTCTGCTTATGGCACGAAGAGCTCAAGAATGGAAGAAGCCTCTTTGCATGATAAATTTAGTAAGTTATCCAGCAAGGTACTCAAATGCACCAAAACCACTTCAGAACAGAAGATGAGTGAATCTAATCATAAAGATCAGAAGACTGTAGACCCAACTGTAGAGGAATTGAGGAAAGCAGAGTTTTCTTCTATTCACTCGGGAAAGAAAAGTGAAGATGTAAAACTATTACATGCTTGGATTCAGAGGTGGTGTCATGGTCCTGCTGCATCTACAGAAGAAAAATCTGAAATGGTAATGGATTGTATGCCACATAGGTCAAATTTGATACCCGACATTGAGAAGAAGCAGCATTGCTGCTATGGCTCGGATGGGTAAGGTTATGACTGGTTGTCATGACATAGATCAAAGTCGTTCTGTTGTCTGAATACACAGAAATATTGAGATGAGTTGTGCTAAGTGATGTGGCCCTTTGTCTATCTGCTGTAGCTATCCCTCTTTTTCTCTCTATGTCACATGAAGTGAGAAAGGCTGAGGTTACCCCTTTCCATATCTAGTGTAGGTATCCTGCCTTTTTCTCCATGTACACATGTCAGCATGAATAACTGCAGATTCACATGTCATGGCAACCCAATTTTGGTCGTAAGTTTGCATGTCTGTAGTACATTTATAACTGAGAAAAACCCCATGCCATTAATGCCCATGAGTTATTGCTGTGGTGGCTTCATGGCACTGACTCAATATAGTTTTATGAATATGGGATTCGAGGAGAAAACATGGCATATCAAATTCAGAACACCATTCCTAAAGATATAAACCAACCTCATTCCACAGGCTTTAGACTTTCAACGACATTGCCGAAACGAAAAGAAACCACATAAACTAAAATAAAAATTCCCCACATGCAGTTCCCTACTAGCTAGGGGGCAGATGATTACCAGCCTGACAGAACAATTAAAATCTTCCAGTTTGCAGGTCTGCTATTAAACAAGCTTAGCTTCTTAATCTAGGGGGTTGTTAATTTGTATAAGGTGATAGAGTAACAGAGACATAAAAGACCAACCTTTCAAGAACTCATAAGAATATCCATCAAACGTAAAATATAAATGATAGTCAAAGATAGTAACTGGCGAATTAAAAAAAATAAAAAACTAGTAGGCATTCTCACTCTCGAATGGAAGTCCAGCAAAATACTACCCTGAACTGACAAGCAAATGTAACACAATGCACTTAGGTGTTTGTTGCCCTAGTGTAAATCTGCTGGCTTGAATGGGCAGAGACCATTCTGATCAAACCTCTAGCCATCAGTTCCCTTATTGCCTTTCTTGCAAGTGATCCACTAATCTGTAGAAGCGTACAAAAAGCAAATGAAATCAGAACATATTGCCCTCACTACAAGCAAACAATAAAGCAACCAGACACCCCAAGTGAACTAAATTACACAAGTAAAACTGAGACATGAAAGGGTTTAAAAAACTAGAGGAATAGTTTCAAGCTTCAAGAAAGATTACGTATATACAATATTGCGGTTCTCACCCGAAAAAAATACAAAAAAAAAACTACCATCTCACACAATATGGTAAGCACTATGATAGAATCACCATTCAAAAATAAGCACCACACAACAACCTTGAATAAGTTACCCAGCTCTAATCAAGCAACTCCCTAATAAAATCAATTTCAAATAATACAACGATTATTAGAGAATAAAAAATGAACCCCCCCAAAAAAAAAATCACCCACAAGACGCACAAACCCTAGCAATACTCTCACAACCCACCACATGAATAGAACAGAAGATGACATCTCATCCCAAAAAAAAAAAAAAAAAGAGGAGTAAAAAATTTGAAGAGAAAAAGGAAATTTCATAGGTTAATTGCAAAAAAAAAAAAAAAAACAAAGGAGAGGAAAGGAAGCGTGAGTTTGTATTACCCTCAAGCGATCGGAGAGAATAGAGGGGGTGATGAGCTTGTACTTGGGGGCTTCGGAGAGGAGCTTATCGTAGGTTGGTTGATCGAAGAGGACCATGTTGTTGACCTTCTCCTTCTGCTTACCTTTACTCCACTTCTTCTTCTTCTGCTTCCCTCCTCCTGACTTTGCCGGCTTCGACGACATCGCCGGTCCCTTGTCCTTCTTTGGCGCCTACCATAGCCAAAACACCCATTTTTCTCAAGAGAATTTTAAAAAATATAAAAATTAAAAGAGCACCAGCATGTAATCATTCATAGACATTCAAATCAAGTTTACAGAATCCATATCTCATTTAGATTAATATTGCATACCATTGGATCTCAGAGAATAGAGAGAGACAGAGAGAGAGAGAGAGAGAGAGAGAGAGAGAGAGGAGGCTGCAAGGGGAAGCGGAGCGAGAGTTAACAAATGGGGCTATGATTCCCTAGCTAGGGTTTATTGGTACTGGAATATTGGACAGCTATACGCTGCCGTTTTATCCTTTTATCCTTTTGTTTTTTTCCAGATAACAGGCTAAGTCTCAAGCCCAAACTTTGTAAAATCTATGGTGTCTATTTAGGCCCTGGCCTACATTCCATAACCTGGGCTACTCGTCAAGATCCACCCAACTTAAATTTTATAGGCCCATTCCGACTACTTGAGAAGTCAATGACAAGTAACAACTACGATTATTTTTGTTGGGCGTTCCGCCGTCCAGTCGCTACCCATATATCTAATATAAAAGCCACGTTAATATTTTAAAAATCAAATATACATTTTAACATTTATATATATATATAAGTCTCGAGTTCGAAATCTACTTGAAGTCCACTAACCCAAAAAAAAAAAAAAAGAAAAGAAAGAATATACATTAAAGCAACCCAGGGCCAATCTCAAGTGTCAAGCCCAAACCGATGAATACTTGTTGTGCTTGGGCAAACGCCCAACTCCTAGTAACAGCTCAAGATGATCTCCGCTCACATTGGACCGCCAACTTTAACATCATAATGGCTCAGCTAGATGGTAACTTTTGGATGTTGACGACTTGTGGCTGGTACATGTTGAAATCTTGTTCACTAGTCTTAAGTGTGAATTTAACTACCTTAAATTAATGCTAGTGATGAATAAGTACAGTAAACTATATCTAAAAAAGAAAGCCATAGCAACAGTTTGTTTTGGGTCTCATGCAAAACTTCCAACAGTCTTCAGGAACATACACAACGTTGATAAGCATTCATGACAATTAACGCGGGGCAATTGCATAGCTTCTAGGTTATATGTCCTTGATCCAAAAATTGGTTAGTGACGCGGGACGGAAGCCAAAAAAAAAAAAGGTAACAAACATTTTAAAAGTTATTTTTGAAATCTATTAAAAAAATAAAATGTCTCGCGAATAAAAGTTTAAAATTTTTAAAATTTTTAGAATTTAAAACGTAAAATACTTATATACTTATTTATAATTAATAATTATGTAACTAATTAAAAATATTAATTTAATTTAATTAAAAAATATTTAAATTATTTTTAATTATTTTATTAAATTTTATAATTAATATAAAATACTATAAAATTATAAAATAAAAAAATAATTTTTATCATGTTCTGTGTAATTTAGAAAGTAGAAGCGATTTTTGTTGTTAGAGAATAACGAGGGAATAAACACGATGTGTGGCATGAGAATGTAAAGCGAATCTTCAGTTCCCGTGGCATCTAGTCGGCCTCCACCCATAAGAGTTTAGGAAATAAATTAAAAAAAAAAAAAGGTTCGATGTCACATAAACTTAAAAAGATGATTAAACTTTGAGAATCAATTAATTAAATTAATTACTTTCTTTTGTGCCTTATCTAAGTCTCCAAGGCTCTTAAAAGCCAAAAAAAAAAAAAAAGAAGTTACATTATTTAAATTCAATATTTGCAGCATTAGCATGCAAATTCTATTACTAAGAAGATTAATGCTACGCGAAGTTATATTCCAAAAGCGGGTCATAAATTATTATATTTTGTTATAAAAAAAAATTCACTTTCAGATCTAATATGTTAGTGAATTTTTTATTTTATTTTTTATGAGGACCCACTACAAACGGACTCCATAGTAGTATTTGGTTTTTGGGCTCAAAACGCTTTGCAGCTCTTGTCTCTTGCAAATCTAAGGCCCATTTGGGGTTAAGAGGCTTACTCCACAGTGCCAAGTCGAGAAATCAATTATTAAAATTACCTCTTTTATGGTAGATTAAGAATACTCTAATAATTAATTTTAAATATTTATTTAAAATTTTTAAGTTTAAGTTAAAAAAAAAAAAAAGGATATAAAATTTATGAAAATGATAAGAATGATCTTATTATATAGTTTAAGATGTAATAAATTTTCTAATAAACAAAAAAGAAAAAATTCATTGACAAGTGGTTTTGGGTTACTTTAATGATAACGACTAATTATTTTATTTGTTTAGTTTGTTTTCTTCCTCAGTTCTTTTTCAACTTAATTATATATGTGGGTGTATTTCGTGCATTCCTTTTGCTTTTTTTTTTTTTTTTTGTTTCTTGGATCAACGTGTAGTATTATGTTTTTTTTACTTAAAGCTCGTGCACAATTAATATTATGCTTTTTATTTATTTATTATTATTCTTTTCCTTCTGTTTTTTTTTTTTTTTTTTGGTTTATAATCAAAATAAAGGAACTCATTAAAGATTGTCCATGATGCGTGGTCCTAAATCAAACATACAGAGTAAAGGACTACTATTGATTGGAAGAGATGAAGAAAGGAAACGTGTAAATAAGTAACTGCCAAGTTAGCATCATAGAAAAAAACAAACAACAAAAAAGAGAGAAAAAGAAAAGGGTGCTCTATTATCGTGGTGGTGGGTCCAACAGGTGGTAGAAAGAGCCAGTGAATGCCAAGTAAAGTTGAAAGTAGAATGGAAAACTTGAAAGGGAGATGGAATATATGTTTATGTGTCAGTTTCTTATGGTAAAAGAAATGAGCCAGGTGTCTCAATTTTAGTGAACCACATTTGCCACTGGACTTTCCAAGCGACTAACTTTAATCCAAAGGTTTGGTAATAAAAGTCATGCTGTCAAGTCGTCGGTTAGTTTCTTAAACTCTACCAGATCTTTTCACATTTTTGCCTATTCATCATTTTTCCTTTTTCTAACGATGGGGCAGAAGGGAACTCGGGATCTAGACCTTAGAAGTAAGTACGTCTTGGTGGAGTGGTACCAGAAATTTTGGAAAGACATGTAAAAATGAGGTTGATTCTAAATGTTGTAACTTCAAATACCAAAAATAAAGAGTTGGTACTTTCAGAAAAGATTGAAAAAAGCAATCACGATGATCCATTGCTAGAGCAATGTGAATAGGTACTTTAATAACTCCACCCTAGTTTGTTAATGGTACACTCTCAAACATGGGGTACATTTGGTGGAATATTAAGCCGTAAATGTTAAAGAAAGCCTCAATTTTGGGACTAATTTAAATTCCCAAATGGTCAATTTGTTTGTTAATCTTCTGTTTTATGCCAAATATTAGACAATGATAAGTGAAGACTAACTTATGAAACCAGGGGAACACAACCAGCCCAAAAAAGAACACGGATGTTACATTAGATGTAAACACATTATGCTTGCTTCACGTGAGTAGGTTTTAAGAGATGTTAGAATAGTCTGGGATTAAGAAGTCAAGTAATGCTGGGGGCAAATCATTCAACTTGCACCTCCGGAACAAAGAAAAAGTAGGGAATATAATTGATACCTTTTCCCCTGAAAATAAATAAATAAATACATAGACAAGGGGAGCAATAAATTTGCCCAATTATATGACACCATCTATAAGTAGCACATCTGTAAACTTCAAGGTTTCAGGAATAATAGAAGAGCATTTTCTCGTTGTTAAGCCAAAGGAAAAATAGAGATATCTTTCACTTTGCTTTCCAGTGGTTTTCTACTCTTATCTCACGGTAGCCTTTTCTGTGCTAGGAGAAATGGCTGCTGATGGAACTTTCCTCTGCCAGTCATCATTCGAGTGAGAACCCCCCCCCCCCCGGGATTCCATAATTGTCAATTTTTCATTGTTTGGTCTGAATACTCGGATGCCAAAAGTAAATGGATTCATTCAACTTCTGCGACATAAAGCTTGAGAAGGCAAATGCACTGAAGAAGCATCGCCAGCTCCAGAAGATTGCAACCTCGATTAGGTTAATAGAAATATGCGTTGTGGTGGCCTTGATTTCCAGGTTTTCTATTGAGCTTCCAGTTGCTGTCAAGAACTCCAGTGGCTATTTCAAGGATATCCTTATAAGTCCGCGCTTCGTTTTTGTCCTTGGAAACGTCCTTGTAATTATTCTCTTCGCAAAGTCTGGTCAGTTTTCAGGTCAGGATTCTATTGGGGGAAGTCCAAGAACTGATCTTTATCAAGAGTTTGTTGAAAAAAGTCAAAGCACACATAGACATGAAGCTGCTGGTTACAAAGACAAGCAGATCACTCTTGTCAATTACACGGTCTCCGAGGGAACTAATGCTGCTTTGAAAAGCAAGCATTACAAAAGAATTCAATCCCAGAAGTTTGAACAATCCAATTCTCACAGGTCTTCCCCTGAATTGAGGCGGTCAATGACTGAAACATGCCAGAAAAAGGTTGATTCTGCTGAGGGGTCACAGAGAGATTCATATCCAGAGGATAACTTGAGCGACGAGGAGTTCAGGTGTGCAGTTGAGGCTTTCATTGCAAGGCAGAAGAGGTTAAGAATAGATGAAGACAACTCTGTATTTTTAGAGTAAACTGGATATAATCAAATTCAGTACTTTTTTTTTCCTCTCTTTTTTAAGGCTTTATGGTGTGTACATTGTAAGAAATGCACTGTAAATGTACCTGTTGGCTTTGTTTCAGTTATATCCTTTCTATGTTATCCAACATAATTTTATGCTTGGAGGTTTTTCTGCAATATCTATAGTAGTTCCAGGGAACACAATTTTTAAAGGATCGAAAATGAGCTATACAGATAAGCAGTTTTTCGAGGCTTAAATATGCTGTCGATTGGGTATAGAATTTAGACATGGCAAAACAGGTAGAATTGTATTCTAAATTCTCTCGACAACAAACATATGCATTGGCTCTGAAATGACTATTAGGTAATTTTTTTCAAAATTTTTAAGCACATAAAGGTGAAGGATAAAGCCAGAGAGAGTGAGAGAGAGAGTAACAAAGCAATTCCATTTCTGACTGTTGAGGCCTTCAATGCTTTCATGAGTGACCCATCAAGAGTAAGCATCTTTCAAGCATCTTTTAACCTTTATCTCGGGTAAAAAAGCATAAATCAGAATTTGGTGAGACACTAGTAAATGGGATAAGACCAATGAGCTGGTGTTCGCTTCGGTCTCCTCATGGCTCTCTTCCACTTGCAACGTGTTTGCAGATTTTCTCTTTATCATCAATGAATTTTGCTGGTGGGCATTGGTACATAGATAGCATATTCTGTTTTTATTCTAATGTCTTCCATAGCGTATATTTGTTATTCCTTTTTCCAAAAGATAAAAGTTCATTCCCTGCGATCTTTTGAGGTTCATTAGCTTCTTAAGAAATCAGTTGGCTTCTCTTTATTATCTCCTCCTGGAGATAACCTGTGTGGTGCTTAACAGAAGTTTGATTTTTGCCCATAGCACTTGGCCGAGTCTAGCTTGGTTTTGCTCAGTTTAAACAGGCCAATATCCATCACTTGGGTGGGTCTTTTTCTACTATTTCCATTAGTGAAGATTCTAACTTCGGCCATAGCCAGTGCAATCCACATAAACAAAAGAAGCACGAAAGCAAGATTTGAGAAAAACGCCAAACGGTTATTGATCAGTGATAAAATAGAAGAGAGAGTGAAAATGGACTCCAGGTCATGCAAGACAGTAAATCCAAGGATTCTTCGCCAACTGGAAGAGATCAATTTCCCACATTGGAGTTAGGCGGATGATTCAGAAAAGAGAGAAGGGTCTCAATCTGTCTCCCAGGATCATCTTGATGACTTCGCGATGGCATCCACTTGATAATTACCAGGGTTCCACTGTTCAAGTGCTATAAAATTGAGAACAGAGGTTCAGGTTGGCGAGCAACATCCAAAAAATGAAAGGTTCTTTAAGACGTGAAATGGATGTTATGGATTCTTCTTCCATGTGAAAAACCGCAATGGGCTAGTCTCACAACTTATTGTGGTATTACACAACGTGAGTTTTTTTTTCTTTTTTTTTTTTTTTGGATATAATGAATGCCTGGACCATATTTGTAACTTTGAAATTACTAAAACGTAAATGTGAAGCCTCTTGAAGTCTTGGTTCTTAAGCAGCATGTCTTTGTCAGCATGCAGCACTGAGTGTGTTAAAGTGGGGAAAAAGGTGGCTGCCAGAGCAATATGCGATTAAACGAGAGAACCAACCAAATGAGAGGGTAAAAAGAGAGACCAAACCAAAGCAGAAGGCCTCCTAGACCCCACCACGAGCACCCACCAAGAAAAATGTGCATCGAATAATTGAAAAACACCGAATCCTCGAACAAGTGGTGGACCAACATCGTTTGAGTGGAGCCATTTGAGCCTAATGAATTAAATCCAGTGCTTCAAGTTACCTACCCAATTTGTTGTTACTTTTAACGTGGTGTGCAAGTAATGTTTCTTAAAGACAGTCCAAAGGTAATACAGAGAACTGATGCAGAGAGTTCACCCCCAAACAGAACTGGGATAAATCGCCACTACAAAGCACTCCAGAAAAAGCTCAATAATCCAAAATTGATCCATTTAGATGCCAGTATGACTAGCGCATTTGTAGCAATTAAGTGAACCAAAGCAAACTATTGAAGATAAACCTGTAGATCAAGATGGTAAGGTATCCTAAATCACCTTAGAACCACCAAAACTGTGTTGAACTAAAGGATTCTCGCTACATTTTGATCTATGTCCAACTACCAGATCTTTATTTTACAATTCGTTTGGTACCTTTCTAAACCTCCAAAGCTGTGCCTGAGAAAAAAGGGGAAAGAAGTATTCAAGCAAAGAGAGAGAAAGAGTCTGCATGTTTGGAAAAAGGTGCTCACCTCAAAACTACAGGCATAGTTGCCTAGGAGGAACCATTAGCTATGAGTTATAGTTAACTCTTCAGGACAGCTCTAGACTGCCATTTTCATTTCAATTTTGTTATGAGGATCATAACCTATGAGTTTGAAATCTGCTGCCACAAAGGAATCTATGTTCTTTTTCTCTGGATTGATTTTCAAAATCTGCAAGAAAACATGGGTCGGTAAATGCACAAAACGCAATACAAAGAATACCTGACAACACTAAGAAATAGGAACAACACTTTGCCCAACACAGTGAAAGAGGAAAAAAATTGTAACAAGCCAACAGATATTTCAACCATTATACTTACTGGAAAAGTCTTGGGCAGTTTCTGAAGCTGCTCCTGCAGAGGCCTGACATGAGTGCAATAAACATGGGCATCCCCAATCACATGAATGAATTCACCTGGAAAGAGATCTTTACAAGACACAAGATGGGTTAATAAAAGTATGTGCAGGAAAAAAAAAAAGATGGGTTAAAAAATGAGGTAAAGATGCATTAACAACATTTTTGGAGAGTTTCACAAAGTGTGGTATGCCTCATATTCAAAGTGTTGTAAATCTCATATTCACTAGTGAACAAAATCACATATGTTATTAAGGATCTTTTTGCTGACCCAGTCATCAAAACTAATCAATCCAGATTTTAACACAGGAAAAAGTCTCAGTGGTACAAATTTTGTAGGCATCTGTAGACTGTATTTTTTATCTCTAGATCATTAAAAAGTATCTTCAGACATTATTTCACTACTGTCATCCATTGACATATAGATCCAATGCCTATACATTTCAAGCTAAGCAGTAATCAACCTATGAATACAGCACATTGATTCACAGTTGCTGAACAGAATGCATACCACAAACATGAGCAATCATGCATGTCAAGAGAGCATAAGATGCAATGTTGAATGGCACGCCCAGGCCCATGTCTGCAGACCGTTGATACATTTGACATGATAACTCTCCATTAGCTACATAGAACTGCGAGATAAATTAAACCAATTACTAGAGAACAATGAAATGATAACAAAAAAGTAAGCTTACAACAAACCTGAGCAAACATGTGGCAAGGTGGAAGTGCCATCAATTTTAGATCAGAAGGATTCCAAGCTGAGAGTATAATCCGACGATCATTTGGATTATTCTTTATTTTGTCAATAACATCCAACAACTGATCAAATCCTTGGCCAGTATAGTCAGCGTGCATGTTAATATACCTGGATGATCAAAGACGTATAAGCAAAGAACTATTTCCTGCCGAATTTGAGAACACTGAATCCAGGACTAATGGTGATATGGGGTCACATTACCAACCACCTGCTGAACTCAGAATGATTACTGGTCCATAAGGATAAAAAATCTAAATTATCCCTGTAATTCGTGAATTAAATTTAAATAAATAAGAATATGTTAACCTAGCACCAAAGTGCCTCCATTGAAAACCATACACAGGTCCTAGATCACCTTCCTCCCTATCCTTCAACCCAACCCTGGCCATTCAGATGAAAAAAAATGATCAAGAATTGCACAATATACATCATTTAGATTCTTCAAAAAAGATAGTAAAAACATATGGAAAATTGATAACAACATCAAATACTTGCCCATCAAGGTAATCTCTGGATGCATTGCCATCCCAAATGTGGATACCCTTTTCTTGAAGGACCTGTTTGCAAATGACAAAAACAGTTAGAATGCAATAACCAATGGTCTTGTATATCATTCAGTGAGAATAAATCTAAAATTTATCAGACACCTGATATAAACAAGATGGCTGAATCCAACACACCATGCTGTCTGACAGCACATTGGTTTGGATGGGCTAGTTTGCATAAACAGATGGCCCATGAAGAGAATCAGGTACTCAGATACTTAAACATCTCATTTTCTAAAGCAAGTGGAACCAATCATCTTTAGCTCTGAATGATCACTCGGTGCTTCAATGACTAAAACTAGTAATCACACGTTGTAACATTGCTTTTATGCCATAACCAGTAACATCAATGAATGAGCAAAAATTTGCAGTTATAATCCTGACCTCTTTTGGGTTTCACTCAAGAACCCATAAAACTCTTTTTATAAGACATATCATGCATCTTTAAAAATATAATAACTTTTTATGATGCACCAGTTTAAAAAAATGTGCAAATAAGATCTAAAAGTCAAACAAAACAATTTGTCTGGAGATGTCACAATGCCGATTACATCTAGGTTTTTCTACAAAAACTTAGGAATCAGAACTCATTCCCACCATTCCAGTTGCATCAAAGCATGCATGACAGACGTTAAGGAAAACCAAACATACAGCAAAATTTCCCATAAGATGGCATTACCTTGGCATTTGTTGAACCACTGATAAACCAAAGAAGTTCTTCAACAACACCCCGCCAAAATACTTTCTATAGACAATGATAAAAAAAAGTATATTAGGCAGGATACCATTCCTTTTGAATTGACCTTATAATGAATCAGAAGTCCAAACTAGCCCAGAAGAAACACAAGAAAATTAATAAAGAATAATGTTATCAGCTGCAGACAGTGGCAATCTATAGGATGGCATGAGATGAATTTTTAAAACATGAAAGCCAAACATGCCTTTGTTGTTAGAAGTGGAAAAGTTTTCCGCAGATTAAACCGCATCTGCAGATCAAGTAGAAAACAAATATCCATTAGTAGTTAACTATGAGAAATATTCGAGCAAATGAAAGATGGGATTGTTTTTGATCTATGATTAAACAAGGAAATGTTTTTTATCTGTGATTCACATTACCTGGCAACCAAATTTTGATAAAGTGCCAGTTCTTGTTCTATCATCCTTCCGAGTCCCGTTTGTGATGACATCTTGGACAAGTCCTAAATACACATACTCCTCATGTCTCTCAAAGACAAACTTTGGGAGGAATGAGAAATTCTTTATCTCAAATTTACTGTTTTCTGAACTAACATCAGAGTTCAGATCATTATTTTGACCATGGGATTCAACTGCTGAAGCCCTCACTCGAACATAGGTAGTGAAGCAAAATCGTATGCCATTTTCGACAATGGGTAATGAGGAGTACCAAGGCTGGAATAGAGAAGAATCAATTGGAGGGATAGAAGTATCACAATCAATGCTCGTCTCAATTTCTGAAATGTGGATAGCATCACATCCAGGCGCATTGAGAGCCTCCCTGTATTAAAAGATGATAAATAGAATGAATGAGACAAATGGAGTGACACAGTAATGGAGCTACAGGGCAAACCTTAATATTTGGCCACCTCCGATTACAAAAACTTTCTCAATTGACAGACAATAAGGAGATGCAGCCAATAATTCCAAAGCAGAAGTCATGCTTCCACATATCACAACATTCTCAGCAGTAGCAATATCAAAACTCCCAGAACGAGTGAGAACAACATTGAAGCGACCGGGAAGAGGTCGCTGCTCAAGAGGAATGCTTTCCCATGTTCTCCTACCCATTATAACAGCATTCTTTTTCCCAGAATCAGAGGTGGTCAAAGTAATTTCTTTGAAGAACTTGAGATCAGAAGGTAACTTCCATGGCAATTTCCCATCTTTTCCAATACCCATGTCCCTCGTTGCAGCCACAACAACTTGGTAAGTCCTCTTTGGATCGGGGGAATGAGTGTTGGCGTTGCCATTTGACAGGTACGTCAAGGGCCCACCGGCCATACTTGAAAAGAAAGCCCAACAAAAGCTCAAAGGTGACGACCCAAGACGAACCCCGCACACCCAATTTGCTTGGAAGCCAAGCAGAACCTGAAATTGGTAACAGAGAAACAAAAAATTTAGCCATGTCAAAGGCTCGAGTAATGTCTAAACATACAATTTATTATTGTTATTATTATGTAAACGATTGTAAGATTACAGGGCATGGATAAAACAACCTTTCAAACTAGCATAATAGAGTACTGAAGTACCTCAATCGTCCATGTCCATATGGAAATCGAACCCAATGTTAATCAAGTCACAAGAATCACTATGAAAACTTGTTGACTTATGAATTCCCATATGCACACATCTATGTATTAAAGAACAGTCTTCTTCTTTCTTTCTTTCTTTTTTCTTTTTTTCACTTTACCCTCTCAAGAAAACTGTCTCCGGCAACAATCATCAAATTGGAAAATATCAAGCAAATAAACAATTTTAAAAAGAGAATGGCAAGAAAACACAACAGACTAAGGTTTAAAAACACCACATTGTCACATGATCTTTTACTTCAATCAAAAGAAATTTTTTTAAAAAAGAAAAAGAATCCCAAGAAACAAACAAAAGGAATCCAGAAACAGAGAGCGAAACAGTCACTCACAGATCTGAGAGCGAATCGCGAAATCTTGCTAGTATTTATACGGCAATTAGGGTTTATCCAGGGAATGGGAGCGGGAGAACATTGAAATGGTAACGGACAAGTAGAGTATTGAAAAAAAAAAAAATTGGGGGAAAGCCACCACAACAACACAAGGAGCCTTGGAACCCGAAAACCGCTTTCTTTGGGTTTTCAATCTTTTTTCTGTTTTCTTTTTCTTTCTGTCTCCCACAGTCAGTGAGTGAGATTGGGTAAAAATAAAAGGGTAACTTATAGAAAAAGAGAGAGAGAGAGAGAGAGAGCAGAAGAGACGAAGAAAAATCCAAAAGCACAGTTGACGCGGAGTACCGCCAAGGTGGAGTGTGTGAATTAAGCCTCGTAGGCACTTGCTTGTGCCTGTTTCACACGTGTGGGAGAAGACCGTAGTCACTTTGTTTTATCTCATTATTTATTTTATTTGGTGCTCTTTCTCTTATCCTGTTCCTTATCTAAACAAACCAACAAACTTCAAAACATAAAATAATAAATAGCTGATTGCAAAAGCATGTCATTTTTGTCCTGTGAAGAACTTGTACCCATGTTTTCGATGTTGCATTTTGTCTATCTCAGTACCACCTGCCAATGACTTTTTTTTTTTTTTTTTACACCAAGGAGTAAAAAATATTTATTTTTTTTAAATAAAGAAAAATAAATAATTTTAGACTATTTTAGTCATTTCTTAGAAAATTTTCAAATTGAATATATATAGTCTTTAGTTCAACGAGCCTCCTACAATTTTACAAGCTAAATTAAGATTTTAAATTAATTGAAATAGAATTGGTTGAGATAATCATAAATCAGAAGGCCACCTTTAAAATAAAATTAATAATAAATTATAAGAATAAGATTTTTAAAGTTTGGGGTCCATTATAAAATGAACTAAAACATTACGTTAAAAATTTTAGTTTTAATTTTCATTATAAATCTAAATATCTTATCTGAGGAATAGATAAAAAGCACAAAATACACAAATTTAATAATTAGATTAATAAATCAAAACAAAATATTATTTCTTAAATCAATTAAAGCCCATCAAAATTAGAGTTAATCATGTTTGAGTTTAATTGGTGTAACGAAATAAAATTTAGGATTTCGTGTGCAAATTTTAAGAGTATCTTGTAACGGACGCCAGAAAATGAAAGCAGATTTTAAGTCGGGCCCAGAAAAAAAAAATAAAAATAAAAAATAAAACTGTGTGTTATTCGCGGAATGGAAGGCGGGAAAAGCGTAAGTTATGCATCATGACACGCGTAAACCATCATATTCAAACATTTATTAGTCAGAGGACAAAGCATCTTGGTCCTCCACTTGTCATAGATCTAAGAGGCTGTATCAAAACTACCGTTCGGGGGCATGCCCAAAAAGTCAAAATAATAGCTTGGGGCCGAAGTAATAACCTCATAATATGCATTGCAATCTTGGCCGTTAAATGTCGCCGTCTGGAGAATCACGTTTAATTTTCTCGTGATATATTGCGATTTTTTTTTCTTTAACGTTATATTGCAATCTTTTTATTTTTTATTTTTTATAGAAAAGATTGTGATTCGTATCTTCCTGAACGGGCAATAATAAATTTAAGAGGTCTGCTAGTGTTAGACCTCTTAAATTATGAATATTAATAGTAAAAAGTAATAGAAATAAATATAATAAATTATGAAAATTAGAGAAAAAATAAAAATATATTTTTTAAAAAATGTGAATAATAAATCTTCAAAATCGTGCTTTACATTATAGTTAAAGAAAAAGTAAAAGGCTATTTAAAGTTCTATGACTATTTTTCTTTGAAACCGCACCTCACCCGTTTACCAATTTATTGAAACAAAACAATTGCCAGGTGGCTACTTACTATGGCGAACGTATAAACTCAACTGCCTGAGCGACTGTATCTAATGGCATGCCCTCGCAAATTAATCAGTCCAACGTCACGTGATCAGCAGAACATTGAAAGTTGAAGCATCTCACCCGCAAGAAAGACGAGAAATTGCATAACAGTTAACATTGCCGTTCGTCGCTTATTATACTCGATTTTGACTAAATAATTATTCTTTATAAAAATTTTATTTTCATTAAAAAATTATTATTTAAATGGATTAAGTTAAGAATTTAAATATCAAAAACCATATAAGTAGATAATGTATCAACTATTGGTTTGCTTGGCATACCGATCCAATCAATTCAATACTTAACTTTTCGTTTCCTTCTTTTGTTTTTGTTTTTTTTTGTCAAATTGACGTGACACTAATTATTTGAATTTATATTTATTTTTCAAAAAAAAATAAAAATCCAAGAGAATTTACATTCTTCCATCAGTTTCCAATTAAACCATAAAAGGCCATCAAAATGTAGAAACTGTTTAAAGAGATTTTTTTTTTTTTAAATTATGATATGGTGAGAAGTTGTATGGAGGACGCAAATTTTATAATATTTTCACAAGATTAGAACACTAAATTTTAAATGTAAAGTCATATGTTCTCAATTACTGTAATTAAACAAGTCAAAATATTTTCTAAGGATATTTATAATGCTATCACTTCTCTTTATTTTTTTTTACTGTACAATATATATATATTCGTTCAACCATTTATTGTGTTAGTTTTGGTTTTTTTCTTTTTTTTCCCTCTTCTTCCTTTCCTTTTCTTTCGCCAATCTTGATCCTGATCTTGTCAATAATTGCAAAGATCCCAAGAACGTGCGTGAATAGAATGTACAAAGAAGCTGGTGGTTTAGTGTTAAGATTTTGATTTGTTGCGCGTAGTCGTACGTACAAACTCATTTACGAGGCACTTAATTAAATATCGTATTTTCTGATCATTTGATCTAAAGTAAACCCGCACATTCGTAAAATTATATGTTCCAACAGTTGTTTTCAATGCACGTCAGAATCAAGCCCATCTAATCGTAGGACCACCTGCAGTTATTCCCCTATTGTCCATTTTTTTCCTTCATTGGCTATAATTAGTCTATGGTCAAAAGTATGGGACCAAAAAATGGGCCACGGAAATGATACGGTGTGTGTGCCCCTATGGGGCTGCTCGCATACAACAAGACGCACAGTTTTTCTTGTTCAAAAAAAAAAAAAAAAAAAAGGAAGGAAGAAAGAAAAAAAGACGCACAGTTCTCGGAGTTGTGAGCTAGATCAGGGATCAGATTTGCAAATTCTAAAAGCGGGGTCATGCATTTTGTTTGGTATGCCTTCCGTGGCGATTATCAACCAAAGTGCCTTTCGCATCCCCCCTTTGAAAAACTTGGCCCTGCTTTTTGAAGAAGATGTCATCTATAACAGCGACATCTCCAAGCGGGGAAGCAAACCCTCACCCTGTCTTTTTTTTAAGAGGTTGTTAATTCGTAGACTCAAACTTTCTTTTGGGAGGGTTTTTGAGCCCCGGCCCATAAGGGTTGGACCTCGTATCGAAACAATGCACAGCCTGCCATGGCCAGTTGGTTACAAAAGTTACGGGCATAAGAAAACAAGTTGTGTCCTCGAGAGACGCCTCATTGTTTAAAACTCTATTTTTAAAATTTAAGAGTGGAGTCCAATTTGTAAAAATAATAAATAAATATTAATTTATGGTTTAATAGACTGTTATGAACTAAAAAAGAAGAAAAATGAGTTGCACTCCATTTCAGGATACAAAAGAGAAGCAGAGACGAAAAGTGTTTTGAGTTTAAACACTACAAGCGTCACCAAGTGGAAAAGCTCATAGGGAAAACCCCTCTTAATCAAACTTATATTGCTTTTTTTTTTTTTTTTTCAATTGAATTTGATTAATACTTGAGTTTGAGATTTTTAACATTAAAGACGACTCCAATTTGAGTGAGTTATAACTTATTAATAACTTAAATCCGATAGTTCACCCTATTAAATTTAGATCACATCCAAACCATCCTAAGAAAATATTGCGGGGGTATGGATCATACGCGAGCCCAAAACAAACACTTTTCCAAGCCATGTAAGATTTTAAAATGGACCATAGCCCCATTTAGCAATTACAAGAACCATAGCCTGATTGGGCCTAACCGAGAATATCTCAGGCGATGATGAAAGAAAAACTGTGTCCTGGATTAGGCCGGCCAACATATGAGTATTAGAATCTCGGCCTACTTGAGCCCAAGCCACAATACTTGGGCTTGGGAGACCGTTTGCCATGGGGGCAATTAGAATCGCACCAAAAGAGAAACTGTTTTAGTCATCAAACTCACATTTCACAACCAACTCGATGCACATGAAGTACCATAAATGTAAACGTCTACGAAACACATGATTCTGAACTGAATCCTCAATTTCTCGCAAGTTAACTCTATAGTTTGTACTCGTGAAACCTGATGCATGCAATAAGAATTGTCGAGTAGGTATTCTACTGTTTTATTTCTTTCTTTCTTTCTTTCCTTCCTTTAATCATCTACTACATTTTTTTTTTTAATTTTTTTTTTCAAGGAGATAAATGTTCAGAAATTTTTAGTAGAGCATTATTTCTGAGAATCTGCATTGAACTTTGCTTATTTCCTCCAAGTCTCTAATTTTAGCTGCCGTTGTGTTAGGGGACGGGAAACTCAGATTGGATAGGAACTCCTATCTCAGAAAAAAAATATCTCAATTTAATAAGATGGTCTACACAAATAGTAAAATATCCCCAGTTTAATAAGATGATCAACACAAATAGTGAGCTCTCCCCATGCATGTCCATCTAGAAATAGCAGCAAACTCTGCCGAGAAAAAGAAAACAAACAAAGAAAGAAACGTTATCAGAGTTAGTTGACAGGCTTTTTCCGCGCTCTTTAAAAAAAGGCAACTAATATGGAAGGCTGTTAATTTTTGCCCCGTCTATCTAACAATACGCTAGTAAGGCCCCGGCATTCTTTCTTGAACCAAAAACTATTTGTGTCAACATCCTCTTCGCTGTTTCCAATTTTTAGTAGCCGTCGTCTTGATTAATTTAGGGCCGCAAATTAGGAGGTTTTGCTAATTAAAGATTCTGGATCGCCTGCGTTTTCTTTCTTGGTTCCAACATTCTTCACAAAAGGTAATCTTTTCTTTTCTTTTTTTCCCTCCCCACTCTTCCCATTGTCCTTCCCTGTTCATCTTCATTGAGCAATGAACACATGTCCTTGTTTCTGATTCTTGCGTGTTATGATCCTCCATAGCTACCCTTTTCGGTATTGTATTATATATCCTTGCATTCGAAGGAAGTTTGGGTTTACTTTGTTCTTCTTCTTTGTTTCAATAATTATGAACCGTTTTTGTTTCAGGTTTATTTTTTTTTTAATAAGCCATCTTAATGTATTTCTCCATTTTTGATTGTGCTGTGCAATATCTTCTATGGTCTGGTTTGCTTCTTCTTCTTCTTCTTCTTCTTCTTGTATAATCTTGTAATGCTCCTCCTTGCATGTTGTGATGCTTACATGTTTAAACATTTTGTTTCTTGGATAACTGACATTTGGAAATGGTTGCAGGCCTAAATAAATTTTGAGTGCTTGATCGTCCTGCCCCGTTTCTT
This sequence comes from Kandelia obovata, assembly GCA_021464305.1. NCBI lineage: Eukaryota > Viridiplantae > Streptophyta > Magnoliopsida > Malpighiales > Rhizophoraceae > Kandelia > Kandelia obovata. The sequence goes on along the minus strand of CM038472.1, from coordinate 13,149,795 downwards.
TTTATCGATCTTGCTATACCTTAGCCATGGCTGACACTATGTCCGGACCCCTTGAACGAAATGTCATACAGGGTAAGTGTTCCATAATTTTACGACATTAATTGTAATATTTTGATCTTGGATCTGTATTTTTCCATCAGTTGAAACAGGATGTATCAGCATCATTGTTCCCTTTCAATCATATTTTCCCTTGAGTCTTATCAGTTGAAAATGGGAGATTGAAAGTTAATGTAGAATCAGGAAATGTTGGTTTTGGATAATTTGTTGTAGTTTTCGGAAACTTTATTAAAAAATCGTATACGTGAATCAGAGAAAATTCCACCGTATGTAAGTAGTCTTTATTATGGGTATCATTGTTATGCACATTTGATGGAACCTGTATTTGATTAAGCGGGTGTTGAAAAACACGAATTGGAGAGCTCGGAGGATGAGAGGAAGACCCGGCTTGGATCTTTAAAGAAGAAGGCAATTAATGCCTCAAACAAGTTCAGGCATTCCTTGACAAAGAAAGGTCGCAGGCACAGTAGGGTAATGTCCGTTGCAATTGATGACAACCTTAATGCTGAGGAATTACAGGCAGTGGATGCATTTCGCCAAGCACTTATTCTGGATGAATTACTACCCTTTAAACACGATGATCAACATATGATGCTAAGGTGATTTGACTCTTCTTCCTGTGCTGTTCATGATTTCTAGGACAATATTATTAAAACCCACTTTGTAGAAGTTAAAAGTTGTTTGATTGGCACAGAAAACAACCTGGGAGTTAGCTTATTGCTTGATGGTGCAGGTTTCTGAAGGCCAGGAAATTTGATATTGAGAAAGCAAAGCAAATGTGGGCTGATATGCTCCAGTGGAGGAAGGAATTTAATGCTGACACAATCTTGGAGGTATTCACAGAATATAAAGGTTTGATTAAAATTTGACCCTCTAATTCAATCATTTTTCTTAAACAGCTATCCCTTTGGCTTCCATGTTTAGGACTTCGAGTTCAAGGAAATGGATGAAGTTGTAAAACATTATCCACAAGGATACCATGGAGTTGACAAGGAGGGTAGACCATTGTACATTGAAAGGCTGGGTGAAATTGATGCTAACAAGCTGATGCAAGTCACAACATTGGATCGATATGTGAAGTACCACGTGCAGGAGTTCGAGAAGACCTTTACTTACAAGTTCCCATCCTGTTCCATTGCAGCCAAGAGGCACATTGACCAGAGCACCACTATTCTTGATGTACAAGGAGTGGTATGTGAGCTATGCATTTACTATACAAATATTAAATAGGCTTATCACTCACTAAAATTATCATGGACCAGGGGCTTAAACACCTCACCAAAACTGCCAGGGAACTTCTTGGCCGCATCCAAAAGGTTGACGGTGACAATTACCCCGAGGTAGTTAATCTAAACTTAATTAGATTTCTCATAAACACATACGCGCACTTTTTGTTTGATTTGCTTAGTGGAATGATAGTTCTTACACTAGCTATTGCTAACTGAATGTTATGATTATTGCAGACCCTCAATCGCATGTTCATAATTAATGGTGGCGCAGGATTCAGGCTTTTGTGGAACACTGTCAAAGGGTTCCTTGACCCCAAGACTGCTTCAAAAATCCATGTAAGCATTCGTGGTTCATTTGCTCACCAACACAGAAGAGCAAAAGATGCTGCCTTCTTCATAATAATGTCACTAAGCTATTTGATGCTGTTTTACTTAGGTCCTCGGAAACAAGTACCAGAGCAAGTTGCTCGAAGTTATTGATGCAAGGCGAGTTAACCCTTGATTAACCACTCGAAATTGGGTTTCAATGATGTCATTTTCTAAATACCCTTGATTAATCCTTTTTCTGGTTTGTATACAGTGAACTGCCACACTTTCTGGGTGGTACTTGTACATGTGCTGACAAGGGTGGCTGTATGCGCTCTGATAAAGGCCCATGGAACGATCCAGAGATACTGAAGGCAACGTTGCCTTTTATTTTGTTGATTGAAATTTCTTTTGTTTTATTATCGCTTGAAGAGCAGTAATGCGAAATGTTTTGCCCTTTTTTATCCAGATGGTTCAAAATGGTGAAGCCAAATGCCATGGCAGAACGTTGTCAGGAATTGAGAAGAAGTCAATCTCTGAAGGCGAGGCATGCGCAATGGTACTCAGTCCTTGCCACAGCACTGTATCCAATTATACTCTTTAACAGAACATACAAAATTTCCTCTTACATTTTACCTTTGGTGTTTGAAAACATGAAGAGATGCAATTCTTTCCGCATGGAACCAGCTGCAGAGAATCCAAAGCTCTGTCCTCTCCCTGAAGTAAGTTTTTCATTATTTTCTTCCAACAATGGTGATGAATAGTAATGAAAAGGCTTAAGATAAAGTGATAAATTACGCTGAATTAACTTAGCACACATATATAGTCACAAAGAATAAAAGGGTGCGTATGGGCCTTTTTGAAATGAAATGTTGTATTTCATGTAGCATTCAAGCTCTGCGAATTTCATTCGATTTTCTTCTCCTTATCTCCAATCCTTTTCATGTTCTGCAGTCTCCAACCAAACAGAAGAGAAACATTGCCTCCCCTTGTGAGAACATTATTCCAACGGTTGACAAGACGGTGGATGCTGCTTGGCCTACTTCACTGAAGAAGAGTTTATACCACCCTAAAGGTGCACAGTTTGTCTAATGATGGATATTCCTTGCAAAATCACTACTCCAATGTCAAAGTTTTGATTTAGTGTATAATGTGCTTAACTTTACAACATTGAATCCCATTTCAAAATGTAGCAGATTCTTTCCGGGTGCACAATGCTTGCAAAGCTGAAGGTTTTAGCAATCCATTTGTCAATGGGATGATGGCGTTGATAATGGCACTTGTCACCATGGTCCGCCTCACGCGCAACATGCCTAGAAGACTTACTGAAGCTGCCCTTTACGGTGGCCAGGTTTACTATGCTGACAACATGATTAAGGGGCACAAGCTGCCAGCACCCTCCATCTCAACCTCTGAGTACAAGATAATGATGACACGCATGACTGAAATGGAGGAAAAACTGAATGTTCTTGCCTCAAAACCTGAAATGCCACCTGAGAAAGAGGAAATGCTGAGTGCAGCTCTAAGACGAGCTGAAACCCTGGAGCAAGAGCTATCAGCTGCCAAGAAGGTAATTTGCTGATATACATAATTGAATTCTCCACAGAAAAGGGAGCATCCAATGCAATTCTATTCTCAATATGGCTAATGAAATAACGTTAACTTTTGAGCTAACTTTGCCTCTTATTCTGTCCTCTCTATTTGTGCAGGCACTTGATGATGCCCTTTCTAAACAGCAGGAGCTTTTTGATTACATTGAAAAGAAGAAGAAGAAGAAGAACGTATGTAATCATATCCATCACATATGCTTTGCTAGTTTAGAAAGTTCTAACCAATTGTGTTTTTCCTATTTCAGTTCTTCGGATTTTGAGTACTGAATGAATGCATTCGGCAAGAGAGGTGACCGAGTACGGGCTTTTTCGGTTGACGCCCAGCATGATAACTTTGGAGGATGTTACAGATGTTAGTGGTAAGAGGGATTTTTCGGTCCCATGATTGCTATTCAATGTGTTAATCAGTCCCAGACTCCATTTGCTATGTCTATTATAAGCAACTCAAGTTCTTGTATCATATAGTGTGAATTTGTTCATTATTGTGTGAGTTGAATGACAATTTGCTGTACATAAACCATGGTATTCAAGGCCTTTTTAAAGTTCATAGTTGAGAAAGCATAATGTGTCAAACGGGAATCAACCAAACTGAGCTGAACCTCCACAATCGTGAATTAGTGAATTGAGATTGAAGGGAAATGAGCTGTATTTATACTAGGAGTGTAGCATTGCTCTTAGACTGGCATTCCAGAGCAACTGGGCTACAAGACGACTAATACTGCACCATCTTTGCTCATCTAACTCATGTTCGTGCATCCACTTGCCTTAAGAGGGGTTTTATTTGCAGGATGTTACCTACGGGCCCTTGTTCCGAGCTATTGGAACAAACGTCGAGGAAACCTCCGGTACCGAAACCATTAGCTCACCTTCATTTTTAACCAGCTTTCATCTAGAATTTTGTTGCAATTGGCAAGTTCGAACATAGAGACAAGGAAGAAAGCACCTTCAGTTTGGTCGACTCCTTCATAAGAATTACGTAATATAAATATTACGCCTCAAGATCAACACCAAAGAGGTTCTCCGAGGAAGGAAGGAACAATAACTATAGCACATAGACATAACCATCAATAATTTCTCAATGAAGATATGCAAGCTGTATGGCCCAAATGATCAACAATTCTCCAAACTGCTTTGCTCTTTGGCATCTTGATAGTTTAGTAATTGTAACACCAAAGCCAGCAGCAGCCAGAAAACCCTGAAACTGACCTCAGTAAGCACACACACCATACAATTGAGACATTCGGCGAAGTCAAACAAACTGTCCCATAAGAAATCATAGTTATAAAGCGAAATGACATTGTGTGAATTGCTACAAAAATAACACCGAAGGAGTATGTTTTATTTTGGTTAACTGGCTCCAAAAGATAAGAGTGAGTTGTACAAATCAAACCATAAGAAACAAGGTTGAACAGGATAAACTTGTCCATGCAAGATTCCCTGCAAATAGTCCGCATGGACTGCAATGTCTCATTTGCAAGATAAACATTGGTAATTTTACGTTAAAAACACTTATAAGAGATCATAGGCTTGGGTTTGGCAAGAAATCATCCTGATCTCTATCCATTGGCATCTCTCTCCATTGACAAAAGTCATCTGGATCTCTTCCATTGGTCACAAATCTCACCAGCAAAATTTCTTTTTCTGATATGCAGAGACAATAACATCAGTTTCATATCCCATGAATTAAATTGAACGTATTTCCTACACAAACAAATAAGTAAAAGAGAAATCCAGCTGCTACCCGGAATTTGGCCGCTTCTTGCCTATCAATGTAAGCGAGCAGTTCTTCTTGCCTCATCCAAGCTTCATGTAGAGCCTTATCAGAAGAAAAAGGAAACAAACTATCAGATAATTGTGCCTCTGTATGCATATAAGTGAAATTGAACCAACGATGGATGGATCACTGATTCGAGGTTGCGACCTACTTTACGCAAAATGAAAAGCTCTATCAGCAGCAATTCATGCATTAAATACAAAACAGAAATGCAAGTTGGGAGCTGAGAAAAAAATGTGAAGATCAAAAAATGGCAAACGGACAATCGTCTATTACAGCAGATAAAAATAAAAAAAAACATTGTCATCATCATAAACAGGACATTTGGGAGGCCCAGGTGATAATTATTCCAATTTATAATCTGACACCTGCCACCAGGTTGACAAAGAAGCAGAAATATTGCAGCAACTCTTGCCATCTATGGCATCCAGTGCTCAACATAGGATCTCTTTTCATTTAAGCTCACCAATTTGGGGTTAGACATTATACTTGCCTGATTGGAAAAATGACCTGACAACAATATGTTAGGGCAAATACAAAAAATATCCTCAATTAAAGTGACAGTACCTTCTTAGTAGTAATCAGCTCCGCTTCTAGGGCCTCCACGCGACACACAGCAGCATTAAGCAATTCCTCTTTTTCATAAGGCATCTCTGATGGCTTTGCTTGTAGTGTATCAACTTTTTCCTCAAGCTCAGCTAACCTTTTCAGCACCTTGGAGAGGATATCACCCTCAGTAAAGCCAGGTGACGGCGAAGGTGGACGGAAATCAGCGTCCTGCATTGTATCTGCCGTAAGCTCGGGAGGAGCTTTGTCACGGTCAGGCAAAGGGTTGGGATGCTGCTTCATCAGACGAGATGGCAGTGTACGGAAAAAGGTAAGAAGTGTCAAGAAGAAGGCCAGAAGTGCTAACAAAATTCGACCAAGTCTGTCTTTTGGAATCTTTTCAGGATCCTGCGGGGTAGGCATCGCTGCAATGAAAGTTTCAGTGTCAAGGTGCACCATCCAAAATAGACAGCACAAGAAGAAAGCACCTCAATGAAACCAATGTATACAGTATAATATGCATGCATGCACCTGTAAATATGATCCATCTGCACTAATGTTCAGGAGAAATTCCAAATAGGTAAGCATCACTAGAATATTGCACCAATCAAACACACATTAAGAGAATTAAATGCAGTAAGCCAAGCTATGCATCCATCATATTGTGTGGCCCATTGACAGAAGTTCTCGATGAATGAAAAATGATGCACTACATGATTTAATTTAGAAATGCAGACAACCATTGAGAAGGTGCCAGCAGACACAGGTCACAGACTAAAAATTATGAGATTAAGCAATAACTACAATGGTCTTTCTTTATATTCATCTTGACCTTTAACTTAAGCGTTATACAGAATTCAACTGGTAGTTCTTAAGAAGCATTAAAAATCCCTGGAGGTAAACTGATCTAATTGATCAATAAATGGACATAGTGATATTTTACCAAGCTTCTAAGCACCAGAGGCCAGACAACCAAGAAACAACAGGGGTATGAACCTACACAGCAGTAAAGACATGTATTTCACTGACCCTTTGAAATCAAAGGCCTCTGTAGGGATGCTTCCTTTTTCCAGCTGGAATCAACAACAGCTTTGTCAACCATCGGAACATATTCATCATATCCCGAGAAGGAAGCACTGTAGCTTGCCTTTCCAACTACCCTAGCCTGCAAATCCATCAGGAAAAATAAAATCATTAAAACCTTCTGCAAGACAAGGAAAGAGTCCATAATCCTAAGGCACATGATAGGTTCACTAATCGTCATTTCTTCATGGCTGCATACAAGATGATATGAGCTGAATATTGTAACCACCACCAAATATCCTATGTTAGCACACATTTACATAAACCATGAATGCATATTTGTCTCATTGTTTTGTTATAACAAAATAGGCATACAGACAGGATGTTTTTAAGCAGCTGTACCAGTATAAATGTAACATTGAAGAATATTAACAGATGGCTGTTTTCGCATTAAATGAAACCACCAAATCTAAGTAGAAAAAAATTGAAACCAACAAATTTGTGGGGGAAAGGGTGCCAAAAAACACATACAATCATAGTTTAATCATTCACACTGCTTGTTATCTTTAAACTGCAAGGCATAAATTGATATAGTAAATAAAAAAGCCACAAATCTATCAACAAAAACCTACTTCCTCACGAACAGGAGTAAGTCGAAGATGTGCATAACTCTTCATTGCTTTAGGTGAACCAATATCTTCAGCTTCAGATCCTGACTCAGCAGTGGAGGTATCACTTCCTTTAACCTGCTTCAGTATATCAAAAGCAATTTTGTTGATTGCAAATAGATAAATACTTTCCATTCTTCAGCTAAAAGCAATGAAAACCAAGAATGTCTACCATCGGGTACTGCGGCTTAGCATAAGCAACAACCTTCCCCTCACTGTTCAAAACTTTCACAACCTTCCTAGGACGGCGCCCCTCGCCATTGAGAACCATCTGCAACAAAATAAATCCAGCCATTGGCATTTACTTCTTTAAAATTCTTAAATATCAGGCTTTAAAAGACCAGTTAAAAACCTTCAATATTTCTGGATTTTTCCACGGACCCTTGTCAGAAAGAAGGCAACCCCCCTGATCAGCACAGGTACAAGTACCACCCAAAATTTCTGGCAATTCACTGCTTTCGGTGCAATTTTCTTGTAAGTGTTAATTAAACTAAGGATATGATTGAGTAGGAGTGTAATTTTTAAAGAAAATAAATCAGATTAAGCTCTGTTCTGTTTCATTACATCATAGAAAACACATTCTTAGTAATTTGCAACATTAAATAAGTGGAAATGATGGAAAAAGGAAAATAAAAACAAGACTTTAAGAGAAATTATGGTGATGAATTTATATAATAGCTTATATTTTTTAGCTAATCGAGCCCTTTTACCTGGCATCAATTACCTCAAGCAATTTACCCTGGTACTTGTTTCCAAGAACCTATATAGTTCAACAAAGTGAATATGTCCATTATTCAACCGATCCACAACCACACAAGCATTCAAGGTAGAGAGAAGAACAGTTTCACCATACATGAATTTTAGAGGTGGTTTTGGGATCTAGAAAACTCTTCACAGTGTTCCACAGCAGTCTAAATCCAGGGCCAGCGTTGATGATGTACATTTGGTGGAGTGTCTGTACCAATCAAACGACCGAACCCAGATTCAATTTATAATCAAATTTTAGATAATTTTGTTATCTTGAACATATGGAAGTAAAGAAATTAGTTGGGTCAAGTAATATGAGATGGCAAACCTCAGGGTAATTGTCGCCATCAATCTTCTGCAGCCGCATAATAAGTTCCCTAGCAGACTTAGTAAAGTTCTTAATGCCCTGAATAAGTAATGATTAAAACAAGAAATGAGCAATCAGATATTCTTAAAACCCAAATACGTTGTCATAACAAAAAACATACCACGCCTTGAACATCTAAAATTGTTGTGCTTGAATCTATATGCCTCTTTGCTGCAATGGAACAAGCTGGAAACTTTACTGCAAAGCTTTTCTCAAATTCTCGCACATGGTATTTTACATACCGATCCATGGATGTAGCATGCATAAGCTTTTGAGGATCAACTTTTCCCAATCTTTCAATATAAACTGGTCTTCCCTCCTTGTCCACACCATGATTGCCATGAGGATAATACTTCAGAACTTCATTCAACTCTTTAAATTCAAAATCCTAAAAAATAGAGACTGATCAGCACAGTGTCATAAGACAAGCATAAAGGAAGGGCATTTCATTTTTTCAAGCAAACTGTCAAATGTTGTTACCTCCATAATTGTATCGGCACCAAATTCCTTTCTCCACTGAAGCATATCAGCCCACATGTGCTTTGCTTTTTCAATGTCAAACTTTCTTGCTTTCAGAAACCTGGGAGACAAAGAATATCACAAATTTGTCCTTATTTACCACCACAACACCAATGGAAAAGATGGGGGAACGATGGGCATGCAAGGGGAAAGGAACATGACATAACAAGAACAGTGCAAGGGAACCAGTTAAAATGATGTACATGGCACCAACCAAAACATACTGTATCAGCAGCAAAATCAGTGGACACATACTAATATGTGCTTGACCATGTTATCATAGTAAATAACTACATGCAATAGCTACTACCTATGTTACACTATAGTCAGCTAGAAGATCAGTGTTCAATTACAAACCCAGGAATTGGTGACCCTGTGGCAAGCATAATATTGCTTGTTTCTGCTAAATACATTTAAGCTACAATCGAAAGCGCCCCAATCATTTTGTGTAGATCCAAGAAAATAAAATTATAAGGTTCGGAGCTACAGAACCTCAACATCATGTGATAATCATCGTGCCTTCTGGGAAGTAGTTCATCCATGATCAATGCTTGTCGAAATTGATCAACAGCCTCTAGTTCTTCAACATCCCGAACATCCTCAATGGAAACAGAGCTGACTCTGACATCACTTTTCCTCCTACTGCTCTTTTTCTTGAGAGAATGCCTGAATTTAGTAGATGCATTGATTGCTTTCTTTTTCAGTGATCCAATTCTCGTTCGCCTCTCATCCTCAGAGTTCTCAAAATCAGATTTCCTTTCTCTTCTCTCATCACTACCAGAGAACCCCTCAAAGCCTGCACACAAACAGCATCCAAACAAGATGCACATTGGCACAATTAACAGCTTGCAGGAGTCAGCGAGTTTCAAGTTAGTTATTAACTTGAAAGATCAAGTCCCATTCGCTCCTCAACTAATCACTACAGCAATTAAAATTTCTCTTCATGATCAGTGGATCCATATCACTCATGATTATCACTTTATCTTTTAAAACCAAAAAATAAAATAAAATAAAATAAAAAAACAAAGAGTCATACAAAAAAAACACAGAAAACAAAAGGCATCATAATTAAACAAAGTAACAGCGAGACATCGAGAAATCCAAGAATCACTCACAGGGTCGCGCGAATCGATCGAGTGGGCCCGACATCTCTTTGTGATTGTTGAACGCAAGTCGAACACCAACTCGCTCCGATTCCACTACAAGTTAAATTCGCCAAACCACTTCCTACAGAAACCCTCTCGCATTATAAATCGCAAACCTTAAGAAAAACCGCAGAATGGAGACCCGAATTTAACAAGAACTAGGATAAGTACCCAAAAAAATAAAATAAAATAAAAGGAAAGTACCCTTGCATAGAGAGAGATAGTATTAATGGCACGGATCACGAGGAAGATCGGACGGTGATAATGCGTCAGAGGGGATAACTTAGAACCGATCTACAGAAATCGCGGGTTGTTCGCAACGGATAGATGGAAGAAAATCAAATTAACGGTACGTATTATGAATACAATAGTAATAATTACAATAAATAGAAATAAATTACTCTCGCCGATTCAACAACGGCGAAACGAACAAGCGCGTGTTTAGAGAGAGAAACAAAAGAGGAAGGAAGTAAGAGATAGAGCGCGTTTAATAATCTCAGTAGGAGAGCCAATTGGTAGGATGTGGGCCCCGGATATATTGGGGTTTTAATCCGCAAGAGTGCGACGTGGCCAGAGGTGGAGCGCCGAGCATTGAATGAGAATATCTCTACCTTCGGTAGTTTGTTTATTATTGGGCAATGATGAAGCTGAACTGCCGGGTGAGTTTAACAAAACTCCGTCTTTTTGTGTTTCTGCTTCGTTTTGTTTTTTTTTTGGGAATGGGTTTTTCCTTTTTTTTTTCTCTCTTTCTTTGATTGACGATATATCGTGTAGCAAATTATCGCATTATAAAAGTTTTTTTTTTTTAAAAGACTTGTTTGTTTACGTGTAAAACATTGTCTATTTTAACGAAAGCCTTTTTCTACTTGTAAAGTGGATATTTTTTTAAAAAATTTAAACTAAATTTTAATTTTAGACATCATGCTATAATAATATAATCATTTTTCTTTTTTGAAAAAAAAAATCATTATAATAGTTAAGTTGAAAAAAAAAATTAGTGGGATATGTATAAGTATTAAATAACCTCACGATAAATAACCTCATAATAAGCATGCAAATTGAATTTAAATATCAAACAAAATATTGGAAACCAAAATTCTTTTCTATGAATTTTCACGTAATATCCAATCCCCTTGGTGTATCAAGATATTCTTGCATTACTGATAACATGAATTTACAGTAGCACCATGTCATCGACGAAAACAACCAAAAAAGGAAAGAAACCGACAGTACGTAGTACTACATATACGTTGTAATAAAAAAATAAAAAGGGGGGTTGAATCTCGCGAGATTTGTTTCTTCTTTATAATTGCCAAACGAGGGGTATTTCTATCGCAATTATACGAAGAAAAATAAAAGAATTACTACAATGTATTCCCAAAATAAAATTATCCGTTTAAGTTTTTTTATCCCAAAATTTAAGAAAAAAAAATTGAAAGCAATATTTTGGATCCAATGTCAAGGAAATTAATAAACAAATTTTTTTTATTTATTTTATAAGATAATATGCTTTCAAACGTAAAATAATTAATTTCTTTTACAAGTGAGCCTTTCACATGTCATTGTAATTAGAAACTTCCAACAGCTAGGATCTTGCAAACAACGAAATAAGTATTTGCCAGTTGTTGGGCAAATCGAAGCAGAATTCAATGGCCGAAAGAAAAAAGTGGCAACGGACAGAATCAGAAAGTAACCCAGCCGGGTAATACGAAGCCCGGGGGAGGAGAACCTATGGTGCAGTTTTCTGGTAACTCATTAATTTCTTTTAAAACTGTACTAAACTAAAAGTATGTTTAATTTTACTAACAAAAATTTAAATTTATGATATTCACAAAATCTCTAACTATTAGGTTACGTTACAATCAGTGCCAATTAATTATTTTACGGCTCATCGTAAAAAGAAACGAAACTTTCATTTTTGGATCCTTGTAACAATTTGAGGGTGAACTTTGACACAAGATAAGCATTGCGTTCTTACATCGAAAAACCAAGGATTCAAATTGCGAAAAGAAATATTTCTTCTCCGAAGCAAGGGAAACGTGATACGTTTATATACAATGTGCAAACGTCTCGCAATTCGCAAGGCGGAACGTGTTGTTTACTTCCGTGTCCCGGTTCTCGTAATCGTTTGAATTTTTCCTAGTCATAATCAACATGCGTGGTTAAAAATCGGATAAACCGACGAAGAACAATGCCCTGCGGTTGACTACGGGCCACCAGGCTTCGAGATTTCGTACGGGTTTGTGTCTGACAGGTAACCCGTACACGTATATCGTCAGCGGCCAGCCCAAAATTTATAAAAGGTCAACTGAGGTGCAATTCGACATTAATGGTTGTACCAAAAAAAAAAGGTTTAATTTAGTTATTCCAATAAAAATATAATAAATCCCTTTGGTAACCAACCAAAGTAGATTACCAGACCTAATGAAAGATGGTAGGGGTGGGAAAGCAGGTGAAATAGCGTAATACCTGTCGATGATTAAATTATAATTTTTTTTTTTTTAATTTTTTTTTTTGTGAACAATCGTGTGAACTAAAAAAAAAAATAGTGTATTACAAACAGCACAAACCGAGGACGTGCTCTGTAGCAATTAAAATTGACTTTTGTAGGAGCTTTATGTGTCCATCTGGCCTTCGTTGTCACCAGACTCTAGAGAACCTTGAACATCCCCAGCGTCCGTTCCACGGTCTTCGGCCTCCGTCTTTGACCTGCTCTGATCTTGTGACTTCCTCCCGGAAGCTCAGAACATAAACGAATTCATAAAAGTGCCAACGATTAATTTTTAAAAAAGGGGCTCGAATCTCGTATCCCTAGTGGGTAATTATGAAGCATACTACAAATAAGCTTTAACAACATAAGAGGCATCTAATATCATGGAACGCCTTAAATCAACTTCTCTAGTGGGTAATTTAATTGATGAAGTGCAAATAATTAACTGGGAGCAACAAACGGCGGATTTTAGATCCGAATAGGAAATTAAAACTGAACTTTCGTTTTCCATGGCCATTTGCTCTCTCGTAAAGGTGCATACGACATGGGTTCTCAATATTTCATTTTTATTATAAGTCTGCGACAATAAAATGCCTATGCTCTTCCTTTTGCTTCCTTAATGAGCCTCCTTTTCTCTTTATATATTCCTTCACTTGACTGCTAATACCCTGCTCCTGTCCATGATATACCGTGATCCCACTTTACTTGACCCCTTTGTTTTCGGATTAATTGATAATCCGGAAGAAAAGAAACGAACCCGGCCGTTCAAAGCTTGAACAAATACCGGACTGGAAGGCGGGCTGCCTGAACCCAATTATTAAACTTGACAAATACCGGACTGGACCCCTTTTGGCATTGCTGACCAATCCCGGATGGTATGGTTTAGTTGGAATAAACTAGAAAGCTTTCAGTGTTTGGGTCAGGCCTGCCTAAACACGATTTGCGAATTGACCCATCTCTAAGAGTGACAGCTTTATTTATATATTTATTTAATACCATTGAACTAATGACTATTTTGTTTTTTTTTTGGATGTCATATGCTCGTATGTAATCTTACTTTTTTTTTTTTTTTTGGGTCGAAATGGAGGGGAGAGCCCAAAGTCACTATTTTATCTCTCGCCCGATTGCATCCGACAACTTAGATACTTTTTCATTTTTTTTTACTATGATCTCAATAGAGTATCTTCTCTATTATTTTTTTCATAAAATTCAAAATATATATTTTTGAGAAATAGTTAATGGATCTTTTGACAGAGAGAGTTTTTTAGTTTTCAAAATAATCCCATTAGAAATTTTTTTTTTTTGAAAAAAAAAAAAGACAAGGGCAGGCGCCAATTCCTATATTGTTAAGTGGTGATAATTGTTCCAACTTCATAAAATCTTAACAAAAGCTCAATTATCTAAGAAAATTATAATATTTTTTTGAAATATATATATTTTTATTAAAAAAAAGAAGAATATGACCGCATTATATTGTGGAGACCCATTCTCCTTGTTGTTAACTACTATCTATTTGATGGTGATAAAGAGAGACTGAACCTTCATTATTAATTAGTTTAAAAATTATTCAAAATTTTATTTTAATTATAGAATAAAATTTGAACTCAACATTTAATATATGTTTGTTCCATTTAATTTGTAAAAAAATTAGAATGCTAAACTGACACTTGTAGATTTTAATTATGATGCAAGGATATATATATATATAACACAGTTAAACCAGAGAACTCAATCAAAAACTAAAGTAAACGTAGAGAGATCAATTTTGAAACCACTACCAAGTTTTCAATCCAAGCCATCATGCGGTCCATATGTGCTAATAATTTAATATAATAGTCATCGAAAAACAGTTTGCCACTTGATAGCAAAATGGGAATTGGACGTGGGGCATAAATGCACAAGAACAAGGGAAAGACAAGAGGCAAAAAGCTCGTGCTGATTCTATTCAAATCTTCCTTGGTGACCCTACCTCAGATTGAGCCAAAGTTATTATGTTGACAAGACGAACAAACCCATATCCATCTTCCAAAGTGTGCCCACTGGTACTTTTCTTCACCACGAAGGTAACTTCCACCATGCGAAAAAGGATAAAAGCACTTTAATCTTGATACAATGCACCAGACCGTGTACAATGTGCATAAAGAGGTGGAGAATAGAGATAGATGGCAACTGAAGACAATTGTACGTAGCAGTGTCGCGTAACTGTTAAAACAATTAAGTTTTTGTCCCACGACCCTATTTCTTGTCAGCGGCAAAGGATAAGTTTTTTTTTTTTTTTTTCAAGAGAGGATAGATAATCTGGAATGCACAAAGGACAACCTCAATTCATGCACATGCATAATTTTCTTTGTATTACCTTATAAATTTTATTTTGAATTTTGTAAAGAAAAAGGTCCATTAATGATTCTATTTCCTGGTAATTTCAGCTTTAATCGAGTAGATGTAAATTAAGGAAAGCCTGTTTCACATGCAAGCTCTATTATTATGGCTGCTGCACTTTTAAGTGGGATCCGAGCTTCAAAGCGAACAGAAAATCTTTGGAAAATGATTGATAATATCACATCCGAGGAAAAATCGTAAAGGCTGTCGCTGGTCAAATTGACGCAAATACTTAAGAAAATTGGTTTATTGGCGTTGTTACATCCGAATCATTGGACCGACCTTTGACTCAACATCTTTTTGTCAAGACGCCACTCCGCCATTTTCTTTCGTGGCCATTCTCGAGAATTTGTTTCGTAGTGGATGTAGCCATCTCTTCGGATCGAAAGTCTCGATAAAATTTAGTTCAATTTTTAGATGAATTCATTTAGTTGGAAGTTTGACTTCTTGGAATAAATAAAAATCTTTCTATATAAACAGTCTCTATGAAATTGATTCTACACCACTCTCTGATATCGTACCTGATAAAATTGAAATTATAGTTCATTATTTATGCCAAGAAATATTGTCAACAGTACCCTCCTCATTCTAAGTTGTAATTACTAAATCGTCATTCCTTTGGATTTTTCTTACAATTTCAACTTTTTAAGAGAAAATTCTTTGTTGATTAGAAGAACAATTCCTTTTCCACCGTTTCTTTTTTTACTTAAAAAAAATCATAAAGATATTAATTATTACCTTTAAATTCCAATTACTTATTAAGATTTTTATTCAATTACTTTAATCAAAAAAATTATTTAAATAATAATTAATTTAAATAAATCATTTATATACAAATCGCATACTCAATTTTAATATATTAAATATGAAATTTATCTATTACTTCTTTATAAATTCTCGGATCATCGTCTTAGAGCCTAGCGATATATATGTATTCACGGCATTCATCTCTCATCCCTCCCGCTTTTTCCTCATCGTTTTTTCAATTGAGTTTATGTTTTTAGTTTTGAAAAAGGATTTTGTACGTACCGTGCGAATGAGACTTAGGGATGTTGGATCGTATTTTACCTTCTTTCAATCTGACGGTCCTGGGGACTCCGTACTCCATGTACAAAATAGGGAATACATTCCCTCTCTAGCGACAAAACTCCCGCGTCTCAGTAGTGCTGGCACTGGATAACGTTCAAAAGATCATGACTAAATATATATTAAAAAAATTATATATTTTTTATATTTTTATTTAAATTTTATGTTTTAAAATTTGTGTTAAATTAATTTTTAAATAAAAATAATTAATTTTTTAATATTTTTTGATTAATATGTAATTTTTAATAAATTTCATAATTTGTTTGTTTAAAATGGAATATTTAAAATAATATAAAATTTTAAAAATATAAAAACATTTATAACTTAATTATAAAGTTTTTATATCCTAAAAAAAGGGGCATCGATTACCTGTGTGTAACTTCCAAGTACAATTGGACGGAAAGGAAAAAGCAAAGAACAACGCGTTTCTTTTGTAAAATTATGTGCTGGAGCTTTTGAAACGATGCATAAAGAAGAAGAAAACGAGAAGTTCAAAAAATAAATATAAAAAACAAATGCTATAATTACAACTCAATACCAAGTATTTTCTTTCTTTCCACATTCCTTTCCTGTTTCAGCGTTATCAAGTAAAAGGGACGTTTTTTTTTTCCCATTATCTTTCTTCCGTGTGTAAAGAAGTAAAAAAAAAAAACAAAAACAAAAGAAAAAGTTAAAAAACAACTACCGAGCAAGTGGTGGCGGCACTGCAACCATGACGTAACGCTGAAGTTGTTGGTTCCCAGCTGGATCTGGACAATTGCTGAGTTCTGTTGTCTCGCACCCCACACCGCACGCGTCCCATGTAGACCCGACCCGGTTCTACGTCTACAACCAGACCGGAGAAAACCGACCTGATAAGACAATTTTATTAATAAAAAATTGTTTACTTAAATTAAAATAATATTTTTATCGTAAATTAAAAAAAAGTGTAACATTCAACAATAATTTTTTTAACAACATTCTTTCACAAAATTTTATCACGTGCATTTTTGGTATTATTTTAAATTATTTATTTTTAATTAAAAATATAATACAATATTTTACTTAAATATAATCAAACCTAACCGAAACTGGTCTGATCCGTAGTCAACTCTAGTTGCATGATCAACTTTGCTGCGACAAACTTTTGCCAAGGAGGAGATTCCAAAGTTCTATTTTAACTCTCTTTTTTCTTTTTCGCAGAGTTATATATATATATATATATATATGAAAAGTGAAATAAACTTGTTCTTAATATTGATTTTTCTTTTTCTCCCATCAACTTGCCGTATTATTTTTCTCTATAAATCCCATAGTCTGCTACATCGCTTCTCCCCTTTCCTTCTCTTCCTTTTACTAGTATTTAGCATCTTGCTCTTCTCTTTTGCTTACAGATACTTTCATAGCTTTAAAACTAAGCTATCTCTAGTTAAAAGTCCCTTGCTTTTTAGCTTGTATTTCAGTTTCTTGCGCCAAATATCAAAATACCCATTTGCTTAATCTTGGGTCCAAATCATTTCAAATCACATTCTGTTGATTTCAGAACCTGCCTGGCTGCAAATGCACTAATCTTTTTTTTTATTATTTTTTTATGCCGTTGTGGTGCTTCTGAGGCTGTTTTAAGCAGCAAATCGCAGATCTTGAATAGGGCTTCGTTGAGGTTTTATCAAGTGTATCTTCATGATCAATGATTTATTCTTGATGTTTGATATTCATGTCTGCGATTCTGAGTGAAATCTTCCTTTCTGGGTGTATGATAAATTCTACCGTCAGGCGCAGGACCCATCTAGTTCAATCATTCTCCGTTGTTTTCCTCTACTGGCTATACTACGTTTCATGATTTTTGGCCCACAAATCTTATCTTTAGCCTATATAATCTATTGAATTAGAGTGCTATTATCTATATTTTCGTGTGTGTTTGTTTTTTGTTTTTTTTTTTTGGCTATTTGGGTCCTGCTGCTACTCTCTCTGTGTTGCTCTTTTGGTGTAAAATTTTCGGGCCGCTTTGTTTAATTTTGTGGGTATCTCATGGCATCTCCAAGCGGAACATGTTCAGGATCATCTCTGGTGCAAAATTCGGGCTCTGAAGAAGATCTGCAGACATTGATGGATCAGAGAAAGAGGAAGAGAAAGATATCAAACCGCGAATCTGCGAGGAGGTCAAGAATGAGGAAACAGAAGCACTTGGATGATCTAACGAATCAGGTTTCTCAGCTGAGGAAAAAGAATGACCAGATAATTGCCAGCATCAAACTCACCACAGAGCGTTTCTTGACTGTGGAGGCTGATAACTCAATCCTGATAGCTCAGGTCGGTGAACTTAACAACAGGTTGCAGTCTTTGAATGAGATCGTCGGTTTCTTGAATGCCAGCAATAGTTTTCTTGGTGATTCAAGCACTTTAAATGAGCCAGCTGACAGCTTCTTTAACCCAATGAACATGCCATTTCTAAATCAGCCCATAATGGCCTCTCCTGCAGATGTTTTTCAATATTGAGTCGAGAGCCATGCGCTAGACCTAGACTATCGATCTTTTACCATAAATATGAAGACTGAGGGATAGATTGTGGTCAAGGTCTTAGCAATTATCTTATCATTATTAGAACTTAAAAAGCACCAGTAAAGGGTGGTTAAGGAATAAAGGGTGTGTAAGATGTGTTTGTAGCCTGTTGATCTGTAAATGGGCTCTTAGTGTCTAATTGGCTTCGCTAGTGTAAATGGACTAATATCATATATGTAACGCTTTTGTGATCTGTCTGTATAAAGTTTAGTTTCTAAACTGTTCCGCTAGCGTGGATAACTAAAACGTTTAGATTATGAAGTTCTCGATCTTCCCTGCGAGCAAAGTATTAATCTTCACAAAAAATATCCGAGGAATCAAATGAGGGTTGTTACATGTGCTTTGCAGAGTGAAATGGCAACCCAATCCAATGTAATAGATACCTGTTCAAAATATGGGGTTCATGTGGAAGCAACACACCAGGCTTCCTTTTCAACTTCTTGCTGCAAGTATCTGGAGCTTTTTTCACTCCTGGAATTGGCTGGCTTGTGAGGTCACGAAAATCAAGCAGCTTCTTGAAGCTTACCCAACTCAGAAATCAAAATCCATGTAAAGTCAAGGCCATGATGAGATTAGACGGTATTTGGCATTATTAAGAAGTTCAAAGTGAAAATCATAGAGAATAGTGGACCCCAGCATCCTTCATCAGGTAGATGTATCAGACTGTAATAATTTTAGATTATTCATGAAATATTGTTATTTTATATTTATTTAAATTTATTAATTTTTATCTACATAATATTTTTTCATATAATTAAAAAAAATACTTAATAAAACTCTTACTATTATCATTAATTATTATGACTCAACGTCGCCAAAAGAACTGTGACTAAAACCCCAAGATGCACATTATTAAAGCAAAATGACATAATTGCACGAAAAGATCCCATTATTGACTCTAAAGCTGAAAGTTGTGGCGTAGGATAGATTCTAGCTTTTCATGATTCATATCTTATTAGTACAATAACTTAACAGGACAGGCTGATGTTAGTTATGTTAACAATAAGGCTAGTAAAGAAAATATTCCATTTTAGAATTTATATAATGTTACCAGAACCATTGCATTTCTAATCTGCGCAAATGCCCTCAATATGTACAAAAGTGCTGAAAGAAAAGGAGAAAATTGAAGTTAGATTAGATGCTCGTTACGCGCATAGAAAAATTCAAGCGTGTATGTATGGCAAATTGATTTCTCCAACTTTATTTTCTGGGGAATCGAGGATATGATTTTCCCGTTTCCGATGGCTTCTGTACTTGCATTGCATCTCAATTACTAAAGAAAACAAAAAAGAATAATATATTTTATAAATTTTTGGCGTTGGCACGTGTTTCTATATAAGTACAAAACATCTTGCGGGACAAAGTTGTCCTGTTTAGTCACAATCTGTTGTATTCCAACGTTTTGTTCCGTGAGCACTTATGCAACTGAACTTTCCTCAAATCTCTTTTTAGAACACTACAATCTATCAGTATCCCACCAAAGCAGTCAAAAATCACCCACCATCTTCGCGCAATCCCTACGGAAAGAGTGAGAATAAAACGTGAAAAACCGAGAGCCCATTGTCAAGAAAGGGAGGAAAAGTAATATGGATATTTATTTCATTTTTCTTATTAGAGATATCTTGATCATAAACGCAATTCACTGTACAAATTGCCAAAATAGTCTTTGTCAAAATAGTCAAAAACCGAGAGCCCATTGTCAAAATAGTCTTTGTATTTAGAGGTAACAAAACGTACCCTACACGAATGATCCAGCTTAAAATCTAATTCCACCTAACACAGTTTAACTGAAAAAATCAATAATCGTAATTTTAAAACTAACCCAAAATTTAGATGGCCGACCTTTGCGTTGTTTTCTTTTACTTAACGCTACGTATATGGCGGAGAACAGGTTATTGACCTCGCTCAATTCCGAGGACTGCAAAACCTCTGTGAAGCTATTGATTTTTTGTTTTAATATTTGCTTTATAAACGGTTTGGTGCCCAACTACAAGGTAGGCAATCATTCTTCATCGCCGAAATGAGTTAGTCTTATCCGATTTACCCCATTTATTGAGTTCTACTTAGACTTGAATACGATTTTTAAGATATAAATTGTCAGGATACTATCATTTAAGGACACGTTGCACTTTTTAAAGTGTTGACAGAATCAAGTTTTGTCTACACCAATATTAGAAGTGCTAATATTTTCATGGCTATCAAATGACAAACAAAGTTCTTCAAACGTTGAAGAAACAAGTATGGAGGAGAAACCTTTTGTTTTCTCACAGAAGCACAATAGACAGGCGCAAAACGGCTTGATAAGCATCACAACAATCAACTCAAATTTAATTGGTATTGGTTATATGTTGTTTTTTTTTTTTCGTTATTTCGTTATATTGATACTAATAGCCTAATTTCGAATTTTTTTAGGTGGGTAGTAACATTGTGTATATAAACCACGAAACAATTAGCCGGTTCGCTTGCTCTGACATATTTATGAATTCCGCGAATGCCAAGAGCAACAATCAACATTATGGAAGGGACTCGTTTAGAGTCTGCCCAAACATTAACGGATTATAATGCAATTAGCTGTGGGATATTCTAGTTTCCAAAGCAAGGAAAGGAAAAAAAAAAAAAAAAGAAGAAGGCATCACTAGCTGTTGAGTTTGCCAAGCTTTCCTGTGTCAATCAGAAACAAATCGAGTAAATCGGCAACTTTCACTTCGAGCAGGGTGTAAATTGACAACTTTATTTCTGATGTAAACAAGTAACCAAAAAGACAAGTTGGGTTGAAAAGTTTAGGTAACGTGTAGTTAATGCGCTATGGGCCCATGGTAGCAATTGGTTGGTTAATAAGTTTTTTATATTCCAAATCAAAAAGGTCAAAATCAATATCAAAAGTAGGTAGTGCTGATTTTTTTTTTTTCATGAAGATTCAATTATAATTAAGCCCAACAATGGGAAATTTGCAAATCTTTTATTCTAAATAGAGTAAAGGAGGTTTTGAAAGACAACTTAATGATATCCTCGTCAATCTTTTACTCCAAACCGAGCTTAATCAACAATTTGAGGTTCAATTAGAGAGGAACAAAATGAAAGTAACATGGATGTCACCCGATCTCTTTGCTGGGGCCACTAAGTGCTGAGAGCCAAAGTTGATCGAGAAGTTCATGTAAGGTGGGTGGTTTTACCTCCATTCTTGTAATGTCGAAAAGGTAAAGAAAATGTACGGGTCTTTAAAATTTTAATGGACCCATCACTGAAAAAGAGAGAAAAAGGGTGATGGCATCTCTTGCCATTCCCTTATCTTTTCTGGATTTGGTAGCATGTCAGAAAGAACAATTATGGAAATGTTAACTTTTATTAAGAGACGGTGGCAGCATGTGGCCAGCCATGGTATTGAATGGTTCACACGAGCTCAGGAAAAGGTCTCTTAGATCTTGGTCTTATTAATTTGGAGATTAACATCCTTATGGTGGTTGAGTAATTATTTTAATGCTAATGATGCTCTCTCATCTAACTAAGAGCCCTTTTGATCCTTGAACAATGTCTATGTGAATGAAAAGAATAAAAGGCTCTAAATGGTTGTGTGATGTCTTAATAGTTGAATACACGTGGCTGGTGCTAACAGGCGACATACAACTACGAACTGGCAATCTCTGATTAATGATCAACAGGGAAAGGAAATTAAGTAATTGAATGGTACAATGTGTGACAACTCCAAGTGGGGCGTCTGATCAATAGGATTTGATTCATTTAAAAAAAAAAAAAAGCTTTAACTTTAGTACCAGGAGGTTTACTGTTCAGCCATTGTTGAAGAATTGGCGAATCATTAACAGGTCTGCATCAAAAGAACCCACTACGGTAGTGTGAAGGAAAAAGGGAAGAAGGCAAACAATATTTAAATGGTTTGACTACAGTATTATTTGTTGTATTCATTCATAGAAGAACCTCTGATTAGTCCAGAAATTTGTACGAGACACAATGTTCTCAATTTGTATTAGCTATAATATAATGCTTAATCACAAAGGCTTCGATATCTTTTGGGTCTAATTATATCTCAGACCCGTAATCTCTCAATTTCCTCAGAGAATCTCCCGTCAACATCACACATGAATCTATACCATAACCCACCAGGCGGACGAAAGAAGAAATTGAGGAAAAACGCTTCACAAAGTCAGTGGCCCACATTGACAATTGGCCCATCCTCAAAGATGGACGACAAGTCTCTAGCCTCTTTAGAGAGAGGATATTGTCAACGAGGGACTGGTCCATGGGCTATTACGAGCCCATTGATGCACAGGAAGATACTCTGTTCATAGTTCATAAATGGCTTTGGGTCATTATAAACAGGAAGACCATTTAAGCTCCAACCACTGCGGATTGGATTCCCCGAAAACGACATCGTCACGGTGCTTTCTTAACATGGTTACCCACCGTGCCCTTCATGCCAAAGGATCCTTAGAATTGCTGTTTCCTGTTATGGGGTTACTCCAACTATGTTACTTTCTTGTATTATATATATTTATAATTTGGTTAATTGTACTGTTATTTTGTTATATTGGGTATTGACTAAGATCCAGATTTGGCATCCCAATTTGTTTTTCCTTGCCAAAAGCCATTCTTGCATGATCAAGAACGATTTTGGTATCATTTTCCTCGTTGTCGTTTCTGGTGCGGCTGAACTGTTGCACTTCCAATTTCGAAGCTTTTATGTGGATCGTCGGGTAAGCTTTTGACCCACCATGAAAACGAATCCATAGATAGGCTAGCAGAGTTTTTTATGGCTTCGGAATTTACTAATCAAAGAACCTATCCCTCGTCCTCCCCTTGCCCCGCAATGTGGAATGACTGTATTGCTGGCTGGCCAGCACCACAAAAAGCCCCCGCCATATTAAAATTAATGGGCCGAACGTAATTACTTTATTATGCAGCACGCGGTTGCTTTAATGGCGTCCGCTTGTCTGGGGACGACATGTGGGTTCGCATGAAAAACTGTTTAGTCAGTTCACCATAATTTGTCGCTTATCTAAGCACACGACAGGCCAGTTAACCATGGTCACGCTAACAATAATTATATGTGAAGACTAAGATAAGGGGTAATGACTTTCAAACTCAGCAACCCAACATGACATTTCCATTTTTATGCGTGGGGTAACAGGTGATGTAAAAATTATCAGACGCCCAACACTTACGTTTTCTGTTATATGCTAAGTGCTAACACAGAAGTTAACGAGCATAGATCATACTTTCTAGAAATGCGGTGTGTTGCAAGCTTTTGAAAGTATTGGCCATATTTATCTTGATGAGAATGACCAATAATAGATTGGAAACCAGAAGAAAGGGAGGATATATTTACTTAAATCAGGGAGAGCTGTCCTAATTATACAGGACTCTTTTTCTTTTTCTTTTTCTCTGGAAAAGAGAAGCAAGAGATAGGTATTTTAAATCCTATGGTGCTTCTCTTTATTCTCCACCACTGTCCTCTCAGTTGTATTTGGTGGGTTGTCCTTGTCTTTACGTATAATTGAGTGCACTAATCATCCACAAAAGCTATTTTATGCAAACTTAGTGTATCTTTATAGCGAATAAAAAACAACAAACGACATTCTAGTTATTCTAATCATTCGGCCCTCTTGCGCTAATGGCAACCTCTTTTAAATAATATATAGATAATTAATTGAAACTAGAAGTTGAAACTTGTCTCTAAATACCACATTGCCCCAATTGGAGACTTGCATTAAAATGTGAAGCACTTTGCGATTTTCTACAGATAATGGCATCCATCCAATAATTAATAGTTGGGTTACATAAAATATTATAAGTCATGCCTGCTTTTTTCCCTGGTCAGTTCGCTCCTATAGACTAATAAAAGCTCTGATTGAAGGTTGAGAATAATATGCAAGTAGAAGCTTCAGTGCTATCGCACCTTTGTGCTTCTGGCGGGGAGATTTTGATAATTTCCACTGAATATCAAGGTCAATGCTGTTATCTTTTTTTATCACTATATTAATCCAACAACTTCACAGAAGTCGTGCCCCAACAAGAGAAAAGTGGTCTCATTTACCTTTTCTATTTTGAATATTTAAAATTGCAAAGCTTTTGTTTTCTTTGAGCCAGCTAATAAAGAAACAATATTTAGTTGATTTCTAAGAATGCCACTCCAAGTGACTATTAGCTCTGCTTGCATTATAGCTAGGAATGTTTCATTTAGGTTTATTCTCTTGAAACAGCGAAAAGAGCTCACAACGATCAAAGTTGATTAACATGGGTCTCATGCTTCTCAAGAAGATCACTCTACTCTTCCTCCTAAGTTCTGCATCGTTTTTATCAACTTTTGCAGGTGGGTCTTTTAAAACCCCTCTGCAGCTTTTGGTGCATATTTTCAGCAACTTTATCAAAAGCAGTGATGATGGAATGTAATGAATAAACAGCTGCATGAAATGAAAATAAATTTTATAAAAGTTTATATTTGTTCAGAAATTTGCGTCCAGAGGTAAAGTTCCTATCGTCTTTGATTTCTTTCCAATTTTCGTGTCAGCTTGTTGCTTAATTAAGTCAGCCCAATTTTGGCCGATTTAATTCCGTTTATTATTGCCTTTACTACATATATACTACTAAATTCAATACACATGCATAATAGGTATAAAAGGCGGACCTCACTTGTTTTTACTTAAATTGCCTTTGCAGGTCGGCAATCCAAGTTCGTGAACGAGTTAGCAGAAGGGGAAGATGTCAAGGTTTGTTGTTTCTGTAATCGCAAGAAAGTGTACAATTTTTTTTTTCTTTTTGAACAGCAATTACGAATCTACCAATAAATTTGGTTAAAATTTTAAAAGAAGTGTAGTTGTTAAAATTCGGTTATCAACAATTTATGATCTGTTGCTATATTTTTCCTAAAATTTAGTTTTGCGATCCGTAATATTAAACATAAATCTGTGACAAAAACAGTTTTATTTCAAATATAATTAATTATCATTAGTTATAATATATTTATTTTTCATGTATAAATGATTCTTTCCCTCTTATATATTTTAATTTTTTTTTTTACTATGCATCGCGCTTATAAAAAGGAAGTGTACTAAATCAACATTCATGATTCTTAGTTTCTTATTTTCAGGAATTATCAAGCAAGCCATTAGAGGACAATGAAATGAGAACAATCCGTGAAAGACTTCTAAGAGTTAACACCAAAGACTATGGAACCTATGATCCAGCACCAGCTCTTGTTAAGCCTCCTTTCAAGCTCATACCAAACTGATCATCATGGTTGGTGACCAAGGCTCAAAACCAAGTTTGGTAGCTTATTCAAATAAATTAAATGAAGCAAGACTATCTATAGGATCCAATGTTCTCTATGCAGATGCATATGCGTACTAAGTTTTGGTAATCTTCAATGTAAATTTGTTAGCAGAAAGCATGTGTGTATAACCTTATATATGTTCATGTTTATGGTAGTACTTGTACCATATATTTCACGATCTGGGTTAGTTCCAGAGAATGTTATCACGGGGGCAATAAAATCTCTTGATATTATCTTGTACATTTTTTATTCGTTCAATGTCTCTGTGGAGGGTTTTTTCGTTTGGGTTGATTTGTTATGGAATTTACTAGCTGCTGGCTGCAAAACACGGAGTAATTTTTCCATGTCATGCGAAGTCATTGTAGCCCCGGCTCTAATTAAGGCTTTCAAACTTAGTTGCTGGAAAATTTCTATCTTTCTTTTTAAGATGGTGCAAATAATGCATAATGCTTTTTCGTATTATAGATGCATTTAATTTTTTAAAAATTTTTAAATGTACAATTAATCATCTTCAATTAATAATTTATATTCTCTAAAAGATAATTTTGATCTAATTTGGGATCGTCAAAAGTAAAGATGATAATAACAAATGAGAGAAATTTTTGATCATGTTTATACATAATTCCAGTCTAATTCAGAAAATTTAGAGAGAGGGAGAGAGAGAGAGAGAGAGAGAGAGAGAGAGAGGAATTTGGAGGAAAAATAAAGAGGGCACAAAAGATTTGGTATTGTATGTTTTTGTGAATATAAATTGCAATGGCTTCGAGATTCATATTTCAATTTTCTTAAATTCTCAAAAAATGATGGACCTAAATACAATTGGCTTTATTATTTTCTATTATTATTTTTAATTTTATCCGCCACGTGGGTGACTAGAGCAATTGATTGTGCACATGTTTCTACTATCGCAAATATTAGTTAAGCTGATAATTGAGGTATATGAGTGGGTAGTGGGTTAGGGCTAAATGCAAGATACAACAATGGGTTAAATGTCTTTAAAAATTGGCCCAACTGTTTCATTTTGTAGGTCGATAAGGCCTCCCCCCCCCCCCCCCAATCACATGGAACTTAATGGGTCAGGACTCCGAGCCCCATATCGCCATAACCCGAACCAGCAGAACACATAATGAATTAAAAAATAAAAAAATAAAACACATGTGACTATTGAAAGTGATCAAACAACCAATTAAAGAGCTTTTCCTTTTTTTTTTTTCTCTTTTTTATGGAATTAAACATATCACTATTGATAGAACGTTATCTCAATTTATTATAATAAAATCGTTTTTTATTTTTATAATAGATTAAAATTATACAACTGTATAAATATCTTTCACTTTATTATGATTTGTGTAATTAATTATTTAATTTTATTATTGAAATTGATGTTTATGATTTAATTATACGATAAATTGGATTCGATTAAGTTACACAACTGCACCTTGATGGTGACTGTATATCTAAGTTCAAAGTTCAAGGAAAAGTCACATTTATCCTCCTGATCAAGCCAAGCTTAGAGTTCTAGGAAATGGGAAGAGCGTGTTTGGTAAGCCAACGCAACTAGTGTCGCGACAAAACCATCAACTTCCTTTTGACTTTATTGCAATACTGTACGCTGGGCAACGCATCTAACTTCAAAATTTTCTATTCTGACAGGTGGCGTGAGTGGAGATCATTTCGCGACGGATTGGGCACTTTCCGTTCACAACTCGAAAAGATTCCCACACTCTTGCCGTTTGCAACGTTGCATGTCCACCGTCCAACTCTTCGCCACATAACGGAGATCAATTCGAGTAGAGTGCTATTACATTACAACGTAATGTATATTTGACTCGCGTTTTATTCTCTAACTAAATTTCAATTCTTACCCACAAAATTTTCGAGGACACTGTGGAACATTCGTACTAAGAAAAAGGGATTTGTTTGATGGTAGACTTTGTGTGCCCAAATTATAAGAATACAAGGCCAATCATCATACTCCAATCTTTGGGGCTGATAAATTATTTTCCTCTTGACATATAGTGCAGCTTGTAAAAAGTATGAAAGGCATATAATCATCCAAATTCAACGAGATGTACAATCATGTCATAGACACAGTGAAGACGTAAATCATGACAGTTTTTTTTTTTTTTTTTTAAATTTTTGGTCAAGAATGACCTTCTACAATTTGCTTCCTTTCTTTCTTGTAATGTAACGTGAAAAGCACGGAATGCATACGCACTGGGCGCACTTCGCTTACGGCAGCAGACACAAGCGGCTGTTGGCTGCCTTTTCTTGCTCGGAAATTCGTTGTGTTCTTTATTATTATTATTATTGTTCTCAATCCATTCGACTCTTCAGATTCTTTGGCTCTCAGTAATTTTAAAAATAAAAAAGTTAAATGTCTCGGCGTCTAGCAAATCAAGCTACTTATTACTTTTTTTTTTTCAAAAAAAAAAAGAAAAGAAAAGGCATAAGTGATGGAACACTATGGACTGTGCCGTTCACAGTAAACTGGAGCCAAATTATCACTGTATCACTATAACATGCATAGCAAAGTTTCTTTCTTTGCGTCTTAGACTGTTAGTCCCACTAGAGAATTAATTTACAGAAAAATCTTCCCAAATTTTTCATTGTCAAAATATTGACACCAACCGTTCAAACAAGATGATAATTAAAAAGTTTCCCATGTATAAAAATTAGTCGATCTAAAGTAAAAAAATAATTTGAGATTTATATCCTATAATTATCTTTTCTATTTGATCTATTAAGTCATTTCTAACCTTAAATTTTGTACCGGGAATATGATAAAAAATAAAATAAAATAAATAAAAAAAATATATATATATATATATACAAACACACACACGTATATAAGTAGGGAATAACCGGAAAAGACGTGAAATGTCAACGTGGCAAAACGCTTGAGCCATGCGCCTCCTAACTCCGTGAAGCCGAACGGAGGGTCCCATAAGACAAAAAAAATTCTGACGTCGTTAATCAAGGCCGTCTAAACGAACTCTCCCTTGCGCTCTTTCTTTTTGCAGCGAACGAGAACCAGCAGTCTCTCACTCCCATTTTTCCTTCCCGCTTGCCCTTTCTGGAAACTCTCCCTCGCAAAACGCCACCGTTTCGGCATCTATAAGGTATCGACTTGATCAATTGACAACAGACTCCGTTTTTCCTGTGACCTTATATCTATTTGTTATTTTCGTGCTTTCCATTTAATTTTAGCTTAGTTTTCATGTCAAAATTGTGTGTGTGTGTGTGTGTGTGTTTTTTTTTTTTTTTTCTAGAAAGCTAAGTATCTATTGATTTTATGGGCTTTTAGTTTTGACCATGTGTGGGATCATTTCGGAGATATAATCGGATCGATTTTGACTCGTGTAATGTTTTCCGACTTTTCGTTTTTAATTTATTTCCTTTTTGTTTTCTATTTTTAGGGGTTTTTGAATTCAGACTCGCTCTCCTGACGCCTAAAGAGTAGCAGATGGATTTGATTCTGTCTCCCTTTTAATTTTCTCGATTTTTTTCTCTTTTTCTCGCTTCCCTTGCTTTGTTTTGTAGGTTTTTGTGGTGCTTTTGAGAGTTTTGGTTTTTTGGGTGTTCGTTGTTTCAGTTTGAGATTGCAGAGCAATCCTCCTCCTCCTCCTCTTCTTCTTCTTCTTTCTCTCGCTGTTTTTTTTTTTTGGAAAAAAAAGAGAAAGAAATCAGCTGGTGTGAACCGAATTGCCGCTCCTTATTGACCGTTGATAAGGCTATTTGATTTGGAATTTTCTATTTTCCCCCTTTTTGGCTCATTTTATATGAGGCTATACACATCTCAGAATTGGGTAATCTTTGTTTTGCGTTTTTATTGTACTCTATAGATTGTAGTTGGTCGACTTCAGCCTTGAGTAATGTTCTGAGTGTTTTTTTTTTCTCGGTTTAATTAGTCTGTATTGTATTATGTTTAACTTTGATTGGTTGCTTCAACCTTTGATGCTTGCCCATTTCCTGTTTTGATTGCAGAGTAACGACCAAACTCTATTGCTTTCCTGCTACATTGATGGTTTTGGATTATAAGTTGTGTTAAGCTTTGGAACATGTGAGTGAAAATTTTTGAACATAGTGTGCTTGAGTATGGGGAGTGCTTGTTGTGTTGCTGCCAGAGATAGAACCATAGTAGGTGGATCTGGAAGTGAGATCCTACACAGAAATATTCGGCATTCACCAACATGGAGTTTTAGGTGGGATAACCGGGGGCGGGTAGCAGGTGAAGAGACCTCCATAAGTTGGTTCCCTGATGGAATGAGCAGGAATCATGAACCGGAATTTAAGCATGAATCCCCCCATACATCACAGGATGGAAGCCCGTTGGGGAATTTTCAAAGATGTTCATGGAATAAGTCCTCCATATCTGACGAAACTGCAGAGCATGTGAGGACTCCTGCTTCAGGTATGCTACAGTTTTATATAGTTCATAATCTGAATTGGTATTTTACAACATTGATGTTTTGAAGTCTGATCATCATGTCATTCCTGAGACTGAAAATATGCAACAGGCTTTGTTCTTAGCCGTATTTTGAGTATATAGGCATGTATACTTGCATATATGTAGATGAAAAGTACTGAAAGATTGGTTGCCAATTTCTGGGGGATGGCCTTGCTGGAAATTTGCTAACCAGTAAGATATTGGTAAATTTATTTTACCATTCCAGTCAGGAGAGATTAAGATGCACTAGTTTGCTACTACTTGACTTGGTAGAAAACCAAAAAATTACTTGGTGAGATTTTCAGAAAAAGTTAGACCTTGAGTCATGGCTATGTCTAGATACATTGTTTATCTCCTTCCTTAGACATCATTGGCATTACCGTTGTGTCTTCCTCGCCCCCGGGGGGGGGGGACATGTCTATTGTGTAGTTTCAGGTCTGATAAGTTGAAAGGCTTCCTTTTACATGCATTCCTGACTTTATCATGGTTTGGAGTATATTGTAGTGTATGCGTTGCCTCCTAGTAAAACTATGCATTTGCTGCTTGTTGATCTTCAATAAGTAACTCAGATTTTCTCCTTCTTTTGCGGCAGATCAGTCCATCTCCAGGAATATCTCAATGGACACCAGTGTGGAGCAGGTAGAGCTTCTCTTTATGGAAAGGGGTCGTTTTATGGCTTAAAGGTTGAGAGATAGCTCTCTTTTCCTCGTTGATACAACATATTCTCACAAAATTTGTCACATTACAGGTGAAGGAGATTACAGAATCCGCAGCAGTTTCAAATCCATCTCCCATGAAACTATCAGTTTCATTGCCATCTAATTCATCCTTGTCAACATCCCCATTATCATCCCAAAGTTATTTGCATCCTGTGGGCTCAACCACTTCAAGGTGCCTTCATCATCCTCCTGGCAATCAGTTAACACCAGAAATATCTGATACATGTATATCTGGAACAAAGTCATCAAACAGCATTTTGGTTAATGATGAGAGGTCCACAATTCCCTCTTGGAGCAATGATTCAACTCGAGCATCTCATGGTGGGTCTTCAGATGCTTGGTCCATGCATGCATTTTCTGAGCTGATGGCTACTTCCCTCAGAGAAAGGTGGTCTTTTGATAACGATTACATGGGTAATAATCATGAGAAAAGCAGATCCAGTAGTCGGACATCAGATGCTCGCTGTACTGATCTCCAGACATGTGGGGTTTGTTCGAGGCCATTAACTGAGAAATCTTTGTGGAGCACCCAGAAGCTTATTGCCACTAACGAACTGTCTGTTGTTGCTGTTTTAACTTGTGGGCATGTTTTTCATGCTGAGTGTTTGGAGACCATGACACCTGAAATTGATAAGTATGATCCTGCTTGCCCAGTTTGTACTTTGGGTGAGAAACAGATTTTTAAGCTGTCTCAAAAGGCTCTGAAAGCTGAAATGGACTGGAAGGCTAAGAACAAGAGATCAAGGAACCGGGTTGTGGATGGCGATCTTGACAGTGATTCTGATATGTTTGATCACCAAAAAGCTGGTGGACATGAAGGGAAGGGTCTGAAGATGGCCTCCAGTTCCAGCATGAAATACACTTTAGCCAAGCCTTTCTTAAGGCGGCACTTTTCATTTGGATCAAAGGGCAGGTCCTTGACAGATCACACGACCAAAAAAAAGGGGTTCTTCTGGACAAGATCTTTGAGGGCCTGAAGAGAACGGCAACTGTTAAGAGGTCAGTATTTCCATCTGATGCTTATGCTTATGCTGCTTAATCAGTATAAATTGCTGGAGGCAATATTCAGCTTTATGTAAAGAAGCTTTCAAACTTGTTTATCATCTCAGGCATTAAAGATTATATTCGGTGAACTTTTTTTTTTTTCACTAGTTAGAAACTTTCCGGAAGCAAGTTTTGTGTAATGCGATGGACTCAAACATTATTCAAGTGAGTTCTCACTGAATTTTTTCTTCTCAGGACTCAACAGGGCTTCCATGCCCACAGATTCATGTGTTGACCTTGCTGCATTGGAAAGAACGGCTGCAGGGAGCACTAGGTGTCACTCTTAAAGATTTCTTCAGAAACATCCACGTCACACGCCAATGTCAACAGGATTAGCTTGTGGGATTGTATTTAAAGGAAGTGAAAAGTTTTACAGAAGAAAGTCGTACATGATTATTAAGAAATATTTAGTAGAACGAAAGTACCTATCAAGACTGGTGATCCATTTTATGTTGTACAGATCAATTTGTTCCTTCCCTGGACATAAGTCATGAATTGAATCAATGAAATCTTTAAGGCAAGGAAACCCCGCGTGAAAGGGGGAGACATGTAGTTTGTCATGCCCTCCTCTATTCTCTAGGAGATTTGCTGCCGAGTTGAGGTCTTGCAGTTGTGGATTTCTAATCACTGCATTGTATGAGTGCTGAAGAATGTGGTTTCTGGATTGGCAACATTGCGTAGTTTGGTGCTTCCATATTTCTGGAAACTGAAGAGTAATGTAGCCACGTTGAAATTTCAAGCGTTCTTTTTATTCTCTTCTGACTTCCATTAACGAAAAAGCGATTTCTTCTGGTGCATTGATCAACAAACTTTTTACTCGATTGATTGGAAGGCTCCTTCAAATTTTCTTTTATGCTGCATGTTTCGGACTTTTATCATACAAAACTTTCATTTATCAGCAAGAAATAAATAATAATAAAAAAAAAGTTAAAAAGCTGGGCCGTGCCCTGCTTAAAATGCAATTTACCTATTTGCCCCGGGAAAACAAAATTTATCTCAAAGCCGGCCAGCAGAAGCTCCTCCCTCCAGAGTCAAATTTCTCGCCCATCGTGTACTCTCTTTGTCTGTCCGTCTCTCTCTCTCTCTCCCTCTCTCTCTCCGTTTCTACGTTTTCCCGCCAAATGCTTTTGCAATCGCAATCGCATTTCCTCGCTCGTGTCCCCAAACGGCCGCTTTCTTCTCATTCTTTCCCGCTCGCTGGCCCTTCTTCCCTGTGTTTCCGGCCGAACACTCCGGCCGCCGCCCTAAAAGCCCGAATCCCTAACTCTCTCCGACTGAAAACCAGATTCAAATTCAGAATGAGTTCGAATTCGCAGCTCTCTGATCTCACAGACCCTCTTTTCTCCGACTCCGACCTCGATCGCTTCGCCGCCGTCGCCAACTCGCTTGCCGACGCCTCTGGCGACGTCATACGCAAGTACTTTCGAAAGACGTTCGATATTCTCGATAAGGAAGATTTGAGTAAGTGATTGAATTCATTGCACGTAACGTATTTCTTCGTTGTTTGTTTGGCTGCTGAGAAAACATAGGAAAGGAAAAGAAATAAGGCCTTTCTAGTTTATGTTTATCTGTTCAGACTTTGTGTAATTATTTCATTGCAGGTCCTGTGACAATTGCGGATAAAGTGGCTGAGGAATCTATGGTTTCGATTATATTGGAGAATTTTCCTTTTCATGCGATGTGAGTTTAAGCATACTATTTATCTTTTTGTTCTACTGGTTCCTTGTATATATCATTAAATTGCTGAATTTTCCTTTCTATTTTCGTTGCTTTATTGTTGATGATATATTTGTGTTGGGGCGGGGAGGTTTGTGATTTCAGTTATGGAGAGGAGAATGGCTGGAGGTGTAAAGAAAAGTTTTCAGACTATGTTTGGGTTTTAGATCCCATTGACGGCACGAAGAGTTTTATTACCGGTAAATTTCTCAAAAATTCTTTGAATCTGGTTTGAGCTTTGAAGTTTTTGCACTAAGTAGTTTCATCTTTTTACTTGTATCAGGCAAACCCTTGTTTGGTACACTCGTCGCTTTACTCCACAGGGGTAAACCAGTAAGTCCATTTGCCCTTCTATCTGCAGCCAAAGATGATGAACGTTTTTGTTTTAGGAAACAAAATATGTATCATATTTTCAGTTACAAGAAATATTTCCTGGTAGTTAGATGTGTATCTGTAACTGATATCAAAGTGTTTTCACAGATTATTGGTGTAATTGACCAACCTATACTAAAAGAAAGATGGGTTGGTATAAGGGGAAGGAGAACAACATTAAATGGAGAGCAGCTGTCAACACGCACCTGTGCGAAGCTGTCACAAGCGTATCTGTATGTCCTTTTTTTTTGATCATGTTTTTCCTCAGACAAAAGATTGTGCTGCAGGAAACAGAATTTGTGATTTTATGGGGCATTTGCATATCTGAGTAGGGCATATCCATAACTCCCTTTTCCATTTCCCTGTTACTTAGATATACCACAAGTCCGCATCTATTCAACAGAGATGCCGGAGAGGCATTTGCTCGAGTTAGAGACCAGGTGATTGGTTAAAACAAAATTCTGGCGAAGAGTTTTATTTGACACAAATTTGTGGCAGTGAAACATGTGAGAAAATATCAATAATTTAATTAATCTGACTTTCCATTATTTGCTTTTCTAGATATTGAAATTTAAAATTACTGGAAAGACACCTCCTAATATTGTGTTTTTTCATTTTTGTTTTCACCATATCTTCAGACAGTTTAGTACTTATTTTTGTCAGGAAACTATATCTAAACAATATATTCTTTTATCCTTTCAATAGTATACCGTGGGTGTGCATGCATTTGTGTTTGTGCATGAGTGAGTGTCTGTGTGTGTGTGTGTGAGAGAGAGATCATTTTTGTGTTGAATGTCTTGATGGATTATAAAGCTAGATATGTTAATGTGACCAACATTTATCCCTGCGCCTAACAGTGCTTTCTGGGAAACAGTTTAACTGCTATGTGTCGAATTTTTCAATTTGAAAAGTGTTGATCCCCTACTGTTCTATGTTTCTGTGTCAGGTGAAAGTGCCGCTATATGGTTGCGACTGCTATGCTTATGCACTTTTGGCTTGTGGATTTGTGGATCTTGTCATTGAGTCTGGTCTCAAGGTAAGTTTATTTGATTCTAATATTGTAAAAATCATGCACAATCCAATGCGTGAACTACACTGTGGACTTTGGAAGGGTTAAATATCGCAGTCTTAATTCTTTTTTCCACAAAGAGCTTATTTCTGCAACTATCTTTGTCACAATGGAGTAATTTTACAATTACACTAAAACTTCCTTTCAATGTATTGATTTCCAAAATTATGTAAAAGCATATGTCAAATTTGAATTTCTCTGCTCATGAGCTTATATCTCTTTTCAATTAGCCATACGACTTCCTTGCCTTGATACCCATCATAGAGGGTGCTGGGGGTACTATAACAGATTGGAAAGGAGATCAACTTGGTTGGGAGGCTTCTCCTGATTCTCGTGCAACAAGTATGCTCACTTTTAATGCTATTTATTACTCTAGAGATATCCAAGTTGAGTTCAAAGTTTTGAGTGTCAACTTGCAAGTATTCATCTTTGCTACTTCTTGCATTACTTTTCAGGTTTCAACGTCGTTGCTGCTGGGGACAGGCAGATTCACGAACAAGCGCTAGGTTTATTACAATGGCGTTGATAAGTTATGCGAAATCATTAAATGCGCTATTTATTTTGAGTTCACTTTGCCAGCTAACACATCTTTGGATGTCACTTGAATTATTTGCATCCATCTTGCATCCAATAAATGTAAATTGAATTGCATTCATCCTACTTGCAATTCAACAACACTAACTTATCAAGCAATTCACTTTGCCAAAAATTCAGCTTAACTTTGTTATCTGTCCATGTGTTCAGAAGAATATTTGTTCTTGTAACTGGACAATCACCATCTGCATATATCCCAAGAAATTCAATGCACTTGCCTCATTTTCACCTCGCAAATTTGAAACGTAAAGTGAATTTTGAAACGGTACATATTTGGAAATCATTGTCATTTTACCCGTGCCTAGTGTCAGATGACTGAATATGCTTCTACATTTTACCTAAAAAAACGTGTTTTGGAATCTTGAGTCTTCATTGGGCCGGCCTCCAATACATATAGCGTGGGCTGGCACATGCGACTCCCCATGATTTTGCAGTTGACTTACCTTTGGCATTTGGGATGACATGATGTTCTTGTTTCGTAAAACGGATCTTTGTGTTACTCAATTGATAATGGTGTGATGGAATTTGGGCCAAGGATTTATCCTTTTAATGGCCTTCTGATTTTGGGTCCATTAGTGCGAGTGAAGTGGAGCTTACTAGGCTAAGCATTCAAGAACGTTTCGGGACAATGAGCTTGACCCATACCAAGGCCGTGGGAGGATGGCTAGGGGGCCGGAGCTTGAGCCCGAGCTGAAGCGAGGTGAGTTCTCGTTTGTGATTGGCCAGGGTATTACCATACGCCTGCATAAAATTGACGCCCAAGGTTTTTTGTTGGAACCATGAGACGGCTACTTGTTATAAGAGCCTCTTCGAGTTTTCTTTTTCATTACGCATGAAAATTGAAGTGCCTCCTCGAGTTGTCGCAAGTTAGTTGCCTCATAATAATTTGGGTTTGGATCATTTATACACTTATTATTATTTACTAAAAAAAATAAAATTATTCCTATCATTTAGCCATGTAGCTCAATGGATAAAATCTCGGAAACCGACGATAGTTACCATTTTTAGTACTCTGGTGCTCACCACAATCGATTTCCAGTTGTAGAAGTGCTTGTAGTGACTTTCGAATGTTTGATAGATTCATACAAAATACCGTCAAAGAGACAATGGTAGCACGAGTACAAACCCAAAGACCAACTGCCGCATAACAACAACCGAGATCCAAACCACAGTGATGGCAGGTTTAACGGTTGTCCTCCCCGCTAAATCGCATTTACCAACATTCCTTGTAGCACAGAAGTGAGAAGAACTGGAACCAGAATCAAAATTTTCAAATTGATGCACTCTCTTTGGCTGGCCAAAAAATGTAACTAGAGTACCAGAAACGCACATCAATCCTTTCCAAAGTCAGCATTGTAGTGGGCACTTGATTCAAGTTTCTTTGCTTCGTTCAGTTTCCGCACAGCCTGAAATGGCAGAAAGCCAATAATTTCCAGCAAGCATACAGGAACATGAGTACCCATAAGAGAGTACAAATATCTTCGTAGCTTTCAACTATCGAGCTATTAATAAAAGCACACTTATGGCAGTCTATTAGCCTAGACTCATCATAGATGATTGTTGAGTCTTCCAAGGTATAGATGCTAATGAACCACGTCCATCATTATTTATGACACCAGACTTTTCTCCTAAATTAATTTGTCAAATTTTTATTTCTACTTTGAAAATTCCAACGAGCATTGTCTGAATTTAACACTGTACCTTCATGAAATCTTCATGGATGACATAATCACGTTCTGCACGGATTGCAGACATCCCAGCTTCAGTACAAACATTTCTAAGATCAGCACCATTGAAACCCTGAAGCAAAATCACCCAGTTTAATCTCGAGTAAAAGATACAAAACAACGGTCTGTACGTGCGAAAATTATCACTGCATCACCTCAGCAAGCTTTACAACTGCCTCATAGTCAATCTCCCCATGTTTGGCAATGCCAGCAGCATGGATTTTGAGGATTTCCATTCTTGATTGCTCATTTGGCAATGAAATTTCAATCTTCCTGTCAAGACGCCCAGGCCGAAGAAGTGCAGGGTCCAGAACATCAGGTCTGTTTGTAGCCATAATCATTTTAACCTAGAAAATTCAAAAGAATTTCATTAACTGTTTAATAGCTGAGTTATTTCTGGGCAACACATTGAACATGGCGCAAACAAATTCAACATACTTGATTGACAACAAAAAGCAAGAATAGACACCTTTCCAAGCTGATCAAATCCATCCAGTTGATTGAGCAGTTCCATGAGGGTTCTTTGGATTTCACGGTCAGCACTTGTACCCTCGCTGAAACGGCGTCCACCAATGGCATCAATTTCATCCATAAATATGATGCATGGCTAGTCACACAAATAAGCAGTGAGCAAAATCTTAAAACAGGAAGAAACTAACAAATGTATTATCATAATTTGAGCTCTTACCTGATGATCACGTGCATAGCCAAACATCTCTCGTATCAGTCTTGCACTTTCACCAATATACTTGTCAATTATTGCACTTGATACAACCTGCAACAATTATTAAACAAAAACCAGATTTGTTGGTTGAAAAGGTCAAAAACGCAAATGATGTTTAAAAGCTTAATATAGTAAATGCAGATAACAACGTCTAACCTTCAAAAAGTTTGCATCTATGTTGCTTGCTATAGCTCTGGCTAACAGTGTCTTTCCCGTCCCAGGAGGTCCATAGAGAAGAACACCCTGAAACAAATGAAAGTTAACCCTATCCATATATGCTCTAAATCTCATAGGCTGCTAAATGAATCAGGAAGATGTAATCTCACCTTTGGAGGCTTGATGCCCACCCTTAGGAATAGCTCAGGATTCATTAGAGGCAGTTCTATAGATTCTCTAAGCTCTCGAATCTGATCTGACAACCCTCCCACCGCAGAGTAGCTAACATTTCCAGGATCTTCATGAAGCATGTTATATACAACTGGATCAACCTACAAAACAGAATCATTACAAACGAACTGAGTACACATCAGAAAGGCATTCTCAATAGTAAAACCATCTTTAGATTTATCCAGCAGTGTTAAAGTCAACACTTACTTCACGGGGAAGGGCACGCATGATTGTGAGAGTAGTCATATCAAGGACCACTCGAGTGCCAGCACTAAGTTTTTCCTTGTCCACTTTACTGCGACAGCCAACCACATATCTTGGACCACTGCTGGCTTTAACTATCACTAAATGGTCAAATGATATCAATTAGTTCCAAAAACCTCTGACATAATGTCAATACACAATGCAAAGTAAAACAGATTACAGAAAACAGAAAACAAGATAACATCACTTTACAAAATAGCAAACCATTTTAACAAAGGTAATACTCACACAAAAGGTGATACCATAATCAGCAAACTACAACCACCACCGTGCAACAACAGAAAGTTCACAGTTAACAGCACAGATAGAGCAAGAGAGAGAATTACAGCGCTCATTGTCAAGAGGCCTGAGAACTTCTCCAATGATCTGCCCAACGCTTTGAAGGGACTTCAAATCATCTTCTGTCTTAGCAAATTCCTTCTTGGATGCCCGCAAATTTTCCCTCACTGCACAGATACATTCCCAAAACATTTTATTCTGGATATAATATACAAGAACGCTAACCGGTTGGTTCTAAAGACAAGAATAAATAAAAATTC
Source organism: Kandelia obovata (assembly GCA_021464305.1). Taxonomy (NCBI): domain Eukaryota; kingdom Viridiplantae; phylum Streptophyta; class Magnoliopsida; order Malpighiales; family Rhizophoraceae; genus Kandelia; species Kandelia obovata. The sequence goes on along the minus strand of CM038472.1, from coordinate 13,110,420 downwards.
CTACCAAGAATTTGCCATGTTGAGGTTTAATTTCTCATATTTGACGATTTAAGCCCACTTATTCTCATTGAAGGACATTACGTTGATTTTCAATTTCCAAAAACCATGATTATTCCCCAGTAACTTAAAGTAATCTACCACTACATTATATGACTTAACATCAGACTGGTTTATATAAGATCGAACTGCACAGAGAGTCGTGCACTCATGTTTGCGTCTCAATTTGACCTAATAAATAAATTTCATTCAAAAAAACAACCAATTGGAGGAAATATTTTACCTTCATGAATTTAATTTTTTAGACATAATTATTTTATATCGAAAACAATCTACTAGTGAGTTCAGATTCATTGATTATTATCATTATTTTTTTTTATCAATGGATTCTGTATTCTTAATTAAATAAAAATGATCATATAACGATAGAAAGCATTGAAGGAATTGAAAAGAAAAAAAAAAAAAAGAAGAAAGAAAGAAACGGATAATATTAGGGCTTGTCTTTGAAGAGGTACCAGCACGGACTCTGGACTCAAGCTCCTTGTTCTGAAGGAGCTTCTTGCGATAGTCGGTGACCACCGAAAGCCGCCGTGCCGCCTCCTCCGCCTCGCTCGACATTCTCGTCGATCTTGCTTCGTTTGTCTTGGTTGTGTTCTTGAGACTTCTCAGAGATGTAAGTCCCCCTCTCCGGTTTTCTTTTCTGTGCTACTTTGGTGTTTTTATTAATTTATTCATTTTGCGAACTTAAAAATAAAGCCCAATTCGAAACACCACTGCTACTACTAGGCTTGCTTTTCAGGAAAAGTACAGATAAACAATGGCTTGCTCCGCGTTCAAGTTGGATTTGTATTTTGATGGGCCAGCCATGCCAGTCTACCGAATCTTTCAATTATTCTGATTACGTGTCCTCCTAATCAGATATGAATCCACTATTATTGTGGGCCTATAAGAACTTCATTCCATGAACTTAAATTTATTAATTTATTTTTTTACACAATAAAAATTAATTAATTAATATTAAAAAAACCAATTTTAAAATTTATTGATATTTTAAAAGTAAAAGATGATGTCATAAAAAGATATTAATAAGTGACTCATGATTAACTACAAGTCGTTCATGATGAATCAAAAAAAATTATACGAATAGACACCTTATACTCATAAAACTTTATAAAAATTCAATAATTTATTTATTGAATTTGTTACACTAAATGAAGAATTTAATCCCTCCAAATTTTATTCATTTAACCTAACTCAATTATTAATAAATAAATCAACTTAGTATTTGTTAAAGATAATAAATAATTTTTTTATATGTTTGAAAATTTTAATATTTTTATTCACTTGATTGTTAAAGTATTAATGTTAAAATATATTTTTATCCTTAATTATATATTTTTATATAAAAAAATTTAATATTTTTATTAATCTAATTATTAAAGTGTTAAGGTTGAAATTTACTTATAACTTTTAATTATATATTTTTATATATTATTTTTAAAAATTTTATAATTAAACTTTTATATCCATTGTATTTTAATACTTGTCCTTTTTAACGAGCACACCTCGTTAGAAATTAAAGATTTATGTGACTTATATATATATATATAATTTTTTTTTTTTTTTTCTATTGAACATAGTAGAAAGATGTGGTTCTATATATCTGAAGAACTCTGTAAGCAACCAGAACCTTGACTCGCAAAGCAGCAAGCATGACCCAATTGTCTATGTAGGACTCAAGTGAGCGGAAGAGAGAGAGGGAGGCGGGGGGGGGGCTGGAAAGGTGTTTGACTGTTTCAATTTTCAATAATGTCTAACAATGTATGAAATATGATCATCGTTCAATTTTGTAGTTTGTCTAAACATAGGCGCTAAGACCAACCGGCTCTTTTTAAAAAAACAAAAAAACAAAAAAAAAAATTTCCCCATAAACAATTCCTCATTATTGGGAGAACAAACTCCATCGCTGCTGTCAATTTCCATTTCCATTTATAATCAAGAAAAAAAAAACAACGAAATAACAAACTAGTTAGTTCAATCCCATTATAGGGATTGATAGAATAGACATAGATTCCCTTCTCTTTTGTAAAAGATCCTAACACCCTCCTCATCCCTGAGGAGGGTTGGAGATAGAAATTAAAGAATCGAAGAACATCAAGAACCAATGGCTTTCTATCTTCACTGTCATCATTAACATCATCACCGATGGATATCCTCCTGGTTCTCCTCCAGGCCTTGCTTTTAGGCTCGGCCATTAACAACGCAAATGCTGCCCCATTCGTGCCTGCCGATGAGATCCTTATCAGCTGTGGAGCCACGAGCTTGACAGCTCTCCCCGACGGAAGAGTCTTCAAGACTGACCATGAAGCAGAGAGTTTCTTGAAAACAAGGGAAAACCTTTTAGTTTCTGTCCCATCTGCCGATGTTCCATCCCCCATTTATCTATCAGCCAGAGTTTTCAAGGAGGAATCCATTTATTCCTTCACCTTGAAAAGTGCTGGTTGGCATTGGGTGCGCCTTCATTTCTTTCCTCTCAATAACGCACAATTTGATCTTAGAAACTCAACATTCTCCGTTGCCACCGACAAATATGTCCTTCTCCATAACTTCAATGTTGATAACGATACTAAAGCAACCTTTAAGGAGTATCTTATTAATGTGGATGAGCCCAAGTTTTCTCTCCACCTTCAACCTTTGAAGCATTCTTTTTCCTTCATCAATGCCATTGAGGTTGTTTCGGCCCCAGATATTTTGATCTCTGATCAAGCCACCAATCTTTTCCCAGTAAACAGCTATCCTGGGTTGAGCAAGAATGGCTACCAAATTGTTTATAGGCTGAATGTTGGAGGACCTCTGATTACCTCAGAAAATGACACCCTTTGGAGGACATGGGAATCGGATAAACCGTATCTCAAGAACGAGGCCTTGTCTCATAGCTTGTCTATAACTACCAACTCCATCAAATATCCTTCAGGAACCTCGCCACTTATTGCACCAACAACAGTTTATGCATCTGCCCGAGAGATGGCTGACTCAAAGACAATCCGGGCCAATTTCAATGTAACTTGGAACTTTCATGTTGATCCAGCATTTAATTATTCAGTTCGGCTGCACTTTTGTGACATTGTGAGCAAATCCCTCAATGATCTCTATTTTAATGTGTACATTAATGGCAAAACGGCAATTTCTGGGTTGGATTTGTCTTCCCTCACCAACGAATTGGCAGCAGCATATTATAAAGACATCGTTGTCAATGCTGCCTTGATTTCTGATGGACTCACCGTTGAGATTCGTCCAATGAATGAAGATACAGGAACAAAAAATGCTATTCTAAATGGCTTGGAGGTCTTGAAAATTAGCAATTCGGTTAAAAGTTTGGACGGAGAGTTTGGGGTTGATGGACAGAAGGTTCTTGCCAGTCGCAGCACAGTTGCTGCAGTAGGTTTTGCTATGATGTTTGGTGCTTTTGTTGGTCTTGGTGCAATGGTGATCAAGTGGCACAAGAGACCCCAAGATTGGCAGAAGAGGAATAGTTTCTCTTCTTGGTTGCTTCCTCTCCATGCCGGTGATGCCAGTTTCATGACAAGCAAAACCTCAATGGGATCCCACAAGACCAACTTTTACTCGTCAACTCTTGGCCTAGGCAGATATTTCTCTTTCGCAGAGTTGCAGGATGCCACCAAGAACTTTGATTCGAGTACTATAATAGGTGTTGGTGGCTTTGGCAATGTCTATCTTGGCGTCATTGACGAATGTACCCAAGTTGCTGTCAAAAGAGGAAACCCACAATCTGAACAAGGAATCACGGAGTTCCAGACAGAAATTCAGATGTTGTCCAAGCTCAGGCATAGACACTTGGTGTCATTGATCGGCTACTGTGATGAGAATGATGAAATGATCCTGGTTTATGAGTACATGTCCAATGGACCTTTCAGAGACCACCTGTATGGCAAAAACTTGGCACCTATGTCGTGGAAGCAAAGGCTGGAGATCTGTATTGGGGCAGCTCGTGGACTTCATTATTTACACACGGGCACTGCCCAAGGTATCATCCACCGCGATGTTAAGACCACAAACATTTTGCTAGATGATGCCTTTGTTGCCAAGGTTTCGGATTTTGGGCTGTCCAAAGATGCACCTATGGGGCAAGGTCATGTAAGCACAGCAGTAAAAGGAAGCTTTGGGTACTTGGACCCTGAGTATTTCAGGAGGCAGCAGCTGACAGATAAATCGGACGTGTACTCATTTGGAGTTGTCCTGCTTGAGGTCCTTTGCGCAAGGCCTGCAATTAACCCACAACTACCAAGAGAGCAAGTTAACTTGGCGGAGTGGGCAATGCAATGGAAGAGGAAGGGCCTGCTTGAAAAGATCATTGACCCCCAACTCGCTGGCACTATCAATCCTGAATCCTTGAACAAGTTTGCGGAGGCATCAGAGAAGTGCTTGGCAGAACACGGCGTTGATAGGCCTACTATGGGAGATGTCTTGTGGAACTTGGAGTATGCATTGCAGCTTCAAGAGGCTTTCACGCGGGGAAAGACAGAAGATGAAAATGGATTATCCACCATCGTAGCCTCTCCTGCCGTGGCCCCGGCCCTCAATGCTACATCCACCACCAAAAATCATCCTGTTTCTGCCCCTGAAGAAAGCAGAGGCCCAGATGAAGTTCACACCATCGATGAAAATTCAGGAACTGCAATGATTTCCCAATTTTCCAGTCTCACTGGCAGGTAAATTTCAAAATATGGTTGGCTAACTGAACAGTCATCCAAATTGTACAATTAAAGCACTACAGGGAAGATCATATAATGGGGGTGGGCACCGATGGTGGCTTTTGCTATTGCTGCACGAGGCTTTATGTAACCAGACTCTCTCTCAATCTCTTTTCTCTGTCGTCGTGTTGTTTTCTTGTGCGTAGAATCTGACCTCATGGTCCTAGAAATTTTATCAATCGTATCAATGTAATACGCTGCTATAACGGCTGGTGTTGGGGTAGCATACATGCAGCAGCAGTATATGCACCGATTTCTATGGTACGTCCTGGTAGAAATTTTGTAATCAGGATCATAGCATAATCTTCAACTGCAGTGAATAAGCAAAGTACTGCATTCAGCTGGTACTGCTTTTTTTAACCTTTTGCCAGTGAGAGATTGCAAGGATATCCTAATTGGCACATTTAGTTCCTGGGTTCTTCGTTGCAATCAGAGAACAACTTAACGCTTGAATCAACTCCAACCAAAGCAGTATTTGCTTAAAAGGACATATGTGCCAAAGAAATAATAGCCATTTACCTCTACATTGACCGAGAACCTTTTTGTATTGTCCACCCACATTTCCGTACTCTCAATTGGATCTTGCCGATTTGTACCTCAAAGTTAAATACAAGTTCTACCGGTAACAAATTAACATTGTCATGTGTCTCCTCGGTACTGCAAAGTAAATTCATGCGATGTAACAAATTGTGGGAAAAGATGACACTTGAGGAGTTTTCCGGTACAAAAATGTTGAATACAATCAACGTTATTCGAGCAAAAGTTAAGTATAATTATTATTTGGTAGATAATAAGTAGTAGCTTTAAAACACAAAGAGACGACAAGTCGCCACAAATCATGAGAGTAAGGAACCGACACGTCGGCAACCTGTCATTCACTCAACTCATATTTCAACTGGGAGGCCAGTGCCACACCTTGTCCTTGGACTGCATACATGATACAACAAACCATTAACCCAAGAAAATATTCAATTAATGTGCTTGTTGACACCGACTTTAAAAATAAGAGATACGGGGCAGAAAGCGAAAAGTCCCCCCAAAAAAGGTATCAAGTTAGGCTGTCGAGAGACAGTGAGGATAAGGCTGCGGATGCGTACGTGTATCTACTCACAACAAGGATCTGCTTTATTATTCCCACGTTAAGAAAAAAAAAAAAAAAAACAGAGGGTGTCTCTTGATTTGGCTTTAGGGGGGCCCCAGCCAACCCACACCCCCAGCTTCGGCCAGACCCATGTGTTGAAGTCTTGTTCTGTCCATGACGTGTGAGGCCTTACCCTTATTCCCATTCTATTACAGTTACAGTTTCCCCATCCTCTCTGTCTCGTACAAGTAATGAAAGAAACCGCCCCTTTCTTCTCTTAATTCGTAGTGCTCTCGCTTCTCTCTCCCTCAAAAGAGAAAAAGAAAAAAAGAAAAGAAAAGAAAAGAAAAGGAGAATCAAACGGAAAAGTTGATGACTTTTGACATGAACGCTTTGCGATCAAGTCTTCCGCAGAAGTAAGGATGTATATTTTTTTTGGGTCTCGCCTTTTAATTATTAATGTTTCTTCCTTGCTACATGGTCTTTGGGAAGATTGAAAATTGATCATGTATTAAGTAATGTTTGATATTGTTTCTTGGCAGGAGAGGGTTGTCGAGGTTTTATTCGGGGAAATCAAGGTCATTTACGTGCATTGCGGATGTTCATTGTCTTGAAGATTTAAAGAAACCGGAGCGTCGTGACCTCAAGAAGAGGAAGAAAATTTCGGACAAGAAGAACCTGCACATCCCTCCATATCCATGTTGCAGTGTGTCCGGTGCCACCTGGTGTGCCGCAAAAAACAAGAAAAAAAGAAAAGGAAAAAAATTGAAATAGAAGGCTTTTTGAAACCTTCTGGGGTTTCCCAGATGTGCAGGTGTAGAATCTACACGATGCAATGCTTTTACACTTTTCCATACTTTTGTAATGCCACGGCGGCTTAGACATTTGACATCATTGCATTTCCGATGTAAATCCTACGAGGTGTTAGTTTCCACTTTTTTTTTTTTTTTCAAATGTCAAAACTGAAAACACTGATGAAATGACACGCGGCCATGCAGATAATTAGGCATCAAATTGTAATTCAGCAATCAATTTGTGCCAATTGTTCTTTTCGTCCATTTCCAATATTAACTCCCTGTTACGTTGGCTTTTTTTCGCTTTTTTTGTTTCCTTTTTAAACCAAGGAAGACGATAACACATTCACCAACAATTTGCTGTCGTGACAATTCAATCTTCTGCGGCTGCAAGATCCCTGATAACACCTGGCCAGGCACACAATCAAAAGTCTTAAAAGTTAAATTGATGATGACGAAGGTGATTTTAGTGTTGCTGCTCAAATACATGAAAATCTAGTCGAGTCATTGGTCTCAATTTGTAGAATCAATTCAGTTTACATGCAAGTTTACCTATTCCACTCTCTGAAACTGGCTACGAAGGAAGCACACTTGCTACACGTGAAACACAAAAGGAAATAACAGTATAAGCTTAGCGAGGGACTAAAGAAATAACAACCTAATAATCAACAACTCTGAGATGTGAGCGCCAAAAGAATGACCACTTCTCCCTAGAAGTACAAAATTAAGATGTAAGAAGCCTAATCAACCAAGATGTAACAGGAACTATTGGAGTCTTTTCTTCTTGTTGGTGCCTGTATCCCTGTGATCCCCGTGATCGATCATAATCAGATCATCGTCGTCATCGTCATCAATCTGATGGACTCTCTTTTTATTACTGGAGTCATTGGCAACACCAGACGGATCTGAAGTACTGTCATTCAAAAGTTCTGGCAGCTTTCTCTTCTTCGCTGAAATATCAGTACCCTCTGAAATTTCCTGGACCTCATCATCCTTCTGAACATGTGATGATGAATTTGATGCAGACCCACCATTTCCAACAGACTTTTCAACAACCTTCTCAGGAGGAGCTTCTGTCCATCCAGAGAGCACCATTCCATCAGGTTCCTTCTCATCATCAAAAGCTTCCCTGTGAACATTGGGAAAGCACACAAAGTACTAAGTAGCTTCTCCAATATCAGATCTAGCAATATCATATCCACAATGAGTGGCATCAAATCTGAATAATGAAAAGGCACCTCCGTAAAGCAGACTTCTTTAATTGTCATAACAGAAATGAACTGGAGGCCAATTCGGTTAAAAAAACAAAAAACAAAATGATATCACAAAGAAATGAATGAACAATGCCAATTTTAAGTTACAGAAAGTGCATCCAATACAATTTCTAGCAAGGAAAAACAGAAGGGTCCTGCCTCCAAAACATTAATAGGACAAGAAGAATAATGAGAAACTGCCAGATATGATAACTTTCCTTCGATGCCATCCATTTTGCTGTTGAACAATTCTCAAACATGGGCGACCAATCTATGACGGATATCATTGAGATAAAAGACAAACCTATGCTCGATATAGATCTTGCATTTGAACTCCTGCTGAAGATCCTCTACAGTAAGCGTTGTCCCACCAGTGACTGGAGAAGGAAGCTCTGACAGTACCTAAGGATGAAGGAAGAGACAAAAGCAAAATGACCATTATTACCACATTTATAAATAAGTGAGAAAACATTTTGTTAAAAGCAAGATAAATGGCTTACCTTTTCAAGGTTAGCAGCATAGATTGCTATCATGTCCTTGTCAAGATCATCACCAACTTCATAAATAAGAGCTGAACCAAGCAGAATCATCGGAAAATTCATGCCAAGCTTGGCTTTCACTATCTTTTCAACAAAATCCCGCAACTTTGAACTATGAGTATTAATCTCCAGTGACAGTGGTGTCTGTTGTCCACAATTAAACGTTAGGGGTATTTAAGTATAGTATAGAATAAATATAAAGGAAGCAATAAAACAATATTGGACATACATCAGAACAAACACAGCAAGACTTGTTAGGTTCACAGGGCTCCAGTGGCACAAGAAGTTTCTTCTGTGTTTCATGCTCTACACAATATGTCATCCTGCATGGACCAACAATTCCGATTAGCAAAGCCATGCATAAAACAATCATAGCATTTTTGGATTCAATATTGCTATTTTTTAGATAATGTCCCACACCCACCGTCCTAGAAAGACACTTGAGTTAAAATGACCAAGAAAATCTTCATCAATAACAAAAGAAAAGGGAAACACTGTCAGATATCCAGTATCATGCTTATGTAAGTCATAAAAATGTAAAAGACCAGCCTCAGACAAACCTTTCAAGCACTCTTAGGGGTACACAGGATAAACTTATATTTCCCGAATGACAAAAAAGGCTACAGAATCCAGATAATGGAAAGAAGAATGAGCCACACCTGTAATTTTCAGTATCCTTCTCCAAAACCTTAATTGCTTCAATGACAATTAAACCAGCTATGACAGCATTTGTTGTTGCAACAGCATGGACAATGTTACCAGCAATCCCTTTAGCTTCAAAAAGGCTATGCGGGGCAATTCCAAATGACACAGCTCGAATATTTGCAGCAGCAGTAACAAATTCCACAGCTAACTGATCATCTTTGTCAAAACTAAGGTTTCCAATTTCCTGCCAAAAAAATTAAAATAGAATAACATCAGAGTTTATTTAAACAAGTAAAAAGTGAGTGGTAAGAGTCCCGAGTAATTATTATCACTTCTTAGAAACCAAGAGATCAGCAGACCTTTGCTCTGTTCACAAAAAATAATTTCAAAGACTCCAGAAAGACTTTAGAATTTTCCTCAAGGCTCCATACATCCTGTGGATTCTTTAGTCCCAGAGATAACATTGCAGACAACGGAAGACCATCACTTGCACCATCTTTATCAACATTCCCATTCTGTTGAGCTAAAATGTCAGGCAGGACATCCCTAATATATATGGGCCTTGGCCTATTACGGTTTTTCCATGTCTCTTCATTAGACAAAGCTACTTTAATGTTATAACCAAATACATGATCATATATTCTTCTTCCATATTGTGGAACATCTTCATCGTTTGTTCGAACAGATACATCTTCAGCATGTTCTGATGAGTTACCCGCATCATTTGAGCGTACATTCAAATCATTTTCCTGATTTTTGTCTCCAAACAACTTGGAAAACAGCAGGTCCTTTGCCCAAACAATACAGTGAACAAACTGCAGTGTCCAAAAAACATAAAAAAATAAAAAACAGGAACTGTTCTTGAAAGAATAATGTTTTAATTCACAAGAATTATAAGGAAATGTTCCAGTTTCTCATGATAAAGAAGAAATGGTATTAATCTCATGATCTATGACCTCATTCCCAATCATTGATACATTATCATGTCAAATTTTTGTAAACCACAGCAGGCAATAAACCGAGCCAAATTTGGTTTCTTGGGAATCTATAAGCATCCATCTAAATGGAGCACCAAAAGAGTAAAATAGTAAAAGCAATGCTGGGTCATTGACATTATTAGTAATACAATTTTATTTATTTCACATCCTATGCAAATTCATCTTAACAAGTTCATACAAGCTAAAGCTCTACTCCTTAATGAAGGTATTTATTTCTCTACTTTTATTCTCTGTAAAGACTTCTATCCTCTCATCATAATTTTTGACTTCAGCACTGTCCATTCTTTAAACTTTGTCCATGGATAACATGATAAAAGGTGATACCAAATCAATCAACAACTCAAAGTGATCGAGTTGTTGGTCAAATAAATATAGTCAACCGTTTAAAACAAGCTAAAGTCTGCAACCAAGTACCTTTGATGGAGTACTAGTAATGGTACAGACAGGATATGTCTTCGGCGCAGGTTTAGGATGACACTCATAGCATTCTGTTTTCCCTTTCACATGCACTGTTACCTGATTCCAACAAATTTCTTAATAAGATATCATCATCTTCAGAAATATTCAAGCTGTTAATATAGTACAGTCAACCTACCAACATGAAAAAGAGATGGGAACAACATGACACCAGGGATGAGTTGGCACAAAAACTGATAAAAGTAAAATGATGCTTTTAGATGACCTTAAGCCACCTCCATATATTCAAACTGTTACACATTCCCATAGCAGTTTGTTCATCTTCTGAGATTTTTTTTTTTTAACAAATGAGAGTATGTAATAAAAGATTACCTGTCCTAGGAAGCCTGTTGACCCACTTTCAACTAAAGGAACTTCAGCTGCCAAACAAAGGCGGTTCACATGTCGTCTAGCATCTAAGTTGTCAAGTCCATTCAGTACAACATCAAATTGCTTGAAAAAATCAACATTGAAGTCAGCATCCTTCACATTCGCATGGTATGGTGTAATGCTTATGTTAGGCCTAAATCTTAACACAGCATCCCGAGCAACCTAGTTAAAACATTGACAACACGTAAGAAGCTCTATAAGTATGAACAATGGCCAAGCAACATAACAATGACAAACAGCATTATAAGTGCTTACCTTAGCTTTTGACTGCCCGACATGTGATTTCCGGAACAGAAACTGTCTGTTCAAGTTACTGACTTCTATGGTATCCATGTCAATCTGCAGGCAGGGACATGCATATATATGAAGTTGTACAACAAGAAATCATGGATATAGACATAAAACCAGCAGATTCTACTCAGTAAACCTCATTATTACCATTAACAGTCAACATATCAGAGCCAACAACATCCACAAGGGATAATGGGGATCAACAACATTGCCTCTAACAAACATGAATAGCCAGCACCATCAAAAACTCATCACCACTGCCATCTTTCACTCTATATAAGGCATCCTCGACTACCTTGAAAAACCACGATTGAAACAATCACCATTAAAATTGACCTTGGGGCACCCTTGTGTCTCACACCAAGTGCTATCTACACACCTCAGTGCCATTAACCCTGAACATAAACGTCTACAAGATAAAGTGACTCCAACTAGTACCTCTCATCATGTGTACCACTCATTGCCTCCAGCTGTCAGTCACTTTCACCATCCATTACAAAGCTACATCTAATGTAATTTCTCTAACATTCCAATAAACATCTATGCACTTGAATGGACAACATCATGAAGAGTCACAAGCAATCTAAGGTTCTTGTCTAATTCCCAATTGACATCCCAAAATTAAACCTTCCCCTAACCTGCCCTCCTCCAATTTTTTTTTCCTTCAAAAAAGAAAAATGTGAATTCGTCCCCAAAACAATGGAAAAGGCCTTGAATTTTGTAAACCCTAAAAATCCAAAGAATAGAAAAACCACCCCAATATTGAAAATACAAAATTCAGAGGGAAAGAAACAAAATACTCACAATATGAATATCTTGAAAGCCAGAGAGAGCAAGAGTCTTGAGCAACTCGCACCCAATCCCACCAGCTCCAACCATGAGCACTTTCGCGCGCTAAGAAAAGAAACCAAATCCCCCCCCCCCCAAAAAAAATCACACACAAAAAAGAAAACCCTTAAATATAGACTTAATTTAACAGCGTAAACTAATTAAAAAACAGAAACACAAATAAAAATAAAAAGGGTTTCGAAGGGTTTTTTTTTAATTGACTACCTTTATAGAAGATGACTGTTGTAGAGAAGCCATTTGGGATCGCAGCTACAGACCCAGAAAGATAGAGAGCGTGGAACAACAAAAGGAGTAACAAAGAGTGTAGAAAAAGCTGAAAGTCTGATAAGTAATGGAAAGTTAAAAGTTATATAAATATATACACGCAAGTCGGGAGACAGGGAGAGGGGGAGAGAGATAGAGAGAGAGAACGGAGGTTATGGGGAATCGAACGCGGGACGTGGAGGAAGGTGGACAATCTCGACGGTCAGTGAATATGAAAGGGCGGCGCTTAAAAAGGCAGCCTCCCTCCCATCTCTCTCTTCAATTATCAGATGCAGTGGGCGCCGCGGCCGTGGACAAAGAGGACACCGAGAAAACAAGAAAGTGGAAATTGCTGGCTCGCAAGCGGATTCAACCTTGTCAAATTGTTGTAACCAAAGATTAAAAATGTTCAGAAGCTTTATCAAATGTTTCCATAGGCACAGTGCAATTCAAAATGTTCTAAAATTAAGTCATCGAGTCAATTCCATTAAGAAATAATTAAAAAAAAGACCGTGGGGTGGGCTTGAATCTCTCTGGTCAGAGATAAATATTTTTTATAATAATTAATAATCAGTCTACTTTATTTACGGCGCCGAATTTCAATTCACGAGATACAATTTTGGATGAAATAATAATTAAGTATCAAATTCTACAATTCTTTACTCATGAATTGAATGATGGGTCGGGTCGGGTTGGGTTGTCCAACCTCTATAACTGCCAAATGAAATTGAATCAAAATTAGCAGAGGACATAGCATATAAGAAAAAGACATTGATTAAAGTAATCTCTTAATATCAATTTAAGCTATTTGATGGAGTCCAATTTAAGCTCTTATATATATATATATATATATATATATTTTTTGGTCGAAAGTGTGTGACGTGGGTTTGGAAAATAATTATATCTAAATCCTTTGAAATGAGAGGATTTATATTAAAAAATATGAGATTTTAATTTGATATTTATATAAAATTGATTTCAATATTTAAATTTTTAGAATATTTTTTTTATCACGTGAAACTTTAGAATTCTAATTTTTTTGAAAAGAAAAAAAGTCTCACATAAAATATAAAAATATAATGTAAAGCCCACCTAAGCTTAAATTCTTCAATTTCGCTAACTAATTTTTGGGGTGATTCTAACTTGGGCCGTGTTTTCTGTGTGCAGCGCCATTCCGTTCGAGCGTTGGAGTCTACTTATCCAGACATCCAAACAGAAAAGAGCGAAACCCATCAGTGGAATCCAAGGTAGCCTCTATATCTATTCGCTTCGTGTGACATACCAAATGCTCATTATCAATCGGACAGACACTTTATTTATTTCTGTTTTTATTTATTTTTTTAATTGTATCAAATATTAAACTCTTTCAAAAAAAAAAAAAACCTCAAAAAATGAAAAACCTCCACCAATATTTTCAAGTACTTGCAGAAGAAATATTTCGCTGCATCAATTTCACACATTCTATCTTCTAAATTTCTATTGGTCCACCAAGCGACCTAAAATCGTCATTTCCAATCTCGTTCGTCGCTTTACCGGGGGGTGTCTATTGATTTTCGTGTGAGTGAGATAGATACTAGAATTTCTCTCCTCGCTAGTACAATCCAAGCTGACCCCAGACAAGAGCCGCTCCATTCTCTCTCTTTTCTGTGCCTCTCTGTTACTCTATAGAAAGAAAGAGAGCAAGGACACTTTTGAGAAACATGGAAAATGTGACCGAGTTTCTTTCTTGAATTTTGATTCTTTTATCGTTATTTTTGAAGCCAGACTACTTGTCGTTTGGGCTTTAGGGATTGATTGTTGTTGTTTGCTCGGCTCTCTCTGTAGTGGTAAAATATCAGTACCTCTCCACTTCCTGCTTTAATTTGTTTTTTCTTTTTTCATTTTCGTTTTTATGTTTTTTAATCAAATAAAAAATATGTATATATCGTTTCTTCCTCTCTCGTTTTCTTCATTCTAGTTTTCAATGGAGGCTGCATTGAACGTTTTTCCCCGAAACGACGTCACTCCAAACGGTACGTTCCCCCTGGCCAAATAAAAAAAACTCCCCTCTCGTGTGTATAGTAATATTGGCTTCAGCCTTTACCTTTGCTATGTCTTTCTTTTGGTTGTTGTATGTTTACTGTTGTAATTATGTTTTCAATACTGAAATAGCGGTCTTTTTTTTTTTAAAAAAAAAAAAAAAAAGTCGCCATTAATATTAATCACGTGATTTTTTTTTTCCTCGAGGCAGAGGGGGTGGAGGGAGGGATTTTTGAAATTTGTTGCTTAACCAATTTTTCTTGGTAATTTATTGGGTTATTATATTTGCATTTTGCATGGAATATAAGCTCTATTGTAGCATTGTTTCTTGCCTTCCTATCATGTCAACGATAACAGTTACTGATAAAGCTTTTCATGCATAGGAAATCAACAATTTGACGTGCCTCTCGATTCCTTTGTATTGGATTTAAAGAGTTGTAGTGGTTAATTTTTCTGGATTGTGTATAATTTTTTTTTTCTGGTTTTTTGTCTTTTATTTTGTTGATAGAATCATTTTCCATGGGGCATAAAAGAATCAAACTGTCAAGTGATGGAAAAAATTTTGGTGGCACAGACTCCGATGCAACCACATGCAGCAGTGCATGTGAGAAGCCTAGGAGCCCGCCAAAAGTTTATGACTTCTCCGATCCATTTGCCATAGCAAATATGATTGAGAGCTTGGATACTCATATGTATGGAAGTGCTACGAAGGATATTCAAGCACTCCTTCATCGGAAGCTTCAGGTATTTAGCCCTTTTCTCAAGATGGATCCTATGTTGCTGAATGGGAAGAAGAGGTTCAGCAATGATGTTTTGAAGGCACGTTATGATGTCGTTGATTTGGAGGTTGAAGATGCTGCAAAAGTTGATTGTGCTGCAAAAGCTGCTCCAGCCGCAGCATTGCCTTCGCCTGTTGTAATCCTGGACTCAGATGAAGAAGAAAATGGAGATCACAAGCCAATTTGTTCATTCCAGGAGGTTGTCTTGCCAAGGCCTGCTGGAGCTGGACAATTCATCAGTCTTGGAGTGGTAAGCTTCTTCTTATATTTAATGTTGGAGTTGCATGTTTGAGATCTGAAAATGTTATATGTATGCAATTTTGAGGGCTAATTTTTCTATTAAAATTTGCAGACATTGCACTTGTTATTGTTAATAATATGTATAAAACATATGCTTATTATTTAGCAGCCATATAGTATCTATGTTAGTTACTTGCTGGTTTGGTTTTCAATTACTAGTCAATTCCTTGGCTTTTTTGGAGGACCTCTGCTAAAAATTTTAGTTTCCTTGTGAACTTTTGGAAGGGGTTGTGGCAAGCAGGCAGAAACTTTGCCCATCTATTTTAATTTCAAAACGTGATTGTTTATAAATATATCAAAGTAGGATTCATCATTAAAATTATGAATGCAATAGGGCTTAGGATAGAGATAATGAGTGCATGTGCAATTGAGAACTAAACTTTTCCTGTAATGAGTTGAAGATTATTGATGTTGCTTATCTCCGTCATATTACTAGATTGTTCTATTGGGCTTTGGTTGTCACTCTATTATTTCCTACGACATGGGTTGTCTAGTCTTTATAAATGAATCATCATCCAAGGGGTTTTAGTCATCTTGTTTTTTTTTTTTTTTCCAAATCACAAGTTACAACCTCCCCAAATTAATTTCAGTCTGTCTTATGCTTGTTGGCTACTTATACAATATACCAACTTGTCTCGTCTTGTACTTATAAGATCATATGGGTTTTTTGGGAAAAAAGATTGTTTGATTTTGAAGCATTCTAAGTGGAATGTTGGATTGTTCTAATGTGTTTTTGTGCTATCTGAATGGCTATGCATCCAGGCTAGGGATGGCACAGGGAGGAAAGGTCGAGAAGTTATAAGTGTGGCCAATGAAATTGAAGTCAGGAAGGATAAAGGAGTCTATGTTGGTGTAGACAAGGAGGATGATCAACCAGAGACACAGGATGATGGTTTGGGAGATATCTGGAATGAGATGTCATTGGCAATGGAATGTTCCAAGGTAAAAAGTGTGTGCATCCTGCATATGTACACATGCAGGATAGGCATGTCTAAAGTTTTGAAAATAATAAGTGTTTGGCTACAGCTTTCTTAATAGCCATCATGACCTGATCATAGGTTATTCTTTTGTAGCTTCTTTGTTTGAGTTAGTCCCACAATTTTCTGCTTTGATTTGCAGGCCCTTTTCCTCTTCTTCTTCTTTTAGGGTTAGGTGCTTTCTCTTTTTCATATTACCTTGTGCCCAGGCTCCTTGCAATGTCTCCTATCTTCAAAGATTTTTTTTTTTAAATGTGCTAGGGAATTAGGGGCAAAGAAAGGTGGTTTGGTAAGCTGTACACAGTTTGTTTGTTTTTTTGTGTGTGTGTGGTACAAACTGAATACAAGATTTGGAAAAGAAAAATAATATGAGTGGGCTGGTCAATTTTGCTACAAGAAGCAGCCCTAGCAGTTCTGACCATGTAATATAGCTTTTCATTGGCTGTAAATGTTCATGTAAGAGATCTTTAGCGTCATTTCTTGATTCATTGTGTTGCACAAGCTCATGGATAATGTCCATAATTGCTACCAACATGGGGAATAAAAATTACTAATGTTTCTTGATAATAATAATTTAATTGCTTGTTTAGGATCTGCTACATATATATCTGTTTATTGACTAATTGAGAAACTTTAGTTTATTCAGCTGAACCAGTAAATTTTTAGTTTTTGTTTCAGAATATTACTTCCCACTTTGATAATCTTCTCATGTTGATTATGTAGGATGCTGCTGAATATCCTTTGTCAGATGACCATGTGGAAGAAGATGAAGATTATTGTGACCATTTATTTGTCTTGAAGGATGATATTGGTTATGTCTGTCGCATATGTGGGGTCATTCAGAGAGGAATTGAGACCATTATTGAGCTCCAGTTTAATAAGGTACAATGACCACCTGTATATTGATGTTCTAGTGAGGATGCATTTTTTTGGTATATAAAGTCACCATCTAATAAAACATTTAGCTGTGTATGTGGGTTCAAGATGCCAATTGATGGGCATATTTGAGAGCTTTTTGATATTATTCTGCGATTTATCACTCTCTTACATTTAACACATGCTTTGCTTAGCAGTAGACACCAATGCCTTTTGAGCTAATGACTTTTAAGGTACATGGAATTCCACTGCTAGAAAAGGCATGGGTTTTAAAATGCAAATTAAATTTAGGCTCTTCGATGGGTTAAATATTTAACATCTCTTGGAAAAGCTAGTCAAATGCCCAAACCCTGAGGAATTCTATGGATATGCACTTTAAGTGACTTATCACCAGTTTGAAGTTCACTTTTTCCATGTAGCTCCTGATGCATATGTTCAGATCCTTTGATTTATAAGTTGAACCTGGTGAGTAGGCACAGATCTTGGTCACACCTTAAGTCTCTTTTGTGCAAAACTATCCTGCTCTAAAGGAGGAAGCATAATTTGTTTGGTAATTATAGCAGCGTGCAAGCTTGGTTTCTTCTTCTTTTAATTGTTGTTGTTATTGCTACTGCTCATCATGAGATATTTGACTTTTAGTCTGATGCTAGTAAATTGCTAATTTATTAGGAAATGGCAACTGGGAATGGCTGAAATACTAATTTGTGCATGGAACCTGTTCTGGATGACTTCATCCTTTTATTTTTCCATTTAAATTCATTCATGAAGTTTTCTTCACTATCTTGTTTTCTTTTTCGTTTTTCGTTCTTCGTTCCTCCTTTTGGTTGGCTTTTCCACCACTTTTGGTTCATGTTTCTCTCATTCCTGTTACAATTTACAAGTGTTGCATCTCTAGTTTATGAATGTGGGCTTATTGTACATCTATGTCTAACAGCTACTTTTTTTGGTGTTTGCTAATCCCCATGATGGATGCTTTGTTGACCTTCTAGAAGTTTTACTTTTTTTATCCTTTTTTTTATTCTTAAGTTAGGCCAAGAAAAGCACACGCACATATCCATATGAGCCACGAAACTCCAAGGACCAAGATTCAAATCAAGTGGTTGGAGTTGAAATATCTGCTGAAGATTTGATGGTAACTGATGTATCTGCTCACCCAAGGCACATGAAGCAAATGAAACCTCACCAGATGGAGGGTTTCAGTTTTCTCTGTAGAAATTTGGTGGCAGATAATCCTGGGGGTTGCATCTTGGCCCATGCCCCTGGATCAGGAAAGACATTTATGATAATCAGCTTTATGCAAAGTTTCCTTGCCAAATATCCACACGCTAGACCACTAGTGGTGCTTCCAAAAGGAATTCTGTCTATATGGAAAAGGGAGTTTCAGACATGGCAAGTTGAGGATATTCCTTTGTATGACTTTTACACCGTGAAAGCTGATAGTCGAGTTCAGCAATTGGAGGTCTTGAAACAGTGGGTGGAACAGAAGAGTATCCTCTTTTTAGGGTATAAGCAATTCTCCTCTATTATCTGTGATGATGGGAACAACAATATCTCAGCTAGTTGTCAAGAGATATTACTCAAGCGGCCTTCAATTCTAATTTTAGATGAAGGGCACACTCCTAGGAATGAGAATACTGATGTTTTGCAGTCTCTTGCCAAGGTGCAGACACCTAGAAAGGTTGTCCTCTCAGGGACCCTTTATCAAAATCATGTCAAGGAGGTGTTCAATATATTGAATCTTGTTCGTCCCAAATTTTTACGATTGGACATTTCCCGACCTATTGTCAGAAGAATCCTTAGTAGAGTACATGTACCAGGTGTGAGGAAACAGTTCAAAGCAGGTGTTGATGCAGCTTTTTATGATTTGGTGGAGTATACTATACAGCAGGATCATGATTTCAAGAGGAAAGTTTCTGTCATACAAGATCTCCGGGAGATGACCAGCAAAGTCCTTCATTATTATAAGGGAGATTTTTTGGATGAGCTTCCTGGACTTGTTGATTTCACTGTGGTACTGAATCTCAGTTCCAGACAAAAACATGAAGTGGAAAAATTGAAGAAATTGGCCAGAAAATTTAAGAGAAGTTCTGTTGGGAGTGCTGTTTATCTCCATCCCAAGCTGAACTCTTGCACTGAGAATGTTGGGATGACTGAGGAGAAGATGGATGAGTTGTTGGAGAAATTAGAAGTCAAAGATGGGGTGAAAGCAAAATTCTTTCTTAGTATGTTAAGCTTGTGCGAGTCTGCAGGTGAGAAGTTATTGGTTTTCAGTCAGTATCTCATACCCTTGAAATTTTTGGAGAGACTAACTGTTAAAGTGAAGGGATGGGTTCTGGGAAAAGAAATCTTTGTGATCTCAGGTGAATCTAGTTCTGACCATCGGGAGTGGTCCATGGAGCGTTTTAACAACTCTCCAGATGCAAAAGTTTTCTTTGGTTCAATTAGGGCATGTGGGGAGGGGATCTCTTTGGTTGGGGCATCACGCATCATAATCCTGGATGTCCATCTTAATCCGTCTGTAACACGCCAAGCTATAGGGCGTGCCTTCCGACCAGGGCAAAAGAAGAAGGTCTATGCCTATAGACTAGTTGCTGCTGACTCACCAGAGGAAGAAGATCACAGCACCTGCTTCAGGAAAGAAGCAATTGCTAAGATGTGGTTTGAATGGAATGAATTCTGTGGGTACCAGAATTTTGAAGTGGAGACTGTTGACTTGAAACAATCTGATGATTTGTTTTTAGAGAGTCCGCAATTAGGGGCCGATATAAGGCTTTTGTACAAGAGGTTGGTATAATAATTATGTTTTTTTTTTTAAGGTCAAATTGGATATAACAAATCTTGCAGTCATTACATCTGAAGTTCAATTCTATGTGTTTTTCAGGTAGGTCCTGACTCGGTGGGAGTTGGAGCACTGATATCAACAGAAACATTCTAATTCTCAGCTGCAGTTTTGCTTTGGCTGGTTTGCCATAGTACTGATGTAAACTAGATTTGATGCCATATACTCAGAATCTTCTATATGTGTATATATATATCCACACATATTGGTCAGTAGAATCTTCTATATATATATTTTTTGGTCAGCAGAATCTTCTATATGTGTGTGTGCGTGTGTGATGTACATATACACATATCACTAATTCTGTAACTTTGTGTTTGGCCTTCCTAGATAGTATATGGCACTATTTAAACTATTAACACTGCTCCAAACTAATCAAAACCAAAATCACCTGAGGGAAACGAAACGAGGTTGTAAAATGTCCTGCGGACTCTTTTTTTCTCTGTGCTCCGAAGCCTGCTGGATTTTTTTCATTCTAAAGTCTAAACGCACAATTTTTCAATTGTACTAACGCTCTTCTTCCCTTTTTAAATGGGAAGAATACTTGTCCCTTTTAAACTGCGTGTGAAAGGAGAGGATCGAGAGACGGATCACGTGGCAGTAGTACACTGTCCAAGGATAGTTGGGCCTTATTGTCCCAAGATTTATGGGCCTCGTGGGATTTAAGGGGCCTGTTATTGATTCCGAAGTAGAAAAAGGTATCGAGTTGGGCTTGAATGCAGCTAGTACGGATGCATACAAGCAAGCAGTGAGAGGCCCCGATAGAGGCCTCTGCGGTTGAATTAACTCTAGGAGAGGAGAGGCGGACGGCTTTCTGATTCAATTTACTGGGCCGGTGGGCGCACGGCTTCCACAGTGTAGAATTGATGGACCGGCCGAGGAATCGGAACGGCAGAACGACCACCATACGTTTTTAGGCCGTAGGATTAATTACCAAATTTATTTTAGTCCTTCAGCGTTTTACTCAATAAGCTTCAATGGAAGGGGCTTAAGGCAGGCGCCAGAAACGACTTCACTGCAATGGTGATTACCAGAGAATATGTGTTAGACCCGTCTCGTCCAACTGTCGGAGGACTCATTTTCTTGCTCCTTTTGCACCTGCTGCACAATCAAAGTAAGTCTGACCACACATTTACCGTCTGGGTTTATTAAATTGATTTTTTTAAGTACAATTCACCAGGATCCTTGTGATTTTTCCGTATTAAACCTGCTAGGTATCTTTACAATAATGTGCTAATCTACCAACAAATTACGTTGACATTCATACACTACGGATATGTTTGATAGGCAACCTCCCCTTCACCATTTCCAATCCCAAGAAGACAGGTAAATCCTCAAACAGCAAACAATCATTTCATGCTACGAAATCGTGTAATAAATGTGAGGAACCGAAGGCGTGCTCCCTGTTCCCTGGATTTATGCATTCAAAATCTGTGTTCTCAGCGGCCACAGAAGGTGCTGCTGCAGCACCGTAAATGTCGTCCCCTCTCATGGAAACAAAACTGTGATGTGTGGTATCGGACATAGACACTGGTAGGCTACCGCCCTCACAGTGCTGCAATCCCAACGTCAGGGACACCCCACTGCCGCTCCCAAATCTCCCCACCTCTGACATCTGATATGCAGCGGCAGCGGCCGCTGCCGCCATAAACCTATCATTATTCCCATCCGAATGGCCGATTGCATCAGGGAACAGACCGCAGTCAACTATGTTAGGCCTGCTTTGGAAATTGCTTCTTGCAGTGGATCCCACCAATTCTACTTCAGGAATATGGTCGGACTTAGAATTCACCAATGTCCCAGCACTACATTTTTCTGTGGCTGTTGAGCTTGCGCTTTGTTGCATTTCTTCCGCTCCATCTTCAGAGGCCCTCCCATCACCCCTGGCTGCTTTGGCTGCATTTTCAGAAGAAGAATTAGAGTCCATCTCCGCATCACCAGTCTCTTCTTTGTACATCTCTTCAACCATGGGCTTCCAAAGTCGCACTCGTGCATTAATAAACCAATTTGAGACCTGGACAATACATGTACAAATATAATATTACAAGCATAGAGCACGTAAGATGTATGGTGAGTCAGTCTTAGTGAGTATCCCCAATATAAAAGTGCAGGAACCAAAACTAGCCCAAAGGAGTACTGCTTTCAGCTCGGATATGACAAGCAAAAGTCTCAAATTTAGCTCATTTTTACCTGACTTCTAGTCAAGCCTGTCTGTCTTGCCAACAGAATCTTATCAGAATCCTTGGGGTAACTGGTGAACAACAAGAAAGGCATAGATTATAGTCACAACAGAAAAGGTTCTTCAAGTAACTAGGTCTAGCAAAAAGAAGAGGAAAGAATCAGATTTGGTAGATTACGGATGAAGGAAATGCTCAAACAGCCAAGCGCGGAGAATTGAGACAGAGCTTTCAGGCAACCCTCTTTGTGGCTTCCATGCATGTTGAGTCATACCAAGCTGCTGAAGTGCCCTCTGTTGCCTGAGATGTTGATCCACATAACGGAGACGGGTTATTCCAACTCCTTTAACATTTTCCAAGGTTTCTTGCTCCCCGAGGCTTCTACGCGTTGCTTGAATTTGGCCATTAATGGCATCACGCAAGCACCGAAAGTGACGGGAAATAGTCTGGAGGGCAAGTGCTGTGTATGGTTTTGCTGACCCACATCCTGCTATGACATCAAATGATGATACCACAATCTGCATCTGATGATAGTATTGTTTGTACCGTCTGTCAACCTGTTACAATAGAATCAAGCCATTAGATTTAATATAGAAAAAGGAAGGAAACAATACACTCAAGTGATTTGTACTTTTTGGATATTATCATTAGCATGGATCGTGGCCCATTACACCTGATTCAAGTAAACTGAAAGAATACATCAAGACCCATGCCAGAAGAATTCCTAATAGATGCACAGGATACTTAAAGATTAAGTGACAGAGTCTGCATTTTTATAATGAATATTGTTAAGTGGTGCATAAATTTGAAATCTTCAATTTAACCAATTTTTAGAAGGACACTATTATCATATGTGCCAAAGGAAGCTAATTACTCTTTTGCATCATAGAAGATTCCAATTTTCAAACATTGCCCCACTGATAAAGTATAATAGAGCAGCAGTGACAATTGCACACACTCAAATCCCAGGATTTATGACTTGAAAGATTTTCCCAAAACATGTCAAAAGTTTCAGATAACAGAATGTACACTTATTATGTAATGACTCATTTAATGTCAAAGTATATATGCCTCAATTTAGAGAGCAGATGTGAAGATAATAAAATTGAAGGCTCCTCTAGCACATGGTAGGTATCTTTCCAAATTGTTGCATTCCCAATTATACCTAAACTATTACCTCCATAATAGCAAAGTGCAAAAGATTAAGACTCCGGAATTTTCAGGAAATAATTCCCTAATCTGCACTGCAGTATGCATCATGATATACTTAATATGGTATGAGAAATGGCATAAGTACTAATGACCCCTTAAGAATATAACAGACGGAACTTTAAGGCAATCATTTTTTTTTTGGTTTTGCTATGAATCAGGAGTTTTCAGTGTGGTGGATAGACAAAATCTGGTTTATAAATTGCTTTTCATTTGCCAAAGTCTAGCATTGCTTTCACTGTTTTAGGTTTAATCATAGACCTAATCATGCTTTGTCTATACTTCAATCAGCACCAGCTACAGCCTGTACACAATATTATTACAACAATCTAAAAGAAAACAGTTGCTTGATTGAAAACAGAAGTCAAAATAATCAATGTCCATTGTCTAAATTAAACTGAATATGATTACTGAGGAAAAAAAATGATGCATTGGTTTTACCTCGTCCAATATGGACAACAGTTTTGTCAGTTTGGTCTGCAGTTCTTGTTTCTCAGCATGTGAAAGCTCACTCTGCGGGTTATTGACAGATTCTTCAGGGTTGGAAGGTCCATTCTTTGATCCACCATCACCCTCTTTTGGACTGTTCCTTCCATGTTCATCCATGCTTTGGTTTTTCTCTTTATCAGGCTGCTTTAGAGCTTTTCGAACATTAACAACTTCATTGAGAAGCTGCTGTGCTGCCTTGAGGTACTTGGAATTAGGAATGGTTCTTGCAATACTAGTCATTCCATATGGAGATAAATCCCCTTTGGCTAAATCTTGATTAGTTCCAGAAAAACCAGGTGGCATATATTCGGAATTTCTTGACAGTTCATCTCTTGAAGAGCCATTTCTGTCACCACCCTCACCCATAATTGATGGGTTGGGACTTAAGAATGAAGCAAAGTCTGGATTTTGAACAGGATTTCGGTAAGGGATGGAGGGCAATTGGATTCCAGATGGAATTTGTGTACCAAGGCTGAGAGATAAACTCTGGCCCTGCAGGCTCTGCCCACCATGAAGAATGCTAGAAGGACCATTCATAGACTGCATAACCAGCATCTCGTTTCTACCATCCCTCCATGCATTGAAATCATGATCTCCAACTCGTGATCCACCAAAATTTGACAAAAATTGTTGCTGCTGCCGGGTTGAATCTGTAGCCTCTGGGGTATTGATTTCAATGCAGTGGTTTTGTTGCTGAGAATTCTCAGCCAAGGTATCTGAATAAGATCCAGGATTCATGTACACCATCATATTGCCAGGAAGAACAGATGCCTCTGGATATGAACCAGGGAAATATATCATCGGCACAGTTTCTCTTTGATTATTTGCACTACTGAAATAAGTGGCCATAACTTAATTTTGAGATTTTTCTGCCGGGTTATTTGAAGCAGATCACATAGTCCCTCAATGACTGAAAAATGACCATGACAAACGAATTCTGTTAGCAACAGCCATACATCCAACACAGCCCCCAAAAAGAGGGGGAAAAAGTTTAAGAAACTAAAACCATCTGTTTGTACCATGACAAAGGGTATGGCTGTGCCCACGCCACTTAAGCTTAGAAAGAATATTAGTGAAACAATTCACCAAAACAACATGCATAAGAAGCACGTCAGGAAAACAATACAGCATGTTTTGAAATCCATAATTATATCCACTAGCATAAGCAGAAGCTTTTATTGTGTAGCTCATATGTTCATGATTACAGCAGCCGACGGTAAAGAACAGCTATTAATTTAATCATTAAATATGGATAATCGAGAAACAAAAGATTCTTGACTCATTATCAAATCCCATTTCTTGTGTATCCCTATCGTGGTATCATCGGATTTACTAAAAACGGGTGGGGCAATACAAGCAATAACTGTGATAAATCTCCTGTACCAGACAATATATGAGTATCATTATATGAGATATCACATAGAAAATAATGAAAGAGAAGAAAACTTTTCAAGCAACCCAGCATCCAAGACCACAGCAGTACAAGTCAAATCATAAAACAACACGAAAAAGAATCCAAGACATTCAAAGAAAACGCTCTTTCAAATGAACCCCGAGAAGACTATTTTGAAAAGGAAGTTGAATGATGCCCAGCAAGTAAAAACATACATGAACATAAAACAAAACAAGACAAATCCATTATCTGCAGATCAATAGATTTTCAAAGCAATATCATAATCTTCTCTCCTAGAGAGAGAGAGAGAGAGAGAGAGGAAGAGAGAAAGAGAGAGACATGAAAAAGAAAGAATAATTAAAGAATTGAAACAATCGAGATAAAAAGTCCAGAAATTGAGCAATAAAAAAATTTACCTGGAAACCAGCAAGACTTGTGGTTGTCCTGGGGAACAGAAAATCTTGAAGACAACGCTCGATCGGATGATGTCCAAATCCGATCCCAATAGAACAAAACACTTCCGTTTTCATTACACAAACCTAAGCATACACATACAATAAGATACACAACTGAGAAGAAATATAATAAGCAAAACAGAAAGGTAAAAAAAAGGCCAAAATTTTTCCTTTTCTAAAAAGAAAAACAAAAGGAAAAGAAAAGAAAAGGAAGTGATAATTGCTGGGAGCAATGGAGTTTCTCACTTCCGATCTTTTTCTCTCATCATATATTCTCCATCCATTATTCCATCAAAGACCCACGTGAGCATCTTTCTCTTTCTTCCCTCTCTCTCTCTCTCTCTCTCTCTCTCTCACTTTCACACAAGCACAGTTTACTTCCTTCTCTCTCTACAAAAAAAGACTAGAAAAAGATCACGACTTTTCTCTTTCTAGCTATCTTTGTGTGACCTTTTGAAATAGTTTCGACTTTTTAAGACCTACATGGCTTTCGGGGTGGTTCTTGCTTGAAAACGCCGTTGCTCTGGCTATTGCTTCTTTTACTTCTTCCTCTTCTTGTTGTTGTTGGGAGTTGCTGGTGTTGGCCTTGTAATTCTTTGCGTTCTTTGTCTGTTGAGGATTGTTTTGGGTTTGGTTAAGGAGTTCAATCTCTAACCACCAGTTGGTAGACCTAAAACCCTCACTTAAAGCCCCTCAATAACACAGCATCCATGTCTTCCTCTCTCTGTCTTGCTGTCTCTCTCATCCGCAAGCATGGAAGGGTCTGGTTGCCCTGCAATGTCCACCGTACAAGCATATTCTAATCTTTTTGTATGTTTTTTCTTGCCAAGTTATTCTATCCTGTATTGCTTATTTTAATAAAAAAAATTGAACACATTGTTCAAAATAAATAATAAAAAAAGTAAATTAGCTATTTTTCACAATTAAATTAAATTAATAAAAATATTTTAAGACGTTTTTATAATTGTCATATAACTTAATAAATATAATTAAATAATTATGATGCTCAATTAGTTATTTGACATGCTTTGGTCAATATATATATATATTGGTCGTGCTTATTTACTTTAATATTGAACTATTTTTTAATTCCTCTGAATTTTTTAAATGTGAGAGCAGCATTAGGTGCCCTATAGCACTACACTTGTCCTTTTGTTCCAACAACTAATTTTATTTTTTTTTGGCTCTGGGCTCTCATTTTTCTTTGTTTTCACTTTTTTGCGCCTCTAACTTTTGTTATTTTTCATTTCAACCACCTCTCATAAGCTATAACGAGCGAGAGAGACGTTGAAAACTTTAAGATAACGGGATTTATGCTTCTAGATACTCGAAAATTATTATTATTTACTAGTTTCAATCAACAATTTTGTGTCAACGCGTCATGTACAAGGACACGATCGTACAAGGATTGATGAAATTTGTTAACGTGTGGTGTGCATCCAGTTATTCGAGAGTCTAGAAAAGGTCACCAACAACATCATCTTTCATTTTTCATTGGTTGATAGGTATATTCCGAGCCACTTGTCAGCCCTACGGCAGCTTACTAAATTGCACTTCACGTATATCAAGTGCTGACTTTTCTTCTTCTTCTTCTTTTTATCTTATTCCCCCATTTTCATTGCTTAAATAGCTAATTGTGCATTGTTTTTGAATCAATATAAGTAAGTGAGGGTCTTTGTTCAAAAAATAAAAATAAAATAAAATAAAAGCATAGATTATGATCAACTCGTAATTTAAAATGATAATTAAGATTAAGAAAATTGAAAACAAAAATCATATTTCTTAAGAAAACAACATTATTTCCTCGCAAAGGATTGCTCAATCACACTTTCCTCTAAAGACTGCCCAAGATTGGCCTCTTATTCTCTACCACACTTTTTTGGTATCATGTTCTCTGTTATAAATCAATCAATTGCTCAAAAGCAATTTCATTCAATGCCAAGAAAAAGAAAAAAATAATAATAATCCAAAAATTTGCTTTCGCACTTAACAAGTGAACTTACTTTGATTTCATGAAGAACAAATAAAAGAGAATTAAGGAAGCATTGGCTTTTGGGATAATCCTTCCTTGTCTTACTTGAGAAAGACCCCCACATGTGACATGGTGTAAGTATAGAGAATGTGCTTGTGTTGGGGTTTTCATGGAAAAGTTCCAAAAGTATTCTCTTATCCTCTTTATGCTCTCAGCATTATGGAGCACTGACCTCACTCCATGCTTCACAAAATCAAGAGTCATTTTCTTCTTGATGGTATAGAGTGGCAACAACAAAAGACACATTAATTAGGCCAATGGACCCCAAGATCGTAGATTTGTGAGGCAATTTGGAAGATGATGGGCCCCACCGTTCGGATAGTAATGCAATTTATAGTGCTGGTTTCGTGGACCCATTAAAACTGCAATTTCATTACACTAAATGAGGATTTAATTAATATTTGCTTTATCTGCCGACGTAGCGAATGACCAAATTTAGACACCCATTCTACAAACTTGACGGTGACAGAGGCAAGTAAGACCATCTCAGAAATTCATCAAATACAGGGACCTAGAGTTAGCTGAACATATATGATGAGAAACTTAAACGGCAAAAACTTTAAAGGATATCCAATAAAGTAAGTTTAAGTTCAGATACTATTGTTTAAACTCTGATGATACTGATATGAGATTAAAGTATAAAAGCAAGGCAAATTATAATTTTGATACCACGGAAACGTAGAAATAAATAATAAAAAATAAATATTTATTGAATTTTTTAAGAATAATTTATAGAATTTACCTAAAAATATAATTTTTTATTAAAAATAAATTTTGTTAAGTGAATTTTATAATTTTTAGGATTTTTTAAATTTTATATTTATATAAATATTTATAATTCAAAATTATCTAACTAATTAAAAATAATTTAATTTAAATTAAAAAATATTCTAAAATATCTAAATCATTCTTATATCTTTTTAAATACCTTATATAAAATTTTTAATTAAACTAAAATGGTATAAAATAAGTAAATAAATTAAAAAATATAATTTATATAATAATAAAAATAATAATTTGTATGATAGTGTTTTATATTAAACCCTTCAAGTTGAAAGAAACTCTCAATAACGAAGAATTGATAACCCAATAAATCAATATAATAGAATAAAAAATCAACAAAATTTTGGAATATGTAAATTATGGGTTCACCTTCTGGATTAATAAAATTCACAAATAATTACTCAATGTTTATTGAAACATCCACTAATCCAAAAAGAATGACTGACTTAAATAGCATGTGATCATCGATAAATAATCTTTTTACCTTTTGAAATATCCCCTTAAATGGTGTTGCACTAAGAATTTCAGTGTATAAACAAGATACCTTACCTTCAAAAATTAATTTTGTTTATATGAATTTAATAGGTAAAAAATAAGAATTAAATTATTTTTTAATTCTTCTTAAAATCTCGTTAAACATATTATTATCATAAAATTATAACATTAATAATTTTTTTCATATTTAGTCATAATTTTATTTTATATTTACCACATTTTAATTAAAAATATTGAGTATTAGTTCATCATTTAGTTACACAATCTTATAATTTAGAATACATAAGAGTTATTTGCTTCTCTTTACAAATATAATTGTATTCAAAATAAGTATTAATTTATACTAATAATCTCATAAAATTTTTAATGAATAAATATCAATCAAAGAAAAAAAAATATCTTTAAAATTTGTATATGAACATATTGATTGTGGGCGACATTTTCAATACAATATATGTTGTTTTCATAATTTTATAATTTTACTTTACAAAGAGTTATTCCTTTATGTATAATGTAAAATAAACTAAGTTTAAATTCTAATATCATTTGACAGAGAAAAAATTGCGGAGACGTGATATCAAGTAAGGGGAGTCCAAACTTTGATATCATTCAACATTAAATAGAAAAATAGAAACAATAAATGATATCAAGTATGACAAATTTAAATTTTAATAAGAGCTTATACTTGACGGAAGCATGAAAATAAATAATAAAAAACTTATATTTGATTGGTTCTATAAAAATAATTTTTTAGAATTTTAAAAAAAATATAATCCTTCATATTAAGTAAATTTTATAATTTATAATATACTTTAACTTTTAAACTTAGGTATGTATTTATAACTAAAAATTATTTATTTAATTAAAAAATATCAAAAAATAAATAAAAAATATTTAAATTATTAATATATCATTTCAAAATAATTTATTTAAAATTTTTAATTAAACTAAAATATTATAAAATAAGTAAATAAATTATAAAAAAATAATTTATATAAAGTGTATTACATTAATATATAAAATAATCAACTAATAAATATTAAGATAAAAAAATATTCAAAACTCTAAAATCGAATGTGATCGAGCTAATCAAAATCAAGACACAACAATAACGTTACACTTACAAATGCTTTTATTAAAAAACAGAGTGCCCTTAGATAATTAAAATTACTGATCCCATCAGAACAATCATGTCAATGGATAAAAATATTAATAAAAGTGTTAATACCCTAATAATACAGTACAGTTCATCCTAGGTAGTTGGTATCCCGCGGTAAACACAAGCAGCCTTCAAATTTACTCTACCTAATGCAGTCATATTCTTCTGCTCAAGAAAGTACATTTGGTTTTTCCCTTCAACATTTTCCTTCCAACTTTTGCCCTCGAATTTTTCCTCCGCAATTAGGCCACTCGAGTTGGCCCGCGTGGTAAGATAAAACCGGCGATTCACCAGCATTAATTAGCTTAAAAGATAATTCAAAATGCAATGATCATTTCTTGCAAATCTCAAGTTGGTAGCAACCTTCGTTTTACTTAGCGCAAATCCAAAGGAAGAGGCGGGCTGTTTGGCAATACGAAGAAAAAAACACACACACAAAACAAAACAAAAGCCTGAATGAGGAACCAACCAAACCAAACAGGGAAAAAAGAAAACGGACAGGCAAAAGTTAAAAAGGCTGCCGAAGAACAGAGAAAGTCGGTGGTTCGTTTACGTGGGATTTGTGTCTATTGAATATGTTGCAATCGCAGAGAGAGAGAGAGAGATATATATATAAAGAGAAAGAAGGGTTTTGCTTGGGATTCGGAAAGAGAAAGGCAAAGCTAAAACTAGGCTAGTTAAAGCAGGGTTTTTTGATTGGGCAATGGTAGTGATAACCCCGAATTCTCTAAATTTTCTTTTTTTTTCCTTTTCAATTAGAGTGAAGAGGGAGATTTTTAGCGTTGATAATTTTTAATCATAATTCAACCTGTGACCATTAAGTTATGTTTAGTGATTAGTCGCTCTCAAAGTTGGTTTTGCTTTTAGAAGACCCTACCCGTTCTCTTCATCGAACTAAAATAAAGAATTGAAGTCCCTTTTTTAATTTACACCCCCCCCACACACACACCTTTTAAAATTTTAACCACACCGGCGTGCACACACGTACTTATATACAATATATATAGTGTTCTATTTTTGCTATATAGTTGTGTTTTTTTAATTATATATGAGTGCTGATGCACCTAATGGAAAATCAGGAGTGTATCACCCAAAAAAAAAACAGTGTTAAAATCAATAATAATTCTACGTCAACACCATTATAAGCTTCTAAAACAATTTTTTGGAGCCACGTTTGTTGAACCCTTCCATACCAAAAGACAGTTTAATACGAATTTTGTGGGCCAATTAGAGAAGTCTTGCCCCGCACGTAGACTTACATAAATCAAAAACATAATATTGCTTTCCCAATAAATTTTTTTATTTGGATTTATTTATGAATTTAGGCAGTTTTTTTTTATTATATTATTAAATCTAAATAGTCGGTAATGCATACATTACACACAACAACTAATTAAACAAATTGAGATTGTCCTTTATTTAAATTTTATATTGGCTTCTTTTTTGACATATGGGCAGTAGTTTTTTTTTTTCGTGTTTTTGTTGCTAAAATTATTTTAGGGGCTTGGATTGTGGGTCCCGTTAGCTTTAAATTTTAGAATCAGGCCACTTGAAAACTGATTCCAACAGAAATGCCGATCCATCACTAGATGATTTCGGCCACAACAATGGATGGTCCCCGTCTGGACGACGCCGAGTGGGTCACCAGTGGGAATACAGTGTTTAGGATGGCACCAGAAGGCTTTTTGGCATTGAAATGGACGTTGTTACCGTGGCGAGAAATTTTAGCAACGAAAATCTCTTCCCTTTTTTTTCCTCTAAAAGTTAGAAAGAATCGTGAGTTTCTACAATTTTTGCTATGCTTGCAGTTTTTGCAGAAATGCAGATTCAATAAAAAACTAAGCAACCATTTAAACTGGGAATAAAAGGCCCGACTGATTATGTTCGCCAATTGTGTACATCATTAATGTCAATTATGTATCCAGAGATTAAAAATTTTATGAAACGAACAGACAGTCAATACATCTGCGATACGTGAGGCCGAGACCCGTAACTTTACGGACTCTTAAAAGTTCAATCATTAAGCAATTTGTGGTGGAGATGATACAATCCATTTAAAGCATGGCAAAATGGAACTATGTTCTGGTACTGTCCCCGGTAGTAATAAATAACAAAAGGTCATCCCTGTG
Organism: Kandelia obovata; assembly: GCA_021464305.1. NCBI lineage: Eukaryota > Viridiplantae > Streptophyta > Magnoliopsida > Malpighiales > Rhizophoraceae > Kandelia > Kandelia obovata. Next base: position 13,078,001 of record CM038472.1, on the reverse strand, counting down.
AAGAGCGTTAAAATTCACTGGCGGCCGTTCGAGGCTCCACTCGAATACTTATCCGTTCATTATAGATATTCTTTTTGACCAATGAAGGATAAAATTTCATGCGAGACCAGTGCTGCTTTCTCCGGCTGGATGAAATGGTGTCCATCAATGACAAGTACTTCAAGGTTAGGTACAAAGTTCCCGAACATTTCCCCACTAACGTAGTCCTTTGTCCCAAATGATTGAAATCCCACGTCCTTGTCACCAACTATGAATTTTGTAGGCACAATAATTTTAGCTCCCTCCCACGGTCCAAGAATCTCCCAATTCCTACGCCAAAAGTACACAAAATGTAAATCCAGAAATTCTGTTAATTTCTTTCCAATAAATTATTGGTCCATATTAAACCAGAAATGTCAGTTATTTAACTAGTCAAAATAAGACAATATGACAGCTAAATTCAACTTAGAATATGTTCTTACATGTCCATGGCCCGGTAGTAGTTCAAGGCCCCGGTAAAGCCAGTTTGCTGGAATTTGCTAGCGCAAAATTGAAGTTCTTCATCGGTAATCCATCCATGGAGGCAACGACGACGGGGTCTCGAGAAAATCTATTATCTCAACCGCCGGAGGAGCGGCGAGGAGATCAGGGGCATTGATGAGCAGAAACTTCTTCAAAATCGTTATTAAAGGATAGTATTTAGAGAACGACTTCTCTGCTCTTCCCGGCTCCTGCAGTGTAACAATAGTTACAATGAATATCTCAGGAACTGCACTGTGATTTTCCGAAATTTCAGTTACCCAGAGAAATTGAAAAAACTAGAGTAGTTTCGGTACTAATTTTGTGCTACTTAAGTACCTGAAATTAGCAAATATAAAATCCTTCTCCGTATCTGTGACTCATAGATTGGAGAGGTTTGAAAGATGGGGGAGCGTGGCCGGTAGGGGACGCCCAGGTTGACAAGTGCTCTCACTCTAGCCTGCCCGAAAAGGCAAAAAAGGTGCCATGCAACTTCTGCACCCCAGTCATGGCCTACCACAGATGCCTGTTCAGGAATCAGGACCACATCACCTTACAATTTAGCGTAAAAGTTGTGCATAAGCAATAATGAGAATCCTGAAAGCCTGTGGTACTATCACATAGAGTGTGCTCTCCCTCATAGAGCAGTGTGCCTGAGGCCAAATACACCAGTTTTTTATCCTTTTTTCTGGCAGGCACAGGGCAAGTGCAGAGTACCCAAATACGCATGTAGGCAGCCAGGCACATTATTAACAAGAACAAATATCACTTAATGAACCTTTTTTGGGTTCGGATTCATGGATTGAGAACTTTTTCTATCCAAATTATCAAATTAAATTTTGTTGTTGAATTGATCCAACGAATTTAATATTCTGATTTCTTTCATGTCTATTACCATATAAATTTATTTTAAAATTTATACATGATTACTCTTTTATACTTTAAAAACAAAATAACTCTTATCTTTTATTAAATAAATTATATATAAATATCTTATAAATTTTTTATTCACATGCCATTTTTTTTATTGTTAAAATAATAATAATAAATTTACCCAAGACATTCCTTGGTCTCCTTATTTTTGCAAATATTAATTCCAATTTCGCAAAATCCATTATCTACAATTTTGATTATCTTCATCAATTATCTTCCCGAGGAGGAGAGAACATTTTCTAGATATGTCTATGTACCATATACTCTTTACACGCCCTGGTATAGATCTCATGCAAACATAGATTTAGAATTATTATTATTATTATTTTGATAAGCATAAATCCAGAAAGTGATGCTGCTGAGATTAATTAGAGCGGCCACTAGCGAGAGAGGAAATTGCCGGCTCCTCACCAAGCTCATCCAGAAGGCCAGTTAAGTCACCGACAGTATGAAAAACAGTATGCGAGGATGGATCTTGAGGACAATCTGATTCTCCGTACCCTCGCATGCCGGCTGTGACAACATGATAGCCATGCGCGGCCAAGTGATTGGTCTGGTGAATCCAGGACGACCATGTCTCGGGAAAGCCATGAACGAGGAGTACAAGGGGTCCTTTCCCTTTCTCTGCTATGCGCACCTTTATTCCGTTCGTGTGGATCCATCTATGTTCTATTCCATCCATGATTCAATTTCTACTCTGATTTTTCTTTGATTCCATGCTTCTCGTACTTAAAAAAGGCCTTTGCTTGATGCATTGTCGAGATATGCAAGTTTTCAATGGTAGCAGTTGCGGGTCTTTAAAAATCCAACATTAGAAAATTCAACGACGTTGACTGTTATTTTGGGGATAGAGCTTTTCGCGGCAGATGTGAAATCATGTAGAGTTGGAAATTTACGCATCATCTTCCTTGGACTGCTCGAAAAAGCTGTCAAGCCGACTCGCGAGAAAGCTCCGTCTCATTGCATAAAGCGTGATGGGCATGGCAATTGGGCATCATCAATTTAAGAAAGGAAAGCACAAACCTACCTTCATGGGTTCTAAGCCCAATCCGAATGATGCTGTTTGATTGGGTTGGCTTGCAATTTTTTTGGCTGGGCTCTCGTAATGGGCTTTATGAAGTGAGAATTATTTAATAGGTGTAGTGTTGCCCAATAGCTTCCAATGGGCCAACCCGAAACAAATCCCCAAGTCTATATGAAGCACGTTGCTTTCAAAAGATAATATGGTGGGGACAGTGAAAATAAATGAGAGGGGAGCCAGAGTGAGTGGGTACGTGGGCTCTATGAAATAAAAATTTATTATTATTTTTTTAATTTATATGTTTTTTTAATACGTGAAACTCGCGAGCTAACTCATCTTTAACTCTCTTAAAACAATTTTTTCTTTTAAATATATAACTTATTTATCTCATAAATAATATTAAATATTATGAATTTATTATAAAATATTATTTTATTAAAATAAATATTTTTTATTTTATTAATAAAAAAATATTTTTATAATAAATCTTTTATTTTTTTTTTCATAACGTTTAATATTACTCATGCCTACTCTTTCTTTTTCGCAACTTTCCAAGTATTGGAAGTACGAATTTACTTCAAATTGTTGGTTGCTTTCCAAATCCATACCAAAACCAGTCCTGTTGAAGTGGAGAATCTTAGGATTTATAAACAAGAGTTTAGACAATTCATAAGCAATACTTCAGTTGTTGTATTTTGCACAACCAACATCTTCGAACACTGGTTGAGAAGAGTTCCACATCGTCGGTCTATTCCTGAAATTGTCCATAATTTTGCTTTCATTTTTGGTAAGTCCTTCCACTTTCAAAGTCATTTAGTTGTTTCTTGTCAGTGTAGATTTTCCCAAAGAACTGATGTGTCTTGAATGATATAATACACTTAACACTTCGTAATATCATATTCACCAATGCAAAATCATTTCCCAAAGCTGATGTTTTTTTTTTTCTTTCCATCGGAAAATAGCTCTATTCTTATTCTAACGTTAGCAGTTTACCGAAATTTGCGTGTAAGACGAGGGGCTTAGCCATCCAGCATTGCTTTCAGTTTTGACTTGTGATAATGAAACTGCCCATTTATTAAAACAAAAAAATAAAATAAAAATAAAGTACATTGTCAGAAAGGATAGGCTCGGGGTTTCGAATCTTGATTGACATGTTAACAACAAGGGGTATCTAAAGCGTGATTGATGACATCTGCATTGCAAGCCCTTTTATTTCTCGTTTTGATCTTATCATGACGCTGTGTTTCATTTGCAGCTCTCTGAAGATGTCAGGAGTCTCGTTCGATAAGTTTTCACTAGCCCATCCAACGTTTGTGGGGTACGATTCAAACATCGGCACTTCCGTAACAGATAGAAATCCGATTTCAATTATCGAAACAATTTTGAGTCATTGTAGCAGTAAATCCTTATACTTGCATTTTATAAAGTACGTATCCAATAATTCAATTTCAAGATCGAATACTTATCCTATCAAATCTCCAAAAAATAAAATAATAAAAAAAAATCTTATTTTTAACTAAAAATCGTGATTTCTAGCAACTCAAAATATCGAACATATAAACGACATGGATCTAAAGACCATGTCGTGTGATCAAAATTTGATCGGTTCTTGGTCTTGTAACAGCTAATTGTTAATCTTCATTGTAACTAATCAATTTGAAATTGTTCATTACAATTCGGCAACCCTTTTGTGTTTTCGTGCATAACTTTTCAACTTGAATTAAATGCTGAAGAAGCTAAGGAGCCAGCAGCACGTACCATGACTCCAATCAACAACAGCCTTCCTAATTTGTTAAACAATTGACGTAGGCCAACTGTCTCTCCTCATCATAGGAATAATTGTAATAAAGGGCATCACTACATGGCCAGATGATTTTGACGGAAGGGTAGCGTGTCAGGGGCATTGTTTTAGAGGGGTTGACCTTCATAGTGGTTAAATGGCTCATGACAAAATGCACCATTTTGCTCACCAGCAGGATGCTAACCTTGTAACTGCCCATTCTTCCCACGTCTCATTCTTTCTTTCCCCTACTTTTGATTGTCTTTTTTTTTTTTTGGTTTTTTCTTCATTTCATTTCTCAATCCTTTCTGTCCCCCCCCCTCTATCTCTCTCCTAAACAAGGAAGGGAATGGAAGCTAAATCAACCATCAAGTGGCTATCTCTCTTCACAGTATTGCTTTCTTTAGTTCTCCAGTTGACAGAATGCACTGTGACTTATGATCGGAAGGCACTTATTATTAATGGGCAGAGGAGAATTCTCTTCTCTGGTTCCATTCACTATCCCAGAAGCACTCCTGAGGTCCATTGTTTTTCTTCTGCTTCTTGCATTATTCTTTTTGCCATGAAAAGCTTAAATTGTATGTGTGTGTGTGTGTGTGTGTGTGTGTGTGTGTGTGTGTGTGTGTGTGTGTGTGTGTGTGTGTGTGTGTGTGTGTGTGTGTGTGTGTGTGTATTCTTACTTTATTTTTTTCGTTTGGGTAATCTAACTGTAAATGCAGATGTGGGAAGGACTTATACAGAAAGCTAAAGATGGCGGTTTGGACGCCATTGACACCTATGTTTTCTGGAATCTCCACGAACCTTCTCCTGGCAATGTAATTTGCTCACTCTCCCAATATTTTTACCATTTCGACGCAGAGTTTCTCTGTTTTCCTCTGTTTAGTTCTCTTTGTTCTGGCCTTTTCTATAGTTAACTAATTCTTGTTTCTTTCTTTCTTCTTCTTCTTTTTTTTTTTAATTGTTTAGTATAATTTTGAGGGAAGATATGATTTGGTACGGTTCATCAAGTTGGTTCAGAAAGCTGGACTCTACGTTCATCTTCGCATTGGCCCTTATATTTGTGGAGAATGGAATTTTGGGTGATTCAAAAAGAAAAATAAAAAAAAATTCATTGTTCATGATGCTTTTTAACAATTCTATATTTGCACACGAAATTTAGTGTTCTGAACATTGTTTTCATTGTTGTCTTAGGGGATTTCCTGTTTGGTTGAAGTTTGTTCCAGGCATAAGCTTTCGAACAGATAATGAGCCTTTCAAGGTCTTTCTCTCTCTTCCCCCGGATGAATGCAAATGCACATCAAAGTATCCAACTGTGCAGAATAAAATAATATACATAATAGTACAATAATTATAACGAGATGGTTTAACTGCACCAAAAAATAATAATAATGATAATAATTATCTGGTCCGGCATATATTGGCATTTCACAGGATCCAAATTGATCACGCCAAAGGTTAGTATCTCATTTTGACGACCTTGATCTTGCAGCTGGCAATGGAAAAGTTCACCCGGAAGATTGTCCAAATGGCGAGGAATGCAAAGTTGTTTGAGTATCAAGGTGGCCCCATCATTCTCTCCCAGGTACGCTTTTTGCTTCAGTTTGTTTTGCTGTACCATTTTTGTCTGTACGCAAGCTTTAATTTTTTCTTTGAAAAAAAAAAATAAGAGACAAAAATGAATTAAAGCATTAAGGCTGTCTGTTACATTTATTCTCTTAGAAAATGTACGTTGTTTGCTTTTGTATAGATTGAGAATGAATATGAACCCGAAAGCCGCAGATTTGGAGCTGCTGGTCAGGCATATATGGAGTGGGCTGCAAATATGGCTGTTTCGTTGAAGACAGGGGTTCCTTGGGTTATGTGCAAGGAATCTGATGCCCCAGACCCAGTGGTAAACAAATAATGCCAATGGCCATTGCAGTTATTCAATCTTCAACAATGACTCTTCTTAGGCAAAATGGTTAATCAATATGGCTAGAGACTCAACAAGTAAAACTGTCACGTTTGCTGAAAAGAAAAATACTCATATAGCGAAAATTTTCATCTGAACTCCAAGCATCATTGTAATGTCTTTGAATTTAAGTTCATGGTAAGAGACTCAGAGACCAAGTTCATCTAAGAATCTTGCCTCCCACAATTTATCCCCATGATAGACGTATCTTTAGGGAATATCTTTTTGCCTTTGGAACTTTAGGCGGCTACGATTCTTGCACTTGCAAAGAAGCTCACTTTATGCTACCGAGTGAACTCCTTTTGGCAATTTTAGGGAAGGAATAAATGACAACTTAAATATTACAACCAGAAAAAATCTACTTTGATGAAAGAGGAAACAGGACGCTGGCCTTGAATTAATTTTAAGCATTTCTACTTAGCAATGAAGAAATGAGAATCATGTTTTTAAAATTTTTCGTTTGACAGATAAACACATGCAATGGTATTTATTGCGACTACTTCTCTCCGAATAAGCCTTACAAGCCTAAAATGTGGACTGAGGCTTGGACTAGCTGGTGATTTTCATCTCTATAATCACTTCTTACCCTCCTTTTATAGTTATATTTTTTTTTTCGCAGATAGTTACTTTGCTTTGGTGTCTTTCCTTAGGTTCACAGAATTTGGAGGTCCAATTTATCAGCGACCAGTTGAGGATATAGCATTTGCAGTTGCTCGATTCATCCAAACGGGCGGTTCCTTTGTTAATTATTACATGGTAACTCTTACCTTTACAGACTTACCTGCTTCATTGGTTCTGCAATGGAGTTGTGATAGTGGCAGATCAGTCAAACGCTCATATTTGTGAGTAGCATAAGATGGAAATTTGCACAGTTTAGCTGTGGTTTAGTGGGCAAAGCAAAAGCACAAAGCCCCTGTTTATTCTCTACTTAAATTTGGAGCAAACATAAGCATCTACAAGTTTACATCTGATAGAAATTTAGATTGTGAAGTAAACTGCAATATTGCTAATGCGGTGCATTTACTTAGTGTAACAGTAGTATTTTGCATGTGGAAAACTGAACGCTGAATGCATAATCAACAATGTCAATATCTGAAATTAAAGTCATGCAGCTATTGTTTAATTCTGCAGTATCATGGAGGAACCAACTTTGGAAGAACTTCTGGAGGCCCCTTCATTACCACAAGCTATGACTATGATGCTCCGATTGATGAATATGGTGAAAAATCTGAGCCTCTGTTGAAAGTTGGCTGTTTCTGCTCGCCAGCCTTCTAAGTTCTAACTAATGGCAGCTTCATGCTAAAATGATAGGACTGCTTAGGCAACCTAAGTACGGCCACTTGAAGGATCTTCATAAGGCTATTAAGCTATGCGAGAGAGCATTGCTTGCTGCTGATCCTACTGTCCTAGCCTTGGGAAATTATAAAGAGGTTTGTTGTCTTAGCTCTACCAAGGGTTGTGCACAAGCAACTTCCAATAATGCTTTTCCATTTGCTTCCTACGTTGGATTTTCATAGGTACATAATGCTAACTTAAATGCAGCTTCACTATTTGGCATAATTGGAAATAACCAGTTATCTAAAAGTAAAAACAGCTATCATGTTTGGTTTAATTTTTATGAAAATATACTGGGAAAGATAACATTGACATCTCTAACATTTTTCAGGCATACGTATTCTCTTCTAATTTAGGGGGCTGTGCAGCTTTTCTCTCAAACTCCAATCACAAATCAAGTGCAAAAGTTAGATTCAACAACATGTACTATAACCTGCCACCTTGGTCTATCAGCATCCTTCCTGATTGCAAAAATGTGTCTTTTAACACTGCCCAAGTAAGCGAGTTTAATTACAAATCTCAATTTCTGATGCCCCTCAGAATCTTCAACCCTGTCATTGATTCAGTTACTACTTTTCTATGGAGAACCATTGATTCCATCCATACCGTGCCTCTAGTTGTTTAGTATATGTGATCAATACAGCCATGAGGGAATTTGCTCTCTCAATTTTGCAGGTTGGACACCCAATAAGCCAGGTGCATATGGTGCCTACATATACTCAACTGCACTCATGGGAGACCTTCAGTGAAGATGTTTTATCAGTTGATGATGACCAATTTACCATGGTTGGCCTATTGGAGCAGTTGAACATAACCAAAGATGCAAGCGATTATCTATTATACACAACGAGGTAAAGTTCAGTTTATATATATATATATATACACATATACGGCATACATTGACGTCAAAATCATCTAATTGAACTGTGCTTCCACTTCCAGTGTCAATATAAGTCCATCAGAGTCATTTCTTCATGGAGGTGAATATCCCATACTCTCAGTGCAATCAGAAGGCCATGCAATGCATGTCTTCATTAACGGACATCTTACAGGTACATGTTGGAGTAATAAATTTTGCACTAAGCATAGCAAATCAAGCTACTGGATCTTTAAGGGCAAAGAAAATGCAAAATCCAGAAAATAATACAACAAAAAGAAACAGTAAGGTAGATTATATTGTGTGCTAAATCATCAACAATATCACTGTCTAATTATAGGCTCAGCCTATGGGACTCGAAAGCACAGGAGCTGCACTTTTACAGGGACAGTAAAGCTACATGCTGGAAGAAATACACTATCGCTACTGAGTTTAGCTGTTGGATTGCCGGTTAGTTCTTCAATCCTCACGTTTAATATATCACAGCATGAGAGTTTATGTGAGAGAAGAGAAGAAAGGCAGTTTCCTTACTGCCACCTCTCAATATAGTCCCTCGGTCCTAGCAATCTGAGATTTTCTGAAAGTTATTCCTCGTTATAACACAAGTGCGTGCATATTAAATATCCAGATGTGTATGTTAGGATACCTATTTATACTTATGTTGACAATACCACGGTCAGATTGACAGATTCTTGAAAGAAATGAATAAGGATGTTGGCTCATGCTTTGCATATTTTGTTTACTTAGGGAATCATGTTTATGTAATCTTTGGCTTGTCTGGCCAACTTGTAGCTAATGTTCTATTGTCTTGATTGTTGAAGAACATTGGTCCCCATTTTGAGACATGGAGCACAGGGATTCTGGGGCCGGTTGTTCTCCATGGCCTACAAAAAGGGCAAAGTGACTTGACTCGGCAGAAATGGTCATACAAGGTAAAAAAAAAAAGAACAGAGATCTATGTTATTTATAAGTAATTATTAGAAAGACCAAGCCTACCATTTAGCAAGTAGTTAGATAATCCAATGACTGGGATGGTTAACCAATGTCAGAAATCTTTTGTCAGGTGGTTTTTGTCCTTTGGCCTTGCTAATTAATTCCCATCACTCATTGGTTTCTAGCCGATAGCTTTTGATGTTGCTTTCTTTCAGGTTGGGCTTAAAGGAGAAAAAATGAATCTTAAATTTCCAAATTCTATGTCCTCTGTTGATTGGACGCTAGTCTTCTCTGTGGCAGAGAAACAATCGCCATTGACATGGTACAAGGTATAAGATAATTAACAATAAAGTCGGTGTCACATATAATACAACCCCAGTAAACCCTTTCTAATAATACTTGTAGGCCTACTTTGACGCACCTATGGGAGATGAGCCCTTGGCTTTAGATATGGCTGGCATGGTGAAGGGTCAATTATGGGTCAATGGACAAAGCATTGGAAGATATTGGACCGTACATGCTAAGGGGAATTGCACAGCATGTAGTTATTCTGCCACTTACCGGCCAGCAACATGCCAATTTGGTTGTGACCAACCAACTCAAAGATGGTAAAAACTTTCCTAAACAACTATACTTATGAGTGATGCAAGATTGAATATGAACCAAATTATAGGGCTCAGTGAATTCTTTTGTGCTTCCAGGTACCATGTTCCTAGGTCATGGTTGAAACCAACTCAAAATTTGTTGGTTGTATTTGAAGAAATTGGAGGTGATGCTTCAAAGATTTATCTTGTAAAACGATCAGTGAAAAGTTGATTTATTCTTTTGAGCCATAATTGAACAAAATCATTATCAACTGGAATGTTTAAAGCAATCACGTTGAGTTTTCATGAATGGAATTGTATCATCATTATATTAAACAAATAGTAGAAGTGGAGGCACTAACCTTTAAAATTGTTGATAGCACAGTCTCACAAGGCTAGGGCACCAAATTCTTTGCTGGGACTAAAACCCTCACAAGGGGGATGCTTTATAACTATTCTTCTTTTTCTGATAGTCGATTTGGCATCTGCTTCCTTTACTTTTTGCGCAACTTTTTAGAAGAAAATGGGGTGAAGCAACCTAGGGCAAGCCTGGCTGGTTAGGAGCTAGTAATCTATGCAAGCAAAGAAGAGAATGAACGATATATTCTCTTGACTTGTCTGCTTCTATAATCAATTGTCCAATCTAAAACATGCACCTATATTTTTTAGGACATAAAGCATGCCTCCTAGAAGGAACAAAAATTCTCGGTTTACTTATGACGGAAACTATGAACTTAGCTTTGACAGAGTATCATTCGGCACAAACTCCACTAGAATGCCATTCTATTGTTGTTTACTAATTTTTCAGATGCTTAGTCAAGAGCAAATATGCTTGGCACCTTCTCTGGGTTCCCACACTTAAAAACAATAAAAGTGGCTGTTAAGTATGAAGGACCAGCTGCTAGCTATTTCTTTTAGAATTTAAGGGAAAAAAGCTGATAATGCAATAGCGATAGTCTTAATCAATTTTACCTCTATAATTGCATAATAGTGGAATTAGTAACTTACATAAGAGAGCTCCGGCGGGAACAAATAGGATGGGGCTGATCGTGCCAAGGTGTAAATGCTGACAATGCCTGACTGGATCAAAGGACAGGCACACAAGTCGATGCCATTGCAGCAAATGCTATTCATCTGAGAAAGGTACAGTCTACTCTCTCAAAATTTAGTGATCCATTCAGAATACAGGTCTAAATCATTTATCATATAAGTAGAACATACATTTCCCTCCGAAAATGAAAGGAATAAAATCACAGCATCAATTGATGAAGAAGCAGAGATTGATCTTACAATTATGGTTGTAATTTGAATGGCTGGTATGTTCCATCTCATGTTAGACACAGCACCAAAGGTAATTTAATTCAATTATTAACGTCAAGACTTTGAAGCCCTGCAGTTGCATGAACAATCAAATAAACAGGAAATAGAAAGGAATTAATAGAGTAAAGTAAATTATAATTTAAGGAAATCAAAGAATCTAACCCAAATTTTTGATTGGGAGGAACACTTGTGGCAAGAGGGATTTTTCTTTTTCTATTTTGCTTGTTTACCTTAATCACAACTAAAGTTGTAACTGAATATTTAGAATCCCAGACAATGCCAAACTTTTCATAAGAGGCAGCTCTTTGGCCACTCTTCCCCTGCCATATTCTATGAAAAGAGTATAAGCAATTATGTGGGTTCTAGAAGCGGATAATTGTTTGGTTAATAAACCATTTGGCATCAGTCAAATGAAAACTTGCCACTTTAAGGTTGGGATTGATGGCTTCTATAACCCCTACCGGATGCTGCATCTTTCCTGCAAGATGAAGTTTCGAGGTCATAGCTTCAGAATAAGTGGGAAGGGAAAATAAAGCATGCCATTTATCATGTGAAAGAAAATATGACAAGCCTTTATCATATGATAACATTAGATAAATTTCATATGCTTCTTTCATCAAAATTCTTCACTGTGAATTTTACTCTTTCTTCAAGACTGGAAAATAAAATCAATTTAAATGCACTATAATCAAGCAAGACAAGTTACATGCACTGATATCATGCAAGACAGGCAAACACACTCACAGAGGAGGCCAGGCAGGTCCAAGTACAAAATTGAAAGGGCAAGGTTTGAAGGACCCAATAGCCTACAATTATCAAAATACAAATGGGCAAGTAAAAATCAAACAGCTTCAAAACCTGATCAAGACTGCAGTAAACAAACAACTATACCCATGGCTGCAGCACTTCCAACGGATCCTTCAGAAAAAGTTGTGAAGACATTTTGACCGTCTTTCCTGTGATTGCATTATAAGACGTGCAAGAAAAACTGAATTAAGAACATGGGCTCATCCATCTCAAGAAGAGGATTGGTGAAAACCAATCCTTAGCAACCCCTAAACCACCAACCTTAAAATTATGAACTATGTGATCCAACTTGTAGGCCAGGACAAGGATTAGTAATATGGCTCCGTTAGATTATACAGATGGATAAACCAAGTGCAACTAATAAAGGTCTTGAGGATAAGAAAGAAGTTTGTGTTGGTGAATTACCTCCGACTACTTGCTGATGCGGTAAATCAAATGGCAGGTACCCCATTGATATGATTTTAAGAGAGTGGAACAGATAATGCTTCCCTGTAAGAAAAAAATAGTGAATGGGACAAATCAGTTTTTAAGTTCAGGAATAAGGGGCAGGGGGGATAAGCCTAAGAAAGAAAATGCTACAAAGGCTCTAAATCCTCGATAGACTCACATTTGCTTTTGGCGTCAGCAAAATAGACTGACATTTGAGTTGCAAAAATGTGCTTAACAAGTGAACTGAACAATAAAATATTAAATGAAATAGAGATATGCATGCTCACTTGCAGTAAATACATTTCATTGAACTCAGTTTAAGCATCCAAACAAAGAAGCATGTAACAAAATCAAATTAAGGTAGATTTAAAATCAATCAATTAAATACACCTCAAGTACCACATTTTCTTTGTCTTCAAAAAATTGTGGGTCAGTAGAACATGAAAAAGAAAAACTAATAATAGAACGTAGGTGCTATTGGAACATGCTAAATCCAAAGAGAAGGAGCAAAAATAAAATCCCCAAAGAGAAACAACCTATATTACTTCAACAAACTAGCAATGGAAAACCTCCCAGCCTGTTTACCTCACATGATACATACTGTTAGAGAGTCAATTTGCAATATGCAAATGCGAGCATTAGCCGTATCACTAAGACACACCAGCACATCCATAAATTGAGTTGTCCATTTAGTAAAAGAGAGAAATTGTCAACAAGTGTAGCACTATTTCAACTTTTGACTCCTCACTCAACAAAAGGAAAAAAAAAAAAAAAAACATAGAAGGGCATTTACCTTCAAGTAAAAAGATGTTACTTGCAAAGGGTAGACAAGATCCTCTTTAAGGAAGGAACCTGATCCTTTAAATTAATCTTGGAAAAAACAGTGAAAATGAATTCCAGAAAATGTTCTTGAAATTACTTTTAGCCAAAAAAAATAAAAAACATACATTGACGTTTCTATTGTACTTACCGACATTGTTGAGCTTAAGAACAAATTCATAGAAACTTTGATGTTGAAAGACCTCAGTTGATTTCTCCCGTTCTGTAGTTGTGATCTGATCGCCAATATCTTTTCTTCTTTCTCGACTGTGGTGGGTGAACCCTCTAACTAACGGCTCTCTTGATGGAAAAAGAGGGGGGAGGAGGTGGAGGCAAAATTTAAAAAGACCGACTGTCGCTCGAGAGAGCGGCTAGCACCACGTATATATATATATATAGAAGCCACCGCCCGTCCATTTCTATCACCGCCTTCCAAATTTCTTAATTATTAAAGTTAAAAAAGTAGCCGTTTTCTTAACCTCTGCCAAAAACCCACGTTGGAATTACAAAAAACTCCTTGGCGTTAAGTGCACGCATGTTATAATCGCTTGGAAATTACACAAAAGCCCGCGTTACTCATGGCATAAATCCCCGCCATTTTCTCCTTCAAAGTCTCAACTAGCAAATGAAAATAAAATCAATTTATTCAAAGCAAAGAAAAGCATGGAACGCTCTATCCGTTCTTCTTTTGATTTATTATACATATTCATGCTAATATAATCAAATATCGGATTATAATACCTGCATCTGAAGGAAGCAAAGCATTGGAAATTAGAGAAATATCGATCCTTTGCTAAACAGATTAATTATTTGCATTATATTTGCAAAATAATAATAATAATAAAAGAATAAATAATTTTTAGATTCTAACAAAAGAGTTCCTGGATAACCTGGCCTAGCACACGAACCAAGATATTAAAGGCAGTACATTCCTTGTGCAATCAATCATTTGGTAAGTATTGTTAAACTTGAATTCTTTATTAATCGTTCTCTAAGAACTCTTAGGTAATTTAAAATTAAGACCTTTTGATTTTAATGATACAAAAATAGAAGTAAATTTTTTTTTTAAAAAAAAAAACCTAATGCATGCTTTTAATAGATTACAATTTTTTTTTACCAATTAGTACTAATTATTTTATTATAATATAATATTAATAAATTTATTATTTATTAAATAATATATAAATAAATAAATTATAAATTTTATATTATTTAAAATTTACTTCAATTTTGAACTCTTACGTACCCCCAGTGTTATCTCAAGTAAAAACAATATGTGACGTGGCCGTGTTTCAGAGACATATCCCGAATCCGAATACAGAATCTAAAATTCCTCACAGTTCTTCAAGTTCTAGGATGATGTCAGAAACGACGACGGGGTGAATCGTGTTCACACTTTGCAAATCCTTTCTTAAGAAATGATGACGTGTATCGCTAGCCACCGTTCGTTTGCCGCCCTCAATAACAACCATGTCTTTTACTCTATCTACAATCACGCCCAAAAGAAGTTCCGACTTTCCACCTGGCCAACTCTCGTATAAACTCAAGTTAGTATTTAATGGTGCGCCGCCAAACACTATATTATAACTCACGATAAGTCAGAATTAATGATAAAAAAGAGTTATGATTTCCATCACGGTATTTTCTTGTTGTAATTTTGGATTATAATATGGAACGGACGCACATATAGTCTCAATCTTGTGAATGAAGTCAACTTTGCTTGCTCGTCCTTTCCTCTAAACCTGAGGACGACGCTATGGAAGAAGGATTGACATCCTCTGATCTTAGCTTCTGATGCGGGGCAAAAAATTAGTGACATTTTAGCTTTTTATTATAATCGAATAATTCAAATGGACGTGTGCAAACTTTTTGGTTTATAAAATTATATTTCTTATCCAAATACACAATTAAATAAATTTTTAAAAATTGTTTTTAGTTTAATTTTTGTTCTTCTTCTTCTTAGTTTAAGAACAAAAAATAGAAAAATTTATCTAATAATAAAAAAATTAAGAATGGTCTAGATAATAACAATAAGCAAATTCTAAAAGTTTGTTTATATATATATATATATATATATATAGAGAGAGAGAGAGAGAGAGAGAGAGAGAGAGAGAGAGTGAACAACCAAAATTCTGTTTCTTCTAATTACAAGTTTAAAAAAGCGTTATCTTCGCTGGCACACCCAAAATTCAAGTTGAAACGAGATCAACAAGTTGTATTAAAAAGAAGCCAGTCAAACTCCAAACATTCATTTTGACCCTGAAAATGATCAAGCTGGAGTGGGACACGCGTTTCTATTTTTCTTACTGCGAGAACGGCTACACATTATATAATTGTCATTTTACTTTTTTTTTTTAAAAAAAAAAATTATTTTGGGTCGCATTTCTCTCTCTTCACCATCTCTCTTGTCTTGGTGCGTGTCTTGGTATTCGTCGATACTAAACCGCCACTCCCATGGGCAAACCAAAAGGGCCGAGGCGCACTCTAGACTCCTACACAGTTAAAATCATCAACAAAACCATTAAAGGTAACTGTTTATTAATTTTCCCTTGCTCTCTCTCCTTTTATTTTCCCGAGAAACAATCATTTTTTTCTCCTGGAATTTTGGCTGAACTTTTCCTTTAGCCGGGGACTGCGTGTTGATGCGGCCGGCGGATCCGTCAAAGCCGTCCTACGTGGCGAAGATTGAGCGGATCGAATCGGACAGTCGAGGCGCCAACGTCAAGGTCCATGTCCGGTGGTACTATCGGCCGGAGGAGTCGATCGGCGGCCGCCGGCAGTTCCACGGCTCCAAGGAGGTTTTCCTCTCCGATCACTATGATATACAGAGCGCCGATACGATCGAAGGCAAGTGTACGGTCCACAGTTTCAAGAGTTACACGAAGCTTGACGCCGTAGGAAACGACGACTTCTTTTGCCGTTTCGAGTACAATTCCGCTACTGGCGCTTTCAATCCCGATAGAGTCGCCGTGTATGTTGCACACTTAGTTATAAAGCTAACATTTCGAAAGCTGCAACTTTTGCATGCTGTTAATTGAGTATTCTTTAGGCTGTGCGTCAAGTAATTTTCTCTCTGTTCAACTTTTGGCTCGATTGATATGATTTTGATAGTTTGAGCTTATTTTTCGCTGACTTTTGTCGATATTGCCATTACCGATGCCATTCAAGGTGCCTCTGCTTGCGCAATATGTTTGTGATGATTATGAGCTTCTTCTTGTGTGATTTTATTGATCAATCTAACTTCCAGTTTGATTTAGAGACATTTCCGTGCAGGTTTTTTGTGATCTTAGTTGTTCTTGCTCGTTTTTAAGTTAAGGTTTATCTCCTTGTTTTTTAATGTGGCAGTTATTGCAAATGTGAGATGCCCTACAATCCCGATGACCTGATGGTTCAGTGCGAAGGCTGCAGTGACTGGTAAGTAAGTTCTGTGCCTTTAATTATCTGCTTAATCTGAATCAGTTTTGTTCTCCCACCCCGAGGTATGGTGGTTGTTTTTATTATATGTGATTGATTTTGAATCATCAGGAATGATTTTTCCTCTGATTGTCTTGATGACAAATATTCTGTTATGCAATGATTACATAGGTGTTTGTGGTCATAAAAGCACTAACCTAGTTTGAAAATTTGGTGACATGTTACTGGAATTAGAAGTTAACTCTGTACTTCCAGTTGTTAATGGTAAGCTTTATTGGTCACTTAGATAATTTATCCAGTGTTTGCATTTTCTACCAACCTCTGTGAAGGGAACTATTGAACCCAAAATGAAATGGGGGTGGGGGGTGGGCATCCTATATTAGCTGTAAAGTCACTCTAGCTTTCAGAAGTTTATTAACTATGTTCTTGAGCTATTGCTGTGGCAACTCAAGCTGGAAAAGAAGTTGCTGTCAAGAATGTTTAATTGTGGCACTTCCAGTAGTGGAATTGGTTTTTTAGGTTTCGCTTGTCTCACTTGGGGGCTAGGGTACTTACAGAGGTTTGCTTTAAATAAATCTGGCAATCTGTTTATGGCTCTTTGTGGCCTTTGCAACACAAATTTAAGGTAGTGTTCTTTCTACTTATCTGGTCAGCCTAGAAAATTGCGGAAGTTGACAGAGTTCTGGTATGCCCTTCACTTTGACCAGCTTCGTTCCAGAAGATCTTTGGGGCATGAAATATAATCATCTTGTTTGCACACCTTTCTCAATAGGAGTGGAGGAATATGGTTCATGTCAAGATTTATTTTACAGTTTCTTTTCTAAATCCTTGCTGAGAACTAGAGATTTTTGTTTATGTTAAACCAGTTTTTCATTTACTAGTCATAAATATGAGTGTTTCTTCTTTATGCTACAAACATAACCAATAGGTGCAACATAAAATTTTGGATTCAGGTTTCATCCTGTTTGTATTGAAATGACCACAGAGGAAGCTAAAAGACTTGACCACTTCTTCTGTGAGAATTGCTCATCCGAAGGGCAAAATAAGTTGCAGAATTCCCATGTAAATACCAGACAGTCAGATACAAAGGTAAATTTATTTAGCAAGTTATGTATAGATATCAGAACCTGCCTTCTGGTAGTCAACATTAAAGATACAATAAAAGAAATCTTTGTTGAATGATAAAATAATGAATAGGGCTCAATCAAAAATGTCACAGATAAATATGTGTTTGCATCTACATGTGCCCCCACTAAGAAAAATTTCTAGATCTGCTGCTGGCAGTTTAGAAGCTAAAACATTTGAGTTCCTCATGGAAAAGTTGAAAAATACTAGCCATCAGACAAGCTTGAAGTTACCTTCAATGTGGGTTTGTGTTTGATGCTTTCCTTTTCAGGTGGAAACAAAGAGGCGCCGCAGGTGAGACAGGTAAATAAATACGTTATGTTGGTGTAGAATGATAATGGTGCTTGTTAACCTTTGTTGGGCTTCAAGCAAACATGGAGACAAGATCTGTGGCATCGCAAACTGAAATATTTGAGTTGATGGCACGGGGAAATTGGCTCGAAACCTTTCAGTCTTGTTTATATTGTTTTAGGGATCAGTAACCCGGCTTCCTTAATGTCGGGGATGTGTTTTGTTGTCTCTAATTATGCATCATGTATTATGTAGATTCCTCTCTCCCGCCGGGTTCTTTGTCTATAATTAGGGGTTGTGCATAATTAAACCATTTTAACTTAATGAAAAGCAAATAGATTAAGGGTCCTGTACGTTCGAGGTGCCGTTGAACTTCCTACTTCCGGACGAGTGTTTGTCGGACGGACAGTATTTTTCTTTTATTTTATTTTTATTTGTTTTGCTATTTGACTATATTAAAAAACAAAAATTATGGAGACTGGACGTCTATGTTGTGCCCACTTGTAAATTCCACTGCAGGAAATGCTAAGGTTGTAAGACAATCCGTTAAAGGTTAATGTGCAATTTAGTCATGTATTTGTGTAACTCATATGCAAAATTCATTAATAATTGAAACATAATTTAAAGAATTCAAGCTGGAATAAGGTAAAAGCGATATTTTATTAAAACAAGGGAATGGGATGTCGGGGAAGAGAACATAATCACAAAACTTTAACATTTTGAATGGGCTATTCCTGAACGTGCGAACAATTTGTTCGCTGGCGTACAGAAAGAATAGAGAGACAATAACATTGCCGAATTCAGAGTGCATGTAATCGAAACTTATATCTGTATATCTGATTTTATTTTTTTAATTCAACTTGACTTTGACCTCTTCCATACAATAACCACTCCGTAGAGGTCTGATGAAGCCAGTAAGTTCTCTCCGTGGTTCCACGCAACGTCAACCACCGGAAACCGATGGCCCTGCAGTCACAAATGATTGTCCTCTTCAGTACCCACCGCGAATCTAAGTCGAAACCATTAAAAAACCAGCCCATAGTTTAGTCAGACCTGAAGCTTGTTTACACATGTATGTTTTGGCCGACTCAAATCATAAAAGTAGACATTTGAATCCTCACTTCCAGCAACTGTGACGCACAAGTAAATAATTAGCCATTCGACTCCTTCCCAGGCAATCCCCCCCCCCCAAAAAAAAAAAAAGGTTTTCCAAGGAGATAATTGAATAAGATTAAAATCTCCTTAGAAAGTTGTACAACAGTTCCCAAAATCATCTTAATATAGAGGAAAATTTTATAACTTCGGTCTTCTTGCTCTTGCATCATATCTTAACAGAGCTTTTTCCTATACATTTAATGCATCAATTGCACCAAAAATCACTGCTTGGAGTGTGGTTGATTAGAAGTGAAATTCCCCAGAAGAGGGTCTCTTTAGATTATCCGTGAATCAGATTCTCATTGGGCCTTTGCATGAGGTGGTTAAATCAGAATTTTCTACCAATGGAGCAGTACAATTGAGGATTACTATAATAAATTAAAGTGAGAATGAGATACAGACCTATATATTCTCCTTTTTCAAGGGAAAGCAGAGGGCAGAAAGAGGCCCGAATTTTGTGTACTCGTGGAGTCAATTTGAGTGAGCATCGAAGAGTCAGATAACCGTTTATTTCCAAGGCAACACTGCATTAATAGCATGAAATTACAGGTTACCCAAGAGTACTATCGCACCTGAGAACAGATGTCTTGAATCTTTACTCACCTGAAGAATGACAGACTCCCATCATGAGTACATGCTAGTAAAACAGGGCCTTGGGCCAGCAAAGAGAAAATTCGGTACTGCACGGTTGTTACTGGATACTTGCTCTTGCTTCCATTCCGATGCCGATGAGAACGGGATAAGGCACCCGTATGTGAGTTCATGCTCACAGAGTATACACAACCCTGCAATTGCATTACCCCACAGGCAAGTGCCAATATGTAATTTTCTCCTCAGATGGTGAAGTTTACTTAAAGCATACAAAGGAAACTCACCTGTGCATCTCCACAGAAAATAAGCTGACCAGTGTGATCATGGTCCATAGAGGTAACCTTATCATCAAGAATCAATTTATTAATAATCCTGCCGGTGCTGAAATTGAATACCTGATAAAAGAGCAAGAGAATGGATTAAAATCAAAAGTTTTTAAAGGGATAAAAGTGTCATGAGTGTTTCTTTTCAATAATCAT
Organism: Kandelia obovata; assembly: GCA_021464305.1. Taxonomy (NCBI): domain Eukaryota; kingdom Viridiplantae; phylum Streptophyta; class Magnoliopsida; order Malpighiales; family Rhizophoraceae; genus Kandelia; species Kandelia obovata. The sequence goes on along the minus strand of CM038472.1, from coordinate 13,057,659 downwards.
GTTTAACCAAAACCCAATGATAATGTTCTACCACGAGATACAGAAGCCTAACTCAGCATTATTCCACAGGAAAGCTATAGAGATAAATTGTTTGCCATACAAATTGATCTCAGGAAGGCCTATTTACTTCAGATCATAAGATCTTGTAGAGGCCTAATTATGCATTACTTTAACCAATGCTTACAGACAAATTTTAAGTAGACATTGGAATATTTTCAAGAAAAAAGAGATCAATCTGAAAACCAAAGGTAAAAGGTAATTACTGTGATTTCTCTGTTAGCATTCCCAACTGAAAGGAAGTTGTTATTTACCTGCATAAGAGGAGATGGGAGAGATTTTTAGTGACCAACTACATCCTCAAAGTTGTAACAGAACAATTCAGAAATTTTTTTTTAAAAAGAAAAATAAAGAGAAATTTCTTAAAAACCCCAGATCACAATCATGAGTCACAAAACAAAGCTAAACAAAGTATTAAATTAACAAAGAAGAGAATGAGAAGGAGAAGGAGAACAAAGAAGAAACAAGTTTGCTCTGGAATGTAATTAAGGTCTCATTCAGACAAATGAAAATTTCAGAGTAGCAACACAACAACATATAATTGTATAATAGTAAATTGGAAAGTAGATTACAATTTATAGTCATTGTATTTGGCACACAATAATACATTTGTAATCAGAAGAATGTCAAACCCATGTGCTGTACTTACAGGATGAAAACGGATACACAATTGTGAAGAGACCCCATATACAACTCGGATGCAAAGGCCTTTTGATAATTCCCATACTCTCACAGTTTTATCCATGGATGATGATGCAATGTACTGGTTGTTGGATGAGAAGTCAAAGTCTGAAATATATTAATGGCTTAGAAAGTCACTGATGAAATCACTAATATTTTCATAGTAAACTACACGGGCATGCATACTAGATTGGACACCAATCCTACAACCAAGTCAGATTCTTAAAATCACATTATTCTCTTTCAGGAAGATGAACAACTGTGAAAACTATTTTCATGCTTGCTGCCATATTTTACACTACATCCTTATCGCGAAGGGCCATCCTCCTCCCTGCCCAAGACCTTCCAATCAGAACAGATTGAAGTGCAGAGAAAATTTTCATAATATTTGTGCCTAGAGCAAAGTGAATTTACCTGAACTACACTTACATCCTAAGATTCATTAACAGAAAACAGAAATAGTACCAGTTAATCCAACCTGTGACATCTTGCGAGTGCCCCTTCAATTGTTTGATGGTGTCTGGCTCAGAGACACTGCACACTGTCAAGGTTCCATCTGATGCCCCATACGCAAGTAGATCAGAACTCATGTGCCCAAATTTTACAACAGTAACTGCAAATAAGACCAATCAGGTTACTTGATTTGAAAGTAGAGCAATATAAATAAGCCACTCAGGTACTTAAATATTGAATAACATAGAGATAGATGTACTCCATGTTGGTAGTTCAAGATACCAGACGCTTTGCATTGATCAAAGATGCAATGCATTCCTACAAAAGAATATGCAGGTTCAACTCCTCGACGTCGTGGATAATCATTATCGCTTATGCTTGAGCTGAAACTTGTTCGGTGAGTTGAAGGTGGTTGCAAATGCTGCAAACAAAGATCACAATTATAAAAGGAATGGTAAATCAAAAGTCCATATCTATTCTACATTTCCTTGCAAGTATTCCCAATTGCTGCAGGGATTCACTATTATCAAAATCCAGTTCATATAAATACCACCACATGCGGTATTGGAAATAAAATAATGATCTGCACACAGTCTGGATGCCACAAGACGTGTTACTAAATCACAAAGGGAAGTTCACCCCCCCTTCATTTATCTAATAATACATACCACCACAAGCAGTATTGGAAATAAAATAATGATCTGCACACAGTCTGGATGCCACAAGATGTGTTACTAAATCACAAAGGGAAGTCCCCCCCCCCTCCTTCATTTATCTAATAATCAAAAGAAAAACACACTTAAACTTTATTCCTTGCATACTTTATAATATGGTGAATGCACTGCTCTTATCTATCATGTTGAAGATTTGTGACAAAATAGCTAAGCAACAATTTCAATTACAAAACCCTGCTACTGGGTTAGTGTAGCAACAGGCAAAATAGTCTGAGGTACGTATAATAGTTTCAAGAGGGATAAAACCAAAATTAAGACATACCCGGCCAGAACTCCAGCTCTCCACTTCAAACAAATGGGAGAGTGGACTTGGAGATGGAAGCCATCGCCCACTGATGCATCAACCAGTAAATTATCCTGATGTCAGAATTATATAGAAACATAAATTTAAAATACTTCTGAATATAAGACAAAAGCAAACACTAAGTTTCAACTTGGGAAAACCCAGACAAGACTATAGGAAGAATTCTTCATAATCTACAACTAATGTCAGCCACTATCTCATAATTGTGGTCATTCCTAATACGTGCATACATCGATGGGTCTGAGTTTGCATATGTTAGAAAATATGAATCAAACACCTTATGCTGGTTTCAAGGACTTGACTTATCAAGTTCTATTGAATATATGCCCCCTTGAATCATTTAGCAATGTGAATTTCAATATTTTATATGTCATCCTAATCAAATATATCTTCAGCAACCTGTTTCCTGGAGTGCTTTGTAGGCTTGGTATTTGCGAAGTTTCCCAATTTCTTGGCCTGCATATATAATTGCGATAGCTAACATACCCTTTTCTGTTGCATCTCCAATCCTTCATCAAGACAATAAACATAGTAAGCCCATGTTTGAACTTTACAGAAGATGGCATAAAGGAATAAGGAGACAACTACTGGAACAACAACAATAACCAGTCTAGGACCTCCAACAGACCCTTCAAGTATTACTTCATATTCAGGCCTTCAAGTGTCATGTGTGGGCTAGCATTGGATACAACATATTTAAACAAACTAATGCAACTATGTTAATTGAAAAAAAAAAAAAAGTATCTCAATGCATAAGACTTCCACAGTATAGGATTTGGAGAAAGGTCATATGTACACAGTTTCGCCCTTCTTGTCACAAGGAAATTGTATATGCAACTCGAACTTGTGACCTTCAACTCACAATGGAATAATTTTACTATTATACTATGACTTGCCCTTACAACTATGCTAATTACAAAATGGAAAATATGATAAAACTACAAAGCTTGATAATTTCTCCAAAGGGATACGCATATAGAATCAAATAGAAGCCATCACAAAGAAATTAGCCACTTGTCGGCTCTTTTAACTCCAACAATTGATGAGTAATGACTGCTTTCTCTTGCACATTTTACACACCAAATAGTAATCATCTTCCATAATTTCCTTTATCTCTTGAATATTTGTGCCCAATCAAGGCAATGTTTTGATTGCTATACATATATATATATTGAAAAAAAGAACCGCAACACAAGCAGCATCTAGTACACCTATATCACATCAATCAGGAGAGACAAGAGAAGGCATCACCTCATAGGTGACACAACTACACGAACCTCAAAGTCGGAAAAATTATTCGGGAAACTGTTATTAATGACACCTTCAATTCTGTTCCAAAATCAGATCAAGTTCAAAGTCTCGACCGTATTTGGATCTGGAAATGACTGACACGTGCTACAATCCTTCCACGTAACATTTAACCACGTATATCTGCCGGAACTAATAGGTCTATACATTAGTACGGCTGTAATTACCACCATCGAGCAAAATTAACTCGAACGTATACGCACAAATTCTTTTTCCAACAAACTACTACAAGTATCAGCATTGGGATTTGGTTATAAGAGAATTACAGGGACTTTTTTCAAGGCTTTATTTACCATAAATCACTAAACCTCTTGATTGCAATAGTGCCAAAAGTTAGTTCCGGTAGGCTCTATGGCATATAAAAATTTGGCAATTCAAGACCTAGATCCGTCACTTAGAGAATTCGATTCACTTATACATATATATATATATATGTAAAGCTTCAAAAACGGCAGGTATAGAACTTACCGCACGGCGGAGTGCACCGGAATCGGCTTTGCTATAGAGAAGGAGACGGCGAATGCCGATGTACTCGGGATCCGAATCGGAACTCGCAGGCTGAAGCAAGCAACTGAACAACTCTGGATCTACACTCGCCTTCCTCTTCTCCGTTTCCTCCTTAATTCCGTTTTCAATGCGATTGCTATTGCTACTTTCAGCTTCCCCAGAGCTGTGCTTGTTCTTCTCGATCGTTTCCTCCTCCGCCATTCTATGAAGCATTTTCCGGTAAATCCTTCATCGGATATCGTCGTTTGTCTGGGATAATAGAATTCGATAGTTGACAAAAGATGGCACAGAGATAAAGAGAGATCTCGCTTTGAAAAACGGAGAATAATGTGATTTTTTGGGAGGCTTTTACCGTACTAGGTGGGTACTGATTTTGAGGCTTTAAAAAGACAGAGAGCACGAAATGGCAATATCGATCAACAAGCGACTCGTCGTTGCCGGGGGATTGGTTGACGTTGACGATGCTAGTTTATTAATATATATATATATATATATACTACGCTGAGCTTTTAGTGGGATTAAAACTACGAAGTTTGCTCCTTAAATTTATTTATTTTGAAAAATAGCATCCAGTTTGGATTAATTGGAAATTCCTTATATAAGTAGCTAAGAAACATTTTTTTAAGCATAGTCTCCTTCTCTCTCTCTTTTTTCCTTTTTTTGGGAAGACAAACATTTTATCAAAAAAAAAAATATATTAACAGTTGCATATGAAATTCCCTTTGACATCTAGAATTCTAAAGAGAGGAAAAAAGGGGTGGTGAATATACTAAAGGATTGGAATTTCAAATTTATACGTCGTCGTTACATTAATTACATGCCACCAATGCAGCAAGCAAGTGTGAGACAAACCGCTCATCTAGGTAAAGTATATGGAGAGGGTCCCCTTTATTCAGCCAATAGCAATTCGTCTGCTACAGCACCGTGGTGCATGTTGTTTATATTCATCCCTCGTAATTTTAAGGGGTAGAAACTTATTTCTCCGATGTGAAAGGTATGGATCCACAATCTTTTCATGAACCAGCAAGTAGCATGTAATCATTTTCAGTGGTTACACACACTGTAACAACTTATATTTCTAAAGCACTTCTATAATCAATTCAAACCTTTGATTTATTTGTGGAGATGTAGCAAAACAAATGAGAACAACAGCAACAAACGGGAATACAAAAGACGAATAATTGTGCTTAAGTTGCTTTTGGCTTGTGCTTAAGTTGCAACGTTGTTTTTGGCTATCTTATTTTAGAACATAAACAAAAACGAATTTTGTCGTTTAGGACTCAGCACTTGTAGAATCGTCAACCGGATGCCAGTATCTGTTGGAAAACCACATTTTGTCAGCTTCCACAGCATAGCCATCTTGATTGCGGTGCCAACTGTAGTAAGCATGCGTTCTGTTCTTTATATCGAAAATGGCATGGCCGAAACTGGCCTCACGGTATGCAGAGTAAGCTGGCTGTGGCTCTGTCATGCTGCATGACAAAACAAGGAATGATCAGTCAAAATGCCAACAAATGGGAGAATACATTAGAGAGAACTAGTTTGAGAACTTGACAATCTTACTTGGTTGCCAACCCTTCTAGATTCCCACCATCACCAATGGTAATGTAGACAGGGGCAGATTGATCTTTTACTGGCGAGCATTTTCCATTGACAACATTGTATACAACATTGGATACGCGTTCCTGGAGAGACAAGAAATGTAAATGTAATTTGGTAATCAACAGAGAATAGTTGGATGGCTGTGATTGACTTCAAAACCAACAAATTTAACAGTCTGAAAGTTCTTTCAGATTTGCCAGTGATTTATAATTCCTTTCCACAAGTTGAAGAATTTAAGAAGTATTTCATCTTTCATATTTTCTGTCACCACAACTGGAAAGAGAAAATATGAATTAAAAAAGAAAAACCAATAAAGGTTGTCACACAATGGACAAGGTACACTTACAGATCGTTCATAGGCATGAACATGACCAGCAAACACCACATCGACCTTGTATTGGATGAACCATTGCTCGTACACAACTCTCATGGTCTCACCTTCCATGTAATGATAGTTGTAGCTATTATACCACGGGGAATGCACAAGGACAATTAACCATGGTGTCTCACTCCTGTTAACTTTTGGTAGCTCCTTCTCAAGCCATTTATATTGTGGAGTATACTTACCTGAAAGGTGACCGATAACATATGTAAATCATACCACTGACATTAGAAGAATTTGCAAGATGCCAAAAGAATTGGATGAATACTTCCAATTTGAAACCATCAAAATCTAGAAGTCCATGAGTTCAGTAACCATGCAAAATATTGATTATTGCAATCCAGATCAAGACTAAATGTAGGAAATTTATAGAAAAATCACAATATTTTATGGTCATTTTCTAAGCAAAAAAGACAACACATTATTGTATAGCTTGCAACCAGGCCCCTAAAATGCGCAGATATTCATATCAGAGGACAGAAACTTGAACTGCTATTTGGCATACAATGACATACTATGTCACGAGTGCCTATATGTTTAATCTAACTTGTGTAAGGTATATCTTACCATGTGCCGAATACGAAGACAAGACAATTATGTATGCTGAAGCTCTCTTGATGGAGTACCAGAATGAAGCCGTACTGTCGGATGCTTTATAAGGTGTATGGTACCGATGGCGGTAAGGCTTAAAAGATTTAGTTTCACCCTGCAACAATGGTTATCTGTTTTTAACAGGCAGATCCTGAAAATGCATAAAAGTGGACTAAAAACAGGATGAGGAAACCAGAGTCCAGAAGTAACATAATTATGAGGCACAAAAACTTAATTAATAATAATACAAAAAAGATAATCCTAACAAGCTTTCTAAATATGGGAGATGCTTACAATTTCTGGGGCAAAATCAAGCTCATGATTTCCTGCAGTCCATATCCAAGGTTGATAAGCAGCACTCCTCTCTGTAAATCTTCCCCATGTATCCCATCTCACATTGTCATGATTTGGGTAGTTATCTGCATAAGAGAGGTCTCCAACGAACAACACTGCTTTCCCATTCTGTGGGTTCCGTTCATAGTGAGTGAGTGTTATATTTGAATCAAAAGACTGACCAAGATCCCCTACAAGCAAATACGAATTTTGAGGATGTATGACAATATGCAAACAAGCCCGATTCCTGGCTGCACAAAATATTCTGCACCTGAGAACACTGACTCTGTTAAAAAGGATTTCATTCTTCCCCTATAACGAAAAACATATATTAATTTAACCATTTTTCATAAATACCTATGAGGCCGAATGTGTATGGGACGTCAGGACCAACTGCAGGAGGCGTCACAAACCAGAATTGCCTTGTAGTATGGTGAAGCCCAACTTCATAATAGTATTTGGTGTTGCACTGCCGAAGACATTGGATGACCAAATTAAAAACTATAAGGATCTGATTCACTACTACCGAGAACAATTTCAGCAAGCACTACAAGTGACCAGCCACTTTCAATCCAAAGCTACAATCTATGAATTCTTTGTTCATCTAAGAAGAGATACAGCGGAGTTATCAATGCAGCAGTTCATACGAGTTACATACATCCATAGACCTACATATGAAAAGGTTGGTTCAGACGTTACCTCCAAGTTTTTGATCTTGCAATGATGAATGTAACCTGAGGTGTAATTGTAGAATTTATAAGTATAATATTTGCCTTTTGCCTCCTCCTTATTCTTGCTATTTTCACTCCAGTAACGAACTTTACTTGAACCCGGTTTATCTGGAGTCACCCATGACACAATCACAGCCTTCCCCTCTTGATCTCCTTGTGTTATATGGACCTTGATTTAACCCCATAAACATGTCAATAAATTATAATAAGAATTAAATCAAACCATATACACCCATTAGTTTCTTTCAAGAACCCTATAAAGAATTCCAAAGAAAGCAGGCAGAAAGTTGAACCAAAAAAGAAAGAAAAGAACTGACCAAGAAATGGCAAGAAAAATTGAGTCTTTCACAAAGGTGCCTGATGTTTTGCATTGCTAATTCATTCCCAGGCACCAGAGTAAGAAACTTTTGGAAAGAAAAAGAGAAATAAAGGCGCAAATAACAAGAAAACATAAGAAAAATCAAAGACAGCGAGAGACCTGTTGAGGAGCATTGTAACCGGGAGGGACTTTAAAGACATCACTATCAAGTGGCATATCGACGGTCTTCTCGACTTTCCTGACGAAACCGCTGGTCTTGCCTCCATGGCACAACACTGCCACATTCAAGACCAACCCCAAAACAACCAAGAACGACGAGATACGAGAAGAAGATGAAAAGCCCAGCAACCCCATCTTTCACTTCAGTCTGTATCTCCGGTCTGTCAGCTCCACCCCACTCTTTAAGTCTTGTGATATACAATAGCGCACTTTGGTGTGCTGATGCAGTTTATCTTAGACGTTCAGGGATCTGTACAATTATGAGTCCGCAATGAGTCTGACCAGCGGACTCATAGTTAAGAGAATCAGAATTTAATATATAATATAAAAATTAATTCTACCTGTTTAAATTCACTACCTTTACCTCCACCTAATTTCCCCCTTCGAGGGTTGGTGGAAACTAACGATTCCAAGCAATGTGAACGTGTGCAAAGGTGTTGCTCCTTTCAATGAAGATGGTAAACAGACAGAGTTGGAAGATAAATCGCGGATATAGTAGCAATCAGACAGACAAGGACATAAAAGGGGTTTAGATATAATCTCCCTTTGTCAGTCGGCAGACACTGAAAAATAAAGGGGAAGGATAATGTCTAGAATAAAAGTCTATTTACAATGAATTGTAAGATGAAAAATATACTTGAATCCCGGAAGGTTCGATACAGTTTAATTACAGTATGAAATTCTTTCTTTATATATATATATATACATCGATTTGATTTTCAATTGAATTCTGTATTATAGGCGATACCAAACATGATGCTCATTTTTGCTCCAATGAATGATGACATTTTAACATGTTGGATAATAAAATCAGAAAATAAACAATTATAAGAATCATTTCATTGGATAGATGCTACAATTTGGCCAACATTGAGAAAAGTTGATAGTTTATATTCCTATTATAGAGGAAATGGTCGAAATTATATTGAAGCCTATGTTAAGAAAAGTAAGGGAGAAAGTATCCAGTACTGTCTCAAACTTGGAGATAAGGTATCTCGATTATAGGTTATAGATATAGATCATATCGAGTCAGTATAGTAAATTATCATATCCCCTTGATTGGTTGCACATGACACGACAAGCTGTTCTTCTAGGAAATTTCTCATCCAGCGTAAACCAGACAGTTGCCTTTTAGATTCTCTTCTGAATCAATATAAAAAAGCTCAAAAAACCACCCGGCACCATTTCTTCGGTACACAGAAAAAATGGAGAAACCACCCTCCACCATTGCAGGGAATAAATGCCACTGGACAAGGTAATTAATTGCCTTGATGCTGACCTTAATTATTATATTTTATTGGCCTCACATCATCCGACGTCAACTTAAATTGGTCAAGATCATCGTGTGGCAGAAAGACAAAAAAGGAAAAATACTTTGATGTGAACGTTTGAATGCGAGCACTACGATCATTAAATCAATAAAGTCAGTTCCTTACAATATGGCTAATGGCAATAGTGGCATGCTTTCACCAACAACCAAAAAGGATTAAAAAAAAAAAACACAGCAATAGTTTGAGAAATTGTCCTTAATTTCATTATTTTGATAATTAAACAGTTGAAATCATAGTCACAATAATTTGTGAGTAATATTTTATAAAACATTTAATCATTTATTAGGTCTATGAGAGATTTTGATGTAAAAGATACACGTAGTGTTCATTCTCAGATGCGACTCAAAGTAAATCAAAAGTAAACGGATAAAAAGATTCAATAAAGAGAGACCCATGGAAAAGGAAAGCGTGGAAAAGGAAAGCGTGGGTCCACCGCGCGAAAGGAACGAGCTAAAAGTAGGAATCGAATCTTGATTGGACCAGATTGGTCCGTTCAGTTTCGTGAATTTAACCATTTGTGTGAAAGGATGTAATGGTTAGTCTCATTCGTTAAAAATTTTTAATCAAAATTTTGATTTTTTAATTACAACGAAATACTTTTTGTCTCAGTCAACTCACATAATTAAAAAAAAAATACAAATTTATACAATTTTTTAAAATTTTTATTATTTTTTACATAAAATTATAAATAATGTCAATACTTATTTTTTTTTAACTGTTACTCTGCATATATTTATGATTTGTTTGTTGACTTCACAATTACTTAGAGATATATATAATTCCAATTATATATATAATGATAACTTTCTTGATAACTCCTAAAATCATATATCTCTATTTAAAAAGTTACTGTCACCACATAATAGATTTCTTGAATCTGCAACTATCTATATTCTCATTTTCTTAACGAGTACATGTTGGATTTAAATCTTGGGTCACAGTACCGGGACGTCACAGAATTCACCCGGCCCATATAAATCTTGGGTCCAAACTATTGATCAATATACCAAGTAGTGGGCCTCAAATATGGGCCATATCATAGTAAATTGGGTCTTTTGGAGTAAAACCCAAAGCAAAGTTCTAAATTTCATTTGTTCATCGGTCCCATTGTCAAAGAAAATAAAATCATGGATTACTCCTAATTAACTTCCCAAAAAACATTTAAAAAGAAAATTTTGAGAATTGTCTGTCCATTTCTTTATCCTCCCCTTAAAAAAAAAAAAAGATAAAAAAAAAGTTGCCCCAAAAGTTCAAAAGAAAAAAAATGATAATAAAGAAAAGCAAGAAATGAGTTAGAACATCTGTCAAGAAAAGTTAAAAAAAAAAAAAAAAAGAACTAGCTGCCATTCCCAGTTTCTTCCCTGTAAACCCCTAAAAAAGCCTCACGCCTATCTTCGTGTTCCGTCCACATTCATTCCTTCTCTACACGACTAATCCGACACCGAATGCACACGTACAATATCGTCATCCAAAACGCAAAAGCCAACCCCAAACCAAACCCAACTATCATTCAAAGACTCCACTCCACTCCACGTGTTCCTCTCCCATTGGCCTTCCCCTTTTCCTTCTGTTGAAGCAACCCCAACAATTTCCACCACCTCCGTCAGGTTTCACGACTGGTAGCTTTAAAGCACCCCCAAAAGTCCCTTTTATACGTATACATCTCTGTCATCCTCACACAGATCATATATATATAATTCTTATACGTACATAAATACGTATACGTATAAACGAAGGGGGAGGGGGGGGAATACTTGTTTGTGCTGGGTGTGTATATTTATTATATATAGTTTTGGTTTAGTCGGTGGGTTCTACCTTACCAAAATAGCCATGGCTCTCTTACGTTTCTCTGCTTTGGTTATTTTCTCTCTCCTCTTCGTCTCTGCAATTTCCGCGGAGACTTTGACCTCATCGGACGGCGAGGATCCGTTGATCAGGCAGGTGGTGGAGGGCGAGGATCTTTCCTCTTCAAATCCTCATCTCCTGAGCGCCGAGCATCACTTCTCGCTCTTCAAGAAGAAGTACGGGAAAACGTACAGCTGTCAGGGGGAGCACGACTACAGATTCAAGGTTTTCCAGAGGAACCTGAGGCGAGCGGAGCGTCACCAGAAGCTGGACCCGTCGGCGGTCCACGGCATCACGCAGTTCACCGACTTGACTCCGGCGGAGTTCAAGCGGAAGTTTCTAGGTTTGAGAAGGCTGGGCTTGCCCAAGGACGCCGATCAGGCTCCGATTTTGCCTACCAATGATTTGCCCGAAGATTTTGATTGGAGAGAGAAAGGAGCCGTTACTGCTGTTAAGAATCAGGTTTTCTACACGATTAATCCTTTCCTTTCAACTTAGTAATTTTTTCCCCTTTGTCTGTTTTTGGTTTAATAATTAATTATATATTTGATTTTTTCCCCATCTTAATTATACTCTGTCGTTAAATATTTTTCGTGTTTTGTCAGTATTCTCATGTGTTCTTTTTTTTTTTCCCCTCTTTAAATTTTGTAATATTTAAACGTTTATTGGGGCCTACCGTTCTGATTTCATACTGCTCCTTTTTTGTTGGGGGTCTTTAAGACTTTTGATCTTGGTTGTGTTTTGGGGATTAGGGTTCTTGTGGATCATGTTGGAGTTTTAGCACAACGGGGGCCTTGGAAGGTGCTCATTACCTTGCTACTGGAGAGCTCGTTAGCCTTAGCGAGCAGCAGCTTGTAGATTGTGACCACGAGGTTTGGCTTTTAATCTTTGAGATAATTTATTTGTCTATCTATTATATTGTGTGATAAACCAGTACTCTTTTTGTACCGAAGACAGAGAAAAACAAAAGTAGTAGTTTTCACTCTTTTTTAGGGAAAATACATCGACAATCCTAACCATGTGTTTGTGTGTTTAGTTTAAGTTTGTGGCTTCTAGGTGACTGGCGATTCTTCTGTTGCACTGCAATTTTGCAGCAGGGAATTTTTAATATTCTTATTAATTAGTGATAGTAACTACCTGTAGTTGGTTTTGATTCATTAGTTCTTGATATAGTGAGTTAAGAGTAAGAACTTTTATTTCCTTCATTATGGTATTTACTACAAATGGGCATCCTAAAACTAGTTCAAATAGATGCCCAACTTTCAAAATTGGGCATTATTTATTAATTAAAATGCATTGGATGCTGCGATAGAAACTTATTTGTGGGTTGGCCGGATGGTTTGTTGTTGTAAATTGAATGAAGTAGTAGTTCCATGGTTGATCTTGAATGATGGCAATATGTCTAACCTATAGATTATTGTCTGAGTATGGCCTTTTTCATATGGGAGAAGTGGTTGCTTAGGGTTGTGATTGTTAATTGGCTTAATTAAGATTGTGATCTGTGCAGTGTGATCCCGAAGAACAAGGTGCATGTGATGCGGGATGCAATGGTGGGCTGATGAACAGTGCCTTTGAGTACACTCTCAAAGCTGGTGGTCTTATGCGTGAGGAGGACTACCCTTACACTGGTACCGATGGCCGTACTTGCAAATTTGACAAGACCAAGGTTGCTGCCAAGGTGGCCAATTTCAGTGTTGTATCCCTTGATGAAGATCAAATTGCTGCAAACCTTGTGAAGAATGGTCCTCTTGCAGGTTAATGATCTTTTATTAGGGAATTGATATTTTGTTAATTATGCCTGTAATTTTTAGCTCTTAACATTTGCTTTTCTTGGATACAGTGGCTATAAATGCTGTATTCATGCAGACATATGTGGGTGGAGTTTCATGCCCATACATCTGCTCAAAGAGGCTGGACCATGGAGTGTTGCTTGTGGGATACGGGTCATCTGGCTATGCTCCCATCAGGTTAAAAGAGAAGCCATACTGGGTTATCAAGAACTCATGGGGAGAAAGCTGGGGAGAAAATGGATACTACAAGATCTGCAGGGGCCGCAATGTCTGTGGAGTTGACTCCATGGTCTCTACCGTTGCTGCGGTGCATAACACTTTACAGTAGGCCAAGAAATCCATTGATGATACATACAATGGATCTTTGTATATAAGCTCAAGGCATGTCAAACCATATGGCAACTCGATGTCTCTTTTAACTTGCTATTTGTCCAACTACCAGAGCATAGGATTGGAATTTCCTTGAGATTACTTATGCTTTGGTTAGGCAGACAGCTGAATTGTCCTATTTATCTCTTCCAGAGAAAGATATTCGACTCAGGACTTATAATGCTTTCTTCATTTTCGCACTAATGGGTGCCAGTTGATACTGGTCATTGTGCTCTCAATAAAATGGTATTTAGAATATCATTGGTATCTTTCATGAGTGGTGACATCTGCGTCATGATTTCTTGTGATGTTTGATCAATTCCAAACTGGCCATACGCCCTATGATGGTTTCTTTTTTCGGTGGTCTCAAGGAAAAGTCGGAGCCTATGAGGTACGAGGAGCCGGAAGAGGTGGGATGTGAATCCCCCCTCCTCCCTTTATACTAGGATGACCACCCGTTTTAAGGCAGCTGAAATACGTGGATTTTAAGTCTCCTTTTAACGTGTGGCCCTGCACCCTCATATTTGTTAGTTTCCACAGCTGTCCAGGCAATTACGCTCTGGCTTGTGCATCAGGCTATCAATGTCTAGGCCTCAAATATGTGAAATCTAGCAACGTGTTTTAGGGTTCATAATTTATTGCATCCAGTTCACAATTTTTGTTGCCTATTACCACAGATAGATATTTGAGTCATGGTGCCCATTACTCGCTAAAACAGGAAATCCTGCAGCCCTATATACTAATCTGCTAGCGACAATCCCATTCTCCATATCTCCTCACCATTATGTGGGCTGTTATCCGTACTAGTCAACTGGTGCACGCTTCTTCCATGAATTGCTTTCTTTGCTGTTCTTATCCAGTTTATTCATGTAGAGAGTGCACTGATATGACCTAAAACCCAGACATTTACCATCTTATAAGTCTCTTAAAATGACAATAAATAAAAAGTTGAATAAATCAAATATTCTTATTAGTACATTGGCCAAAAGCAGACATAACAACCCACTTTGCCTCACTAGAACTGCTTATTCCTTCCAACAAAGGATAAACAATTGGAAGGGAACGGAACAGTGCTTGAATGGTAGAAAGCTTCCAACAACTTCCCCATGAATAAAACATCAATCACCTTTCTCACACTCAAATGAGTGATATCAACACAAATCATACCTATGCAATCTGAACTCCATTGTCTTTGGCAACAACTATGACTTGGTTCAGTGAATCATTCATCTTCATCATCCAGTGATGCCAGTGAAAATGGATGGAACTTGTAACCATCTCCCTCATAGAACTTGTTTTGGAATTCCACCCAGTGAAGCCGCAAAGCATGTAGGAAAGCACTAAGAGTTTCCATCACAAGCAATACTCCAACAGTCGCAAAGATAAAGATAATGATGCCAACAATTAGTATGATGATATTGTTGAACCTGTGGCAGATACAACACATAATGTTACCATGCTTATATAGTGTTCACAAAAATTTTTGAACCCACCTGACTGCCTCAGAGGGCAGTAGTCCAGCAACAAAGGAATGAAATTGACACGATCAAGAGGACTCATATTTATGTATATATATATATATATATATATATATTTTTTTTTCACATTTGTACTTTTAGAAAGCCTTTGGTGATTACTTACAAAATCAAAACACTGAACTCATATCTTAATTGAAAAATATTAACATACCCCCAAGATAGCATGAGAACCTTCTCATAGAACACACTTGATAACTCTGAGTGGGCGAGACTGCACAAAAAAGACACCAGACATTAGAACCCCATTGTTGTATTCAGATGACTATCAATTGGGTAAGCAACAACTGACAACCATGGAATTAAGCACAAGCACCTACAGAAAATTACATGAAACACCCTGGGATCCAATGATATGCCATAGAAGAACACACCCTTCCAATGAGATTATACAAAAGTCATTCTTATAAGTAGGCAGGGACGATACTTGCATCTCTTAGCTCTTGTACCAGACTACTAGGAAGAAAATAGCACAGATATTTGAGGTGTCTATACATGCAAAGATATAGATATTATCCAAACAACAAGCAAGTTTGAACATAACACAGATTTCCACAATGTAAGACTCATGCAAGAGATGAATGGTTTTGATCAGGCTCAGGAATGAGTCAAATGTTGAAACTCAATGAACGAGTAACTTTAATTTTCTACCAGGATACCTTAGGGCCCATAGTCGAAGGTAGGAAGCAGTATTGGAGACTGCTCCCAGTACAAATTCAATGGTATGTATCAGCTGATGTACAAATACTTCACTGAATTCGAATTCCTCATGATCATGGGAATGATCGTTTGCTTCCAATTGAAGAGATTCCTCAGTGCTATGAAGTGGTGCATATGATTGACCTTGATGCCTCTGTACCAACAAGGAATATCAGAACTAACAAAGAATGAAACAAAATGCAAAGCATTTAGGCATATAGCGGAAGAAATTTGGCAACCGGAAACTCCAGCTTACATTTTCATGTTGCTTCTTCAGAAGAAAAGGCTTTGGAAGGAGCATCCACGGTACAGAAACAAGGGCAAGCAACAATAGCACAAGCTGAGCACAGATTCCACGAAATGAATCAACAAATGACCAGGCCTCGTGTGACTGGAAGATAAACATGTAAGACATTGTATAAACATAAAGCAAACCTGAACTGTCTTTTGCCCGGGAAAAAGCTGGTTTTCCCCTAGCTCATCAGTTGGACTCAGGAACATGTATATCATTACATGGTACAAGTCAGCTTGTGAACCAGTGCACCACTTCACAATGATCAGAAGCGATAGGTAGCCAAACAAGCTGTTTAAAAATATTATCTGGGGAATAAATTGAAACCTGAAAAAATGCATGAAAAGGATGCTTTTAAGAAACAGCACATCTTTATGAGAGTAACTTGAACAGAAGAGAGATGGAAAAGTACATAGCATACAGGACATCACACTTACCAGACATTCAAGCTATTCCTGAAGTATGTTGCATTAAAATAGCTTAATATGATACCAAGGTTCATTTGGGCAACACCAAGTAGGATTGACATTTTCATTTTCAGAGAGTTAAGGAATGGAAGCTCACTTCGGCTACCATGCCATACAGGATCCACACCAAATGGATAAGCAGAGCCCACCTTGATCAAACCGTCTGTGGTCGCATCCCTGAAATGCAAGCATGAAAGGAAGTGTGATAAGATTTGAGACAGAATGTCAAAAATAAATTTACAGACCTGTCTCAAAGGCTTGTAGCAAATACCTGCAAGAGAGATCGCGACATGCATATGCTGATCGACCAAATAATTCAAAGGGAACGGAGAAGAATTCATTATAGATCAAACCAGTGTAAATAGAGAAAAGTGCCATCATCATGATGACATAACGACCACCAAAGGTCATTTCAGTGATATCTCCAAGCTTCTGTAGTTTTTTAAAAAAAAAGATCTAATAAGATTGTAATGATAGTATGTATGGGCTCAGAAAATAAACAGGAAAAAAAATGAAATTTAGCGGATAATTAAAATATATTATAACTACATACCAATAATATGGTATAGAGCAAACTTATCTGCAATTACTGTTATTTATAAATAGTAAAGTGAAAGGAGAAAAAAAAAATGGAATTCAAGATATTATACAAAGGCAAGCCAGTCATCAAATCTCTAAACTGTGTGGTTGGTTGCAACAAAGTAACACAGATTACCTGGCCGGAAAGTTTCTTTTCCCTGATTATAAAGACTGAAGTTGCTAGTAACAAGCAAATTCCATGGCCCCAATCACCAAACATGACAGCAAAAAGAAAAGGAAATGTAACAATAGTGAATACACCAGGATTTGCTTCTTGATACTTAGCCACCCTGCAATCACATGAAATTACAGCATCTTATCAACAGGAATATATTTGAGAAACAAAAAATCAAACAGGGACAAGAAATAAATTAAAGATTTAAGCAAATGCACAACATAAATGCACATGTACATGCGGGTGCCATTCTAGGCAACAAGCTATAAAATTTTTGTACATAATCAGAATGCACCATATGTTGGTCATAGTCTTATCAATAAATATACAACATGCCAAACCATGTAATGATGTTAAACAGACATTACACTGTGCATTCAATTATGGAAAATGAAATGGTGAAGTCTATTCATCATTGCTATCATCACTGGGCATAGAAACTAAGGATGCAATATCACTGTGATGAAATTCGTTCTCTGTATCAAAGACTTGTAGGTGAGCATTAAAGCAATGTACAGTTTTGTCCCTACAACAGGGACAGAAGCAATAAGAAGAAAGGCATCATGTATTAGAATTAAATGATGAGGTGAAGTAGAGTTAAAGCATTAGGGTCAAGCAATGGCAATAATCCAAAAACATTCAACAAAAAAGCAATAACAGCAGATTAGTCTTAAAGTGAAACTCACCCATATGCATCAACAATTTCTTGAAAAGAAGATGTAAATTTGTTTACGCAGAAGTATGTAGGTGGTGACTCTCTTGTATGCAAAACCTGGAAAATGGTTCCAACTTGTGAGTTGGAGTCAAATTCAGCTCGGTGCAATGCTTCCTGAATCTGCACAGATAAAGCTCAAATTGATTTATATGAGATCAAATAAAACATTTAAATATTGCGTATCAATTGAAAACTATATCCGAAGAATCGTCTGAAATTTTTGGCCAGAAGATTTACCTGTTTTGTGGCAAAAATAGGACTCCAACCCTCAGCAACAAGACACTTTTTTGTCACATCAAGGCTAAGCATATTCAGAATGTGGTAGATCGATTTCTCCTTCCTCACCTTCATGAGATAAAACAGGCAATTAAAATACTCGAAAAGAAGCAACATATTAATAAGAGATGTCAATTATCAAGTTAGATGAATAGTCTTATAAACAGGTCTAAATAATTTATCCATCTTGTATGATCAGAGAGGAAAAGAGGGGGAAAATTCCATGGAGGAAAATGGACAGACCAAGGTGTTCCACTGCTCAAATTGATCTGCAACTGTCTGCAACAAATTGGTTCTTTCATGTAGTCCTGCATCAATGGTGGCCTTTAACTCAGAGATTCTTCCTGAGACCTGACATGTAAAGAGATTAGAAGGTTTCAAACCTTTTATGGCCAACCATAACATTCATGAAGTTTCACAGTGAAAACTGCAACCTTGTAATGCAAATGACAGTGGAGTATAAAAAGGCAAAACACATACTTCAGTGAGCATTTGAGTTTGTTTGCCAATGTCCTCACTGAAAGGATAACGATTAGCAGCAAACACATCACATATTTTGAGTATTTTGCTTCTTGCCCTTTCTCCAGAGTAGAAAATGATAAAGACATTCTTCTCAGTCTGCACATTGACACAGTCAGAGACATACACAATATGGTAGTTGAGAAAAAAAGTGACAGATGAAAAAAATAAAGAAAACTTCCATAAGTCTATCAGTCAAGCACCAAACAATGAATAAAACATGAAACTATGGTTTATAACAATAGTAGACAAAATGAAAAGCATATCTAGTAGCTGCCATGCATGAAATCATCATTTATTACTGACAGCATCCAACAAAACATTTATGTAATTATTCAAATGACCAAGTACATGGCTGCATGTCCTCAGATATTGCAGGGAAATTCATAAAACTGAAATAGCAATTATAGATAAACCTTCTCTCCAGAAACGGGATCAATGACAGGTTCATCAACAGCAGCCTGCCTGATGAAAACATTGCCCCTGGTAGCACGGAATATTATCCTTTCAAATGCCAAGGACTTTTCTTGGGGGACAAAGCCAGTGAAAAATCCCAACTTTACTTGCTTAGAATCAGTTGACATTTCCTACCGCAAAGTAACCAAGCCAACATGTTATGAGATAAAGGGGCAGAACAGCTAGCACCAGCATAAAAACAAGATGTTAGCATTCATACTTGGTCCTGTAATAAAGGAGTGTCTAAAGATTCTTCCCCACTTGGATTGGATTCCATTTCCCTATGCTGAGCTGTTGCACGGCTTAGTGCTGAAGAAAAGAACTCACCAGCCTAAATGAAAAAAATTATTAGCACCCTGGCTGTTTGCTATGTATCAATTAGAGTATGTTTCTTTGAAAAATTTGGGACTCCTCCTACTCCATCACATTCTATGAGTCTCAATAGGTCTGAGAAGCCAAAGTAGAAGTACCTTATGGAGGACAAGCTTGTATTCTATTAGCTCATTATAGGAGCGCTGTAATTTTTCATTATTTGCATTAAGTTCAACAAGCTCTGTCTCAAGTTCTCCAAGTTTAACCTGGTAAATCCAAGAAAACCAAAAAAAATAACATAAATGTCATTTTGCAGAGGAATGCAGAGGGGGAATATTGTTTGCCGCACCATTTTAGGGACTCAATCAACCCTTTAATATACCTCCAGATCATCCATGTCAATGTCTGCCTGCATTACAGTCTTCTTTGGAGGTATCACACCTGCCTTTTCCATTTGCTCCTTAAAAAAGTGTAATTTGCGTGCCATCTCTCCACATTTTTTGATCTTAACAAAATGAACAAAAGTAAATATTTGCACTATTAAAATGTACTTCCCATGTGATATAAGATTTCAAACTATTATGAAGTGAAAATAAAGTTATTGAACTTCTGTCAACACGCAGGTAAGAAAGTGATAGCAATTTGATTATTTGCTTAGTTAGTTTCTATGCAAGTAGCCAATGCTTCAACAGCCTAGACATAATTTTCCAATTTGATTTTAGATCCCAAATGGTAAAAGTCTTCCTAAAGTTTTCAACATTCCCATGAAATTCTCCTCCAACTAGTGCCATGATGACAACATATAATCTAGATTGGCCAATTGATATTTTATTTTCCTACCTCCTTTTGCCTCCAATATTTATCTCCACAGCAAAAATTATGACAACCAGATGCAAACCAAACAAAAAAGTGTGACGTCATGTAAGTAATAGACAAAGAACATAATCTCACCTGGGCAGCATAAGCTCTCTGAAATGGACTCTTCTCCACATTGAGCTGGAATGAGGGAAAAAAAAAAAAACCATCAACCCATTATACGATCAATCACCGTCAAATCACAGTGAAATCTTTACTATTGCACTGTTGCAATCCATAAGAATCATTTTCTTCACCAACTAGAAACTAAATTTAATCTGATCTTCAACGTCGAAAGGATCCTTTACCATAGATTTGGACACATAAACCCTAACCCCAAAAAAGCCACAAAAACGACGAGTCAAAAAGAAGAGTTCCAAGAAACTGTGGTTCACAATCACCAAATCAACTTCACAAGAACTATCTAAAATCTTTGTGTCCAAAGAAAACTACAAAGAAAATGATGGTAGCTGCTCGACAGCCCTAAGAGCCAGAGAGAGAGAGAGAGAGAGGGATGAAGTACAGACGTCTTTGAATTGGAGGAGGCCAACGTTGCCGAGATAGGAGACGGTGAGGTGGGCGGACTCGACGGGGATAATGAGCTGGACCAATTGCATCGCCTCCGACCGGAACAGATCCATCGGCGGGCAGCATCCTCCACGCGCCTCCGCCATATAGCCTTCCTTTCTAGTCGCCGCCGGTACGATGGATTCGAATTTCGAATTGTGCCTCACTCCTCCTAACCCCCCCGTCTCTTTTCGCTTAATCCCACGGGACAGCGAAGGTTGTGAGGACGGAAACAGCCAACTTGATCTGTCTTTCTAATTACCTCTTCTTTTTAGATATACTAGAATACTCTATGACTTATTACAATTTTCTTTTTAGATTTTATCCTCTTTTTTTTTTTTTTTTGTAAACTTTTTCTTTTTCTTTTATTATGTAACACAAACAAGAGACCTGTGAAGACAGAGAAGAATGGTTTGTATTTTCTTTCTTTCTTTCTTTCTTATGCCCTCTGGGTTCTTCAAGTTTCCATGGCTCCTTCCTTTGCTACGATTTATGTCATGCCGATTGGCGATCTGTGAAATTATTTTTTGAACAACATGAATTGGGAAATTTATCGCTAGGTATTACGAGTAGACAACTCTATATAAATAAATAAATATATATATATATATTTGTTTAAATAAATTTGAATTAAGAAATAAATATGGAAAATAGTAATAATGCACTTATCAGAAAAAAAAATTTTCATTTGAATACATGGAGGCGTAATTTGATTTGAATTGAATTAGAATTCATAATTTTTTTTCTTTTTTTTCTTTTTTTTATGGAGGCGTTATGTGTTATATTTTCCCACAAATAGAAAAAGTAAGAATTTGTAAATAAAAATTAAATAATAATAATAATATAATAAAAAATATTAATTAATTACATTTAATTAAATTTTATAAACAAACAAAGTTGAATATGAAAATTTTATTATTCTATTTTTTATTTTTATATAATAATATTAAAAATTTTAAAAAATTAATTTTATTTATTTTGTCAAAAAAGTGTAATTATATTAATTTATTCTTTAAAATTTATTTAGTATGTTAATTTTATTAATTAAATTAAATTTATATTAAATATTTTTTATTAAATACAGTTAAATAATAATTTTAAAATTATTGGTATGATATAAATTTTAATTTTTTTAAAAATAAAATAAAATAAAATTTATATCAAAATTAAATGTAAATTTTTTAAAAATATTATAAAAAATTTATTATACTATCATATAATTTCAATAAATTTAATGGTACTATGTAAAAAAGAATACATATCTTATGTAGTTAAAAATTAGTAGCTCTTAAATAATTATACTTAATATAAAATAAATTATGCTATTTAAATTTAATTAATAATAAATTTAAAAAGTATAAAATAAATATTATTATAAAAATATTTTAATAAAATAAATGATTTTTTTATTCTAAAAAATATAATGGTGTATCTGAGTTAATTATATCGTATGACAATGACATAGGAAGGTTCTTTCCTATAATGTACAAAGGATCGTAACTCATAATACAAGATCGAAGACCCTTCCTCCTCCGATGCACGATTGGGATGGAATGTATGATATCAATGAGATCTGTCCTAGTATCTCATAAAAAATACAGATCCGGCCCACTAAAAGCATTGAAGATTGGGCTCATTGGGTTTGTGTGAAATTTTTTGGAGCCAAAAGGGCCCATGAAATTTTAGGCTTCGGCCCGATTGGGTAGCCGAATATGTTCACGTTGGGAATACTCCAATTGGCCTTTTATTCAATTTTCTTAAATACCATTTTGTTTATAAAATGTCTATTCTATAGTTTCGCACTAGGAGAACCAAAGTCAGTACAAATTTAACCATCTTTTATTAAATGTCTATTGCCTTTGATATGCACCAGTGCTGCCTTGGAGACTGAAAATTCACATTCTTGCTTAGTACAAAACTTTTTCATTTTTTCTGGGTGAATTTGTTTTCTTCGCATCCCAAGAGTACAGTGTTGTTAATGGTAGATAATTAATGAAAAGTCAATCTTATATCATGGCTATGATCATGATCAAGCCATAAAAGGAAAGTAGGCAGTTCAAGCAACCATCACATTTCAATCACAATTACCATATCCACAAGCTGAGCTAAAAGTTTTCTTAAAAAAAAAAAAAAAAAAAAAAAAAAGAGTTGGGTTCAACGATTGAAACCTGCAATTTAATCTTCTGTAACTGGAGAACATGTAAAAATTGCAACTTCGCTTAAATGGCCAATGTAAAATGTGCCGTAAGAGTAATTTTAGTACCCTGTCTTTTGCTGCTGCTATATCTCAATATATGTTAGCTTGAAATAGGTTGCAAAAGAAATTTTGATACTCCACTCCACGTACTTAAGACAGGACTGTTTAATTATATCATACGTACGTTTCGATTAAGTTGATTAACAGGGGCTGCTTAAAACCTTTGGGTGATCATGGGGACTTCACCATTGGGTTAATGAATGTGGCTCGCATTCCCTTTTTTTTTGTTTGTTTTTTTTTTGGACCTAAATATTTATGGTTGCACAATACTGTTCCATGGCATCAAATTTTTGATAGAATAATTGTTTTCGAATTGCTTGCGCAACAAATAGTACAAAAGATAACATCAAGCAAAGTAAAACTTTTTATGCTTGTTCTCCAGACGTCTTTTTAAAAATAGTGTACAAGCCTAAAAGATTTAGAAGGAAAAGAGTATAAAGCAAGCTCAAAGTTCTATTTTTGGAACTTGTGAGTAAAAAGGGGCTTTAGAATTTAAGATTCTCGTCAAAAAGTCATTAGGTAAACATGAGAGGAGTCTTCTTGCCCTTTTTTAGGTATTTGAGGTCGGGGTGGCGCACTTTTAACCCGACATACGTGGCTCTTGTTTTTTTCTTTTTTTTCTTACACACCGACATATATACAAGTGGGAAATTAGATGATCCAACTTCTACTATATTTGGAGGCCCTCGAGTCTTTATTCTCTACCAACAACTACCGTTGATGTGTGCGCTTTGGAAAAAAGGAAAAATGAGAAAGAAAGAAAAACATTAATGTCACTCCTTAAATTTACTTTCTTAGTATTAGAACCAGAAAAACATTCTTTAAGGCATGTGATGAAGAACATTCCATAGATATATCAATGATTTCTTTGTTTGGAGATATAGAAAAGGAACGGATCAACATTCTTCGTGAGGTTATTTTACAGTTTCTTTAAGGCAAGCGATCGTCCACTAGGCTTCGAGACTAAATTACTGTTGGAACCATTTCATATTTCTCTTCTTACTGCCCTAATTGGAAAATATTTTTTTTTTCCTTCATTTGCATGAGAAGTCATTTCTTAACACACACACACAAAAATTAAAAAAGAAAACCATTTTCTAGGACCTTACGGGGAAAAGCCATGTATAGAAGCTAAACCCCAGAGAATCCTCTGTATTAATTTCTTAGGGAGGATTTTCTAGACACATCCAAAACTATTTATGGTACAATAATTCTGTGCATGGTTCTCTTTCCTAGTATAAAGGATATATTCGTGTTTGTGTCATGGAGGGTATCAATCTTTTCCTATAAGGTTAATTATTGTGACCATATCTTTACAGCTTAAATAAATATTAAGCATGGGGCTTATGCAATGCTTTCCAATTATATGTGAGTACTTCTAATATCTCACAAGATGCCCACCTAATCTCTCTTTCTGTTTAAACATAAAGTACGCCAACCTACGGGGTTAGCTTGTGCTTTATTAGTGATATAGGTTGATTCCCTCCCCCCCGCGGCTTTTCATAAGCCTCGATTAGATTAATTCAAAAAAAAAAAAGTAGGTCGGTATTCACTCATAATATTGTAGTGCAATGAAATGTCACACACAAAGATTTTGTTAAAGTACGCACACAAATTAACCAGAAAACATATAAAACATACATCGAACAGGCCATAAAAACAAAACAATATCAGTCCACACGGCTGTAATTGTGGCCACAAAAAAAATTATCATGATGCACAAGTGATGGCTTTATTTACAATGATCGCTGTTTTTAGTGGGGTATATATGTATGTCTTGCTGAACATTTTGGGGTCTGATGCACATGCATTGGTGAGCAAACTTAGAATTATAAACATGTAAAAGGTTGTCTTTAAATCTTGTTGGTTTGTCCAAACATGCAAAGAAGCGGATACAAGTGCAGCTTCAACCCGGCAAAGAAACGGATAAACAGGAAAAAAGCAGCTTCGAAGTTCTTAAACAACAAAGAAAAAGACATTACCTGGAACTTGAACTTAGAAGAGAGAAAATTAAGAATAAAGAAATGGAGAAGACGACAAACTGAAGAACCTATATACCACATTAATTTACCAAAATTCCAAGATCGTTTAGTCTTACTTTATTTATTACTAGTTCACTAGCTAATACAATGTGAAGCAAATTTCTTTTCATTCCTCTCCTTGCCCAACATGACAATAACAACTAAACTTTGAGTTTCCAAGCAGCTAAGATTTTGGATGCAGGAGTAGTTGCGTACTGGACATGAAAGAACTAATAGGAAATGAGTATGGAGAATGAGCAAGTGCTGCTTCTGGGATGCCTGAAATTGATGCCAAAGTGGTGTTAATAGTTGTTAGGGCAGCAGCATTTGTGGGATCGTTAAGCTCTCTCTGTTGCAATTGCGTAGAGGTGCCTTGATCACCAATGCTATAAATGCTTTCAGGGCCTTGATCATAAAGAACACCCTTGAAGATGCGGCCCCCTATACTTACACTTGTCTGATATGCAAATTGATCGACTCCATCATCCATGGAACTCACACGAAGGCAGCGGAAAGTTGCTACGGAGTTCACTTCAGCTGGAAAATTCCCGGCTTGCAAACCTAGCCCTCAGGTTCCAGAATCCATCAGAATCCTCAATCCAGGCAAGGAAAATAATTAAAGAATTGAATTATCTCCTGTAGATGTTCTTTGCAGAATACTACACCCTTTTATAGTAGAGTAGCTATAAATATAAAGCTGGCACGTTTATTATGATTGTTACATTTAGTATCAAGAAAAAAGATATGGGCTTGTTACTCTTGTAGTCAACATTTTACTGATTTCTTCTACCAAATGGTGCATGAGTAAGGGCAATACCTGTAAGGGGATTTTCTCTGAGCCTTTTAGGGTTAATCTGTCCTTGAGGAGGCTGAGGTTGTTGAACAGTTACAAAATTTTGAAGCCTCTGGCGCCTTCTGTAAGCAGGAACCCAGGTGCTCTTAATGTGTGTTGGGCATTGAAACCCCTTGCTCTTACAACAAGTCCTGCATCTCATGTAAACACAGTCTTTCTTGGCCTGGTTTCCACAGTCTTGACATCTTGAGCCGCTACGTGAACTTTCTTGTCTGATCATCATCATTGAAGCCACGCAGAATTGGTCATTTCCTTCTGCTGGCCTTCCACTTCCTTTTCTTTTTCTATTCAATAAAACCGCATTTTAATAAGGATTTTCTTTTTTCTTTTTTTGGGGGGGAGGGGGAGGGGCGGGGAGGGTATTGTTTGTTGCTGTTGCTGGTGGTGTTGATGTCAGGCTTGTGATTTGTAGTTTTGGATTTGTGGGTCAGCTTTATGCTTCATATCTTTAGTTCAAGCTTGAGAGCATGACAGGCGCGGGTCCTCCAGTAGTCCCAGCTTTAGCAGTAATTACTTGAACTAGTTGGAATTATGTTCCTGTGACAAACCGACAAAGGAAATTGAAAAGGTCCAGAGAAAGAAATTTATCCCAACGCATCGGCGATAGAGGTCTCCCATGTAGTAGTTCTCTTATACCCAGCATCCAAAAGCAATAAAACATAACCAAATGAATAAATAACTAAAAGAAGAACTAAAAAAAAAAAAAAAAAGTAGTCTCTTTATGTTAGCCATTATCTCTAGTTGATGACAATTGGTGAAGAACAGTAGGTAAAATGTACAATATGGCTCGTGGTGTGTATTTAATGTGTGTGTCTCATAAATTACTTCAACTTGGCACTTTCTCTTGCGAATGCTAATGCTGCTGTCAACATCTGTTGTGGCACTTTCCCTGTGGAATGCTATACATAATTCACAAATTCCACCAATCGAAGACAGTAAATGATTGTATAATTTTATTGACGGAGAGTATCTCCGTGAAAATAATGGAGATGTATAGTGTTTCACTAACTAAACTGTGAGTCAGACTGACACCTTCACTCATTCGTCCTTGCAACCAAAAAGCCCGCTGTCCCTGTGACCCTTCTTCTTGTTCAAGCCTTCCAAGGGATGGTCTTTGGGCTTTATTTAAGATCCCCCATTTCTCCATCTGTTCGTTGGTACATTAACATGTACGCTTCCATCCAATCGATGCCATGTAATATCCCCGGAACAACTCATGGTCCCTAACCCCGTACCCAGCTCGACCCATCATATATATATATATCTATTACTTTGTTCGATATGAGACCAAATAATAAATGATTTCACTGTTCATGAACGAAATATATAGGACATTTTTATCCTAGGATTGACTTGTATCCTAGGACCATCTCATTGCTTTACAGAGGTTAGCTCAATGTGGAGCGCAATTCTGTTCTATAACTAGCATCGCTTCAATTGTATCTAGTTCATTTAGGTTGCAGGGCTAGAACAAATTAAGTCAAATCTCTGAAACTATTCCACGTAAATCTAGTTCACAAACACACGCAAAAAAAGTTCAACAAGACGAACTCATTTTCCTTTTTTATGCCGAAAGGTAAAATCTTCCAAAAAGGAGAAAGGATTGGCTTTTTATTCCTACCAAACGCTCACTTTAGTTGCACTTCATAAATAGCAGTGAACGCATTTTCACTTTCTTTGTCTTCCTCTTCTTTTACCTTTTTCTTTTTATTCTCTTGTTCCCCACAGCCTACGCTGGTTAAACCAATAGTTGGAGCAAGAGGGGTCACTAACTCCATCCGAGAGGGTAGGCTAAAGAGCCTAAAAGCAATTGTACACCCAATAGAATATAGCAAAAATACTACTGTGATATGATAGAGTCTCTACAGGGGCCTTGCGAGTTGCAAGTACAAAATACGCGTGTGCATAAATAGTGAATTAGGTTAACCGGCAGAATGAGGGGGAGTGCAAAAGGTCGGTAACGTGACTCTGTAATTACTCTGAAAGACCAGTCGGTAGGCAAAGATGAAGTGGTTGAAATTTCAAAAAGAACGAGATGGGAAATTACCACTGTACAATTCAGGCCTGACGAACAAGGGCCTCCTTGTGAAAAGAAGAAAAACCGGTCCACAGTTCGGAACTTCTACATCTTGAAAAAACCCCAAATGAAAAAAAAAAAGAAAAAAAAGAACCGTTAGCCCTTTGCCACTGTCAGATTGCATACCCGCGTCGAGATTTCCAATTGGCTGCGATGAAAAGGGTTGCACTATAGTCCTGCAGCGACACTTTGTGATTAAAACTTTTGGTTTTTACTTTTTGAGATTTTGGTCAGGGAGAAAAAAAAAAAAGTGAGATTTATGTAAATAATAAAAGTTATTTTTATTATATAAGTTGTGATTTAATGACTTCTTAGTAGATAAATAAATATATATATAATATAAATAAATAGGCTTAGGATGGAAAAAATAATAATAAAAAATAAATTGGTTTACGGATCTTCAAACAACTGACCTATTTGCATGCTCCTGATGTATATCTAAGGTGCCTTATCTCGTAATTTACCACTTAGTTCTGCCAACGAAAAAAAATAGAAACGAAAAAAAAAAAGGGGGAAAGGAAAGGAAGAAAGCAGAAAGAAGACAGGAAAGAAAGCAGAATGGTGATTGTGCCCTTCGTAGGAGGCCTTCCTTACAGCCATCTCTCTCCGACAGCCATTCGATTCGTTTCCTGTTTCTCTGCTATTATTATTTATCAAGTTCACTTCTAGTATGTTTTCTTGATTGTTTTTATCTCCTTTGGTTGCTGAACTGCGATTACTTTTGTTATTATTCCCAGCTTTTTCTTTAAAAAGAAAAAGATTATCGTCCTTCGAATTCAATTCATCGGCTACCATCTGAAATTTTGATTCATGCATGTCATCTGGTCATAGAGCAGACTATTTCAATTTTATACCTTTCTTTCGATTTTCTGGCCTAATCTTTGTCTTCTTGTTTTTTTTTTTTCTTCCTTCTTTTACTTCTTTAGATTTATCCAAGAAAGAGGCTTCGAGGAAGGTAAATGCGTTCAAGCGCAATTCGCGGAACAGGAAATCAATCTAAAGAATAAGAAAGAAGCTTCAAGTAGTTAAGGTTATTACCGACATCTTTTGTCTTACTTACCAGAGTCTATAGCAATATATTCAGATAGACAATCAGAATAGGACTTAAAATAAGGAATTATTAAAACCAAGTCACCGAAGGACATGGAGAATTTGAGATGTAATAAAAAGCTGTCGGACCAGAGATGCATAGAAAATCTTTCTTTCATTGCCTACTAACAGAACCAATGCACCACAAGTAATAACCAAGTTTACGGTACAGCACCTGAATTACTGATTAACAAGGGCCCTTTGACTATTCTTGTAATTAAAAACTAACAAGAAAAGACAGAGTCAAAATTCCCGGGCTGTTTATTACAAAATGAATAAAGCAAAGAAAAGGG
This sequence comes from Kandelia obovata, assembly GCA_021464305.1. Lineage (NCBI taxonomy): Eukaryota > Viridiplantae > Streptophyta > Magnoliopsida > Malpighiales > Rhizophoraceae > Kandelia > Kandelia obovata. Next base: position 13,028,066 of record CM038472.1, on the reverse strand, counting down.
CACAAGCAAACAGATAATTGGAACTAAAAATTTTCTATAGTTATCTCTTACGTTTTACAGGGTGACATGCGAGAACTGAGCTAATCACCCTAGCTGTGAGTAGGAAATGCAGCACTGCAGAAAACAGCTCCTCATTCGGTATTTCAACCATCGTAGCTGGGAACGAGATCAGAGCAATCCCGAAGCACCTGCACCAACCCCAGCAAGATCACAGATAGTACATAGTTGACCATCCTGGCTTGGCACAAACCGGGATCTGCTATATGGGCAAGTGACATCCTTTTGTCCTTGTTAAATTGGAACATGTGTTACTCCACATTTCACAAAAGGATTTCTAAAACCATAGTTCAACTCCGAGGTATCTGTCATATTAGCTGCTGTTGCAAGGTTCTGGGCCTTGTAGCAAATTCCTTGCATTTAAAAGGCATCTGAAGGTTGCAGTGGTTGAAGCAGGCAGAAAGCTCCTGCTGACATACTGGGTTGTCTTCCCTTTCCCTCCTCTTAAGTTCCGTTTGCAAACCCAGAACATACTCCTTGACAATGACAATCAATTCTTTTACTTCATCAACTTTCTTGTGTGATTCTACAACAATCAAAGGAATATCCATATCTAAGCAACTAATAGAAACCTGAAAGATCTACCAGCCCAAAATTTGATCCATGTGATTACAGGATGAAAACAAGAAAAGCCCAAATGCCTTTTGAAAGTAGCAAAGCACCACTCAAGGTAACTTCATTTATTTTCCTAGGTTGAGACTAGTAAATACGATACTTAAGCATCATCCACGATAATTAAAAAGGTTTCCACACCAATGTTAACCCCAAGAACATTCAAAAGGCCAGGGAAAACCAAAACTGACTTTATGCAGAAAATCTAACTTAGCCTTTGATAGAAAGGAGCTTCTAGCACACCAAACTTTTGCATTGTAAGGTCTGGGAGAGGGCCGAAAATATGCAACCTTATCCTTATTTTCACAATTAGACTAATTCTACAACTCTAATCTGTAACTTTTAGTCTTACACCGAGGTTTGACCTTCTTAACCTTACTCAATTTATCAAATTTATCACTTAATCTCAATGTGTTAACTAACTACAGGTTAGGAGTTTACATTAACACACCCAAGTCACTTCCAACTAGCGGCCAAATTCTTTTACCTTTCTTTCAATAACTACACCTGGAAAGTACTCTAGAAGCATAGAGTTGTAAGACCTTTTGCAACATGGTCTCAAACCCAGGGTTGTCCCCATCTTTTTCCTACAAAGGATAGTTGACTCTCAAAAATAGTCTCTAAACATTTCTGCAGTAATTCTATACTCTTGTATCTGTCCTCACATCATATAACAGAAACCCAAAATTGGGTTGAACTTTATGATGGTTACCAGACAAGGTCAACCGTCAAAGTAGCTATTGCACCAAAGCGTACTCACTTGTCTTAGCTGTGCATTAACTTGTGAGAGGAATCCTTCATCCTGTTGCCCTTCTTGCTTCCTCTCTGCGATCTCCTATTCAACATGGATATAAACAACTGCAAAGATTCAGTACAAATAACTGTAAAATGAGTTGAACAATGTATAAAACAATGGCAGGAAAAAACAATCTCTTCCTCCTAATCCTAGCACAGAAACGTGGATACAGTATGCAGATCACTTAGCTATATTAAATAATCTAAACCAAATCAAGGCTAGACATATACCAAGTTCAAGGTCAGATCTTTTCAAGCTATTCCTTCCAAGCTCTAAGGTAAAAATTATTCAATTTCGAATTTGCCAATTGAAATGGTTGAATTTTAAGGCTCTAAATTTTGCATGTACACATTCCCACGTCTTCAAATTTATTTCCACCATCGCCTAACAACTCAATTTCATTCACGGAGATGGAGAGGTTGTGTGGCAATAATTAATTAAGCAAATATAGACATTAAGATAAGTAATCCAATTACATCTGCATAAATCATCCCAATCAACATGACCTAAATTAAAAAACTGAAAGAAATAAAGTCCAATGGAACCCAATTACATATCAGCAACCAACTTCTAATCAATATTCTTCCCAACCATAACAACTAAAGTTCACATCTTTCCCCATTCTGCAAACCCCAAATGTTTCCTTTAACTTTGCTTCTTCAAGCCTTCATTCCCAGCCCATGTTTGCCATGCACACACCCTGGCTTCACATGCAGATATGGGTTCCTCTTGGAATTGCCCATTTTAGCGAAAGATCTCTTCCCCAACTTCCTCATCCTCTGCCTCCCTAACTTCCCATTCACGTGCCATGGCACGAGCTCATCATCCAATCCATACCCATCTTCCGCCTCCTCCTCTTCTTCCTCGTACCCATCGGCTTGCTCATACCGATCCCCCGTGTCAGGAAATATAATAGGCCCAACATGGAACTGGTGGTAGTTATGCACATCACCATCACACTCTCTGCCATGATCATCACGAGAATCCTTATGATCAATCAGATCTGGGTCTTCGTGAATCTTCTTCTGGGTGGTCTGCATTACCTGGTTGGCCTCTGGTGATGAGGAGACTGTTACAGAATACCAAGTGACAAACCCATCTTCCAGACTAAGTAAATAATCGTCATCGGAGTCAGCATCAGATTCGTTAACCAATTCCCAGTAAGAAAGATCATTGAATTCTTGTTCTCCGAGGAAATCACCGTCTTGTCGCAAGAATGGTCCCATGGTGGGAGCTGCTGTTGTTGCCCGATCCCGATAACACTTTCCCATTTTCGCTCGCTTGGTGCTCACTTTTTCTTCTGTCTTGTTATTTTTGAGTCAGTTTATTTCATTTTATGTTTTCTTTTTTGTTTTGATCTCCTTGGTTTTGATTTATTTGCCTCAAAGTCTTACACGTGGAAGAACATGTGGCGTTTGAGATCGCTTTTGGAGCACGCAGTTGCCCCCAATAAATATTGGCAACGTATTAAAAACCGATGATTATCATTAAAAAAAAACAAAAAGGGAATTGGTTAAAATGGAAATCCATTCATTTGGTTACAAAACCCAAAAAGCAAGATTTCATTTCGCTTGCCAGTGGATTCAGTAACAAATTCTGCATTTTATAATCAGAATTTATAATAAAACATTTTCTTCTGAAGCAGATGTCATTTGTTCAAAAAGAATTAGAACAATTACACTTCATATCAAACACGGAACACAGCCAGCCTTGATAAAATTTAAAATCAAGATTTTGATTTGGTTGTTGGAGTAGATGTTATTGTGATGAAAACATCATCCAAATCTCTCCCCTACCAGAATATCCATCTCCAATTTAAGAGAGAAAAAAGCTTGGAAAAAAAAAAAAGAAAAAGAAAAGACTTCGGTTGTCTCACCAACGGTGGGCTTTATAAACTCCCTTAAATCTTGTTTGGTAGTACGTTTCAACATGCATCGAGGTGGGTAAACATACTTTTAAGCCTAAACACAATCCATAGTGTTTGGTTATACTTTTCAAAATTGTGTTTTGCAAACTCACTTCTTTCAAAACCAAGAAGATTTTGACAAGGCAGCAATATGATGCTTTCGACAACAGCAATCCGAGTAAATCTGAGCATCGAAAGAAATAGTAAAAGAGGAGTAGAACAGCACTCTTTTTTTAATTTTTTATACCCTAGTGGTTAAAAGTTCGTACTTTTATTCTAAATATTTTAAATTTTTATTTTTAAAAAAATATCTCACATATCCAAGAACAGAAGTGCATCACCCCACGTGAAAGGCCAAGAGCTATCTCGAATACAGTCCTGCCATAATTTCGTGTAGACATTGGGTAGCCCAGTTTCTTGTAATTGCCATTTGCAAGGTAAACAGTTTGCATTTTGGTGTTGCGAAGGGAATCTGGTTTGCGATTTGGAATGCCTTTTGCACAATAGTCAGGTAAATGCTTGGAATTTGATGTAAAGAAAAAGATAAAAGAAACTGGTTTGCTGTTTGAAATCAGTTCCGCAAAGATTCAAGCCGTAGACAAATCTATCCCAAAGAATGCGAAACTTCAGTTCAATTAGCTAATGTCATTTTCGACATCTTTGCCAAACTTAACTTACTACAGTCTACCGCAATATGTTCAGATAGACAATAAGAACAGAACTCTGAATAAGGAATTACTAAAATAAAGTGGATCAAAAATAAAATAAAATGACGTGACCTAAGGAGATGGAGAATTTGAGATGCCATAACAATCTATCAGATAGACCAAAGATGACCAGAAGACCTAGCTTTTACGGCTAACTAACAGAATCAAAGCACCCCAGCAATAAGGAAATTTGTCATATGGTACCTGCATACATATGATAATCTTTCCTGCCTGTAAGATCAGCTAATCTAACCAGGGGACTTGACTATTATTGTAAATTAACATGAACAAGAATAGCATAAGTCAGAATTCCTATGCCGTTTATTACCTTGAAAAATCATATATTCAACTATATAAAAGAAGAAAAATGAAGAAAGCCAAAAATAAAAAATAAAAAACAAGAGAAGACACATCACACCAAATCAACAGAACAACTATTCTATGCCATCTCTTACCTTTTACACGGAGAAAAACAAGAACTGAGTTAATAACCACAGCTGTTAGTAGGATTTGCCAAAACAAGTTGAAAACAGTTCCTCATTCAGCATCTTAATCACCGTATCTGGGAAGGAGAACATAGCAATCCTGAAGCATCTGCACCAACCACTGCAAGATCACAGACAGAACACAGTTGTCCTTCCTGGCTTGGCACAAATCGGGAACTGCAATACGGGCAAGAGACATCCTTTTGTCCCCGGTATATTGGAACATATGTTGCTCCACAAATCACAAATGGGTTTCTAAAATCATAGTTCAGTTCAGAAGTATCCTTCATATTCCTTTCTGCAGCCTGCAACACTTGCCTGGCAGTCTTTGTTTGGTTCTCAACTGTTGGGTTTGTCTCCAATAGTCGCCTAGCAAAATTAGCTGCTGTTGCAAGGTTCCTTGCCTTGTAGCAAACAGTCATTGCGTTTAAAAGGGCAAGCCTTATGTGAGGCATCTGAAGGTTGCAGTGGGTGAAGTAGGCAGCAAGCTCCTGTTGACGTACTGGATTATCTTTCATTTCCCTTCTCTTAAGCTCCATTTGCAAACCCAGAACATACTCCTTGACTATGATAATTAACTCTTTCACTTCATCAACTTCCCTTCGTGATTCCACAACAATCAAAGGTACTGTATGAAGAATACTGAGGAAGAGTCGAAGAGCCTCTGTAAATTTTCCAGCCGTCGTGGCTTTGTAACCAGCCTTCAGCTTCTCCTCTAAGTGGGAGAAATTGAAGACCAGGGCTGGAGGGCCCCTAACATTAGGGCTAGCCAATTCGTTCCAACCTCGTTCAACAGCCAGTGATATCACAGGACTGGATGAAAAGGCACGTAAATAGGTATGGCTCCCTGAACAAAGATCAAGAAACATGGATCTCAATGGAGCAAAGTTTCTAATTCCAAGTTGCCTATTAAGCAATCGCATGGCAGTTTCAAAATTGCCAGCTGCAGCATGTTCAGCAGCAAGTGAAGATCTCTGAATCCAAATCTGGCCTACAGGCATACCAAGAGTTGGAGCCACAAAAACTGAAGAGCGACCACTGACAGAAGCCCTTGGTGTCTCTGCCTCTGGGGGAAGCTCCAAGTCTTCAAGGCCCCATCCACCCTCCTCTTCATTTTCTTCAGCCACCTCACCATCCTCCAAAATTGCTGTAACATCTCCATTTTGCAAGCCATCCACATCAAGTTCCTCACCCCAGTCGCCCTCTGCAGCTTCTTCATCTTCATCAGGAGTACCTCTGCCCATGTTATCCAGACCACCTTCAAAAATACCTGTCATGACTCTCAGGAGAGGCCAATCTCCAGCACATATAACAGGAGCTGGAGGCATCAAAAGAGAGGGATTTCTACCCTCTGGAACAGACGGAAAATTGTCTCCCAACTCAGTTCCTAGACGTTCAGCAATGTCTTCTAGCCCATGTACTTTAGCCATTATGTAAGCAAGTGGCAAATGACCTGCATTCTCCAAGATCTTAACACGTTCTCGAACATCACCCAAATACAGGGCATTGTGAAACTGACCCATGATATCATTCTTCACTTCTGCAATTCTAAGCATCTTGGACAGCTTTTCCAAATTACCAGTTAAGAGATAAAGGAAAGAGAGCCTCTCAAAATTTCTTGTCCTCTGATAGGCATATTCAACAATACCTGCATTACCTTGGTGAAGAGCTTCCACACCAAGCCTGTACCAGTGATCCTTCTCATCAATTTCCTTTGCTGAAGCTATGGCTATTTGAATATTTCCACTCTCTAATGCCAAATTAAAACGAGTTCTCTCATCCTTTACAAAGTGTAGAGCAGCCTCAGGGAATCCCTTCTGCTGCAAATATGCAATCATTGCCTGCCCACAAAGCTGTGAGCTCCTGATCATACTCATAACACGATCATACTTCTTCCTAAACAGAGATAGCTTGAAAATATACTCCGTTGCATCAATAACAATAGTTCTACTCTTCCCATCCCGATCCAAGAAAAAGATGGTATTTCCAGTGACCTTGGTGATGTATATTGGGACATCAAGTGTTCTAATAATGCCACTATCTCCATTTGGCAGGCAATACTTGATGTGATTCAATGTTGTATAAATAAAAACACCATTTTCATCCCATGCTCCACTCTTTACACGGATTGTCTCATGAAGGGTGCATTGGTGCACAAGATTCTTGCTAGCAAAGATAATGGCATGTTTACTGAGCAGAGCTACACTTCCCATGTCACTAGACCAAACAACATATTTGATAAAAGGTGTTGGAAGATCCCCAAGAACAATCCTTTGCTGAAGATCAAATATGACCACTCTATCCTCTGCTCTGCAGAGCAAATTACCTGTCCCAGCATAAAAAATTGCATCTGTAGGAATGGGAAGACCACTCTTTTTAACAACCTCATTCTTTAGGTTCCTCACTAGTACCTGGTTGCTGCTTTTCTCAAGAACAGCAAACCTGTTCCGACCCACAAAGACAGCTGATACCCCGGCACCTCTCTTTGCCTCCTGGACGGTGTCACCCCTACTGATGCCATCTTTAGGTATGACATACAACTCATAAGACCCCCCATCAGCATCTGAGCACACAAGAACAGCATTTTCTGTGGGGCTGTATGAAAGAGTTCTTAGACTTTGACTCAGGCTGTTGGAACCAGGACGTCGGATGGGAATCACTTGCGTGTCTCTTTGGGTTGAAAATTCAAAGAACCGCAAAAAGCGATCTTTGGAATAGAAAAGATAATCACCACTCACTGCAAAGGCAGGCCTTTCTCTCTCCAACTTGAAGACAATCATGCCACTGTCATGACCCGCAGCCAGGAGATTGATCTCAGGGTGAGATGCAAGAATCCAGAATCGATCATGCTCTCTTCGGAATGTTTGAAGTCCAGTCCTTTTAGTTACATCCCAGACACGAATACTTTTATCTTCAGAATTAGATAGGATTAAATCCTGTTTTCCAAGGAACATAACGCATGACACATTATTCAAGTGTCCTCTCAATGTGTCCACTTCCCAAGCCTTTGTATCTGAAAACAAAATGAACATATCATCCTACTCCCCAAGTTTATCCTAGTGCAAAGTAGCAAAAGCATAGAAAAATACTTGGATGTTATCAAATCTGTACTCTAAAAACAGAAAGCAAGGAGGAGCATAAAGAGTCAGCTCAAACACCGGAAAGAACGGGAAAACTAGGTAGATTGTCAAAGATTCCCAACAAGTATGGAATAGATGGTAGAAATCATTTTAGTTGAAGAAATATATTCCACACATGTGGTCAGTAACTTACCATTCATGCGCCACAACTTCACTTGGCGATCGTCTGCTCCCGAAACAATCAAAGGAAGGGTGGGATGGAAGGCGGCCCAGTTGACTCCTCGGTCATGACCTTCCAGGACATACTTAACAACAGCATCAATGCCACCAAAAAGATCTGTGTTCATCTGACTCAAACGCAAAATGTCATCAGCAGGGGATGCTGTCTTCCTTTTCAAGGCACCAATATCCCAAACACGGATGGTTTGATCCAAGGATGCTGACACTATGAGGTCCTCTTTGGGATGGAATGAGGCACACATAACATAATGGTTATGACCAGTCAACACAGAAATGCAAGTGCGTGACTGCCAGTTCCAAATGCGAATGGTCTGATCGTCACTGGCACTCACAATCCATGGATGCTCGTGATGGAATTGAACAGTGCGTATGTAGTCAAGATGCCCAAGAAGAGTGAACAGACACCTATGCAACTTGTAATTCCAAACTTTAATCTTGTAATCATCACCTGCAAATAATCAAATCCACACCATACAAACAAAATTATTCTACATAAGAAAAAAAAGGATAACAAGTGGTCTAGTTTCATCAGCACCCTGTTGCATACAGTAAACAGCAATAAAGTAATTCTTAAGGCTATCTTATGATTATCACCTCCAAGGCAACTAATTTCCCCAACACAAGGATTTTTACACAAGGGAGCAAAGACAACAATTATTGCAGTTTAATAGCGTCCCAAATCCTGAAACTTATTTCTGAGGCCTGAGACATTCTTCCAGAAATAAAATGTTATGTTGAGATTTAACCAGACATCCTAATCCACTGCCTTGGCTTTAAGTAAATGACCAACTAACTCTTCCACGGGAAATAAAAGAAAGGGATTATGCAGCAATCAGCCAAAAACAAGTGCAAACTGAATTAGATCTGATGTGGAATTGAGACACCCGAATTAAACATATTTCCGATCTATGTTACTATGAATTATCCAACCAGTAAACAAATACCAACTCAAAATCTTTTAAAAAGCTATCCTATTACATTCAATACACATGCACTGACGCTATTAAACATACAAGCAACAATACCAACTCAGATTTTTGAACTTCTAAAGGTGATTGCTCAAGAAAAATCAGAATCATCCATTAAATTAAAACGGACGTATACCAAACCGAACTATCAGACCTATGGGCCCAGTCACCGAAAAATGCAAATGCTGCATTGTTAAGAGACGAGAACAAAACAGCCTAATGGAAATTCAGTTACCTCCGGAGACAAAAAGAGGCTGAGACTTGTGGAAATGCACGCCGCGGACAGGGCCATCGTGCTCCTCGAATCGATCAATGAGGGTCCCCATACGGTAGTCCCATAGCTGGATGACGCCGCTGTGGAGACTCGCGAGGATCCACGGTCTCTTGCTGTGGAAACTCAGTCCCTTCACTCTATTACTCTTCGTCTCAAATTTCGTCAACATCTTCCTCTCCAATCCAATTCAGACCAAGGCAAAGCAGCACTTCAATCAAACAAAATTAAAACGACGCCGCATCACGGGTCAAAATTACATTGCCAAAATCTTATCAAACGAGCGAAAAGGAAAGACCAGGTATTAATAAAGCCCCCATATGCTATTATTATATATGTGTGGATGCCGCGAAATTAATTAGCAATGAAATGAGAATATTTCTATAAACAAAATTATAGAAAGAGAAAATGGAAGATAATACCTCAGATCTGATCAGTGCAACGAGAAGAGGAAGAAGAAGAAGAAGAAGGGATCAATAAGAGGAACCGAATTCGCATCGAAAAGGTACGTGTTACATATCTCTATAAAATCTTGCCTACGTGTACAGATAGCGTTCCAGTGCTTTTGAGAGAGAAATACTCGTATCGAGGGTGGGCAAGAGGTGGATTTTGTATTTCTTTCTCAGATCTGAGTCTCCACGAGCAGTGAGCCAGTAAGCGAGTTGCTTTTTGAGAGAGAAAGAGAGGGCATGGAGGAGAGAAAGAGAGAGAGAGAGAGAGACTAACAAATCCATATGCTGTTTGTCCGTTTCTTTATAGGACACGCCGTTAAATCGGCTGACGTCGTGCAAAGGGAATTTTGGCCGCTGGATTGGCATTTGGTGACTAATTTTTAACTTATATCGCTACACTTGATTGTTAAGAAAACTTAAAACTAAGCTGAGAGTATTACTATACCACAACGTTCATGGGGTAATATGATGAATATATATATATATATATATATAATAAATTAAAATTTTTTATATTTAATTTAGTCAATTATAAAATTAAATGTAATACAATTAATTAATTTATTTATTTATTAAATATTATTGTTTAGTTTTCTCTTATGTCAATATATATTTGACATTTAAACAGAGGAAAATAGAAGGTGGTCTTGTCAATTTGGATATTGAACATACTTTTACTTGTGTTCTATTTGTTCCCATGCTTCTGGTGGCCATTTTTATCCAGGTGAAAATAGAATTCCTAATGACAATTCGTTTGCTCAGGTAACAATTTAAGACATATATAGATATACAGAAATTGTTTTTTTCTTCTTCTTCTTTCAAGCATAAAGCCCACTAAATTTGAAAATTTTCTTCATTCACATAACCGATCAATCATATATATGAATAATTTTTTTTTCTTAATATTGATTAAATTAATTTAGAGAGAAACGGAGAATAAAACTAAAACTAATCTTCTTAATAGTTTCTTATAGATTCGGTCGGAATCGGGGCCTAGTTCGCCAATTTTCAAGTTGCCTTATAGCGGCGGCCCAAAAATTCTTGTGAATCAGAACTTTTGTTTTGGTAGAGGCGAAGTAAAGCCCATGTGCGTGTGTTTTTTATTTTTAGACATAAAAAACGGATTAATTACCTGCAAATTCACGATATTTAGTTCATTTTAGACCTCAACTTTTGAAATGGTTTACATAAAATCTTAACATCTAATTTCGCTGCAATTCAATACTCCCCTTATCTCCGCCTAGAAAATTAATGACAACAATTATGAGTCTCACCATTATTTCTCAATTTAAAAAAAAAAATGTCTCAAAATTTTTTGTCTTAAATTGTTCAAATTTGAACAAATTTATATTTGTTACAATGAATTTCAGAGGAAAAAAGTATAATTTTTTAATGAATTTAAGGGAAAAAAAAGGGGTTGTTTTTACATGTTTTGCTTTAATTTACGATATTTAAGTAAGCCCATCCCCACCAAAAAAAAAAAAAACTGTGTAAGCAATTATAAAACCAGGAAGGGTGTATTCGTTTTTTTCTTTTTAAATTTTTTTTTTTGGATACAAAGGAAGGGTATATTCGTACTTATAGCGTAATGATGTGAATTCTCAAGGTCTTGAGTTAATTTACCCAAATAACCTTGTAATTAGCCACCGGCCTGTCCCGCTCCCTGCCTCACTCTATCTATATATATAGAAAGAAGGCTTGTCGCGGGACTTGGCCGTTGCACGTTCCTGGTTTCTGATACTCTTAAGAATGGAATAGAAACAAGCAAAGGTATGAAACTAGGAAACAGAGGGAAAAGAAAGAAGAAAGAGAGAGAGAAGAAAAAGGAGAATGGCGGCCTCTCTAGAATTCGCTACGGCCGTCTCTCTTCTACAGGCAATAATTTCTTATCCTTCCAAGTGTTACATATTGCCTTTTTATTTGAGAAGCGTAAGCAAGGAGACTGGATTCTTGGTGGAATATTGTTAAGAGAATGTAATTTTCTTTCAAGATTCTGCCAATTTCTTGACTTCTTGGCAATTCAAGAATCGTCTTGTAATTTGATTTATTCTTTTTGTTTCCTTTGTCTTCAATTGAGCGCTGAATTGCCGTTATTTTTGTTCTTCTTGACTTTTTTTTTTTTTCTTGAAAAGACAATAGAGATGCGATTTATTGTGGAATCTTGATCTGGAAAACGCTTAAATTATCAGTTGCTTTGAGGATCCTAGTAGGTGCTTTCAAGATTCTCATAATATAAGTTCATTTTATTGGTTTCTGCTTAAAAGATATGTAAAGTACCTTTTCTGTTATTTTTGGGACCACAAATGGGTAAGTCTATTCTTTATCTATCTTCTTCTTCTTTTTTTTTTTTTTTTTGGTTTGTTTGTTTGTGAAGAGATAGCGATTTATAATATAGATAGTTCTGCCCATTTCTTAGCACTCAAACTTTTCTTATGTTTTTTATTCAAGAAATTGAGTGGTTTTGCTCTTTGGGACAGGAAAAAAGGCATTCCTCTGAATACTCTGCAGCCGCATGAGTGCCTGTTGTTTTGGTTATATTTTGTTTTCTTAGCAACTGTTACTATGGTATGGATAGACAACTGTGAGGTTGCTGAAAAATAAAACTCCGGTAATTTTTTTATCATGTTAATTTCTTTTTTTCATGTATGTTAATTGTATGAGGTTTTGAGTAGATTATTCTATGATTTGTCTCTGTCATGTACTTTTTGTTTACTTTCCAGGTTTTGTTAGGTTTCGTTCAGCTGTTGTGTTGGTTATGCTTTCTGTCCTCTGCCCATCAGCCTTTTTCAAGTTGGAGTTAAAATCTATGTTGATTAGAATAGAAGGTATTCCCTTCTTGATTTTCGCCACAAGTATTGTGACCAGCTATTTGCATTTATGCTCTTCTCTCTCTGACAGCTTTAAGTGATTTTCTATTATTGTGACCAACTATTAGATTTACTTGGGAATTTTAAATTGCTCAAACCATGACAGTTTAGATACCTCCATATTTGCAGTTTTTACTTGCTCTTTTGACTCTCAGCGAGTTGATGCATTTGTTGCAATAATTTTGACTTATGAACTGATGATGATAACGAGATGATTGACTACTTCCCATCCATTAAAGTTATTTGTTTAAGCATTTATTCTATTTTGAGCTTTTTTTTAGCTCCCATAGGTTACTGAATTGCAATTTTGTTTGTCCTTCTTGAAAACTTTCTTCAAAACAAAAATGGCTAGTCGATTCATGGTGGAATCTTGTCCTGGGAAATGCTTATCATTGGATTTCAAGTGTCAGGTAATTGTTTTCAAGATTCTTGTAATGCGAGTTTAATTCATCAATTGCTATTTAAAAGGTGAAGTGGAGAGCTTGTATTGTTGACATTTCCAAAATCTGGAAATTTCTTATATTTTTACTTACTAACAATTGGCTTCTATGTTGTCCATACACTTTTTGATCAAGGATTTTCAGGTTCTGCTTCGTCTTTCTGCTGTTATGCTCCCTGTGCTCTTGGTCCATGGATCTCTTGGCTATTTCAATTCTAGCTATTTACAATTACATTGTTCCTTTCTGTCTCTCTCACAAATTTCCAAAGGTAGTTATTTTTTATTAGATTCACTTGGAACTTTCACTTATGTTTAAACTATGATACTTTGAACACCTGTTTATTTGTTCCCTCTATCTGTTCTATTGGACCTTTTCCTGCAAGATACTGTGGTTTCTACACTAATCACATTGGAGAGCTAAGGATAATAGGATCGATCCATTGCAGTGCATCAAAGTGCTTTATCTTTTGAAGGATCTAGTGAACTTATTTGTCCAAGCATTTTTCCTGCTTTGATTTCTATTATTTTAGAATTTTATCAGCTTTGTTTTGTGTAAAATTTCTTTTATGTTTGGTGCACTCATGCCAACCTTGCCAATGATGAATGTACACATCTCACAAAGAAGACCTGCACTGCTTGCTTAGACTTGTAAATGTAACTTTTGCTTCCCCTAGCTTGTGTGATCCTTATTGGTTGAGGAATGTTTCTCTGTGCAACAAATGGTAATATCTTTCTAAGTGAAAAAAAAAAAAAAAAAACGTCAGCAAGTGCATTGACATTTGCCTCCAGTTGCAAAGGATGACTTCGTTGCCATGTTTCTGTAGAAATGTTTTTGTACTTATTTGTGGGTTGTTGCACTTGCTCTTGCAAACACTGTAAGTTCATTTTTTATCATTTTCTTCATGAATTTGTTTTTTCTTCTTCATTTTTGTGTTTCCTTTTTTGCTATTTGTATTTTTTCCGTAGGTGCTGCGCATAGAGACTGTATGTGGTTTCAAACAAAAAATCATTCCTCCTCGGCTTCAGGTTTATGTCCCTATATCTGATTGTATTCTTCTTGAAAATTTTGATTCCCTTGACATTTTTTACTAGTGTGATGGCCATACTGTCAGACTTGTATATTGTCTTTGGTTTGTTTCAGCATTATTTCCCAGTATCTGAGAGTTGGGCCAGCTCAATATTTTTTGTTAAAGGCTGCAATTTACAGGTATGAATTTTATCTTCATCTCCTTTTTACTCTTTGGTTATTTTTCCTACTTTTTACTCTTTGGTTATTTGTCCTACTTTGCAACTTATAGGGCAGATCTTATATATTTATTGATGGTCTTGCAATAGGATTTAAACAGCAGTTGAAAATGATGCTATAATTATATGAAGATTAGGGGGGGGGGAACTCCCTTCCTTTTCAATAAGAATTGAGCCTCATAAGGTTGGGAGATCCTGCAACTTCAGTCATGCATGTGTATTTTATTGTTGATTTGGTTCATGTTTATGAACCTGTCTTAAAATAATGTGAATATTGATTTCTTGGTATAAAATGGAAACTCCCTTTGACCCAACTTTCTTGGTATTTCTGTAACATTTACAGGTTAAATGCATTGATTTCTCTTTGGCAATTGTGTGGTTATATTGGTATGTGCATTCATGGGTGGACTTTGTTTGATCAGACAACAGAGAGAAGGAGAAAGAGCTGCAGGTGACACAGAACGGCTGTTGAAGTCTATGGATGAAGCTGAAATTGATACTTTTAACATTTTAAAAGACAAAGGTATATAAGCCGCTTAACTTCCCTTTTAATAGCTCCTGTCTGAAAACAAATCTCTTTTCAATGGTCATTTGTCATGCCAATTCTTCCCTAGTGAGTTTGGTAAATAGGATCTCTTTTCTATGAAAAAAAGCTGTGTGCCAATATCAATAAATTCCAGCCACACTTTAGAGGGAAGGAAAGTGTGGGCAAGGCACAAAATTTTCAGGGGAGGGATCATTGCTCCTTGGTCCCTCAGTCTGCCTGTGTCCTTCCACCAATGTATGATTATGCTCAGTTACATTTATTTAGGTTGTCTGTGTTTTCGGCAGACCCTTTGACTCCTGCATTCAGTTATCATGGTGCATAATGTCCTGTACAATTGAAAATCATGCATGTGGATGGTTGAACTTTGGCTTCACATTGGTTTATTGTCAAGTTAGATGCTCAGCGTGAAAAATTGACATTGTATGTATCGGCTTCTCATCATGAAGCCTCATTTATTCGCTTTGCCAAATGATGGGTCATCACATCTTACATATACCTGCACTGGTCACTGGCATCTTTATATGTTTTTCTAGGTGTGGGTTTCATAAATCACTCTTGTATTGCTTTTTGTTGACTGATTTAGACCATATTGGCAGTTACTAATTCAGCTAGGAGAGCCTAGGTAGAAGTAAAAAGTGTGGTGGCTCCTTTGTCGATTGTAAACTCTGCAAATGTCACTTATGACATGTGTGGAAGGCTAATTTCGTGAAACGTATACTCGAATTCCTTTCTTGAACTTGTTATTCTATCATTTTCAATTCAGCTTTCCCTCCATCTCTCCTTTAGTTGCTGTGTGTCCTTTTCCTTTGTGATTGCAGTTGGGATTGAAGGCCTGGCATACAACAGGCGAATGCGATCACTTATCAAATATAAAGACATGGTGTATGTGATAACTTTTGATGTTAAATCCAGGCAATGCGGGAGATGGGTTGCTAGAAATCCCAACCTTCTGCTGTGTTTGTCTTTGGTAATTGTTGCTGTTCTGAGGTGGAGACCCTGCCTGACAAGTACAAGGTATTGTATAGCGCTTCTATAACTTTCATATCCTACAAAAGCATGTTTTTTTCTTTCAGTTTATACTTGCTTGTTTTCAATTCAGTCTATCAGTAATGTGCGTTTCTCTTGCCAGACCAACACCTACTCAGTTCTTTTCTGTTTTTCAGTTGAGGGGACTATAGGTTTGCTCACATTCCCCATACTTGCGATTCTGAATTTAATTTGCAAATTAGACTGTTTTCCCCAAGTCTCGCAGTGAAGCCAGTGAAATCCAGATATTAACATTTCTTGCTATGTTTTGTAACTCAAATTGAACCCTCTTAGTATCCTTGTTTGAAGCAACTAATATTCTTCTAAAATGTGATTCCCTGGATCTCTTAAACCTAACAATCCCTTTTTTCTTGTCAAGTTTTTTTATTGAACATTGAGCAGTCACTTTATTTAGTAAAGTGTCCATGTAATCAGCATTAGAAGTGAAAAGTCTAAACTTTGAGCCTCTCGTGTGCTCAATTATAGGAGGGATGTTGAATTATTATTTGAAAAAGAAAGGAAAAAAGTACACGTATCGAGAAGTTCGGTGAGTGTGCCCTGGATTGAATAAAATATTACTATTCTTTTAACCCTTAAACCCAAGCCCCCTAAGCCTAAACCTCCCCACGTTCCTGTACCGAGCACCCAAAAACAAAATAAATGAAAAGTCAACCATGCTTATTTCAAAGTTCTTAAAATTTTGAGATTCACAACGTGACCGATTCTAATACATGTTATTGTATGCTGTGCATCTTTGCTTAGGCGTGATAGATTTCTCATGAATTCTTGCTCATTGATATTGTGAGTCGCTTTAAAATTCTCTTGTTCTCACCCTTCCCCCCATTAAAATCCAAGGAATGGCTTTAACCCATTGATTGTCTCTCACGTTTCATCACCACCAACGACGACGCTACAAGAATAGGCGTATCTAATATTATGTTATTATTTATCACCCCCGCAATGCCACGCAAACATTTGTATACATCATAAAAGGCTCTCACCACGTGGGGGAGGTTTATGGTGGGATAATGGGCAGTGTCCCTTCCTTATCTCCTGCCTCCCTGTTTCTGGGTACTGGTTAAGACAACTTGCAACGTGCCTGAAAAAGTCTTTTTTGTCTTGTAGCGTCGGCCAGCTAGTTTACTATTTCTTGCGTTCCCATTACATGGTAGAAAGTGCATTTGGTCAAAGTAATGATTCTTTTATTAGTTTCTCATGCAACCAAGCCTAAATGATGTGCCTGACCCGACCGCCGCATCCGGCCCGGTTTTGTAGCTAACCTTTTGGTACTGTATATCGATGTTCAACCGTTGAAATTTTCCAATAAAGATTTCACATCAAATAACTGAGCTTTTCGATTGGTACTTTGCCCAAGGAAAAAAAAATGTCAAAAGATTGAGATATCAATGTCAGCACGCCGATCTAAGGATGAAAGTATAATAGTTTAGGATTTATTGCATGGAGACTAATTGTGAATTAAACATTAATTTACATTATATTATTATAATTATATTAAATACATATTTTAAGCTCATCAACTTACTTAATTACGTTCATAAAACTTATTTACTGTAGTAAGTACTGCTATAAAATCTTGCCGAGTTGGAAATGAATTTCCAATTCTTTGTTTTGTTTCTTTCTTTTTCTTTTTGAGTACACTAACATTAGCAAATTGCTAAATATTGAGCAGGTAAGAGTGAGCCGGCGGAGTCTAGGCTTGGTCAGCAACCCAGCAAATTACTAAATATTGGGCAGGTAAAAAGTGAACCATGGAGGTTTGGCCTGGTCGGCAACCCAAAGTTGACTGAACCTTGGTAGAGCCTGGAATTATTTGTTTTGTTTTATGTTGAAAAGACATTGCTTACGGCACATTGGCCCATGAATTGAGAAATTTTAAAATGCAAATTTTTTTCCATAAAAAAAAAAAAAAAAAAAAAAGAAAGAGAGAGACATCAATTCCAATTAGTCTCTTGAAGATGAGAAAATTGGAACTGGGTTCTCCACGTGAAATGTCATTATTCAATATACACACACAAACACACAATTTTGCTTTCAACCATCTATTTGTGTTTCCATTTTCTTGCTTTGAATTTTCTTGTCTGACCGAACTAGTAAAATTTAGAGGTGCATAGGAAATTACTATAATTGTCATGCGTACGGAAGGATGCCCCGTCTACATGACATTGAAATTCTATTGCGCGATTATAGGCGGCGTGGTTCTCAAGGCAAAAAAGTGAGTCCTTGTCCTTGGTTCTTGTAATGATATTAATTCAAGACGAGATTAATTATGATGCACGACAAGCTTTATCGAACCCAATTCTATTGGCTATGAAAAAACCTCAATTTATATGAGTTATGGCCATAGAAATTAGAAATGATTGTGAGATACCAATCAACTTTAATTCAAAATTATATTTAAGGTTGAAAGTTTTAAATTTAAGTTTTAATTAATATCAATTAAATGAATGAAAAAAACAATCGCTGAGTTGAGAGTTTTGTTAATAGCAATTATCAAAACCAGTCATGTTAGCCTAAGCGGTTATTTCTAGGCAAGTGGAGGTAAGGATTCAAACATTTGTCTCCATAGGGTTTTCCATTGTTCCATAATCCATGAAGTTCATATTTGTAGGATCCTCTAGTTTTCGGTTTTGGTGGGTACCACTTGACTCTTTTTTTTTTTTAAAAAAAAGGTAATTACTATGCCTTACCAGGAGAAAAAAAAAAGAGAACTTCAATTTCCATGCACAATAAACCAAGAAATTAAATTGCGATGGTTACAAGAAATATTATCCAAATCTCTCTCTCTCTCTCTTTTTTCAGTTTACTTCTAATAAGGTGCAGGAAAATTTTTTTTTTAAAAAAATAGTCATGTTATTATATTGTCAATGCAATGATCATGTAAGAGTTTTATTTTCTCGCAAAGTGAAAAAAAAAAAAAGAAGACAGATCGATCGAATAAAAAACCAGATACGGAATCGACTAAAGCAATTGTTAATGGAAGCAACCAGCTCTGGTCCCCATGCGCTGACACTGCTTCACCGCGATACCTTGCTCTCTATTTTACTATATATTTTAGTCATTTAGAGAAGCTTGGGGGTATAACTTGATAGATAAAACAAAGCAAATTGCAAGCCATGCGTCCAACTCCAACATCAGATGCCACTAGGAGTGAGAATTCAAGCTTTTAGCTTTAAAGCGACGACAGTTTTGGAAAAATAATACCAATGACCTAGAAAGCCAGCCAACTCGTTCCCCTCTTCTTTATTCAAGAAAGCAGAGAGAAAAGGAGGAGGAGATTGAGAAAGAATCCAGAGATTTCCCTAGCGTCAGATTACAATCAAAACCCCCTGAAGCATAGCTGTTTATCCACAGCCCCTTCTTTGCCCCCATAACGCCTTGGTCAGTATCCTTTTTATTCGTTCCCGTGTGACTATGGGAGTACTCTATTTGTAATAAACAACGACGAAGAACACCCCTCCCACCCAACAACAACAACAGAAAGAGACAGAGAGAGGGAGAGAGAAGATCAGAGGAGAGACAAACAAATGAAAATCAGGTGTGACCTGTGCGATGGGTCAGAGGCCTCGGTGTTTTGTTCAGCAGATGAAGCTGCTCTTTGTGAAAGATGTGATCACCGTGTTCATTTTGCAAACAAGCTAGCCAGCAAGCATTTGCGCTTCTCTTTGCTTTATCCTTCCTTCAAAGAATCCCCTCTTTGTGACATCTGTAAGGTACTAAACTAATCAAGTTCCTTTCCTCTTTTGACTTTTCCCACCTTTCCTCTACTTTACTGTTAATGAGATCTATTCAAACTATGATGAAGAATCATTGGCATGAAGATGGCGCTAAATCTTGGATCTTGGAAATGAAGAAAGAGAATTTCCTCATTAATTACTATCACCCAAGTCCAAAACAGAATTGAATTGGCTTCTGTTAGTGTTTGTGTAATTCATGGAAATGTTTCTTAATCTATGACTTTGGTTTTCTGGGTTGTAATTAATATATGCATATTCTTTGTAATTTTGTCTTGCAGGAGAGGCGGGCGGTCCTGTTCTGTCAAGAGGACAGAGCAATTCTATGCAGAGAATGTGACCTTCCGATTCACAAAGCCAATGAGCACACCCGAAAACACAATAGATTTCTCCTCACCGGTGTTAGGCTCTCTGCTTCTTCTTCTCTGTACCCAACTTCATCTTCCTCTAACGAAGCAAACGTTAATGCCAGCAACAAAAGCTCACACCCATCTTCAAATAAACGTGGTTCAGTTTCCAACGAAATCTTCAGTTCTCCTTCGGTTGAGAGGGCATTACCCTCGATGGAATACAACATTGACGATTGTCAAACCAGCGACAATTGTTCAATCTCGACGAATAGCATATCCGAGTACTTGGAGGCATTACCCGGCTGGCGTGTTGATGATTTTCTTGATCCTTCATTTAGTACCAATGGTTTTTGCGAAGTTTGGAGCACACCCAATTTCTAAAGAGAGACCTCTTCCTTGATGCAGACTTGTGATCACCTTTTCCCACTGGCCGATCAAGTTCTTGGAAGTTTTATCAGTCCTTTAACTTCCGTGTCCCTCCATTGTCACCTAAAATTCAACTCTCTCAGCTTTCCAAAATGGTTTGCCAGATAGATTATAAGAGCCCGAAGAAAATTCACCCAATTTCTAAATGGTTTGAATGATGATTGGTTTTCAGTTCCTCAGGTTAGTCGTCCATCTCGCAGGAAACCTAAGCAACACTCCACCGAGACATTTTTTTCTGTTCAGTCAGTTTTTCATTTTGCAAACCATCATACGTAAATTCTTCTGAACTGTTGGGAACTTTGAGCCTCTCTCTCTCTCTGTTTTTTTTTTTTTCAGCAAACTTAATGGTCCCATATCTCCTTTCGATTGTTTGAGATTAATGTTAAAATTTTGACATATTTTTATTTATTATTATTATCATTTTGCGGTCTATTCTTTTTTAAGCGAACAAAGAGTTTCCTAGTGTACCATCAGCTCTTCTTTGAACGCACTTAAAATCTATTATTACTTCACCGAATTGCATTCTTTTTAAACTATAACACATCAACAAATACCACTTTATCAAATCCATTGGTCAATTGGTCAAGAAGAGCCGCTCTTTAGGGTGTGTTAAGAACTCGTTACCACTCAATCAAATTTATTTGTAATTCATTTTTCATGAGCGTAACCGATCATACCTGTTATTATTTACGTAGTACTTAATTTTTAATTTTTTAAATATAAAATTTCTAACCCCTTTTATGACTTTTAGATTGCAAAGTACCCAGTACCCAGTACCATGCCCGCAAGCCTCTTGGTGTAGGCCTTCTCGGCAAGGCAGCCCATCAATAGTAACTTTAGGCCCAGGATAAGGCCACCATCCTATCGATTGATCTGCCGAAACCTGAAATTCATCATAAGAAAGACTCGATTCCATTGGGATAGTACTGTAGCGTCGTATCTCATCAATCACCAGGTTGTTCAGTAACATATGCAATTAGACATCGTACAACATGATTTATTAAATGCATAAAGACTCTTGAGATATCAGACAAAGAAATGTTGGAGTGCGAAAACTGAAGAAGAACCAACAGCCAAATAACTAGTAACAACTAATAACTCAGATAAGAGAGAATTGCTTCTCATGTGCGTTCTCTTTCCTATGCATTATTGAAACAAATCATAACATTTTGCTGCGAGCTCAAAAACAAAGAAACATCTTGAATGAGATGCTTCGGAATGTGTCACATTGTTAGCTTAATTGTGTATTATTTTACAGCCCCTGAGGGAGAGGTTAAAGGAACAATATAATTGATATACCTTTCAGACAATTACATACAACAAACTAATAAAAGAATTACATCCAGTATCTCATTGAAGAAAAACCCTGCAAATAAAGATGGGGGGGGGGGCGATGAAACCAATAAGCATGTTAGCTATAACACTGGGAAAACCGGAAATTTAACCCATAAAGGCAGCAAATATAGTTGCTCTGCTTTCCAAGAGACAAAATGAGAGAGTAGTAGGAAAATATTTCCTTTTAGCTTGTCACATTCAATTGGAGTATTAGCTCCATGTAGGTATTGTTGGGTTTATGTGTCCATCAATGTTATAGAAAGGCCAGTAGAAACCCACATCAGTTCAGTAGGTTGACCTATAATGACTAAACAGAAACAAACAGAAGTTACATCGCATTACCTTCATTTGGAGGGCATAAGGCAGTGTCATGAAGTAAATGCAAAAAGCCTATCTGCAATTTTTGTGCGACAAATTGGGCACTCAGAACAAGCAAGTGAACAAGATCTACACACTGCAATTCAAACAATCAGTATGAGAGCTATAAATGATTACCAGAAAATGTAGTTGCCAAAACCTTTGTAGTCACTTACAACAAAAATGCCGACAAGGGAGAAGAATTGCTGCTGTTGGTGATTCAAAACATACTTTACACATGTGGGAATTAGCATCTCCATTTCCATGGTATATTAGTTCTTTTTCCTTCATCTCTTGCATTTGTGCCTGAAAGAAGAAAAGTCCATTGTGAAGTGTGGGTATTCCCTCAAAGCCATTAATTGCACTAAGGCTTAAGCTACAAGGTAAAGGTCACTGAAGTCAAAGACCATCTAAGGTAATTCATGTGTCAATCCAGCAGCACCCTACAAAACAAATGAAGCAAAATTACACAGGCTACAGGAAACTCCTAGAATCTCCATTCACCTACATCGAAGCCGTAGTCTTACACACTAAAAGATCACGTCCAATAATCTTTAGTGGTCAGATAAGCAAATATGATTGTAAGTCAACACCTGACAAGCAAATTATTCGTTGAACTAAGCAGCCTTGGGCCTTGAAAGTAGATATAAACCATAAAAGGTGTTTTCTACTCATCCACCTCTGTGGAAGTAGACTTTTAGATATTCAAGTCTGGACAGTCAAAAGTCTAGGCTTCTGCATACACCTGGGAAATGATTGATGGCATTTGAGAACTGAAGACAGACATTTCAACAATTCAGAACAAAGCCAGGATAACACATGCCGTATATAGACATGACTTCTAAGACAATACTCAATGTTTTGCCGGCAAAATCAAAGAATGAAGAAGAAAAAAATAATGACAATAGACACAGGAGATATTAACCATCTAGGTATGAGCACTCACCTTCAATCGAACAACTAAAGGCTCTTCCTTGGGAATCTCATCAACTGCTGGTGAAGCATCTGAAACTTGTCTCTCATTCAGGTCAGTGTTATCATCAATGCCATTTATTTTCCCATTAGTATGATCTATCCCTTCAATTAGCCTTTCCCCAGTGCTCAACTCAGCAGCAGCTCCCCCCTCTTTCTTTAATTTAGCAACAAGTACCCACATGTTTGCTAAATCATTTTCCAGAGCTTCCTCCCTTTTCTTTGCATCTTCAACCTTTTTCCTGTACTCATCTTCTATGAATTCTTTTTCAGCTAAGGAAGCCTCAAGAGATGCCTCCCGCAGTTTCCGTGCCTGAAGCTCCATCTTCAAGTCATCAGGATCAAGATCCCAGGAGTCAATGTCATCAGAGTGAGTCCCTGAAATTTCATTTGCCCTACCGGAATACTGCCCCTTTCTTCCTTGTCTTAAGCCATCACTATACTTGCGGTTAACACCATTTATGTTTTGTATGCCAACTCCTCTAGGTTGCACTGATTCTCGAGCAGCCAACAAGTCATTTTCTAACTTTACATTCTGTAACGAGAGCTTTGTCACCTCAGTAGCTAAATTCTTCAGCTCAACTGCTGCAGCAGATGCCAATTCCTTTGCATATGATGCCTCTTCAGCCAGCTTCTGATTCTGAACGTGTAACCCACTGTTCTCTTCTGAAAGCTGAACCTGTTCTAACTTAAGCTTCTCATTTTCAATCTCCTGCACAAACACCAAAATCACATGGACTTTAACAGATTTATTGAATACTCTAGGGTCCACTTTCTTTTCATTTTTGTATTATTTAATATATAAATGCATTTACCGGCAAGTGGCATTTGGATTCCGAAGCATGGAATAAATTTTACAAACTTTAAGTAATGAAAACACCAATGGAATATCATTATTTCACATTAATATCAGCCCCCCAGCGTGTGTGCATTTTAGGATTTTGCAGGATGAGCTGGACACAAATATACAATAACCAAATATTCTTCATAAATTCTATCCAAACCAAACAGAGCACTCGGGCACCTGAAATCCTTTCCCTTGAGATTGTTTTACTATGTAAGGGATGGAAAGGCATTCATGAACAAAACACCAACAGAGTTTCAATATAGCAAGTTTGCACCAACATAAAGTTTATCCTCTATTTATAAGCACTGAAGTAAAAGCTTGTAAATCTTTTGATTGCAGTGATCACCTGTGACTGAACTTTCTTTTTCAACTCATCAACATATTCTTCAGACATAGGGTGTTCAGAAATTAATAACTTATCACCAATGAGTGAAGCTAATTGATGCTCCAGGAGATTCACTTTTTCTTGCAACTCCTTATTATCAGAACACTGCTAATACACCACATACATATATAGAACAGCATTCAGAGTTCTAAAAAAAGTTAGCAGCATCTTCAACCAAGAGGACATAGGACTTCAATTATACCAACAGGATAAAATAGGGTAAAAAACAAAGATAAAAAAAGAGGTAGGCATTCTAAACCTTAGTTTGCAGTTGTTCCTGAAGAATACGATTGTCAGCTGATTTTATCTGCATAAATTGGACAAAATCATGAAATTACATAATACAAAGTTATCATAATCACAGGAAGCTGGTCTGCCTGTGATGAAGTTAAGACAGAATTGACAAAAGGTGACATTTTGATGGTTACACATTTCAATTTCGGCATATGGATGTTTTGTTCAAGGTTTGTGTTGCAATTTTATTTTTCTCTGCAACAATTGAAAGTGGAGGTTTCTAAGAAAGACATAAGGAACACATTATTTTTCACAAGCAAACAACGTAGAACTGTTTCCTTTATGAATTTGCTATGATAGGGACATGTTGTATCAATAATAAAGATGAACATTCAGGGGTGAAATGATCCCAAGTGTGATTCAGAACTCTAATGACTTGATAGAAGGTGCTCACCTCAAGTTCAAAAGCCTTTTCATTACACTGGGTCATCAATCTCATAACTGTCTGTTGCACGCAGATGTAATTTAACTGATTGAGCTTCAATTACCAGGGAAAGATAAATGCAATGGAAGAAAGAAAATGAAACTACCTGCTGCATGTCAACCAGCGATGCATTGGCAAGTGAAGCCTCACCGCTCTCTATGATGCGTTGTTCTAAAGCTCTCATTTGCCTCCTCCTTTCCTGTATCTCTTGTTCCAAATTCTGGATCTGAAATTTAAAAAGCATGGATGTATTTTCACCAGAGAATTAGGGTAAAATATACACACTTATAGCTACACAAACTTATACAGATTAGTTATTTTAGATATCAGATGCAGAAATATAAAGCACCAATTAATATAGAATTGGACATTTTACCAATTAAAAGTGCATCAAAGGTGGGAGAAAAATGTATGATGTAAGGCTTGGACAGAAAGATAAAGAGTAGATAACTTGGGAATTAAACTTGAATCACATCAGGTAGGCTACAAAAGACATAAGCTAGCAGCCAAACATCCAGATATGTCATAATATTAATTAAAAAAAGAAAAGAAAAAGGAGAATAAATCCAAGATTGCAAGCAAATTCAGAAGTTTCCCTTTTCTGTTCAGTAAGAAGGTCCTACCTATCAGGATAAGAAAAGAGAGGGTAAAATGCAAGTTTGTGAACATTTTCTTTGCATTTCAAACTGAAAGATTAGGTTTGACACCAATGAGAAGAGAGCCACACCTGAGTTTTTGAGCAATCAGGATCATTTACTGACTGCTCCACCAGGCGCTTCAGGGTACTGGTGTGAAATGCAATCTCTCCAGCAAGCATCTTAACCTGCTCAACAAGAAGGTCAATCTGATCCTGCGTCATCCCACCCTGCATTCTAACAAAGAGGAGTCACTGATAGAATTATAATTTTGAAAAAAAAAAAAGGGGGGGTGCTAATCTGATCCGAGGGTAAGACTGCATTGATGCACATCAATATGCTACAATGACCCGGCACTTATGGTATGGCCACTTTTTTAGCAACAAAGGGGACTTGACGTTTCCTGATGTAATATCAAGCCTGATGAATGCAAATGGAGCCTTGGCCCATACCCTAGCCCAAAAGGAGTCAACCCCAGAAAAAAAGGACAACAGAAAGAAAAAAGCAACCGAAATTTGACTACAGAATAGGGAATGACCATAGAAGATATAAGAACCTAACAATTCCCCTTAACAGTCCAGATAACTCTGTGCCCGTAAATAAAATGGAGTCTCCTGGCTTCCCCATTGAGATTATGAGGAGAACCCTCTCTTTTTATCAGAAATTCCTAAGGAATTTGGGAAAATATGAGCAAACCAGAGTGTCATATACAAATTAGGTATTAACCAAGTCAATTAAAAAGATAATAATAAAAAAAAAGCAACCTAGCAGAACATACCGCTGCTACTTTTGAAGCACTTATAAGTTCACCCTTTTGAGTTGATTCCGTAACTGTGCTGCTACTTCGTGAGAGCTCGTTATTCCACTGGCTAGAAGACTTTCTGTGTTTGAATTCATATGATGGATCCACAGAAGCAGAAGACAGAGAGTCTGGATTTTCACTTTCTACGACCAAAGAACCCTCCTGCAGAACATCAAGTTTCTGCCAAAAAACGAAAGAAATGAAAGATTAACATCAGTAATCAATGTCTCAGACAGAAAGGAAAAGGTAAAAGCTTTAGCTGAAAAGATTTCCAGCCTCATTAATTCTGAAAATAAATGGTCGCTTTAGTAACAAATTAATTGCAAATCAGGTGCGTAGAAAAACAGTACAAGAAAAAAAAAACTATTTCTTCGTAGCAAAGAAACAGAAATAACAAGTCAAAAAATTCCATGAGTTACAAGTATTGTGTATGACTCACAAGATATTCCCAACTCAAATGCAAGAATGGCAAACCTGATAGGGTGGTGTGTACATGGGGAATCACAAAATATTCAACAATTTTAGTTGATAATCATAATAAAAATGTAGTATGTTATTTGGTACATCAGAAAAACAAAATGCAGTTCTTTTAGCTTACGTCAAACCTCTTTCTAAAGGGAATAATTAAGTCAGAAGATAATTTATTGGAACTGTTTGATGTTTTATTCTGCTTAACAGATAGGAGAGAGAACTCACATCATCCTCACCAGCTGAGTGACTACGATGATGTGCAGAAATATCACTCAGACATCCTGGAATTGTGTTCTTTGTTGAAACTAGTATGAGCTTAGTTAGTCTTTGGATTCTACTCATAAGAGCAGCCTTGGCTTCCTCTTCTTCCTCCAGTCTTGATTGCATCTTCACTTGACCCTCTTCCAGCTGTTCAATGAATCAATTACATAACATGAAAATCATGAAATCGCACTATAAATATACATAATTTACAGGAAAAAACACCTAAATGAATCCAAAGACCTGTTGCCTTAAGCTCAAAATCTCCTCATGACTGACACCAGCAAGCATTCCTTTCCTTAGCTGATCAAGTTCTTGTTTGAGGACTGAGATTTCTCTTTGATACTTCTTAATCAAAGACTTTTCATCGATAATCTGAACGCAAGTATTTTTCAAAAACAGTATTAGAGTTACCTTTTAAGTGCTAATTACTAGAAGTTGCTATTAACATACGATAGCAGGTGGGAAGGTCATGGCACACCTTATTCCGTGAGGCATAAATTTCAACTCGCTTTGCCCTGCTAGCAAACTTAAGGGTATTGTGGGTTTCCTCCATATTACTGGATGCAGGGGTTACTGTGCAGATAAGCTGTACAACAAGTTATATGAAGTCTTTAGTTCAAAATAAGCTTTCTGACTTCATATATTGAAAAGAAAATGAAAGAAAGCTTGAACAAAAAGCAGTAAATTGTGAAAGCATGAAATTGAACAGAAGTCTCTCTTGACACCGTAGGTGCTGAAAAATGATTACATGACTAGTTTTCAGGTATCATTATATGAAACTCTATGCACAAAACAGGTAACTTGATCTTAGACAACATGAATTCTAGTCCCTTTTTCATCAGTACAATATTTTTTGTTGTTCTTTAAACTCACCAAAACATGTCCATGCCCACTCAATGAAGATTGCAAAAGCCGGGTAAGTTTGGAATCTCGGTAAGGAACATGAGATGCCCTCCCTTCACTCAGCTTTCCAATTACCTTCACATCAGAATCACATTGCGAATAATAAAGTGTGGCATCTAGAATTAGTGGACAAATATGTCATCACCACTATCAATCATAAAGAACATTGTCGTGGATATGTATACAGTCACAGATACATACGGTTCCCAGAGTGAGAAGGCTTTTATTTATGTAAGATCCTTCCTTTCTTCTTAATCCTGTTGTCTCAGTTTTTGAACTCTCAGACCCAGCTAGATCAATCAAATTCTGATAAAAGCAAAAAACAATTGAATGCAATGAACATACAGCTTAGGATAGTTTATTTTCTGACAAATTCTAGTTGAGGAAAGCATACAAGTTGAGAGAAAATCACTCCATCATATTCATCACCGTGGGCACTACTTTCAATCATCTGCAAATGTACAGGCATGTTACTGAAAAATAATTTCAAAGAAATGGACATCAGGTGATAGAGGTTATAACAATGACAATGATAAAGGATTATTGCTAATGGAAAACAATGCAAAAACAATAGAGTAGGACAAATAATGATGGAAATTGAGGTTGAACTTCATTAGGGTGTTTCATATGAGGAAGAAAAAATGTAGCCAATTGTAGGTTAGTGGTGGTCATACCAATTGGAATTAGAAATCACACAGCAAGTAGAAATGGTCAAATGCTGTTTTGCATTTTGAGCAATAGATGAGATGCTTCTTAAAAGATTTTCCGATTTCAAACATGTATTGGAATCATGTGACGATGTTACTGCCAGAAAATAAATGCTTACCAAGGTAAATATCGTGTGGCTTCGGCTACTCAGGAGATTAAAATTATTTGAACCAACATGGCGATGCTCTGCAAATGTCATGCATCAATTGAACAATTAGCAGTAAGAAGCCTTCTCCAGATCTATTATGCACGTATAGAAAAGGACAATGATAATTTCCCAATATAACCACCTTCTCCAGCAGAAATGAAAGAAAGTGCATGCCCAGGAGACAAAACTACTTCTTCCTTTATACCCTCAACATATGTGCCCTGGAAAGCATGGTGCATGAATTGATGGGATCAGGTATATGACATCCATCTACACAGTAAAAGCTTTTCATTTAAAAGAGCCTGTATTTGGTAACTTTCGTAGTGTTTGCCTGGCATCTTAAACATATATAAAAGCATACTAGCAATTTCTCGCTAACAGCAATGTTAACCACTTAGATACAGTGCCACTGTTCCATTGAGATATCAAGATTTTACACCAATAAAGTAATAGAACCTACAACTGAAAGATATGAAAACAAGTAAAAAATATACTCATATCATTTTAAGAACAGCACCTGTGCATCTTCTCTGACACGCAAATTTTGTCCTGTTGGATCAAGCAAGTCATTTATCACCTGACACCAGAATAATATATGGAACAGAAATCATATAACTTTCAGCAAGATAAAGAGTAGTTTAACTTATTACTGGAGAGCACATAAATAAAATTAAGAACAAGAAAAACAAATAATGATATTCTGCCCACAATAAATTCACAGAAATTCAAACCAAGGAATTTAAACAGTCATTTCTCCTCAACTGAGAGTGCTGAACTCCAGAAAGAAAAGCAACAGCAATGCTACAAGCCATGTCTCAATTTGTAATGAACATATATGTAGAGCAACCAACCTCATTATATATTTCAAGATAGGAAACACGCAGCAAGAACTCTCTTCCTGGAGTCTGAAACAATGACTTTATTTAGTTCATTCATGCTAAACAGACAAATGGTAATTAAAGATCAAAGAAAAGATTATACATTTGGCAGTCATGTTCTTGTTTTCATTGTTGCATTCCAAGCCAATATTAAATATCAGGTACATTGTGAGGGTAAACTGAGCAGCTTTGGTTTCTTCTTGTTTACATTTTTCTTTTTGTCATTTCCTTTCGCTTTCTTGGTATCCTTTTTCAGTTCAAATGTGCTATATATGGTAAGAACACTTACATCTTGGATAATGCTGAAAACATCTTTTATGGCCAATGGTATAATACCAGGAGAAATCTGATCTCCCTGCAGATTGAATATAGAACAGAACAAAGGGAGCACCAAAGTTAGGACACCATGAAGAATCTTCCAATTTAAAAACCAAAAGAGGTAAGTCTAGGATAAATGGAAACACCTATGCATTTACATGCTTATTTTATTCCATGGAAGAAACAGGGTCAGTAAAACATGGCATGCTAGGAGGAAAGGAGTGGATACTTCAGTTTCTGGAATTCTACCAAAAGCACTGCAGGGCTGGAACATACTACCTTACCAGTGGCTTTATTTGATTCCAAACACAATCAAAACACATGTTGGAGACAATTAGATTTAAAAAAATTTCCAAGTTGCTAGCCTATGTATCAAACAGAAAATTATGGGATCAGCGCAACAAAATACATCTGTGCTTCAATTTCTTCTCAAAAATAAATAAGCCTAAATCTTCACCTTCTTTATCCATATTCTGCTGCCAAATAAAAAAAAAAAAGCCCTGTGACTTGCGAATGAAAATGGTTGTATTTAATATCAAGTTGGATTACCAATTACAAGAGCCATTGTTGATCAAATATGATACCAAATTGCACGAACTTACAGGAAAAATAAAATAGAATTTAAAAAGAAAAGTGCCTACCGCCTAATTGCGGCCGTGGCAACTTACCTATTTCATCAGTTGGAACCACTTCATTTTCTAATTTTAATTAAAGTAAATCTTCAAGCCAAAACTCTCAGGAAAATAAAATAAAATAAAATAAAAGGAGTTTCTACTCTGTCTAGAGGGTAGAGATTAGACTTACGTGCATAGTGTGAGTTTTGCCGCTACTAGTAACTCCGTAGGCAAAAACGGTTCCTGCATTTCAAACAAAGTAAAGTATTAATAGGATGAGAAAATTACAAGCTAATTAAATTCATGACAGCTGCGGTTTTTTTTTCCCAATAAATATAATAACTCTGATTAATCAAAGTGAATTGTTGAATTTAGTGCTACGCAGAAAAAAAAACAAAAACTCGCCATGATGGCATACCGTTGATGCCTTCCATTGCAGCCTTAACTACAGGCTTGGCAGCAACTTCATATACCTCCGGAGTGGTAGTATGTGGTTCAAATACACTATCTGCCAATGGGAACTAATTAGCACTTGCATTTTCAGTCTCCTAGTTAACCACCGATCGGTAACAAAAAACCGTAATTCAAAATCGAGATTACCAAATGCATAAGCTGTCGCTGGATTGTACTCATTCCGAACAATCCTGTCCCCATCTGCATACCAGGCGATCTCATCCCCTCTGTGGAACTCCCTCTCACTGTAACCAAACAAATTACCGAATTACCAATCTGTTTCGAATTCAACACTAGATTTAATCCACTCAACTCAGATCTACACCATTACCTCAACGGCCTGAACCGAATCGCCACCGATATACTATCTCCATTCCTCGGCGCGTCCAATGGTTCGGCAATGAGCCCCTCCGCGCCGAACCCTACAGGCGTGTGACTACCGTAGCCGCGCGGGCCGGAGTACATGGAATCGTAGCGGGAGCGGCTCGGGGTCATGAATCGGGAGCCGAATCCACCAGCGCCGGAATTGTACGAGGACGCCGAAGAGGAGCAAGAGCGAGGCAAGAGCCTGTTGCTCACGTAAGAGGAAATCGAAGATGTCGACGAGTAAGGGCTCGATGGCTTCCCGTACGAGAACGGCGAGCTGGTCCGTGCTCGCGAGGAAGACTCCATTGGAGCTGAGTCGAGCGCTCGAGTTGACTCGCCGAGTCAGCGCGTCACCCGGCGCTGAAGTTCCAAAACAGAAATACAAGGAAAAAGAAGAGGCGAAGAATGTGTCAGTGAGGTCACATGGTTTGTGACATAAAAGCGAAATCCATTAAATATTTTATTTTATTTTATTTTGGGTACTTTGACGCTTTAAGCTATTGAATTGAATGTAAAAGACGCGGAAGGAACACACGGAGAGATTGTTTCTTCGTCTTTAAGACAAAGAAGCCGCAGAGACAGCAGGCGAGAAGAGAGATTTGATTTCCAGTAGACTGGTGGTGAGAGGAAGAGAGAGAATAATATAATAGAAGGAAAGCTATCGATTGTTGCGGCTGCCGTGGGGCGATTTTGAAATCAAGACGATAATAAAAACGAGCGGGAATAACAGTGAGCGGGTGAAGGTAAAAAAGACAAATTGAAGCATGGAATGGTAAGACAAATACAAATGCCATAAATGATTTAATTAAAACGCCATTTCTCTACTATCTAGAGGTAGCTAGATCCTCCCACGCGCTGCCCAAGATGCCGTTTTTTGTCGTGTTATTTTGCTAACATGGCCCTTTTACAGCGCGTGTTTTTTTGTTTTTTGAGAATGTCTTCCAAAATATTTGAATGTGTGGAAGGGAGTCGTGAAGAGCAATGCTGCGACACGTGTCAAAGAAGTTTGCCCTTTTACTCACCGCATCCTCTTATTTTAACCGTGCTTTTGCCATTTGGCTCACT
Organism: Kandelia obovata; assembly: GCA_021464305.1. Taxonomy (NCBI): domain Eukaryota; kingdom Viridiplantae; phylum Streptophyta; class Magnoliopsida; order Malpighiales; family Rhizophoraceae; genus Kandelia; species Kandelia obovata. The sequence continues at coordinate 12,995,601 of CM038472.1, read as the reverse complement.
CTCAGTCAAGTAGTCCCTTGCATCCCAGTGGGTTTTTAGTCGTGTTTCTCGAGAATGTTGCGTTCAATGAGGACAAACAAAAAGGATTTTGTCTTGGGACTAATGGGAGTTCAAGTTCATCGTTTGTGGGTTTGATTTATTAAAATATTGGAAGACAAGAACCTCCGCATTTGTAGAACCATTTTATGCGTGTATAATTTTTATGGGTGTTATGTTTGGAAGAACAATTCATCCTTTGCGTGTATTTACCTTTAATTGTTTTATAACTTACGATTACTTACCACTAGTTGCATACTTAAAGTGGTCCTGTTTTGATTATTTTGTATACTAACGCACTCAATTCGATTTATCTTTTTATTTTATTTCATTGTCTAGTTGTGTCTGGATCAGTTTAAACATACTTTGAATAGTTTATTTTCTCAATTATATAAAGGCTAGAGGATTTCCGTGTGATTAATATTATAAACTTTGACTTCAGATTCAATCTTAGGTAGCTACTAAATTAGCAAATTTCAAACTCAATCCAATTAATATCCTAATAAAATACCGACGTCCATTTCACATAGGATTCTTTTTCTTTGTTTGTGTTTTTTTTATTTTTCTCCTGAGTGAAAAAGGGTTTGACCAATAGTATGGAAATCGCATACAATATCAATATGATACCAACTATCTGTCAATGTCTGATTTGTTATGGATCCAATGTTATAGTTGGTTAACTTTCTCGCAATGTCTTAAAGAGCACCAATACAACAACGTGAATATATTCACTTTGTTAAAAAAATATTATTATTATTATTTTTTTTCGCATGGTTCGTTTCTTCCCGAGTAAAGACTTTACACCTGGGGATCTCTTTAAGATGGTTGATGCGACCCACCTTCAAAGTGAAGTCCATCTGCCGACGATGTCGGGATATTCTCGTCATTTCAAAATTTTCAGCGTGTTCAAGGCACATCGCCCACGCGATACTAAAGAGCGCTTTCGGAAACACGACCCAAGCATGGGCTAATATATTGGATCAACTACCCTAGCTGCTCCAGTTGATTTAATATGCCAACGTGTGATTGATCGGTAAGCTGCTCCACTGTGCTTTTGGTTATCTCGGATATTAGTTTACTTACTGTGTATTTATTATTTTCTTGCTGTTACATCGAATGCTATAAAAATAGATATTGATATATTATAATAATTAATTAATGTTTATTTAGTATATTTACTTAATTTTATTTTCCCTCTTTGCACCATATGTATTGTTTGAGTGTTTTTTTTTTTTTTTGGGAATACTAGAAGGCATACGAAAATTTCTGGAAATAATTTTTTTGTTTTTAATTAAGCGATGGCGACACTCTCTACGTAATTCGTCTCCGCAATGAGGATGAGCAACGAAATCTGAACAAAAAACGTTAGGTCATGATCAATGATGTGAAACCTCAATCAGAACATATACATAGACATGGACCATTCTAGTACTATCAAACAAAACAACACATACACGTTAATTTTGAATGGTACTCGAAAACAGCATGAATTTTCCCCTTCAGAGAACAACGCTGGAATAGGGAATTCTGTATATCACTGCCAATGTGAATTTTGAAATTGATCAGAGGGCCATTCGATCGGCACTCCATTGGCTTGATTCGCGTACGAGTAAACTCCAATTTGTCACTACTCACTTACGCGTCGGTAGAATTGACTCGATAAAAGTATCCTATAAACAAGCATTCTGTAGGTATTTCATGTCCGACAAGACAACGAAGTTTGTGTATTCAATCATCTCTGGTTTCTATGTTATGTTGGCAAACGATTTATAGTCGGAGACGGTCTCCAATTATGCAACGGGACGTTATAAATAGTTGGCATCTTACGTTCTTTATTAAGCCACGTGGACTTCGGCAAGATAGCCGCAGATAATCAAATGGGGAAAAATTAATCCTATACATCTTCCGTCGAGAAGAGCTTTCTTTGGTGGCAAAAGTGTCGGGTGAATTGGTTAATGCACTAAATTCTTTCCTGCTTCTATCATATGATAAAGATAAAAAAGTAATAGAATTTGAGGGTTTAAAGAATAGAAATGATGATTGGATTCAGAGACTTAAGGAGACTGCGGTCCGGAGTTCTTCACTCCAGAAGTCAACAGTCTTTCTACACTCCCTTTATCCAGGACCACCACCCACGACTTTCTGTCAGCGATCTGTTTAATGAATGTGGCTCTTTCCAGCCATGGTTCGTACCCCTCTCCAGCCAGTTGTGAAAGGACCTATTCTAGCCATACATACACCATCCATAATTGATGATAAGGAGAATCGGAGTTTGTCAAGTAGCGAAAACTTTTGCCGTCACTTCAACGTATTAGGCCTTGAGTCACGCAGATCAAGAGAGACACGCCCCCCCCCCCCGCCTTTTTTTCCTCTATAACTAATTTCCTATAAGGAAAGGTTTGATGCTCAGTATGGTCGTGTCTTAACCAACCAACCAACAACAATTATAATAAAAACCTATTTGTAGCATACAATAAGTCAAAAAAAAAGAAACAAATGGATTGCTTGCAAGTTGCCACTTCCACTTATTTGACGTACCTCATATTGCATATGTTCCCCACTTGAAATATATCGTATTATCATCGACTTCTTTTTTTCCCTCTTGAGCCTTGATTGTCACATGCAACCTTTGTTGTGGTTCTACCAGTGAAGCAGGATCACTGGGAAATTGCTTGGTTTGCTTGAGTATTGGTGCGAGCTTGTAACTCGTGACTATGATGTGAAGCTACCTAGCTGTCACCTCTACTTCGTGATGCGCACATGGCTGACGTGCAATCAAGCCACGTGCTAATTGTTAGGAGGGATATGATACTTTCGATGTAAATACCTGCTCAAGCCCACGCAGAATCTAGCCAGCATACGGCTGGTGTAGCAGTAATAGCCACGCCATATTCGCTTTCAGTTGGTCCCAATGCAACTAAAAGATAATACTTACGGTTATTTGAAAATAATGGTCGGAATTACGGTCGCATGCACACTTGTTCTCGTTAATTAATGGATATCCTTTTAGTCACCAGTGTTCTTGTTATCGTGCGCTCTTCTATCCAAGTCTCGGGGAAGAAGGAAAATGCATGAATATTCTTCATTTTCCATTCATACTTGCGAGATTGATGCACTCCAATTTTTATCTAATTTCCCCCGTTCTGCATTGACGGGAAACAAACGGCAAGAGTATTTTCAGGTCAATTGATATATTATCGAAGGGCAACTTTTATTTGCATAACAAAGTAGAGGGAGATTAAAATGAAGTGAAGAAAAATGATAGGATTGAAAATTCAAAGAGAGGAACATTTTTCATCCACTAGAAAAGGCTAGTGTAAATATATATATATAAAAGTTAGGAAAAAAGTGAAAAATGAAAAATATATATATATATATTAATCATGATACTAATTTTATCCTAATGCTAAATTTGATGAAAATTAATAAAAAAAAATATTGTGGGTAAATTTGTCATCTTATAGGAACTCAATAATTTTCTTCTCAAAATTTTGAAAAAAAATTCTCTCCCATTTTCCTTCCCCTTGGCCCTATCTTTCAATGTCCTCTTTTCTCTTTATTTTTGTCTTCCTTCCCTATTTTACCTTGTCCCAGAGGTGAGGTAAATCTCTTCCTATCTTATTGTCAATTTTTTTTTTTTCATAGAGCAAACATTTGATGTGAAAGGGACGAGTCAGTTACTGATATTTGGAACGAATTTCCTTCCTGGTGTAAAAGCTAAAAGCTAAAAAAGTCAATTACGCAGCTTCATGGATCTATTTATGGTAACCATTCCTAAATCCAATGTTACCCTTAAATTGGTACATATATATATATATAATGGCTGATGTGCACACTGAAGCGGACATGACATATAATGTATATTAATACATTTAATTTTTTTAAACCGACCGTCAAAATTCATAGGTAATTTTTTAGTATACAGAACTAGACTTTTAAAATGTATTATGTGGTTGGTAAACAAATATCCCCCAAAAAGAGCCGATCTCCGAGCATAAATGTTTTGAAATTTCTGATTGCCAAATAGTTTTGATGGGCCCCCTTTTTTTTGTTTGAGGCTTTTCTCTCATAAGGCCACGAGATATCAGAAACCCAATGGATTCACAACTTAGATCCAATAGAGCCCAATCACAGTCCAGTTCCCATACTGGTTTATTTTATTCGAAAAGGTTATTGTGCAAACGTCCACCTCATAAGCAAGTGGTAGAACCGTTAATCGAACGGCTATAAAGTGCGACTATTATTTGGTAACCAATGGGAAACTCGTCAAAAATGTTTCCATCGGCACTCTCGATCGTCAATATCGGCTTTTTCATCTTAACGTCGGACACAGGAAGCGCCATGGCCTCCACACCTTGAGGGATGACCAATAGTTTTTTCTTATTGGGTAGGTGTTTTAAAATTATGTCCCAGCATTTAGTCTCACCACTCTTGAAGCCCACACAAGGTAGTTCCTTGTTCGGGCAGCCCAAGTGTGCCGGGTGTCCTGTACTGCACGGACCTTCAGTTATTCAATTTTTTTTAAAAAAGAGAGAGCACAAAGCTGATGGTTACTACCTTGATTTTGACAACAGATGTTTTGAAAAACATACGTTACAAATGCATTAATGATTGCGCTTATAAATTAAAATAACAAGTCATTTCCTAACATTTTTGTCGCAACTTTTTTTTGGCCAACGCACCTCGTAACGAAGTTTTCCAATCCTTGCAGAATGAGACGCAATTCTGCTTCAGGGTGCGGAGGAGGCCATAACCATTTTCCATGCCAAAATCTAAAAAAAGATACCACTTTCGCAGAGGGAGCACTTTCAATTTGATGATAGGAAAATTGATTCAATGCGAACGACCATACAGTGAAAACAACTGATGACCGTCGAATTACGTTATTTTGCAGCATCAACGGTCAAAATAGCTGTTAGCACCATATTTCATCAGTACGGAAATGGATTTCCTCGATTCACTGAACAAAAAGTTGTAATCTGTGAAATAAATGCTCCCTGCCATGTAATCATGAGTGAGATCTTCAGGCGTCCCCGAAACATGGCCTTTCTTCTTAGTTGGATTTGCATTGTTAAAAAGTAAACCAAACCGCAGTTACTTTTGTTCTGTTACCCATTTCTCCTTACTCGTTCGGGACACATGGCTACTCAGTGGAACCCAGAAGCACCAGAATTTCATCCCACGAACTACCATCACCAGCGAACGACCCAACTTCACTATCATCCACCAATTTCTATACAAGCCCCGAATCCAAAGCCATCTTATTTTCATTACCCCGCTACTCCTTATTTCTGGTACGCCAAGACCTGTTTTCCCGCTAACGAAGCCAATGGTGTGCCGAGATTCCACAATCTTTTGGTGCCTGCAGTGGCAGAGCCGAGCCCTCCCAACGGGCAAACCCACTCGGTGCATGAAACCCTAGTGAAGGTGGAAGATGGAGGGACTAGTTGTAAAATTTGCCCAGAAAGAGCAGGAAATGGGAGTCGATTCTCTGGGAAGCGTGAGTACGAGTATGGAGGCCCTAAGCTTCTACATGGGAAGCAAGAATGGAGGGCAAGATATAATGGAAGTGGCAGGAGTACGGAGAAGCAGAAAAGATTTGGATGGTACTCTTCTTGTGGTGCTAATTGGAAACAGAGTCGTCCAGCGGCTCCCTTGGAACCTGATGGACAACATACTACTCTAATGATCAGAAATATACCCAACAAATACACGTACTCGTTTTTTTTGTATACCCTATTCTCTATATTTTGTTGTCTGTCCATTATATTGATCCCATGCGAATAACTTCTATCGCTTCTTGATTCCGCTTTTGGTGCTTCCTGTTTTCCCAGTCGTGAATTGCTAATGGAGTTTTTAGACAATCATTGCATGGTAGAAAATCAAAAGGCAAAGTCCCAGAGCACTGCTTTTCCCGATGAGACAATCGTGTCGGCTTTTGATTTCTTGTATCTGCCCATGGATTTCCAGTACGTTTCAATATTTCAGTTTGTGTGACCCCTTGCATTCTTCTTTTTCTTCTTCTTCTTCCTTTTTTTGTGTTTTCCTACATTGAATGATGCTTTTATTGCTCTTCAAAGCATTTAACCTCTCCATCTTTTCTGGGCTTTAAAGCCTTGTATAAATGCATGGTAAAACATCAATGTTTTTGTGTTAAAGAGGAGTGTATATGATGTTACACAGAAGAGGGGCCAATAAGGGCTATGCTTTTGTTAACTTCACCCACCCAAGAGCCGCATGGAAGTTTCATCTCGCAACTCACAATCATAGCTGGGATCTTTTCCAATCCAGCAAGATACGGGAAATAGCTTCTGCTAGAATTCAGGTATTACATTATGGGCTAATATATGGTGTAAAGTGAATACAGATCTCCTCTCAAACCAACCTCTATCTCTCAACTCTTTATGGGTTTTGATTTGATGCGTGATTAGGGAAAGGAGGAGTTGGTGAAGCATTTTCAGAAGTCAAGCTTTGAGTGTGATTCTGACATGTATTTGCCCATTTGCTTCAGCCCACCACGGGATGGTTCCGGAGGAAATGTCACTCAGAGGCTTGTGGGCAGACGTGTTGTCCGGGAGGACATGAACTGCTGTTAGTGTCCGTCTATGGGCCATACAGTCTCGTTCTTGACTGCTGTTAGTGTCCGTCTATGGGCCATGCAGTCTCGTTCTTGTTTCCCAATAGTGGGAACTGCTGGTTTGTTTTCAGTTTTCCTTTGAATTTCCGTTCCGTCTTTACGTGTTTTTCGCTGGCGCGTGATCATTGACGTACTAGACTATGCTAGTTAAGGCGCGACATGCTGCGGGTGGTATGGGCGAGAAACCAAATGCAGCTGTGACGAAGGGCGGTGGAGCTCAGCACCTTTCTTCTAGGAGGCCATTGGTGGGCAGGTGGTGGGGTCCACCATCCACAGTGGAAGGGTAGGCTAACTGGATTGTTATGTACTAGCTTTTTCGGATTTTCCTGATTGTACTAGCTCTTAACCTGATGCAATGGTTGACTGTAATGAAATAGCAAGCACCATTGACAGTGGTAGTAGTCATGTGTACGCATGCCGCAAAGTTGATCGTTGGGAGCGCATGTATATTTCTCACTCTCTTAAGTGCCTGGTCGTGAGATGTTTTTTACGAGTTGATTGTGTTCACGACAGCAAAATCATGAATAAAATTGAAAATAATTAATAAACTAATGAAGATGGTAATGTAAAAGATGAACTAGCGGAAAATGAGGATGGAAGTATGGTTTTCTCAAACCCAAAAGGTGCAAATTAAGCATATTATTTCTTGGAGGTGTTGGATAATGTAATTGCGTAACTATATAATGATCGTTTGATCAGGAAGACATGTGCAGGACATAGGCGTTGGCCAATCTAACATATTGTTTGATATTTATTACGGTGGACGATCAAAATCTCTATGCGCAACAGAAGATAAGTAAGAATAGGATGCGAAGTCTACTCCCTCCAAGGGGTGTGCATGGTAGGGGTGGATCACCCTCCCATTCGAATTTTTTTTTTTTAAAGTAACTTAAATTTTCGTGTTATATAAAACCCTTTTGTTTATTTTATAATCAATTTTTTTGAAAAAAAAATTAATATATTTCTAATTTCTAAAGGTTAAATTTTGAAATCATGTAAATTAGATGTTAGAATAAAGAAATAATAGTTAATAAAATTTTAGTAGTTAAAGTACGATTTAAAAAACATAAGATTTTGTTTCGTACGTCTTATTTTTCAGTTTTTATTTTTACTATTTATGCCTACTCATACTCTATTTATTTCATACAACCTAAGTACATTATTCAAAATGCAACAATTGTTTTTTAAAAAGAAAAGTTAATGAAAATTTTATAGGGTCGTGGTGCCCTTACCCGACCCAGCTTGCTCTGCACTGTATCTTGCACAATTTATGTGCAAGAAATGAGACTAGTTCAATCGTCTGACGCCATCGCGCATCCGATCTATTGAAAATGTTGGTGACGTCATTGCATAATATGAGTTTTTTTTTTTTTTTACAATGTTAAGATAGCTTGTCTATATGAGCTTGGTTACAGGCAATGATTACACCTAGCACCGCCGTCGACTGGGATTTATCGTTTTGTCACTTCCAGATGGCAAACATCGTACGGAGCGACATTCTCGGTCATCAATTGAAGATGACTCAAAGTAGCAAAACCAATATAACAATGCAGTCTATTCTCCGTTAAGCAAAAGACGAAAAGCACTTATATTAGACAAATGTTTCTCACTGGTGAACGACGTTGTTACTTCCTTTCGAGCTTATGTAATCTTTTTTTTTTTTTTTTTGCTGATTTTTTATTATAAAGGGGGGGGGCTCTGTGACTGACCAGCGGGGGTTTGGGCTGAGATTTCAACCAGTAGGGGCCATTCCTAGTATTTACCATGCAGCTGGCTTTTGTTGGGCTATCTCAGGGCCTGGCCTTCTTTTGTTGAATCCAACAAATGCAAAACTGATTCTTGGCCCGCGATGGCGCGATCTACCTTCAGACGACGGTCCGAGGATAAGATAGATTAATTGAAAACCGAAGTGCCAACTTTTTTGCCCCACAGTCATGGCGGTGGCCTCATCGGCAACCCACGTCCTCTACCATCTCGTCCGCCCATCTCGGCAGCCCCCAGTAGTCTACTTTTTCGGCAGACCCGTTTGCGCAGCCGCCATCACCATCACTAACGCAAAAGCTGTTCTCTCAAATCAACGCAAATCTGCCCTTCTAAAACATAGCGTCACCCCCTTGTTCTCCTCCTTATCTCCTCTTCCTCTCGCCTTTTCTCACTCTCTATCCACATCCAATCTCTCTTTACCTCCTAAGTCGTTTAACCACTCTTTGATCGTAGAAGAAGAACAAAAGGAAGAGGAAAATGGCTTGGGTGTTGAAATTAAGGTTGATTTAGATGATGATGCTAATGGTGGCTATATAGAAGATACTGAGATTGGAAGTCAAAAACTGGAATTGAAGGACAGCAATGTTGTTGATGGAGGGAGTTCACGGGAAAATGAGTCGAAGTTACCTAACTTGACAGTGAAGGAAAAGAAAGAGTTAGCTTCTTATGCACATGGCTTGGGGACGAAGCTCAAGTGCCAGCTAGTGGGCAAATCTGGTGTTACTGAGAATGTTGCGTCTTCGTTCATTGAGGGCCTTGAAGCAAACGAGCTTTTAAAGGTAAATGCTTTGATGGCGTATTGTTACCAGTTAATTAGTTTCTTTAAGCTCTTTTTGCCCTTTGTTAATTTACTTTAATACATGATTATTTTATTTCTTCAGTTTTTCTATATTATATCACTATATTCTTGTTTGGTTGCCGAGAATCTGCGGTAAAGGGGGAAAAAATAAAAAAATAAAACTGAATTTAGGCCTAGCACAAATGGAAAGCGCAAGAGCTCGATAGCATAGTCAAAATGTCTTGACACTGACCAGTTTGCCAGAGCTTTGAGCCTCCACATCATTTTGTGTCGCTGTTGTGGCTTAAGTTTCATGTATTTTTTGACAGAGTAACTTGCTTTCCCACGTCCTGTTATACTCAATTGCCACAGCAGAAGTGCAGCTTTTGGGTGTACTAAGTCCTGGACTTGTGTCTAATACTTTGAACAGATTAAAGTACACAGGACTTGTCCAGGAGAGCTAGAGGATGTGGTGCAGCAATTAGAGGAAGCTACTGGCTCCGTGGTTGTTGCTCAAATTGGTCGGTCTGTGATTCTATACCGGCCTAGCCTTACTAAATTGAAGGCAGAGGAGAAAAAGAGACTGGCTCGAAAAGTTTCAGTGAGAAAAGAAGTAAAATTGAAGCCTAGGTCATTGGTAAAGAGCATTGAGGTGCCAAGCTCCCTTTCTTGATCTTCTATTTGGCAATGGGTCTTCTATAGGAGTTGATGTTGTCTGAAGCAGTACGTTATTGATTGCTCACCGATTGTCCAATTGAAACTTGCAGGGAAGGGAACAAGTACCAAGATTGTCCAGACGTGGCCGTCGAGGAAGTAGCAGGTTTGATAGTTGATCAAATTTTTGAGGCTCTGTTGCTGGAAATGTTCCAATAGCAGCCTCCAAGGTGTCCTTGTTGGCTGCTGTTTGATACAGGATTTCCAGGTTTTCTAGGCAAACAGGACCATTAGTTGAAGTGATCGCTAGGAGCCTTAGGGTGATAAGGAATATGACAGCTCATTGAAATATCATGTATAATGCATGTGTTTCAACATAAATGCAATGGATTGAAAGGAATTTGAGGCAGCATGGGTATTTTCACTTGGATTGGATCGTTATTACTGAAATTGGAGACCTGACTGCCAAATTTTTATTCAATTGAATGCTAAAGATCCTGTATTCTTTAGACGGCACAGCAACCTGATGTTCTACTTTCACATGCTCCTGCAATATACACACAGGCCACGATCATCTTTAAGACGGGAAAGTTTAATCAATGATGTTTAATCTTCCATTGACGAGTAATGTGCGCGAGATAGTACAATCTTGTGCAGCGCATAAGCAACTTGCCTTTTACACACAACTTCGTTTACATGCTAAAACTGTCAATGATCAGGGCGTTAAAAAATTGGAGGGCACTTATTAGGTTGGTTGTCCAATTCAAGCATTGAAGGACTATGTGCTCGATCTCCAGGCATTCGCGGCAAAGCATATGCCTTTTGTTTCGATTTGATTTGGTAAGCAGCTTGAAAACAGTGGCCTAGGCAAATTACTTGTAATCTTCAGAGAAAAGTATGCTTTTTGGCGAAAGAAGGCGTTGGAGAGCAAGTAAAAATCGAGCCTAAGAAAAGGGAAAAACCTCCTGTATAACCTTCTGATCCGGCGTGAAAATGCTGGGGAAAAACCAAGGAACGGATGCTCCCATAATCCCCAATACCAATCCAAAGATGGTTCCAATGATTGCCAGTGATTTCAGTAGCATCCGAGCCTGACAAATATTATGAACATTTTAAGACAATTGCACAAACAAAAAGCCAGAGTTATGTGCTCTCATGCACTGAATTCCATCTACAAGGGGGAAGAACTCTTGCATAACTTGTATCCAAAAACAACACTTGGAAACTCTCTGGAAGTCACATGGGCATAGCTCAAAGTGAGAGAGTCAAGTGATCAACACATGTACAAAGAAGGTTGCAGCAATAATAGAAAAAGTGCAACACCAACCTTTGCTAAATTTCGATTGATTTGATAAAAAAACTCCGGCAAAAATGATTGTGCAGTTTGACAAAGAGGCTCACCCCAAACTGCAAACAAGAAGAATGCTTGAATCATGACCTGGAGCAAACCATGATGGTCAGATTTTCAAGGCACAGACTAGATCTATAAGAGCTAAAAGCAACAGAAGTGAACAGAAAAAACCTGATGAGCAGCCAAGGTGAGTGTCCCCATAGATGTAGCAAAATACACAATTAGAGCATAAAAAGCTACCTAAAAATCAAAATGTTTCAGAGCATGAGAATATTTGCATTGCACAAAAAATGCTACCAAAGAGTGGAATACATGCAAACCTTGGACATCATCATTACAAACACTGGAGCAGCAATCCCAAATATTGTCTTAAGGTCACCAAGTGATGGAACAAAGAGGGCATAAGCATTATATCCTTTCTTGTTCAGCAAATCAAGCATCATATAACCTGCAACAACCTTAAATTTATAGCAATAACTGGAAATGCAGCAAGGTAGCAAATGAATCCAGATGGGTACATTAGGATCACATTCAGTATACCTGTGATACCATGGTTTCCCATGCTGCACCAGCTATACCCTAACCTAAAAGTCTGCACAGGAGTACATCGCCAATGCCATTTATTGCGCTGGAAACCACTAGGGCTTTCAATGGTCCCCATGAGTCTTTCATGCCAAGGCTGAAAAAAGAAAAATCAAAGACAATTAAAGTATCTATAATTCAATCAAAAGAAGTTACAAGGAGGAGTAATTTCTAGCAAACAATAGAGATTAAAAACTTAACAAGGTCATATTAGTAGATCTTGTAGACTACGTTATCAGGCAAAAAGCAATAACATGACTGTCCAACCAAGGGAACGCTGTCCCATTTTAGTATTTAGATGATACCTTGCACTCTGAGCCACCCATCCAATAAGCATAGCAGGCCATGCTAGACCCCGAATCTGTCAAAGATCATTTATGTATCTAATTTGAAATAGAAGTAGGATAAAGCAGAGGTTAAGGTCATGATATGGAACAAAAATAGCATACAGGAAGATGAAATTTATTCAGTGAGGAGTCTTCAAAGAATTTCTTGAAAGAAATCAGCTTGAAGACCAAAGGACCGTCTCATGATTCCAGGAAAAAGTATTTTATGCATGGGATTGGCCATAGGCACATTTATGAACAGTATTGACATATTCATGGTTTAAAGGGCACCACAAAATAATCCAAGATCAAATAAGTTTCAGGAATTTGCCCAACTGGTGATAAGTGTAGGTTTGATTAGTAGGCCATGGTTGAAGTTGTTAATGTGATCCGGACAAGTTCACTGTTAATTTCAAAGTGGCACTTGTGAGAAGATCAACTTGAAGGTGCCTGTATTCTATACAGCCTTACCATTAGTGGTAGAAAAAATGATTCATGATATATTATTCAATTAAATTCAATGCCAGGGAAGTATAGAGTGAACCTTAATGTATGTGTTTGCAGCAGGCAAAATATGTGAATTACTTGATCCTATAAAAGCTGAACAAGAAAGAAACCAAAGTAAATTCTTCAGTTATAAAAGGGGTGTCTCGGCAGCACAGAGTTGTTTTCCATGAATTGAGGATTAGCATGTACTAATAAAAAAACCTGTAACCTTAATTATTACCAGACTGCTGATAAGCCAAAGAACTTTGTGAAGAACAGCATTACGAACCCACAAGTCAACCCAATAAATAGCAGGATGGATAGTTGATACTGCACTTCATTTTTATTCTGTGGCAAACGGAGCATATTACTCAGAGACCGCGGCAAGAGCCATCCAAATCAAGCCATGAGGGATTGTTAACAAATAAAAATAAACGATAGTTCAAACGAAAGTACATTTTTTAAGAAGAAAAAGGGGCACCAAACGTTGATCAAAGCACAAAAATACAGCTTTAAGAAGGAATATTACAATTGATTAAAAATGCTCGGTTCACTTGATGCCGGGAATTCAAATTAAACTGAAGAATTTAAGAAACTAACCTGTTTGGCAAGTGAAGTGGCAACCATATTCGAAGTGGCAACCGAAAGGAACATGAACACATAACCCATGTTGTCACACCAAACTGTCCCAGGACCCAAAAAAAAAAAAAAACAAAGAAAAAAGACCCAAGGGCCTGAACTCAACAGTCCTTTACCCTCAATGAAGCACCACGTTATCAAAACAGCAACAAAGAGGGGAAAAAAAGAAATGAAAAACAAACAAATAAAAAGAAGAGGAAAGTACCTAATGCAGCAAGCTCAATAGAGCTTCCTTGACCGATAACTGCGGTGTCAATAAGGCTCATCAACGGCCCACATAACCAGAGCCCCACAGCGGTTCCCGTAAACACCACAATCTCTTTCATTTGTTTCCATAAACTCTCATTCTCCAGTCCTTGTCTGTTCAACCCCCATTTGTAGCTCCTCCTCCTCCTCTTCTTCTCCTTCTCCTTCTTCTTGAAGTGAAGAAACCGAATCAATGTTGCCAACATTTCCACTCCCTGTACCGCTGGTAAGACCTTGGACGCCCTGGCTAACGCAAGCAGTTAAAAGTATGCCTCCTGCTTCTTGCTTTGAAAAATGGTGACTTTGGACTTGTAAAAGAGATGCGAAAAGCGGGTGTAGACAAAGGTGATGGCTTCTTGATAAAGATTAAAGATTGAGCATTAAATCTTGGGTGTGGGTGTTGGGTTTGGTGAAGCAGCGAAAGGGTTTTCATCTTCTACGTATGAAGAAGAGGAAGTGCTAAAAGAAGCGTGGAGAGAGAGAGTTGTTGGGACAAGGCATTAACGGTTGAGAAGGAGCAAGGCGTAGCTGGGCAAGTGATTTACCCTTAATTAAACCCTACCGAACAAAAGGTCCGACCTTAAGTTCCTCCGAAATCGGGTCGGGTTGAAGAGCTGCCGACCATACCGACTCGGGAACACTGCCTAGCGTGGATGGAGTTCTGAATCTACTAAGTTTAGGTAATTAAGTAACCATAGCAATTTTTCTAATTGCATTAAGCTAAATCGTGGACAACCATTAAAGATTTGTTGGATTAATTGCACTAATTCAATAAATTTAGGTTGTTAAGCATCAAAACTTTAATGACCAAATAATTTTGTATTAAAATCATGTTGTTTTTTATTTAATTGTAAAAATATTATAATATAAAAATTTATAATTAAATTTGAAGCTAACATTGTTAAAATACAATACCACTTTTGTAAACATTTTTATTTTTACCATGGGTTCTTGCTTTTAATTTTAATTTTTTTAAGTAAAATAACTTGTTAATTTGGTATCAAAACTTTCTTAATAAAATATTTTTTATTTAAGACATATTAAATATAATTTATATTTCATATTTTATTTAAAAATTTAAATTAATAAGTAAAATAGTAGACTCACCTAAAAATAATTTCTCGATAATATTAGAATATAATATATAATCTGGCATTTTAGGTGGAAGAATTTTGACATAAGTAATTAAGCAACCATTAAAACAATATCCCCAGTTCCGATTTTGTGACAATGAGAACCGAATCCCAACTGACAAGGAATAGGCCGGTTCAAATTTCAGGCCGGTTCCAGATTGGATGAAATATGAAACCAGCCAGCACCTTTTCAGGGGAGAAATAATAAATTTACAAAAAAATAATATAACATTTCACAGGGAAATTAAAAAATAATAATAATAAACAAAAACAGAACCCCATAGATAATTTGGTCTGAAGTGGTTATGAAGTTAATTTTTGTTAAGTTTTTTAAAAATTTATATAATTAGGTAGCTAAAGGAAAACATTCTCTGTGTGTGTGTGTGTGTGTGTTTTTTTTTCAACAAAGAAAAAAACTTATTATCGTTAATTTCTTAAATTTTCCGTTCAATACTATACTGAACTTTTGCTCCATAAAGTATAAAGTACAATTCAACAAAGTTCATTTGAATGCAATTCCTAGAGCCTTGACATTTACTTAAATCCAATATGCAGGCACCTACGCTGGGCAATATGCACTTTTTGTTTAAAGCACAAAAACAATTTCAAGGGCACATTTAATTGCGCAGAAACACCATGCCTTTTCATTAAAACTTCATTTACATGGTAGAACTGTCAATGATCTGGGCGTTAAAAAATGGGGGGCCATTGCTTAGGTTGATAGTCCAATCCAGGCATTATAGGACCAGGTTGATCTGGGCGTTAAAGCATATGCCTTTTGTTTCTATTTGATTTGGTAAGCAGCTTTGAAAACGGTGGCCTTCGCAAATTATTTGTACGGCTTCCAAAACTAAGCAGTTTTGAGCTCTTTCAACTCATATTGGCTCAAATCTTCAGAGAAAAGTATGCTTTTTGGCGAAAGAAGGCGTTGGAGAGCAAGCAACAATCGAGCCTGAGAAAATGGAAATTGCAAAAGGTGAAAAAAGGGCTTTACAGCCAAAAATGAAGATTTATGTGGGCAAATGCTGGGATGCTACTCTTACCCATTGAAATCCAACCAGTGCGTACCAGCAGACTGACAAACCATATCCTCTGTCTCTCACAAGCTGGCAAAGAGACAGCAGAAGTAAAAATTTTAGGTGCACATAAAGCTCAAGGAACTTAAGAAATTGAAGTAAGGGGGAAGCTACCATCAGGTATACAGCACTTAGTAAAAAGCATCCGGTCATGGACAAACTAGCAAATATCAGGTCGCGTCCGGCCTGCAGAAATGAGCCCGTGTCATGATGGCAAAAAGCAATGAGACTCATAGGTTCATCATGAGCAATGCATTTAATATCAAGAAATGATCATGAAAAAAGACCTAAGTAATAAATGAGATGGGCACCAAAACCATAAGTCATAATGGCTTGTCAGGCAATTTGTCTCTTACCAAGCCAGTTACATATCATCAAATGTGGGAAAACTTTCCTCATGATCTGTGAAGTTTGTGAAAATAAACACAGGAAAAAATTTCACCGAGAGTTATTTACTTAATCGAACTCACCAGCAATGCACCCTCAAGACTAAGAATGCAGGGTGTCACAGCTAGTGCCATGAAGTATTGTACAAGAACCCTGTGCATCTGCATGAACAAAAGATCAGAACATGACTGATTGCCATTTATACACAATGCTGCAAAAAATTTATCTATGCCCATCATCATTGACTCTTATTCAAGCTAATTCTCTATCTACATTTTGGTGGAACAAAAGTGATTTATCCACATTAGATGTCAAAAGGCTTAGGCATTATCTTTCGGTTGTTGCCATCATTATTGCTGATCTCAGTGTTCGTGTTGCTGTTAATTTTCTCTTCTCATGCTTAAATCATACAATTAGTACATTGCAAAAGAGAACAAACCTCCTGTATAACCTTCTGATCAGGCGTGAAAATGTTGGGGAAAAACCATGGAAGGGATGCTCCAATAATCCCCAATACCAATCCAAAGATGGTTCCAATGATTGCCAGTGATTTCAGTAGCATCCGAGCCTGACAAATATTATGAAAATTTTAAGACAATTGCACATACAAAAAGCCAGAGAGTTATGTGCTCTCATGCGCTGAATTCCATCTACAAGGGGAAGCAAATCTTTCAAAACTTGTATCCAAAAGCAACGCTTGGAAACTCTCTGGATGTCACACGAGTATAGCTCAGAGTGAGTGAGTCAAGTGATCAACACATGTAAATAGAAGGTCGGAGCATTAATAGAAAAAGTGCAACACCAACCTTTGTCAAATTTCGATTGATTCCATAAAAAAACTCAGGCAAAAATGATTGTGCAGTTTGACAAAGAGGCTCACCCCAAACTGCAAACATGAAGAATGCTTGAATCATGACCTGGAGCAAACCATGATAATCAGTTTTTCAAGGCAAGGGCTAGAACAACAGGACCTAAAAGCAACAGAAGTGAACAGAACAAACCTGATGAGCAGCCAAGGTGAGTGTTCCCATAGATGTAGCAAAGTACACAAGTAGAGCATAAAAGGCTACCTAAAAATCAAAATGTTTCAGATGCATGAGAACATTTGCATTACACAACAAATGCTACACAAGAGTGGAATACATTCAAACCTTGGACATCATCATTACAAACACTGGAGCAGCAATCCCAAATATTGCCTTAAGGTCACCAAGTGATGGAACAGAGAGGGCATAAGCATTATATCCTTTCTTGTTCAGCGAATCAATCATCATATAGCCTGCAACAACCTGAAATTTATAGTGGTAACTGGAAATGCAACAAGGTACCAAATGAATCCAGATAGGTACAGTAGGATCACATTCAGTATACCTGTGATACCATCGTTGCCCATGCGGCACCAGCTATACCATAACCTAAAAGCCTGCACAGGAGTACATCACCAATGCCATTTATTGCACTGGAAACTGCTAGGGCTTTCAGCGGCCCCCATGAGTCTTTCATGCCAAGGCTGGAAAAAGAAATGTCAATGACTACTAAAGTATTTATAACTCAGTCACAAGAAGTTACAAGGAGGAGTAATTTCCAGCAAACAATGCAGATTAAAAACTTAACATGGTCATATGGCAGATCTTGTAGACTACATTAGCAGGTGAAAAGCAATCACAGGACTGTCCAACCAAGGGAACGCTGTCCCATTTTAGTATTTAGATGATACCTTGCACTCTGAGCCACCCATCCAATAAGCATAGCAGGCCATGCTAGACCTCGAATCTGCCAAAGATCATTTAAGCATCTAATTTAAAATATAAATACGATAAAGCAAAGGTTAAGGTCATGATGTGGAACAAAAATAGCAAACAGGAATATAAAATTTGTTCAGTGAGGAGTCTTCAAAGAATTTCTAGTAAGAACTCAGCTTGAAGACCAAAGGACCGTCTCATGATTCCAGGCAAAAAGTATTTTATGCATGGGATTGGCCATAGGCACATTTATGAATAGTACTGACATATTCATGGTTGAAGTTGTTAATGTGATCCGGAAAAGATCACTGTTAATTTCAAAGTGGCACTTGTGAGAAGATGCAAGTAGGTCAACTTGAAGGTGCCTGTATTCTATACAGCCTTACCATTAGTAGAAGAAAAAATAATTCATGATATATTATTCAATTAAATTCAATGCCGGGGAAGTATAGAGTGAACCTGAATGTATGTGTTTGCAGCAGGCAAAATATGTGAATTACTTGATCCTATAAAAGCTGAACAAGAAAGAAACCAAAGTAAATTCTTCAGTTATAAAAGTGGTTTCTCAGCAGCACAGAATTGTTTTCCATGAATTGAGGATTAGCATGTACTAATAAAAAAACATGTAACCTTAATTATTACCAGACAATGCTGATAAGCCAAAGAACTTTGTGAAGAACAGCATTACGAACCCACAAGTCAACCCAATAAATAGCAGGATGGATAGTTGATACTGCACTTCATTTTTATTCTGTGGCAAACGGAGCATATTACTCAGAGACCGCGGCAAGAGCCATCCAAATCAAGCCATGAGGGATTGTTAACAAATAAAAATAAACGATAGTTCAAACGAAAGTACATTTTTTAAGAAGAAAAAGGGGCACCAAACGTTGATCAAAGCACAAAAATACAGCTTTAAGAAGGAATATTACAATTGATTAAAAATGCTCGGTTCACTTGATGCCGGGAATTCAAATTAAACTGAAGAATTTAAGAAACTAACCTGTTTGGCAAGTGAAGTGGCAACCATATTCGAAGTGGCAACCGAAAGGAACATGAACACATAACCCATGTTGTCACACCAAACTGTCCCAGGACCTGCTCCATCCAGAAATTATTTTAAAACCAAAAAAAAAAAAAAAAACAAAGAAAAAAGACCCAAGGGCCTGAACTCAACAGTCCTTTACCCTCAATGAAGCACCACGTTATCAAAACAGCAACAAAGAGGGGAAAAAAAGAAATGAAAAACAAACAAATAAAAAGAAGAGGAAAGTACCTAATGCAGCAAGCTCAATAGAGCTTCCTTGACCGATAACTGCGGTGTCAATAAGGCTCATCAACGGCCCACATAACCAGAGCCCAACAGCGGGTCCCGTAAACACCACAATCTCTTTCATTTGTTTCCATAAACTCTCATTCTCCAGTCCTTGTCTGTTCACCCCCATTTGTAGCTCCTCCTCCTCCTCTTCTTCTCCTTCTTCTTGAAGTGAAGAAACTGAAGCAATATTGCCAACATTTCCACTCCCTGTACCGCCGGTAAGACCTTGGACGCCCTGGCTAACGCAAGCAGTTAAAAGTATGCCTCTGCTTCTTGCTTTGAAAAATGGTGACTTTGGACTTGTAAAAGAGATGCGAAAAGCGGGTGTAGACAAAGGTGATGGCTTCTTGATAGAGATTAAAGATTGAGCATTAAATCTTGGGTGTGGGTGTTGGGTTTGGTGAAGCAGCGAAAGAGTTTTCATCTTCTACGTATGAAGAAGAGGAAGTGCTAAAAGAAGCGTGGAGAGAGAGAGAGTTGTTGGGACAAGGCATTAGCGGTTGAGAAGGAGCAAGGCGCAACTGGGAAAAGTGAATGGTTTACACCACAGGAGACGTTGACCATTCGGCGGCTTAGACGAAAATAGGGAATTATTTTTATATTGAATGTTAGATTTACGCTTATTAATAGTTAAACCCGACTGAACAAACGGTCCGACCTCAAGTTTCTCTGAAATCGAGTCGGGTTGAAGAGCCGCCGACTATATCCACTCGGGGACTTTCCCTAGCGTGGACGCAGGCTGCTGAATCCATTAAGTTTAGGTAATTAATCCGATTTTTCTCATTGCATTAAGCCTAAATCGTTGACAACCATTAAAAACTTGTCAGATTAATTGCACTAGGAATTTATATTCGTGAAACCTAACAAGGAATAGTTTGGTTCTAATTTCAAGCCGGTTTCAGGTTGGACTTCATTTGAAACCAGTCGACAACTTTTCAATTATATGGCACGTCACATGGCATTTAAACCAAAAATAAATAAATAAATAAATAAATAAATATTTTTTGGTCTGATGTAGTTAAAAAATTAATTTTTGTTAAGTTTTTTAAAATTTATATAAATAGGAAGGTAAAGAATAATATTCTTTATTTAAAAAAAAACTTATTATCATTAGTTTCTTAAATTTTCCGTTCAAAACCATATTGAACTTTTTGTTCAATACCAGTAAAGAGTGCAGTTGAGCGAAGTTCATTTCCATGGAATTCCCAAAGCCTCGACATTTACTAAAATCCAACATGCAGGCACTTATGTTGTGCTAATGCACTTATTTGGAATGAATATATAGAAAATATACAGTTGCAACTTACAACAATTGGGATATTGCTGTGAAGAAAAAGATGCCACGGCCATTACAGTGCTCGTCCGTGTACTTCCAACTTCATCAAACCTCCTCTAGGGTATAACGAGAATTCGACCTTAAGTGTGCTGAGTTGGCTGTTGATGTCCTAACTAAGAAACATATATACGATCCTTTGTAACACCAAAGACAAGTTTTCTTCCCGCGCATCAAGCAGCTCTCAACTTTCCCATCTCATAATGGTTGTCTTCGGAGTATAACATGCCATCGCGAGAAAGAAGTCTTCGGAGAGACGAGAAAAATCGAGCCTGAGACAAAATTTATGCATTAAATTGAATTCATACATTCTCATACATATGAATAGCAAACTGCTGGGATTGTTCGTATTACCCATTGAAATCCAACAAGTGCAAACCATAACCAAGGCAGACCATATCCTTTGCTGCTTGCAAACTGGTAAGGGGAACAAAAGAGTAATCACTAATAATACACAATAAATTGAAAGAATGTTAAAGCTATCTAGAGATTAGATCTCTACCACCATAACACTAGCACCCAGGAAAAAGCATCCACACGTAGACAAGCTGAGGAACTTAAGATCCCGTCCAGCCTGCACGCCAAAACACACTTCTGTTTAACATACAAGCAATGAGGATTTTGTGCTCGAAAGAGAACTAAGGGAATTGACATTTTTTGTCCTATGGAGAAAAGCCATCAATTTTTTTCATTGATCAATGCTGTGTGGTTTGCCAAACAGGAATATAGTCACATTAGATTCAGTCCACTGTTCACCAAATGCGGGCTATCCAAAGAATTCCATATGTGAATGAACTCTTTCTTTGGTTTTTCTATTCTACTCTAGTTTGTTACAATCCTTTGAGGATCTCTGTAAAATAATCAAACTGAAGTTAAACCAACATACCATCAGTGTCCCCTCAAGGCTATGGTTGAAAGATGACACAGACAATGCCAAAAAGTATGGTAAAAGAACTTTGTGCATCTGCATGGACACAAGACAATTAATATCAAGAATCATGCTCTCAAAATTCACAAATCCAAATAAAGGCTCACAGCAATGTTCCATAATTCTTGGATTCATACCACTTGTTAATACCTTTGAAAATTGTTGGATTTGAAGAAAGAATAACATGGGTCTATTGACAGGTCATTCAATGACAAAGCACAAGATCTGATGGAATGAAGAATGGTTTCCATTTCATTAGTGCACAGTGCATCAGTACATCATTAATAAAGCATATGGCACAGAACAATGGACAACAGTACAAGAGATATTAAATGATTGATGCTACACAATAACGAACAGCCCAAACTATCAATGAAAGGAAAAGAAATGAACAACACAATAATTATCCTTCCCTCTCTCATTAGGCCAATGCAACATAAAATACTTGTGGACAAACATAGCAAAAAAGGAAATAGCAGAAAAGAAACAAAAACTAACCTCTTGTATGACCATCTGATCAGGGGTAAAGATATTAGGGAACAACAAAGGAACAGAAGTTCCAATGGTCCCCATCACCAATCCAACTGTAGCTCCAATCACTAAAAGTGACTTTAGCAGCATTCGAGCCTGTTTGATGCAATATAAGACCTCAGAAGACTTCACCATAACAAAAAATCCTGTGGTATGGAGCTAGAAATTACCCACTGTAGATAGTGATATTTGTAAAAAAAATGGGCAGCAGTGTAGTGGAAGTCTGCATCCAGCAGAACACATGGAAATCTCTGTGGATGCCAAATGAATACACAGAAAGATCAGGAAAGAAAGATGGGTGAAAAGAATTACTAACCTTTGACAAACTTCGTTTGACTCCATATATCAACTCAGGCATAAATGATTGTGCAGTTTGGGAGAGAGGCTCACTGCACACTGCAAACATGCTGGCTGTTTGAATCATGACCTGTGTATGTTGTCAATGTAAGCGGTAACAGGTTTCAAGAGCACAGAAAACTAAAGCAGAGAAAAGCACAAGTGAAACTGCCAGCATGAGTATGTCTAACCTGATGGGCAGCTAAGGCATGTGTGCCCATAGATGTAGCAAAATAAACCATGAGAGAGTAAAAAGCCACCTATAAAACCAAAAAGGTCTCAGACTATTGAAACTGCCGGGTAATAACATAGTACAGAATATAGACTAAGAAAAGGCAACCTTTGAGATCATGGTTACAAAGACTGGAGCAGCTAGCCCTAAAATTGTGAGAAGTTCGTTGGGTGTTGGAAAGGAAAATGTGAGAGCATTGTATCCTTTCTTGGCCAAAGCTCTAATCATCATATAAGCTGCAATAATCTAGAACTCATTGGGAGAAACAAAGGCAGATATTTAACACCATTGTTTATGGCAAGAGTGGCTTAACAAGAACGTAAGACAATAGTTAGGCCATTTACAAGGAATAGTTATCATACTTGTGACACCATTGTTGCCCATGCAGCACCAGTAATCCCATAGCCTAAAATACTGCAGAGGACTACATCACCAACAGCATTCACAACACTAGCAACTGCCAAAGCCTTTAGAGGTCCCCATGAATCTTTCATTCCAAGACTGCCAAAAAAAAAAACAGAAAAGTTGAAGAACAAAGTAGCCCAACAAGAATGGTGGTATGGAACAGCAAACATGTTGCAAGGAGTTGGGAAGATAGCACATTCGTGAATCTTGAATGTGTAAGATCAAGAATAATTTCTGGCCTTTTTTACCTATATGTAAGATAAGGCAGCAAGACAACAGCTTTAAAACACAGAGAATAGGCATTACATATTTAACAGAATCAACATACGAATCTGGCATATGAAGGACAAGTGTAAATCTAGCCCAAGAGATAATCAAATTAAATGACATAAATGAGTCAAGTTGTTAGCTCATCAAGTGATAAAGCACAAGGAAATACGTAAGCCAAACAATGGCATAGTTTCACCTTGCACTTTGAGCAACCCATCCAACAAGAATTGCAGGCCATGCCAAGCCTCTAATCTGCCAATAGAAAGTATTCCATTCAATGGAGAACTACTAAAACAGAAAAATCTGTGTACAATCTGCAATAACAGAGTGGGCCAGGGATCCCCATTTGTACAGTGCATTTGAAGACTACCTTATCATCACAAGTAATAATTGAGAAGATTCCATAATGTTGTTTACCCATTCCCCTCTTTACATCATTTCTAGGAAAGAAAGCCATAAAACACAAGAAACATTTCTGAAGAAGATAAACCTGAATATATGTGTTGGCTGCAGGTAAAATATTTGCAATTTTTGGCCCTGTAAACACTGAAACAAGCAAGAAAAGCAAACTCATCATTCAAAGAGTTAATGAATCTTAACTATATGTTTGGTGAAAAGAACAAATAGCACTCACTTCTAAGGATAATTAGAAGCTCTATCTGTTTATAACATATATTGATTCAAAAACTTCACCAGTGTTTATTACCACTTAGAGCCCATGAACCAAAGAATTTTGTAAACACAAGCATCAAGGCCCCACAAGTCAACCCAAGAAAGAGAAGGGTAGATATTTGATGTTGGACTTCATTTTTATCCTGCAAAGATGGTTCCTAAGTTAAACAAAGTAGCAGGGAAAAAAAAACAATGCAGCAATTGAAATCATTGCAGTCATGCAGAAACCTTCTCCTAGAGTTGCTCTTGCCAAAAAACCCAACTCAAAACTACAATCAGGCAATAAGCAAACATTGCTATCATGTCCAAACAGCTTCACATTCATCAATCTGCTTCAAACACATTCAAAAAACCAACCTGTTTGGCAAGGGAAGTGGCAACCATGTTTGATGTGGCGACCGAAAGGAACATAAATATATAACTGAAATAATCACAAAGCACTGTCCCAGGTCCTGACCACCCAAAAACAAAATATAATCGATTGATCATCCAAGTATTTCACTAACAAGATAAAAAAAAAAAAAAGAAGAAGAAGAAGAAGAAGAAGAAGAAAAAAGGATGATCCATATATATTGCCCTTAAATCCTAAGATAATTGTCAACTAAACCGTAAAGAACGCAACAAATAGAAAAGAAAGAAAAGTAAGAAGGAAAGAGAGAACGATACCTAAAGCGGCAAGCTCAATGGAGCTTCCTTGACCAATAACAGCTGTGTCAATGAGGCTCATCAGAGGTCCACAAAGCCAAAGCCCCGTGGCGGGTCCCGTAAACATCACGATCTCCTTCACTTGGTTCCATATACTCCGATTCTCCAATCCCCCTATATCATTAACCTCCGGTTGTAATGTATCTTCTTCCTCCTCCTCCTTAAACGACGTCAGTTTCTCCAAGTTGCTCTCATTTTCGAGCTCAATTCCTTCATTACCAACCAGTTCTTGGTTCTGGCCGATGCAATTCCGCCTAATTCCCGGCGCCACGAGCCTCAAACTTGAACGGGGACGAGACCCATTGATGAGTGACCGGAGAGATGGGTCGTTAAAGGGAACGGAAGACGAAGAATAGTATCGGAAGTTGGGGATCCGAAGAGAAATAAGAAAGGAGTGAGCAGCTAGGGTTTTGACTTGCATTTTTTTTTTCCCCTTCCTTTTTTGTGGATACAAAATTTTGTACTGGACTGAATAGAAAGGAGAGGTCTTGAGTGAAAGAAATGGAGCGAAAATGGGAGAAAGCTTCGGCTTCTTCTTGTTACTGGCTACTCTGGGTGGGTTATCAACAATTCTCCAACGGTCGCTTCTTCATACAAGCATTTTGTTTTTCCCAAATTTTCAACGGCTGTTTCCAATATCATGCGAATCAACAGCGTAATTGGTGATTTGACATATATAATTTTCATTAATTTGAAATATTTAGTATGCAACGTTGGATTTTTAATAATACTTAATTCGTAAATTCTATTTACAAATAATATTTAACGAAAACATAAATAAATAATATTTTAATGATGTAATTATTAATATATTTAGGATATATTTTTAATAAAAAAAAACTCATTTTTAATAATTCATAATTGTTATTTTTAAAAAAAAAAAAATCCAATAACTAGTGGGGCAATGGCCTGAGAATGTGGGCCAACCCATCGTGGGCAGATTAGCAAGCGAATAATAAGAAATTAACATGACAAAGAAACTACCTAAGCTTTATTTTGCTGCAAACTCACTCCCATCGATGCATACGAAAATAACAGTTGCTAAATAAATAATAAACAGAAACAAAGCAGCATGCACTCATCCGCTGCAGAGTAATCAAGGAAATGACTTCTTTTTTTTTTCTGTTCAATATAGCAAAAACCACATCATTTCTTGGATAATTAAAAACATGAGGAAAGTTTGAGTGCAAAGAATTGGGCAAAACTATCTACCTTATGATTACGCCTTTCTGCTAAAGACTCAATGAGTGGACTCACCCATACATAGTCCCAGAAATCACATATTTCTATTTATCTTTTGAACAGAAACCAATTAAATCGGACTTATATTATGTGAATCTTGAAAGCCGATCCCGAAAGAAACTGATATTTTAAGCATTGCCCAGATTCAAGAAGAACAAATATAATTGCGAGTCAGTAACCACTTGAAGACAAAGGGAAAAGAATGAATAAATATAATTACAATTGTAAATAAGGACAATTCTTGGAACTGCCATGAAGTCAAGAACTCACGTCCCTACGCCTCCATGTCACTCAAATCGTGCATTGAACAGTATCCAGTGAATGTCTTTTCCGGTTTAATACGGAGAAACCGCGTGATTTCTTGAATAAAAGAAACAAAAGGAAAGTCTTGAGCACTCAAAAGTCAGAATCGAAAGAGTAACCAATAATCAAGTAAAGAATGGCAAAAATAAACACGGGATAGATCAAGATTGATGGACTTACCCGCGTGTGATTAGTAGAAATCAAAGGAAATGCCTACGAAAGATAAAATAACCAAAAATCAGTAAATAAAATTAAAAGGAATTTGAAACCATGGAAATATCGCAATTCAGAACTTTCAACCAGACGAACTGGAATCTTGAAATTCCAACATGAAAAGAGTCTTTCTCTTCCTTTTTAAAGAAGAAGTTTTCAAGATGAACATAAAAATGGCAATTTAGTAACAAATGGCGATCAAAAAATCAGAACCCATTAAAAAAAATTAGTGTAGAACAGAACGTGATGAGAAATATTGGGGAGGAAAGAAATTGCCACCCATAAAAGAGAGATGGTCGTAGAGAGCCCGCAGGGAGGCCGCCGTTCCCTCTCTTCTCTCTTACTTGGTTTCACTTTTTTTTTTTTTTTTAATTTCGCGAGAGTACAAGAAACGCGCGGGGCCAATTGTAAGTGAAGCACATACATATATAGAGGTGAGAACGGGAGCGGGACACATTCGTGGCTATTCATGAGGGCATTTTGGTAAACTAGCTTGATGCAATTGAGATGATGTATAAATGCGCTGTAAGTACGAACATACCCTCCCATGAGATTCAAAATGAAATTTGAAGGTGCTGTGAAAAGGAAGGTCGAGGTTACAAAAGAAAATAAATGTTTGTATGATGTCAAACATTGATTATATTATAGCTATATAGTAATTATTGATATATTATATCATAAATTAAGACTTTATAAAACATGATTAAAATTTTATACAAATGGAGTAGCTCTGAGATCAAGCATCTCCGTTTGTTGTTTAACCTTTGACCTTGAAGCAAGGTCTTCATGAAGAACGGCAAAGAGGGAGACCGCCACTCATTGTCGGCGGTTAAATATTAACATTTTTGGTCAAAATCTCAAGCGCAGGATGGCACCCCAAAAAAAAAAAAAAACATATCACTAACAATAGGGGAGGAAGTATCTCTATATCACAACAGGGAAGGACAGGGCCTCGTATTTGTGGCAAAACATGCTCCACCATCCAAGTACACACGGAGCATATTACAAAACAACATACAGCATCCTTCCACACAGAAGCCAATCCAAAGAACAACTCTAGAAGACTTCAGCCATTTTGCTTGCCAAAACACGTTCCCGTCTTTCAATGTAGCCAAATGGGAACCAACCCGCTTTCCCTTTGCATTCTCCTTCGGCCCATCCGTTGTTGGTCACCTGTTTAGAAATCCGAAGCCAAATATTCAACCCCTATCGCATTAAATTTCAATGGATAACAGAACACTTAAATTTCAGAGATAGAGATGACAGTTTTAGAAGACTCTAGACCTTTCGGACAACAACAAAGTCACCAACAGACAATGTCAGCTCCACATCAGATGAGGCATTGAATGGATGCATCACCTGCACCAGAATACCAACAAACAACAAAATCAAAATAGCAAAAGATATTATGCTGTTTTTCATAAAAGCTGCAATCATGGATAACAACAAAATAAATTCAGTTGCTCACCTCTCCTAAAAAGTACCCCATGCTGTCCATTGACCCATTATGCGTGTGAGAGGCATATATGTCATTTACTTCTTCATATGATGGAGGTGGAGGCATTGTATTGTCTACACTTGGAGTAGGCGGTGCTTCAATACGTTGCCGCTCTGATATCATCTGTCAGTAGCAGTAAAGCATGGATCATATACTAACCATAATTGAAATTAAGAACCACACAGTTGCAGCTGCACTCCTTCCTTAGCGGACATAATGACATGGTAGCATACCTCGCCTTCAATCTGATCAAGTATTTGAAGGACTCTCTGGTGATAAGTGCGTTCTGCTTCAACCTTCAAATTAGCAAAGGAATAACAGATGGGTAAAGCTTCAGTTCAATCTCCTCTTAACATATAATTCATAACTAGATAATCATGGCAGGAGTAGTGGATATTTCACAATACCATGGCAATAAGTCGCTGGAGAGTCAACCTCTGCTGTTGAGTTTCAACTGCAGCCATTGCAGCCACTGCTTCCTTCCCTAATACTGCCATGTTTGACTTCAAATCTTGCAGCTTTGTTTCTGAAGCCTCTAACTTCATAGCAAGCTCATGATTGCCTGTCATTTCTCTGACTTTCCCTTGGCGTTTAGAAACTTCAATAGCCTGTCTAGGTTCGACAGAAGTGTTACTAAAACATTGAGGAAGAAAATTCATATTGCATGCCACAAAAATAAGTAGGACTAACAACTCTCTACTCCCTAGGAAGCACAAAGGAAAGACAATAAAATTATGCACCTAAAAGGAATGTTAAGCAAACAAACAATCGTCACGAAGCATTTTCATTCATAGCATCATATGCACAAAACCATCCATTTCAATGAAACAGTAAGTACCCATACTTAAGAATACCTGGGATTCAGCTTCTTGTCGCATTCTGTCATAACGTTGAGCAAGATGCCGTGCATCTTCCAATGGAGCACCCATTACCATTGCTCTTAATGGCTCTGCAACCTAAAAATAAATACAATATACACACCATAAAGTTCACATGTGCAATAATTCTTATGAAAAGGAGACTGAAACAAAAATTCTAGTTTAGAAAGAACAATGAACTGTAGTACATTATTTCTACTGTTTTTGTTTTTCTTATATTCCTTTTACAGTCCCCTTTTTGAAAATTCATAATAAGGGATATGGGATGCAATACAGATTCAGAATGTACAATCTACAGATCAAAACTGAAAGGCATTTATGCTACCACTAAGTGAAAAGGAGAACAAAAGGTTTTGGTCAGACCTGTGTGCCCAGTGCTTTCAAGAGATTACCACATTCCTTCTCCATCTGAGCACGGGCATGTCCATAATTCAGTGCAGCCCTTGATAATGTATTACCACTCGTACAAGTATTTTCAGAACCATATTTCCTGCTATCCTCTGACAATTTTGCTCCTGTTGAATACAACAAGGCAATAGCACAACACAATCTTAAATACTTTTGAATTGAAACATTCAACGCGGAACACAACAGAATGACATTCAACATTCGCAGATTTACCTATTTCAACTTGTTTTGACCCAGTAACAATATATCCCTCTACACCACGAACAATATCCCTTTGAAAATGCTGAAGCAAAGGAGCATACATCACACAAAAGTTAACTAGCTAAAAATTGATGGGACAAATACAGTTTCCGAGAACTAAAGAACCTTGCTGGCACGTGTTGATATGAAAAGCTTCTCAAGTCTCTGATGCTGCTGGAGTTCCACCTCATCAGTAATAATAGTATCTGAAATTCCATACCCACTGGCTCCAAACTGTTTGAGAACGGCCTGGAGAGACACTCAACATAATTGATAAAACTGGTTTTGAGCACAAAACCCAGCCCACAAAAAATTTCCATTTCCATCATAGCCTAAGATATGCGATATGAAAATCACTGAAAAATCTAAATGCGTTGAACCAATGTGACACAATTTGATTGGTTTAAGGACTACATCATTTCGCTCTCCACATAAATAGTCAGTTCGGTCCACATTTACACTTCGATTTCAGCATTTAGCGAAACCAAACGCTGATAAACACATTCAACTTCAATTTGAAACCGTTCCATAGTCTAGAAAATAGATACTATTTAATTCCTTTCGAAAAATTTCCATCTCATATGCACAAAACCAACGGGTTTGATCAGCTTCTTTCACTTTTCACAACTCATAATCGCAGTTTCCAGTTGCAATGCTCACCGTTTCCTCTACAAATTTTGACCAAATCAATCAAATTGCGATATTACCCAAATTAGAAAATAAACCGATCGAGAGATATTTAGCTCGGATATCCAAGAAACCGCAAAAAAAAAAAAAAATCAAATAGGATCTCAAATCGAATCGAAAGGCCAAAGGGAAACGGAAATGGAAAGCGAAAAAAAAAAAAAGAGGGGGAAAAATGAAATAGCTGAAGGTACCTGTTGCTGCTTCGCGACCTGTTCTCGAAGCTTCGTGGCTTGCTTTCTTATAGCTTCCATTCAACTGCGGAGATGAACACTTTGAGCGTTTCTATTGATCTGATTCAATCGTCCGTTCGGTGACTGAGACCCAAGAAGAAGTGGGCAAGAGAGAGAGAGTTTGGGGGGGGTCTTTTGAAAAAGGAAATTTGGGAAATTTTTAAGCTTCGACGGCTCCAAATGATCTATATAAACTCCACGCGACTGGATGACAGGTGTCAATTAATGGTTTGGTATTTAAACAAATTGTAGGCTTTAAACAATAAACTCTCCGGATGACACGTGTCAATTAACTATCCTGCTCTGGCCTACAAATACAACATCAAGAGAACTCTTTAGCATTCTTTTTTTTTTTTTTCGGTTATTATTCTCAATTTCTCTTATAAAAAATTGTAATCGAGTGTGCTTCAAGTACTTTTGGTTTACGATGAATCTTCAAAGCTCGTGACTCAATTCTCTTCGGTAACCCACCAACAAATCGTTTTTTTTTTTTATATTTATTTATTGGGTTCATGAGAGGGAAAAAAAAAAAAGCACTTTTCATTATCACCACAAAAGATAAGTTTTAAGAGTAAATCATGAGGTGAGTATTATATAAGATTGAAAATTATTAAAATATAAAAAATAAGAATCATTAGACAAATTAAATTATGACATCATATATCAAATTAATCATCAATTACAAAAAAAAAAAAAAAAAAAAAAAGTTGACAGTTTATTTATTGCATTTTGAGCTTAAGATTAGGGCCTACAAAATTAAAGAATACTAGCGTCAGAGGTGTTCTGAGTATAAATATTCTGTCACTCAAATTAGTGTACGAGCGTTTAGATAAAAAAATAGAATTTCTTTTAATCTACTCATACCTTGATCTCGAGTGAGAATAACTTAGAATTTACATGCTTCATTGGAAGTCTTTTTAGCCCCTTTTGTATAAATCTCAGCTAATGAACTTTTAATATTAATAAAACAGTTGATTGGATTTGCTAAGGTATGCTCGTTCAAAACAGAAGACCCGCGCTGACAAGAGCTTGGCACGTGTAGTGATTTTAATAACAGGCTCGGCCATGGGAAGGAGGCGAGCTCATTGGGCTTTTGGCGACGAGTTGGACTTACTGTACACCTAAGCTCAAGTCCTTATCATTTATCAAACCAATAGATGCTGTTCGACGTGATGTGTTAGGAAAGCTTCCAATCTTACAACGATAGATTTGCTGGAACATGAGCGATGTGTCACAGGGTGCCAAG
Organism: Kandelia obovata; assembly: GCA_021464305.1. Taxonomy (NCBI): domain Eukaryota; kingdom Viridiplantae; phylum Streptophyta; class Magnoliopsida; order Malpighiales; family Rhizophoraceae; genus Kandelia; species Kandelia obovata. The sequence goes on along the minus strand of CM038472.1, from coordinate 12,964,089 downwards.
TCCAATGAGTTTTCGATAGCTTGAAATAACAGATCAACCCTGTTGGGCTTCAGCTCAGGTATGGGTCTTAACTGAGAATTTTTTTGGTGGGGTAGCCTTTCGTCTAAATTAACATTGCTTGGAATAATGACTGTAAGTCAACTCAATTAAGTCGAGTTGGTAGGGGCTAAGGGCCCTTTGCGAGTGGCGAAGGTTTGATTTCCAGCACCCCCACCTCCTTAGTACGGGCGTAGAGGGCGCAGTGCACCTCTTACAGCGTTTATGACCCGTGTTTTTCTTTTTAACTAATATTTCATAGTTTAATTACTAACTATATCGGTGTTCAATAATAATAATAACTGTAAACGAAATTCATCTGAAATTATTTGAGTCAAATGTTGTCAAGTCATTTTCATGCAAGCGAGTTTAGAAGCCGCTGTCGATGGAGAATATTTTAGATGGTAAAGACCAAGATTAGGTGGTTCTTCGGTGAGCCACCCAACGAACTTACGTATGGATTTGCTTTCTTTTATCAACAGAAGCTTCTGATCACACAATTTGTAAGCGGTTATACCCTCTCCTGAACAGTGTTGTTTACTCATTCACAATACAAGTGTGTTAGACTACTATATATTAAGACTCATGGCCCCATTTTACAACTAATCAACTATACAATCCAGAATTACCGGAATTATTTGTGTGTATGTTGTCATATGTATGGATTTATCCAAAAAATAATAAGCTCTGGAAGGTTTGTTGTATACAATGTATACCCACCATGACCCATCACATGGTTTAATCAAACACCACTAACCACTTGAAGTTGTCCGGGTGGCCATTAGACAAAAGCACTAGGGAGGGGCTGACGTCGGAGATTCTCCACCCCCTTCCTCCGCTAAAGGCCCTCTAAAATGACCAAAAAATAAAAATAAAAAATCTAAAAAGATTAAAAAAAAAAAACGAAAAAAAGACACTGGTTGATGTGTAAGCAAAAATATTCAGATTGCTACGAAAGTTTTTTTTTTTTTTTTTTTGACAATCCGCACATGTATATAATTCTCTAATTCAAAGGTATCCCTAAAAATTACATAGCCTATAAATTTCTTAACAAAGAAAAGTTAAAAAAAAAAAAAAGGGGGGGGTGCATGCAGCCAAGACGGTGGCTGCAATCACTCCTCAGCTGAAAGCTATAAAGCACAAGTGGGGGGCAAGTCAGAGAAGCATGGGTATGGAGGTTTGAAATTTGGTTTTTTTTTTTTTTTGGGTGGGTCGGCCATCAATTGCATCTTCTGGACGTCATATTATAAGTTATGCTTTAGTAGTAATGCGCACAGTACTTTGCTAGTTGTTAGTCCCTTTTTTGTCAAAGCTGGGCTTTTTTTTTTAAAAAAAAATATTATTTTCTTCTTATCTATGCACGAAACTAGGTGGGACAAAAGCGATATTCTTTGATTAATTAAAGCCAACTACCCCGTTAATCATCAAGTCTTATCTTGTTACCACATAAACACAATTAAAAAGAAGTGAAACACGGAAAGAAACGGAGGTCTTCAAATGGCGAGGGAGTGGTTCCGCACAATCGTAGCAATATGCGTTTTACAATTATTACGCGTTACATAATAAATAGTAATTTACGCATAGTCTATTTGTGCATATTTTACACACAACTCGGAGCAAGAAAACTTACAAAAAAGATTAAAGTCATTGGTGTAACTCACATCCTGATTTAAAGAATTAATTATTCATATAAACAGGCCTTTTTGCAATAAATAACCTTTTTTTTTTTTTTTTTTTTGCAAATATTGGAAAGTGCAGTGTGATCATTCTGGGCGCAATACAATTGTAGATAGAAGAATAAAATTCATTTGTCAAAAAAAAAAAAAAAAAGGTAACCATGACTTTCCTTATGCTCGGAAAGATTAAGAGACAGCTGGACATGAATAAAACGCACCGCTGTAATCGATTGAATTGGGTTCACCAGCGAGCTAGCTAACCTGCAACGTGCGATTTGATTTGCTGGCCAACGTGGATCACTAGTCTCTGCTACAGTTCAATTTCCACTCGTCACAGAGCCCGTAGATTCACTCTCCAACATTTACCGTTCGATGAAAAAAGGTAGAATCAATACGGTCCATTGGATTTTACACGGAATGAAATGCAAGTGGGCGTCGAAAGCTCCTAGAATTAGAAAAAAAGGGAGAAGCGTAATCAACGCGGAAAGGGAATAGGAATACCAATTTGGAAAGATACTTAAAAAAAACGAATGCCGTTATCGTTTTCGGTATTTGCTTTGCTTTATTATTATTTTTTTAATATTAAATATTATAACACTTTTAGTTTATTATAAAAATATTATTTTAATTAAAATAAATAATTTTTATTAATAAAATTACTTAATAAGACATGCAAAATCATTTAATTTAACAAAAATAATAATCCATAATAAATTTTAAAAAAATTCATAATATTTAACATTATTCTTTTATTATCAATATGATCGTTTGTTATTTTTGTGGTTGAAAATATGTAGATAATGATTTGTTTATCTTCCTTTAAAAATAAAATAAAATGGATTGGGAAAAAAAATTAAAATGAGTAAATGAGTTTACATATTTGGCATACGTCTGAATCAACCTTTACTTTATTTTGGATGTCTCTAATTAGTCCTTTAAATTAATTTGCTCCGCCCAATCGCTTAATTGATTAGTCCAATCTATTAATATAAGCACTGATTTTGAAGGTTGAGATAAGTGAATCCGCTTATTTAGGGTTTTATTACTGTCGGAAAGATTTGGATTAGTTATAAAACTTTCCCTCTTTTTTTTTTTTTTGTTTATTCAATAGATGAATTTCTCTATTTAAAAAAAAAAAAAGAGAGAGAACAACTGGTCTACCGTATTAATAATATTATAATATATATTTGAAATTATATTATATATATATATAAAGGATTTAGTTAGAAGAGAAAAATGAAAAAAGAAAGGAGTATAAATAGGAAAAAAGAAAGTACGCGTATATTTTATGACTTAATGGCAGGAAGATATTGAAAAATCTTGTTGGCTGTCTCATGCGTTGCTGTATTCACAAGGAAAAACAAGGATTGTCAATTGTCAATCCTTCGATTTGGAATCTGTCTAATCTGAAATTGAGGAGGATGATGGGGACAGCCAGAAAATTCTATCTAAAAAAACAATAATAATAATAATAAAAAAGGAAAAACTACATATCGTGCTTTGTATTTAAAGTCTTCGTGCTTTGTATTTAAAGTCTAACAGCGCATCTTACAACTTATTATTAGATGTAATAAGTTGCACTTTGATATTTAATTTTTATCAAAAAAAAAGTTTAAATAATTATAAAATTATCATTACAATTAGTATAAACAGATTAAAATGACTTTGGGGGTAAAAAAAAACTTAATTGTTACAATCTAAATATAAATATTGAAATTTCAAAATATAATTGTTGCTATTATAATTATATGAGTAAGTTTTTATATAAAGAAATTACAATTAAAATAAATATTTATTTTTTCTTGATATATAATTAAAGACAAAGATGTATATTTATAATTTATGTTATTATTTACTGACTCAGTTACTTAAAAGGTACAAATTGTTAATTTCAAACATAAAAAATGTCATTTTTATCGTGTTATGAATACAAGATACGTGATATAATTTTCTTTAATAACAGTAATAAAGAGTTTCTTGATATATATTAAACAAAAAGTCTTATAAATTTATATATATATATATATATATATATTTTCTTATCATTAACCCGCTCAGCCAATTAAGAGGTGAAACTTGTCACTCGCAAACATAAAAAGTGTACGACTTGTTATCAAGTCATAAATACAAGATACGATAATATAATTTCTTTGATAGCAATAGCATCAATGGTTAAAAACTAATTATAAAATAAAATATTTAGCCAGTTGCATTGGTCAAAACGGTGAAAATTTCACATGGAAACTCTGGATTTTGCTTCAAAATCAGGCCAAATTATCAATGACCCAAGAAGAGTCAGCTCCTAACTTGACCAAGATTATATATATATATATCCTATCAAAGTTCAAAAATTTTCAAAAAAAAGAAAGAAAAATAAAGAAAGAATAGATAAAAGGGAAAGGAGGAGGGAACGATAAAGATAAACCATCAACTCCGCATCAGTTACGCCCGCGAACCGGCCTTCATTTCAGTGCCCACAACCAACCATACCCAACCTCTCTATCCCTCGCTCTTCTCTAGTCTTCCATCTTTATCAGGTAAACCCATTGAAATTACTTAGCAAAAAAGGAAACAGAATCATATGAAACCGCGTATTTCATTTTGGTAATTAATTTTTGGTGTTGTTATATATCGGTGTGTCTGTGTGTGTGTGTATGTTGAAGCTTTTTGTGGCGTGAATTCTCAGCATAGGAAAAAAGTCTGCATGGGAGCCATGGCCTTGAGAGCAAGTTTAAGGAGTGAACTGGAGTCCAACGCGAACCAGCAAGCCTCACTTGAGGACCTCTTGTACTTAAACGCAACAACTACCGGTGTTGTTCCACTCCCGACAGAAGATTTTTCTGTTGACTGTTTCTTTGATTTCTCCGAGGGTGATTGTAAAGACGGGCTTTTGCAAGAACAAGAAACAGAAGAATTAAAAAGACTAGAAGAAGAACAGGAAGAAAAAGACTCCTTTTCTGACTCTATTTCCTCTCAAGAGAGTCAAGACCGCGCAGATGATGACAATAACTCAAACTCTAGCGGCCTTTCTGATTCTCTCTTCTCCCACGAACTGCCTTTGCCAGTAAGTTTAGTTTTTCTCTCTATAAAATTAAAAACCCTGCCACAATTTTCCAGCCTTTGGTTTTAATTTTTTGGGTGTTATATATGAGAGGAGCCATTTTTTGTTCTTGCAGGCTGAGGATTTAGTGTACCTTGAATGGCTATCCCAATTTTCCGACGATTCTTTGTCAGAAGTTCCGGTCCCGTACGTCGCCGGTGTAGAGAGGAAACCAGAAAACCTTGAAAAGCCCAGGCTTGAACCGGAACCCAAGAAGGGTTTGACAGACAGTTCTAGTCATTTTCCTTCTGGGGTTCCCGCCAAGGCAAGGACCAAGCGTCAAAGGCCTGCCTCCCGGAGCTGGTCAGTCGGTTCACCAGTCACGGAGTCGTCGTCCTCGTCCTCGTCGCCTTCTTGTCCTGTGCCGACCAGCACCGTCTTAGCGATTGACTTTTCAAACGGTTCGGGTGAGCCGCCGATGAAAAAACCGAAGAAGAGACAAGCGGTTCAGACGGGTGAAATGTCTGGTTCGGACCAATTTCAGCGTCGGTGCAGTCATTGTCAGGTCCAAAAGACTCCACAGTGGAGAGCCGGTCCGCTCGGTCCGAAAACTCTGTGCAATGCTTGTGGGGTTCGATACAAGTCCGGTCGGCTTTTTCCTGAGTATAGACCGGCTTGCAGCCCGACATTTTCTGGTGATATTCATTCCAACAGCCACCGAAAAGTATTAGAGATGAGGAAAAGGAAGGAGAATGCTGATGAGGAATTGGGTGCGAACCATATGGTTCCAAGTTTTTGAAGGTGTAGGATCATCGGGTAGTAGGTTTCATGAACCGGAATTGAACCCGGTTCATCCAGTCTAGGTTTCTGTTTCTAGATTGTAGACTATTAGGCGGCTAATTTTATTATCATATAGGTAGGTCCTCCCTTTATTGCCTCTTTCTTAATTATTTCGACTTTATTCTTCACCATTTATTTGTAGGTTTAATTTAGAAAGGTAGAACGCAGGCTCTTAGAAATGGTGGGGGGGGGAGTTCAATCATCAATGAATTAATATATATATATATATATATATATATATATATTTAGTTCTTTCCAGACCGTTAATGACATTAACCTTTGAAACGTTCAAAATAGTGACAATTCTTTGAAAACCAAGTTTTAATAAAAAAAACTTTTGGCAGACTTGTGGTCGGAGACTTGTGGTGGCTTTTAAAAAGTTTGGCAGGCCAAGCAAAGTAGTTAGATGGCAAGTTTTTTCTACTGATGACGGTCGTGCCATGATCAAAGAGGCGAAGATGTCCAGAGTCAATACCGACTTTCAATAATGAACCACACAATGGGCCAAAATAATAATTATAATGAACCCCGTAGAAAAGGACATTCAGATTTTATGGTGAGGGCTGAAGCATGTATGGACCAGACTCCTCTTTGTATCAGTTCCAGTTATTTCAGCTAAAATATCTTTTGACCTATTGCCTCCCAAAAGACTTGAGATGCTCCGGTTAACCTACGTAATTGAATGGCAGAATTCCGACACTTAGCAAATCAAGCACCACTTGTTCCATCTTAATCGAGATTGGCAAGTGGCAGATACTTTGATAAGGTCAGTCCACTTATCACCACAAACGTTATTAGGAAGGTGCGTCATTGCTGTTTAAGGTAGCCGTCAAATCCTAAAGTACCCGCCTTGATCCAACGGATACAAATGGTCAAAAATGCGTGCTACAGGATTCCCTTCGTTAAATGTCACCGTCACATTTATGGGGAACTCGAATTTTGAACATCCTTAGGGAGAGAGCCTCACAGACTGCGTCTGACGTAAAAGCCATAAGACGCAAAGCTTTTCTACATATTCTTGTGCATATGCACTAACTAAAAACACATGTCTAAGTAGGTCACTTGCTGTTGCCGTGCAGAAGCTTAATTCTACGTCTGGAATATTAATTACCAGTTGTAAGGTGAGAGAGGGTGAATAATAACAACCAAGAGGTTCGAGAACTGAGTGATCCTGTATTGTGCAATTGCGTTTGCATTAACACAGCACTTGAATGAAAACTAATTATGCAAAAAGATGCACAAGATAAACTGTGCCTAATCCTCCATGGGAACATAGATAAATGTTGTAACCAACTTCGTATTTGGTTTCTTTTTATACAATCAATGGCTACCAAACAATGCCACTGTACTTTTTTATGTAGTGGGGCTGACAATTGCCATGAAATGAATGAAATCTAGCATTGCCCAACTGCAGATATAGAGACGAGGGTACCCATGCACTATTTAATCACTTCATATTTTGCCACTTCCAATTGGGCTCTCAATGCATGAATTTCATGTAAATAAAATAAATGAATTAGTCGGAATCCAAGAAGACGCTCAAAACCCAAAACTGCAAAAGCTCAAACATAAATAACTAAGCTCACCCGGTCAAGCTTGTTTGTGAGATTGCTGGTTTCTGCATTCTGACTAGCTAATTCATCATACATGCGCCTGCCAACAGTTTAAATTCCAGAGAGAAGTGAATTACAAAGGCTCACAGGACTCAGGATGAGGAAAATAATATGTATAAGAAAACTCTAACAAAGCATTTAGCCACCGCCAGGCCCACAAGCAAGCAGCTGGTTCACAAAATGTAACCAAGGATTTATCCAAACAACTCCATTGGATACTGTGCAGTTGAAAACCATCTGTACAAATTTGCAGAGAAAAAGAAAATGAAAGAGAACCAGGTAGGCATATAGTTCAAAATTTGCTGGCTTCTAATCAGCAGAGTCAGCACACAAGCTGCTTTTGCACCAAAGGCATAACACTACCAGTCCGACAGATATGTCACAAAATAGAATGATTCAATTTAACTTACCTTCTTTCGAGATTCAAATCCAAACGCTTCCCAGCATTGACCTTGTCAATTTCATACCTTTTTCAGAGAGCAATGTCTCAAACTCTGAATATCAGGGAAAATACAAAATTTCTCACATATGACAGGAAAAAAATTACTAAAGTGGACCTCAGCTCACTAAGCATTTCCTCAATTGTCACCTTGTAGTTTTTCAGTCTCACCTTGCAACACAGAGAAGTGGTGCTCCTGCATTGCAAAAATTGAACATAAATCTAAAGAAAGAAAACAACCCCTCCCCACCAAGACAGACGCAAACATAACCGAGCGAAAAGACCAGTACTTTAAAAAAAAAAAAAGGCAACCAGAGATTATTCAGAGCAGACATAGAAGAAAGTAATTTGACGCTTCTAAGGCCAATTTTGAACACTAAAGAACTTTACGTGAAACAAAAAAGGTTCAAAGCTACAAGAGATATATGGTACTCTTGTGCAGCCTGTTATTCTTTTATTTAGCAGCGGAAGCATTTCAAGAAATGAAACAAACAAGAAACAGAAAAGTACCTGAGAACTCTGTACTTCAGACTTAAAACTTTTACAGATTGGATTCTTGAATTCTTGAATCATTTCACTCTACAAACATGCAAAACACAGACAAAAAGAAGGGAGAGAAAAAAAAAAAAACTCAATCGCGAGCTTCCAACAACACAATCATCTTCATCGAACAATAAGCACACAAACCAAAAACATGAGGAGTCAAAAAGAAATTTAACAATGGGATTCGTCTTCCAGAATATATTACTTTCTGCATTTCAGCCTTTGGAACGAAAGAATGAGCCACATTTTCCAAACTATCGTTCAACACCTCCGTTATAGCAGCTGTAATTGCTTCGGCCTGCTTCGACGGCACGCCTTGCGCTTCCAAACGCCTCACCCATACACAACCGGCGAGAAGCATTAAAAAAAACAAAGAAAAGAAAAAGGTTCAACGATCTGCTTCCTTTTTTATCCGTTTCATGTATGATTTTTCCCAGAATCCAAACAGAATGTTGAATTAGAAGGCGGGAAAGGATGTACCAGAGCCAATGAATCGACAAGAAGCGCGCGCTTTCCATTTGGTTTGACGAGTTGCGAGATTTTCTTGGCCTCGGCTCTGCTGGGGACGGTGCTCGAAGATACTCTAATCGCTAGAAATTTAGAGAAGGAAATCCCGGAATTAGCCCCCGATTGGACCACGCCCCAACACATAGCTATCAATTTCTTTCGAAACCTCGATTCGCGTTTTTTTTTTTCCAGTCCGTACAACCACAACCAAGCGATTGCTACAAAGAGTTGAACAAGACGCTGGCCATTCAGTGAAGAAAATTTTTCGAAATATTACAAGAAGAAACGTGTGTGTGTGTAATTAGTAAGTGGGAATGGGCAGTCGTCGGACTGGTTGGGTTCAGCTGTGGGGTTGTTTTCTTCATTTCTTTTGACAGCGCTCTTACGACGCAGGAACGAAAGTGTTGATATTCGTAACAATGTCGGTTGTTGTAAATTTTTTAGCATCGTCAAAATATGCCAAACTGTAACTAACACATGCAAAGATTTCCTTATAAGAGTGTGAAAATAATTACTCGGAGCTCCTTTTTAGCAATACCCATTTTCGTGTAATTTGCACATCCCCGTGCCCTTTAAAGGGAGGGGACTGGAAGGCTCTCCGCCTTAGCTAAATGATGACGGTCTATTCAAAGATTTATCTCCATCGAAAATAGAATCTGCACCTTGAGGACCCCCATCTCTTCGGCCTGTTACTCTGTCTCCATTTCGATCCCTCTCAGCTTCCCATGGCCCAAGTTTCCGGTACGTGCAACCCAACTGGCATTGCATTCCCGGGAGGTGGTCCTTGAATGGGTGCAGCCCAAGCTGGATTAGCAATTACTGGTGCTGGCCCTTGAATGGATGCTACCCAACCTGGAAATGAATTTCCAGCTGCATGCCGTCGAATAGGAGCAGCCCAACCTGCATTTGCATTTCCGGACGCTTGTCCTTGAACAGGTGCAGCCCAACCTGGGCTTGCATTTCCGGGAGCTTGCCCCTGAGGAGCAACCCAACATAGATTTGGATTAATTACAGGTCCGCCCCAGCCCATGCTAGAATTTCCACGGACTGGCCCCCAACCAGGGTTTTCGTTTTCTGGCCCTTGTCTTGGTGTGGGATTTTGATTATCTGTACTACTCATTCCCCCAGGGCACAATGGATCGAAAATTAGATTGTCCAGATACTTTAGCTATTCGAGCATCAGATGGCATAACACCAGATGGCCCTGGCACAGGAGAGACCCCAGTTTGATTTCCTGATGCAAGGATGAAGCAGAGTTATGTACGGAAGTTGTAGCGTCACCCCAGTTACCATAAACACTTCGGCTGTTTGGAGATAGATGTTGAATTATTTGGTTCTAGCTTCTGGGATCGGACAATTCCCCTGGCTTGAGATTCACTTCCACGTGTCAGATCTGTCCTTGAAACTAAATCAGAAACCCACGCATGTGCCCCAACAGGAGACCAGATGTGGCATGCTCAGCCAAGTTCCGTATACTTTTCATGTTAATAGCTGAATTAATTGTACTGAGAACAGCAGCTGGAAGCTTGTTGGAGTTGACCTGTATGGGTTAAACTGGCACTGTTGATTGAGAGAGAATTTGGAGCACATTTGCATTACTCAAAAAGTCTACCAACTTCTGGCTTAGGTATCTGACTTGCTCCCCGAGAGGTGTTTGTAACATTGGTACGTCAAAGTTGAAGTATGTGATAATTGGTTGCACCTGGAAATAACTCCAGCATGATTCTGCAGCTGCCATTTTCTCTAGAGAATGCATTGAATTTCAAGATATAATGGTGAAATACTAGTCAGGCGTCCAGCTTTTATCCTCTGATTTCAGGGGTCTCCAAAACCACTTCCACCATTCACTATGCGCCCAAATTTGTAATACATTCACAACTTTTCATTACTGTTAAAGTTCTCATACCAAAAGCTTCCACCTGATAAAAGTAACTGGTGAAACACGGTGAAAATCACCTTCACAGGCCAAATCCAGATACACTGTCAGACAAGGTAAAGGTCCCACAAGACAAACAAGAAATTATATAGAAGCGCTGAAAATCGTTAACTACACCTAGTAAATCTTTTATTACAAACACAAAAAGCTGCAAAAATATTTAGCAAGTTTTACCAGAAACTAAATGCTCCACATCAACATCAAAACAACCCCTGCTCAAATAATAGAGTTTTCTGAATGACTCCACAGTCTATCACATTCCAACATCTAGATCATCTAAAGACTAATTAAACAATCCGCACTACAAGAGACATTATCATCACTCAATCTGTCTCCATCAGTAGTACCTACGTGGATAGCGATCCATCAGCCTTCCAGAAGGACACTCAATTGCCCGATGTCCTCGGCCCCCACAATTGTGGCAAATCATCAATGGATCCATGCAGTCCCTACTTGTGTGTCCATATTGGTTGCAATTCCTGCATACAATATCTTGGTAGCTACTGCTGCGGAAACCACCAGCCCTTTCTCCAAGAACATTGCCCTTTGGGCAGTGTCTAGCCACATGGCCAGAAACATTGCATAGGTTGCAGATGGGTTCATTTGGACAGTCCCGTGCTAAGTGACCAGTCTTCCTACAATTATTGCATGCCTTGTCATTTGTACAGTCAGCTGCAATATGGCCCTGCTTATAGCAGTTGTTGCACAACCTCAAGTCACCAGGTGGCATTGGTGGAGCTGTGCACTCTCTAGCACGATGTCCAGCCTTTCCACAGGTGTGGCAGATACCCTCATTCGGACAGCTGCTGGCCATATGCCCAGGCTCCCGACAGTTCCAGCACAGTGATTTTGTTGTGCACTCTGAAGCAATGTGCCTGCCAGTTTTTTCACACATGAACTCGACATGCTTGCAAAACTTATGAGATTCACCAGTATTTAAAGGAAAAAGACACAGGAAAACAAAAAGAATACCTCCACCAAACTAACAATACTTGAAAAAACTTAAAACAAAAATAATTACAGTAGATAAAAGAGTGGTTAAAGGAAGCACATAACTCTCTTTCTCATTCTTTCAAATTTTGACAAAGTTTCAAAAAGATTCAATATCAGTTTACTTGCAAATGATTTGATACACTCTTCAATGTGCTCATCCAATTGCTGATGCACTAAATAGCTGCTTGTACATGCTTAGTAAAAGGCTTACTCTTGCTCAAACTGCTGACTTGCAAGTTATGCACAAATTTACATTAAATGTAAAGATATGATTCCATACCCAGGGAGCCCGCAATTGTGACATATTGCCACGTTGGGGCATTCTCTAGCATAGTGACCTGGCCGTTTGCAGTTCTTGCACAGATTGCTTTGGCTACTGAAAAATGCACAGCAAATTGACCATTGCATTAAGCAGAATATATAGCATACCTGAGAATGGAACTCATTTAAGAACATTTTTTAATTAATAATCCTTCAAATAGCCTTCATATGACTTGACATCAAGGCAAGAGACATGCACCCGTCAAATTTTGGCAGGGTATTCCATGTTGTAGTAGAAGTATTGCCAAATAGAAAATCGTTTTGCTTTAACTTTAACATGGCAGTAACAAGAAACCTTCATATGAAACTGTCTGTTGTCAATCCAACACACAAACATCTCTAATTCTCAACACAAATGCATGCAGGCATGCACACACAAACACCTTGAAAGCCTTCACCCTTCCTCCATAAAATCTGTGACTTGGGGTTACAAAACTAAACTCAATCATCAAGCTAAGCGGAATAAGGTGTAATGCAGAATCTCTAAAACTGAAATCTTTATGCAATACCTGCAAAATAGTATTCACTCTATTTCAGATAAATGTCCAACCTTACAACAAAATGTCCCTAACCAGACATACTTGTGTAAAGAATGAAGTCTCAAAATCCCTAGTTAAATTTTCAAGCAGTTCCACCAATATGAACAGCTTGATCATCAGATGCAATGACAATTTTCAATGCAGCACACTCTTAACACTTCTGTTTTTTCTCCTTAAGGCTGCTTCTAAATCACAGAAAGGGAAAATATGCTACATTAGTGAAAATAAGAAAACCTGAAACCCCGATGTGACTCTCGTCTGTAAGGTGCACCACGGTAGGAAAAACGATCAGAACGAATCTTACGATCCATTGGGCTCCTGCTCCTGCTCCTGCTCCTGCTTCGACTTTGGCTCCTGCTAACTGAACTCATTTTCAAACTTACCCTTATTACCTACAACGACTGCTCTGCAGAAAACCACCACCAACAACACCACACCAGCAGCTGCCCCCTTCCTGTCCACATCAACAACCACACACTTGTGATCATCCATTAGCACAAACTTGAATCCTCACCATCCCTCCATGACAAGAACACCAAGTCCCAACAGCAAACAACATGGAATTTTCAGCATGCAATTCATCCTATACCAGTATGCATCAACCCCACATGTTACCAAACACCAAACACTTGATGAACCAATTCCTCAACCACCAAGCATCTAGTACAAAAGCCACTCTCCCCCATGCACTATCAGGCTTAGAGAATTGCATATTACTTCACAGAGACTCCATCTTCTCAACCAACCATTAAAAACCAGAACGGCAACAATTCTAAGAGAAAAAAGGAGCAAGATAGGGCCCCATCAAATGTCAAATGAGATAAATTGGTCTCCCCTTCCACATAGAACCCAACAAACAAGGAGCAAGGATTAACAAAGGAATGGAGGCTTAGGAGCCAAAATAGAAGACACTGCATTCACTATGTTCAAAATCAGAACATAGCGAAGGGATGAATCATTTGTGTCGTGATTGTGGCAATGAAAATAACTCAATCCAATTCCTAAAGAGCAAGAGCCCCAACAATGTGACAATTTTCCTTTTTGAATAGTTCACTGAGTTACATAAGTGGTAGGAACTCACATCACATTTTTCCAAGCTTATCCACCTGGAAATACCAAGATTAACTGGGGTAGAAAGCTTTTAACCAAAAAAAAAGCAAAAGGAAGCAGGAATGTAATGGCAAAAGGTTAGGACCAGTGTCTTGAGTACATTGTACACATCACATGGATTTCAATATTTAATCTAGCAATTATTAAATTTGACAAGGTGCTGCGAAGGTTAATATCTTGTGTACAACAAACAATTTTTATCAGGCACAAGATCGGGTCAAGAATAAGCACCCCGCGAGCAAATAACATATGTAGCTACAAGCCTTACTAACAATATATAACTAAATTAATTTTTTTTCCAAGAAAAAAGCATTAGGTACGAAGATCAGGCGATGCACCAGATTATAGCATCGATCAATCCCAAATTCAAGTCAAGCAGAGACTCTAATTCAACCCGCCAGGAAACACGAAACACATGAAGAAATTTTGGGAGTTTACATTCGAGAGAAGACAAATCGCATGACGGAAATCAATCGAGCGCCCAAGGTCAACGAATCGAAACCCTAATATTCTAACAAAACTAGAATAATAATAATAATAATAACAATAATTGAAGCCAGATAAGAAGGATTGACTGAAGGGAAAGCGGGACAAACCTGAGATTACGAACTCAGAAGCAGTCCGGTTCGTCGGCAGCGACTAAGAGAATGATAAGGTAGAAGAGGTACGGCCGAAAAGAGCGCTACAACGTCGCGGGCGCGTCGCGATTTCTCTGCCCTCCTGTGTCCGTTTAAGAGAGGAGAGCGTAAATGAGACCAAGGCCGGCAATATTAAAAATTTAAAACTCTTCCTGGCAATTGCCTGTTTTGCTTTAATGGGCCATTAAAGGCCCAAACATTTTTTTTTTTTAACTCTTTTCAGTCAGGTGCCAATTGGGCCTTCTTAACAAAGGGCGAGTCGCTCTGTCATGTTTCAGGTCTTGGTCTCCTTTTTTCACTTTTGCTTTAAAAAATAAAATAGAAAAGATTTCTTCCTTCTAACAAAGGCAAGGTCTTATGCCTGTCTGCTCTAAAATATAAATAAAAATAAAAGGTTCTGTACCCAAAAGAAATTTTGCCGGTAAAGATTCGGCTATAGTTAGGCAATAGACTTTAATATTATTGAATTAGTAATGGTTTAATCGATTAATTTAGCTCTGTAATGATACACTTTCTACTAAGTGTTCCTCCTTCCCGCACCCAGTCCCTAAAAAAAAACCCAACAGTTTTCTTCTTCTTCTTTTTTTTTTTTTTTTTTTTTGAGCAATAAAGGTTAAGGAGATTACTCTGTATATTGCCTTTAATCTGGCATTGTCACATTGTGTCACGGGAACGGTATAATAGATGGACCCACATGAATGACACTTATAACCAACATGGAAAGTCGTCGACAGTTGCAGTGATTGCGTCTAATTGAGTCAATTCCACAACCCATCCGTACATCTCTGTATCTCTATGACATCAAAGAAAAGATATCAGTTGTTTCAGTGAAATGAGGAGCTGGAACGGGGCACCTATATAGGAAAAACGACGTCCCAATGCGTCTAGACTATAAATATTTGAAGTATCTTTATTCTTATATATTCATAAAAAAGACTAATGAAAATTTTTTTAGCCCGAAATGGCATATGAAAAATTTCCAATCAATTTGCTTCGTACAATTTCATATTCGTTTTCTCTACGCACAATCGAATAAATTAATTTTCTCCCTTAGACAATGAGTTATTTATTGAAGAATACACAGAGAGAATAATAAGCACAAGCAGGACGCCCCAAAGGCTGCTTGTGGCAAGGGATAAGGATCTGAGCCACGACAGACAACGCCTCCCCTATTTTTGTCGCCTGCCTGCCTTTACACTTCCTTTTCTTTCTTTTGTTTTGTTTTTTTATTTGAAGGTCCTGCCTTTACACTTCTAAGCATAGTCGGAATCCACTGACCTTTCAAATTGACAGGACCAGATTATCGTAACACTTGTATTGTATTTTCTTCCCTTTAGCAGAACAGAGGCCCACGCTCTGATAGCCTGCGTGTACACTAAAGAAATGTGCCCATAGGCAATGTTTGGTGAATTCAATCCATTGAATCAGAGTTCCAACCTAATTATACGAAGAGCTACTGGTAAAGATTGGTTTCCAGCACTTTGAAGCTTCAGATTAGTTAACATTTGGAGAAAAATTAAGAAACTATAATTTTTTTAAGAAAAGAATCTATTGCATTTTATTTAATTTTATAAACCAAATAAATAAATAAATAAATAAGAAGTTTATTATATTACTTTCTTAATACTTTTATGTTGTTTTTTTCATGTTTTATTAAGTACCAGTGGTCTAATATTTTAATTTTAATTGATGCTTATCGTTTGAAGATTGGTTTGCAAGCATTTTTTTGCAACAAGAAGCAAGCGTAGATTTCCACGTACTTATGGCACTGCAAGTACAAAATATTAATCCCAGTCCCTTAAATAACAAAAGGGCCCATGAAAATAAATAAATAAATAAATAACAAGTTAATCGGATGGAGCCCTCTTGGCTTTGGGCCAGGTCCTGGTCACTCACATATCGTAGATGGTTGAAGATGGGTAATTACATGTGAAGTTATCTGACACACTTCCAGTGAGTGTCGGCCTGACACGCATCCCATCTTCCGAATCTCTCTCCCTCCCTTTTTCTCTCCTTTCTTCCTCGTGACATTACCCAACGCCGCAAATAAAAACAAGCCAAAACCATCCAACGCCACACCCCAACACAACTGCCAGCACCGTGCTAATACTTAACGCTGACAGAAAGAAATCAAAAAACCAAACCCATGAAGCTATCTCTTCTTGCTCCTCTTGTTCTCTGCATTACATTACTTTCAAGCTTGCCACTAATTCTATCAAGCTATCATGAGTATCAAGACGCATTGTCCAAGGCCATTCTCTTCTTCGAGGGCCAAAGGTCGGGTTATGTACCGGCGGACCAACGCGCCACTTGGCGGGCCAATTCAGGATTGAGCGATGGGTGGACATATAACACGGACCTGACTGGGGGGTACTACGACGCTGGCGACAATGTCAAATTTGGGTTCCCAATGGCGTTTACAACTACCATGTTGGCTTGGAGCGTGATTGAGTTCGGAGACTTGATGCCCTCAAGCGAATTGAGAAATTCTATGGTCGCCATCCGCTGGGCTACGGACTACTTGCTCAAGACTATTTCGCAGCCCAACCGGATTTTCGTTCAGGTCAGTAGTATACTACTGAAGTCTCCTTTTCTTGGCGTTGTAGTGGCAGTTTTGCAATTAGTGGGGCAGTTGACGCGTGGTTTGAGCGATTGATGACTTTGTGGGAGGGTTAGTTCTGGAATTCTGTCGTGGTTGAACTAATCAAGAACGACCATTTAGGGATGGGGGTCTTCTCATTTCTTAGGGGCATGGAATCGTCGGATTGTTTTACACCGTATGGCTTGTCATGGATTGACCTTTTGTGGGCCCCACAGGTAAACTGGGTACTCGTCTCCGACAAAAAAATTGGATTCGACTAGATTTTACTTGACTCGGGTAAATATTTGTGTAGAAGAATGTTTTGAAAATTGAATCGATTATTAAACTAAAAAAGTTTTACTAATTTGAAATTTAATTGTTTCAAGTTAAATTTTAAATTAATAAATTTGATATTTAATGATAAATATATATTTTAAAAAAATTAATAATAATAATTATATATAATACATTTTCATTAAAAAATATTTTTAATAATTAAATTCAAATGCTTTCAATAAAGAAAATTATAGAAAAAAAATTGGTTGTATATTATTTTTTAAAAATTTTAATGACTATATTAGAAGGTTAGATAAATTACATGATTAAATTGAAATTTTGAATTGAATTTAGGACTTAATTATGATTTAAATAAAAATTTCAAGTTAAATTATAATTTTTGGTATTTGTAGTTTAAATCAAATCGAATTTTCTCATTTCTTAACTGATTTTGACAAATTTTGTGAATTTGACCCGTTTGAATTTTACCTGATTTTTAGAATCGAATCAAATAAATGAATCAATGACTTGATCGATTTAAGGTTTCATGAGTTTGACCCGCTAGTCTGATCAGCTTCGAACAACATTGCTTGAGAGTCGAGAATTTGAAAATCATGATTCATGAATTCAAATCCATGATTTGGGGTAATTAGCTTGAGTCTAAGTGCGCCTTCTCTTAATTCGGGTGCTGGGGCCTTGAGTCGACTTTGTTCTTTAATTCATCAATTGAGCAAAAGGTGAATTGGTGGGCAACATGCCAGGGGAAAAGAAATCTGAGCCATGCATTTTATTAGCCACCCATATTTAGCTTGTTGACATTATTGCTTTGGTCTACTAGACCAGATGTCAATATTTTTCGGAACGGATCTCACTCATTTCAGTGAAGCGGGTAAGGTTTTAGTACCTACTAATGGGGTGAGAAAATTTTCTTCTTTGCTACTATTATGATGCTGATGCTTAAGACGCAGGTCAGGATTTTGTTTTTTTTTACCACATTATGTTGTATTTCGTTGATATTGACGTGGATTTAATTCATCCAACTGGACATTGCGTATATTTGGCGTTTTTATAAGTTGATCATTTGATTTGGGTAACAAAATTTACTTATTGATGTCTCAGGTGGGGGATCCGATTGCGGACCATGGCTGTTGGGAAAGACCAGAAGATATGGATACTCCCAGGACCGTCTATGCGGTTGATGCGCCAAATCCAGCATCGGATGTGGCCGGTGAGACGGCGGCTGCTTTGGCAGCGTCATCCATGGCGTTACGGTCATCAGACCCAGGATACGCGGACACACTGTTGAGAAATGCCGTCAAGGCCTTTCAATTCGCTGACAATTATAGAGGAGCTTACAGTGATAACTCCGACATCAGAGACGGTGTCTGCCCATTTTATTGCGACTTCAATGGCTATCAAGTAGACACCCCATTTCTGTCACCAATTCATTTTAGGCATTGCCTGTATAGAGTTCTTGATTAACATTGAATTTGCCTTGTCTATTATAAATTAAGTTTGAAATTCTTAATAATTGTCTCTTACGATGGTTTTTTACTGGTTTCACCAATTAGGATGAGCTGCTATGGGGAGCAGCATGGCTCAGAAGGGCATCTTCTGGTGACACTTACCTTAACTACATACAGAACAATGGCAAAACACTTGGTGCTGAAGACAGCGTCAATGAATTTGGCTGGGACAACAAGCATGCTGGCCTCAATGTCCTTGTCTCCAAGGTTAGTGTAAACATTCGAATTTTTTGGCAAATTAATGAGATGATTTATAATGCAAGAAGCCCCTTCTTGTGTTTTGACAAGTAAAGTGTGTCAATTAAATATAGGAAGTTCTAGCAGGAAACGTTTACACACTCCAATCATACAAAGCATCAGCAGATAGCTTCATGTGCACCCTTATACCAGAATCATCCTCCTCTCACATAGGATACACACCTGGCGGCCTCATATACAAGCCAGGAGGCAGCAACTTGCAGCATGCAACAACGATCTCGTTTCTGCTACTTGTTTATGCAAATTACCTTGAACGAACATCTCAATCCGTCAGTTGTGGGAACTTAAATGTCAGTCCAAATTCACTCCGTCAACAGGCCAAGAAACAAGTTGATTACGTATTAGGAGATAACCCGAATGGATTGTCATACATGGTTGGGTACAGTAACAAATATCCTCAACGCATTCATCACCGTGGCTCGTCGATACCATCGATTAAGGATCATCCCGAGTTTATTGCTTGCAAAGAGGGCACAATTTACTTTAATTCCACAAATCCTAATCCTAATGTTCATGTTGGGGCTATCGTGGGGGGGCCAGGTGAAGATGATTCCTATGATGATGATCGAGTTAATTTCAAGAAATCTGAGCCAACAACGTACATAAATGCACCGTTTGTCGGGGTGCTGGCCTATTTTGCAGCAAATCCCAACTACAGTTGAAGATCAAAACACATCTAATCTTTGTACATAAGCCAATAACTATTGGCGTTTTATGCTCTATACTAGTAAAAACGTCTCGCATCTTGGCGAGAGAACAGAGGGCAGAGGCTTTACAGGCGCCCAATTTGAGGCATTGGGTCACAAAATCTCGTTTTTGCAAGTCTCCTTATGGGTTCAAGTTTGATGAAAGGAATGATCTTTTTCTTTCTTCTTTTAATTTACCTTGCTCCTTGCTCTTTCGTGACCTAAAACCTAACTCGTCTCTCCATTACCAAGACTTAATTAATACCCTTTGGATTATCCCAAGCCGTGGATTTGATAAACTACGTGTGGATATACAGAGAGACCCCGTCACCCAGACCAGTCAATGGCTTCATAAATTCGAGAAGCTTTTTGGGCGAGCGAGAGAGGAAATCAATTCAGGGAGAAAAATGAAGTGGCGAGGACAGGCTGTAAAAATGGACAGAGACTCGTGATGCAGAAGCTCTCGATACTGACATTCAGATTTCACCAAAAGTAAGCCTGCTAAATAGCTGACCCTGGACGAAGCGTTTAATTAAGATTTAAATCGTAATTTACGAAGTCATGAGTAAATTTACTCTGTCAATCAAGTAAAACGGATAATTTCATGAAAGTAAAAAAATTTGACGAGAAACAGCCACATGTGCAACAAATAACTTATATTTTTATTATTAATTATGATTATGTATTAAAAAAAATAAAAATAAAAATAATATCATCATCTTTTGTTGTGCGTCAATCCATCCGGGTAGCATTTCTGTTCAAATGAGTTCTTAGAATTGGTGTTTAATCAACGACAATAGCAACTAGTTTCCCTTGATTGGGCGGTCCAACGTGGCTTTTTGGCATCACATACGAGGGAAAACAACCGGCTGGCAGTCCACCTGCCGCATTAACTAGTTTCATGACTCGGGAAACCAGACATCCGGATTCTACGGAATCCTTGCCATTCTCATTACTAGCTGAACTTTGGTGGTTTTCATGAGTTAAGGGGCAAACAGCCGATGCATTTATGATACGTGGCAAACCATGAAAGTATTAGTATTTAAATTTATATAAGTTATGGGAAATGGATTTACGAGTTCCGTTGTAGTCTAGTTGGTCAGGATATTCGGCTCTCACCCGAAAGACCCGGGTTCAAGTCCCGGCAACGGAAAAATTTTAAAGTTCTCTTTATTTTCTGTTTCAACCATAATTTCATTTCATTTAAGGTAAGAATAAAACCATCCATTTCAACCACGTACGCAACTTGTCAAGGGTACCGTGTTATCGTCCACATGGCAAGACCCTATTCGCAGGCACACATCGGCCTCAAACGTGACATCCTCTGATAGCCGCGCTAGGACGAAGATAAAATATAGTCCGTGCATGCATACGTGTGGTCAAGAGGCACAAGATAGGAAGAAGGTGATAGTATTATACGTAACTCTAGCAAGCTTCATCTTGTTTTATAGCGGTTAGCCTCCCAACCAAAAAGAAAGGAAAATAATGGCCTCAGCGTCACTCCTTAAGGCATCACCAGTTCTTGACAAGTCTGAGTGGGTGAAGGGCCAGACCCTCCGCCAGGGAGCTTCCATTCTTCGATGCCATGCCGCTGCCCCGTCTGCCCTCACCATTCGTGCCGGTTCCTATGCTGATGAGCTTATCAAGACCGCGGTATGATGCATGCGTTCTATGCTTCTCTTTCCATCAATATATTAGAGTTCCCAAAACAACTGCGAATGACAAAACTGGTAGTAGTAGTGCAACAGACGAACTATTTGTACTTGTAATGTAAGAAGAAACTGGTATTGAATCAACTGCAAGTCCCTTGGGCACTTGGATGATCTGTATGTCTTGATACTATAATATAGACAGAGGGTTTCACGGAAATATATATACTGTTGATG
Source organism: Kandelia obovata (assembly GCA_021464305.1). NCBI lineage: Eukaryota > Viridiplantae > Streptophyta > Magnoliopsida > Malpighiales > Rhizophoraceae > Kandelia > Kandelia obovata. Next base: position 12,942,645 of record CM038472.1, on the reverse strand, counting down.
CATCAAAAACTAGATTAAACTGTGGTGAGTACTAAAAGTTTTAAGTTATTATCCCCAAAATCAGAAAGTACAACCTTCCATGAACATGCATGATTTGCTATACTGAAATTTGCATAATTTTTATATGTAACCTGTTGACATGACCAATAAGTGGTAACAAGCTTTAAATCAACCTAGTTGATGAATGATCTCATAGCAGATGGTTATAGCCAATGCTAGAATTAAAGTCAGATAGCCAGCATCGCTTAGCCTTAATGGTTGATAGCTTGGGGCTGGTGTAGTTTTGGTTCACGAAGTCTACTTTGGCGCAAACAATGAATGCAAGAATAGGCTTGAACGCCGTCAAAAGAAAACGAAAATTTTTAGTTGTGGGAATGACTGAAGCCTCTGCGCTTATGTGTGAGTGTAATTCTTTCCTGCCCGTAGAAAACAATTGCATCACCTGGACGTGGTATTCTGGCCATGGATGAGTCCAATGCTACATGTGGAAAACGTCTTGCCTCGATTGGGCTAGAAAACACAGAGGATAACCGCCAAGCTTATCGTACCCTCCTTGTGACGGCCCCTGGCCTCGGCAAATACATCTCTGGTGCCATTCTCTTCGAAGAGACTCTCTACCAATCCACTACCGATGGAAAAAAGATGGTTGATGTTCTTGTCGAGCAAAACATTGTCCCTGGTATTAAAGTCGATAAGGTAACCCCACTACTAGCAATATGCATTTATGAATCGCAAACAATTTGAGTATTGAAATAGTTTTGCATTGTTGCCATTGAACTACTCGAATGGCAAAGTGTGCAACAATGCAAAATATCCTACTTTTTGGCCCGCTGAAGTAGATAGTATTGACATTTTTGTTTGAACAATGAGAACAGGGTTTGGTGCCTCTTGCTGGTTCCAACAACGAGTCATGGTGCCAAGGTCTTGATGGTCTTGCCTCGCGCTCAGCTGCATACTACCAGCAGGGTGCTCGTTTTGCCAAATGGTATTGAATCGATTTCTTTTCATGCTATATAGGAAATTCTGATTTCTTTAACCTTGCCATTAGTTCCTGATGTAGCACATTAACACCTAATCTACCTGTATTTTTCAGGCGCACGGTTGTGAGCATTCCCAATGGCCCATCTGCCTTGGCGGTGAAAGAAGCTGCCTGGGGTCTTTCCCGATATGCTGCCATTTCTCAAGTGTTTTTCCCAACATAACCCTGTGCTGCTACGTTTTTTTTTTTTTTCCCTGTAAGCTCTACGCAATGGCAGATTTTGTGATGGAAAAATTGTCACTTGCATCTTGTAGGACAATGGCTTGGTCCCGATTGTGGAGCCAGAAATCTTGCTTGATGGTGACCATGGCATTGACAGGACTTTTGAGGTAGCCCTGAAGGTTTGGGCTGAAGTCTTCTTCTATTTGGCAGAGAACAATGTCATGTTTGAGGGTATCCTCCTCAAGCCTAGCATGGTCACTCCAGGTGCTGAGTGCAAGGAAAAGGCCACTCCCGAACAGGTCGCCGAGTACACCCTCAAGCTCCTCAGGAGGAGAATCCCACCATCCGTCCCTGGAATCATGGCAAGTTCCATTTCAAATCCAATTATCTTACATTTAGTTTGTGCAAAAGTTTTTCCAGGTTTGGCAGGACTAGTTATACGAACTAATTGAGTCATTCGTTGGAGCAGTTTTTGTCTGGTGGGCAATCTGAGGTTGAGGCAACCCTGAATCTCAACGCAATGAACCAAGCTCCAAACCCATGGCACGTGTCATTCTCATATGCCAGAGCTCTCCAGAACACTTGCTTGAAGACATGGGGAGGCAGGCCCGAGAATGTGAAGGTGGCACAAGAGACATTGCTTATCCGTGCCAATGCCAACTCACTTGCTCAACTTGGCAAGTACACAGGTGAGGGAGAGTCAGAGGAGGCCAAGAAAGGAATGTTTGTCAAGGGCTATGTCTACTAGCTGATACAGCCAAAAACATTGATAGATGCAGAATGAGTGGGAGGGAGCTATGTAAGACTGCTCTCTCTCCATGTGTTGACGATGTTTCATAGCCCTGGAGACTATTTTTGTTATCCATTACATGTAATTTTAGCCACTTAATAAACCCCTTCAAGGCGAGATTGTTTAGTCAGTCTCCACTGAAATATAATACACCATGCTCTCTTAAACTTGTTCCAACTACTAAAGTTGAATTTGCCGAATACCGATTTACTCTATTCCGTATTAAGTTTCTCAGGAAATCCACATTCATGTGTTAAAGACATGCTGACTTGGATAGCCAACTACAGAATCAGAAAAGGAGGAATGGACTTTGGTCATCACAACAGAAAGGCCTAACAAACTCTACCACTGATTGTAACCAATTTATCTGTTGACAAAGAATCTCACACTCAAGCATGGCTCATCATCTGAGGCCATTTGTTGACAGGAATTTTCAAACAAAATGAGCCATTAAGTGGCACTGTAACGGGGCTACGTCAAAACACTTAATAGATCCACACGATAGCACCCCTAAATAGAGCACAGACCGATTCTTATGCCCATGTACGTGTATTAGCAAGGCAACACGATAATCTGTGACGGTAATTGCGGCTATTAAGGGATTTGACTCCTCTCGGGTGACTGCCTTTCAGAAACCACAAATTGTAAAAAAAATAACCTACTTGGCATCTTACATATATTGCAGATTCAAATAGAGGGGATTGAAGACATCTAATTCAAGAAACAAACTCTAGGGGAAAAATAGAAATCAAAATGTAGGGAGACCAAAAAAGAAAAAAAAAAAAAAAGGGCGTTGCCCGTTAGATCCATGCTCTCTTTCAAATGGATCACCACGAAGTGGTCGATTGAAAATTGAGACTTGCAAGTGACGTTGTATTCAGCCTCTAAAGTGCAAGCCAGTAACAGTTGAGTTATTGGTTTTTTGATTTCATGCATGTCGCTTTTGCCACACGGGGGAAAATTCTCCTAGTCTAACTTTGCACAAGGAGTCTGAACTAAAAGCACAGAAACTGGGGTGTACAAAGCAGGTTTGAAGCACTAGATTTGTTCATCAGCATCCAAAAAATTCTGCAGCCACAAAACAAAGGAGAAGAGCCAAGTTATTCTGTCAGTAAAAAGCCCATCCATAAAAATTTGTTACAGAACAGAAAATTGACTTATGAGATAGTTTTGATTGCTATTCAATTTCCTTGTAAAACAACTTTGCAATCATGCAACAATGCTATTGACGACGAAAATTCATGAACCCTTCCACGGTAAGAGAAATTAATACCCACCCACCTACGTAACGGAGAAATAACAAATAACCAACAAGCATGAAAGTTGCTGCTTCAACAGTCTTTTTACAAATGCTCGTCTCGGCTATGTGTAAAAGAATCTGCTTGGTCCCAGATCATTGTCACTCTCCTCATCATTTTAAACACGGACAGGCCAGGAGCCATACAAGCCAGAAAAGCAGGGATGAAAGCTTTAGCTAGATCTTTAATCTAGAACTGAAAAGAGAATTAAAATAAAATAAAATACAGAAAAGAACTCGGTGTTCTATTTATAGAAAAGTCAAAAGCTTTCACAACACTGCTTCTGGCCCCGCAATCCACCGGCACTGTTGGTCTTAGTAAATTGAGATTTTCAGAAAACCATAGCAAATTCATGGCCAGAAACGGATAGGATAACATAGAGAATCATCAAAGTAAGGGATTAAGTCATAAGTTTTTAACTGTTTGAGTTCGATACAAAAGTTTGCAAAGATGACTTTCCAGTCACAAATACAGAGTTAATGGGCTCCACAGATCTGGCTTACATGGCAAATCTATTTCTCTTCAAATTATCCAGAAAACATTCTGCTATACAATGCCTCTGGGACTGGTGGCACATAAGCATATCACACTTCCATAAAAGAAATTCCGAAAAGAAGGGTCAAAAAAAAAAAAAAAGAGCAAGTGCCTTTGGCATCTTACAAGAACCAAAAAGAAACCCACACGCATGTTCTCAAATGGCTATCTTAAGCATACTTTAATCAAAACCTGCAATGAACTATAAACCCAAAATGTTTTCTCTGTAACAAAATAAAGGCAAAAAAAGTGAGAAGCAAAGCGAATAAATATGTAAAACTATACCTTGATTACTTTTCAGCCTCTCTTTTGAAGGATCCAAAGGGAACTACACCAGCTGCTTCATGGTTAGCACCACTAATAACATCCATACTCTGTACCTAATCATAATATCAGTGATATGATGTCACTGCTATCTTATCAAGAGGCATAATACTATGGTTTTTATTACAGATCAAAAGGTGAATTTGGTATTAACAGGCGTGCACCAATAACACAAATTAAAAAACACACAAAACAATAACAAAGACCACATTTGCAACACAAGTACCTGATTAGATGAATTTTGCTCATGTATTCGCTGAGGCCTGGAATTGAGATCGATTAATTTATTGTCCATCTTTCCATCACTATTGGCATTATTCTCTAGCACTGGAATAGGAGACACCCTGTGATTTTGTTGATTTTCTCTTGCTGAGGGTTTAGGCGTCTGACTTTGGCCCCTCCTGACTTCATTCTGATCAAGATTTTGCTGCCCTAATTCTTCCAAACCACCCGGTTTATCCCCTGGAAACTAGATAAAACAATTAAGAGGAGCATATCAGAACCTTCTCCCAGAAGATGCAAAACCCAAAGTACCAAGTCCAGAGAAAAACCTTGAGTCTCTGTCTTAATAAGAGATACCTCCCATGAGTTCTTTTACCACCAACATGCACAATCATATCACATTGGAGGCAGAGGGAACTGCCATCTATCTCGCAGTAAAAGAAAGCTACATGCATGTTCCAGTAGAAGAAGAAATTCTCAAACTCTTGAAGTTAATAACGTGCTTACCCTTGCCCAAAGAAAAGGAAAAATTAAATGACAAAAAGCCTCCATACCAGGTGCATTTTCACATATGTCACAGCGAGGGACATCACTAGGATCAGCGAGCCCAACTCGCACGTGTCTACTGGCAAGCTTGTTACACAAATGGACCTGTAACTCCAACACACAGGTATCGATATCATTCATCTAGGAAAAAAATAATAATAAACTAAGTCAAAACAAGAACATAAGAAAAAAACAGAAACTTACGCTGCCAAGACAGCAACAGTATCATTACAAAATGTCTGTTCCAACATAATACTATATAAAGTGATCATCACAAAACACGTGGTGTTTTGAGAATGGTGAGCATCCAATCAGCCAGGAACGCATAACAACTACCCGGTTACTTCAAAGTGGATAAAAGTTTATTAATTTGGGCCAAAGACACCAAAAAACAAAGAAAAAAAGAGCCAACAACTACATCATCATGAAGGAGAGGTTAATTGCTAGATTGAATTAAGAATTACAAAAACAGGGGAATTTTTACAGATAAAGAATGTGCTCTTTGAGCGGTAAGTTCAATTTTACAACGCTCTCATTGGTCAAGTTTGAGAGAGAGAGAGGGGAGACCTTGTCGTCACAAGAACGGCAGAGAGCGGCCTCATCGGCGGCGCAGAAGAGGATGGCGGCGGCCTTCTCGCATACATCACAAAGAGTCCGCATTTCTTTTCCTCGTTTAATTATTTCTTTTTTTTTTTTACTTTACTTTACTTTACTTTACTTTTTTTCTTCTCAAGCTATGTTTCCCATTATATCTCCTTCCTCCGCTGCAAAGCCATATTCTTTTTTTTTTTTTTTTTTACTTTCTTTTTTGCAGAACTAACTCGGCTTGATCAATAGTCGAAAAGAAAAGAGAAATCCATTATTATCAAATAAGAAATAAGAGACAAAGAAACAAATAACAGACAGCGAAAGCGAAAGAGGCCTTATCGGCGAAGAAGATGTAGCAGACTAGCGAAGCAGGCAATCGGAATTTAGACCTCCCTTTGAGTTTTGGAGTCTTCTTGAGAAACTGGAGACGGAAAGAAATAGAAAATTAAAAAAGAAAGTGACAAAAAAAAATCTTTTAAAAAAAATGTTTTTATATTTATATTTTTTATTTTAAAAAAAATTGATTTGAGGACAAAAACAAAAGAAAAAAGGGCAGTCGAGTGTTGGGTCGCCGAGTCTCAAGCCCGACTGCTCCATTTGGGCCCACGCGTGCTGGTTAGTGAGGAGCAACAGGCTGGCGTTCGAATCGGCAATCCTTCATTCTTTGGCACTAATCCTTTATTTATTTCATTTGATTTTGAAAGAGAACGTTATTTCACTTTTTGCGTTTCTTCGGGGAGGGTGAGAATGTAAATTCATAAACGTTTAGCCCATATTTTCCTTCGAAATCAGTCTGTGAAATAACTTTTCTAGAAAAAAAAAAATATATATATATATAGAAATGGTCCATCGAACCCAATAAAATTGTTGTTGTTCATAATATATCAATTTTCAATTACTTGAAGTCTTGGGAATTAAATTTAAAATTAAACATTAATCAAGAAGCTGGAGACTTTTATTTTGCTTCCCCCTTAAGATTGAATAAATGAAAGTTGGAGAATTAATCACATTATTTTTTTTTTCCCTCACATCGTATTTGAGAGAGGGGGAAACGGACTAGAAAAAAACTTAATGTTTCTCCCTGACTCAACAGATATGTTTTTTTTTAAGAAAAAAATATTAATTCTCTTATTTAATTCATAAATAACAAGTTTATCGGTATTAATCTTTTATTAACGCTCATCAATTATTAATTCATTATTTTATTTTCTTACACTTTTTACAAGATTATTCAAATGAAAAAAATTGTTAAACATATATATAAAAAAAATGTTAAAACCCAAATCCGAAAAGGAAAGTGATGGTGTGGTGTGGTGGGTCACTTTAATTGGAGATCCAACCAGTCCAGAGCGCACCGTTTTTGTTTTTGTTTTTTTTTTTATAAGTTGGTTGTACAACATGTGTACTACTCCGGATGAACCACAACCACAAGGCTCAAGATCACGTGTGACGAAAGCTCCTCCCAGACCATTTTCAGCCATTAAAACTTCCTTTGGTTACTCGTAGCTCCACGGTCCAGATGTTTCGTCCAATAAAGTGCACAAAAAGACTGGATAGACCGTAATAATAGAAAGTTAGAAACCGGCGCCCTCTTGATTTTTCCCTCAACAAAAAAGAAAAAAAAAAAAGATTTTAATGAAATAGAAACTCTCAAACTCAAATTGCTTCCTCGCCTTTGGATCCATTTATTCAATAAGTAGCTTGTGTTTTGTGGATGCATGATAGAATCTAATGTAGAAACTCTAATATTGAGATATTAGATTATGTGTGGGAGAATGTGCAGTTCAAGATTCAATAAATAGAGGGAAAACAATATTTTATTTTATTTTATATACAAAAAAATCGCTATTTTATGGCAATTATCGTTATGGTTTTCACTGTCTAACGAGTGATCAATGAACTTGGAGCAGGTTCCCTAACTATTAACGTCCATCATTTTCCAATGGGCCGGTGGTGTCTTCCCATGTCGGATAAAAATGACGTTGCACGTTCTACTTCTATCGGCTGGCCTTTACAATCCTGGGCCACGCTATATATTTCGAGATTTAAAGTGGTGGCATTCTTGTCGGGCCAAGAAAGGGATTTGTTTGGGCCTAAGCCCATAAGATGATTCACCGAATAAACAAGCCTATAATACAATGCTGCCCTGCTCTCCCCAGGATTACAGGCCAGCTCTGAAAACCCGATATGGTCTGATCATTGCTGCCAAGGCTCAAACCGGTGTCGACAAAGGTGGATACACTTTGGAGGCCCACCTCCCAAACTTGGACTTAGGGAGTTGGAGCAAGGTTTTAAGATCATTAAATCAAAAACTTTATAAATTTAAGATTTAATTTATTCAATTAAATTAATTATAATTAATTTAATTATATATATATATAATAAAAAATAAAAAATAAAAAATAATAATATTTGTAAATAATTTAAGTCAAATAAATTTAATACAAAATATATTATAATTTATATATTTTTATTTTAAAATAATTCACATATTTTTTAAATAATATAATATTTTAATATAAATAAGATAATTTATATTAAAAACAAGTATCAAGATAATATAATATATAATTTTATATTTTTCATTAAAATGTAAATAAATATATCATATACAATATATTTTTTAATTTTTATGATTCATAATTTTTAAAAAAATTGGAAGAAAAACAGTTATAAAATGAGTAGATTCTTTCTCATTAAAAAAATCAAAATGTAAAATATATGTATATATATATATATATATATCACCGCTCTTGTCGGGTAATAAAAATTACTATTTATATTTTTATAATTTTATCAATGTAACCAATTCTTCCAATCTAATTTGATGCTTCAAAAACATTGAGTTTGAGTAATAGTGAGGTCATTCATTCATTTGTAATTAGAAGAAGAGGGATAGATCTTCTTGTTAATCAAAATTAACAAGACTAATTCTCTGTAACTAAATGAATTTGTAAATACCTAAAATGATTTATGAATAGATCCGTAATGGTTAAATTAGGAAGAGTTCTGGTAGGGTTGGTAAACGCTTGGACGGAGAATTCTCCATTTTAAAGTCAAAGGTATCAATTGAAATGGGTTAAAACCCAATGTCAAGTTAGCTAATTGTCAATTGCTTCAATTATTACAATGTTGACATCATTAGCAGACCTGTACAGGCCGCGTAAATTCAGGCGGAGTTTTCTAAGTCACCGTAGTCAGATTACGTTGGTGGTTAAGCCGTGTTCCTTTTGGAGATTAGTCGTTGAACTTCAACTGGTTACAAATAGGAGTAGCGTGTGAGCAATAGTCCCGGAACCTCCCACAATGATGACTTGCTAGGACATTTGTGGTTGGCTTTATTCACATGATCTCGCTTTTGAGCTGGCCTCCTCAGAAAGACTGGGAGGTTCTTCTTTTATTGGTTCTCTGTTGCTTCTTTTCTAGTACAAGTTCCCCTTTTGTTCCAGAATTCCGGTACTTTTCTTTTTCAACTTTGCAAGCTCAATAACTTAACAGTTTCAATTTTTCTTTTTTCCCCTATTCTTTCGACAAATTTGGATCGGAGTCTTGCACTTCTATGACTCGTCGTGCCACGTCCCGTGGAAATAACTCGTGGAGATGAAAATAAAAAAGTGATTTTTTTTTTTTTGGGGGGGTACTGAAAACAATAGACTGAATGCTTGAAGCAAATTCAACAAATTTCCAGTCAGGAGGAGACTTTTTGAACCCTTTTTTGCTTCCGTTGGGCCAATGAATGCATGGCATGGACCTATAAAATTATGAGTAAACGTGCAAACTTATAATAATTGCCGACTGTTTGATTACCGTGTGGAATTATAATAGATTCTTACACTTTGTTGATTGCTGCAGTTTTATCTTTTTTCTTTTTTTTTTTTGGGTCAACTCCGACCCAAAAATAATGAGTAATGACCCCTTCAATCGAGGAGACATGTTTAATTGAAACTTACTTTTTTTGGGGTAAAAATAACACGCAGAGTCTAACTGCGGTCGGCGAGTCCATTCACTAAACACAACACTTCAATAAAACAAGCAAGTGAGCCGAAGCAACATGTCAAAGAATCACCAACCTCTAAATTGCAGTTGGAATTGAATAATAAAACAGTTCAATGTATTCGATTCCCAAATGACTCGGATCAGGCAGCTTTCGATAACAATGGTTTCAGTTTAGAAATGTGACGCATAAGTTTCTATTTTAATAGCCGGCCACTGGCATGTCTCCGTGACACCGCCGCACAATTTTCACGCATTATGAATTTGTTAGGATTTTGTAGCTTAGTTGCAAGGCAAATATTGAGCCATCGCTCTTTATAGCTTTAGTTGATCATAAAAAAGGCATGTAAAACACAACGTGGGTAGCCAGAAAACCTTTTTTTGCCGTTTGAGATAAGGCACCAAGAGCGTTGTCGTTTATGGTTTTACTTTGCTAACCAACAAAACGGTGCAAAGGCCTCCTTCATCATTCTTTCTCGTTGGAATCTTTCGTGTGCTCACGTCGTCTACCAGAAACCGTCACCCGTGATCCACGGGCACCAACATGATATGCCACGTGTTTTCTTTTATATATTCCTTTTAGATGAAATGCTTAAATAGGTATTTTTTTTTAAAAAAAAAGGGAACATATATAAAAATATTAATCATGATCGCACAGACCCGCACGAACTTTTTTATTGAGAGAATCCCCCACTCAGTGATGACTTGATACAAGTATCGTTTATATTTAATTATAGTGTATTAAATTTTAAGTTTATTAAAATCTCTTGCCTGTAAATTTTTATTTATTAAAAAAAAAATTGCAATTTTCCCAATTTGAACCCAAATTAATTAAAGGAGAGACAAGCCTAATTATTACCAAACTGCTGACATGGGTTGGTCAATAGATATTCTTTGTGTTAATTATGAGAACTGATATAAAGGTCCTCTTTTTAAAGACCATCAGAAATTCAGAATAATTGTTTATTTACTTCAGAATTAAATCACCACAATTCTGTACGTGTAATTGACAATGTTAATTTTAACGCCAAATTTCAATCTGCAAATAAGAAAATCTTCATCAATTTGTCATTTAGTGACCCATAATTATCCTCTAATTATTTCTAATAAAACTAATGAACTGATTATTTTGAATCGAATGTGGTTTGTTTTAAAATCAATTACAAATCTCATAAAAAGGTGAAAATTTTCCTCAATTCTTATGAATTTTCTCCTCCCGGAAAAGCCTCACAAAAGCATATGGTAGCTTATTAAGTAGATTTATTTTTATGTCATCCAATAAGATTGATAAAAAGGGAAAATACACAAAAAATCTTCCAACTTTTTGTTTTTCCTCAGAGAACATTTTCTAAGTAGACACTGAAAAAGTCGGATGACTCGAATAAACAAAAATAAAAAGATCAAAAAAAATTTCACATGTTTTTCCCCTTAGAAGTGGCAATTCAAAATTTAATTGCAAGTACGTCCCATATTGATGGGTTGTCTAAATTCTGAAATCCAACTATTTGTCGGTATTATAATATATGCCAATTTAAACATCTGTGACAATGTATATTCCTTCGCGATCCCAACCGTCCATCTTAATAACAAGCGTAAAACCGCCCAGGGCGGTGGCCCTTCATCCGTTTAAGGTGGAATTGCCAAGTTCCACGTGGCGCGAATCGAACGATATATCTCCCAATGTTATCACGGTCCCCGGATTTCAAGAACAAAGCGGAAGAAAGAACATCGAGGGACAAAATGGTAATATCGTCAATCCCATAACGAAAAGTATTAACTTCATCGCCGTTGACGCCCAGGCCAGATTTCCTCAGCTCCGGACCTCCGGAGAGAGAGAACCAAAGCGACAGCGTTTAACGGCTTTCTTTCTTTCTCTACTCTGGTCCCCTGTGAAGTCAGTTTCTGTTTTCTGAAGTCGATGACCGAAATCTCGCTATTCTTTATTGTTCCATGGAGTGGTAGGCCGTTGTAAAAAGAATAAAACTGATTCTTTTTTTAGTTTTTTTCCCATTACTATTACACACGCTCCCTTTATCTTCCCTACTTTAATTCTTATCCACCTCTGTTCCAACTGCTTTTCTGACGATCATTCTTCAATTTTCTCTTCAAGGCCACGTTTCCGTTGAAGCCCAATGCCAACTTCGCGAGCTAACTCACATCACGTTTCCTCTGCAAAATCCAGAAAAATAGGAAAAGAAAGAAATGCTTAAGCTTACTTAATTTTGACTGGCTCAGACTCTGAAGAGATAGATTTTTTTTTTAATATATATTTTTTCAAAGACTGTCTTGCCCAGGTGCGTTTCTTCTCTTAAATGTCACGTAAAAATAATTTTACCGTTGCGTTTTTTAAGGTTTTTTTTTTCCCTTGTAAGTTTCTATAAAATTTATTTTTTTCAATGGCAACGGTTACCTGCGGGGGCATCGGGATGTGGCTTAATGAGAGTCATTATATTGAATCTTGTGTGCTTTTACGGTTTTTTCTTTTTTTTTTTTTTTTTGTGTTTTACAGTCAGGGCTCGAGATTCGAAGTGAAGCAGAGGCAACGCCTTAACATCAGCGAGAGACAGAGAGACTCAGAACGACGGCGTTTTCTGCTGCTGCTCTGTCTTTGTTCACCAACTCGTTCCCGAGACAGTGAGGGTGCACTAGTAGTTGTAGGTACATACATTCCTCTGTTTCCCATTTACATATTCCTATACGTATACGTGTAAAAGTAATGTACAAAAACTTGTGTATGGACATTGTATTTGATAGATAGAGAGAGAAACAGAGAGGTGGTTAGAGTGGGACCATGACGTCATAGGAGAATCCTGTTACTTGGTTTTCAAGCATAGTTGGTTTCAACTTCATGGAGTTTTCTGTAATGGGATTGCAGTGGATAAGTAGTTACGGTTTTTGTCCTTTATATATATATATATATATATTTGAATAATTATGCTTGGGACTGAAGATTAAGCAAGAGATTTTCAACAGTGCTTTCCTGTTCTTTTGGTTGTTATATATTTTCAAGAAAGCAGGATCAACTGCGAGTTTTTTGACTCCTAGATTTTTTATATATATTTTTTCAGAATCTTGGAATTATGGGTTTATTTTGATTTAGTTGTTGGTGGGGGTTTAGAAGAAGCAACGTCGTGAGAAATGGGGTCAATTGGAGGTGAACAGATAGCGGAGATGGAGAAGGTGCCAACAACTAAAAACCGGGAAGAGAAGATTCTCGTCTTGGTGAGGCTGAGGCCTCTGAGCGAGAAAGAGGTTGCAGCTAATGAAGTGGCAGATTGGGAATGCATTAGTGACACCACCATCTTGTATCGGAATACTCTCCGTGAAGGTTCCACGTTTCCATCTGCATATAGTTTTGGTAAGGACATGCCTTTCAAATCTTTTTTGGCAGTAAAAAGCATGATAAGATATATGTTCATATTCGTGAGGATTAAGTTTTAACATTTCGATTTAATCCAGTGAATTATCTGTTATGCACACTCGTTATTACTGGTGATTTTTTATTTTTTAGTTTTTGTCTGTATCATTGGTGCAATATATCTGAGAGACTTTCACTCATCTATAGTTCTGTGTTGCTTGGATAATGAAACCTGGAATGACTTGTTTTGAACAAAAGACCTTTGACTTGGCCATTGTCCAAGATGGGAACTCATTTTTCATATGGATATTTCCTCTCCTATTCTTTCTTATAGACAGAGTATTTCGGGGTGAATGCAATACAAGGCAAGTATATGAGGAAGGAGCCAAGGAAGTCGCCTTTTCAGTTGTCAGTGGAATTAACTGTAAGTTGATGTTGGTGTCTTGGTGTTGCTCTTGCTTCACTCACAAAGAAGTGAACCTGTTTTCACCTGCATTTGTTTCCAGCAATTATTTTTGCATATGGGCAAACAAGCAGTGGAAAGACTTACACCATGCTGGGAATAACTGAGCATACAGTGGCTGACATATTTAACTATATAGATAGGGTAATTATAATTCCCCATTTAGCTTTTTTCTGCTTATTTCAGCACTGTAGGTAATCAAACAGTTGAAGCAGAAATTCATGTACTGATTATATTATTTGTAGCATGAAGAAAGAGCATTTGTTTTGAAGTTCTCAGCAATTGAGATATATAATGAATCCATCAGGGATCTCCTTAGCACAGATACTACCCCACTCAGACTACTGGATGATCCAGAGGTACTGTTACTCTTGTAGTTTTAGCAAGTTAGTTGGCATAATGCTCTATTTTGTCCTTGTGTTTGTCAGAAAGGGACTATAGTGGAAAAAGTTACAGAGGAAACACTGAAGGACTGGAGCCACCTGCAAGAACTCCTTTCAGTTTGTGAAGGTAAAACATTGTGCAAACTCGAGCTTTTATTGGACAATTTTGTGTATCTCCAATCTTTTTTGTATCATTACAGCTCAAAGGCACATAGGAGAGACATCCCTGAATGATAAAAGTTCCAGATCTCATCAAATTCTCAGATTAGTATGCTCCTTCTCCCTCTTCTGCCAGTTATTCAGTAAAAAAAGCGTGCAAGGTGGAATTTGGTGGCCTTTTTTAATATATCTTTTTCTCTGGGTTCATACAGACAATTGAAAGTTCTGCTCGTGAATTCTTGGGCAAAGAGAATTCGACCACTCTTGCAGCCACTGTGGTAAGTTTATTTTCAGATTTGACTTGTGGACAAAAAGTAGCAAAGAATGATATATCTTATTGATGGCAGATGGCAAGTTACAACAAATTCCTGTTTCCATGCAGCATTTTGTTGATTTGGCAGGAAGCGAACGAGCATCTCAGGCAGTTTCTTCTGGGGCAAGATTGAAAGAAGGCTGCCACATCAATCGTAGTTTATTGACTCTAGGGACTGTTGTTCGCAAGCTAAGGTTGACTATTATTTCTTTGTTTACAATTGTAAATCTTTAAGTCCTAGTTCAGACCTGCAAAATCTATAATGCATTGCAATTAACAGTGTCTAATGATGGCTATATGATGGGCTACTTCTCTTCTTAATTTGGATGCTTAAAATATCATCAATTAATTATATTATTTCTTGCCACATCAATTGCAGTTTATTGACTCTAGGGACTGTTGTTCGCAAGTTAAGGTTGACTAATATTTCTTTGTTTACAATGATAAATCTTTAAGTCCTAGTTCAGACCTGCAAAATCTATAATCCATTGCAATTAACAGTGTCTTCTTAATTTAGATGCTTAAAATATCATCAATTAATTATATTATTTCTTGCACATCAATCCGGGGATATGATGGATTCAGCAAGGGGAGACATGGACACATCAATTACAGAGATTCTAAGTTGACCCGGTTGCTGCAGCCTGCATTGGGTGGTAATGCTAGGATTGCAATCATTTGCACATTAAGCCCTGCAAGAAGCCATGTTGAGCAAACAAGAAACACTCTTTTGTTTGCTTGCTGTGCGAAAGAAGTTACTACAAAAGCACAGGTTAATGTAGTGATGTCTGACAAGGCATTGGTTAAACATTTGCAAAATGAGTTAGCTAGACTGGAGAGTGAGCTGAGAATCCCTGCCCCTGCATCCTCAACTTGTGATTATGCAGCATTGCTCAGGAAGAAGGACATTCAGATTCAGAAGGTAAGGATTTTCTTCCCAAATTCATTTGCAAATACTTTTGCTTGTGCTGAGTAGTTTGCATGAAATTCAAATTGATGGGCTCTTTGTTTGCATTTCTTCTATCCTTTTTCCTTTTGTTCCTTCTCGGGTTTTAATTCTCTTGCTATTTTTGGGTGGTGAATGTGGGGCAAGGTGAGGCAAGAGCACAATACTTGAAACACTTAATCTGGCCTAGCCAGCCGTTTTTAAATGCTTCCATGAGCTTCTTTTTTTTTTTTTCCAGAGGAGATGATTTAACTTTTTGAAAAATATGTAAATTTTGAAAACATTGAAAAAGAAAAACATCTTTACTCTTATTGGGTTAACTTCTTGTATAATTTGTGCTTTACACACATTGCAGTAGTGTTTCCATGTCATGCCTTGCATAGATGTTGTAATTTCAACTTCTGTAGGGTCTATCTGAAAGAAACAAGACGATAAACAAAAAACACTTGGCACTCATATTTTCTGTCCAACTGTTAAGAATCAAATCTTCAACCTAGACTACAGTTTTTCAATAAGCCTCAATGGTGAAGAGATTTATATGTTCGCCTAATAGTACCCAGCCCCAAACATCCTTTGATTTGCTTAGCTTGTGGATGCCTCTGCATTGGGCAATCCTAAGACACTGCCGTATGCTTCATCTATGTTTGATAAATGCTGGCAATTATTCAATGGGTGGAACAGATGCAGCTATAGAGAAAATGAGAAATTATGCACTGGTTTCTATTGCTAACTTATTTTTGATCATGCAGATGGAGAATGAGATTAAGGAGTTGACAAAGCAACGAGATCTGGCTGAATCTCGGGTTGAGGATCTGTTGAGAATGATTGGACATGAAAAAAATTCGAGAATAGGGGTATGGTTATTGTCTGATTGCTGTTGAGTGACACAACATGTTAGTTATTCTGCTTCAACTACTAACTCTTTCCTTATACTCTTTATTCAGTCTGAAATGAGTCATCATCCTGGCCAGCAAGCATGGGATAGAAGGGAAGATGAATGTTCTGCATCAGAATCATCGGGTGTGGCTTATCCTAATCATTTGGATGGAGATGTTGGAAGATTCAGCAAAATGTTTTATGATGGAGATAGTGGGAGCAACACAGAGGAACCACACCGCCTTCATGACAACACAAAAGACCATACTGTATCTGATGGCACGTCTTCTATTTTAGGAAATGCAGAAGATGCTGATGACTACTGTAAGGAGGTTCAGTGTGTTGAAATGGAAGAGACAGGAAGGGAGAACTCTGAACCCCATCCCACTGGTGAAAATGAAGAAACATTGGCTTTGACTGTTCCTGGAGATGCAGCTGGAGCAGATTCAGTAAATAGAGAGGTGGAAACAAGCCAAATGCCAAATGGTTTTACATATGATTCTTTGGAGCAAAGACTGAATCATGTGCAAAGGACAATTGATTCTCTTGTCAGTCCTTATCCTGATGAACAATTTCCAGATTCCATAGAAGCTGATAAGCTAAGAGGGAGATTTAGTTGCAGAGAGAATGTCATGACTGGCTCCGCTGCCTGCTTTGACAGGGTTGAACAAATTGAGAGCACCCCACCGAATGGGTTGGAGAAGCAATTTACTGGAAGGCCAGAAAGTTTCTGGATGAAGTTCTCTCCACTAAATTATGATGCTCACACTGGAAGGCTGTCAAGAAATGACTCTCAGTCTTCTCTTGGATCTGCTTATACAGATGACTTAAGATCACAGAGCATGAAAACTTCTGCAGGTGAGGACATTCCTAGCTTCAACAGTTTCGTCGCAGGACTGAAGGAGATGGCCAAGCAAGAGTACGGAAATGAACTTGTCGAGGTATATCCACTGTCTTATCCACTTTTCCTTTGTTGTCCTTGAAAGAATTCATCATTTTCGATTTATAAGGTGCTTGCCACACTGACATCTTCTTTCTTGTGCATTTTAGGTTTTTGAGGAAAAGCCAATGGCTGATAAATTAGAGAAGAGCACCAAAGATGTAGCATTGGGTTCCGTGCATGAGGACTTGGAAATGCCTCGTGATTGGCTCTTAAAATTTGAGGAGCAGCAGAGAGCAATACTTGAGCTTTGGCAAACTTGCAATATCTCACTGGTCCACAGAACTTATTTTTTCCTGCTTTTTAAAGGGGATCCAACAGATTCCATATACATGGAGGTGGAGCTTAGGCGACTTTCCTTTCTCAAGGAATCATTTTCTCAAGGAAATCAGGCTGTAAGAGGTGAAACAACACCAACACTGGCTTCAAGGTTCTCTCTCTCTCTCTCTCTCATGTGCATGTTTGCATGTGTCTTCTAGATGATGAAAACATATTTTCCTATGATGAAATCCCATCGTTGTTTGACAACAATCTTACTGCTGCTGGTACCAAAAGTGGGAGGAAACTAAATTTTTGCCACAACTTGAAAAAAAAAAAACGAAAGGCAGGTTTTGTCTCAGAGTGCACTAATCGTTGTCCACCATTTTTTCTTCTCTTTTTTCCTCTTCAGCCCTTGCCATTCAAAATGCAAAACTCTGTTACAGAAATTGAATAACTATACCGTAGAAGCAAGAAAATGAGGTTGTGGCAAAATAATAGAGTCCAATTGGACGAAAGCTTAAGATTTTGCAGTTGCCTGGTTTCAATTTCTGCATATGTTTCTTTTCTTCCTTATTGACATGTAAATTAATGTAACTTTGTTCTACTCTTAAAATGTTTATCTGGGGAGACAGCATCAAAGCCCTCCAACGTGAGAGAGGGACGCTGAGCAAGCTGATGCTGAAGAGGTTCTCCGCGGAGGAGAGAAGAAGTTTGTACCAGAAATGGGGTATCAGGCTGAACTCAAGGCGCAGGAAGCAACAGTTGGCCAGCCGTTTATGGACCAACGTGAACGACATTAGTCACGTTAGGGAGAGTGCTGCCATAGTTGCAAGACTGGTGAGGTTTGCAGAACGGGAAGAAGCGCCTAAGGAGATGTTTGGTCTTAGCTTCACTCCCCCAAGCACCAGGAGAAAATCCTTGGGTTGGTCTTACAGCAGGTCGTCCCTCGTATAGAGGAGTTCTCTTTTTACACTTGTATGCAACCGGGAGAATGCTGAAATTGCTATCTTAAACAGGCCATGGTAGCTTCTTTTTTCTTTTTTTTCTTTTTTTTTTTTGCATGATTGAAGCAAAAAAGGTGCAGTGTGATCTGCAGAGTAGCTAGCTGTGTAAATTATAGCATGTACTACCTTCATTGAATTTAAACATGGTTTTTGCCCCCTCCTTTCCACTGCTTCTGGTTTTGTTAGAAAGGAAAAGTCTCTGCTTGTGCGTCACATCTTGCGTTTTGGACTTAACTTACAAGCAAATTATTTTCTATAACGTGCTTATTAGTTATAATAGGCTATATAAGCCTGCAATCAATTAAACATTAGATGATACAGATTTCAATTTGAAATAATACGTGAGTCTTATTCCCCTAAAAATATAAGCCTTCCAACGACGTCGTACGTCAGATTCGATTCTTCTTTGGGCAAATACACCAATCGTGCAAACGTTGACGTTTCAGTTGCCACTCCACTTCCAATTGTTTTTATATATATATATATATTTTTTATATATGTGTGCGTGTGATAATTTTAAATCAATTTTGCTTTCCCGAAAGATCGACGGGGAGACTACGAGAAGTGAGAAGCACAGAGTAAGGTGGAGGGAGATGAGCGTGACATCAACAGCGGCGTACTGGGCCCGGCGAGCAGCGCAGAAGGAAAGGGTGCGGGTCCTCTACCGCCGTGCGCTGAAAGACACTCTAAACTGGGCCGTCCATCGCCACCTCTTCTATCAAGATGTACATTTTTCTTCTCCTTTCTTCCGATCAAATATTCCTCCTTCGATTTCAGCTAATCTTTTTTTTTTAACTCTTTCTTTCGCTAAATTTGACTTCTTGTGAGGTTTTATCTTCTCCAGGCCTCCGATCTCCGTGAGAAGTTCGACGCCAACAAACACTTGGTTCGTTCTTTAAATTTCCAATCTATCTCCCTCTCTCTCTCCCTCCCCCTGTTACTGATTGATTCAATTCACGCTCTTGCTGTTTAGTTCCACAGCTAGAGTATGTGTGTGTGTGTTTTTGTTTTTGTTTTTTTTTTTTTTCCGTGTCCTATTCAAACTGGTGCGGATTTGCAGGAAGATCTGGACACAATCGACAGATTTATAGCTGCCGGGGAGGCACAGTATAACAAGTGGCGGCACCCTGATCCTTACATTGGTAAGGCGTAATGCGAGGCAATTTCTTTGTTGTTCGATCCATTTCATTTTATAGTTAATCAGAAAATTTAGGTGCATTTGAATGTCAGTACTTGCAGAAATTATGAGTTTAATGTTCTGGGTAGTTTATTAGGTGTAATTATCAGTGAATCCTTATAAAGAAAGACTTTGCAGAGTAAGCCAGAGGAATATGCTTAGTGTGAGAATATCTGGGTGCCTAGCACTGAACACCAGAGTACCTAACCCGGTTTTTTTTATGAGGCTCCTTCCTTTGCTTCCTGTGTCATGTATATATATTGTCAACTTTTCTGTGGGAAAGATAGTAGATTGTTGGATCTGCTGAAATATGGGAGATGAGTTCTTTACTTCTCCCTTTCCCTGCTTTTTTAGGCATAATTAATTTGTTTGGTTTTGAGAATATGCAACAGAATTTGGGGCACATTTTTTCGTTTTGAGGGAAATCAATGCATTTTTTTGTGTAGTTCCTTGGGCTCCCGGTGGTTCCAACTTTATTCGAAATCCGACTCCACCTTCTGGGGTAATCTATTACTTCTATTTCCTTAGTTGTTATTGTGGATTCTTTTTGTTCTTTTCACCGCCCCATGGTCAAATCCTAGGAGCATCTCTCCACCAAGCGTTTTTTCTCTGGTATATGGCCTGTTAACTCTTGCAATCAATCAATTTATCAATAGTTGCATGTGGACATTTGTATGTTGGAAATCAAAATTCATCTTAGGGATGCATTCTGATTGGGTTGCCAAGGTGTGGCTTTATCGCTGATGGAGATATGGTGCAACTAGTGGCAGCATTGCATGCTCTCTGTTCTATTGCATTTGTTTTATCTTCTTTTTCCCTTGACTTTATGCTGATATTTTATTTGAACTGCAGATTGAGATTGTGTACGATTATGGTCGAGAGGATAATGACTGAAGCACTGTGCATGGAAACCAATGAGGTTAGCACTTTTATGGCTTTATGTTGATGTATTTTAAACTTATAATCATTATCTTTGTGACTGATAGCTTGAGGATATTCAATTAATTCTTTGAATAGTTTTTTCTAGAAAAATATCAAATTGACAATTATCAAATTTCCTCAGCAACATAATGATTTATGGATGAAGGCTAGAACAAGGAGAATTGTTGTGCAAACTTAGACAAGACATTCTGGACATGGTATTGGTGTCTTGTTTGCATTGTCTTAATACTCTTAAGGGGGATGGTTTCTTCAATCTGGGAGATGCATCCTGTATGTTTGTCTCAATTTCATTTTGACATTGGAGCTGCGCTTACCAACTGACCTCTACCCTTGTTGCAGGTGGAGTTAATCCATGACCTTATGAACTATTTTGTTGTTTAGTGAAGGTAAATGGGAGACCCTATGAACTATTTGATTGTTTTCACTGCTTTGTATTATGTTTCTTGAGCATGTTGGTGAAGGATTATTGACATGACGCAGGAATGGATAAAATGATCTTCGATCCTCAATAAAATTGAAACATTTTTCGTCTTTGGTTCATTGTCTTGGGACTTTTTCGTTGTGTGCATGGCCATTGTGCAACATTTGCCTGCGAGTCCCATGGTTCAGGGGACCTGAATGCTTGGTTTTGGTCCCCGCCCTTATAGCCATATCTTAAGATACTTAAAAAAAATATTCCTAAGACTGGCCCCTAAGTGCTGCTTTATGGCTTTTTCCGTGGAAGTCCGACAATTAAAATACCCAGGATCTATATCATCAAGAGCAATAAATGTGGGGCATATTGCATTCTGACACACAGCGGTTTTTTCCTATTCTAACTGGAAGCTATTTGAAGAAACGATCCTGACATCACAGGACATGCCAAAATAAAAATTGAAATATTGGGACCAAGTTTCCAAAACAAATATGACACAATTTGCTTAGTCTGATTGTAAAGTATAAAAAAAAAATCCCTGAATTCGAAGCACAAATTGCGCTGACATTATGCTATATGCATGTAGCCCGTTGAATCTCTCCGGTAATGGTTGGCAGATGTTCTGTTCATCTGAAGGAAGAAGCCCTATTTGTTGAACCATGCACAAGAGGAATAGACCCCTTCCAGGACCCGGACATCATTCTTCAGTTTCTTATTGTGCCCTCCATGGTAAGGGTTGACACAGAAATATGAATAGAAAATGTGAGCCCAACTGGATTTAAGCATGTGCAATGCACACCAATCCCTATATCGAATCCCCATCAGTCTCACCATCAAAAGCCTAAGTGTACTGTTTATTAGATGAGCTTGAAGGGGAGAGGCCATGGGGTTGAACTGAGAACCTCAACTTTCCGTACGATCAATTGAATCTCTTTCCTTTCTTCGTTGAGAATACAGTTGATAGCTGCGCCGCCGTACCTCCGTCTTCGCAGCTCGCTTAAGTGAGAGCGGATTATCACTCGTCGGATCGCTTCGTGGGTACCAATTTGGGCCTCTACTATTTCCAACTTTTCCCAAAAGGTCTAATGGGCCTTTTAACGCTCGGATCGAGAGCGAGCTATTAGGAGCCTGAAGAAGAAGGGAAAAAAAAAGGTCCAACCCGAGGCATAGGTAGAAATTTGAAACGATATATGGGCAATGGATACGGTGGAATTGACATCCAGAAGAGCAATGGCAAACAACACAAAGCAGAAGTATTCCTTGTGACCTCTGCAGCGTAGGAACACATGAACAGGATGACCATATACCTCGCAAGTTCCACTTAGAAGCCTTAAGAATCATTTCAAACAAGGAGATTATCCTTTCCTTTTCACATTAGAACCTGCAGATCCATCTTTTGGAGATAACAACACATCCAAATCAGATTATTACTCTACGGTTCTTATCTGATCCAGAATGGGTGTGAAATATAGTTAGCCCCTTAAAGAGTACTTTTTTCCTGAAAAAGGTTGAAATTTTGGCTCCTGTTTCTTGGGGGACTTCTCTTGCTTCATCTCTTTTCCAGCTTCCTGCAGATCAAAAAAATAGATAAATTTGCGGTACTACAAGCCAACAACTAATTTCCTTTTCATCTAACTTGGTGATGGTCCGTCAGCAATTTGATTCACAATGATGGATAGCAAAAGAAAGTGCACCTTCGTATTTTGTGTCTCCTTTGGAGCATGGCTTACATTTGAGCCAAACACAAGTTTTCCCTGTGACTGGCGGCTAGTCTTTTGTGAACTAGACCCCATGGAAGACTGCCCACTACCATTGGCAATAGCAGGTTTCTTGTCCTTAGACCCTGTCAAGGAAACCGGTGCAGGCTGATAGGTCAAAGGTTTGCCATCCAAGCGTCTCCCTGCTCCTGTGAAGGGGCTAAATTTTGGCTCAGTGTCAGCTGGAACCTCTTCCGCTACACAAAGAAATGAGATTATTAGTTTGGCTACGTTTGACAATCAAATTACTGAAAAACTTTTCTCAACTTGCCTACCAATCTCAGTAATCGTTTCCTACAACCAAGGTACAAGACATGTGAATCACTCTTCTTATTTTAGATACAGAATAATTTGACATTAGGCAATGCTCTAGTAATTGAGAAAAGTTGGGCGGACACACTTAGGTAGGTTCATGAAAGGCACAACAGATGTAGACAAATTACATTTTCTTTGCAAACATAAATAAATAAAACTGAAAGTAGAAAAATTACTTTAATAACCTTGTATGGCTCAGAAAAAACACCAAAAGTCTTGCCCAAAAAGGGCAATTTTCAGCTCGAATATGCTAGAAATAATGTCATGAAGAATAACGTGACATTGGGCAGAAATCAAATTGTGGAAAATATGGAAAATTTAACTGAATAATTGATAATGGAAAGAAATTTAAGTAGATGATACAGCCCAAACAGAGAAGAAAGATTTGACCAAAGAAAGGAAGAAGAGAAAAATATGCGACTTGAGAAGGTGTCTTACTTGAAGGAATGGGCACAAGAGGCTTTTCAGGCTCCTTGTAATCAAGGGGAGGTGCAAAATCCACCTCACAGTCTGTCTCAATTATACTGACTGCATTTGAAGGCTTTGTTTCTACAATATCTATGTAGTATTTCTTGTTGTTGTAAGCCACCATAATACTATCCCCAGTGGTTAAGCAGGAATAATTCCTTAATGTTGTCTCCAAGCTGCATGACAGTCACACTCTCACTCATATAAGGGGTTTACCAGCAAACACAATAAATAATAGGTATCAATGCAAAGTTACCCGACCATTCAAATTCAAAGGGGAAATCAAATTACTTCCACTTCAACCACACATGCTCATTCATTCATTAAAAGGAGATAGACAAACTTCAATGGATATTTGTTGGTCAATGCATCATTGCCATAAATTAAACTGTCTCTCACTCTCTCTCATTTTTTCCAATTGTTGGATGGTGAAAGTAAAAAGAGACTTACATAGCTTTTGGGTTAGATATATCCAAGAAGTCCTTTGTGTGAGGTTGCAGTTTCACATATTTACCCTTTGGAAGGGTGGCATTTTTAACCCTCACCATATCTCCCTCTTGTAAAAGCAGGTTCTCCATCATCTAGAAGAAAGATTCGGAAAACCAGAGGATATTTAGAGATTTACGGATGTCTTTCATTGATATAAAACCAAAGATAAATAGTCAAAGTGTACTACAGCATGCAGAAATGCTTTCCATTTCCTACCCAGTATGGCATATAGATCAAGCCTTCCTCTGCAATAAACTCTAGAACACCACAATGAGAGACCCGCTCAGCAGCATCATTACGAAGCTCAAATAGCATTGGATAATCAATATGCAGAGAAGCTGCAGGATTTCATTTAGGATTAGATTATTAATTTAATTTTGTCCAGTTAAAATCACCTTCGATGAATTCCAAAGTAAAAAAAACCAACTAAAGTGACTAACCTAGGCGATCAAGGGCTGAGGGAGGCATTATAACTGCAAAAGGAAACGCAAAAATAGCATCAACGAAAGCTGCAGAACAACAGAAACTATATTACTGAATACAGCGGTTTCCAGACTTACTTTTATCACCACTCTCAATTTGGGGCTGTAGGAAATTGACAGGAAAAAGAAAAAATAAAGGGAATTAGCATCATGCGGATGAAGACAGAATTTTTTTTTTTTTTTGAAAAAGATGCACATTATTAGAGAAACCAATGCTCTGAGACACCAAACAAAAACAACATACCCCATGCAGACAAAAGTTTTAAAGGAACTAAGGACATTTTGTCTATTGGAAATAAAGAACTTCTCTTAATTTGGAAGCACTAATTTTGAATTCTTATGAACAGAATATCAGAAAACATTGAAGATCATAATTGAATCATAAACGTCTTATTGACCACCAGTTCCACCACCCAAAGTACAATAGTAGACCAGTTAGCCGAAATAACTTAAAGAGGGGTAAAAAGAAAAAAAAAGAACAACAAAAACACTGACAATCGAACCTTTTCAATAAATGATGCAGGATAACACCGGTATGTCTGCTCAAAAGACGTTCCATGATACCCATAGGGATCATAAAACTGTAATTAAACATAGCAATCACTGTAAGAGGCCACCACGCAAAGATTATAAACTAAAGAAAAGATCGAATCTTTATATCTCTACAATAATACCCATTATCACAAAAATGATCTACGAGTATAACGTACCATTGTGAATTGAAGTACACGGCGAAACCAGGCAATCAACACTTGTGAGCTCTCCTACAAAAAATTACAAGATCAAAATTTCAAATCGAACACAAAAATTTGTATGCATAACAACTAAGAAAAAACACAACTGACAAAAGAAAAGTTCGAATCTTTTTGCCCGACAGTACGTTTTTCTTCAAAATTAGATCAGGAAACCCCAATATTACCAACGATCAATAAGAAACGGAAAACTAAGAGAGAAGGATTTAACGAAGCGCCGTTGAGAGAAAATTCCTGACTTATGAAGGACTTTTATACAACTCGAAAACTTAAATAAGAAAAGGTCCCAACCAAAAGAAAAAAAAAAAACAGATGGCGTGACTGAGATTTGAGGGAATAAGCTAAAGGTAAGATGCGTGCAGCTGTACGTATTGTTCACGCCACGTAATTGTGCGCCACCTGGACTTACTTTGGGCCCTTTTGGGTTTTATATGGGCCTTGATCAATAATGTCTCTGACAAAGCTTTGGGCCTTAGACTAAACACCCCGAATATTTTTTCTTTGTTTAAATTACACAAGAAAATAAGGGGGAAAAAAAAAGAACTTTGGTTTAAAATTATCAATTTGACCAATGTAAATAATCCCAAATGCGGGATGAGTCCTATTTTAGGTTAATTTTTATTTTATTTTTTAAAATTTTATTCAATAATTTCAAAAATGTTCGATGTATGTCACTTTTGGTACCCAAAATAAAATAAAAATAGATCAGAACCGTTTGTTTTTTTTAAAAAAAAAAAAAATTATTGTTGACTGATAACATGGACAAAGAGTCAGCAAAGCATGCCCACGTGGCAATTTTTTTTTTCTTCTCTCCTGGTGACTCAGTTTTTTTAATGTGACACGAACAATTTCTTCTCTCTTGACAGCATTTTGTTTCCTCTCTCCTCCTAAATCGTCCACAGTCCTACGTTTATAGGAATGCTTCCATCCACCCTTGCCAATGTCCGGAGAGGAGCCCAGTTCCCTTTTAGGGCCCACTTGCAAGCCGACATGCAAGAAGAGGATCTGTAGCTCTTAGATCGAATCAATCTATAAGCCTCGCTTCCGGGTCTGGTTATGACCCAAGCATAAAGAAGCCGTTAACGTATGCAGCTTCCACGTTGATTATGCCTTTCTTTCAGTTGATGGGAATTCGGAGAAGATCTTCTGAGGCGAATTGGAGGTCATAAATAACCTCGGTGAAGAATAGAATATTCAGCACTCTAGTGCTGTTCTACATATGATTCCAGTGGAAACAACCATCTCCTCGAGAGCCAGACCTTTAGTATCAGAATTAATTCGATTTAATTTTGGTGTCTGTCGTTAACCACTTTAGAAGAGAGAGAGAGAGAGAGAGAGAGAGAGAGAGTATGCAAAGAATTTAGTCCACCATGAACACCTCACTAAATTTGGTTAAAAAAGATGTATTGAAATTTTATATTAAATAAGAAAAAAAATGAAATTTATCAATGTTGATAATATATATTTTTTAATATATTTTTTTTAAATAATGATCTTGTGATATTATATTGCATATAATTTATTATTATTTTTTATTTTTTACTTTTGATGGACAATGGAAATTCTATACCCATTAAATGGTGTAACTTTAACCATTAACAAGCTTCTCATTGCTGGTTGCAAGCAGAGGTCCGATTCTTAGGCTTTTCCTTCTAATGGAACAATTACTCAAGAAATTCGTGCTCCCTCAAAACTTGACTAATTTTATTAATTACTTGTTTCCAATCGTAATAACCTGATCTTAGATTTCATTTTCCTTTCCAACATCCTTTTATTTATTTATTGTAACTCGAAAAATTATAATTATTTGAATTTCCTTTTAGTGGAAAATTATATGTCACCAGTCTTGACATCTGTTTTTTGTTTTTTGTTTAAGAAATGCCTCAAATTTTGATAAGACGGTTGGGCAAGGCAAAAACCCACGAGAGATAAGGGATTATTACATTACTTTGAATCCATTTAATAAAGTTGCCAAGTCAGTTTTATGATCTGAGTTTCTGTTACGTATTGGCCATTTTGCTTTTCTAGGAGAATCAATTCCAATAGTCTTGTCTTCATCAGTTTGGTATACGAAGAATTCACACAAGCAAACAGTCAGGTGTTACCCTCTAAAATTAACCTATATTTTTCATATATATATATATATATATATATATATATATATTACCCTCTAAAATTAACCTATATTTTTCATATATATATATATATATATATATATATATATATATGAACGGACATAATGCCCGAACCAGTCTAACCCAGCCATTTTGTTCTACAAATTGCTAGACCGAAGACAAAGCATGAGAGGACGAGACACCACAAATCACGACTGTGGGGATCGGAGGTCGTTTCCTGTAGGGCAAATACAATTCAAATAAAAAGTAAAGGTTAACTGAACTATGAAATTGAAAATAGATAACAGCACAATGACAGGTAGTTAACCTGTAATATAACAAAGTTATATTTCTAAGTTGAATTAACTTTGATTCTGCTATGTACTAAATCAGTTGAAAGATGTAATTATTTTGAATTTTTTTGTAACTAAAAACTTTTAAAACAAATTTACATCAACCTCTTGCTCTTCTCACGCCACCTACCTCCTCTTAACAGGAGCATTTGCTGGTTGCGATGGTGTAAACTTCACGTGTAACACAAAGGAACATTGTCGGCTGGAGAATTTTAATGTAAAAATGAAACAAAAATAAAACTTAACGAAGAAAATTCCGCTACTATGAAGTAGAGGGCAAGAAGGTCCCGAATTCACAAATAAAGATAAATATTATTCGGCCTCCGATCCCCTTCCTATCACCGGAGAATGCAAAAGACTGTGCTGACTATTATATCTTTTTGCAGCTTGGTGACGATAACAAAAGTTGAAAAACTAAACTCAGAAGAGAAAAAGACTCGGAGACGACCTCTAGCAAAGGAAAGGCTTTTTTTTTTTTTTTTTTTTGGTTTTTCCTCTCTTTTTAAATTAGCTAAAAATAACTAATGGGGACATATAACAATCTCAAGCACAGCAATAAGACCACTGCTGTTCTTCGTCACTGGCAGCAGAATCAGCAGCAGCAGCGCTGGCAGAGAGTGAGCAAAATGCCAGATAAGGCATGTTATGGAAGGACTGAGCAAGGCTGCTGGCAAGAGCAGCATTGCCCATTCCGTCACAGCAGTCATCCCTGTCTTCATCACGAGGACAAAATTCTTCAGCACGGTGCTTGAGTGTCTCGAACATGAGCTCGGGCTCATGCTGCATAACCCGGAGGACATCACTACAAGACGGTCCCGGGAAGGCGGAGGTCACCGCAAAGCTATGGGGGCCATCGCTCTGGGAAACCCGCACAACGCTCGGGCCGCCGAACAAGTTGTGAACTCCACCGAGCGCCTCCTCGTAAGCCCCGGCCAGAAACATCCCCAAATAGTACCGCCCACCACCGTTAGCGGTGCCTCCTATTTCATGAAGCGGCAAGCTGGACTCGCCGCCTATGAACCTGTCAATCTTCCCATCGCTGTCGCAAGTCAAATCAGACAAAATCCCTTTCACCCCAGGCCTTTGATCAAGTCGATGAATAGGAACAATAGGAAACAACTGACCAATCCCCCAGAAATCAGGAATTGAAGTAAACACCGAGAGATTCACATGATAAGTGCGAATTGGTTCAGCTACTCCAATTGCCTTAAAAACGAATTCACATAACCCATCAACGGCAGCCAAGTGTTCCATACCAATACTTCCTTCTTTAAATTGATCAACGCATCTTTGCTTGAGCTGATCAGCGTAGTGCAAGCAGGTCTCATACTCACCTGTAATCGCCGAGGCTGTTAAGTTACCGTAATCGGCAAGGGAATCATCTGAGAGGCCGTCAACAAGACACTGCAACCCGGAAGGAGTCAATGACCCTGCATTCGACAAGCTGGCAGATACGGCCTCAAATATCAAAATGGAGTGATGGGAAACAATAGCTCGACCACTCTCGCTGCAGAGCACTGGGTGTTGGATGTTCTTACGGTCACAAACAAACTTCACAGCTTGGACAACGGCCAGAGAATACTCTTCCAAACCGTAAGCAACGGAGATATCCGAATTGCCAGATTTGGATCCATCGTAGTCGATGCCCAATCCGCCACCAATGTCGATTACTTGCATGTTGGCACCGAGACGGACCAATTCACAGTAAACCTGGGCAGCCTCGCCAACGCCATCACTAAGCAAAGCTGTAGTTGGGATCTGAGATCCAATATGGAAATGCAGCAATTGGAGACAATCAAGCATTCCTGCTTGCTCAAGCTTCTTCACGACCCGCAATATCTGGGTCGTCGTCAACCCAAATTTCCCTTTCTCGCCCGAAGTGGAACCGAAATGGCCCGAATGCTTTGTTCTCAGTTTGGCTCGCGCTCCAATCACAGGCCTGACTGACAGCTTATTGGCCAAAAAAAGAACCAAATCAAGCTCTTCTTCCTGCTCAAGCACAATTACAGTATTCAAGGCGAGCTTTCTGGCCAGCAAAGCAAGGGAAATGTACTCTGCATCTTTGAATCCATTACAAACCAAGAAAGCTTCCGGATTCCCCTTGCATAGACAGCTCATGGCCAGAAGAAGCTCCGGCTTTGACCCGGCTTCCAGGCCGAACCGGAATGGAGATCCGAATCCCACAATATCCTCAACAACATAACGATCCTGGTTGCATTTCACGGGATAAACCCCTTGGTAATGAGCCTGGTAGCCTTGAGAATGGATAGCGAAATCGAAAGCAGATTGCAGAGACTCAAGCCGGTTCTTGAGCACATCAGGGAACCGAGCAATAAGGGGCAGCTGCAAACCCAAACCGCCCACGGATTTCGGATCCGAGGCCTTTTTCACAACCTTCAACAGGTCAATTTCCTGGTGGACCAGGGTATCAACACCGTGAGGACGAACGGCGATTTCGCCGGAGGAATTGACCAGGAAATACGGAGCACCCCAGCCATCAATCTTGTAAAGAGAGGCGGAGAGGGAAGGCGACCAATGGAAAGCGTTCTCAGAAGCGGCAGCAGCGACGGTGGTGGTAGTTGTAGCCGGAGGTACGCCAGAAAAATTGACCGGCGACGGAAGGGAGCTATCCCGGGCAAAGAAAGCGTAGCCAGGAGGCACTTGGGCAGCATCTACGCAACAAGCCAGGGCCGGCATCCTCTTCCGCGACGATCTTTAAATTTAAAAAAAAAAAAACTAAAAAAACAGGTTAATGTTAATTAACTAATTAATTATTTTAATTAATTTACTTTTTTTTCGGGGAGGGGGGGCGTGAAGAAAAAGAGAGTCAAAATTTTCTTTCAGATTTTGAAAGGTGGGGGCTTTCAAACCCGCCGAGGCCACAGGCCCCGGCTACCCCCCCAAAAGAAGCAGAAGAAGACCTCTCCAGACCTAAACCGCCGACCCTTCTCTTAAACCTAACTCTTTCATTAATCCCCACTCCGACCACTCAGAAGATTCTCTCTCAATCCACACAGCCCTTGAAAAGGAAAATTCAAATCGGTTCCCAAACAAAGCCTAGGCGCCAAAACGACTCCACACCGTGCAGATCTAGGGAAATCGCGTTTGGAGAAGGAATTTGGAGGCAAGAACAGAAATTTTTTATTTGAAAAAAAAAACCAAAAAAGAATGGGAAATTTTCCCGGAAAAGGAAAGAAAATTAAGCAACTTAAGAAAGGTAAGGCTGCACCAGGCGAGGTTGTAGGACTTTCGGATATATATTCTAAGAGAACGTTTAATAGAGGTGGAAGTGAGCGAGAGTGCAACAACTGGCTATGCGATTATATATAGGGAAAGGGCAAGGGCAGACATGTTGGGCCTGTGGGCCCGTGTTCTCTGGTCCTAACAAATATCCTTCCAATTTCTCCTCATCCGAAAAATAGCTTTTCTCTTTTTCGGTGCATATTTTTTATATATATACTTACTTTTTATTAATATTATAATATTATTACAAAAATAATATTTTCTCACCAATAGGCCCATTGGATTTCTTATTTTAGCTGAATGAATTCCCCTTCTCCTTCTTGCAGTATCAGCACTTTCTAGGGGCAAACTTAGCTGCTGTGAGTTAAACTCGACTTATTTCATCTGGTTTAATTTGAATTACTTTTTTATTCATATGAGTTGAATTACTCCATCGTAGGAAAATGAAAATGAAAAAAAAAAACAGAAAATCAAAAACTTGGGTAATCAGCGTCGAGTTGCCGCGTGGCCTGGGGACCCGTGGGACCCCCTCCTTGTCCGGGTGTTGCTGTACGAGGCTTCGAATTGAAATTGGGGCAAGTTCAATTATCGCGATTTATTCGTGTGATAGTTTCGGCCCTTTTTTTTTCTTTCTTTTTTTCTTTTGGGTTCGTGAGATAGCCTCGGAGGCAAGAAGTTTCCTTGTGATGACAAAACGGACGTGATTTCGCCACGTCAATGTTTGTTTGTTGCCTTGTGCAATCTCCAATTTTAGATTTCTTTTTGTTTTGTTTTGTTTTGGAACACCATAGATTCTTTGCTAATTGCTAGGCAACTGCAGGTAGTGCATCTATTTGGTATTCCCTCCAATGGCAATAAACGTGGAGGAGGTTAAGATGATGATGATGATACTAATCATTTATGGGAATTGGGAGCCGAAAGCACACTTTCATTTCGATTCTTTTATTTTCTTTAGTACTTTTTCTTGTCACCATTTTGTTAACTATAGTTGATTAGCTTTATGGCATACAATATACTAAATTATCTCATTATAATCTATTTAATTTTTATAACTTAATATTCTCCAAATTGACTTAAAATTTTCTCACTTTCCGTTATAGAAAATCACAAAAAAAAAAAAAATATCAAGAGAAAATGAATTGGGAGGGTGGAGAAGGTTTGAAGCGGTGACCTTCCCGTGACCCAACCTTATCGTGGGAGAATCTGCAATTTTGACGTTTCAAGGTTTTTTATTCTTTTTTTTTCCTCTGAAAATGTTGACACCAACCACTAGACACCACCAATGGTTCTTTCATTTCTGTCGACGCGCGCCCCACGCGGAAACAGAAGGGCAAAATGTTTACGTTAGCCAGCTTTAAAGAAAGAGAATTATTCCCCCACAATTATGTGTCTGTCTCAACAATTAGTTATAATTTATTGTTAATTGAATATAAAATATGTGATTCCAACTTATTCCTTTTACAGTTGAATCATCTATTCTAATTTAACTGGAAAAAAACAATTATTATTGTATATGGTACGATCATCTATCATCTCTGCTTCAAATGTTCACACGTGGCAAATTAGTCACGGAATGAATCTAGAGAATATATACCCCTTTTGTGGTCAGATATATCCTAAATTTGTTCACGAGAGCTACATTAATAAACTAGCTTCCAGTCTGTGCAAATTTTAGATATTTGATTAAAAGTATTAAAATAATAAAATTTGATTTGAACAAGGTTTGCTTTTATAGTTAATTTATTTATTTATTTTTTTTTTTAAAAAAAAGTTGATTAAATTAAATTGATTTTGAGAATTTTTTGTAAATTTTTTTTTAATGAAAATCTAAAAGAAAAAACTTTTACGGTAAGTTTATATTTTCTTTCTTTCTTTTAAGGATTGAGAGTACTTGTCTCTTTTTTTTTTTTTTGGTTTAATAAAAAAAATATCAATTTGAGAGGTCTTTTTTTTTTCTTTTTTTGAGATTTTTTTTTTCTTAAATAGGAGAATTCAATAGTAATTTTACTTCTCTTTTTTGGTTTTTATTCTCTTTTTTTTTAGATTCTTATAATTATAAATATTTAATTACAATTAAGATATAATTCTATAAATTACTAATATTTTTATTTGATTATAATTCAACATAGATTAATTAATAAAATAAAATATTACTTCAATTATAATCAAATCTTTATAATTATAATATATTTTAATATTTTTAAGTTAAAAATTTATGAAAAAAATATCAAGCAAGCAATATCTGAATTCTGTAGATCATATAACTTACATATAAACAATGCGTTAAAAATATCACGATCAAGTGCTGAAAAGAAAATCATATGCTTATCCTTTTTTTAGTTCGAGATCCATTGAACTGTACCGTGAAAAATGACATTTAATTAAAATGCGCTTGACTTTAGAGGTTTCTTTTTTCATGTTATATGTTGGATCTTAGTAGGTTTATTAGAGTCGTTAGCTGGGCTAGGTCGATTTGGTGATGCCACTTCAAAAGACCGGGACCGGGGAGCCGAAAGTAACGCCAGGGCATGCGTATGCACACTTGTTCTCCCCCCTTGCTCCCCACGGTCCCAATGAAACAAGGAACATGCTGGTCAATGGTCAAAAAAAGACGGGGATGATGGGGGCCTCCCTGTACGTGACTGGAAGCCCTGCAGTAAATTTTAAATGACAAAAATATTTTACATATAAATAATATTTTTACGCTTCTTGGCTCAATCAGTTGATAGAGTGAATTTATTTTTACATCTTGTTAATTGAGATTCAATTTATTGTGAGTTTCTAGTCATAATGTAGGTGATTTGTTCGTAATTGGACTTAAAAAAAAGAAAAAAGAAAAAAAAAAGGACTAAATTTAGCATAAGCTAATCTATACTAAGTTTGTCTCTAGATTGTAATAACAAAACAGGATAACTTTGCAGGGGGCTAAAAATATATATTAGAAAAATCACGGCAAGAATGAAAATTTTATTTCAGGGGTGAAAAAAATAAATATAAGAAATCTGGATGCGAGGAACAGTGCACAAGTTGGACTTGGATGGAGAACGACGGCGAAGACAAGAAGATCAAAGGGACGTGGGATGCATGTGCGTAGACTGGTCAGGAAGCTTCATTCCTCTTTTCCAAGTAACCATTTGGGTTGTCGTTGATTCTTTGACTTGGGATACGAAAGACACTTTTGAATTTGCCATCTTATTCGGGGCCTGCATGGGTCGGCTGTCTGAATTCATATTCTTCCCAAAAATAATTATTGGCCCCCACCCTCAACAAACCCTATAGTCGTGCTTGGAGAGCTTTCGGCTTATTGCTGCTCACCTTAGGAATTATTATTATTATTATTATTTTATTTTTATTTTTGTTGTCTCCCTAGTTATTGGTAAGAATGATTCAACTATAATTATTGGATCTCAATCGAGGATATTTTTGTTATTCCTCGATTTATATAACACAAAATATAAATTACCGTTTAAACTATATATTTTTGCATATTTTTTTAATATATTGTTACTTTTTTAAATTTTTTAAATTTATTTATTTTTGGGTCAATGTATTTTCGGTTCATTCGCTTTCAAAATTCTCGGTGTAGTATTATTACCAATAAGTAATTTCCAGGACTCAGGTTTTTGGTTCTTTGCGATGGGTATTGGAAACAGCCAAAATAAAATAAAATATATATATAATCAAGCCGTGTCTTCGACGCAATTAATTAAATTACAATGGAGATAGGATTATACTTATTGGGTTTGTTGTTTAGCAAAAAACTTGCGTTGGTTTAGACTGAGGGCTAAGTAGTTAACGAGGTGCCTGCTTATTTATTATTTTAATCTTTATTACACAATAACAGAAATCTATCAGACTCAGACTCGACCGTTAGATATCGGCTCGAAGTTCTATTAACGCGTGAGGCGACAATGGACCATGGAGTGGCTGAGGCGGCAGCACTATCCTACATAGCACTACCACTACGTGAACCTGAAACGCTCACTTGACCGTTAGATATTGGCTCAAGCACCATTGACGCGTGAAGCGACAGTGGAGCGCCATTTTCTGAGGCGGCAACGCCATTCGAGGTTGGCCGCACCGATTATTCCGGAGTTTTGAAGAGCATGACCCCACAGAATCAGGCCCACCAGAAGGAGCCGTAATCAATACAATTTGAGCGATGATCCAGCGGTGCATACATGCCCATCGCTAGTCCGAGGGTTTTCCCACCATTGGGATGGGCATGAAGTGGGAGTGGATCCCACTCGATTAACACCTGTTAGAATACGCACACCGACTTTTTTCACTGCACCTGCCACACGCGTCTACGGGTATAATGAAATTGTTAAAAAAAAAAAAAGCGAAGAATATACAATTTAATTATTTGAAGGAATAAAATTGCAACATTGGTAGGTTGGCATGAAGTGGGAGTGGGTCCCACTAGATTAACACGTGTTATAACACGCACATGCATAGCGGGGCTTTTTTTCACCCCCACCCGCCACACTTGTCTACGGGTCTAAAGAAATTGTTAGAAAAAAAAAAAATTGACGAATAATGTACACTTAATTATTTGGAGGGATAAAATTGTATTTTCCTTTTTTTTTTTTTTTTTGGAGGTCATCAGGAGTAAAAAATGGGCTACAATTATTATATATTGCATGGACTGCTATGAGCTGCGCTTTTCTGACTATAAAAACGGCAGAAGAAACATACCAAATGACCATTAGAAAGAAACAATTTGTACGACAGGAGAAAAAAAAGTGTAACTTCTGGACCTTATATTTTGGCATATCCACACCGTTATTTGTTGTTCTATTTATTTGTTCGCAATTATATATATATTATTATTTTTTTCACTTGGGTCGATTTTGATTAGTGGTGACAATCTTTTTCTCCTACATTAGGTTGCAGACAAAGATGGTTGATCATTTTATTGGCCATCACTTGCTATGACCAACACCAAGCACAAGTTGATCAAATCGGAGTGTGAACTTAAAAGCAGGCGATTAGGGGCATTCCAAGCACGCTGTCTTATTAAATGGTTCGACATTGACACAAGCACGAATTAACAAGTCCCTAAAGAACAGAAAATGGACTATGACATCCCCCTTTGGATGATTTCAGATCGCAATAATTAGAGTGACCTAATATTTGAGATCATGATTTTAGGCCTTAGGCAATTCATCTGAATTGGGTCATCATAGGACCACGAAGGGGGACAAACCTCAGCTGATCATACGAGAATGAGCACCAAAAAATATAATGCCTGACATTTAACAGAAATGTCAGTCGGTTGGTTGTGTCTTGAATCACCAAAAAGAAAGAAAGAAAGTAAAAAAAAACACTTGGATAAGTCTCCAGATGGAGATCCAACGTAATGAGCAACATATATATTATGGCCGCACAAGGCACAAGGATCAAGTGTTATTTGCTTAATTAATAAAGGGTTCTTTGTTCGAAAGTGGTTATGCGACGTGGAAAGTGGCAATTACGTAACAAATCCAAGATAATGTCACAAAGAACGTTACCCCCGACAATATTGCATGATGCACAAGGCACAAAGGATCAAGTGCTATTTGCTTAATTAATAAAGGGTTCTTTGTTAGAAAGTGGTTATGCGACGTGGAAAGTGGCAATTACGTAACAAATCCAAGATAATGTCACAAAGAACGTTACCCGTCAATATTGCATGATGGCCACGAACTCGGTGTTGGCAAATGACTGCTGTTTCACTTGTGCATTATGTCGGTGTATTCTTGTAAAGGATAAAGAAAAGAGATTAATAAATTTTAAGCATAAAAGAAATCAATTTTTTTTAAAAAAAAATTATAAGTTGGGACTATTAGTATATTCCTATAATTTAATGGAGATAATATGAAAAGTATTACTCGAGCAGTGCATTTTAGGTGCTTGTATAGTTTGAGTACGTGTGATTCTTTTTTAGTGTAGAAAAATAAAATTTAATTTCAACAATTTTGCTATACACAATTTTTCTACTACTTTTATTTCATAATTACATATATATAATTAAAGACGCACATAAATTTTTATTATTTAGTATTAATAATTTTATTATATATATTTTTTTTTTTACTTTTTTAGTTCTATAATTATACAAGTGTAGTCAAATATTTCATTTTATTATTTTTTTTAAAAAATTTTTTTAACTCTAGTGCAGTAATTAAAATATAAATTTTATCTATAATAATAATAATAATAATAATAATATACCCCAGTCATAAAAATTTTAGATATACAAATTTATGTTCTTACACATTATGCCTAGATGAATAATATCCTGTTGTAGCCACCTGATAGAGAGGGCTTCGTTCTTCCCAGGAGATCAGAATTTATTAGGATGCCCGAGTTTTCTGTAACTAAAAGGGAAGATAAAATAGAAAAATGATAATGTAATTAAACATATATGCGGCATTAGACAAAGGCAGAGCGAGCAAGGTAAAACATTCAAGGGGCATAGGTTTGAGACCGTTCAAGGTAAATACCAGGCGCATGCATGAATTATCGTGAAGAACTCCAAATCAAAGGCATCAATTGAGGCATTCTAGTTCACAATTTTTTGGTTCTTTGAAGTTCCCAAGATCGGTCACCTATGTGCGGCCACATTTTGGGATTTATTTATTTATTTTTTATTTTTTTGTACAAAGATATAAATGTCACACATTGTAGGAATTTAAGAGAGCTGATATACCCTTTTGAGCTTCCAATCATGCACGTATGTGCCTGCAGAAATTGCCAGTCTTGTTAATACAATCATTTGATTCGATGATGTATGAACACAAATGCAGTAGTAGTTTGAGAGATTTATGCGTGGAATTACGTATAGTGTTGTTCAGGGATATTAGTTGCGTGTTGAAAGTACATTAAAAGCGCGACAGTATGCTATAAACGAGATGTAACCGCTTGGATACTTTAATGTTTCTTCCTTCTAAATAACCAGGGAGGTATGCATGTATTTCAAATTAATAAGACTAATACTATGACTTATAAATTCAATAATAATAGCATGGTTTAGTCATAGGTGATGAGTTTGAACTAATATCAAATTATAATCTTTTAAAATTAGTAGATATTCATAAACTGATAAAACAGATTAAAGTGACATTTTTTTAAAAATTTTATTAAAAGAATAATAACATAAGTAATTGTAGAAAGTAATGAATTTTTTTTAATATATGAAATTTTTTTAAATAAAAAAATGATATTTTTAATTAATAAAAAATTATTTTAAGTAAAGTAAAAAATTATTTTAAAATAAAAATTTGTGATAATTAAGTCTAAAAGAGACAAAGTGTCGAAGAGAACACTATTACAAAATAATAAAAGTAAACAACCGTGATAAAAAAAAAAGAAAGAAAAGATAAAATTATTAACCCTGCGACAATAACTCGTGTTTCTCTCGTAGAGCCATATTTCTCGTATAGATCCGAAGGGAAAAACAATGGTATTTCTCATTGAACGACTTTACGATAAAGTAGGCGAAGCATGGAGAGTCGTGGACGAGAAACACAGTGAACTAAAAAGTAAAAACGCAGGCCCATTTCGCGTGCAGAGGTAAAGATTGCCACGGAGCGGTGGATTGGCTACGTGGGGTTGCTAGCTTGGATCAGAAGAATCTCACAAAAAACATGAAGTAATTTTTTCTGGTATCTAACCTTGAAAACCGTTCGTGATGGATATTTTTCCTCAACGGTTGTGGGTGAGGTGTGTTATTTATACCTTATCTCTATGTTGAATCTGTACACGTGGTGGTCAGCGTCGTATTCATGTGATATATATGCATCAACAATGCTCAATTACTTTAAATTATCGCATTTCTCTGCCTGTAGGCTATAAGCTAGTCCCGATATGTCAAATGCGTACTCTAATAACAATTCGGTGTCTGGGGAACATTACCCTCGTTTCACAAATGGCGTAGTACCAACACATTTTGCAACCACAACAATAGAAAACTCAAAATTGCAGAAGCGTCCCTTTAGGAAGATTTTGCTCTTTCTTCCCTCCTCCCCCACAAGCTGAAAAAAGTAGGTGAAAGATGCAACGAGCAAGTTGATGAAAGTAACACGGCAACATGCGATAGGAACCTATTTGTCGAGCGTACGTGCACCGGGTCCTTTTAACGCCATTGAATTGTGTTCTCACGATTGATTCTAGTGGACCATCTCATGGGGATAATGGACAAATTCCATTAGCTGGACCAAGTTTGTGTTGATCTCAGCACGTCTTCGGCCTTTCAGGGCCTTGCCACCCAAAAATGCCCCATCAACTTCACCCGTGGATCTGATTTATCATTTCCACTTCCGATCCATTCGGATAATAGATTCAATCTTCTAGTTCATTCTAGTTATCTCGAAAGCTTAAGAAACGGAGCTGAAAGTCATTGGGCAACGGATATCTTATGGTCGAAACAAACCTAAGAGCAAGGATAAAATCTACAAAGCTTAACCTAAAACTTTCCAAAATCATCTTTAGATCATAATCATTGAGCATTGGATCCAGTGCGGTCTGCCAGAAACTTGCTCGGTCACCACCACCATACGAGTCACAAAGGATAGACAGACCTTCGCATCCCCCAGTATCTTACCAACCTGACAGAAAACCATTTCATTGAGAGACAAAGAGAGCCAATTTGTCTCG
This sequence comes from Kandelia obovata, assembly GCA_021464305.1. Classification (NCBI taxonomy): domain Eukaryota; kingdom Viridiplantae; phylum Streptophyta; class Magnoliopsida; order Malpighiales; family Rhizophoraceae; genus Kandelia; species Kandelia obovata. The sequence goes on along the minus strand of CM038472.1, from coordinate 12,903,299 downwards.
CTCATTTTATTACGGGGAAGCAAAATTAGAAGCTGCAAAACAATTACCCAAAGAATTTCCATGCTCAAAAGGTTGCCATTTCAGATGCCCAAAAGGCCGAGTAAGAGGAATGAAAATGAATGTGTGCACGTACCAATACCACGACCGTAACATGTGCTCACATTCACAACGGGTCGCAACTCCATGAGTAGATGGCTTCACATCCAAGTTGGCACGAAATCAAAGTATAAAGTCATACCAACAACCCGTCTTCCTGATGGACGTGGCTAATCAAAAGAAGTGCAACTTTGCTGTGCAACCCAAAAACAGCCTCATATCAAAAGATGAGACAATTGCATTTCTGAGGATACAGATAGAATTTGAGAAGACCACTAGTTCCAGAAGTCATGTTTCAACAATAATTTTTGGTTCTAGAAACTATATCAATGATAAATTCATACAAGGTAGCATTACAAGCTTTTATTTGACGGACAACTCATTTCCACATCCGCAAACAGCACAAATCAACATCAAATGGCAGACAGCGGACATTCATCCAAGAAGAATTTTTTAGAACACTATGAAGTGCCTCCTAATCAGCAACAAAATGCAGGCAACCATCAATCTGCCCTCAAAAGTAATGCCAATAAGCCCTAAAAGGAGAATCCAGCAGTAATCTCCCTTCTCAGTCGGCCCTCGACTGGCCAGCTCGAGAAGACAAGATGATACCGACAATAAGACCATAAAGGGCCAACGCCTCCGCAAAAATGAGGATAAGGATCATCCCAACAAACAGTTTAGGCTGTTGTGCATTAGCTCTGACAAAGAACAGGAAATTTATATCAACCTCAATAACAGTACTTAAGGAGCAGCAAAATGGTCAAAATCACATATTACTTATAACTGTGCAATGCCTCATGCCATGTAACAGACTAACAAAAAGGATTTCAACAAGTTATAGATAAGCTATTATCACGATCACAATGCCAATGTTCACAACATGCTGTTAACATAATGTTCCTAACTTAATCTTTGCTTTCTAACTTACATCCCGTACAAAATTAAAAATTTTACTATTCTCTTGTTCCTTCTTTCTTTCCTCTCTACCTTTAGGGATTAACCAAGGAAATTTGATAAATTTGCACAAAAAATTTAACAAAACCTGCTCAATTAATTTGTTCACAAAAGATAGAACCATATAGAAGAACAAACAGAAAAATATAACAGAAGAGAAATTTTTTAACCCTTCACTTATTTCAAGTGCAATCAAAACTGAACATATTGGTGTACAAGTACCACAAGTTTGAAGTTGGCAGATCAAGCATAAATGTAGAATAAAGAAACTTGTATGACAACAAAATCCACCTATGATGTAAAAAAGTAAAAGTACGACATGCCCGGCACTAAACTTTCTTGTTGAAAGGAACTGGGCATTGTTCCCAGAACAGAAAGTAATGGTTTGGTGACTGCATCAGAAGCCATTCCTTTCTTTCCAGGAAATAAGGTCAGAGTAGCTTGATGGAGTAAACTTATGGAAGATAATTTGAAACCAAAGAAGGGAAATGTGGAGCAAAGCTTGTAAAGAAGACAAGATGGGAGTCGCCTTAATCCGATCAATTCACTTACAAAAAAAAGCAAAGAAAGTAAGAAACAGAGATATTTCAATTAATTTTTATTCAAATTTCCAGTAACCCAGCTAAGTTCAATTTTTGCCAGAAGCTGTGAAGATATGGTATGCAAGATCATAGCTTCAATTCTTGGCATTTTATTAGCTAAATAAACCAATCCCCATTCCCAACTAAAGATAATGTAATAGTTGAACAAAATCACATGCTTGCTTCAATCACAGCATCCTACCCACCTAAACTAACTTTCCAACAATCATTCCATTGTTAAAAAGCTACCCTCAAATTCAAAAGACCAATTGGATAGCACATATAAAACACAAAACATTAAACTCTGCTCAATCTGCACCTACAATTACATGGGCACCATATTGAGATTGGCAGGAACAAAGTTTGCAAAAAGGGATGGCTTCTAAGCCTTCAAAGTCTCCTAAATCATGAAACCAAACGGCAACAAAGGGGCATGTTCAAAACATGAGTTCATATTTATGAGAGGAGATGTTAACTTAGAAATGCAATCATAATTCATACAGGCTTATAATTCTATTGCTTCCTACATATCACTAGAAAAAGGACAGCAAATATACCGAACACCAGCATCACCAACAATACCAATTGCCATTCCAGCAGAAAGCCCAGCAAGGCCACATGCAAGCCCAGAAGAGAGATGCGCATAACCATCAAAGAGGTAGTATGATTTGGCCTTGGGGTTAATCCCTGTGCTGATAATGACAGCAATAATCAAGCCGTAGATACCCAATACACCAGCCATAACAACTGGCACAATCGATTTCATCACCAGCTCAGGCCTCATCACACCCATTGATGCCACACCAACACCACTTTTAGCTGTTCCATATGCAGCTCCCATACCTAACATTGAACAAAATTGAATGACTCATTCCAACAACAGCAACTCTAACTTGATCTTGATCTTAGAAAATAAATACAGGGAAATAATTGGTGTTCAAGGTGTCGTACTATTTTGCTCCAGTTCTTTATAAATCTCAAAACTATTCTTACTTGAGCCCAACATATACACAGACCTGAGCATTAAGTTCATCATTCCGAAACATGAATAATCAGAATTCATCTATTCGAATAAAATTCAGTACTTCCATTTAGCCAAGAAAAGTTTCACAATTTTCAAATCGTAGCCTATTTTCCATGAGAATAACCTATCACGATGAGTCCGAAGCATATCCAATAGCCTAGAGTAGAAACAAATGGAACCGATCTAATTAGAATCCACATTTAGATCTTCAATTTCAGATCTTTATTAATCGCAGAGATAGCCGGAATTAAAGCTGAGCAAGTACTGCCTTGCTATTCGCATAAAACGACATCGCTTGCTTGAGATTATACGGACGGCATCAGATATATTAAAATCTCGCAATTCTCAGAGTTCCAAATTCTTGATTTTCAAAAGGCATTTCTCGAGAAAACAAACGCATAAAAAAGCTTACACGTACAGAAACCAACATTCAAAGGAAGTGAATGCAAGAAGAAATCGAGTCAGAGAGGAGTTATAGATAATAAGGCAAGGAGCTACAGGAAAAAACGAGCGCTGCGGCGGCGCCGAGGAAGCCGAAGAACGGTGCCGTTTCATCGCCGCTGAAAACAGTAGACATGTTTGATCACGGATCTGAAGACGGTGCCGTTGAGGATCTGAGATTGCAAAGACTTCCCGTGGTTCGATCTCTCCTCTCTCCCTTTTTCTTCAAAGCACCGTTGGCACGTGAAAAACAAAAACTGATGGAAGACGGTTCTTCGAGTTTTCCAGTTATACACGTCGCGCGGGTTAAAATGTTGGGTCGGGTCGAACCTAGCCCCGGAAATTAAGTTTCGGTCTGTCTATTTTAAGGACTTGGCCCAGGACTCACCATTATCTCCATGCCGATCATTGACGGGCTTCAGTGGCCCAGTCACTGGATAATAAAAAATAATAATGTTAAATATTATTTTAAAAAACTTATTAATTTATTATAAAATAATAATTTTTAATATCTTATTAAATAATTTTATTAATTAAAAATAAAAATAATGGGTTTAACTGATTTTTTTTGTTTTCTTTCTTTTTATTTTCTTAAAAAAAAAAGCTAAATATTAATACTTAAAAAACAAATTGACAGTAATACAAGATGTGGATCAATCTTGGAAGAAGCAGTAAAGAAGTTCACGCCACAACATCAAGTGAAAATGACTGAAGTATTTTAAAGTAGGGAAACGGCGAATGGCTCCAATTCAGGAGTAAAATTTAGCAATGAGACTTTGGAAAAACGGTGCGTTTTCTGAAATTTGCGAAAAGCCCGAGAAGCAAATCGGATCGTCTCTTAAAGCCCACCCGCCCATCTTCGCCACTCCATCTTCTTTCTTCTTTTTTTATTTTCTCTCTCTCAATCGGCTATTTGCTCGAGAAAATCTGAACGAGCCGCAGAAGCCTTTTCCCCTTTAGAATCTGTGTCACTTCCGGGGACAACAGCAACCGGTGAGCTAGTTTATTTCTTGGATCTCTCTCTCTCTCTCTCTCTCAATCTCTCTCAACAGATATACACTCTCAACTTTTGGCCTTATATGCTCGGTCAGGATCTCGATTTTTGATTAAAACCCTAGCCCATAAAAAATTCGTACCATCTCTATTATTTATCTTCATTGTCTCTTTGTCTGTTGCTTTGTATTGCTTTTTTTTTTTTTTCCTGAAAAGCTCGTTAATTTACTTGTTTGAAGCCTTTTTTCTTTTTTCTTTTTATTTTAAAGCCAATTTTGGATTTTTTTTTTATTTTTTTTATTTTTTTTCGTGTGGACATTAAATTTCTTTCAGATTTAGTGAAATCTGGTCAAATTAAAACATGAGAGCTATCTTTAGAATGTGTGTTTCACACCAAGTACTCATTTAGTATCCCCACCGCACCAGTTTTCATACTCCGTTCAGTTTGTTATTGTAGTTCAAAGGTGAAAGTTGAATAATTCTAAGAGACTAGTTGGCAATTAGCCCGTTTATGCTATACCCATTTGTGTGTATCCTTCATGTCATTAAATCCCGTCAAGTATGATGGGTGTTTCAATTTCTAGTATTTTGGGTTGAGTAAATTTATGAGTGAAACATGGTAGGCAAGGAGTTGAAGTTAATGTCATTTTTCTGTTTGCTGGTTTGGCTGCCAGCTTAACTTATTTTCTTATCGGGCTATTTGGTATGCTCTGGTGGTGGTTGGTTAGGCTTACAGTGGGTAGTATTTGTGTACAAATAGTCTTGGCAGGATTTGAACCTTGGCATAAATTTTGTCTCGGATTTACAGTCACTGTATCTTTGCTGTTATATTCTCCCCATATGCCTCCATATTCATCTTCCTGTATCTTGTTCTCTGGATTGCTGGAATCTGTTCTTCTTTGGCTCACTGCAAAGCAACTGAAGTCTGGCCTTTGTTTTTTCCCCCTTTCTGAAAGCAGAATGCGTGATATTGTTTGAAATTTTGTTAATGGGATTCATTTTTACCAGCTGATGCTGTAAGGAGTTTTGTGGAACTATTCCTACTTCACTCACATCGACGAGGACATAATAAGATGGATGGTGGCAGGCAACATCAAAATGTGAGATATAAGATGGACTATTATAAGGCGGCAAATTCTCCTGTAGGAACCCATTCTCTTTATATCTTAGATATTTTATTTTCTATGTTTTATATTGCTATTGCAGATATCTAACCTAGACACGTATGATTTTCAGTGGAATATGATGCCCCAGCATCAAGTAAAGGAACAAACCAACGCATTAGTAATGAATAAAAAGATTATGAACATCCTTGCTGATAGGGATGCTGCTATTCATGCACGAGATTCAGCAGTAGCTGAGAAAAAGGCAGCCTTAGCTGCACGGGATGAGGCAATCCAGGAGCGAGAAAAAGCCCTTGTTGAACGGGATAAAGCATTGATGGAGCGAGACAATGCCCTAGCAGCAATTCAATACAGAGAAAATGCAGTGAACTTCCCTTTGGGTGGTGGAGGTCAACGTGGATCAAAACGCATTCCCCGCAATGTATACCCTTCAAATGACATGGCAGAAGCTCTTACCACGGGAGAAGTGCACATCACTGATGCCTACCCTTTAACTACTGTTACTACTCAAACTGTCAAGCCACGCCAGACCAAGCGATCAAAGGAGAATAAAGCAGCCTCACAGAAGCCAACAATGTCACCAAGGAAAGTGAGCAAAGTGGGTGAGCACTTGAATAGACAAGGTTCTTCTGATGGGAAGAAGTTCAAGGTCAACTGGGATAGTCAGGAAATGGGCTTGAACTTGGTCAATTTTGATGAGTCTTCCATGCCAGTGCCTGTTTGCTCATGCACTGGACTGCCCCGTCAATGCTACAAATGGGGGAATGGTGGCTGGCAATCTTCATGTTGCACCACGACCATGTCGTCATATCCACTCCCACAGATGCCAAACAAACGCCATGCCAGAGTAGGTGGACGAAAGATGAGTGGCAGTGTCTTCACAAAATTGCTCAGTCGGCTGGCAGCAGAAGGACTTGATCTATCAATCCCTGTTGATCTCAAGGATTATTGGGCTAGGCATGGGACAAATCGCTATATCACCATAAAGTAAATTTTTTTGGCTTATTTATCAATTATGCTAAACTGCATTGTAGAAAGACATGGAACTTCTCTATCTGTGGTCCTTTAGTTCTTTTCAGGCTGTTGTAATCAGGTTTAGTACATGTGTCCCATTGAAGGGGATTTTGTAATCTATGGGATTCTGCTGAGGTCTGCAGGCTCAGATGGCCCTACTGGTAAGTACGATGCTGTGCAATGGCAATCTTCAGCCCCAGGACATTTGCAGCCTTGTATAATTTTTTATTTTTTGCAGTAGCATTAAAATATACACTCGAAAATCTTTATAAATAAATAAAAAAATGTAATAAAGCAACTGCTGATCGGTACGCATTGTTTGACGTGCACCTTTCTTTACAAGAAATATGAAGGCAGCCAAAAACGATGTGGGGCGAGTTTACTGGGATTTCTCCAATTGGAACGGCAAAGCATGTTTTCGACTTGAGCATACAAAACTCAACTGTTTTGGACAAGAGATAGAATCTAATGCGTTTTGCGTGGGGCCGATTGAAGATCTCCATTTCGGGGCGGCAGATTTGAGAGCTAATCGGCAACAGGGTCGTGCTCATTATGGGCTTGGCCCATGCTCTGGCATGGACTAGAATAAAACATCACAAATCTAAACCATTCTATCAATAAACTATAATTCAATCTGTTTTTTGTTTTTAACTCAAAATAAGTTCGCATTTTAAGATAAAGTCAATTAAACAAAAAAAAATTACAACAACCCTCCAAGTGTCTATTTCAGAAGCTTATCTTGCTTCCTATTTCGAAATTCAAATGCCTTTCTCAACCTCGATTTCCCCACTTTATTCTCCTTGCCCTCCATTCCACTTTTCATTGGTAAAAAATCAAGATGAGCTCAGAAGCTGCCCCTCGGACCAAGCCATCACTTTGGGTTACCAATGTTACCGCTTTCTTTCATCTACCCAATCCAAGAATCACTATACTATTTATTATCAGCAGCACTGCAAACTTCTCCCTGGGAACTGCCATGATTGTAGAATGGTTTCTATACAGCCAATATCACCCTGGATACGATTGGATTGCCTATTACGCTCCATCACTCATCGCATTTTCCGTTTCTGCGTGGATCCTTTGTTTCATCTCTGCCACTTTCTTCTGGAAGAAGGATCAAAATGGGCGTACATTACCAGCGTCTGCCGAGGATAAAGCTCGGCCTCAAGAAATCCAGGCTTTGCAAGATCACTTTGCCGTGGTGCCCATTGAACATGCTCACGATCATCTCTCTGTCTCCATCAAGGAGTCAGCTGGCCAGGACCAGTCCACCCTGAAACGAGTATTTTCTCTGAGATATCCCAATGTTTCCTTGGACCATAGCAACCTTAAGCGTACGTTGAGTTTCTGAGTCCTCCTGATCTTTTAATTGTTAAGTTCACTACTCTCTCTCTCTCTTATATTTTATTTTTTCCTCCTGTACTTCTTACTCTTAGAAATGAATTAATTATGGATGCCTTTCAAAAGAAAAAGGCTTTGCTGGTGTTGTGTTTCCTGGACCATAATCAATGGTATTATCATAAAGAAGTTACTCAATTACGCATATTATGCAATGAAATCGTTTCCCCTTAAAAATGCATACATTTCTTTTTTCAATATCAGCCGAAGCTTTTGCCATATGTAATTGCAAAATTAATTATGCCTAATGCCCTTTTATAACAATGATGGACGGTGAATTTAGTTCTTTTGTTCTCAAGAACAAGGATTGACAATGGAAATTGTGTTTTGACGACGCCGTTTCTGGGATCCGTTACTGTAAGATTGTCAAATTTTTTAATTTTATTTTATTATTTAAAGTGTAAAATGCATCTTAGGTTGCATTCATTGGATTTGAGTTATATCTCTAACTTCTGTGGGCCCATCTTATAATTGAAGCGGGCCATGATAGGTCTCATCGTATTGATGATTGACAGGTGTTTCAAAACGAGTGGGCAAGCTTTTGGTAAAAACCGTTAACAGTATCTTTCACCACGTGCCCGCTTCGCCCCCTCTGTTGCAGTCAACCGGACAAGAGTTATTGGTGGACTCGTCAAAGCCACGTGTACATGAACTATAACTCCGATTTTTCCCTATTTGATTTATTAAATTGAGAATATATATATTATTTTACTTGTTAAATGATGAACAGAATTTACTGTGATGTGGTTCAATTATTCTTTTCTTTGTTTTTGGTATAATCACTGTTGGAGGCATGACCCGACTTGTTTTTCAAGCATTTGAATGCAACGAGGGAGTACCTGAATTGATTCATCACGTGCTGTCCTTCAACGGATTAATGTATCTGTTAGTTGGGATATATGTTCCATATACAAGAAAAATTAAAATAAATATATATATATATGTGTGTGTGTGTGTGTGTGTGTGTGTGTGCATATGCTGGGTAAACTCTCGTATTGTTGATGAAGAGCAGGTTTTGTGTTCTTTTATTGTGTGGTAATTTCTATTTGTTTTTAAAAAAAGGAACAAGAGAATCAACTTAACAATCCGTAGGTTCACTTGCTTTCTTTCGCAGTTAGCCATTCATCCATGCAAATCACACGTGGCCCAAAAGAAAAATGTTATTCGTCCTTCTCTCTCTCTCTTTTTAGGTACAATATCGCATTTACGTGAGTAACCAAATCCAAGGAAGGAACAAGTTGAAAATACAACGGGGGATATGAGTATATGACCACATGTTGTAACTCCTGCTTTTAATCCAAGAAGGCTAATTATGAAGATAACTTATAGTTAGTCTATCCGTGCAATTTTCAAACCAATTATTGATACCAAAAACTTAGGCAATACTCAAAATACAAAAGGTCTTCTCCTCAAGCAACATTACAGAACCCACGAAATGATCTCTACTTACGGAACATTTGACGCATTGAATTATCTAGCGACATCACCAAAAGCACAAGCGAAGAAGAATTTACGCTTCTTGTACTTCTTGTTGAGTAAATAAGACGTTCTTTATAAATCAAAGTGGTTGAGAAAGAAACAAAAAAAAAAAAACAGAGAGAGAGAGAGAGAGAGAGAGAGAGCTGTCTCTTATACACATCTAGATGTGTATAAGAGACAGACATAACATATAGCAGCAACCAAGCCATTGGTAGAAAGTATGAGGTGAAGAGAGACTGTCTCTTATACACATCTAGATGTGTATAAGAGACAGGAGAGAGAGAGAGAGAGAGAGAGAGAGAGAGCTTAGACCACACGACAATAAAATGTATAAGGCACTGTAGGGATGCAACATAACATATAGCAGCAACCAAGCCATTGGTAGAAAGTATGAGGTGAAGAGAGACCCGAGAGACGAACCCCACTTCCCAACTGATAAAAAAGGTCGGTGGGTGCCAAAGAAAAAGAGAAATGAAAAGGACAAAAGAAAAAAGAAAAAGAAGTTCGTATACATTCGAATTTGCGATCCGCCAACATAAATGCAACATAAAATTGTAGGTATTATACAGTGGATATAATGATAAATGTAAACCAACGTAATTATGGTTGGCCAAAGAAATGATGTAAGCAGAATCGAATTCAAGCCTATGCTAATGAAAATAAAAAAAATCAAGTAACATTGAATTGACTGCACAGAGTCCCTTAACAAGATAGCGTGTTACGGATAACTCCAAGAATAATAAATAAATAAATTAGAAAATAAAGGAGAAACGAGGGAATCTAATATAAAAGGCAAATAAATAAATAATTCAATATTTTAGGAATTCCATTTTAGCGAAATGAGCTGCGGAGGAGCCGGAGGCGAATGGAGATGCGGTCGGAATGAAATTTAAATTCACCTGAAATTCATATGACAATTGTCAATTTGTCATTAAATTCACGCGTACACACGCAGGGGGCCCTCTTTACGTCCGCGTTTTTTATTTGTCCCGTCGTCATTGTAATACAGACGCGGACAGAGAGAAGGAAGAGAGGGAAGGAGAGTAAAAGCTATTTGGGGACTCTGCCATTTCCGTCAGAGATAAAGATTTTTTTAATTTATTTTTGTAAAAAAAAAAAGAAAAACAGAGAGAGAGAGAGAGAGAAGACAACTAGCATTGCATCTCGCTAGACTTCCACCGGGCGGCCATTTGGTCGAAATTACCGGTCCAATTAACAAGGTAGATTATATTATAATAAAATATAATACTATATAAGTGATTTCTTTGCTTTGTCTTTCTTTTTTTCCTTATGCTTTGCATGATTATTTCTCACTATTTTGCTAGTTGGCAGAATATGGGTGTTTGACTTTGTTTACTGATTGGTGAAGAGTGAATTGAATTGAGGTTTAATTGTGTTATTAGTGTTATAGGATGGGTGATACTGAAGCTGCTAATGCCGATGTGATGCAAAGGCTTCAATCTTCCTTTGGAGCAACGCAATCTTCGTCTTCAATCCCGAAACACGGCTTTCCGTCAGTGAGCCAACTTGATATCGCTCAGCTGAACCAGACCCAAATGCGTGCAAAGCATTTTGCTCAGAATTTCAGTGGTGACAGTGGCAAAAGAGTAGGGATACCACCTTCGCACCCCAACCAGATCCCTCCCGTTTCACCGTATTCCCAGATCCCAATGTCTAGGCCAATGATTCAGCAAATGGGTTCCCAGAATTTCAGCCCGGGACCCACCCATTCACGATCCTTATCACAGCCATCATCGTTTTTCTCACTCGACTCGTTGTCACCATTGAGCTTGGCAACTTTCCGTGACATCTCTTCCACTTCCCCTTCGGAACCGGGGTCAACAGATGTGTCCATGGAGGATGCAGATGATGGTTCTCACTCAACGTTGCCGCCCTCTCCTCTTAACAGGGGCAATAACTTGCGCGTCGGTGAGAGTCTACCCCCACGCAAAGCACATAGAAGGTCCAATAGTGATATTCCTTTTGGGTTTGCTAATGTGATGCATTCTGCCCGTCCTCTTATTCCGTTGAGCAGTTCGGGTGGTTTTCAGCGCTCGGTATCGGGAAGAGAAACCCCTGGGGTGGCTAATCCAGCTCCGTTGGTGAAAAGGGAATTAGATAGAGGCATCATTAGCAATCCAGAGGGGACGAATGAGAGGAAATCTGAAGGAGAAGTTGTGGATGATTTTGTTTCCACTTACATGAATTTCGACAATATTGACGCATTTAACTCCTCGGGGACTGATGACAAGAATGCTAATGAAAATCGTGAGGATTTGGATAGTAGAGCCAGGGGAACAAAGACAAATGGAGGTGATAGCAGTGATAATGAGGTGGAGAGCTGTGTGAATGAAAGTGGGAATGGTTTGCCAAGACTAGAAGTGACTTATCCAACAGAGAAGAGGGAAGGGATCAAACGGACTGCTGGGGGTGATATTGCTTCAACAACCAGACACTACAGAAGTGTTTCTATGGATAGCTTGATGGGCAAGCTGAATTTTGGCGATGAGTCTCCAAAGCTGCCGCCTTCTCCAGGAACTTGCCCAGGTCAACTTTCACCTGGCAACTCAATTGATTCGAATACCTTTAGCTTGGAGTTAGGGAATGGTGAATTTAATGGTGCAGAGTTGAAGAAGATTATGGCAAATGAGAAACTTGCTGAGATTGCTTTCACTGATCCCAAGCGTGCAAAAAGGTATACATTTTACTTTGCTGCTATAACTTAAGACCATACAATTTAATTGCGAACATTTTGGATGTGGGTATTTTCTTTACTGGTGGCATCTTTTAGGATTTTGGCCAACCGTCAATCAGCTGCTCGTTCCAAAGAAAGGAAAATGAGATATATTTCAGAATTGGAGCAAAAGGTTCAAACGCTGCAGACAGAAGCTACGACATTGTCTGCACAGCTTACTCTTTTACAGGTAAAAATATGGATTTCCGAAATATATTTTTTTTTTTTTCCCTTGTCTCTTTCCTAAAATTTTGGTTACAATTGTCTATTTCTTACACACAGAGAGATTCAATTGGTCTTACCAACCGGAACAACGAATTAAAGTTTCGTGTCCAAGCCATGGAACAACAGGCACAACTACGAGACGGTATGATTATGTTTTTTTCTCTTTGTGATCTTACAATGGGCCTCTTTACATTTATATCTACTTAAGACACAAAAGGCAGTGTCATTTTAATCTTTAAGTCAAAATTGCCTCGTTGGCTAGCAACCAGTTATTCAACAAGTTAATATTTAGTCTATTTCATCCATGCCAAGTTTATGTTGTCTTGCATGTCCCAGATGAGTTATGATACTGATTTGCTCCCACAACGTCTTTTGGCTATCTGTTGGGAAAGTTGTGATGTGATTTTCTAATTGCACTGATTGTTGTCCAACGACTAGTGAGAATTGTGATTCATTTTTATATATCCACATTGGTAGAGTTAGCAGGAGAGAAAGAGCCCTCGATCTTTCATTTTTCCTTGAAATGGAAACTTCTGCTATGCACATATAAATTTTGGTTGATCAACTGGTTGTGACTTAGACTGCTTTTCATAGGGATGATATTCTTGTGTAACAGTATAGCCTTCCCATAGTCTCACATTGCCAAGGGCCTTAAACTGTCACACACACATCTATATGCACTAAAATATATCAGAAAATAATGTATCTTGAACTTGAAAATGTCACATATTGACCCAAGTAATGCACGTAGTGAATTGGAAGCTCAGGAGGTTCAACAGCTTGATGCATTTGTATAATACTTAAAATGAATTACTTAGACAATCACAGGTGGGCAGTTCGGAGTTTTGATCTTTTTTTTGTGATATGTATTCTTACTTGCAAAAATTGGCCCCCAAGGTTTTTCCGCGATTTTTTAAATATGGTTTGGGCTGTTAATTTGGTGTCAGTGGCATTCATTTTGGTATTCTTCAGAAACACAATGTACCTTATATATTCACATATAATTGGGTTGAATTTTACAGCTCTAAACGAGGCATTAACTGCCGAAGTCGGCAGATTGAAGCTTGCTATTGCAGATCTCGGTAGGGATTCTGACCCATCCAAAGGCATGGTTCAGCAGCAGCTGTCCATCAATCCCCGGATGTTCCAGCTGCAGCAGTCAGAGTCTTCTCAGCTCAACATAAACCAACTGCAGCAGCAGCTATCGCCCTCCCAAATGAACATTCTTCAGTTGCAACAGCAGCAGCAGTCACAGCCACAGCATCGACAGCAAAATGGCAACAGAAACTCAAAAGCAGAGTCTAACCAATAGCCTGGTCGTGGATGACATGGCTGTTCTTGCCTCTTTATCATCTTACCAATTTCTCAAAGCTTTGGGTCGCTTTTCCAGCGTATTCATTCATTGGTTTTAAGTGTCCAACAAAATTGTCTGAGGATCCAGCTTCTTGGCTTTAAGGAGAAATACAGTCCTTATATATATAAAAATATATATTATTTATGATTATAGTGTTTAATATATATATATATATATATATATATATATTATAATAGATATTTTATCAATGCATTATGAGAACATTTGTTAGACCTTGTAGGTTTTGTTTAATTTGTTTTGAAGAGTTGAATTGCTATGCTACACTTCTTTGTTTATTTCAGTACGGACTGCTTATTGTCTCTCAACTTGCTTGTGGCTTCTCTTTACGCTGCCTTTGCTCTCGTGATTAACCTGTGTTTTTCTCACCAATGGGCTCAGAAGGCCGAATTCCATGGGCCGTTTGCTTGGTTTTCGGTTTCATTTTGTTAATTATTTCGATTTTATATATCTAAGAAAAAGATCCTCTACCTTTTTTTATTCAATGGATAATGCAACTTTTGTTTATAAATATAACCACGAATAAATTATAGTAATTAATATATTCATAATATTTATTTATAAAATATTAACCATTCAAAATATTGAATGAGATACAAGATGGCCAAGTGGCTCGTCGAATTTGGTTTTTATTTTCGGATAAAATAATTATTAAATATAAGAAATTTTAATTTATTATAAAATATTATATCCTCATGAAAAAGAAAAGCCCTAGGTAACCCGACCACCTTTAAACCAGAAAACCCGTCTCAAAAGAAGCGATGCCTCAACTCCCAAGCACTCACACACGCTGAACTCGCTGTCAGAGAGTCAACCCGTCCTCCATGGCCGAGTTAGCAGCCGAACTCGTTGCGGAACCGAACCTCTCCATGGTCGAACCACCGCCCTCGCCGAGTTGGCCGAATGGCAATAGTCCGGCAACGGCTGAAGAACTGGTGGCCAAATGCATAGCGCCAGTGAAGAGAGAATTCCTCCGTCCTCCTCCTTCCAGAAACATGCAAAACGACGCCGCTGTCTCCGATTCCGATGCTAATTCCAAAACCTCGCAGTCAAGCGTCCTCGCCAAGGAGAAGAAGTCCAAACGTCAACTCAAACGCGAACGCCGACAGGTCGTCCCTTCTCATGTTCTCACAAATATTCAGAGATTAATATGATTAGATTTTAGAAATGGATTTTTTGAATTCAATTGAATGGATTCTTAGAAAGAGATCACAATCTTCTTTCAGGAACAGAAGTCTGCACTGCATCTCTGCCCGGAGATAGCCAAGACCGGTGATGTTAGTTCATGTACTTATGGTGATCGCTGCCGGTTCAGCCATGACGTTGAAGCCTTTACGGCTCAGGTATCATAATGCGCTGCAAACGACATTAAATTTTTAATCCAATTGAAAATGTAATTGTAATCTGGGGACATCGTGGCTTATGAAATGGAATGCTGTGGAATGTAGAAACCGGCTGACCTGGAGGGGCAATGTCCATTTGCTTCGGGGGGATGTCTGTGCCCTTATGGTTTGGCTTGTAGATTTTATGGAACACATAAGGATAACGATGTTCTTGCCGATGGCTTGAATGTGGGAAAGAATAGTAGTTCTGAGATGAATGGATTGAATAAGGATGTTCAAAAGCTTTTGTGGAAGAACAAAATGAAGTTCCCTAAGGCGGATGCCAAGCTCAAATCTCTCGGTCTTATGGTAATTGAACTTCAGAAATCTTCATTGCTGCTCTTCATGGTTATTGTTTAGCTTATTCAATGTGATTGTTCATGGTTGCCTATTTGCTGTCTACAAGTTTTTCTTCTTTTTTTCATTGTATTTTTCTCACCACCATATCATAATTCTTATTATTTATCTCTTACTTTCTAATTTACAGTGGACAGGCAAATCAAAAGGGAAAAGGTTGGATGAGGAGGAAATTGATCAGATCCTTGAAAATAGTTCTGTTGTTGAAGAGAATGGCTGTGATGAAGTGCCCAGCAACTCTGTTAATGGATCAGTGTGCCTTCCGGAAGTGCCAGCTGCCAATAATGCCAATGGAAGCATAATTACTGATGAAACCAGACCTTTGAAAAAAGCAAAATCCTTAGCCAAAGAAACAAATTTCTCTGTTGAAGAGGGTAATGCCTGTTTCATTCTATGTTTCTAACCTTTTTTTTTTTCTTCTTCTTTGTATTTCATGTGTTTGTTGAATATGTGACATACGCTGAATCTTTTCTGCAACAGGATTGAGTGTCCCAGAAAAAGATGTTGAGAATAGCTGCCCAGAAATTGACCCTGAAAATAAAAGTGATAATGTAGCCACAGAAACAGATATAAGTTTGAAATTACACCCACGCGAGAAAAAACTCATTGACTTTAGAGGAAAACTGTATCTTGCACCTTTGACCACTGTCGGGAATCTTCCTTTCAGAAGGATTTGCAAGGTATTAGGAGCTGATGTGACTTGTGGTGAAATGGCAATGTGCACAAATCTCTTGCAGGTCTGTAGTTGCTTCATTAACTCATTTTGCTTAATTTTATGGCCAAAATTTATTTAGCAAAAATGGTTTAAATGTTCCTTGTTGACTGTCTTGTTATTGGGTTCTAGCAATTTATCTGGCCACCAACATTTAACATTGAATGTCATAAAACTTTAAGCTATAAATTACTTTAAATAACGCATGTGGTCATGGGTCAATTTGGATTCTTTACCTTCATCGTGTCTTGTGATATTCAAATTTATTCTCACCATGAAATCCATGTAAGTCAATGAGTGATGTATTTAATAATGCTGGTAGCAAAAACTATCTGTCTGTCATGGAAATAGATACTAGAGCATATGGACTGCTCTCTTTATTGACTCTTGTCAAGGTCATTTGCTTGCTGCTCATTTGGAGCTCTATATAAGACTGATGAACAGAATATTTGTGTGGGGACAGGGTCAAGCTTCGGAATGGGCATTGCTCAGACGTCATTCATTGGAGACTTTGTTTGGTGTGCAAATATGTGGGGCACATCCAGATACTATTGCACGTACTGTTGAGCTAATAGATCAAGAATGTAATGTGGACTTTATTGATATAAATATGGGTTGCCCAATTGACATTGTTGTTAATAAGGGTGCTGGATCTTCTCTTCTTACAAAACCAATGCGGATGAAGAACATTATAAAAGCTGCATCTGGCACAGTGGAGACACCCATCACTGTCAAGGTTATAATTAAAATACTTGCCCACTTCTTGCTACTTCGAAATTGTTAACCTGCACAACTTGTTATTGTAAAAATTTACAACTTCTGTCTAGCCTTCTGTCATTTTGCAATTTTTCTTTCCTTATTTCTCTTCCTTTTCTTTTTAATGCTCTATATTCTGCAAATGAGTTATTGAGTTACACCAAGTATTCTTGTTGGTTTAGGTGCGAACAGGCTATTTTGAGGGGAAAAATCGAATTGACTCACTAGTAGCTGATATTGGCAGCTGGGGGGCCAATGCTGTGACAATTCACGGTCGATCTCGTCAGCAACGCTATAGTAAGCTTGCTGATTGGGATTATATATACCAGTGTGCTAGAAAGGCACCCAAATCCTTGCAAGTACTAGGAAATGGAGATGTCTTTTCATATATAGACTGGAACAGTCACATTTCTGACTGCCCAGAGCTCTCTTCATGTATGATTGCAAGAGGAGCATTAATCAAGGTCAGAAATTTGAGCTTTAACTTGTGCATCTTAATCTCTTATGATTATGTGCATAGAAAAAGTTGTTGCATGCTGTTGTCTTCATTAGAGTTTAGCTTGTCTGGCAGCCTTGGATATTTACTGAAATCAAAGAGCAGAGGCTTTGGGACATCAGGTCTGGAGAACGATTGGACATATTGAAAGATTATGTACATTTTGGGCTTGAACATTGGGGTTCTGACACAAAAGGTATGCCTAGTGATCAATAAGCTGTATTGTGCAATACAATCTAGTTTTACTTTTGAACTGGTATTTTGGTAACTGGTGCAACAAATGCTAATGCCATTTATGTCTGTATCCTTGGATTAAATGGGGATGTTGACCTTAGTCTTGCATTGTCTAAGAAATGTGTAGGGTTATTACAAAAAAAAAAAAAAAAAAAACTTGGGGCATCAAAATTTTATTCCTGTTATGTACATACTAGTTTTTGTATTCAAGGAAAAGGATTGTGTAGGACATGCTGCAGATAATGGGGCATCAGATCAAATGTGGAAAAACAAAAAAAAAATCATATACAGATAATCGTTTCTACCTCTGCAGGGGTGGAGACAACTAGGCATTTCTTGTTGGAATGGCTTAGTTACACGTGTAGATATATACCTGTTGGCCTTTTGGATGTCATGCCACAAAGGCTTAACTGGCGCCCCCCATCCTACTATGGTCGTGATGAACTTGAAACTCTTATGGCCTCTGATTCTGCAGCTGATTGGGTAAAGGATTGCCTTGTCTCTGGAGATAGTGTCTTTATAAGCTGCTTAAGTATTGCAGTTATATTTACTGTTTCATTTATGCAGATTCGAATCTCTGAAATGTTGCTTGGGAGGGTTCCAAATGACTTCACATTTGCACCAAAGCATAAATCCAATTCTTACGACAGAGCAGAAAATGGCTAACTAGTTCTACTTTCAGATTCTTACGAGAAACTTATTTTTTGAGCAAGTCTTCAGTGCCCATTGCTCCTGGGGATAATACAAGAATTGGCTGACGGCACAATGCAATTTGCACTTACTAGGGTTTGTTGTGTTTTGGAAGATGAGGAAAGCTTGCGTTTGGAGGACCGCTTGTAGCATAAACACTTTCATCATCCATGGCTCCTCTTGTTTGTCGTCAACGTTTCAACGATGCCAGTATTATTTAAAAGGAACCAGATGTCGCTTTCGCAGTCCTATTTAAGACAGACAGGAGGATTTTCTTTTTCCCTCCCCATTGTCGGGGTTGAGCCAGAACTCTGTATTGGAGACATGGTTTAATAAAATGTCAAATTATGATTGAAAATTAGCTTATTTCATACTTCCATATTACTTTATTTTAAATTGATCCCTATGCAAAGTACGTTTGGGGGACAATATAAGCACTAAATGTTTGAAGTGCACATGGGTCATCTTCTATCACCGTGAAGGAGATAATCAGAATACTTGGTTAAGTCCCACAAAATCTATCAGTAAGGCAATACAACAGAAGAATCTTAATTCCAAATCTAATCAGATTACTTGTTATTTTGTCCTATTATGGGCTAGGGTAGGTCAATTTGAAGATATTGCAAAGTTACATTAAGAGTTCGAGGTAGCCCCCCAGTTAAAGGAGTCAAGACCTCCATGCAACCCATCATTTCCCTCTGGCTTCACTCGGCTTAACAGGGTAGTCTCCAGGAAAGCAAGCAAAACAATAATTAGAAGAATCTTTCCCCCAGCAATGTCTTCAAGCTGTCGAACTGAAGAAAGGCCAGTGAATCACTTCCAATGAATTCTCTAATCTGTTTCCACATCCATCCTATTAGATACCGACTCCTCAGAACGAGGTGCATCAACTCCATAATAACACGGAGCAATCATTGGTGGACTAGCAATCCTCGTCTGAACCTCCTTCACCCCAGCCTCTTTGACCAGCATGACAATTTTCGACGACGTAGTTCCTCTTACAGTTGAATCATTAACAACAACAACAACTCTCTTCCTTTCCAATACCGCCTTCACGGGCAATAGCTTGAACTTGACACACCTTATCAATCCTTGATGAAATGGCACTCCCGCTTTAGCAGCATAACCCAGAGCAGCCACCACTCCAGAATCTGCTACTGCAATCACCAAATCACAATCAGCCTGTGCCTCAGTGGCAATTATTTCACCAAAACATACGCCTTGACCGATAAAACAGACTGACCAAACACCACTACTGAACTAGGCAAAGTAAAGTAAACATGCTCGAATATGCATTGCTTTGTTTCAGGACGGGGGATCAGGCAATGTGATTGAATCCCATCTTTGTCCACCACCAGAACCTCAACCTCACCAGGATTAACCTCTCTCTCTCTCTCTCTCTCTCACTCGTATTCCGCGTCAATCAAGTCAAGAGCACAAGTCTCGGAAGCAAACACAATAACTCCATTACTCCTCCTCCTCCCTGTCTCTTATACACATCTAGATGTGTATAAGAGACAGCTCTCTCTCACTCGTATTCCGCGTCAATCAAGTCAAGAGCACAAGTCTCGGAAGCAACCACAATAACTCCATTACTCCTCCTCCTCCCCATCACTAGAAGGCCTGAACCCAAGAGGATCCCCTCTCAGCCACCAACTGGTCCTCTGTTACAAACACCATAGAATATGCCCCTTAACGATTTCTTCGTGGTCAGTGGCCACTGGCCAAGTGGGGGGAGAAAGTCCACAAACGCCTCGAGGTCGGTGGTACAGAGACTTGTGCATAATTGCGAATGGCATCAATTCCTAGTCTGATTTGACACGTTACCTGTGCGAGTGCTACACGTAACAATAGGGTCAAATTATGAGGCGAACATACCACGGGTCTTGTCAAATCTCACCTCTAAAATATTACTTTTTTAATTCTTTTTAAAAAATATACAATATACAATAATAAATTAAGTAAAATATACAATAATTTTATAAAAATATATAATAAATACAATTATGTTAGTTATTGTATATTTTATATCAAATGATAATTATTGTATAATTTATATTATTTATTATATAATTTATATTATTTCCATTTTAAAAAAATTGTACTGTCAACACTCTGTTTATATCTTTCGATTTACCAAAATTTTTATTTTAATCGTGTTTTTTTGGGCCCAGACTAAAAGGGAATAGAACGGAATAACGAGAGGGAAAGAAAGCAATAGAACTACAAGAATACATTCGACTTTTCCACAATTTGTCCGAAACGACTCCGTTTGGTTCAGCAATTCCGAGGCCTCAAATGTATCGTACTGATATACAAAGATCGGAGGTGTGGAATCACTCTGGCTGAGACTTTAAGATAGCATTCTGTGCATTGCATTGCACTTGATCGAAGCCCTTTTACCTATTATGCAGCCACGGAGGTACTAAGACGTCGGTCCAAAAATTTATTAAAAATAAAAATTAAAAATTAGGGCTTCGTATAGTTTTCCATTTGCAGAGGCTTTCTCATCTTCGATCCAAAAGGGACCGCATCTCAATGACGCCGCCTCCGGGACCCTACTCCGGCACCAGCACCCTCGCCCTGGTAATTTCCTATTACGCTGTTTGGTTTCACAGAAAATAGGAAAAAAGAAAAGAAAAGAAAAGAAAATGAAAAATATATACATATATATAGATTTATATAAAGAGCACAAAGAAGAACACACGTATATCTGATCTTAAATTTTCTGCAGTCGACTGCCGAAATTAAAATTTTGAAAGTGAAAAAAAAAAAAGGAAAAAGAAATTCCCAGTAAGGCCTTACTTGATCGGCATGGCTCTCCTGAATTCTGATGATTCATTTAAAAAAATAATAAATGAATTTTATTTATAGAACGGAGAAAATTGTAAAGCATAGCCTGTTTAGGCTAAGCGATTGTTTATTTTTGTTTATTATTATCATTTTTATCCCCCGACCCATTGGATGCCTAGGTGGCTCGTGTGTCTGCCTTCTCATTAGGTCTCACGTATGGGAACATGAAGCTCAAGTTTCTCAAGGTACATTAGCAAGTTACTTCCATCTTAGTCCGATTTCTCTAATTTTAACTTGTTATCCGTATCCCTTTGTGGATAGCTTATTCGGAATTGTAAGTTTTTTGTTGACTTGTTTTTTATGGGTATTCCTTGATTCATTGTTCCCGCCTCATGCTTCAAACTTTGACACCTTTTGATTGCATTTTATTCGAACTGCTGAGCTTTTGTTCAAATTGGTTAACTGTCGTGTTTAGCATGGCCAATATGTTAAATAGGTCGTTACGAATATTAAAAGGTCACTGGAGGACTGTTTAAGAATTGGGTGCAATTCGGATGGTCTGGCCCCTTATTCGGTCTCGTTGGGGCCTTTTTCTTTGTTGGGTTATGCCTGTTTTTGTGCTGCTGTGGCAATTTTTTGTGGGTTCGGAAGACCTTCTTGGTGGCTCCACATAATTTCTTCATCTTTGACTTGTTGGGAGAGAGACTTGAAGTGGGATGCCGGTTCTCGTCCAAATGCCTTTATTTAAATTTCATTTCACTTTATCTGAAGATTATTCCCGTGCTTCTCTATGATTGAGTTATGTCCTTGGCTTTTTATGACCTACATATTTGTGCTGCAAGCGCACGAATATAAAGTCATTGCAGCGTACATATGTGAATTCTGGCTTGATTCATTTTGTTTTTCAAATGCAGATGAGGGCAAAGTCTCACAAGAAAGCTGAAGCGAAGGCTCATGGTTAAGGCCTGAGATGAGGATAGGAAATAATGCAAAGTATTTTTTCTGTGGAAGTTGATTTAGTCTTACAAGAATTTTGCATTTTGCATTGCGTCAGCCCTGTCTGCCGGGAAGGATGTTTGTTTCATATTGATGATTGGCAAAATTTGGGAGATTGAATCTTCCCTTGCTTAAAATAACAGGAAGAGAACTGACCTCTCAATTTTCCTTTCTGAGTATATTCTGCGACACTGTTGCCCTACCAATGAAATTCAATGTTCTTGGTAGATTTGTTCTTTTATGCGGCTATTTATGTTTGCACTATGTTGAATTATCACCTCAAGGGTGTTTAATTTACGGAGCAAGACTTTGAGCCCGATCCTTTAAACTACATGCTGTACCTGTTAAGAGGCAGGAGCCGTTATAATTAGAGACGAACCCCTCATGATAGGTCAAAGTTCCGTTCATCAATCAGTATACTAACTCAACATTCGTTGAGGACTTATGGCAATGGAACTTCGGATGTACAATCCCTCACAATCAATCCTTTCTTATATCCTGTTCAATCGAGTACACATGTCTGAATAATTTAAAAATCAACCATTAGCATTAAATTATGCAGAGTTGTTCATGAAAATCTATGGCACAACAATAAAATTGTTCTCAGTATGTTAAGGCCATCCCAGATATCGTTTCACATGACACTGAAAGATGATTTTTCATATATTCTCCCACAAAATCCATAATCATACCAGCTAGTTTGTTTGGACAATTACCGGTCTCCATATTATTGCACTTGGTTCTCGAAAGTATCCTTCAAAAAATCACAAGATAGCACAAGAGCAAACAAGTGTGGCAGTCATTCAAATAAAGAGTTGCGCAAAAACAGGTCTCAGACTTTAGGACGCAGGCTACCAGAGCCCTTACTATAAACATGAGGCTATGTTTCCATGGAGACTTTTGAATGGCTGAAAGCCAAATCAAACTATAACTGATAAGCTAAAAAATTAATGAAGAAAATTTAATTAACTAAAAGCATCATCCATCCGGCGAAGAAGTCTACTTCACCCAGAAGAAATGCTTAAGTCAGAAGGGAAACTAACCGAAAATAAGCATGGCCATGGTTAAAATGAGACAACCAGAACCCATGATGGAATAATAGAAGAAACTAATTTACATAGATAATGCCTTCATCAGGATCATCTCGGTCCCCGTCCCTGTCATTCCCAGGTGAACCAGACGACTCAAACTGCTCATCTTGTTGAACTTCTGTGGTCCTTTTATCAGCTTTTATTTTATCAAGTAATGCAATAACCTAAAAGAGACCACAAAGAATTACCAGTTAAATAAATGGATAAGCTTCCAAATGATTGCTGACCAGCTTAGTGGACAATATATATATATATATGTATGTATAAACAACGTGACAAATATCCCACATGTAGTGATGCCAACATCAGAGTGGCAAGCAGAGATGACCATTCTAATTCAAATTCAAGCTTCCCCACTTGGTGCACAAAAATTATTATCAATGGAGTTCAAAAGTATGCACAATCACACAGAAATTCCAAGAGGATATGCCAAACCTTATGCGGAATCATAATCCTCACAAGAAACAAATAAAGTGAAATTGCATATTCATCCCAGTGGGATCAAGAAAGTAAAATTATGTTGAGATTAATACCCTGCTGCCTCTCTCCATAGCCTCGTCTTCGAAAAAGCGAATCTCGGGAGTGAGACGCAGCTTCATTCGCTTTCCCAACTCGCTCCTTACATACTTAGCTTTGGACTTCAATCCGGCAATTGCGACTTCCCTTCCTCTCTCGTCTCCAAAAACCGATACATACACTTTCACCACCTACAACCAAAACACTCCATAATTAAAAATAAATAAATAAATAAGCTTCAATAAATTATCTTCCGAATTTCATTTCATAAATATGGTGTCGTTCCAGGAGAGGGACGGAGCCAACGGAACTTACCTGCAAATCGCCGGAGACCTCCACGTCGCTGATGGTGGTGAGAGAAGAGAGATAGAGATCGGCGCCGAGAGCGGCCTCCGGCAGGACGGCGTACTGCAAGATCTTGTCCGTCAAGAGCATGTCGGAGAGCTCTCTCTGGATCTGTTTCGCCACCATTTTCACTCTCCTCGGATTCGCCATGCATCTTATCGTCGTTAACGCCGACCTAGACGGAGTTCTCCAGAGGTGAATAGGGGCCGTTCGTTTTACGAACCGGATTGGGTTAGCAATGGTAGAGCAGACGGCTGTGATTGGAGAATAGCTGCGGTATAAGGTGAAAAGAGGATGGTGTTGGTGAAGATGATGGAGGTGTACGTGGGGCATTTCTGTAGTCGATCCTGCCTCCTCCTCTTGCTCTCTCTCTTCCTCCTCACTAATTCTACTTCCCTTACTCTCTGCTTTTAGATATTTTCGTTTTTCAATTTTCTGTTATATGTTTCGTACAAGCCCAAAAAGGGCACTCGGTGAGTAGGTCAGCTATGGGCCTCAAGTACGCACGCATAAGCCCATAAAAAAGCTTTAGAAACTTTTACACTTTTTCCCTTCGGAGGGATATTCCAGGCTCTGAACATACTGAGTGGGTGAATGCCAATTGATTGTTATTTGCAAACGAAGAGATGGATTCTTGGAAGGAGATAGGTTAAAGATGGGTGCATTGAGAAGTCCCTTGTCACTGGGTCCCAACCATCAATTAAGTTGCAAAACATACAGAGTTTCAAGAGAAAAAGCTTGTATATTAACTTTGCATGGTAGCTATTGCACATCCAGGCGACCCCATTAGAGTGCAGCCGTGGATTCAACCTAATGAATCGTGTTTATAGCAAACATGAGCATGTTCCCACACCTTAGCGTTAATTGAGGCAGCACAAGAGTCCAAAAAATTCGGGGCTATGGTTTGCAAATCTTGTCTCAAATTTTGTGGTCGCTGTCATTTGTAATCCGTCTTCTGAGCGTGGAATTGGCAATTTAATTGGATTGATTAGAAGAAGAGGGTCCCGATTAAAGCTGTGTACAGTGATATCATTACCCCACCAAAGCACCACCAATCGACAAAACACAAGGCTCAAAAATGCTTAACGTTTTGCTGTTTTGATATCAAATTGAAAGTGTTCCCAAAAGCAAGTCCAAAAATTCTTGCTGGTCTTCCCCTGCTAGACACGGAATCTGTCTGTACTAACTTAAATTGTACTTCTTGGTGCCGCTGGATTATGTGCCCCACCTTAAGCAGAGAAGACGATCATGGCTCTGAGTGGTTCTGCAGATGAAATCCCCTCTCCCTTAGGACTAGGCAAACTGGACTTTTCCTCTCTCCAAGGGGCAACTAGCTAGAGAATTTCAGTTACAAAAATGACCCTGGACTCAGCCAAAAGCCACCCGAATAATTTGCCTCGACTCTCCAGACAGGTCCCAGCATAAATTCTCTAAATATTGGATTATTTCCTGTTTTAATAAGGATTACAATCCTGAGAAGATATGGGAGACAGGAGATCATGGGAGTAGAGGAAACAATTAAAATAGACCCGCGCACATACACTCGTGATCCCAAATTCCTACGTTTATTTAATCTCTTCAACCTCATACGGTAGTTTCAGAACTTCCATTACAAGCACAGTTTAATTGACGAGGATAATTTCCATCAATCTGATTAAAAAATAAAAATAAATAAATAAACACATCACCTCTTAAATCTAAACTTCTTTTTTTTTTTTTTACTAACTTAAACATCAAATTGTTAATATGGATCTAAGACCCGATTTCCCTTAATTTTCTTTTATTATATAAGTCTCCTTATCTTATCGGGCTCAGAAATCCAAATCCGAACCCTCCTCCTCGATCCTCGATCTGTCCTCATCAAATTTTAGTCCCATGACCAATCAAATCTTGTCTTTCTAATTCGAGAGAAGCGTACAATCTTAAAAATTTGACAGTCACAACTGATTGGTTTACCCCAGTCACCTCTCCCTTTGTTAAATATAGCCACCATGTGATTTTCCGCTCAAAATTTTACGGGCTCTGACTCTGAACCTAAAATTGTCTATGGCTGCATCAGGAATGACGATCTCATGGATCACTTTCCAAATAATACCAAACATCTTCATCAACCTTGCTGGTCGGCACTCACCTAAGACTATTTGTAACTCCAAAGCAAAAATAGTCCAATGGAAACCTGAAAGTTTTTTTTTTTTTTTTTTAGTTTCTTATATATATATTGTGGGAAAATAATAGTACAGGCCATTTAAAATTAGTGTATGAAAAAACGTTTTTTTTTTTCAATTCAATAAATAATAGTGAACTATCTGCATCAATACTAAGAACCGATATTATTAAAAAATTTGGAGATACCTTTCAAAGCTTCAATGAATCGACCACTTGGGGTTACTGTATAAAGAGATAAATACATATTTCATAGTGGTTAATGTATGGCTAAAATTTTCCTATTTATTGACCCAATACAGAGAACATGGTACCTTAACGCAATTTAATCTATTTAAGTAAAGCCATTTACTGTGCGCATTTAATAAAGAAAAAAAAATAATTTAAGAAATAATATAAGAAAATTAAATTATATAAATAAATAAATAAAATTAAATAGATTGTATCCGCAACCATGCCCAATAAGCGTTAGGGTGTGTCGTTGATCTTTAACAATTACGCCAAGGATAATAGCGGAAGCGGAAGGTACCAACAGGACATTAATTAGTTACCACATAAAAAAGGTGAAGCAATTTCATGTCACTGTTCTGCCCCATCACATGGCTTGGTTACAGGAGAAACAACGAACACAATCTCGTAGTTATCTCCAAATACGAGGGCATTTACGCACCTCTATTGCCTTATAAATATACGCCAGCAACAACGCTCCATTCATGCTATTAAAAAGATTCCCATTTCCCACTAGTCCCCTTGGTCTTCTGCTCTGTCGCCCTCACTCTTCCCACATTCTCTCTCTTTTTTCCTTTACTTCGTTTCATTTTCCTGGAAAATGTCGCAGTGCAATGGAATCCTGCAAATCGTGAGAATCCAGCAGATGCTAAAACGGTTGCGTAGGAAATCGAGAGTGACGGCATCGCCAGCTCCGCCCGATGTTCCTGCGGGACACGTGGCGGTCTGCGTCGGGGCCAGTTGCAGGAGGTTTGTTGTGCGGGCGACTTACCTCAACCACCCAATCTTCAAGACCCTCCTCGTAAAAGCCGAGGAAGAATACGGTTTCAAAAACAACGGACCGTTAGCGATCCCATGTGACGAGTCTGTCTTTGAAGAGATTCTATGGGTCGTGTCTCGACCCGACTCGGGAAACTCGGGCCGATCCTTGACCCTCGAGGAGTTTCAGAGATGCGGCCACGTGGGCAGGAGGAGTAATCGTGACTTTTTATAGGCGAATCAAGGCCGTTGCTTCGCAGTTAGCCGACTCTAGGAAAAAGGTGGTGCTGGGTTGACTCAGTGAGTGAGCTTCCGAGTCTGATTCGGCTAACTGTAATATTTACTTTATTAGATATTGAAGTACCCCCCCCCTTTTTTGTGTGGTTATTTTAGTTTTAGCTTTTGAATTTTTGAACAAAGCCAGGTGATTAGTGTTGGGAGATGGCAAAATGGTTTTGTTTTAGTTTATAACCAGCGGGTCATCCTCAGGATGAAGAGTCATCCTGCAATCTCTCTTGTAAATTATGACTCTCTCATTTTAAGGATTGCAAATATATTGCAAGATTTGTATTGATCCATCATCCATCCCTTAAAAAATTAATTTTCTAATGAAAAATCGATCTTGATTTTTATTTTATTTTTGGGGTCCAAAATTGCTGTATGTTTCCCAATTGTTGAGTTCGGGATTACTAAGGAAAAAATAATAACGGCACCGTCTTTCTTGTCTTTTTTGGCCGTCAAGTTGTCTATGACCACAGGAAGTTGGAATACACAAAATTATTTTTGTAAATTCTTGTTGATCCAAATATCCAATAGAGAGCTACTCGTGTATGACTCCGAAAATTAACTTTTCTTTCTAATTCGATTATTATTATTATTATTATTATTATTTTATATAAACGTAGAAATTAAACATGCAATCAAATAATCGATACTAATATTTTAGAACTTTTGAAATTCAATATTCCGATTTTTGTTTGTGTGATTAACTAGTCTTATCCTCTTGCAGTTCCTTAACTTTAAACATTGAAGATAAGATCTTTACTTATCCATGGAAAAGTAAGAAAAAGTGCGGCGTATATTCTTTGCGACCCTTTACGACCAGGCAAATCATTGCAATTTGCAGCCGCCAATTGCCATCATGCTACCTTGGTCCCTCCATCCATGGTTGGCAACTGAGTGAAAAACTACCTTCTTTTTTTTTTTTTTTTTTTATCTTAGGAGAATGGTATGGTTAATTGATACATAATTGTTTGATTGATGACTCAAGACAATTCCAGATTGAAGTTTAAGCAATACGTTAGCTACATAATGTACATAGTTTAATGACAATGACAAGTCTATCTTTAAAGATAAAGAACAGAAATCGTAGTCAAAAGGTCAATTAATGCTGTCTTAATTATTGAAAGTTACAACCGCAAAAGGACTAGCGATTTATTACATTAACGAGGAGTTAAGATTAAGGGCTTTCACACATGAATTTGTTTATGTGATGTGGAAGAGACTGAAGGTTGTCAATTTTTTTTTTTTTATAGAACAATTGGCTCGAAATATATGCAATGCATGCAGCCTTTTTTTTTTTTTTTTTTTGTGTCAAGATACAAATTAACTACTTTAGGCTTATCCGATTTAATCTTGTTCTTTGATTGGGTCAAATATAAGTTATTTATACCAAGATTAAGAAGTTTAAATATATTATCACCAGACGGTGACGCTGTGAAAAAATAAACCAACTTTGTCAACTCAATCAATTATTGAGACAGGAAAATTCACGTACAATACAAAGGAATCCCCCCCACGGGATCACCAACGTCTAAACAAAATGTAGCGTCCAAAAACGATTGACGAGTGTAGCTTGCCTTGTCATTTTAATATTGTTTCTAAATGAATAGGTTGTTATTGACTCTTGGTGTCGTTGTTCGACCGTGATATCAAGAAAAATGGAAGGGACAACATAGGAGGTATCTTTCAGTTCGCAAGCCATGGTTTCTGCCTAAAGAGTTTTGGTGAGTTTGAGCATGACAGCATTCAAATTGAGATAATTAGCTCCATAATTTTGACACAAAAAACGCAAGCGGTGTGTTATTTAGTTGCATGTTAAGAGTCGTTGCATTGTTTCTAAGGATACACTTTAGTAATTAAAAATTAAAAATTTAATTTTTAATGTTTTAAAGTTTTAATTTAAAAAATATATGAAATTTATCAAATAAAAATTATTTTTATTTTATAATTTCTAATGTAATAATTATTTTTATTTTTTTATTTTTTTTTAAAAAAAAAAGAAAACACAGTTACCCCAGAGAGAATATTATAGAAAACGTGGTTACTATCTTCAGAGTTCCCACTTGAACTTATTCCATGTATTATGGCGATAGAGGAATATCATAGTGATTAGAAATTTGTATTTCCATATAAAATGTTTCATTAAATGTGAAACAGAGAGAAAATTTTATAGGACATGAAAGCTATTGCTCTGAATTATGATGCAGTTCACTGCTTCAAATAACGGGAACACGTTCACATAATATGTATAAGATTTTTATTGGCATATGAATCCATCCAATCGTCTGATGCGACTTGTGATTGAACCGTAACACCACCGCGAAGAAGATATCTTCTTTACGGAACCCAAAAAAGTTGCTGACTTTTTTTAATTTTAATCGTTGGAAGCTGTCTTAACATAGCAAATACATGTACTGTACTATTATTTGTTATACATTTTTTTATTATTAATTGTGGTCGTAAAAATCAATAGCGTTACATAACACTCTTATAAATCCAATATTGTCCGCGTCAAAAAGCTGGTGTGTCCATGTACACCACCACGAATAAGAGGATTCATTAGCGAGTGGCATATTGCCAGTGCTCTTCCCATTTTGTATTGAGAAATAGCGGAAAGAAATAGGCGGCCAAGCACACTGGACTAGACTTTTACTGGTTTTTACCCTTTTTTTTTTCTTTTGCAAGTGCTTAGCGCCACATTGTGGATGAACTGGTCTCGACCTTTTGAGGTGACAGGAGACAAATCCGTACGACAATTCTCTGGGATTATTGGTCGGTTCGAACATGCGTTGGGCCAATTTCCATCCTCAATTTGACAGACTGTCATTATAGTTGTTAGCTCTTTGTTGAACCCTTTCTCGCCACTCGTTTCTGTCTGGACTTCTATGAGCGTCGCAACAAAGAATTGAACCTTCTCGTTTTTGGGGCCATCGGGTAATGATCAGATTAGTATAATAATGGAATGTTCTGCTCTGAACAATTATATTTCGACGGTGGCATATATCAAAAATCCCGATACCGAGGGTTGTAAATTACGAAGCCATGCAACAAAATACCAAATGTATGTAGTATAAGTATTGGGAGGCAGAGCCGCAGAGCAGAGTCATTAGCATCAGTTTGTTAAGGTGATAAAAATCCAACCCAACTGAAAATTTTAAGACAATTCGAAATAATAATAATAATAAAAAAAAACAAATGCATGGAAGTAGAACTCGAGCATATATAAATTCAATCGCACAATAGCCACGTCATAAACGCACGGTTTAAAAAATTAGATTGGTTTGATGGTTACGCTAGTAAATTTGTAACTCAAAAAATTTAAATTAGCTTAATTCTCTTATCTAAATAAGATAACAAAGTGACTTGAAAAAAATTATTTGACTTAATTAATCCAAACAGTCGAACAATTTAGTCAGACGGGTGAATTCCACGAATTTTTGATAAATAATTTTATTTTTTTTTTACCAAAAAAATTATATTTTAATAACATTTTATTTATTTTTATATAATATAATATAATATAAAATTATTAATTATTTTATTCTACTTTTTTTTTTTTAAAAAAAAAAAACAACGAAGAATTGATTTGTTAATTTGACAGTGGGATTTTCGTATTTAAACTGCCGTGATTCCCTTTTATCATGTCAGGTGCATCTAAGCTGCTTATGTTGATTTCAAATTAAACATTCAAGAAGTAACCAACTTATCTAATAAATGCATGGATAGCTCTTATTTCTTGGTTTTTAAAATTATTTGTTATCGTAATAGCTCGGCGATGTTAGTGTATGTTCAGGCATTGCCAATTGTAGGTGGGGCAATTGGTTTTCGAAACCAGAAGAAAAACATCATAGATCATGTCTAGTGATGTCGATATTCTCTCAATTTTAGAAGTTTTCAGAAATTCATGCCGGACTTCTGCACCCTATTCCGCTATATCGTGGCATCCTGAAAAATCTGGAACCTTACAATACATAAACAGAAAACAGAGAATGACTAGTAGAAAATTTCAAAACTCAATATAATTATAAAATGAAAAACTAGATCGTGTAGGGGGCGGGGTAGTCAACTTGTCACCAATCAACAATTTTGTAATTCTGAGCTCTTCCTTTGAGCCGTGGATTCAATTGTCTTCGTTAGAGTTCGATTGACAGGCGCGATTTGAAATGTAAAAGAGACGTGTACTTAGTCGTAATTTCACTTATAGCTTGCTTGGCCCCACGCAATATAGATGAGAAAGAAACACATTAAAAAAAAAAAAAAACAAAAAAGAAGTAAGAAAACACAATGAAAAGTTTCAGCGGGCCCCACTAGTTTCCAATCTCACTAAAACGGTTAGAAAATGGATGGAAAGTTGGTTGGGTATTCGATTTTGTACCGAGATTGACAATAATGCCCCTTCCCCGACAAAGGGGAAAACATGCAACGTCAACGTTAAGACGCGATAACCGTATGGATGAATGAAGAGTGTGGGGATTTTTATTTTTATTTTTTCATTATTTTTGTATTTTTTATTTAATTTATTGATTGAATAAATTGATAAAAAGAGTATTTGATAATAATATGTTATTATATACGCTCGAGGGATATAATTATCTTTTTATAAAGGTCAAATTTCAATCTTTTTATTTTCTCTTCATACCTAAGAAAAAATTTACTTTCAATTCATTTACTTTCTCGCTCATTTCTAACATATTCAAATATTTTATTTTTCATAATTTTTTTTTTCACACCTCACTTTAAATCTAAACGCGCCATTAGGGTTCCTGTCAGTGTCACACTCTTTTCATTAACGTCAAGTAAACCTCTTCCTTTGTTTAATCGCCCAACGTTGCTAATGTATAGGATTTTCCTAGGCAAGTTTTTCTTTGATCAACCACTTTGAATCAATGGTTCACGTACGTCACAAAATTGCACGGAGAGATGATCATGAATATTGTACTTTATCTGCGTGGTGCGGGTTTTATGCACAGGTCAGGTCTAGCAAAATGCCATTCGAGTTGATGAAGTGAAGTATGTCCAGTGGGGAATTCACACATGGACGTGGGTGAGGGGGAATATTGGGGACCAATTTGCAGAAGAAAAATGTAGCCAGCTGTGAACTTTGCAACCACAGATTAAGTTTCCAACTCAATTTTCTGTCATTTGATGGGAAAGACATGATTTTTATTTTTCCTCCCGCATCAAACAACGGGCTGGTACGTTTGTTTGCACCTCGTGATATTGCTAATTGGAACTCAGGCTATGATTTTTGGCCCCACATTTAACATTAATTGTTATTGTTCTTATCCATTCGCATTCAAATTTAGTTTGCTTAAGGCTTTGATACTTGCTTTTATTTTAATAACATGATTCGAGATGCTTGTTTATCTTTAATCTAGTGTATGTGTGAGCTAGTAGCAACTAAGGAGAATGTACTCACAAATATTCTTTTTTCCTCATCCATTCTTCTTTAGTTACGGTGTTGTTGCTTATACATATTCCATCTAACTTGGAATTTGAGACATTTGTTGCAACCCGTGATATTGCTAGTTGCAACTCATCATGCTACGATATTTGTCCCCACATTAATCATGGGCCTGTTTGTTCCGATTGCATTTACCTTTAGTTCAATGCTTTAACACTCCTTCGCTTTACTTTAATATGATTCGAGATTCTTTCGCATGATTAGTCTGATACGATTATGTTAGAAGCTAGTTGCAACTAAGGACAGCGTACTCAAAGTCTTTTTCCCCACTGAAAATTATGCTGGCCTGTTGTATCAAGCTTTAGTTTTTTAATGGACGTTGACCATAATTGTTGAAGTTGATGAGGAGTTGTCACAAAAAGATGTAAATAATCATAGATGCCGAAGCTGATCATAAGCCAGGAGTTGTTGCCAGGGATAACACAACCGAGCACACTCGGATATAGCGGCCCTGGCTAGCTGTGTTACATTTTTAGGTCCCCTTATTATTATTTTTTTTTCATGTTCATAATTATGCCACATTGCCTGTAGTCTGCAGGCCCGTATCCAAGCTAAATCTGCAAATCATAACCATCTTGAAAAGCTTACTTATCTAAACTCCCAAATGTCTTCAAAAGGTGTCAAACTTCATCATTAGGGTAGCCCATCCGCAATACAAATAATTCGGTAACTCAATTTTCTGCGTTCACCGCACATAATCGAACGTCGATTCCTCTGCTGTTTCAAACTTCGGTATCTGCATTATCTAATCAGATCATTAACTCTCTCTCTCTCTCTCTCTCACACACACACACACACAACCTGAAATCACGGACTAGTAATAATTGTACTGTATTGTACAATTCTGGTGACGGTTTGATTTCTTGTGACTGTCGGGGCTCGTGTCTTGTGATTCCGTGGGTGGACTGAGTAACTAACTGACAAAATTAGAATCCTTACACATAGTACAACCGAATATTTTGCAGGCCCATGTGCATGTTACTGCTATCTTTCTAAAGTTTGACCCTTTTGTTTTTTTTTTTAATCCGATTTGTCACGCTGATACAACTTTTTCTTCTTCAACTTCTTTAAAACATTATTAGAACTGGGAGAACTCCGCGGAGTGCTAAACTGACAATGGCTTAGTTCTCCATGGATAGAGTACTAGTTTGTATATTCACCAAGTATGTTATTTCATCGATAGTCATCCATAGTTCCATACGATATGTAGCGTGTTTCTACTACACTAGGGTACCAGCACAAGTGATGTGTAATTCTCCACCCCCTGACTCATATGGACTTCTTAAAATGGGCTTTTATGAGCTAACCCATTAATGACTAACAACAAGAATTAGCCCAAACATCTCACAAGAAGCGTCTTAAAATTTATGGGTTTTGGGGTCGGGGCAGGTGTTTTCAGGGGTGCTTCTTTTAATAGATAATCTCAGGGTCAAAGATCTAAAAGTGAATTTTACATTCAAGAATCGGAAAAATTCCACATGGGCAAGTAGAAAAGCATGAAATCGAAGATCTAGAAACGAATTTAGATTCAAGAACAAAAGAGGTTCCAGTTAGCCAAATAAGGATTTCTCAAAACAGAGTTTTAAAGTGGCTCCAAGAAACCTTTCTTATTTTCTTCTTCTGGGAAACATTTATATGTTGATTTGAGAAATGGGTAATTCACAAAAACAATACTATGGTGATTCTTGCCGTAGGCAATTACCAAATCAAAGATCTAAAAGCGAATTTTAAGTTTCAGTTTCTAGAAAGATACTACAAGGGCGAGCAGGGGATTCTAAAATTGGCGTTGAACTTGATAGAAACTGCTCCTAAGAAACAAATCCGTACTTCTGGGAAACAATTTTCATGGTGATTATAAGAATTGGTAACTCAAAATTTGAATTCGAAAACAGGGTTGGCCACCATCTTTTCGGAATCTTCAGGTTTGCTCATTTTGGTTCACAATGCTTTGGAAGTGGGTCCACTTATTTCAGGCTGAACTTACCGTCCCTTTTGGATGACGAGCTGTTTGTCATGTCCTAAAAATGTGCCTTCTTGTTAGAACTCAGTTTGGACTCGAAGGGATCAAGGTTTCTTTGCAAATTACAGGGAATCTGGTCATAGGGGAAAAATGGGTTGCCTATGGCAAACGACAAGAAATTTATTACAGCCGGCCAACCAGAGAGAGCCTAGCATGTCGGTGGAGGGGCAGTCGAACTACTAAATAGCCCTTTTTTGTGAGATCGCGGCCGCACCGACATTGTACTTTTGGTTACTCTCCGCAAACTGTAACTGACTTTATTAACCATTATAACGGAACCTAAGCTTCTTTGCCACCAAACCCCCCATTTTTTTTTTCCTACAAAAAGGACTGATGCGCATCCAAGAGTTTGAATTTTGATTGATTGCATGGAAACACGCCAGGCGCTGAACTTCCGCCCAGGCGGTCTCAGTGTCTTACTATAACCCGTCTCTCTGACTTAATAATGAAAAACATTGTCTTAAAGGTTGTAAACTTTAGATAATGCTGTTAATTCGGCAGCTGAAAATGAGAACAACAGGAGAAACGACCAAAATCATAGCTGGTTTGCAACTAAGAATAAATGGTGATGACGAAGGATAAATACCAACAATCAGACCGGAGATAACTTGATTTTTTAGGCCCAAACGGGTCTTTGTCTTTCTTGACAGGGAAAGAACAAAGTTTCCACCTTCTTTTTAACGTTTATTAAAGAGTCACAATCTCCAGATATTGTAGCAAGAAGAGGAATTAAGCATTAGACAATCTCCGGGTATTGAAACTGAGACCACAGATGAACTGTTTCACTTTAGTGTTCATCTAGTTTAACTTGTGAGCTCAATCCAACTACATGCAACATCTTTCTTGAATCCTCTTTCTTTCATCAATTCTCTTAATTTAGAAATCTCATCCCACAAACCGAACTTGGCATATAAATTGGATAACATAACGTAAATGCCAACATTCTGAGGCTCCAGCTCGAGTGCTCTTTGAGCAGCGAATTTACCCAACTCGATATTACAGCGCTCCTCACAAGCACTGAGCAAAGCCCCCCACATTGAAGCACTAGGACTCTGATAACCTTTAGAAAGCATCTCATTCAGTAGCTCCCACACTTTATTCAGCTCACCAGCTCGACAAAGTAAATCAACCACACAGCTATAGTGTTCTGCACCAGGATTCAACTTAAAGTCCCGAGTCATGGATTCAAAATATTCAATCCCAAGTTTTACTTGGCCAGTGTGACGACAAGCTGAGATGACTGTCAAAAAGGCCACCCCATCAGGTTTAATGCTCTCTTCCAGCATCTTTTTGTACAATTCAATCACCTCTTTATGATCTCCATTTCTACCATATACGCCTAGAATTGAAGTCCACAAGACAATATCCCTGTTCCTCTCTCCCCTCACTCCCAAACCTGCCAAATTAAAGACTTGCAATGCATTCCTTACAAAACCACACTTGCCATACATTTCGATCAGAGAACTCTGCAAGAACACATCATCCTGCAGGTTGTAGATTTTACGGGTTATGAATGCATGTACTTCTCTGCCTAATCCAATTGCAGACAGCCCTGCACATGCCCGTAACATTGCACACAAGGTGAAATGATCATAATTCAAATTCAAAGAAGGCATGTTTCGAATAAATTCGAGTCCCTGACTCCACAACCTAGCGTCAACATAGGCCGATAAAAGCGCATTTGCGCAAACAGTGTTCTTAGCAGGCATTTCGTCAAACACCATTTCCGCGGAATCGATAAATGACAGTTTTCCGTACAAGTCAACTAAAGCGCTGCCTACAAACACGCTAGATAACCAACCTGACTTGGCTACGTGGGCATGTATCTGCCTACCGAAGTTGAAATTCTGACTGGAAGATGAAGCTATTAAGCAGCTGCACAACGCATAGGTATCCAATGGAACGTGGTTTATGTGCATGAAAGAAACGGTTTTTAGTGCAGAAAAAGCAAACCCATGTCGACAAAAATCGGATATCAATACATTGAAGGGAAATGGATTTTGGGGGTTTAAGAATTTGAGGCAGTTGGTTAAAGTTTTGAGGTTGTTCTCCTTGTGGCATGTGGTGTAAGAGAAAATGATTTTAGTGGCTGTATCAAGACAGAAAAAGAGATAGCCTTTCCTAAGTAGGAAAGCGTGGAGCTTTTTAATGGCTACAAGATCCCTTGTCTGACAGGAATGATGCAAGAATGGAGTTACAGATTGTAAGGTTTTTGCGCTATTGGAATTTGACTGGTTAGACATCGAAGGTAAAACCTTGGTAGTTGAGATGTTTGATGAGCGAGCAAGTAAAAGGCTCTACTACTACAGATGGATACCTTTTCAAATTGTTTAGATCACAGCAATTACGACAGTGTAGCTGTGTAGGTCGACCTGGTTTGAACTTGGAAGCGAGGCAATGTGTGCTGTTTTTTTGTATAGATCATGCCAGGCATTAGGGTCTACTTACCAATGACACTTTGCCATGGTAGGGAAAAGGAAAATCTCCTGTGAACGGGGAAATTTTGAAGTTTCTCGCTATGTTTTTTGTTCATTTCTCAGTTAAAAGTTAGCCATTATTGACTTTCAAAATAATTAATTCAGACATTCTAGTTCCTGCTTTTTTGTGTGGAACACAATGCAAATGGTCATGAAAAAAAAAGTTGCGTTAACAAGAGAAATCGAGCAATGATCATCTGTGCATTATCTGTTTCTTTTCCCATAAAGCTCTCTGGTTAAAAACAGCGGGCAAAAGGAACAAAAAAAAAAAAACAAAACAGTTGATGTGACACTTTATTTCCATCCAGGAAAAATCGTATACATTGCAATTCTCGGTCTAGACGTCTTCCATCATGCTCTGCTCAAGCGTGAAGTGACGCGGATGAATGTTTCTTCTCTGCAGGGAATTGTCAGGCCACCCATTGGATGATCAAATCCGAACTCCTCTTCGGCTTTTCTTAGCAGATCTTGAAATGAAGGTTGGTTCAGGTAAGATACTGGAACCACAAAACGTTTCTTCTCAGTCTCTCCTACATAAACTGCCAAGAAGCCTTTTGGCACATCTAATGATCTTGTAGCAGCTTTGCTGGTAGCAAACGCTGAGCCGCCCAGAATTTGCTTAACAAAATTTCCAGTAAAACGAGTAGCCATGGTCTTCTGAAGATGGAATTGGTTTGGAAGAGAATGGATCAGATGAACTTAGAGAGGTCCTTCGTTAGAGGAGAAGATGTCTGTGTAGAATGAGATCTGAGTTGAGTTAGGATGTGGTTATCCTTAGCTATATATAGATGAAATGGTCTTCTACTGGCTGGAGTTAGTGGCCAAAAGTGGACGGTGCAACTGGGGTCTGCTTAGGACATAGTCCATGAAGTATCACATGGCCCTGTCTTCCAACGAATCAACAAATAGAGAGGGCTGGAAGAGCTGTTACTCTTCATATTGCATCCATATGTTGGAAAACAGTATGCCCCACACCTGCAGGGATAGGCAAATGGAGGTTCAGCTAGATTGGGGATAGACAGTTGGACACTCAATGTTGACATAGACGCAGAACCGAAGTGACCCCCGAATTATGAGCATGGTCGAGACAATTAGTCAGGTCCCCATATATTTAATTGCTCTTGCTTTAGAAACACCAAGTTTAGTGTGGATTCGATAGAATGGTAACGTACGCGAGAAATCCAGGAAAATGTGCATGAGAGGTGAAGAGACCGACTTGCAGGAATTTGTTGAGATAGCTGAAGGAGCACATGGTCCTGTCCAGCAACTCAGCAGCAAGAGCTTGGTAGTTGTTCAATCTGCTCTTGTTGGGATGCATGCAGGACAAGCAATTTTAGGAGAAAGAAAATTAAAGGGACCTACCTGCAGACAAAGGGGATTCAAGAGAGATCCTAGCACGTAAAAGTGGATTACCCGTGAGAGCTCAAAGGCATGCTGTAGCCACCTGATTCAATTGTATGGATAAGATACGTCCGAGTCTTTTGGAAAAATGTCAACTTTCCTAGATCAAATCATTTTGCTGGAGTAAACTTTACGGATTACAAATGGGTTCAATTCCGAGACCAATTCAATTGCAGATAACCTGGAGACTAGCGTAGCGTGTGAAATGAAAATAATTTAAATTCAAAGAACACATATTTCTAACAGATTCGTGTCCCTGCCTCCACATCTTAGCCTCAACATGACCTGATAGAAGGGCACTGCCACAGGCACACACGGTGTTCTTCTCAGGCCTTTCGTCAAACAACATTGCCGCATCACTTACAAATGACATTGATGCGTACAATACAAGACAACCTGATTGTGCCACGTGGGTACGTATTGGCCTACTCGAATTAGCATTTTGAGTAGAAGACGAAGCTATTAAGGAGCTGCCCAAGGCATAGTTATGTAAAGGAACGCAGTTTTGTAAATTGTATGCATGAGAGGGAAGGTTGTTAGTGCATAAACAGCAAACCCATTTTGAAAAAGTCGGATATCAGTTTTGGGTTCATGTATTTAAGGCAATATGATAAAGATTCAAAGGCTGTTTTTATTGAGGCAGGTGGTGTAAAAGAAATCGAGTTTGGTGTTTGTATCAAGAAGGAACAAAAAAAGGCCTTTTCTAAGCATGGCAGTGCATGAATCTTGTTGATGGCTACGAGGTAGTTTTAAGTTCATCATTCTTTACATCCAAATTAATTAATTAAGAAATTCCCTCTTTTTCACGTAGAGTGAAATTCGACCGTTCATGAATGAAATGTTGCATTCAAAATAAAAACAAGAGAAATTGAGCAATGGTCATGGATCTCTTTTGTCATAAAGCACTTTGGCTAAAAAGAGAGAGGGCCACAAGAAAAAAGAAAAAAAAAAAGGGCAGGTAAAGTATACATGGCACTGCATTTCTCTGCCATGAAAAATTGTATACATCGAGAGATTAATAGTCTAATAAAAGTGAGTTTCTATCATGATCTAATCAAGCGTGAAGTGACATGGATGAATGTGTCTTCTCTGCAGGGAATTGTCAAGCCACCCATTGGATGATCGAATCCGGACTCCGCTTCAGCTTTGCTTAGCAAATACTGGAATAAAGGCTGGTTCAGGTAAGATACAGGAACCACAAAACGTTTCTTCTCAGTCTCCCCAACATAAACTGCCAAGAAGCCTTTTGGCACATCTAATGCTCTTGAAGCAGCTATTCTTGTAGCGAATTTTGAACAGCTGAGAATTTTCCGGGCAAAATTTTCAGTACAACGATTAGCCATGGTCTTCTGACGATGAAATTTGTTTGGAAGATAGTGGATCAAATGAATTTAAAAAGCTCTGCTGTCCAAGCAAAGATACTTGCAGAGAGATTTGAGTTGAGTTCAGATGTGGGTATCCTAGGCTATATATATAGGCGAAGCCATCTTCTACCATCTGGAGCCAGTGGCCAAAAGCGGACGGTGCAACTGGGATCTTCTCACGGCATAGTTCACGAAGTGTCACATGGCACTGTCTTTCAAGTAATCAACAGATATAGAGGACTGGAAGAGCTGTTATACTTCATATTGCATCTATATGTTGGAAAACCATACGGCCAATAGACAAGCAGTAGTTAATGATAATAAAGATGCATGACCGAGTGAACCTGGATTAGTAAGAAGCCTGGAACAAGCAAGTTATTATGCAGTTAGGTGTGGCTGTATTCAACGCCTTGTTTGTCCATTCCGTGTTTTGACTTCAGTTGAGTACATACTCTAAACCAGTCGGTGGAAGGATGTCTGCTGGTTAGAGGGCCACTTAATTTAAGGTCACCGGCTTGTCTCAGGCATGTAACTAACCAAGAGGGTCACTTGGTTTTGCGTCAATGTCAGCATATCTCATCAAAGACTCGCTAGAGCCTGTCAATTTTCCTATCTAATTACAAGGCTGGTCACGTTGCTTTCTCATACCTAGACATAACACATAAACATATGAATCCTATGCTTGTTGATCAGTTGGAAGACAAGACCATGTGAACCTCCATAAACCATGTTTTGGAAAAGAGGCTATCAAATGAATACTAGCCACTCAAAGCAGTTCTCTCTATATATAATAGATTTTGATGGTTCTCTCCACGAGGAGTTCTCACATGAAACAACTTTGGCTTCCAGTTCAGCAGCAACAAATCTTCTTGAATCACTCATAATTGATAGTTTTCTTCTCTGGATAGGATCATGGGTGGCCTTCGTTTGCCAGGCGGTCTTGCAAAGCAAATTGTTCGCTGCTCACTGGGGTTGAAGTTGAACAGAACAGCTTCAACATCTTCGGGTGTTCCAAAAGGCTTTCTGGCAGTTTATGTGTAGGGGAGACCGAAAAGAAGAGATTTGTGATTCCAGTTGCCTATACGAGCCAGCCTTCGTTTCAAAATTTGTTGAGGGTCGCTGAAGAGGAGTTCGGTTTTAGTCACCCAAATGGGCGGAGTAACCATTCCTTGCAGAGAAGATACATTAATGGAAGTGACTTCTAGCTTGACTAGATTATAGAGAAAGGCACGTCAACTCTGTTTTTAGACAACATTCAGAGGCAGAAATTGCCAAATTAACGTACACACACATTTAATATAACAAGAAAAATTTACTCGGATGAGGACAACTCCGAGACATTCTATTATTTTTAACAGTCCAAATC
The DNA here is from genome assembly GCA_021464305.1 of Kandelia obovata. Lineage (NCBI taxonomy): Eukaryota > Viridiplantae > Streptophyta > Magnoliopsida > Malpighiales > Rhizophoraceae > Kandelia > Kandelia obovata. The sequence continues at coordinate 12,861,969 of CM038472.1, read as the reverse complement.
CTTGAGCATATGTTGCAGAACGTTGGCAGCAAAAATGTATAATGAAACAGGCCAATGGATGGGCTCAGAATATAAAGAAATAAAAACATCTTCTAACGAAAATGCCGTTTCCGCGGAAAAATAAAACAGGTCCGGATATTTTCAACCTAACTTGTCGGTTGTATGGGATATTTGGCCAGCCGACTCATTGCACGTTGGCCGGATATATATATATATTTTTTGGCATAAAAGTGAAAACTATACTAAATTTAGGCAAAAACATCAAAAGTGTAAAAAAAAAGGAGAAGGATATATATATGAAAAAAGGGCGCGGGGGAACGGGGGAGGAAAACGACGACGTTGAGAAGAAATTCAAAAACTTCTGACGCGACCTATACCCATAAAATGAACAGCGCTGCGCTCGTTCCTTTGATCATCTTTTTCTTTTTCTTTTCTCTTCCCGTCTTCTACTCACTCATTTTTCCCAAACAGAAATTCCTTTTCGTTCGGCCAAGATACGGTCGTTTCTTATTACTTTTCGTTTTTTCTTTCCTTCTCTTCCTTTTTCCCATCTTCAGTTTATATTTTCTTCTAATCTCTGTGCAATCTTTCACGGAGCATGGAGGTAATCTTGATTCTATTTTTTTTCTTTTTTCAGTTTCTAATTTCTTTAAGGTAATGTAGGCTTGGATGCTGAGAGGTATTTTTTTTTCTCATTTACAAGATCTTTCGTTTCGATGTACTGTTTTCGAATTCTTTTGTGCATAATATTTTACCAATCTTGGTTTTTCTTACAATTTTTCTTTTTTCTTTTCTTTGTTTTCCAGTTCAAATTCCATGTTTCTTGAAGGAAATCGTGCTTTTGGATACGCAGAGGTAAAAATAGTCAATAATTTCTTCCATTGCCAATTCTTGCTGCATGATCTAATCCTACTTTATTGGTCTCAGTCTTTACCAGTTGGGTGCTATGAATCCTCCTCTGCCGTTGCTTGAAGGTTCTTGAGTCTGGATAAGGATGAACGTTGAATGGGTTAAAGTGGATCTTGTTTCTATTATGATTTTCGTACTAGTAATTTGATAGCTCTATTTGTTGGGTATTTTATTATGATTTTATGAATTTGATTTGCAGCAGTTTTATGTTGAATTTATAACTACACGTACGTATGTGAAACCCACGATTTAATTTATTTTCTGATTTGATTTTTTTTTTTAAAAATTCATTTTATGTTTAAAAAAAATTCTCCATCTTAAAAATCTTGTTGGTTCTTGCAACAGAGAATGTCAATCAACGGATATGATGCTTTAATTGTGGTTTTCTTAGCTTTCTCTCGCTTTAATGGCTCTAATGGAGCAGTAACACTTTGTCACTTCATCTTAATGAATTCAAGCAAATACAATGAGGCTGATTTAATTTTCTTTTAGCATGGAGATCAGCATTTTGTTTTTGGGGCTGAATCAAAATCTTTCTTTGGGTGTGGTATGCTAACCTTTTCCCTTAAATCTCTGAATGTTGTACTGCTAGGTCTCTACTTTCTTGAGAGCAATCGTAGGGTTCGATCTATATAAAGGTATGTTTAGTCCTTATGCCTTCCATTGCCAATTCTTTATGTATAATATTATACTTATCCCTCTTTCTTGATCTCAATTTTGACCAGTTGGTTGCAATGAATCGTCTACTGTTTCTTGAAGGTTCATCTAAATTCTAAGTCTCGATAAAAGAAGAGGAATGAAATAGTTGAAGTGGATCTTGTTTCTGTTCTGACATTTTAATCTTTCGGTTTCTTGGTGCTTGCTAGGTTATGTTAAGTTTATAAATACAGCTATGCAGAGATGGAGATTGTAAGATCCAAATGAGCTTCAATGGCATAATCCTACTAAGTTAGCGTTATTTTTTAATTGGATTCCTTTTAAATTGTGACCTTATAACTAAGAATTTTTTATCTTGTGACTTCTTATTGGTTCTTCTAGCCTTGAATTTTAACTAACAAGTTCCATAATGTATGATGCTTTAGTTGTAGCCTTGGTAGCTTTCTCTTGCTATAGTGTCTCTGGCTGCTCGGTAACATTTGCCAACTCACTTTTCCTTAATCAACTCAAGCAAAGACATTAGATTGAAACTGAAGTAGCTACTTTTGATTGTCAAGAATGACTGGGAGAACCCTACAGCACATCATCTCTCTGCAAATGATTATGGATGTTATAGTTTTACGTGATCTTTTTAAATTCCATTTTACTGACATTTTTTGGCCTAAAAACCTTGTAGGCACTCGGTGTTTGGACTGTAAATTGAGATAGATGCCATGGAGATCACACGAGTCACCTACTTCAGCAGGTTTTTCTATAACAGTATGGGCGATAAAAGGAGTCACATGTTATCCATTTAGGTCTGTAGCTTATGCTTATGGTGTGTAGCAACTAGGATGATTATTTTTTCTAGTTGGAATTGAGATTGCTATTTCTTTTTGCAGCATTATGATGTTATTTTCGCTCTCCCTTCTTCCTTGAGGTTTTCAATTAACACAGGTGCACATGGATACAACATTTTTTTTTATCTCAGTTGAAATCCCATTTCACTTCAAGACAACGTAATGTCACCCTTTCTTTCATTGCTTTCATTTTCACCTTTTTATTTTTATTTTTTTCCTTTCCAAGATCTTGGCCATTGGCAGTATACTTTCTTTGCATTTTTCCTTTTCTTTTCTATCTTTTTCAAGATACAATTTCTCTCCTAACCTTTTGTCATCTCTCTTGATGGTAACTGTCCGCTTCTTTGATATGCTGAGCATGGAGGTCGTCATTGATGGTTATTTTTAATTTTTTTTTCCTTTTCCAATTCTTTGTGCATAATATCTAGCTAATATTACTTTCTTATTCAATCTTGGTCTTTCTTTCTGTTTTTCTTTTATTTTTTCTTCGTTTATCAGTCCAAATTCCATCTTTCTTGAAAGAAATCTTTTTTTTGGATACTTGGAGGTATAAACAGTCATCAATGCCTTCCATTAGTTATTTTTGGCTGTGTAAAAATATTACATTAATCCTATTTTATTGGTCTCAGTCTTCACCAGTTGGGTGCCATAAACTTTCGTTTGGCTTTCTTGAAGGTTTTATGTTGAGTTCATAACTACAGCTATGTAGAGCCCCATTTGTAAAATTGAATCAAACTTCAGCATTGTAACCATTCCAGGTTAGTTTTATTTTTTTGATTTGATTTCTTTTTACTATTATTATTATTTTTGATTTTATGTCACATCAATCTTTTGATTTTCTTGTGCTTGCTAGGTGTTGATGTTAGAAAGATGATATCTTACTCGTTGAAGCAATATGGGAGAGCCCAGCATCATATAATCTCTTTGGAAACAGTGATTACATGTGTTACAGTATGTATAATCATATTTAGTTACAGTTTACTAACGTCATTTTTATCTAGAAATCTTGGAGGCACCTGCTGCTTGGGAAATTTTCTTGATAGATGTCATGGAGATCAAACAATTCACTACTTTCAGATTGTGACTGAAGTAGCTAATTTTGAATTTGGGAGAAGCCTACAATACATAACCTCTCTACAAATGGGTATGGACGTTACAGTTTTATGTAATTTTTAAATTCTATTTAATGATATTTTTGGCCTGGAAATCTTGTAGGCACTCGGTGTTTGGGCTGCACATCAGGATTGATGCCATGGAGATCACTTAACTCACCTACTTTCGGCAGGCTCTTCTGTAACATCAAGGGTGATAAAAGGTTTCACTTGTTATCGATTTAAGTCCATAGCTTATGCTTATGGTGAGTAGTGACTAGGATGGTTATTTTTCAAATTTTTATGAAATTACTCCAGAATCCAGTTGGAAGGGGTATCATTTTACCGAAACTCAGTATATTGGATTTATATGCATAGTCTGAGACTGTCTTATAGACATATTATTTTTTTCAGTTATTGAGGGAGACCAGCGTATATGTATGGTCATTTTCCAATTTTATTTTGTGATGAGCTTTTTCTTTCATATGGCTTTATTTTTATTACCCAAGTAAACAATCCATACAAGGTTTGATCTAATGGATTTTTGGTGTCAGGTGGTTTTGTACTCTGCTTGGGATCAAGACATGTAAGCCACTTGTGTTCCTCCAGTCAGTGTGATTCAAAGTATATTAGTGATTAGGTAATGAGATTGGCTAGTGCATTGTGCGACCTAACCGAGTACCATCAGCATATTTCGCTTTGAGATGGCAGCATCTTTGGTGTTGTATTGTTAGTATATCTCATTATAATTCATGCAAAGAGGTGATCCAAGCGTGTTTGGAAAAGAAGAAAATTTTTGTCACTGATTTACTTGGTACGATGAGGGAAGATGTCTGCTGTAGGATAATTATGTTATTATTGTAGTGTGGGGATATTAACGGTAAAGATAAAATATCTTTGTCTGAAATGTTCTCTTTGCTGGATCTTTTTGCCAAGTTGGATTATCTTGTGCAGATATTATTACTTTAAAAAGTTTTCATTCCTATCCCATTCTGAAATAACATTCTTTTTCCCTGCCATTGCATATATATTCAACAGTATGGAAAATAAAACTATGATTCAAAAGTTTCAAAACATAAAAACTATTATTTGGTTACATATAAATTTGCATCTGAAATTTTTTTTGGATTCAGCACTAATCAATAAGACACTTATTCCACATCCAGTCAGCCACGTGATATATTTCCATGGCTTATCCAATTTAACGATGATAAATAGGAAAAAAAAAATTACAGAGAATAACCGAAATGGACAGTATCATAACGCACCTTGCGAGGATTGTAAGACCTAAAAATATTTACCCCTCAACACCAAGCTGGAAGCTGTCAATTAATCGACTTACAATCTCTAAGTCTTTGGTGTCCTGTCTGGAAATAAGGATTAAGTGTATGGACTCCTTCTAGATATAAAGGAGTCTGCATTTCAATCAAGCGAGAAACCTGCACGTACAGCTCATATGTCAATGTGGCATCTATATTTCAACGCTGTGTAAATGATAACGATGACCTGTTAAAAAATTGGATATCTAAACTCAGCTAAAAGTAATCATTTTCCTTGCAGAGACTAATGACTGAAAATTGCCCCAGCATATCGATGCTTGTTCTTAGTAAAGAGAACACAAAGGAGGATATATGTGCAGAAAAATGCAGAAACCACTGACCGCCCGTCGGAAGGCAAACATCTCTTCTTGACCAGACAGCATAGATATTATGCTTGCTGCTGGACCCCCAGTGCCTACAGTGCCTTCAGCTAAAACATCTCTGCGAAGTTTTCCACCTTCTGTCTCTGTTTCAAATTGGAAGCTGGGCCCCAGAAAAAGGAAATGGAAAAAGCTCATGCAACCATGATTATAGATTTCCTATTTGAAACTACCTGATCGCAAGCAATGATGCAAGTAGTAGGATCCTATTGTAATAGGTCCATACATACACATGAATAACTCCCTACCTTTGCCCCAAGAAGAAATGGATTCTCATAATCATGGTACTCTCCTAACACACCATCTCTCTGCAAGGTCTCTATTGTGAAGTACAAGTCTGAATTCTTTGCATTAGAATATGATTGGCTTCTTTAGATGTTACACTAAAACCATATTATTGAATGTTATAGTGCGATGTGTTTATTATATTTTAAGTTCACATTGCCACTTAGCAAAACTAAAGTTAGTGCAATAAAAGTGAAATCAATAAGAGAAATAAGTGGTTGACTAGGTAATGAATGTGACTAGATGTGCTAAGTCATAAAGCAAAACACTTTTGTTGCGATGGCAATTTAGTCCGTGTATCTAATCTAATCTAATTGAGTATCAAATGACTTTCAATCCATCTACGGATATGATTTCCCAATAACGGCCACCTACGTGGACACTTTACAAGCAGCAAAAAGCTAATTCTGAGGTCAGTTAACCACATAATATCAAATTTATCAAATTATCTGCCCCTCCGCATGGGAGGGGGGAATAATAAAGTCAGAATCTACGAAGGTCGAATGACAAGTGATCAATTAACATCAATCTAAACACAGGAAAAACTACCTTTCCAAATTGAATAGTGTACCCTCTTCAGTTCCTTGGAATAAGTCATCAATAGAAGAAGCTGCTGAACAAAACAGGCAGCAGTGATGGTTGTACAACTCATCTATAAGGGTGATAAATCTGCGTGCCTACAAAATGATACATCAAAATTCATAAGTTATATTAACGTAAAGTTTGCAGGAATGAGAAAAAGGTTCCAAATCTTCCCCATTCAATGGATGCCAGCAATCCAAGGATAAAAACTGTGCACATGAACATTCACTTAATATGCTGTAAGATGTCTTATGCAGGTGATCTAGCAGAGTTAGAAACACCAAATTACATAGTGGTGATCTTAAAAAAGTTTGCCTGGTGTTTTTTTTTTTTTAGGGGAAATCATTCAATACAGTTTTGGATTAAAAAAATGTCTCAAATGTTTCTTCCTCTATCCTCTTTTTTCCATCATCTATCTCCTCGCCCACAGATCCATCATTTTACAGATCTGAGAATCCAGGTCTTGAGAGAAAGCAAATGCAATATTGCACTTCAATCAGCCAAGTTTCAAACATAAAATCACTTTTTTCAAATTACTTAAGACCACCATCTTTGGAATCTTATTCAAAACACACTTGCTACGGGATAAGGTAAAAACACACCTGCTCTGGCATCTGAAAAAAAAAGGGTACCTTATCTTGGATTTGCATGCTCATCATGGGAATGTCAGAGATGAAGACAGTGTGATAGGTTTTTGCTATTGCAATATAATCTGCTGCACCTAGCTGTAAACAATACATGAGAAGATCCATCGCCACAGAAATGGAAGAAACTTAAAGAACAAAAGAGTGAATGATCACTAAAAGAGAGTCCATATTGAATAATCTCAAAATCAAGAAGCATTTAATATTTTGAATGTCATCCCAATCCCAGTGCTGATGGGAGAAAGCGAACAGGCAGACTCCAAAGATAGTGTAAATAAGCAGCCATTAGGTTTCTAATCCTGCTGCCTTTTGTGTTATTTTTCTCAGATACCTACTTTGTAAGACATCATATGCCCCCTTGCTCATCTCTCATGCATAGAAAACTAATATCAGGTAGGATGATGTCTAAGTTTTGGTTCTGCTATTATCTTATGGGCTACTGCCTTGTATTACTTGCTCTCTTCCCCCTTTTTTTCATTCATGCACCTCTGTTTCTTCTAGCTGGGTTTACTTACATATAGATAGACAGAGACCAATGGTCAGACAACTAAGATATTAACAGAAATCTGTCAGCAATATATGTTATTAATGCACCTAAGAATCTATTGCAAACAAATAACAAACAAAAGGTGATTGGAAACTGCTACAATGCCAAGTAAAATACCGGCCGACCACATAGATAGTCAAATGTGAACTTGGCCACTCCATTGCAGCTTTCATGGACCTCCAGTGTTCTGGCACCAAAACAAAACATTGCGTCAAACAATATGCAGAACATCTAACAGGTGAAAGCCACGACATCTAAGGTACCTCCCAAACATAACAGGAATGGTATTAGAGGTGATTTGCCCTCCCAACTGTCTTGTGACCTGACACCACATTTTCTCAAACTCCTTGAGAACCTTGCTTTCCAGAGGCCAGAAATAGTGAGCCTGCATGAGCACAGTTATGATTTTGACACAAATGCACAAAAAGAAAAGGAGAGAATCTCTACTTAGCTTTCAATTATACCATTATGAGAATATAGAATATATCACTAGTTGTCTACTGAACTATGGCTCTACTAAAGAATTATATAAATGTAAGGTTCAAAAACTACAATTTACTCAGCCAACCACAAGGAATATGGTAATTATAATAACAAGAAATACTTACCACTAAGGACTGGAACCTTAAAGTATTAGGTAAATAACTAAAGATTTGGACAGAGTAAATGGTCATAACTGATGATGTCTGGATCCATAACCATGAAATCGCAAATTGGAGATAGGCTTGTGTATTTTGGTTGTTCCCTTAGTGCAGAATTTCAAGATACTCATGTCTGAAGAAGTGTCAAAACACTTCTTACACAATATTATTAAGGATGGAAAATTAACCAAGCAGAAATAATTGTAATGAAAGTATCCATCAAAATAAAAGCAAATGAATACTAACCACTTCTAATGTCTTACCTGGGCTTTATATCTTTGTGCTATGAAACGGCGATAATCAATCTCATTCCCAACCCTAACAATCTCACAGTGTTCCTCCAATTTGTTAAGCAATTTAAGGAAGACATCGCGCTGCATGCCATCCTGTAGGTGAGGCAAAAAAAGATCAAAAGAATAGTATGAATTTTGCAACAAAGGAATTTCTCACAAGAAAAGCCCATGATCCCCTGAAGATGTCAGAAGTATAATGAAGATTAGGTTAGCAACAAAAAATGAAAAATACCTGATTTAGATCTTTTGGTGCTCGGTTACTGGTGGCCACAAGAACAGTTCCAGTAGTCAGCAATCTGCTTAGAATTCCAGATAAGGCGACAATAGCAAATACATCAACAGTCTGTAATATGAAAGCATACGCTTGAAGTCATGGAGAATTCACAAGTTCAATGCATACAATACATCAAGTCAATTGGCCAAGCCAATAAACAATCTCCAAGGAATCAACTACTAACAAATGCCGATGGCAACAAGATTCACCATTTCATGACATTGATGACTCAGCTTATGTTTGATTTTACCTGTATCTCATCGAAGCAAAGAACACTTGCCCCCTTTTGTTCCAATTGTTGGTCCACAAGAAACTTATCAGCCACTTGAGGAAGAATGTTTTTCATGTGCATCTCTTGCTTATATCTTTCTTCAGCAGCCAACCATTCCTTGACTTTCATATCAAAGGGGAGATTCATAATCCAGGAAGATAGGCTCGACTGTAAAGATTGTTCCTCCACTTGCTTCTTCCATACCTTATGCATCTGTTCATTTATATAGAGCATGGCCTGCAAATAATAACAGAAAAAAATAAGACATCATTCGCTATACAGTATAACCATGCAGCTCATACAAACACCAAGCAATCAGGCCCTAATTTAATACAGATGTGAAGGATCCTTATTTTTTTTAGCACTAAATGATCTCCTAGAGTTTAGGGGGTGGAAGGGGGGGTTTATGTGGATGCATGAGAGTGGTACAATGCAACTGCAGATTGAGACATCAAATCACAATAAAGATGTGACCATAAAAGGTTTCCCAATATCATAGTAGCACAAAAAAAATCTGACCTCATGGAAGTGAAGCCTTTTCCGATGTCGAACAATCTCATCAGTGGCACCATAAAACATATCCATAAGCATTGTCTTCCCTGAAGTGTTTGGAAAAAAAATCTTCAGTTTATTGTATCTATATTAGCAAGCATATGTACATGCTTTTAAAGTAACAGAAGTCATAATGATAAAAAGCAGATGGAGAGAAACTATAAACTTTGCCAAATGGGCAAGCTGTTTTCAAACACTACATAATCACAAAGCAACATACCACTTCCAACATTGCCATACAGGAAAATTCCTTTTGGGGCAGGAGGAACCATTGGTCGGACGCCAACAAGTGAATCCAACTTCTTCTCTCTATTTAGGTAGGAAACCCATCTACCCACTCCAGGTTCCATATTTCCAGGAATATTCCTGAATCAAAATAAATCTCATGAAACTTTACAAGTCTGCAAAAAGAGAAGCCAACATGTGCTTTGAATAAAAAAAGATCATAGATGCATGAATATCCTGCAGCTAAACTCTAAAACTTAATAACAGCTAAATCATAAATTGCAGTCCCAGAATTTGTCTGCCACAGAAGTTTCATAAAGGTAAGATAAATAACTTCCATCAAAAGCATTACAAAACCATTTAGAAATGAATTTCTCTGATCATATTTCATATCTGCTCATTACCTCATAAAAAAAAAAAAAACAGAATGAGGCAAACATAGCAATCATTCAGTGGCAATGGCTGCCAGTATCAGCAGCAATATCAGGCTGTAACCTGTGGTGGATGCTGATGGAGATGCTTAAAAGGTAGTGGTAAAATCAAAGCAACTGGACATTATAATGTCAACATACGCTACAGTGAAGTGTAAAATAAAAGATAGTTACAGAATGAGTTCTGTAGCTCCTCACATTCTACAAATTTTTATATTTCATCCTTTCTTGAATACATAACCACTTAGAATTGAGGTTTAAGTAAATTTACTGACTCCAGAAGCCATGAAAAGAGAAGAGAGAATGGTACTAATTGAACAAAGAAACTATGAATTTTTGTTTCCAATAATAGGTGATAACAGAATTGTAGATATCCCATGTTGTACCGAGAAACCCATCTTTTGAGAAGTCTACTCTGTTGCTTCTTTACTGATATCCATATACCATCCTGCTGCTTCTGCCCTGCTTCTTCCATCAAAAGCTTGCGCCGCTCATTCTCTCTGTTCTTCTCCCAATTGGCTAGTTTAACCTGAAAATCATAAGGAGAAGATGCAGATACTTGGAGAAAACTATCAACTTAGGCATTCCAAGGGAAAAATAAGCTATAGAGTGTACATGGTAATCCTCCATATCTTTCTCATATTGTTCCAATCTTCCAAGTAACTTTTCCAACTCACAGGCAACCTTTTCCTGGAGAGGATCATGCTGCAGCTTCCCTTCTCGTACCATATCCTTGTAGCGTGTCAAGGGCCCTGTTAAAACAACTTTATCTATTTATTTATTTATTTTCCATGTCTCGCAACATTAATAAGATTAACGAAGAATCACCGAAACAGTTAAAAGCGATTAATTCCAAAGAATAAAAGCCAAGCTGTTGTAATCCATTCAAACCCCTCTTCTTTTTCTTTGATTGACACATCATAATGCTTTTGTGTCTCTTGAGATATTAATGTTAAGGATTATGATTACGGTCTGCTTGATTTTGGCATACAGTAGTAGGTGACTACGTTTTTAACTTTAAAAGCCTTCAATGGCATTAGCATCTTTATTTGTCCCCCTGCACCAAATGTTTGCAGTGTGGACACAGGGACATTCTGTTCATAACCCACAGCTATCAGGGCTGTCTTCTTGTACGGATTGTTTCTTTTTAGATTCTCCCGGACACGTCGGCTTCCCGATATATCTCTCGGCCGGCCGACGCGTTTTAGATTAGCTTTGCAAAGCATTATCTCAATATGCGACGAACACGCGCAGAGAGAGAGAAAGAGAGAGAGAGGACCTGGAGGCTTTGGAGAAGAGAAGTGGTGGAGATCAGAGCAGAAGCTAAGGCCATTGACGGCTTCTTGAACCGAGCTTCTTGGCCGACGAGCAATCGCCGTTGAAACGAAAGAAGAAGAAATTGAAGACGCTCTTCTCATCATCTTCTTCTTCTTCCACGGCTCTTTTTCTATACTCTCTCCGTAACAGAGAGAATTATTAAAATAATAATTCTTCCAACGGCGCAATGTCTTTGTCCCTGCGCAGAAGGAAGGAGAAACAGCAGGTGACGTAGCTGCACGCTGGATCGGCCACGTGGACTCTCATATAGAAGCTTCTTGTGGTTGGGCAATGGAGAAAAGAATGACCCGCAATGGAGAAAAGAACCCTCTCCCTTTGGCATTTCGATTGGACAACGCATTTACCGATTAAGACTTTAAAAGAGGCCCAATCTATTCGGGCCCTTCCAAGGCCCATGGAGTCCAAGCTGGTGGCTGCTCCCCTCAATTTTGAACCTTGAAGTTTGACGGACTGAAACGAGGTCAAAGCAAATGCCGTGAAAAGCTGTTCGATCCCCAGGCTGCCGTTAGCTACCAAATTTTTAAAAAAGGTTATTTGCGTACTTTCAATAAATTTGGTTTAAACCGTAGTTATAATTCAGGGGCTTTGACGTAATTTAACGTCTCCAAGCCACCCCACCTGCACGCTCACCCATTCTACTTCCCGCCCTGTATAAAACCTAAGCATTTGCTGCTAATGTGTCCGTTACAGTTCCAAGCTTCTCCATTCTCTCTTCTCTTAAAATCGTGAAGAATGAAAGGCAACGGAAAATAGGAAAATAAAGAGAGAGAGAGAGAGAGAGAGAGAGAGAGAGAAGAAGAAAAAAGAAAGAAGAAAACGGAAGAAAACCAACGGCAATGGATCTTTCTCGGTGGCATCTCTCTATTACAGGATTTCTCTCTTATTTCAATTCTTGTCAAGCTCGGTTCTTTTCGGCTTTTTTTTTTTGGATTGATTTTGGGTTCTTTTATCAAATTTTATGAGTAAACTGAGATTATGAAGTTCTTATTCAAGGCATTTTCTTTGAATGTGGTGGAATCTTGAAGCTATATTTAAAAACTTCGTGTAAATTTCGTTGGCACTTTTCTTCGTCTCTTTTCATATGGTTAAGCCCGTATTAGCGCTCAAACTCTTCTTTGTTCTCTTTTTTCTTCTTCAGATTTCTAAAGAAATGCATAATAATAATAATAATAATGATGATGATGATAGATATTTGCTCTAATTGACTTTTAGCACGTAAACTTTCTATTCATCCTTCTGGGAGGGAATTGTAGGTTCTTGATATAATTTCTTATTATTTGACAGTTCTGCTTCCAAATCATACTTTCTTGGTCAATCTTGGTGACCAGTTAGATGTTTATCTGTTTCGTTTGAGGCAATTGATGTTCTGTTACTCATTGTCTGACTTTTCTGTTAATAAAGATTTGTATATTAGCCGGTAGCTATTTTTTTTTTTCATTTTTCAATTTCTGTTGTAGTATATAGTAGTGCTTGATGCTGACATCTTGATGGATTTGCGTTTTACCTTGAAGTGTAACTGCCGGCAACTTATTATGGTTTGACATGATTATGACTCTTGGCAGCGGAATAACTGTCACAAAGCCCATTCAAGTAGTTGTCATTTGCTTCTCAAGATCAGAGATTCTTGTGGTCTCTTCACCTCTTCTTTTGGGTTTGAGTGATCTCCACTCGCAAGGAATTTAAATATAGATTTCTGGACTACGTAGATTTCACGCATTCAGATGTACGTGACACCGGTTCATATAGGTTTCTTGCATGGGCCAGATTTTCTATTGGTAAGCAGACCATATTACATCTACCTGTTACTGTAAACATGTCTTGTTCATCATGCAAGTTATGCTCTGCCCTCTGGTTTATGTTTTTGTATAAATTGTTAGGTTGGAGTTTATAAAAAGTTTATATTGGCTGTAAAACACACAGTAATTGGATGCACCATTGCAGAAATTAATAATTGATGCACTGGTTGAATTTGGTCCATTTATAAAGACTTCCTTGTTTATCCGAGACTGAGGCATTTGGACTTGGAGGTTTTATTCCTGTTCATTCCTGTGCCAGCACGCCCGCGTTTTCTCCATGTTTGGTGGACCAAAATTACATCTTAATAGCTTTACTTTGGAATTTCTCTTTTGATTGAACTATGATGGCACATATATAATTTTTTATTTGGAGCTTTGACTCTTGTCTTGGACCTTTCCTGTAAGTTTCTGCATTCATTGTTCGAATTTTATTTGACTGTTGGAAAGCTGAGGATAACAGGACATACTGCTTTCCATGCGTTAAATTTGCTTCATCCTTTTAAGGAGCTAATGAAGGGTTTAGTAGGCACTTATTCTGTCTTCATTTGGATGTATATCTCGCATAGAAATCAAGCATTTTGTGCATAGATAGTAGCATTTGTCTAGACTGCCGGCTAGGTAATATTATTTCAATAAATAAACATGAGAAATCACATAGATATTTTCCTTTATCTACTTAATGATTGTATATCTTTCTGTAGGCATTTCATGCACTGGTTCCTGGACTTTGGAAGTCAAAATAGCTGTCAGTGTTGCAGTTTCTTTGGCGAGCATAGTAAGTTGTTTGCACTTGCTTAGTTTCCTCATAATTCTGGATTGTTGCTTCAGCATGTGTTGCTTTCCAATTTTCTCATCACAAGCTGCACAGGAATTAATATATGTTATCATGCATTCATCTCATGTGTGGACGAAGAGGTTTGCTTTATCTGTCTTTTTAGTGCTTCTTATGCAATTTTTGTTATGTTTCAGATGTTTCTATTCTCATGTAAGTGTGGTACAGTTCTTTTAGTTTTATGTGTAGCAGTTTATCTTGAGTTTGGGTACTCTCTCTCTCTCTCTCTCTCTCTCTCCCCATTCTCAATAATCCTTAGGGACTGCTTTCCTTTTCTTTTTCCCCCCCCCTTCCTTGGACATACTTCAATGGAACCCAATGCAACATCTTTTGGTTCATACATTGCACCTTTAGTTTGTGTTCCATTTATGATCAATTACTACAAGGATGTGTGTTCTCAGCGTAGGAGTAGTTTGTACTTTTGTGTATAGGCTGGAATTTCTGTTATCACCTCTTATGTTGGAATCAATTCCTTGCATTCAATTGATGCATAGTAACTAGATAGACCCAATCTAGTGGCCAAAATCAAATCATCAAAATGATTTTTTGTCTTATGTTATGCTTAATTTGTAGGTTCATTCTGTCTCTGTTTTTTTTTAGTGCCCCCTTGATAAGGCAGTGGCCCTTGAATCTTAATGACTACCCTCAAAGTTGCTTGCATACCTTCTGTTTTACCTCTGTGAAGCAGTTTTGCGTAGGTTGGACATGTTCCTTTTTTTTTTTTGTGATCCTATGACCTTGGAGTTACCTAGTCTCTCACACTTAAACCCTGAAATTGGTAAACGTAGCAAAACATTTCAGAAATTGATGAGAAAGGCTTAAACTATAGGCAAGAAGTCAGGGCTCTTTTTAGCTTCCCATTTTTTATTGGGTAATCACCGGCATTTGTTGCTTTAGGACATTAAGCTGAGGCATACCCTATTGCTATTCCCAATCAATATCTTCTTTAGATTACCACGTTAATCATAGCTTACATTTAATTTAATTGATAGCCTAATCAGATTGATAACTGGGTACCAAGTTGGCTCCATTTCTTCTCTGTTCGGGCTGCCCTAGAAGTTAAAACAGTGGCAGTACTTTTCTTGAGGTTTCGGAAGATGTTCAGACCCTGCTATGAGCTTCGCCTCAACATTACCAGATTTAATATCTTCTTTTTCCAGGTATCTAGAACATTACCAGATTTTTGTTATGTTGGGGCTGTTTCTGTGCAATAATTTCCCTTACACAAATCTTGCTGTAATATTTTATCCATTTTTTAAATCACGAAATAATCTACCATTGCAGATGGTATGTTGCTCTGTTATTTTTCCTTGTTCTTATTCTGCTATAGCAGTAGCTTAAGCAACCTTGCAGCAGAAAGAAGAGAGAGAGACCTCAAAAGAACATATTTCATTGATCATCATTTAGCTTATATACATGGCTTGATCTCTTTACAGATTTTAAATTGAAATCAGTAAAGTTACAACAGCTAATACAAAAGGCATTATTCAAATTAAATATAAATTTCATAATTCTAATTCAAACTAACTTAAGTATAGTCACAACATACAAAGTGAGCAAACATATAGCCTAAAGGCATGTTCCAGGAACATGTTAACTAACTTAACTAACTCTTGGACCTTGGAGGGAAACCAAAAACCAGAAACTGAACTCTGCCACACCTGGGAAGCAAACCAGTAGCATCAACATCTTTAATAGCAGAAATCTCTGGTTATGACACCAAGAACAGCTTAATGAAAAAAATACTTCCAACTTGAGAAACGATAATAACCAAAGGTCAAGAATCAAAACTTTTTTATTACCCTTTTTTACATTAAGTTGGTATCCTACAGTATTCTTCCATGGTTTGTGAAACATTGGAAATCTTCCATGTTGCAAGTCACAGGGAAAAGAAAATTTTGTACATATTCTTAGAAATATCAACCAATCCTATAAAATTGCATCACTCAATCTATGTTAGTCTCCTCTCCACAATTCATTTAAACGATAAGTGATATCAACAAAGATGTCTTGTCTGCAGGGAATTGTTAGACCTCCCATTGGGTGATCAAAACCATATTCTTCCTTCAGCTGGGCTCAGTAACTCTTGAAACGAAGGTTTGTTCAAGTAGTTGGAATCGCATATCTTTTCTTTTGTTCTTCTCCAACATTTACTATTAGGTAGCCCTTTGTGACCTGAGATGATCCCTAATGAATTTGCTTAGTGTGGAGAATGTGGGGTAACTGGATACCCATCATTTTGTGTGCGTACAATAGGGTAAGAAGAAAGATGAATCGGAAATGCTGTTTGGAGAATGTGAATGCTTGAGTTTGGCTTGGCAAGCCAATTGTGTGTGGATATATATATATATATATATATATATGAACTGTCTCTTATACACATCTAGATGTGTATAAGAGACAGCTCCGGCCCATCTCAAAAGCCTAAGCCACTAGATCCTAACAAAGAAAGCTTTTCCTGTCTATTCTTTCATATACATATATATATATATATATATGAAAGAATAGACAGGAAAATCTTTCTTTGTTAGGATCTAGTGGCTTAGGCTTTTGAGATGGGCCGGAGGTAACATGCATTCATGAAAAATCACATCATCATTAAGAACTTAACAAGCAAGAATGTTGTTTAGACATTGTACCCTACTTCTATTGGAAAACAGCCCACACCTCTAGTCTAAGAATCATACTAGTTGGCCACTTGCAATGCAGTATGCTTGAGACATCTAACTGCTTCCCTTCAAATTGTTTGAGGGAATTGAATACATCTAACATGAGCATTAAAGACTAGAATACAGAAGCTATTGCTGCTGGTCGAAGCAGAGTATATGCATGCCCATGTCTTCATTCATGTATGGTGATTGTATTATCAATCGTCTTCTATATTGTTTTGCTCCAAATCCCAAGTTATTGCATGAGTTTCAGTTTTTTTGCTGGTTACCAGGGATCTTTGTTATTGCGTCTGTTATTACATGTTTGTTCTTATGCCCAAGTTTTTTTTTTTTTAAGGCACTGTGAGATTGTTGCTATTCAAGGAAAAAAAAAAAACAGTAATCAATGTCTCCTTTTGTTTTAGAAAGAAATGTCTCTTAATTTGTTAATTGCAATCAAGTGGTAATTAACACATAAAATATAGAAGAACCAGATGCAAATCTTTTTTGTTTCAATAGGGAAGAACTTTTCTTTTTTGTTAAAAGTAGCCAAGAACAAAAGATGAAAATCTGTGGACAGGAGAATATGAGAGAGAAAAATATTCATTAAGTCATTGACTAATGCAAGATCAGCAAATATTAATTTCTTATTGCTTGCTCTTCCGAATTTGAAGTACGGTTTTAGTAAGCTGCACAAACATCCATATATTCAATGTGATACAGAGAAAAAAACAATAGGGAAGAAAATTTTAACACTGCACATAAGCGCCTACTTTACAAAACTATTTTTGTTTTCTATGTGAACGGTGGCATATTGTCATATTCATGACCCATTTATGCAAGAAATGACATCCAGGAAAATGTCTTCTTTGCAAGGAATTGTGAGACCGCCCATTGGATGCTCATATCCAAATTCTGCTTCAGCTTGGCTTAGCAAGTCTTGAAATGAAGGCCGCTTCAGGTATGATACTGGAATGACAAATCTCTTCATCTGGCTTTCACCCACATAAACTGCAAGGTGGCCCTTGGGCACACCTATGGTTACTGAACCTGAATGGCTTGAAAGATGTGGAGACCGGTGAAGAAATTGCTTAGCACGTACAATAGTAGACAGATGGAAACCCATAGTTGTAATGATCAAACAAGAGAAGATTTCAAAAGGAATTGAGGAACCAGGCCTTTGTGTTGTCTGTCAAATAATGCTACCGTGGTTGTATTTATAAAGGCAAGATATTGTTATAGACCTCCGCATTAAGCATCGATGCATATATATGAGAGACACATTCGAAGATGACGAGTGTCTTCCCGCGGTAATCTTTAGAGAAAGTAAATTCTAACCGACATTACAACCTGTTAGTTAAAAGAAGGGCCCAGAGATGTCAGCAGAGAGACTATGACATGTCCTGGAGTTAAATTTTCGAGCCTGGCAATCATTCAGGAGCATCCAATCATGAAGCCAAGCGTCTTGAAATTTAGGGAAACCTGTCCGTACTACTCGTCCCCATGACAGCCGGACCTGTCTAGGTAAAGGATAGGCTGTATTGAATGCGATGTAATGGGCGGAGGCCTAAAGAACAAATGTCACATACTCGAACTGGTTCTTGCATGTGCTGAACGACAACCCTTGGAACAATGTCAGCTGCATGTTGTATAAGAAAAAACTTTTGGCATCCTGATATTTGCAATTTTTTTTAGGCTCAAATGCAAGTGTCGATAGGTTTTAGTACCCAGAAGCAGGGTTCACTGGGTGAAGACTTTAAGGCAGTGTCAAAATACACTAAATCCAAGTAGTGGATTTGTTTTTTATGGTGCATGCTACGTGTGCTAACGTGAGATTAAAAGATTATGAAAGTTTTAGCCATTTACGTTTTTCTGAGGGCTGGAGGGGAAATAGACATATTTCTGGCCACTTAAAGAGTAGAGATTTGGCTTTTATTTACTTTTTAGATCACATATTTCAACAACAAAGAGTACAAAAATGTGCACTTTCCTTTTTCTTTTTCTTTTTTTTTTTTCAGTCTAAAAATGTTGCACGGGTTATTCCTGCTACAGGGTCCATTCCCTGTACACTACATTGTAAACTCTTCTGTACAAATCTTATTTTAACTCCTATAGGTTGGAAAAGAGATCAGTGAAGACTTCCTCACTGCATGGTATTGTCAGACCGTCCATAGGATGATTAGACCCAAGCTCTCCTTCAGCTTGACTTAGCGAGTACTAAACAAAGGGTGCTTCAAGTGTGAAATCGGAACTGTGAATCTCTTCTTTTCGGATTCTCCAACATAAATAGCAAAGTGGCCTTTAGGCACATCAGCAATCTCTCCAGATGAGATAATCTGCCTGAGAATTTGCTTAAAATTCGCAATCCCGGGAAACGGGATACCCATGTTAAAAGCCTCGGAAAGTATTGGAATGAATTGTTTTGCTAGGACTTCTGAACGAAAGAGCTGTGGAACTGCGTTACTAAACTTGATTCAGAGCATAAAAATATATTAGGCAAAAAGCCCTATTGACAATACTCTTCGAGTAGATCAAGTGACAATTGCAAATTGGGTCTCATCCGGACATGTCAAATATAATCACATGGCTTTGCCTCCTGATCAACATTAAGACTGAAATTTTAAAGATTTTTTTTTGGTTGCAATTCGTCTTGGCCTACCAGTCAACAAACTTGTGTAATTGTATGATGGCCTACTGGTTTAAGAGAGTTGGAGGCCATTTGGCTACTATTCAAGAAAATATAAGATGGATCAAACTTTGGTTACTTTTGCGGCAAATGATGCACGATCATGTTCCCTGTTAACTGAAGTTTGTAACCTAATTAACACCGATGGCCATCAACAGTAAGCCTGTCGTAAAACTAACAAGCACAACAAAACAAGTCATTAATTCAGTAGTTAATATTATGTTTCCAACATTCAAGAAAAGCTAAAGTCTCTGATTGAAATGACAGACAACAAAAGGGATCATTGTTATTAGTTAGTAAAAAGAAGAGGCGGTGAAAATAAACTGGATTGAAGATGAGAAGGGGAACTCAACGAAACTCAAAAGAATATATTATAGGATAATACGAATGAGATTCAACTGTGAATTGAAAAAAATAAAATAAGGATAAGGATAACAGAATGATAATAATATATTTATTAAACTCTTTGTATAAATGCTAGTCATGCAGAGCCTCTCGCACTATTCAAAAGTCCCCAATTTTCATTGCCCTGTTTGCTAAGAAATGGGAAATGGTTTGCTTAACATTGCCAGGAAAATCCTGAAAAGGCAATCTTTTCCTGGAAGAGTTGGTTTGCTTACCATTCCCGAGCAAATCTTCAGGATGCAGCAGTCTTTTCATGCAAGAAAGCAATTAGTTGTGCCCAAAAGGCACATTGCAGTCTACGTCGGGGGGAATCCAAACGAGAAGGAGATATGTGGTTCCGATATCATATGTGAACCATCCATATTTGGTTGAACCGCTTGACCAGGCCGAAGAAGAGTTTGGGTTCAACCATCGGATGGGTGGCCTTACGATTCCTTGTAGAGAAAACTACTTCGTCAATCTGGCTTGTCGATTGTAATGCCTAGCATCTTCTGAGCAAGCTGTCTTTTCGTTATGTGCTGAAGATGCAGCTAAGCTAGATTTACCCAGAAGATAAATTATTGCGGCTTTACTTGTTTGGGAGATCCAAGCAAGTAAGAGATATGGGGAGAACCCAAACTCTTGAAACCTAGCTACTTCAAACAGCATCTCGCAAATTAATTAAGAGAGTGGCACCAAAGTTTCTCGAGAAAGCTTGGTTTCTATGAGCATTGAATTAGACTAGCCATACAATGTGTGACCAGTATATCGGATTCTATGGCTCAAATTTAGAGCTATTTAACCAATCTAAAAGGCTGCTGCCCATACTTGTTCGCTATGGTATTTGATATGCTTTTTAGAACTTTAAAAGGTGACATGATCCAAATTTATTATCCCATTTCAGTCATAAACTTTCCAAATTTCTTTTCCCATGTGCACATTGGAGTCATGTGCTTACCTACTTGCTGCAAGCAAGCGAATCATAGGATGATAAAAAATAATTATTATTATTATAAATAAAAAAATCATAGATCTTCATGAGATATCCCATGCACACGTGTCTTTTGACAAAGGCACAATGAGAGAGGAGCCCCAGCCCATTTCTAGTGGGTCATTTAAAAATTGAATTTGAAACCTAATTGGCGGCCCTTTTGCTTGAGCCTCTAAATGATATTGTTTAACAAAAGAAGTGGGCCAAGTGGCCATAAATGATATCGTTTAAGTTAAAGATATAAGTAAATATTTTTCAACGACAGACTCAAGCAGTAAAAAAAATAATTTATTTTTTAAATAAATTTTTTTCAGTAAATATTTTTCACATATAAATTATTCTCCGGTTAAAGAAAAAAAGCAAAATAGAATATTTTTAAAATTTTAATTCGGAATTAGATATTTAATGGATTTGCGTTGCTCTTGCTAATGTGGCACCGTCGCACCGACCATCAGGCGCCACCGCGCTTCTTGTGATTTGTTCAGGCGAACTTCGGTAAGGTAAGAGGGTTCGTAATAGGCCTCTTTGTGGGCCAGATCAAACCCCGATTTGTGTTAAACTGAATGGCATAAATGGACACATTGGTATTTGTATTTCTCCTCTCCAAAGGTCATAAAAACCCTATCTAAACTTTGTACATCTTGTCAAATTAAGTTACAAACTGGCAATTCGATCGATTTAAGTTGTCAAATTTTAAACCTTTATATCAAATCAAGTATCGTTATATTTCACTATTATGTGTCACGTCATAATTGCCAGTTGCTAAGTGTCTTGCGGATGTGTAAAAAATGTCCAATTCAACAGGTCAACCAGGTCGCCACTTTATTCCAGGTTACTCAATATACATGACACAGACAGATGATGAAAATTCATTTGCTGTCAACGGATGTCGAGTGGGATGTAACAACAAAGCATAAGATCCTGTTCATGAAGGTTACATTCACCTTTAGATATACCTGACATGAATTTCCAGGGCTCTTATTACCGTCGCATTGCTTCCATCAACTAAACTGCCGGAGATGACTGAAGTTGGTAGCTCGTTCTCCTGGACATGCACAACATCTCCTCCGGACGTTAGATGACCATTAAATCCTAAGGCCATATTCACTTGTACGTATTCGTCCAACAAAAAGACTCACGGTGGAACGCACCGTGTTCACTGCAAAGACAAGCCCTCCAGGAATTGGCAGCAATTTTGGCCTCCGGCAGTGTAATGTATCATTGGGCCATCAATGACAACAGTGGTGCTGCCCTGTGCAATAAAAACTAATAGAAGGTTCTTCTAACTTATCTCCAACTTTGCAGCAGTATTCTGACTCTCTACTCCAATGAAAAATTACCAGTTCGAATATTGCGTTGCTGATCAATGATCCCTTTCCTGATTTTTGACTGGGAGAAGTTTAAACCCACATGCTTTCCACTGAAAGGTGGATCAAGCTTTGGTTGAAGCCACCTTCTCAAGGAAATTCCGTTAATCCTAATTTTTCCATATGATTCGTTCCCCAAATAAGGTAGTCCCAGCCTTCTTAAGAGTGATGCAACCTTTTGGCCAATCCTGTAAAGCAAGAACATCTAAAAATTACAACATGCAATTGATTCTGCCAACCAAGACCATCCAAAATTCTAACATGCTCTTGGTACCATTACCCAAAGCCATGAGAAGCATTCACACAATTAATTGCTTACCATCCACAAATAAGTAAATCCTTCTCCTAAATACTGAATTTAAGAAAGAATGAACATTGCACATGACACTCGCAAGAAAGAACTTCACCTTCCTGCAACATTGATTGTTTTATGCCCATCGGGTGTTGTGATTTGTGCCTTGTCAAAGGGCAGATAAATTGTTATGTTTGGTATCTTTGCACCTGCAAGACATTTTATGGATGACAAGAAGTTGCTAAACACTTTCTTTGCCATTGCTCTTCTCATTGGACTGATAGCTTACAAAGTACAGCTATCAGCAGATTAATTCAACAAAAATTTGACAAAAAGGAAACTATGGCCAACAGTCACAAGAAGATTGTTATGAACTTCCTAAACTCTACAAAATTATGCTCATGCTCTTTTTTTTCTGTTTATGCTTCACATAAATTCATTCCAACTTGAAATCAAAATATGATTGAATATCTAATGGCATAACCAAAGGAAACCCTTACCAGCAGCAAGCCGATGCTTGAGGCCTTTCAAAATGGTTAAGAGGTACACCTGAGAAGATTTCATATCTCATGAAAAGGGTGTTTTAGACAAGATATACAAAGGATGAAGGGGAGAGGGAAGAGAATGGAAATGGCAAGTTGCATTGCTCTAAGTCAAATACAAACACAGGAGTAGCAACAAAAATTGTCCAATTTGATCCCTTTTCTTTGGGGAAGAATAGTTACGCTCAAACCACATTGCATTTTGCATGGAAAGAGAACACAAAAGTTAAAACAAAGAGTTTAGGGAGTAGCTAAGCACAAAAAAAGAAAAAGGAATCTTTTATCTGATTTTAGTAACTGGGATTATACTTAGACTCCATGCATTTAGTATTTGTTAGGCTGATACAGACTAGGATTCTTACTAGCTAGGGTAGGAATTTTTAGTAAAAAGAATTCTGGAACCAGGGTTTAAGGTTGATATACGAAATGGCATGAGAAGCAAACATTGAGGTTTGCTTTGACAACAAAATTGATGCATAACAGCATAAAAATTATAGGAAAATAGGGGAGATGAGAAAGCAAAGGGAAGAAGCTCAGAGGAACTTAAGGAAACAGGGACAAAATAAGGGAGAAGGGACAGAACAACAGAGGGGCTGAGAAACAGAGGGGAGAAACAGAGACTATGAAAC
Source organism: Kandelia obovata (assembly GCA_021464305.1). Classification (NCBI taxonomy): domain Eukaryota; kingdom Viridiplantae; phylum Streptophyta; class Magnoliopsida; order Malpighiales; family Rhizophoraceae; genus Kandelia; species Kandelia obovata. Next base: position 12,838,524 of record CM038472.1, on the reverse strand, counting down.
CAATACTGTCAATTGCACCATCTAAGTTCACAATAAAAGGCCTTCATACACTCCAAACTAGCAAGAATACAGTAAATAAAATAGAAAACGATAATGCCAGAATCTAATTAAAATCTCATAGATTCTAACCCTGGATGGTCCTATTTCCATCTTATTCTGCATTATCAACTCACCTCAGCAGTATGGACTGGCAACTTTTTAGCATCAACAACAATGTGACTTTCTTTGAAAGATACACATTGAATAATTCCAAAAGAAGCAGCTTCCTGCAAAAGAAAAGAGTATAAATAGAGATATCTGAACTAAAGATAAATGGAACCCTAAGACTGAAAATTCAATGCATTATTTCAGCTGCCTGCTGACCTCAAGCAATGAAAAAGCACAAGGATCATACTCTCCAAATCCATCTACTAATGACCAGAGACTGCAATTTGATGAATAAACAGTGACTCCCAGATTTTCAATGAGCTTTTTTTTCAATGAAGCATCACAAGGGAGCTGCAGGCAACCAAGAAGTTGTGAAACCACTTCCAATGTGGGTACCTCACCAGCTGCTATTGCTTCACGGTAGGCCACTAATGCCAGTCTTGTCCTAAAACAATATTGGATTAGAATTAGACAATTCTTTGGAACCAACATTTGAACGTCCACAATTCTGAGGTGAATGCTAGTTGTGACACTACAAGGTGAAGAATTGGTCAACAGTTCCAAAATTTTGAAAATTTTCATCTTCTTTCTTCCTAGGTACATATAAATGAAAATATGAGTATGCACTCCGCACAGATGCAAGCCTAAACCCCCCCCTCCCCCAGCCCACCCACCAGGCCTAAAAAAAAAAGTTACAGTAATATGTGTGCACAAATGCATAACAGTAACAAATATCTTGGCAATAAAATTTGGAAACTCTCCCCCACTCCCCCCCTCCCCCAAAACACCAAAACAAGGGTGAAAACCACATAGTAGAAGAATAAAGTTATCAAAGAAGAGAGAACATACCACTTATTATGAAGTTGTGGCCGATCTGACTCAAAAGAGAAAATGGGCTCACCAAGGGCACAAGCCTTTTCAAATCTCCGTAAGCACATTCCTTGAAGAAGAGGAGATTATGTTTGAATGATTCAATTAAATTTAATGGAGACTAGTTCTCTGATCCATTGATAGAATGTGCTAAGTTTTGAAGCATGGATTATCTAGTGCCAATGAAGGTATGAGAATTAAGCTCAAAATAGATCCAACGTTAAAGTGTTTGAAGTGCTTCAGGCTTTCAACATACCAATTATGCATTTACACATGAGGAGGGTAGGAACAACGCAATCTGCTTTTGCCTGAGAACAAAGTGCGAGTCCTACCTCCAAATCATCCCTTCTGCAAAGCAGAGAAGAGAGCGAGTCACTGATGTTCAGAAATAGTGAAAGAAATACAAATGTTGAACAATGAAAACCAATGATAATAATAGAAATCCAGTGCACTTACTTCTTACTTGCCACTAAAAGTGTGGAATATGTAATGGTATTAGGGCGCAAGCCATAGCTCTTCATTTGTGATAGAACTTCAATAGCCTTTGGCAGCTGATCACCATCACCTGTAGCAAAGTCTTATTATGTCGTTCCTTAATTATGATATTTCAAAGTGCATTCATAGAATGCACACAAACACCAAAATTCCATATTATTTGTGCTTAAACATCAATAACTCGTACAAATCGGCCTCTCATCAGGTGCTTTGTCTATCACTGCAAGCAACAAAGACTTCAAATCCAATCATACCATCAGGTCCAACATAATACGTTCTTCTAGAAATACCCATGCACAGTAAAGTAGAAGTCATGTAAATTCCTTTAAAAGAACTGTTACCATAAAAGCAGTAAACACATGAATGGATGCTACTCTATTATTTCCTTCTCCCTGAAGTAAAATACAGGAGCAAGCACTAGGAAACAAAATATGTCAGCTTAACTGATTGGAGTCCTGAAAACACAAGTGCAAGATAATCTTGAAATAACAGAAACTGACTTACACAAGGCAGTAATCAAAGCATTCATAGTTGAGACTGTTGGTGTCAGTTTGATGGATTTAATATCCTCATATAGCGCCAGTGCTTTCTGCCAGTTTTTAGCCTACAAAAAACAAAATATGTACATACTTGTCATGGTTACATGAGTACTGCCAAAGAATAGTTCATTTCTAGCTATCACAGAACAATAATGAAGCCCCAAGCACATTGTTTAATTTTTCTGGTTCCTGTATTATTTGGATTCCCTCCCTACTGTATTCCAAGATGAGGGAAGACAATTTTAATTGGACAATTTAATTGCAGAGTGGAGAGCTCTCATAGCCTAGATCTCACAACATTACTAGGAACATAGACCTCAAAGCATCACATCCTTGGAATTTGGCAAGAAGACGATATGATATTCCAGGACAACAAACTTCAAACAAATAATTATACAATAATCTCAACCAACTGAACTTTTTATCACAGGATGAGTTAGATATGGCATACATTGCTACAAGCTCCCATCAATGAGCTATAAGTTATGATTCCAGGTTGTTTTCCCTGAATCCTAGCTTCCTGAAGAATTTTGAATGCAACATCAATCTTTCCAGCATGCCCTGCTACATCTATCAAAGCGCTGAGAAATACCTGGGTGAAAGGATAAAGTTGAGTAAGAATCCTCTGCAATACCAAAGCAAAGTTTCTTTAAGAATAACAATAAAATGATACAAATAGAGAGCAACTGTTTTCCCTCCCACTATAGCAAAGTAGAGGACACAATTGACATGAGAGAACTGCCAATAGTTAATTATCCCCCCCCTCCCCCTCCCTCCCCCCCCCCCCCGGAAAAAAAAAGAGTAAGCAGCCAAAATTGCTAATTTTATCCACATTTAATTTGCAGTAGAAAATGCAGTACTTTAAAAGTGATGTGAAAAATTCTAATATCAAAGAGACGCCTCATCAGGAATCACCTCTTACATTCAATTAGCTGTCGAAGATGCAGAACTCTATAAATGACATTAAAAAAAAATCTGCCATCCAAAGAGATACCTCATCAGGAATCACCCCCTTCATTTTCATGTCATCATACACACTTCGTGCAGAATCCCAATCACCAATTTCACTGAAACAATTGATAGCAATAGTGTAAACCTCTGGAGTTCCCTTTATATTGTACTCATGGAGCATGTTATACACTTCTTTTGCTCGATCAACCTAGCAGAAAAAATTATTGGTTTTAGTAGAACAAAAACATCAATAACATAAAATTAGAGAGATATTATATGCACCTGGCCAGCATTTGTGCATGCCTTCATCAGAGCGCCAACAGTAATATGATCAGGATCAATAGGCTGAGTCTCGACCTTCATTTCTGCTAATACATCAAAGGCACGATCCACTGCTCCCGATTGACCACATGCAGTGATAAGCGCATTAAAGACAACTCGGTCTGGCTTCACATTCTACTGCACACAATGTCTAATCAGGGTGAAGATCAAGATTAGATGAAACGGTAAATGAGGATATGCAATCATAGCCTTGTGCCATAAATTCTTCAATAGTAAGAACAAGATAGAATAGGATAAAGTCAGTTCTTAAAAAAAATATATGTTTTTCTTTAACACAAGAGTGAAACTATCTCCATTATTACCTTAGATCTCATTATGCCATAAGCACCAAATGCCTTAGCTACTTGTCCTGCTCTAGCACAACCATCTATAAGTGCTCCATATGTATGAACATTTGGATTAACTCCGGCATTAACCATCTCATGAAAGACCTGAATCACTTGATTATAATCAGTTAATTGAAGACAAATTCACGAGATAAGATATTTATATATCTCTTTGATTTTCTTTGTTGGCAACCAATTGTGTATTGGAGGGTTTTGGACCATTGAAATGAGTGACATCCTGGTAATGAAAAGGCCATATTTCTTGAATCTTACTTAGCTGTGACCAGAAATACAATTGATCTATGGAGAACCAGAAATTTAACCATAAAAAAGAAAGAAAGTTGGTCAAAACATTAAAGTTCTGTCAGTTGTGTGGAAACACCGTCGTAGCTTTCTCATAAAACAAAGCACATAGTAAGGATCTTTCCAGATACATAAAAATTGGGTAAGGGACAGCATAGTTTACTTCATTCCTTGGAATGGAAAGAACAGAATGAGGGACAAAAGTGCCAAGTATAAACACAAACAGAAAATCAGATAAAAATAGCCAAAATATCTACATGAAACAACAAACTTTTACAGTCAACCAAAACCAGCAGAAAAGAAGAATACCTCAAACATTGTATCAACTCTTCCACTTTTAGCACATGTTGATATTAAAGTGGTATAGAGCTTGCAATCAGCTTTCAATCCAGCATCCTGAGAAAATCGTAGAACTTGAAATGCTCCTAAATGAACAACACAGACTTCAGGAATGCTTTTTTCACTTTGACTAAATGTTATCCCAGATCCTGATGCCAAGGCTTCAGAACTTACCCTCTGAATCTTGTGAACTTGCGCACACAGACATAAGCATGTTAAATGTACTCAAGGTAGGGTTCGGAATCAGCTTGCAGAAACGAAAAGCTTCTTTGACAGTCTTTTTCCTTCTGCAGATCTCAAAAAACTTTGCATGATAAAGCTGGATAAGAAAGTAGAAGTTACTAGCATGATCAAGAAACTAAAACTCACAATAAGAGAGCATTTGCTGACAAATAAAAGGATGCAACCTTACCTTGTTCATGTCTAGCAAACCCCTTCTTTCCAAATCTTCAAGGATATTTACACAATCTGATAACCTAAACAATAAACTCAAGATATAGAAAATTTTCAGGTTTTCAGAAATTTCAGGCAACAAGTTCTAATGGATTCCAGCATGACAGCAAAGCCACCATGGCAACCAATTATGAATTCAGAACTTCGTTTTGAATATCCTACATTTACCGTTATGTATTTACCATTACACTTTGTAAAGAAGACAAAGAAACATAACCAGACATGAATGAGTGAACAATGACAAAACCTGCCAACTCTTAGCAAGTGATTGTAAGCTCTCGATTGCTCTGGCAGATGGTCTCTGTCTTTAACAATTTTGCCACTTGGGTGGGGGAGTTGTGGCAACTTTGTATGGCTTTCCAGAGCCAAGTTTCTTCTTTTATTGCCTCTTCCTAACTTCATATTTTTTTTAAAAGAACACCCATCATAATGTGCAACAGGTACTTTCCTCTCTGCATTGGAAAAAAAAAGCTCCAAGTTATTCCAAATCATGATGAACTATAAGGCAAACTGAAATGCATCGAAGCTATATACTGTATTTCATGCACATTCTAAGGCACAACCTGCAATGTCAATGGACTGCTCTGCTGATAATTCTGCCCTTTTAAGCACTGAATTTGCCTTCAACAATGGAAACTTATTGCTATTAACAGGGAAGGCATGAGAAGATACCACTTTTAAACTGTTTAAGCTTGGCAGTGACACTATCACTGATTGGTTGACCCCATAAAACGTGTATAGATCTTCTCTAATTGATTCTTTGAAAATGCCAAAATAGCTAGAGAAGTCACGCTTTTTGCCAGATTCATGATATACAGGAAAAGAAGCAATAGTAACATTCGTCTTTAATACAGGCCCAGGAAACTCAGAATCAGACACAGCTCCTTTCCTGCCATTTGCCAACGTAGACTGAGAATTTTTATTTGTGACCAAGTGTGGTACATCATCTGACATTAGGGGTACTGGCGAAGACAATGATAAATCCGTGACTTCAGATTCTTCTGAGACCACAAAATTACCAGTAGAAGCAAAAGAATCAGCCTCGAGAGTCTCTGTTTTTTTATCGAAAAGGGAACTATCTGGCAACAAAGTACTCTCCTGACATTGGATCTCCTTGCCCTTAGCCTCATAACTGTTTATTTTTGCATTTTCCACTAAGTCCTTTTGTATTACAGGGACCAGCATCTGAAAGTTTCCAATGCCCGCAATTCGGCTCCCGATATTGTCATTCACAATACTCCTGCCAAATTGGGGTAAAGCAAAACCGAGGGAATCCAATACCTATATCACTGTCAAGACATTAGAAGTTGATTTGGGATGCCACTAGGATAAAGAAGACCAATCTACTTCTCATATACATATCTGAACGTAAAACAAGATAAGTTAATTCGCCCAACTAAATATGAAATTATTCACCTACCTAAAAAAAATTTGAACATTTTCTTCTCGACGGCCACTAAAAAGAATATGAAATTCAACGCAATCATGGCTACTAAATTCATTACATTTGACTTCCCCTACAAATGAGATTAATATTCCAAATATGCAACTTCAAGAAATCCGTTAAAAAAGAAAAGATAAGGTAGGCGAGTACTTTCAACGAAAGACACGATGGGTAATAAGAAGATAAATCTTTTCAATAAAGAACACAATGTTTGAAAGCACTCCATTCAGCTAAAGAACATAAATTTTCACTTCACCTCCTCAGATTCAGAGCTTTTCTTGTTCTTTTTCTCCTTCTTGTTCGGGTCTTGATTCAGATACACAACAGAGAGAGCAGAAAGAAAGGTTACCGCAACCACAACAAGAACCGCACTAGAATCCAACTCCGCGGCGATTAAAACCCTTTGATACCCGTTTCCTCGAACCCTCAGTTTCTTGCATTTGCTCCGAAGTCGAGGAGCTCTGCCGCCGGGAGGCCGGAGATTGTGGGCGCAACCAAGAAATTCGCTTCGGAGAGGCTTGGTTGAAGTAGAAAATGTAGAGAGCTGGGCGCACGAGATTAGGGTTAGGGTTTGGGATTTCGCAGAGAGGCTAAGATTATCCATTGCCACATATAGCGAGAGAGAGAGAGAGAGAGAGAGAGAGAGAGAGAGGTGAGGCTGTTGTGAGGATTAGGCCAGGAAGACGAAGCAAGAAGAGGAGGACGTTATAAAAACGAACAAATTGGATATTGCTACGCTTGCTCACGTGGCCTAAATTTATACCCCCTGTTGTTTCTCCCAAATATTTTTTTTTTAAAAAAAAAAAAGAAAAGAAAAAACGTGGAATCCTTTTAAATAGGGAATAGAAATTATTATTAAATTTTCTAAATAAAGTCTTCTAAATACTGATAATCTTCTAAATATAGTGATTAATTAAATTTTACTCCCGGTTACATAAAAACTTATTACTACGAAGTCGTTTTATTATAACATGTTTTTTCCTAATGTTTATTATACATAATTTAATGATTTAGATCGTGTAACAGTATAATAAAAACTGTGTGAGATACGCACAATCTGTCGATTTATACGTTATTCTAATTTTTTATTAAATTGCTCTACATGAGTGAGCACTTAGTCATCGAATTTTTTTGTTAATTTAATTAATATTAAAATTTTCTATTAAGACAAAGACACCGTTTTATAGTCTCGTTGCTTTCTTTTTCCACTCCTTTACTCCTCGCTTCTCCCAGGAACTGTCGGCCGCTTATAGATGGAAAACGGAATTTAATAGCTTATCAATAGCTTTTGTAGGATTAAGTCCAAATCGTCGAGGCAGGTTTGGTCCACGATGGAGTGGTTCCTGGCGGCTCTTCACCTGTAGAAAACACATGCGTCAATGTCTTCTTGGAAGGCGCGGTCGCCCCGCAGCGTTATCCCTTTCTGTTTGATTCCCGTCCAATATTTTAACAGAAAAATTATACGGACTGAGCAAGTTGAGTTTTTTTGTTTTTTTTTTCTTTGTGCGTGTGTCCCGAAGGAATTAAGGGCATCTTTGTCCCAGCAGCTACATGAACCTGTAAGTGAATTAGAAGGCATACCATTTGCACCAGTGTCATCGCTGGAGAATGGGAACTCAGATTCATGCCAACAAGAAACAATATCCAAGGAATCAATTCAGCTGACTCGAGGCAGATGGAGAATTTTCTGGAGATCAGTAAAGCCATTAAGTTAAGAGCCTCAACCCTTCATGCAAATGACTTGAACAAGGCACTAGATGTCAAACTGCAGCAAACTGTCACTAAACATCCTAAGGTTTTCAGTTGTGTGATGTAAATTCTATCATTGGATTTTTCTTTGCAATTCCAGCGAAGATGAATTAACAAAGTGAACCAACTTTGTTTGCTCGTAAGAATTTTTATTTTTTTTTCTTTCTTAATGTGTGGAACCAAAAATACGTCTGGCTTGGTCGTATGATACAAAATTACTGAGAAAACAATAAAGAAAGGTTGGGCATTTTTTGCTAACCTACAAAAATACAATGTAATGCTTTGCAGATAAAATCTGTAGGATTAATTGATCTCTTGCAAATAGCACCCGTGAATTTCTGTAATATAATTGTTGAATGCCAATGGGGAAACTTGTTCAGATCGGCGAGGGGACAATCTGGGAGGGGAATTTTACATTGGAAAACAGCACAATACTTCTCCAGGTTGCAATGTATAACAATGGCAATATCACTTCGTTTTCTAGGCTTAGGAACTGTATTTGCTGCTATCTGGTCTTGGAAATTTACGCTGAAACCTGAATGAACTATTAAAACCTGTCAGCCAGTGATCTCCAAATCGTTCGGGAGTAGATTCCTACCAGGACATTTTTTTCTTTAGTGCAATCACAGGACGAGGCAGGGAAACAACATGGTATGCAGAATATTCCTTGCTTTCTTAGCCTGTCATGTCAATCAGGGCCTGTAGCATGGGCATCAATTCTTATTTCGATAATAATTGAATCATGGCTAAGATAGTTGATGGAAATCATTGTTCCCTTTTATTCTTTTTCTTTTTTTTTTCTTTTTTGCAACAAGGCAAAGAACATTCATAAATTAACTCAATTCATCGAGATATCTCAAGAATCAGGCTATTAACATCAATACTGGCTTATTTGGATTAACAAGTAATTTCCATATGAGCTACTCTTCTGACGTTCCCACAGCGATGAAACAGTTTGAGACTTTTTAATTAGTTTTTAATCTTCAAAATTACGACTTAATTTGATAAATGTAAAACATCGTTAAAAAAGAAAGGGGAAAAAAAAAAACAATATGAACCAATAGAAGAAACGGGTAAACCTGTGTAAGTTCCATAATTCAATTAGATTGGCACAGGCTTAACTCTTTTTTAATTAAAACGATTAAAACAGTCAGGCAAATCTCTCTCAATAAGATTCCTTAATAAATTGACCCTGAGCAATGATCGAATGGCACGTCCCACTGAATGAGGCAATGCCTGACGGGAGCATTACTGATACAATTAAGCACGGCGTTAGACATTGACAACTACATGCTCAACTGCTAAAGCCGCCCAAAAAAAAACAACAATTAAAAATATGATTCTAGCAATTTTCGGCCCTTTCGATACTTATTATAAGTCGTCTTCTGGACTGTTATAGCTTTCTTCTTCTTTATCCTTTTTACCGGTTAGCCCCTTCAAAAAAAAAAAAAAAGGGTAAAGCCAAATCACATGGAAAAAGAACCATCTCCATCAATTATATAAATTGTTATTTAACAGTGGCTGATATATCTAAGATCATGCAATGCAACCATGCTTTTTTCTAGCAAGAAGGCTTGCTGAACAAATAGTCAACATCTCAAAGAAATTTCAAAACCAAAAAAAAAATCTAAGGGCGGTCTCCACTGGCCACATAATAAGCATGCGTGTATGACACGGATAATGAGCCGATTAGTCTGACATGTCCACGCGTCAAGCATATACAGGCCTACCCAAAAGTGAAAAAGGATGTTACTGTGGGCGCCATTTTTGTAACCGAGGGCTTTTGAAGGCCCCCCACCGCCCCACGCCTCTCATCCACACGATGGTAGTGGTCACTGGCGTGCACTTTTCTAAGCCATGTTTGGTTTTTTTATCTTCCAAATCGTACCAGCCTTTTGGACTATTGTCGCTTCTATATGGGAAACAAAACTAATAAAATAACACCACCCCTCGCCTTTGTTCTGCCGTGAGATGTTTATACATATATATATATATACGTGGTAGATGCATGAGTATATAATTGGTCTCCATTAGATATATATCATTTTCGTTTCTAATATATGTTAGCCCTGTCCCTTATACACATCTAGTTGTGTATAAGAGACAGTATATATATATATATACGTGGTAGATGCATAATTATATAATTAGTCTCCATCAGATATATATCATTTTCATTTCTAATATATGTTAGCCTTTTTAAGAACACGAATTTTTTAAAAGTATTATTTTGCGAGAAAAATAATTCTATGCTAGAAGCTTATTCGACCTATAAATAAGGGTATAAATCTTTTGATCTAACAAAGCAGAAAATTATTAACTTTGCGAATTTTGTTAAACTTTGATTAATTGATATCTGTTGATCTTGTTAATGAAATTTCTTGGTCTCAAACTTGTCTTCTGAAATGTCACGTGTTACTAGATCTCTCTCCCACACACACACACACGTATATAAATATTGGATAAAGCAGTTAGCAGGTAACATATTACTCTCTTCTTAGAGGTGTCGTCTCCGATTGGTCAAATTGCTGATTGAAGAACCAAATTAACAATATACAAAATTAATGTCGAACTTATCCCAAACTGAAGGAATGACGGCAGACGTGTCATAAGCAGGCGAACTTCCTCTGGCTCGCTCTCATATTTAAGGCCCCCTAGCGTGGAAACTGAACCGAAGAAGCGGAATTGCGCTTTACCTCGTGTAATTCACAAGAACAAAAGAAAGCAAAGCCACGAACTGATCTGGCAAGGAAATCAAGAAATCGATCCAAAAATAGAAAATAAATAAAAGCAAAAAAAGCTAAGTGAAATAAATGGAGAGCACTGGAAGCGCACGACAAGGGAACAAAGGTGGAGGGAATGGACAGTTGCTGGACGGTTCGGATATAATGGAGTTGGTTGGGAACGAGGAGGTGTTTAGCAGTTTCGTGGATCATAAGTTCCAACAGCTGGACAAGGACCGAGACGGTCGACTCTCCGTAAAGGAACTCGAGCCCGCTGTTGCCGATATTGGTGCCACCCTTGGCTTGCCTGCTCGCGGCTCCACTCCTAGCTCTGACCATATCTACTCCGAGGTTGATCCCCATTCCGCCAAGTTTGCTTCTTTCAACTTCTTTATCATTCGTTTTCTTCTTTTTCTATTTTAAAAGATTTTTATTTCATAAAGTAATATATAAATATAAATATTATTTTATATATTTACAAAATAATATTTATTTTTTATAAAAAAAATTAATATATTTAAATCTCTCAAATTCAAATTTAATCTACTCTTAAATTTATACTTTAAGAATGTTAAATCAACCAAATTTATGTTTTATAATAAATAAAAATTAATCTTTTTATTGATAAACAAATTATTGTATTTTAAAGAGGTAATCACAGTAATTTATCATAATATAATAATTTATTTGTAAAAAATTATTTTAAAAAATATATTTTTGTATGTATTTTTTGTTTGTTTATTTATTTATTTTTATTTCTATTTCTATTTTTTTAACAAAATTCAAATAAATTCATTTTCAATGATAAATTATGTGTGCACTAAAACTCAATTAGTCTTAATCTATGCTTTGGTATTATTCCCAGTGAGAATTAATAATCTTAATAAAGACCCAGTAGGATCAATTGAGGGTAAAGGATTCAGAAGGTTGCTAGTTTAGTAATATAGTTACATAGTTACATAATTATTAAGGGATTCAAAGTATAGGCCCCCAGTTTTTCCTTTCCGACCAGTACTTCAGTTTTTTTTTTTTTTTTTTTAAATCTGTCCCGGAGGCAAGGAGAAGAAAGAAAAAGAAATAAAAAAAATGGAAAATATTATGTTAGACTCGAGCAATGACACATGAAATAATAAAATGAGTGAGTGGAAGATGTGAGTTGAAGTGTTCTGTGTTTGTATACATTCCAGTTGTGAAATATATATGTACTTACTGTTTTATTGTTGATGATCTGAGTTTTTACCATCAAAATATCTATTCATTTATTATTATTATTATTATTTTCAGACTCAAGAGAAACATACATATCAATTCAAAGAAAGAACCCACCAAAAAAAAAAAAAACAAAGGACCGGACGGTTTGTGGGGACTTGGCCTTTCTTCAATTGTCCTTTTCCTTTGTCAGTGGACTTTTTCACTTCTTTGTGTTCTCTCTCTCTTTTTATTTATTTATTTATTTTAAAATTTTAGCTTTCCTCTCCAGAAAGGAATCTAGTGACGAATGCCATGGAAATTTCTATGTTAATTGTAAACACTTCGCATGAAGTAGAGAGGTCATCATGCACGTCAAGTTCTTTTCTTTCTTCCTCTTACAGGGGGGCGGGGGCCCTCATTGTTTTGGGAGTTTCTTTAAAGATTATCTGTGCCGATGACTTGTTAGGTGCATGATAACCTTGGAAGCATTATATTATATCATGCCTAAAATTACAGGTAGAGTCGGGACCACTTTGGCTTGGTTACCATATGGTTATCTCATTCTACGAAAAACCAAATAGAGACAGAGGATTAAAAAAAAAAAAAAAAACCTGAAAAAGGAGAAAGTTGCAGAATATATATATATAGGCCGATCAGTGGAGACAGTTTTGAACTTCAGCTTTTTCGGATGGGGGTGTTCCATTCATATGGGCTCAACATTCGTTGAAAATTGCTGATAGGATGCAACCCGAAATCAACCTAACTGGCCCATCATTTGTCTTTTGCTAATATTATAGGCCCACTCCACTTGGTCCGTCACTGTAGCTATGGCCTGCTATTTTTGCACTCCATAAACAAAATCAATCATTTTGTGACACGTCAATTTCTTTCTTTCTTTCTTTCTTTTTTTAATTTTTTCGTCGGCGAGTAAAATGACGGGTAGGGGGAAAGGTCCAATTTGGTTTGGTTACTTTATGGGTCTCTCTTTATTCGGTTTTTCCCGTCAAGAGTCTTCATGGTCTCAGTTTTCATCCATGGACTTATTTTATTTCCAAAGTAAACTCCATAAATGACTGTAATTTTCTTTAGAAATGAACCGAGACTCTTCAATGAACATGTGACAGGTTTTAAACGAATTCACCCGCGGGAAGCCAGAGAAAGTGAGCAAGGCTGAATTTAAAGAGGTCCTGTCAGATGTTCTACTAGGCATGGCTGTCGGTTTGAAGCGAGACCCTATAGTGATTCTCCGCATTGATGGAGAAGACCTTTTAGAGTTTATCAACGGGCCAGGTTATGAACCAGAAATGGCGTCCATATTTTCACAATTAGAATCCCCTGATAAGTCTCTTCACAATTATTTCGTTAAGGTCCTGGAAAAACTCACCGTTGAGCAAGGGATGCCCCCCACTTGCGATTCTTTGGTAAGTAGCTCAATAATACTGGTTTTAATGTCCCTTCAAGTCCTAGAGAAATGCACCAAATTTGAATTACGTTGTTGGAAATTTATGTCGTTGGACTTCCCTCGCCTGTGTAGGTGATGAGCACCATTGTGGAGCCAGCTCTACAAGCTTGCTACATTGACCAAGATTATTATAATCCTGTCTCTCAAGAGACCATCTTGGGGAAATTTAGGAAAGTGGCAGAGAAATTGGCTCAACGTCTCAAAGAGCAGCCTGTGATTGTTGCTCATAGTGAAAGTACCTTTGATGGGAGCGCTATCAGAAGGTTGTTATCCAACAAGTTTGAGTTAGACAAGGTTTGGATTCTTGATGATGCTTTTGTTTTCTTCATCTATAAACGAGATTTCGTGTTTCCTGGTTTAGTTTCTACCCCTACATTATGATTAACTCATTAGTTTAAGACCTTTCAACTATTGTCGATGCAGAAACTGATCTCAGCTCTACAAAAAGTGCCTAAACATCGCAGTGGGAAAATATCAAAAGAGTATCTACGTGTGGCTCTTGATGCAGTGGCTTCATCCGCGAGTCTACCTCCAATTGGTGCCGTTGATGAGGTAACCAGAAAGAATGATGTTTGGGGATATATTAAGACTTTCTTTTTTACTTAATTATTTATTTGATACGAAAAATTCTAAAATTGTCAAACAAAAGTGAGGCCTACGAAAATTTTTGTTCTTCACGGTAATGATACCTCCTTTTATTTTTATTTTTTTGCAATTTTAGTTGTCTTTTTGTTCCAGTATTTCTTGCTAATTTTAGTAACAACTCGGTAAATGAATTTGAACTTAAATTGATGGACAGATGGATAAAGTTGTAGGAGAGGTATTCAAGATGATGGCCACGGATGACGGGAAGCTGGTTAAAGAAGATGAATTTAAGAAGACATTAACCGAAATACTGGGAAGTATCATGTTAAAGTTGGAAGGCAATCCGATCTCAATTTTTTCAGATTCTGTTGTGCATGAGCCCCTCGCCTCCTCGTCTACACTTTTGTAGCCCTAACAATGTATTTGTATGGTGTTATCTTATAACATAAGACTGTAATAAGGGGGCGACTAACTGTTTATTAGCATATACTTTGGATTGGGGAGGGGGGGGGGAAGTACGGTGGTGGAGGTGGTGGTGGTGCTGTTGGGGTTGTAAAATCGCACTTCCGTGAGAACCAAGCTTTGTTAATTGTAGTCCTGTCTTCTACGTGGCGGATTCTTTTCCCGCTGCATGTACTAATGGATCAGGTTAATCAGTTACATCCAGTCTGCTATTGTAGTATCCAAGTACCAGATTAACCATAAAAATTTTGATGTTGCGTAACAAATTAACAAAGGGGAGCCCCCAGGAGGAGTCTTCACGAGAAGGGCAAGCTCATACCATTAAACGGTGGAATGAAGAAGCACGATAATTCTACGGGACTTTCATATAAATGACTGATGTTTTTGTTCAATTCCCTAGGTCTTTGCTAGAAAACAAACGAAGTAGAAAATAGCATTAAAACGGGGGAAATTTAGACCCAACACACCAAGAATAAGATGTGCTTCTGCCAGATGACACAATGAAAATATCAATCCAAACATGTCAATTGCCTTGAATTTTTCTCCGAAAATAACTGTATATATAGTAGGTTCTCCATCAGGAAGACCAAACTGTTTTTTAATTAACTAAAATACCACTCTATTGAGTAGCCCCCTGAGAGAGCGCTCGTATGGCAACGTTGAACGTTGACTGTTAGTTACTGGCATTTGACCCCATAAGGATGGAAAAGTAGATGGGGACAAAGAGAGAGAAAGAGAGATTATAGGATGAAGCTGGACTTGCATTTGCTGGAATTCGAAAGGGAGAATCCGCCATTGTCTTCATTAACCCGCATCAACATTTACATAATCCCTCTGGTTTTTTCTCCGTGGCCAAAGACTTGGTGCTTTATTTATAGCCTAAGATCAAGATTCACATAAGGCCGTCTAAACGAATAAACTCGCATAACACCATGCCAGAGAAAGTTTTGAAATTCAATCTGCTTATGCATCTCTTTTAATAAATCGAGTTGCCATTTTTTGACGAGAGGAAATGGACAAAAAATGTACGTTTGTTTTTATTTTTTATTTTTTTCATGAAAAGAGACGCTCCCGTTATATGCTCTTCCTTGTCAGTTCTTTCTAGTTTTTATTTTTTATTTTTTTTCTCTTTTGCCCCCTCTCTGCTCCCTTTGCATTGCTCCGACCCAGGGATGACAATAATTTCGTTTTTGCAGGATCTGCTCGACCTTGTTCCAAATTCAAAAGAAATTGACCGAGAATCCTTCCTGAATTTATTCTCGCTTCTGTACAGCTTTTAGCTCTGGACCTCTTGTAAAGAGTAGTTGAGACAAACACGAGAAGGCCGACAACTGCTCCAATCACAAAGCAACCTTTTATCAACAATGTAATGACAAGAAGTACGAAAGCACAAATGGTCCTCCAAGAAAAGCTCAGAAGGTTATAATTTATCCACCCTGCAACTGCTTAAATGGAAGTTTGTCTGTTCTTACTTTTAGTGCATTGCTCGAGTCCCCTTAATTTCATGTCCGAACTCTAGTTTTCTCCACGTTATAAACATCTGTCTTTTAATTTCTATTGTATAAAAACCAAAAAAAAAAAAAAAAAGAAGAAGAAGAGGAACGCATCTTAGGATGCGTGGACAGCCCTCGGATAGTTCGATAAAAATTTTCGTTTCACAATTTTGTTTCTGCCTCTTTGCTCCCGACTTTTTTTCTTTTTTTTTTTTTTTTGATCGGTTTTGCTTCTTGCGATTCCTGAGGCATGGATTAAGACGTTTTATTAGAAGAAAAAGAGAAAAATATTAATTATATTATTATATTAATTTTTTTAAATAATATTTATTTTTTTAAAAAAATATTTAATATATTAAATTTAATTAATATTAAATATTTTTTATTAAATACAATTACACGAAAGGTATTTAAGTATTATAAAATAGATGCATTTTTTTCTAATCACTCCATCATCAAATTTATTTATATGATGTAATTTTTAATTTTAAAAATAAAAATTTTAAAATATTATAAATTTTTATATTAAATTAATAAATTTAATAATAGAATAATAAAAATATATATCTATTATATATAAGTGATTATTATTTAATTATAATAAATAAAAAATAATAATATAAATCAAATATAATTAAAAAAAATTAATGTGTTAAATGTATTTTTAAAAAATAATAATATCATAAATATAATTATAAAAATTTTGTATAGTAATTGACATTGATGCTTTCGCCGAAAAAAAAAAAAAAAGGTTTTCCAACCAACCAACGCATGTTTAATGGCTGTTGGTTGGGATGTTGCAGTGTGGGCGCTGGAGGCCAATAATTGCGTACACGCACATAAATAAATATTTACAATGCACAAAAGTTAAATATGTGCAATAAATTACTGATGAAAATTAACCAATTTATAAATTTATTTTCAGTTCTTCAATTTTTTTATTTTATTTATAATCTTGGATATTGTAATTGCGGTACAGATTACAGTGAACGAGCACATTTGAACGTCAACGGATATAGCATCGGAAAACAGTACAATTATACTTTGGTTATTATCTTCCCAGATGAATAAAAGCCTCGAGTCTTCATCTTTTATGGTTCGATCACTGTCAGTTTATGATGCCCCTACGGAGTGGAGGTGCTCACGTGGAATCGCTTTTGTATACAAAGCGAACACCACACTAGAAACTGCCGGCCCCACCCAGAACACCCAGTGCCCTGTCCATAGATGTCCTCCCCTAACAACGGCTGCGCCCAAACACCTAGCCGGATTCAGCCCAGCTCCGGCGTACCCTTTGGTTGTCGTCACTGTGGTTGAGACGAACACAAGAAGGCCCAAAACGACACCAATGATAATGCTTACAGTAACACGGCCCAAGGACTTTGCTTGGCGATGATCAAAGGCCAGCCCAATGGAAGCAAAAAGAAACACAAACCCACAAATGATCTCCAGCCAGAGGGCCTGGCTCGTCCCCAAGCCGATCACAACGGGCCCATTTGGACCTGGTGCAACCACCGTGAGGGTGCAGCCTCCCAGCGAAAATGTTCTCTCAATGTCGCTGTTGACCACTGCTTTTAGTGCAAAGGCACCTAAAATACCACCGACACATTGAGCCAAAATGTAAATAATAGTCCTTGACAGTGGAATCAGTCCGGTGAGAAAGGCAGAGAACGTGATAATTGGGTTAAGGTGGCCGCCGGAGATGGGAAATGTGGCAATGAGCAGAATGGTGACCATGGTGGCAACGAGACATGATAATATAAGGTTGGGTACTTTTGTTTGGGACTCAAGGGTGGAAATCACTATGGTGTCCAGTGCAAATACAAGGGTGGCAGAGCCCAACACTTCCGCCACAGATGCTCTCCATATCTGATCAACACCACAGCAATCGTTTTTGTTCCATAATTTATTTGTTAGTGTACAGACAAATAGTGCAAGCAGATGCGTCGAATCAATAGCAAATGAAATGCGTCAACAACTTTTTATTGTTGGTGTCATCTAGTTGATTCTTTCTTTTTTTTTTTTTTTGTAAGGACCAATAATTGAATATTTAAATTTTAAAAATTTTTATCACTAAATCTTATAACTAATAATTCCAGTTGCAGTTTTTTTTTTTTTAATATCTATATAATAAACTTAAGAGTCTTATTAGGTAAGGTCTTGAGATTGCATGAGAAGAATGTGAGACAATTATCGCCAATGAAAAGATTGCATTAGGTCTTGTTAGACTGTTACTAATTAAATTACTACCGTCTGCACTCTTTAGAATAGCAATAGCACACTAACCGCCAAAGAGAAGAACTCTCCGAACCCCAATAATTTCCCCGATGTGCCCAAACTCCCCTGCTTTTTACTCTCAGCACGTTGCCCTGCCCTGCAAGATACAGTAAAAAGCAACTCAACAGAAAATGCACGTCGATTTAGCTCTAGCCACTGGCGAAAGGCGAACAAGAATTAAAAAAATAATAATAATATTATTATTATCATCATCATTTTTTTTTTTAAAAAAAAAAAAACAGAAAGAGAGAAGAGATACAGCATGTCGACACTTGCATTGGAGAGGAAGCGAAAGGCTGGATTTTATTTCTGCCATAGACATTTTCTTCATCTTCAGCGGCTGATCTCCCTTCATATGAGGCCATCTTTCTTTGCTACTTGAATGGCTAAGTATTTGGAGCCCTGTATGGCCAGCCAAAAGATAAAGATCTATAAATACAGAAGCAGGACCGAAAATTTAATATTTGTCTTTCAAACAACCAAAGCGGCTACTTATTAAAATATAATGTGTCACGTCTTCTCAGCATGTCTTTCCCACTATGTCTTAGATTGTGATGACAGAGCCGACTAACTAATGTTCTTAATATTATTAACTAATGCATTAGGGCAAAATAAAAATAAATAAAATAATACTAATATTAATATTTAATACATTGTTAACCAAAATAAGTTGAAAGACCCGTATATATTGTCATCTTATAGACTAGCCAAATACATATAATATTGCATAGAAAAGAGCTCCGATAAAAATCATTAGGATAATTCAACGAGGCTATATTATTTCAAAACAAAAAAATAATAAATTCACTGAGGCGTGCTTTTTGCCTATTTATTTAAAGACGGATGGTACAGGTAGGCCGGTAGCTGGTCTGATAAATTGTGCAATGCTTTTCTTGCGCGGGACCTTTTCGACACGCCATTAATTGCATATCTTATCATAGCTCAAATGGATCCCAGGGCAGTGTTATAAATTTCGGTTCACTTCGATCCGTTGAATCGATAACTTGACGAATTAGGTATTGGACAGAGTTAGGTAATAATAAAAATGATTGGGTATATTGAATTGCAAAAAAAATAAATAAATAATAATTAATTAATGTTTTGAAATTTAAATAATTTGAATCATTGGTTTTGTACTCTTCCCTCTTATTCTCTCGCAATTTACGAATCATATTATTTCTTTTCATGAATGCTCCAGCAACTCCTGCATTTTTCTCCTGTTGAACTCCTTTGCTCGGCTCCTTGATTGAATTGTTATGTTGTGCAAGTAACTTTTCCTTACTGCCTTGAATTTTTCATTTTATTTCAAATAATAAAAAATAAATATTACTTATATGATTATTACTAACAAATAAATATTAATAAAGTATTACTATATATTAAATAATCACTTATTTATTTTATATATAATGATAATTTTAATTTTTTTCAGCTAACCAAATACTCAATTAAAATCAAACCAAAATAAAAAGTTCAACATATTATTTATTTTATTTTATTTTAATTAATTTATACATAATAGGTATTTATTTTTTTGTCTGTTTTTAAGTTTTACTCCAACACTTTACACATTTTATTATTATTTTGTCTTTTTTAGCTTTAAAATGAAAACAAATATATAAAATGTTATATTGGAGTTACTCGATAACATCTTAATTCAATTTCTTTATTAACAAAATTATACTATCTAAACAATAATAATTTTAAATATAATTTATCTCACCTAATTATAACAATTATCAAATTTTAAATTCAATATAATTTCATCTCACATCATACTTATTTAAAATAAATTTAAAAATTAGGTCAAATATATAAAGATGCATTTAATTATTACAAAGAACCTACGTCAAGTAATTTTTAGTGTCTTTCTATCCATGCAATTGCACATCTTATTATTATTATTATTATTATTATTATTATTATTTTAATAAATCATAATGCAGGCATCCCTTTATTCGTGGGATCACAATCTCCTACCATACGAAGCCTTGATGCGTCTAACCCAATCTCCTATCATAATTGAACCCCTGCTTTCGGCAACTTCGGGCCTAAGCACCTTGGATCCTTCAAGCCCACACCCACTTAACCAGCCCTTTCTGTTTTCAGTCAAGGACCAAAACAACAAGACAATTATGCCCAGGGCTTAATTGAGCCCATTTCCATCAACAGGGAGCCCATTTTATTTGGGCCGTCGACCTTTCCTTAGTTTTTACTTACCTCACTGTGCCCCAGGTGAAAGACCCGTTTGGAGACTACGTCGAAATCTAGGTTTTAGAAGTGGCCGAGAAGATCTGGTTGGCCTAGTCACTTACAATACAAACTTTACTTCCTGTGAGGTGGAAAATGGGCGAGTTGAATCAGATTCAAGTTAGTTTATTTTGAGTCTTAAAATTATTTAAATTTTAATTATTATAGGTTATAAATTTATTGGATTTTAAGTTCGTTAAATTTTAAATTATTTAAATTTCGAATCACAAATTTATTGAATTTTGAATTATTTGAATTTAATTTTTTAATGTTTATTTTAATTTTCAAGTTTTTAAAGTTCATACTTAAATTATTTAAATCTTATATCATTTTAAATTATTTAAGATTCAAATTATTTGAAATATTTTTATTACAAATTATTGAAATTTTCAATTAATATAAATGAAATATTTGTGTGAAGTCAATTTTTATTACCTCTCTAGCTGAACGACAAGGATTGTCGTGGACATTCATTCAATAAGGTGATATTCGCTTAGAGAGAGAAATAAGGCTACCTGTAGATTTGATTGTGTAAATCAAAGCCCATATACAGAGCCTACGAGACTTGGGGGAATTTCGGCTTGAACAGAATAAAATACCTCTAGGCCGAAGGTGAGTTGGATAGGCAAGAGAGAGTGGATTGCAAATATATTTTTTAATAAAATTTAATTTATTTTCCAGTATATATATATAATAAATAAAATATTAATATAGCGTGTGCCTCCCATCTCTAAACCCACGCCACCCAGCAAGCCACCTAGCATTTTCTATCTATAAAAATATTTGGGTCGGTGGCCTTAATTACGTGATCTAAAGTCTGAACAAGTCTACTCTTCCGGAGACTATTTATGTCGAATATGGGTTAATTACGTGTGCACGGAAGTCGGAAGAGAAACAAGAATCTACGTGTCGGCGTGTGTACGGTGAACCTGATTGACTTTATTTGGCATATGGAACGATCATTCGAGCAGGGGACCCCACAATTACGTAATTTGCTGAAAGACGACACCGCATTTCAACAATATCCAGTAATTGAACAATTTTCTTTTTATTTTTCTTTCTATTTTTTGAGTGTAAGATATTTCTTTCTTTTCCTCAAAATGGTCTCTTGCTTCCTCATTTTCCTCAATTTGGAATTTTCTTTCGCTTTTTCTCAGCCGTTAGATTTTCCCAAGAAAAATAGATACTCCATCCGCTCGCTCATTCCCTTGCTCGCAAGCTCGTATAAAAGACAGAGAGAGAGAGAGAGAGTGAGAGAGAGAGAGAGAGAGAGAGAGAGAGCTGTCTCTTATACACATCTAGATGTGTATAAGAGACAGGAGAGAGAGAGTGAGAGAGAGAGAGAGAGAGAGAGAGCCAGAGTGGAGCTGATCGAAGATGGCTCCTCACGGCGAGGAATCGAACGCCGCCGGAGAAGCTGGGGTTGTTCCGGGTGAGCAGCGCCGCCCCATCTCCACCATCCTCATCGTCATGTGTACTTCTCTTTCTCTATCATCCTCTCTCTGTGTCTCTGTAAATGTGTGTCGTGTGCCTATTAATGTAGTCTTTGTGGCGGTTTTGACGGAGTAACAGCCATGCAAACGGAAGCGATGCTCGTGGTGAATAAGTTCCAGCTCAAAGAGGATATCGATTCTTTGTGAGATTTACTTCACAAAAACTCTCTTTTTGTTTAAATTTTGTACTTTAACGAATGATTAGACTGTGTTGTCGGTTACCTTGACTGTTATGGTTAGTGTGATTATGTAGGAGATTGTAATTTTTATGCTTCATGTTGGTGTGTGGGCTGTGGATTGTCTCTGCTTGGAACTCTCATTTGTATCTTTGATTCGATGCCAAATTTATGAACTTGCTTTACAAACTAGATTTCTTTGAGATCGATGGATGGTGCTCGTGCTTGTTTTGCAAGTTGTATGCCGATGGTCTTGAGCATTGGCTTTGCACGTAATTGGAAAATTGAATATTCAAATTGAAGCGTGAATTGTTGTTTGTTTATTCAGTTTCTGAAACTAGATATATTCATATCTTCGATTTGAGGTCTGTTGTTTGGGATCCAGTTTGATTTTTCTATCCATGATGGTGCAGGTTCCCCTCAGGAGTCCCCTGGGTCCGGTATTATGGTGTCTACAAAGATCTTCATATCAATTTGGTATGGTCTGGAAAAGATTCAGCTCTCGGTAAAAATTTAGTCCTTGGCAGTTCTTTCCTCTCTGTTGTATTTTCAAATGATATTTACATTTTTCAAAGTGTTGTGTATTCAATGGTTGTGCTTTCTGCAAGGATCAATTTCTCGTGTTTTGCTTCCTTGGGATGCTAAGTAAAACATTAACATATAAAACTGATATCATCTCATTGCAGTTCTTCCATCCTAGAAATAATATTTCCTTTTATCAATGCTATGTTTTGCTGATAGTTGAGGTGATGGAAAAGTTGATATTCTTCTTGTTATCTGCTTATGTGCACATTTACTGTATGGAAAGATTTTCTAAATTTAAGAATTTTGTTATATTACATTGACTTGCAAATTTTCTGATTGTTCAATGCATCTTTGGTCCATTGAGGGTAACCATGAATGCCTTTGTCTTCTAACTGTCTTGTTGGGTTATATTGTTTTCAGGTGTTGACAGTATAGGCACTGTTCCTGCATCTCTTGCCACATATTCTGCCATCCAAGTGCTAAAGCCAGACTTAGTTATCAATGCAGGCACTGCTGGTGGCTTCAAAGTAGTCTTTTCTTCTTCCTTCTCCTTTCAAAATCTCTAATGTTGTATAATTTTCTACTTCTCAGTTAACTTTTCATTGTCTATGATGAGTATCTGGCCTTACCAATTAGCTGATTCTTTCTTTACTGTTTAGGCCATACTAATGTGCATTATCAGTTTTCTGTTATGCAGCAACTAAGTGGACGCTTGTCATAAAAAATAATTATTGTATTTGCACCTGAAGAAAAAAATAATTCTCTTTTTCTTGGAATTTCTATCAAAATCTTCCAGGCCAAAGGAGCATGCATTGGTGATGTATTCCTTGTATCTGATGTGGCTTTCCATGACCGAAGGATCCCTATCCCAGTAAGTAGTTGTTGCTTTTTCAATAGTTGCCTCATTCAATGTTAATATGGCAGAGCAGCCTTTGCTCTAGTATTGCTCTTTTGCTCTGTACTGAGCATATGCCAAATGTATATGGAAAAGCTAGCAACAAAGACAGTCTCATGTTGTCCCAAAGAGAGAGTTGTGAGCACAGTATTAATATCTGAAAGGAAACTAAAGTTCTGGGTAGATGATTACAATAAACTCTTTTTATTCTCAGATATTAAACATCAAAGAAGGGAATGGAAGCACAATGCATGCTTACTGAGGAAAATTTTCCTTGTTCATCAGCGGTGAATTTCATTTGAAGTTCAATTTCAATCCACCTTCTTGCCTTTTGCAGGTTTTTGATCTGTATGGAGTTGGCTTGCGACATGGACTCTCAACGCCCAATCTCTTGAAGGAGCTCAACTTAAAGGTGATTACTATGCGCAGATAGAAGCACTTATAGCTATGGAACTTTTCTATCCCTTTCTCTAGATGTCCTAACTGCATCTTTCTTCTTTCAGATTGGTAAATTGTCCACTGGAGATTCTTTGGATATGTCCCCACAAGACGAAGAAGCAATTATCGCAAATGATGCCACAGTTAAAGACATCGAGGTAAGTATGAATTATAGGTGTTTATTCGTGTGTGACTGTACCAAATGGTTTATTTGGATCTGCATTACATTTTGAGTTTGGTTCACTTCATGCATTATTTCATTGGCTTAAGGTGATTAGAGATATTTTATAGACCGAGTCATGTTGCTCGATATTTTGGTTTCAGGGAGCAGCTGTTGCCTATGTGGCCGATTTTTTCAAAGTCCCTGTAATATTTGTAAAAGCTGTGACTGATATAATGGATCAAGACAAGCCAACTGCAGAGGAATTTTTGCAGAATTTAGCAGCAGTCACTGCGGCACTTGACCAGGCAATCACCCAAGTAGTTGATTTCATCAATGGAAAGTCCATCTCCGAGCTTTGAAATTGTGTGACCTTCCTTTCAGCATTCCCTATTAAAGAGTGACGTGTGAAATGTCGTCCCAATACGTGAAAATATATTCAGTATGAGACAGATGTGTTTAATGGTTTGCTTGGGGATATGGTCAATCAGCAACAAAGATTATAGGAACTTATTGATTTGACCAAAGAGTTGTGTGGGCATGTTACTCGCATTCGTTTATCCACGGTTTTAAACATAGGTAAATGCTTCTCTGGGTGAGTAATTGTCGAAGGTTTTTTTTTCCCTGTACACAGTGATTGTTGAAGTTAGGAAGCACGCAACTAAAGTGCGAGTTATTGGGCAACCTCTGGATATCATTTAAGCTTCTCCCTGTCTCTGATTCGATTATTTGAGTTGCCTGAATTGGCCATTTCGATCTTTCCTTGATAGTCCAGGAACCCATTTTGATCCTTTCTGATCAAAACCAAAACCAAATCATGGATTCGATTACACGTATCTCACTCTCTCAAATGCTCGAGTGTTTACCATGGAAGGGTCTGGGTTTATCGTTCTAGATTATTATGGGTACTAAATGGGTGGTGCAAATAAACCACCAAAAATCTACCAAGATCTTTAAAAATTACCTGCATGAAGGCCTTGTTTCTCAACTGCTGACTTTACTCTTGATATAAGAATTGGCACGCATATGTGTCACCCTTTTTAAAAATGAAAATATTGGTATCTCATCCAAGCTTATAATATAAACGCTTCGGTGTACAATGCTGCTGTGTATATATATATATATATATATATATATATGAGGCATTACCGTATTAAGTTTCATTGTGAATTTGCACACTGTATCTCCCAGCAAAATAATCAATCTTCAATTGCAAGAGAAGCATGGGGAGTGAAGCCGTAGAACAAGGAGCTTTGGCAAAGGAGGCCAACCAGGGAAAAGCCACTATTCTGGCTCTTGGCAAGGCATTCCCCCACCAGCTTGTAATGCAAGAGTTTTTGGTTGATGGGTATTTCAGGAACACCAATTGCGATGATCCAGACCTTAAGCAGAAACTAACTCGGCTCTGTAACATTTCTAACTTTCTCTGCCTGCCTTTTTTCGCCTATTTATAGGCTACAAAGCTCTATACAACACTGTCCATTTTATGCTGCGTATTCTTGATCTTGAGATACTTCGAATTGGTATGCCACATGGCTTCTGTATTTAGTTTCCTTCCCTCGCGTTTTGCAGGCAAGACAACCACCGTTAAAACAAGGTATGTAGTCATGTCGGATGAGATACTAAAGCAGTATCCTGAACTAGCCATCGAAGGGGTCCCCACTCTGAAGCAGCGACTCGATATTTGCAATGATGCTGTGACACAGATGGCTGTTGAAGCTTCGCAATCTTGCATCAAGAAATGGGGTAGGCCGGTAACCGATATTACCCACTTAGTCTACGTTTCCTCAAGTGAAGCTAGGCTACCAGGTGGCGACCTTTACCTGGCAAACGGCCTCGGACTTGGCCCCGAAACGCAGCGTGTCATGCTTTACTTCGTGGGCTGCTCCGGAGGTGTGGCTGGTCTCCGTGTTGCCAAGGATATTGCTGAGAATAATCCTGGAAGCAGAGTTTTGCTGGCTACTTCTGAAACTACCATTATTGGATTCAAACCGCCAAGTACAAATAGACCGTACGATCTGGTTGGGGTTGCACTCTTCGGGGATGGTGCTGGGGCCATGATAATAGGCACAGACCCGGTTTCGGGCACCGAAAGTCCTCTCTTTGAGCTTCACACAGCAATTCAAAATTTTCTGCCAAACACAGCAAAAACAATTGATGGCAGGCTGACAGAGGAGGGTATCAGCTTCAAGCTATCAAGGGAGCTGCCCCAGGTAATTGAAAACAACATAGAAGCATTCTGTGATAAATTGATGGCAATTGCTAAACTAACATACAAGGACTACGACAAGATGTTTTGGGCGGTCCATCCAGGTGGGCCAGCAATATTGAACCGGATTGAAAAAAGACTTAATTTGACCCCAGAGAAACTAAATGCCAGTAGGCGAGCCCTGGCAGATTACGGTAATGCTAGCAGTAACACCATCGTTTATGTGCTGGAGTATATGATAGAAGACGGGTTGAAGGACAAGGAGCGCAACGGTAGAGATGAATGGGGCTTGATTCTAGCTTTTGGGCCCGGGGTCACCTTCGAGGGGATCCTTGCAAGAAACCTCACCATCTGAATACATATATAAGCTTCCCTGCCAATATTTCTTTTATTTTGGTATTTTTCCTTAATGGGTCCCACCCATATATATTAATAACTTGAGGCTGGCCAACAAGGAAAACGTTTTCATGCAACTATGGCAACCCAATTCCAATTAATCCGATCATCCGAGCAATAGTAAAAGGAAAGAAATATCACGCCTTCACAAGCTTATGTTGATCACAAGCCCATTACGACCCCAACTAGATACCATTCACTCCGTCCAGATCATGGGGCAAGCTTCTCAGGTTGTTCAGAAATGAAAAGCCATTAAAATGTTTTGAGATCTTGGCCTTACATAAAACTCGTCTATATAAGGTGAAATGAAAGATTAGTGGCATTAAAACTTAATTCAACTATTAAATATATAAATATCCAACCAAGTTTTCTGAACTCTTTCAACTTTTACAAGCAAGCAACCGACGTGTAATGACTGCAACAGAAACCGATCCCTGTGAACCACAGAGAACAAAAGTGGATTCAAGAACAGCAGTGTCTGAGTTAATTTTGGATTCTGACATTGGTCGAATACACTATTAAGAGGCTCCTCGGTTACACCACTCCAGATGGAAGGCGAAGAACAAGTTGCCCTCCAAAAACACTGCAAATCAAACACAAAGTCAATAGTGACAATGAATGCTATATCATGCAAAAGTGTGGCATGATTTTCTTATGCAATGTATGATTACAGAAAGATGCCGATAATTAACAAACCTTTTCACATAATAATAACAAAAATCTGCCAAGATGAAGGTCTGGACAATTTCTGAAATGAGAACCATAGAAGGCCACAATCCATATCCCAAGGCTACCAACAAGTGTCCACGACTATCTAGAACCTGTTCAAAGCAAATGAAACAATGCATTAATGTGATGATTGTCATCACGTCTAATCAGCTCATACTCCCTTATACAAGGAAGATAAACAAAATAACAAGACAGCAACAGCATGAGGCACCCGACTCTTCCATGAAGCACATAACTAATCTTTGATGAGGGAAAAAAAGGTCAGAGAAAGAGAATAAAAAGGAAAAAAAAAAGGTCGAATATCCAAGATGCTGAAAACCACACAGAACATCCAGCCAAAACATATACGGAAATGCCAATGTCACCAACAACAAACCTGTAGAACCCAGTGGGCACAGCTCAGGAACCTTGCAACACCCAATGCAAACACGTAATGTGCAGTGAATGGTTCAACAATCTGAAGGCACAAAAATGAACATGAGTTTCAAGCCGAGAACCTCCAAAATATTCATAGTCTACTTGGTATAACTGAACCTTTGTGTTCTGCATAACCCGCAACTGAGGTAGCACAGATACAGCTTCTAAGTAGACACAAAATGCCCATAAAATCCTGTTCAATAGATTATGTGATGTTGATGGATGAATAAGCAACGCCAGAACAGCACAGGGTACCAACTGCATTCAAATCAAAGAATGAAGATTAATGTTAAATATTCAAAAATGGGAAGACATACCATTCCACAAAAAGAGTATCATGCTAAGAATGAATGGAAGAAGTCGTCCCTGGCATTTAACCCAACTTGTAAAACAAAAATTTTAAGAGAAACCTATCAGAAGACTAAAAGGCAGATTAAAAATAGCATTTTCCATGGTGCAATTGGCTACCTAGAACAAGGCACTTCAAAGAATTGATGTATGCACACCTCTACAGCTATCCTAGGTTATATATAGGCAAATTTAGCAAAAATATTGGGAAAAAAGAGTTGAAAAAGAGGATCACATAAGGGGTTTGAAAAGTCAATTCTGACATCATGAAATAGCTATCAGAACCTTAATCTGCCAAGACGATGAAAATCTAAAGAAATAACAGGTGAGTACAATTGCCATCTTTGCATGGTTAAACCACACGTCTTCACCCAAGAGATATCCAGACCCATTCAATGAGAGGCATCCACAGAACCTCATTTCATGCATTCATCTTACATATGGACTGCAATACCATAAACTTTTGTGACAAAAGATAGCAGGAAAGGCACCTGCGACATATAAATAACCAGTGATGCAACTACTAAGGTAATATTAGATTCATTAACACTCACCACATAATATATTGCAAAGTTGTCTTTATCCTCCATGTAACTAGATTTCAATTTGAAACGGATCATGTAAATAACCCACACGGTTGTTGCTGATGTAGCCAAATCAAGTAGGGTGTGTATGTCATATTCCATAACAAAGCTGCAGTACAGCCTAACAGCTAGGAAAATAGCTGTCAATTCCTGGGATTTAAGTGAAAGTCCTGCAAATCAAAGAAGGAATGATCAAAGAAGCATTGATCAAGAATAACAAACACATAAAGCACCAGGAAATTTTATGCATCAACCAATAACACCAACTTCACATCAGATAAACCTTCTGTCAATTTGCTTGAAGAAGGTGTATAATGTGCCATTGTTAGCATTCATAAAAAGCTCTTGACAACTGCCAAGCAAGACATGATTCAGCACTGGGGGCCTCATAACCCTGCAAATAAAGAGCTGCAGCGTAAAAAAGGCTTGACAAACTAGGTTCCTATATGACCAAGATTGTGAAACTCTGAATTCATCGTTCAGGTAGATTTTACAGTTGGTAGCAGTGCACATAAAGGTATCAGGGACCCAACATCATAATATTCATGCGTGCAATGAGCTACATTCAACTTAATTACGGAATTTTCATTGTAACTTGTAAAACATCAACGCATCATTAGTGATTAGGCTGCTGAAATCTTAATGCATGTCGTTATTATGAACAAAATTAGAAAAATCCTGCACCCCACCCACATTTTTTTCTCTTTTTTAATCCTCAAATTGCATCGATCGTGCTTTTGGTCTTTTAAAGCCAAATTTCTCCGGCTTGCAAAGAAGAAGAAAACTAATTGGAAACAAGTATCCAAGAAACCAAAGAAACAAAAGGCAAATTGATCGTATACACCAGCAAAAGAACAGAAATGAGGGCTAAGAAATATGAAAAATGACCACCCATCATAACTAAACTCTAAGCTGCCCAAGTAGCAAAACCTAAATCATAAAAATCAGTCCAAACCAACCCCGGAATTTTATCCAATTCCACCAATTTCCATAAACGAAATCCTATAAAAAAAAGGGAAGAAAACCTATAAAGATTCAATCTTTTTTAAGTTTTCATACCAGCACAAGTTTTCTCTTTCATGAGCTTGTAGATGAGGACAGAGATTCCAATAGAATGGACAGCCTCGGCAGCCACAAAGAGGTTGTCGTGGTCGTGTACGATGAATCGGAGCAAGACTAGAGTCGCCATGGCCGCCACCACGGCCAGAAATGCCTTCACCTTCGGCTGCTGTCGCCGGACCCATGTCGTCACCGCGTGGATCGGTCTCGTCTGCGTCCTCATCTGTTTACTTTACCGGTCCGGTCGGTCTTGGTTGATTAGTTGTTATTATTATTTACTTTATGGAACTAGAAAATAAAAAGAAGCAGAGCATGGAAATTAAATTTTCAGTGGGTTTATATATAAATTTTGGGTTGCTTCAAGACCCAAAAAAAAAACTTTAAAAAGGGTTCTGTTTGCCGTATCCGTAAAAATTCATTTATTTTAACCATCGAACTCTTATCAAATGTTAAAGCGTAGAATTGTCTTGACTCTCTTTTATTATAATTTTATCAAAGAAAAATGTATGGTTTTTCTCTTTCTTGTTTTTTTTTTTTTTTTGAAACATCATTTTTATTTTAGAATATTTACAGTATATCAATAAAGAAATTGTAAACTTTTTTTTTAAAAAAATGAAAAAATAAAATAAAATTTACATATTCTATCAACAAATTACATGGAATTCATTGGTTGCCAAAAATATTACCTAAACGATTTAGTAGAAAGTCTAAAACTATATATTTCATGCTACTTGTCACAAGCATTTTGGTTCACGATAAAAAAAAAAAAAATAGAGCATCTCATACATTTCTTCTTCTTATATTCAATATTTTTCAAACTTTTTTTCTTATACGTGCAAATAGACTATAGTTTCCAACTTTACATGCACACAGTCATTATAAAACTTTGATAATTCGGATACAATTGTTTACCTCAAAAAGAAAAGTTGCGAGTTACTTTTTTTGATAATTTTTAAATTTTTTTTTATATAAAAATATAATTAATTTTAAAAAAATTATAATATATATATTTTATATTATATATAAATTATTGATAGAGTATATAATATTATATATATAGTATAAAAATTTATTATAATTATTTTTATATATTTTTAAATTTTTGTAATTATAAAAAAATTATATTTTATTTACAGCAAATAGCACCATTAAATGAAAATAAATATTGGGGGATTTCCTTTTTTTGATAGTCGAGCCACGGGTAATGAGCGGCCCAATATAACCCAACCACCGTGCAAGTCTTCTTCTGCGGCCTACACGTGTACTACTAGCGGACAAATCTCTTTCTGCAAGGATGGCATTCCCATTATTTATTGTCACATGCGGGTAACTCACTGACGATTCAAGACCCCTAGCATGCCAAAACTGCACGGCAGCCGCGTCACAGATTTAGGGCCCCACTCATTCAGGATTCTTCATATGAATCCACGTGGGTCCAATCAACTCCGTACACACAGCCCCACAAAATTTACAAGGCCCAAAAAAAAAGGGGCCCAAAATGATCATTACATTTACCTGCCTGTCGCGTTTAAGCCGTACACGTCCCCAGATGACTTTTGATTAAGCAAATGAAATGGTCCCAGTCCATCGCCACTTAGGAAATCTCCATCAGTGATTAGTGTTGTGCATGCACTTATAAATAGGCGCTCCCTCCCGTGTACTGAGAGCTCTCTCTTCTTCTCACTATCAGTTTCGTCTCGGATCTTAGAAGTAACCGATCTTAAACTGGTAATTTTGCTTTTCAAATTGAGAAAAAAGGACCGAAAATTAATAAATTCAAATGTCTTGTGTTGTAAGTACGATGAGACGCGAAATGTATGGTTTCATTTTCGATGTTTTCGTTTGTTCAGGAATATGCAGAAGATTTAATCTATTATACGATTGCGATTGCTTCGATCGCCTTTTTTTTTTCTTTTTTTGGTTTTTGTTTTTAAGGTGCCTATTTTATAATTGTCTGGATCTTAATAGCATTCTTTGTGTTTTTGTTTCGATCTGTTGCATGCTAAAACGGGTGTGCATATGGGATGATCTTAATTTTAGAGCTATCTGTTTGGTTGATGAGAAAGCTTGAGAAAATTGCAAGAGCATTTTTTTTAAGCCCATTTTGCTGTTTCTTTGCTTTGCGTTTTGAAGTCACAGATGTTGTCAATCCCATTTGCAGGTTATATATATACAGAGAGCGAGAGAGAGAGAGAGAGAGAGAGAGTCTGAGATTCGGATTTGTGTTGTTTATGTCCCAAGAATTGGCAGCTTTTGGAACATGTCTTCACCCACAGGGGAAGTTGCCCTGAATGGAAACGGAAAAGCTATGGATACGGTCGCTGAAATGTTAGAATTAGATTTCTCCAGGTTGTCGGACAGGCCGAGATCCTTGATAATGGAGAGAGATAGACAGAGATCGTATGACGAACGGTCCCTTAATGAGCTGTCTGTTGGGTTGTCTCCTGGACTTCCGCACAGAGGTGACCTGGCTTCCCGAGTGACCGACCATAGTGACTCTGTAAGTTCACCTGGTAAAAAGACAGGGTTTAATACCCCGATGACGGCGCACTCTGGGCTTGAGACGCATCCAATGGTAGCTGAAGCTTGGGACGCTTTGAAACATTCATTGGTTTATTTCCGTGGCCAGCCCGTCGGAACCATTGCTGCATCTGATAATTCTGAAGAAAAACTCAACTATGATCAGGTGAAGTTCGCATCAGGTTTTGTAGGCATTTATGTGCCTACCTGATAGCACTCTCTTTTGCCTTATGTGGAGCAGTTGAGCTTATGGAAGAATAGGATACAGTTGCTAACACGTTGGAGAATATGACTATGTGTTCATTGTGCCAATTCCTATTGTTTCAACAGGTTTTTGTGAGAGACTTTGTCCCAAGTGCATTGGCTTTCCTGATGCGTGGACAACCAGAGGTTGTGAAGAATTTCATTTTGAAGACTCTTCGCCTTCAATCATGGGAGAAAAAGATTGATAGGTTCCAGCTCGGAGAAGGGGTAATGCCTGCAAGTTTCAAGGTTCTTCATGACCCAGTGAGGAATACCGATACCTTGATAGCCGATTTTGGTGAGAGTGCAATCGGAAGAGTGGCTCCTGTCGATTCTGGTTTTTGGTGGATCATATTACTTCGGGCATACACCAAGTCTACAGGGGATACATCATTGGCTGAACTAACAGAATGTCAGAAGGGTATGCGCCTAATATTGAGCTTATGCCTTTCCGAGGGGTTCGATACATTTCCAACTCTTCTCTGTGCTGACGGATGCTGCATGATTGATCGTAGGATGGTGAGTTTCCGACCATTTGGCATTTGTTATATTATTGAGCAGTATCATTGTGGTTACTTTGGACTGTTGTAGACTGTTGTTCAGAGCTTGACTGAATCACAGTAATAGCGTTTTCTAGATGGGTATATGTGCTCTCTGCACTAACAGAATTATGGTTTTCTTGTGTATCATTGACTTGATTGGGCTAATTACTTGAGAACCTATGCAACTGCGTACTTGACAGCCCTGTCCTTTAGAAATTGTTGCCCTCATCAAATATTTAGACCAATCAGTGCTTGCGTATAGAATAGCTTGTTCTTTTAGGAGACCCATTCTATCAAGAGTTCCCTATTGAGTACTATATCCACATTGGCTTTCGTAACATCTGAAGCTATATTTTTGTTTGTCAGGGTGTCTATGGCTATCCAATCGAAATTCAAGCACTTTTTTTCATGGCTCTAAGATGTGCTTTGCATTTACTGAAGCAAGACGACGAGGGGAAGGAATTCGTAGAAAGAATTGTGAAACGCCTTCATGCCTTGAGCTACCACATGAGGAGCTATTTTTGGCTTGACTTGAAGCAGCTTAATGACATATACCGCTACAAAACAGAGGAATACTCTCACACTGCAGTTAACAAGTTCAATGTGATTCCGGATTCTCTTCCTGACTGGATTTTTGATTTCATGCCCAGTCGCGGTGGTTACTTCATTGGGAATGTTAGTCCTGCAAAAATGGATTTCCGTTGGTTCTGCTTGGGTAACTGTATTGCAATTTTATCATCCTTGGCGACCCCAGAACAATCCATGGCAATCATGGATCTTATAGAATCTCGATGGGAGGAATTGGTCGGAGAAATGCCACTGAAGGTATGCTTTCCAGCTTTAGAGAGCCATGAATGGAGGATTATGACTGGTTGTGACCCAAAGAACACCAGGTGGAGTTACCACAATGGAGGATCCTGGCCAGGTACTGTGTTCTGGTTGCATATTTTGCAAGCCTACCTATAGTGCCTAATATGTCAATTCATTTTGGACGTTTTACCTGGGGAGATCTTTCTTTTAGATGAAACTTGGCTTTTTGCAATGTTTGCAGTGCTGATATGGCTTCTAACAGCTGCATGCATCAAGACTGGACGCCCTCAGATTGCAAGACGTGCCATTGAACTCGCTGAAACAAGATTGGGGAAAGACAGTTGGCCTGAATACTACGATGGGAAGCTTGGTCGATACATTGGGAAGCAAGCCCGTAAATTCCAGACCTGGTCCGTCGCTGGTTACTTCGTGGCAAAAATGATGCTGGAAGACCCTTCTCATTTGTTTATGGTGGGACTCGAGGAAGACAAACAAATGAAGCCCCTCCTCAAAAGATCCACTTCCTGGACTGTCTAAACAAATCTTGGTTTCCACTGGTATCTACTTATCTTTCTACCCTGGATGTTAACCTATTCTTCCTGGTTGAGAAGGCTGAAATGTAGCTTCCTGCCCTATCTACCCTGGATGTTAACCCAATGCTGAATTCCTTCGAAGTTTAGGATTTTAATCGATGTTTAGTATTTTTCATACTGCCCTTTGCTGGATTATATTTTTGTTGTTAAAATTTTTTCCATTCTTATATTTTGATTATTTTATATTATAAAAAAGCAGTGCCACCACATGTCCTGTCTTTCTCCCCATCTTGCGCGATTCCTCTAGAAGTTGTTAAAGACTTTTACAAACTAGCAATCAGTCTGGCAGTAAGACCTGTCTGTGTGATTGATTGATTTATAGTATATTAGATAAATAAATTATATTTTAATTGATTGATATCCAGGAGGGGCTTAATAGACGCGTAGTAGAGCTACCAATCATCCAATCACAGTATGACGTTTATAGAACGAAGAGAGCCACAGTAAAGCAATATAAACCCAGTCTATCAACAAAAACAAGCCCCAAAAAAGGGGGAAAAAAATAAAATTGTAAGCCCAAATCTACCCATTTTACGGTTGGGCGAAGCCTGGTCACGGGGACAAGGTAACCAAGCTTTATGAATACTTGTCCCGAACTTTGTATCTTTTCCTTCTCGTGAGTGGATTGGGGTTGGGAGGAGAGGGGTTTTTTTTTTAAAAAAAATTCGCTTTAATAACTTCATTATTTTTTGGGGTGCTTGCATAAAGTATCAAAAGCGTAAAGAAACCCATGCTATTAGAAGCTTTTAGGGTGATTGAATTTTGGATGGTCTTTATGTGGCTGATGTCAGCTACTATAGACCTCCATTAGTAAAATTGATACAAAAATTGGGACTGACAATGATGGGTTTACGGGCCTTATTAATCCGTCCAATTGGGGCTATCCTTTCAACGTGACACGAGATAAAACGGATTCCACGTCAGTGTTTGTTCGTGGATCAGAACTTTCAAGATTGTCAGAGTATTGTGGTTCTACCGCAAGTCGTTGAAAACATGTAACCTGCCTTAAGGATCACCAACAAAAAAAAGAAAAAAGAAAAAAAAAAAAGAGGTTTATTTTACGGGTAACAGCAGCAACTCTCCTTAATATAGGATCTATTGAAGAATTTAGTAACAATTTTAAGGGATCCTAGGCCCACAAGATATTATCGGAAAAGTTACAAGATGAATTTTTGACCAGATTCATAAGGTGGGGCATGTTCAGGAATTTAGCAACCATTGCAATAATTCAATGGCAACAGGATAATCTTAGAGAAATCAAATGAATTGTTAGGCCGCTTGAATGGAAGTATGCGGTTCTTAGTGCCAAAGGCCTAAAGCCTTTTTAGGTGGGGGAGGTGTGAGTTGGATCTTTGACTTCATTCGGCCAGGACGCGGTTTGTTTTGTTACGGTATAGACATAAATATAGGCACGGAATCGAGATGATATTTAATATAATCATTCTAACCTGACATTTTTATGAGCTCGAACTGGTCCCGGGTGAGTGCAACACTCACATATTTCTCAAAATTTGTAAATTGAGTATCGAGTACAGTCAAAAAGCATAGGTATGTAGCTTTGTCCTTTCTCGCATCTAAGGAGGAAAAATAGAAAGGAACGTGGTGGACCAACAAGCAGCAACATGAACTGTGGTGGTTCATGGAAGCTGACTTGGCTGCCACTAAAGTTGGATTAAATAGTTTTGGGTGTTCCTATTTATTGGACCAATTAACTAAATTACTCATCACCATACTGGCACCGACCATTTGACAAATTGGGTAAACATCACGAAATCAACGGTCGAGAAACGACAAGTAGATAGTCGGCTTGTGCAACCCAACCAGTAGCTGGCAACACGTAATATCACACACCCTCTTGAGATAAAAAAACGGTGGGCCTTGTGCTCAACGGCCTCTTGAATTTTGCCAACTTTAGTCAGCTTCCGACTCCGAGAAAAAGAAAGAAGGAAAGAAAGAGAGAAAGAAAGGTCATAATAATGTACTACAGAAGAAGAGACTCCATTTTTGACGCCTTCACTCTGAATCCTCTGCCATACCCAGTTCTGTTGTTCTTGGCAGTCTTGGCCATCTTTCTCGGCATATCATGGTACTTCAGTTACGACGAAATCGTGGAGGCCACAGAGGTGCAATTCGGTTGGGCACTGTTGGCCCTTCCAATAGCGTTACTGGTCTTAGTTCGTTGGTTGTCGTCAATGGAAAATCCCGACTTGCTCTTTTGTCTGTCGCCGTGGGAAAGGAGCCGGCGAACCCACCACGTTCCGTCCGAAGGGGCCTCGCCGTGGGGCGTAGCTGCTTTGATTGTGCTCCTACTCGTCTTGGCGCAGTATCAGTCTAGTTTTCTTGGTAGCTGGTTTATCTGATAACATACCAGATTTAGTCTCGATGTCGTAATAAATTTTCCTTTTGTTGATGTGTACTATGTGATGGGTTGGGTATCAAGAAATAGTCCATAAGATGGAAAGACGAATATGTATAATTAATTAGATATGGTTAAGTGGTTATTGTACATAGCAGAGGACGATGCAGTAATATTTATGCGGTTGGGATTTGAAGTTGTGTGATCTTCTGATGACTAAAAAGTTGGTGTGATCTCAGTCGGTGTCTTGTGATTTAGTCAGTCCATTTCTTTGGATGCTGACAACATTCCATTATCTGGAACGATTTCATGTAACTGCACCTCGATTGGGTTGCAGTCTTGCTTGGATTCAAACTTTTAGTTTCTTTCGATTTGAAGCACCGCAACTATTAAAGAAGCCTTCATTTCCTGCAGCAAGAAAAAGCTGTTGTTTCAGTCACCCACTTTAATATGAATTTAGAAGCTCCAGGCAGCTAATTACTGACATTTTTATTGCTTAACAATTATGCTGTCAACAACTAACCAAGGTCATGCTGATTTTTATTTTTTTATTGGTGTTTTTTGAAGCTTCATGCAATCTCCATTTCCAATTATCAAACTATGAGAGTAAACAGATAACATGAGCAAGTGTGGTACCATCAACATTTTTTCACGGGTAAGTAACTTTTTATGTAAAAAATAAATAAAACCCTGAGTGAAGCTTATCTTGTGCTGAATGAGTCGCTAATATTATCATTTGCTTTGATTCAATTCAAGATGGAGAAGATTTTTCATAATTGAATACACCAATTGGATATAATTATGCCCCCCACCCCCAACCCACCCCACCATTTATAGTTACAGCAATTAGGCATATAAATTAATTGAAAATAGGCCGTCCAGGAATTCTATCGGTGCCATCAGCAGAACAGTTCTTTAGTGACAATGGCCATTATTTAATCACACAAACCTACCGCGGGTACCGTGGTCCTGTGTTAATCAAGACTAGACAATCAAGAGTGCTTTGTGGGGTCAAGTCCTGCAATAATATCCCAAACATTTGTCTCTATCAGCTTGGATTTGCTTGCGGATCAATCACATGATTTACAAAGTCAAGGCGTGGCCTTGTAGCACCAAAGTATGGGTATTTTACATAGAAACCGCGTGGTTTCACAGCACTGGAAATAATGGTGTCGTGTATGTGTTGGTGGTGGGTGCTCAATGACTCATACGCCAATTATATTTCTAAATAAAAAAAGCTTACCTCCAAGCTCGTCCACACGGCATGGGTGATCCATGGCCACCGTCTGACTCGTTGGTTATTAGTTGTTACATTCTTCCGAGTGAGATGTTCACATTGACCATTACTACAACTTGTCGCAGCCTCGTTCAACTTGCCCAGGCCAATTAAAACTAGCAACCGCAAACAGGCAGTACTAAATTATTTATGCATATTCATTATACTAAATATTAGAACAGGAAGCCCAATGGTGGGAATGACAGAGGGGTCCAATACAACAGTTTTCAGTGGCCTGAACAACAATATCACCAATCAATCCAACACACCGCCCATGGAGCACTGAACTCCATGAATGCATGGAAAGTCTGGAGGATCACACAAGTAGCTGTTATCCCATATAAACATACAAGCATACCAAAAAGGGGCTACCATGTGGATTATTAATCCATCAAAACAAGGAGCCACTTCATCTAATGGGCACAGCGCCCCCGAGGCATCCTCCGTGGAACTGGAAATGCTTGCCAAGTTGCGGAGAGTTCAAACTTGGGGAATGCTAACAGCCATTCCTAGTCTGCACATCATAGTGGAGCTGAACGTAGAACATATTAAGAGGACTAAAGAAAGAAGATGCATCAAAGAAACAGTCTAAACAAATTCTTTCGTTCTGGAATAACGTAGCTTAGATATATGATTAGCATCAATTGCTACTATAATGCTGAAATGCTGCTCTCAGTGACATTTACTTGGGCAATCATATCCATTTCCCACAACCCAATAGCATTGTGTCTGAATGGTAATTTGATCAGAAAAAAGTTTCTTCCATTCCTCTTTAATCTTTCTTCCAACAAAATAACCAAAGATTAATTCTGTTAATCGCAACCATGAAGCATATAGATTGCACCTTCCTGCACCTATTATATAGGTCTTTGGAACATCTATCTATCCATTTGTATTTGGTATAATGATTTGCCCTTATTTGATAATAAAAGGTTACAAATTTTTTCTTCTTTAATTTTGATTTGCAGGAAATTTCAAATTGATGTTTCAAAAAGAGGTGAACGATATATTTGTTTAAAGGACTAAAAATAAAAATAGCCGTTAAGCCGAATCTTTGAAGTAAGATTATCTTTGCATTTGTAATTTTTATGCAAGATTTTCAAATCATTATAACCGTTACCACATTGACGCCTTTACACTCGTTTAAACATTGCATCCAACACAAATAGAAACATACAATCTATTATTATTAGCACGTAAAAATCCAAGTCCAAGTCTTTCGGCAGATAGTTGAAGACAGAAGCCGACCCCACCCAACTTCCCAATTATTATTATTTATGAGTTCCCAGGTTCAATTTCTTGCGTACTTTTTGCTTGTCTCTCTTTTCCAGCATTATTGATTCTTGATTTATGTCGGACGCTCGATTCCTTTCAATTACTTACTTTTTCTGTGTTTTTATAAATCTTTATTTTTCCTTCCTTTTTATTTTAAACTTTGCTATTGAATTGTCTGCTAGTTCAAGGTTATATTTGGTCGGTGATTACCAGATGTTGGACAAAGATGGCTTTCAATAGATTATTGAGATCGATCTTCAGATGGTGCAACGTTTTTTCATTTTGCTGCATAACTTGTAATTCATCGGTTTTCTAATAAGGGTCTCTTGATTTGTGTTTCTTTTTGGGTCCATGGGTTCCTTTGTTGCAACACTAGCCAGCTTAGCAATGCTCACGAATCTCCCAGTGCCTTAAAGATTGAACTTCACCGTCAAGAATCGGATTAAATATGACATTTATAATGTGATCGACAAAGAAGGTAAAAGGACTCAACATTTTATTAGTATGACACCATGACTTCAACATTCAACATATATCGTATATCAAAGAAAGAGAACATTTCTTTTTAGGCTTGTTATGGAATTATGTTGTTTAACCTGAACTCCAAAGGGGTCCAAACCACATGGAATGAAATGAAGATCGGTAAGAAAGCAGCAACAGTAGCAGCCCCATAAAAATGGCGATACCCCAAGGAGAAGAACCCCTAGCGGTTTGAGTTGAGTGCTGAAGCCGGTAGTTGAACAACCAATTAGTAGAGTAAGCAGCCATGAACAGCACCACGAAGATGGGAGACAGGAAAAGGACTAGCTGGAAATTGATTGCTCTGAGTTGCAACTGAGCTTTATAGTCTGTCCATTGTGACATCCACAGCAGGACCATGACAATGCCATAAATGATGAGTAATTGGAGCGGCGGAGTAGAAATGGAGGCCAGGGTCTGTCCTGTCCAACCCTGTTTCCATTCAGGACCCCTTCTCTTGGCATAGAACCATTCCATCTCTCTCTCTCTCTCTCTCTCTATTCATTCGAAAATTGTTCGTTCAAATGAATTAGGGGCTTTATTTGCTTGAGATATTGAAGTTTGGTTATGGGACATATACTTTGAGTGCAAAATCTCCTTGGTGAACTTTTACTTTGGCCAGTGGACACTCAAAGTAGCGTTGATGGCAAAATTTACATTATTCCTCCAATGAGATGGTACAATGCTAATTCATGAGACTTGTCACGTAACTTAGGAGGAGCTTATCATGTTATTTTATGTTTCAAATAGTATTTTGTTAAGAATTTTAAAAAATGCATTAGAGTTGCATAATATGATGATTAACAAATTACAAATTAAAGCATCCGGTATAACCACTGAAGCAAAATATATTAATTGATTTTTATTTTTTTTCCTTTCAAATGGGCCATATCACCACACGTTGAGTTGGGGGCATTGTCGGGATTTCAAATGTTCTGTTGCTCAGTTAAACGGGTACAAAGGTTTCTGCCTTCATATGTAACTCTAATTATATATCAATAACATAAAATCTAAGTTCTATTTTCTCTTTTTCCCTTCGTAGATGATTTGTTGCTCTGGTACACACGGATGGAAAAAGGAGCATATACTTCAATTTTAGTTCATCTTACAGTTCAAAACCTGTTTTTATAAATAGCAATTTTCAAAGTTGTAAATAGGACATGATTATTTCTTTTTGAGGATAAATAGGAAAGGAGTTTTAACTAGACAATAAGTTTCGAGAGAGGACTACTACAAGCCTCCATAAATGCCAACCCGGATAGAAGAAAAAAAAACCCATAAAATTGAGCTCACTCGATTGTCAAAGACAGAAAAAAAGGGGAGGGTAAGGGAATTCATTGAGATTATGGTGTCAAGTTGGGTTACATTAACTCCTAACAGGAACATGGGCCTTTTCTTTGTAATAAGGGGAAGAAATGGATTATTAAACAAAACTCCATTGGATGAAATAATCTCACTGGTTTAACAGAAGTTGTTGCCCTCATTTGTTCTTGTCGCCAAAAACCAACTGTATGCAATTAAGCTGCAACTTTCTTGGATGTTACAGAATTGACAATGATGGCGAATTCAGGGCCCTGTTTAATTCACAAAAAGATAGAAAAATCGGGGCCAAGTCATTGGTGTGCTCTAAGACATCTATAATGTCAAGTGCATGAGGTTGGGAAAACAGCGTACCTTCAAGGATGCGCCACCGACAAGAAAACCATCAATATCTTCTTGCTTTGCAAGTTCAGCACAGTTGCCCCCATTGACAGATCCTGAAAAGGAGATTGAACTATCATTAGATTACGACCAACAATGGGCAATAAGATGTAAAAAATTAGAGAATCCAAGAAACATGTGAGAGTTTGCATTTTTTTTATTTGAACAAGTTAGATTTTACAAATCATAAAGTTAGGAGCTAAGATGCTGATATAGCCGACAAGGTAATGGATACATTTGCCATTAATCAGTTTACAATCAGCCAAAAAAGACAATTAATGTTGGGAAGAAATAAAGCACAAATTCAAAAAAAGAAAACAACAAAACAAAAGATAGCCACAAATAAAATATGGGCACATTTGCGTGGTTCACACAATTTAATCAAGTGAGAATCAAAGAAGGAACATTTTGTTATCTGTCATCAGTTGAGGTACCTCCATAGATAATGCGTGTTTTTGATGCTACTTCTGCTGAGATGTTTGTTTTAAGCCAATCACGGACAGCTACATGTACTTCCTGTGCTTGCTGGGGTGTAGCCACTTTACCAGTCCCAATAGCCCATACAGGCTCATATGCAATGACCATGTTATCCCAACTGGGTACAGCATCTGTAGATGTAGACATGAATGACATCAGGACATGGTTTCTTTCTTTGACAGTGTAGTCCAATATTCTTTATCAAGAGAAAAGATTGGGACGAAGTATCAGCAGATACCTGCAAATGCCTTCAATTGCTGAAAACAGATGTCAAAAGTCTTCCCTGCTTCTCGTTCTTCTAACAGTTCACCAATACAAGCTATAACTCCAAGACCCTGACTTAGGGCATAAGCAGCCTTCTTTCCTATAAACTGAAGTTGCCAGAGTCTAAGTCAAACTCAAACATGCTACATAAACAAGCAAAACCAGCTCTTCTCTGTTCTTTGAAACACACGAAAGAATGTAGTTGTTTATGTTTTCACCCAATCATCTTCACCAATTATATGTCTGCGCTCAGAATGCCCCAGGATAACCCATTTGCAGCCAATATCCTTCAGTTGTTCCACACTACAAACAGGTTAAGAGAAAGATGTTGAAGACATGTAGAGAAGAGTGAATGAAATGGCATGTACTGTTTCACGATGATACAACCAATCCACACCAATACAGGAGACTAGAAGAAAACAGAGACATAACAGAACAGGATTAAAAAAAAATGGATTTCTGTGTCTCATCATTCATGCCAACAACCAGTAGAAAGCTTGTTTAAGTGGTAATCTGGTCTACATTTGGAGGACCAGTGCTTGAATTTCAATATCCTTTTTGAATGTAACCATCAATCAGTGCTCATAATACCCTCACAAATTCATTGAGGACCTTAACATTTGTTTCTTCAAGGGGAAAAAAAAAAACTGTCTAGGTAAACTGTAAATATAACAAGTAGTAAAAGGAATAATCTTTACATGGAGAGAGGGGGATAATGAAGATGAAAGCCTAGAAAGAAAGAGACATGCTAGACTTATTTATACATCCAGCATTATTCATTGCCTGTCATAAAGGCATAATGTCCACACCAGCAAACATTAATTTCTTAGATCCCCATTATAATTCTGAAATAAAGACTTCCAAAGTACGGAGAAACTATCAAGCCAGCAACCAAATGTAAGATCTATTAAACAAAAACATCATTGTTAAACATTAATTGCAGATCTAGAAACTAAATATCTTCATAACGAGACAATGTGTCTGGGTGGTTTGCTTAATAATTAATTTCTCTCCTAACTTCTATTATAATTACACACTTCTAAATGGAGTTTTTGTGTGTATTTTGAGGGAAGAGGTCATCAATTGGGAATATTGTTTGAGAATATTCTAATATGGCCTACCTAATTTCTCCCGTGAAAGCACCGCCTTTGCTAACCCAAGAGTTCTGAGCAGATATTTGAACTCTATCGTTCAATGAAGCCTTCACCTGATCGATGTAAAGAAAGGGAGGCGCTACAACAACATCTGCCCGTAAAAAATTGAAAATCAAAAGACAATTTCAATGTGCAACAACTCCAAACAAAAGCCCAAAACCGAGAAAACAAAAACTCACCAACATCATCTTCCAATTTCGCATTGTTCAATTCTGAAACAAGCTTACTGATGGATTCTTTTGTACCATTCTGCACAAAAAGGAAAAAAAAAGAAAGCAGAAATATATTGTGAAAAATATTAACTTGACGGAGTAGGAGTAAGACATTAAAATCTAAAACTAATTCAATAACCAAATCAGTGACAATGAGTAGAACTTACACACTTCCAATTTCCCCCAACAAAGAACTGCAGAACACAAGAAATGGGTAAAATCAATTATCAAATGCCCAAATTGAAGAACTTTTGATAATAGAAAGCAAGAAGAAAATCAGCTAAAGAAGTGGGAAAATAATATTGACTTATTGGATTTTCTCAAAAAAAAAAAAAAGCAATGGAAATCCAAATTTCGCATAGAAGAAGAAAAAATTAATTAAACAAAGATTAAAAAAAAAAAGAGCAGAGCGTTAAACGAACCGTTCCAGTGCCGGCCATGGCGACAACACCTCTGCAAGGCTTTCTTGGAGACGAGAAAGTTAGTTGAGGAAGAAAGGATCGAGAGTCAGAGGTGGCGTTACCGAGCTTCGAGCAAGAACGGCGAAGACCCGAAAACTGTGGTGCAGAATACGAGGTGGCGGGTTTGGTAGCGGAGAATGGCGTAGACAACGTAGCCATGGCTAATGTAAGAGTTAGGCTTTATGTTTGGCTATGGTTTTCTGTTAAAGGTATTGGAACCTCGAAAGGTTCGCAAACCGCTAGTTAAAAGAAGAACAACCCCACGTGACTTTGCAGCACGCTCCGTTTCTTTCCTGTTATAGTATACATTTAAGACAAAAAATAAATAATTTTATTCATTTTATTAAAAAATTTATACAAATATATATTTTTTATTTTTTTAAAAAATTATTTTAAATATTGAATATTTTCTAATATTATAAATATTGAGAAATTATTTATACTTTTTCTAATATATGTATTTTTTTAATCATCTCTATAATATTAAATTTATTAATATAAAATAAATTCTAATTTTTTAAAAATATTATAATCATTTTTAAAATATTTAATTTTTTATTTTTTATTGCTATTTTAATTTTTTAGATTAAAAATTATATTATATTAATAAACTATGTAATTATCATA
This sequence comes from Kandelia obovata, assembly GCA_021464305.1. NCBI lineage: Eukaryota > Viridiplantae > Streptophyta > Magnoliopsida > Malpighiales > Rhizophoraceae > Kandelia > Kandelia obovata. The sequence continues at coordinate 12,793,664 of CM038472.1, read as the reverse complement.
TAGTTATATTTAATAAAAAATATTGAATGTAAATTAAATTCAATTAATAAAGTGAATTTTTTAAAAAATAAATATAGTAAAAAAAGAAATAAAATTAGTCTTTTAAACAAAATAAAAAAAGATATAAATTATATTATTATAAATTAAAATTAAAATTAAAATTAATTATCATTATCTTCATTCAATATCTTTCATAAAAAATTAAATGTCATAAAAATTTAATTCAGTTTTTTTTTTCATTTTGATATTTTCTGTTAAATTTATTATTATCTTTTAGAGAGATATTTTCTGTTGTTTTACACGTATAAGTCATTTGACAGAGAGATAAGGCAAACGCGCTCTGAGAGACGCTGGGGATGGCAGGTAAGAAAATCAGATGGAAAATACCGAAGCGTTTGACCGCCAGCGGTAGTAGCTGTCGCGGCCTTTCAACGGCATGAAATAAAAAGCAAGCCTCTTCGGCCTTGTCACTCTAAGCAATAACGGCATCGTTTCGGGTGGATACTGGGCTTCTTTTCCTCGTGCCACTTGATTTGGAGAAGAGGATGTGGATAAGCGGGTCCAAGTAGAATCTGTGGTCAAGGACCTTGGTGGGAATTGACGTAATCTCAGCCATCCTAAATCATCTCCATTTATCTTTTCTTGTTCTTTATTTTATTTTATTGTTTGAAAAGCTTCAACTATACTGTCAAATTTATAATAATTTTTTAAAAAATAATAATAATAAGTCTTTTGAGGAAACGCTCTTTAATGTTTATAAATGAGTGTGTAATCAGATCATTTACCTTTGGCACTAGAACATTCAAATTCCCCAAGACATTTTATCCAGACGGCTTTAGCCAAAGTCTGGAAATTGATTTCTAAGATGGTTAGAAATTGCTCGCTCTCAAAAAAATAAAAAATAAAAAAATCATTCGAGGTGGATTTTTTCAAAATAATTAATATTTTTATTTTCGTAATTCCTTTTCTTTGATCCCCAGTTCTCATCAATGGACCAGCAGCTTGTTTCTTGGACAAAAAAATGTACACAATGAAGATGATTCCTATGACCATCAATCAATATTTGTGGCTTCACCAATCCTCTCCCGACTCTTGCCTGTATCAATAGAAGTTACAGAACCAAACATACTTTGCCACATCCAAGATTGATTCAGTTCAGGGATAAAATCTCAGTGACAATACACAAAATGACACATCGAGATTTTATGCATGGAAGAAACATGTTACAATGCCAACAAAACAGATTTAAAAATGGGCATAGATGATGGACAAGCAAACAACCCGACTCTCATCGCATCTACTCACTGGTCCAAATCACCAGCCTTTGTCCTACCGACCACACTATTGGATGAGCTATCCTGCACACTGCATGATGATGAGCACCCACTTGAAAAACTTTCTTCTGCTACACCACTTTCTTTTCTTGGTGATTTTCTGGATTTCCTATGCCCTGATGACAAATCCTGCAAAGATGCATTAAACTTAGTTCAAAAATGAATATGGTAATCAATCATCAACCAAGTAATGGTACCAATGTTTTGCCTCTAGAAACCCATTTTAGAACCCACAACTGACCTGGTCTGATGCTGATCCCGGAGTCTTCAATTCCAGGTCTGTTGTAACATCATTAGAGGAATCAAATTTTTCATTCTTGCTGTCCCCTGATAATCTATTCCTTGAGTCATGGTTGCCTGAAACATGGGATTGACTGAAAGGCTGTGGCTGGGCAAATGAAGATATACGTTGTGTGGATTGCTGATCAACCATGGTATTTTGGGTCACATATGGAACAAAAGTCGAACAGGGGTTAGCAAGGACCGTGGGATTCTGGTTTCCAAAGAAGGGGTATGGCTGCGCAGTTGGATGCATAGGAATTGGACCAGGGGGCATTGCCACTGGCACTGGAAAGGGGTAAGAAGGTGGGGCTACAACCACTGAGTGATCCATGGCAGTCCAGGGGAACATAGCCCTGAGCCTTTGTTGGTGTTGAGTATTGAGACTCTCAATATCAGATTTAAGAGATACTTTTTCCTCTCTGAGGTCACTTTTCTCCTGGGTCAACTGTTTGTGAACAAATTTCTTTAGTAAGAACCCTCCTCCGATTCTCAAGGCTATTGATCAAAATAAGATATCAGAAAACCACCTCACGAGATTCATCAGTCAAAGCAGCATGCTCAGCCTTAAGTTTGTTGACTTGTGATGCGAGATCTTTCAATAACTGAATTGTATCAGATAGAATGGTGGCCTTGTCATTTTTGGGTCTGTTAGGATCTGCACCTCAAAATTGCCACATTGAAACATATAATTAGTTATTTGAGTCACAAGAAAATAATTCTTCATTAAGATGAATATTACAGATATCTTGCTGATGACTTGAGAGCATCCTCCAAAAGTCAATAACTTTCATCTGAATTTCATCTTAAATTAAGCTAACCAGATGGCATTATGTTTTACCAAGTGCATTTGCCAGCTTGACGTACTGCTCATTTAGACGATCTCTCCTCAACCTCTCTCGGTCAGCCTTTTGGATTTTTCTTGCAGCCATGGAATCCTTGACTTCAACTTCAGACCTTTGGATGCACAGTGATAAAACCGACACAATGGAAATAGATAAGCATTTGGTAAGAGTGCGTAATTGATAAATTCACGATTGCCACGACAGTACGTTGGAATTCTATAGTTGCACGCACCGCACCGTCGGGGCACAAAGTGAGCTTAAACCATGAATGCAAGTCCATGACCCTCTTAATAGAACTGAACTCAAGAAACAATGATCCAATAACTTCATTTTCACGACAATTTCTTGGTGTTAGGAATTTCACTCCACTCTGAACAGTTATTGGCAAGTGGGTTTAACTCGTTGGTCATTAACAGAATTTTTTTGGTGGCTGTTTCGAAGCCCTTATTCTATTTCTCGCCTGATTCTCATTTTGGTAATTTCAAGTTAAAAAAAAAAAGAAAGAGAGAGAGAGAGACTAGAAACACGTTATTGATGAACTCCTACAGCTAACAAAACTCAATTTTTCATAAAACAACGTGCTAATTGAGCAATAATTAAGAACAAAAAAAACCACCAGGGGAAAACTCAGTGCTTCCTTAACTGCTGGTTTAATAGGCTAAAATTCCACAAAAGGAAACCAAGTCAAGTGGGGGTTATGGCGAACGAACCTGTATTCGGGATGGGGGCGAGTGGGAGGCACAGACCCGTCAGGAGGCGGTGGTTGTTGGGTGAATCCAATGAACGGCGAATTTGAGGCTTGCATTTGCATTGATTGATAGAAAGCGTTGGGCTGTTTCTGATCCATTGTTGCATGTATCGGATGCAAAAGCTGGGTATAAAATGGTCCAAAAATAAAAAACAACGAAGGCTCCCAAATTGGTGGTGCTGGTGGTATCGGAATCAGGTGAGCGCGAAAACTTATCCGACTTCGCTAACCATATATCGTCGTTTTCTTGCTTTGGCGCCCGCAGGAGTTCACGGGCAATGATTGCGTCAACCACACCGATAAACCATTATTATTAACCCGGCCCGAATCTTAAATGGTAAAGGACTTCATACTCACGTGATGTAGGATTGTTTCATTAGGAGGCCCAACAAATAAATAAATAAAGAATTAAAGATCCAACGGAATTCTTGTCACTTGATCCAACGGCTATCATTAATTCCTGAAACTGACTAGTCCGTCAGGAAATAAAATAAATAAATAAATAAGTAAATAAAAGCTTCCATTGTTCTCTCGCAAGTCATACCTTCTTAAGAGAAGTCCGGGGAAAAAGAACGAACGAGCAAAAATGTCGGGTATGGGAGACGGGTACGTGGGCACGGCCCAAGACGCCGTGAGGATCCGGCGACTAGAGAAGCAGCGAGAGGCCGAGCGCCGCAAAATTCAGGAGCTGAAGACAAAATCGGCCTCCGCCAAGGGCCAGCCGGGCCTCCTCCAGTTCGGTTCAAGTACCTCAGAGGTCTGTGTACGAAACCTCTCTTTAATTTTATTTCCTAGGCCTTGTCAATACTAAAGCCTCTTTCTGCCGGTAAGGGTTTGTAGCCAAGTAATATTCTCTTTCTTTTCTTCGGTAGGTCTCAATCTTTAACATATAAAGTTCCGGACTCTTTTTTTATTTTGTTATGCCCTAACTCTTAAATCGAGGGAGTTTAAGAATCTTTTTATTTTTTAGTGCATATATCGATTTCTCTTCATTCTTTCATAGTTTTCACATTGTTTGTCGATTATTATTTTTCCCTTTAACTTGATCTTTTGCTATCTATGTATCTTTTATTTATTCTTGGATTTTCAGATTCTTGAGACTGCATTTAAGAAGGAAACTGTGGGGTTGGTCACAAGAGAGCAGTATGTTGAGAAGGTGAGAATGTTCTTTCTCGTTATGGTTAGTTATGCAATTGTTATTGGAGGTGACGCATGGAGTTAAGCAATGTTATTGTGTATATTTATGGCAGAGGGTCAATATTCAGAACAAAATTGAAGAGGAAGAGAAGGAGAAACTTGAAAAGCTTAGGAAAGAGTAAGTTTTGTTGCAAACCAGCCCCTGTCCTTTTCTTTCCTTTTTTTCTTTTTTAATAACAAGCTTTAATGTGTGTGAATGTGAGCCCATCACAGGGAGGAGCAGTTTCAGTTAGAAAAGCGTAAAAAGAGGAAGATCAAGGCAAATTCTCGATTATCCTTTGCAGATGATATTGAAAACGGTGTCGAAGAAGAAGAAGAAGAGAATGTTGAATACGGTAAGCATATATTATTTACTTATAGGATTTGGTCATTCTTATCACATATAATTTAGGAGCATGTCATTTTAAATGCTGTTCAGTGTTCCTTATTGTGCTTGGATTTCGCCCTTGGTTAGGTGTGTGTAAGTTTCTGTCATGGAAATTCCTGAAAAAAAATAAATTATGAGACAATTGTGTTGTTTTATCCATCTAGCTTTCCTAAGGGCTGGGATTTGGAGTCTCAAGTGCTTTTTATTGCTTCTATGATCTATCTTTTTATTCACTTCTGTTCCTATTGGTAGTATGAGGGATGGAATGTTTAGTATTTTCTGTGTCACATCATGATACTCTATTTGCCATAACGCCATATGCAGACATTTTAGGCCGAAAAGGATCAGTGCGTGGAAAATTTGGCAAAGATCCCACAGTGGAGACAAGCTTTTTGCCTGACAGGTTTGATCTTTCTCTCTCTCTCTCTCTCTCTGTGTTTCTCTCTCTCTATGTCTGCATGGACGTGGGAATAACATATGAGCTTAGGGGTGCTGAGGATGATGATTCAGTGAGAGGGAGGCAGAGGAACAAGCTGAGTGTGAACGGCTGCGGAAACAGTGGTTTTGGGAGCAGGAACAGATTAAAAGTAATTATGTGCTCTGCCTAGTCATGAGTGATTTGGATTCTTGAAAGAGCTGATTTAATGCTGAATTGATTTTTTTCTTTTTCAGATGAGCCTCTTGAAATCACTTACAGTTACTGGGATGGTGCTGGCCATAGAAGGGTGATCCAGGTCAGTTTTATTAGTCTGACCTATGTTTCATTGGCCTTTTTCTGAATTTCTTCATCTCCCGACTATTAGTTGTCATGTAAATTTTGGTTCATGGTTTTGTCGCTTAGGTACGCAAAGGTGATACCATTGGGGAGTTTCTTCGAGCAGTTCAGCAGCAACTTGCTCCTGAATTTAGAGAAATCAGAACAACTTCTGTGGAGAACTTGCTCTATGTGAAAGAAGATCTTATTATTCCCCATGTAAGATGATTTGAGGTTTGAAATTCAATGATAAAAGTTCTTGTTATTTCTATTTTTAACTGCAGCAAAGTTATTGCACCATTTCTTGATTCTCCATTTTGTGGGATTTCAGCAACATAGCTTTTATGAACTGATCGTGAACAAGGCTAGGGGCAAAAGTGGACCGGTAATGTTCAATATCTCACATACCTTGAGATTAATTTTTCTTCACTTTTAAAATGGTTGTGAACAAGACCAGGGGCGCAAGAATGGAGGAACAGGACTTAATATTGTTAAATAACAAATCTAAGCTTCTATTTTTAATGTTGGCTTTGTAGTTTTTTAGTAAGCCTTTTTGCGGTCATCTTGTGGCAGGGCAGTTGACATACTAAATTGGAATTGGGGTTTGGATTGATTCCTTTATTGAATTACTGAAAAGCTGACGGCATATTGGCAAATATTTATTGATTGCTCTAGAAATGAAAAGGGAAAAAACAAAACAAAAGATGAAATGATGATAATGACTAGTTATTATGACACTCAACAATCTGGAACTAAGTATTATTATTCTGTAATGTACATTGATAATAGTGACTATACTTTGGTTGTCTTTTTATACTTTGCTCAGCTTTTCCACTTTGATGTGCACGAAGATGTGCGAACAATTGCTGATGCAACAATAGAAAAAGATGAGGTATGTTTATGGTGTATTCTACCATTATTTCCATATGAGTGGGGATTTCTATCGGTAGCTCAACCATGTGTTTGTCAATTCTCTGTTTTTAACAGTCACATGCTGGTAAAGTTGTTGAGAGGCACTGGTATGAAAAGAACAAACACATCTTCCCTGCTTCAAGATGGGAGGTGTGTCCTCTTCCTCTCTCTCTCTCTCACTCTCTCACACACACACACACACACACTCCCCCCTTCCTCTCTCCAAAACCTTTCACTTTTGTTATTTTTACCTTTGATATTTGGTGCAAAGCAATAAATAGCCTATGTAGAGGTATTATGATGCCTATTGAGACAAATATCTAACCCCTTTTTTCCTTTGTTTTTTTTTTGGCGGTTGCATGTGCCAGATATATGACCCAGCAAAGAAGTGGGAACGTTATACCATCCATGGGGATTGAACCGCTGGCCAGAAATGGTCTCCTGGAATCTGTTTTTGTAGGAGGAATAGACAGTTGTTTCCTTGCTCAGTTTTTGTTTTTATATTTTCAATTGTTGTTTTGAAGAACTTGCATATCCTACTGGCATCTCCGGACTGCAATATTTCATTCGGTGGAATATGGTGCATTCGATGCCAACAGTAGTGGGCATGTCTCCGGACTTGGATACGCGCAATATACATGATCTGCAATGAACACATGGTTTCTAAATTTTATGCTTACGGATACTTCGTCGGCTTCCTGGCATCAATCTCGTGTTCATGGCTAGAATCGTGGCCATTGATTGGGCCATGGCTGATTGTCTGCAGGTGATGGGTTGGTAATCTTCCGAAACATAAACGGATCATGTACCTTTATGGAACGATAAAGTCTGATCTTATGCAGGTATTTGTATTGTAAAATCTGACTTTGAGAATATGGATTTTGTCTTATCTACCCAAAAACTAATAGTTGCCAAACTCCGGAGTGGACCTCTTTCCGGAGTCGGGCTTCAGGTTCGCGTGTGGCCTGGGTATGCACGTAAATATTCTCTTTTTAAACCTCAATCTGATCAAAAGCTTTCGTTTAGTTCTGCCAAAGAGGGGGGAAAAAGGAAAAGGGGCAGCTGATCGTTAAAAGGGCGAAGACGGTATACCTTAGGTGTGGATGTCGGTCTAAAAGGCCTAGGTTGTTGGCCCAAAAATATAGTTGGGCCGGAGTCCTTACTTAGCCCAATGGAAAAGGGTGAATGCGTAATTTTAATCTTTGACATTATCTAATTTTATTTTACTCATATTTTTTCCATTAAAAAGGGTACATGGTTCTGACGAAACGAAACGACAGCGTGTTTCTGATGAAATGAAGGGAAGGTGGAGGCAACCTGCATTTCTCAGAACAAATAAATTTTAACCCGATAACCAAAGATTTCTGGTCTGTTTCTAAGCTTCGCGTTGATCTCCAAGACGGAAGCAGAAAAGCCAATGGCGTTAAAGTCTCTCGGGGTTCTCTTCTTGGCTCTCCTCCTCCTTGCCTCTCCTCTCCTTCAAGGTTCAGCTTCTTGATTCTTAGATCTGCATTCGTACTCGCGTTCACATGCCACTAGCATGCAAGTCGTCGCATATCGTTTATTGGAATGTATCTGTCATTTGTTGCTGCTTGTTTCCAGCGTTTTTCGCTTGGAATTTTGTGCATGCAGCGCGATCACTGTGATCTGTTGCAAATGATATCTGATTTTTGATTGCTGCGCATATTTATCTTGAGCTCTCCATATGAATTCATATTGAAATTTCTGTTTATTTGCTAGGTTTTGCAAGTGTTGTAGTTGCCGCTGCTTGAGCTCTCGATCTGATTTTAGTTTCCGTGTTTTTGTTGTTCGAATTTATGAAATGTGCTTTACTGGAGACATTTTTTTTTCTTTTTGCAAGAGGAATTGCACTTTGTTTTCATTGCATAACATGAGAAAAATGCTCTTAGATGCTACTTGGAATACGTTATAATTATAATGTTTGGTTCTTTTTTTTTGTCCCCTTGTTTTCCTACGCTGATATGTGGAACTTGCATAGCTAGAAATTCATCTTGCATTAGGTTATACTGTCACTTATAAAACTCAATAATTTTATTGTAAAAATTTGCATCTAAAATGGCTAAAAAGGGATTTCAAGTGTCTTTGTGATTTGGTCTAATTTGGCACGATTCTTGCATTGTAGTTGTGAGGTCTCAGTCAGATTCAGAAGCTGAAGTTGCGGAGGCCACTGAGGAGGTTACCAATCTTGGGATTGTTGGCAAGGATGCCCAAGATTTTGGGGATGGGAATTTTAACCCAGCTCCTGGAGTTGATACAGTCTGTGTTTTCCCGAAAAAAAGTGCTTGTAAGAATTTTGGCTAGTAGTTCCCAGAGAATTGTTTCAGTTTCTCTAACGTAAACAAGTAAAATAAAGCTTTCTTTACTTTTTCTTTCACTGATGGGAGAAGAATATATGTTGAGTTTATCTTGATACTGCTGGTTTCTGCAGTGGTGCCTGCCGGAGAAGAGACTGAACTACTCGTTGGAATGAAAAATGACGGTACTTAAAACAATGTATTATGAGATGCAATGATTTGTTATAGTTTTCTTGTTTCCTTCATACTTCTGGTAACTTCAATGTAGTTCTTGTGGTTTAAAGCACATTTACTTGAATGATTCATGGACCCATTACATGTTCTCACTTTCCTCTTTTAAATAAAAATTCAGGGGAGTCAAGCATAAATGTTATTGCAATTAAAGCTAGTGTTCATCTCCCTTTTGACCATCAATATTTGGTTCAGAACCTAACTGCTCAGGTAGGTTCAAACCACTCATCATTCTTAATTTTTAGTCCTCTAACACTCTTCCTCTCTCACACCCACCCTCCCCTCGTACAGACAGACAGAGACATGCTTTAGACACAAAAAAATGGCTCACCAAGTTGCAGAGTCAATTCCTGAAATTGTTTTCTTGGGCAGCACTCTGTTAGTTGCTTATCTGTTGAGTTTTCTGAATTCACTGCTGTATGGATATTGTTTGTGAGGCTGCACTCTTTGACTTGAAACCTGGAAGACATTAAAATAAGCTCCAGTTTTTCTCTCTAGTTTATGAACATTGTGATATAGCCTTCTGAAAGCAGAAACTGTGGGGTCCACTTCAGTCACCAATTACATGAAATTCCCGTTGATAATTTAAGGGATTTGTTGCTTTATCTTGCACCAGCTGGCCTTGAATGATCTTCTAAGTTGACACTCTGTTGGCCTTATCATATGGTTGTTTCTACTTTTTTCAAGTCTTCAATATTGCTGGAGCCAATAATGTTGAATCAATATTCAACTATCTTTGATGACTATAGCCGAATGAGGTGATATAAAGCTTCAGGCTGATTCTTGATTTAGCCAGACAGCATATTATTATTTCCTTGTGTTGTTCATACATTGATTCCTTCAATACTCAACTATCTTTGATGACTATAGCCGAATGAGGTGATAGAAAGCTTCAGGCTGATTCTTGATTTAGCCAGACAGCATATTACTATTTCCTTGTGTTGTTGTTCATACATTGATTCCTAGCAACCATGCTTAATTATGAAACATGACAGTGTGGGCCAGTTATTTTTCTTTTCCGAGTTACCTAGAACATTTTGGGTAAAAATCTCCCACAAATTTAATTTGTTGTGATCATTTGAGGTTCTTTAGTTTGCTATTCATCTCTACTTTTGTGTCTTGGTTGTAGGCCTTCAACAATTCAACTGTTCCGCCATCTGCACAGGCCACTTTCCCGTACGTCTTTGCTGTCAGCAAGTATTTACAGGTGACAAAACGTTGACCAGAAAGCATTCTAAGTTTTTCCAGTTATTGACCTTTGGCATGATAAATATCAAATCTCCTTCATAGACTTCAGTTGGCCCATATTTTAGGAAAAGTCTTGTAGCTAGAACTTACCTGTCTCTTGAATACTCTACAGTCTAGAAACTTTGATCTGGTGGGCACCATTATTTACGAGATAGATCAGCATCCATATCAAAGTGTTTTTTACAATGGCACCATTGAAGTCGTTGAATCTGGTGGTTTCCTCACCATGGAGTCAGTTTTCCTTGTTACCCTTGGAGTTGCTCTTCTTGTCCTCTTTGGTTTATGGGTGAAAGGTCAAATACAGAACCTTTCCAAGGTATTCGCCACCTGTGATGGATATTTTAATTTTATATATTCCTTTTGTGTTTGAGTTTTAAGAAATCCCATTTTAGCAACTATTCTTAAAATGCCATGTATGTGGACAAAAAAAGTTATGTTAGTGTTGAGCTATTCCATAGTTATTGTTAGCAATTGGTGATTGCATCATGTTTGATAAATCAACATTTTAACAAAGTTGTTGATCTCTCTATCATCTGAGAGACATATTTGGGTTTGAACCTGCACTTGTTGTAAGCAAACTTTTATTAGTGTGTTTTTGCTGGTGTCTTTAAATGTTTGCCTGCTCGTGGTGCTCTTGATTTTTGCTTTGTAGAAATTTTCTTATATTGCTGCTTTTGTTTGGATAGAAAACAAAGAGAGCACCAAAGGTTGAAATTGGAACTGCAACTAGAGATACGTCACTAGATGAATGGCTTGAGGTATGTATGTTTGTGCTCTGTTTCGGTAATATTTTCTACCCATCACCTGGTAATTCATGGACTGAGTTATACATCTTTCTACTCAAAATCTGTGATTCACTGTTGCTCATATTTTGCTGTTCTTCCTTCATGATATCCAGGGAACTGCATATTCTCTGTCACAGTCTAGCAAATCTAAGAAGAAGAAGTAGATGAACAAATATGGTCAGCTGCAACACTACAGAAAATTGCACTCTTGTAACTCACGGTAGGGGCATTTGGTGATCATCAGGGAGCCCAGAAGTAAAAACTAGTTCAAAAAATTTACCAAAAAAGTGTCTCGCTGTTGTAGCATGCAAAAAATTCTACATTTTTTTATTTTTTATTTTTGTGGAAAATTTTGGAAGTTGAGCCTCTTTGAGGAAAACCAATCGAGGTAGGAAGGATATAATTTTCTTGAACCTTGTGAAATTTCTCTGGGAACATTCTCACTTCTCTTTTTTCTTCTTGCTTCCTGCGGATCAGCCTGTAAAGGGTTTTAGTTTTGTTAGTGGACGGTGTCGGAGGACTCCTGAGTCGTGGCAAACTAGTGGTGCTTTGCTGTTACCACGTGTTTATTATGAATTAAGATTTTGAAAGACTTTGTCTAGCCCCATCGAAGTCCTGGAGGGGTCTCTGGCGGCTTCACTAGCCTAAATGATGCGTCCTTGTGGTTGTTAGCTACAATGAAGCAAACGGGGAATGCATTGATATTTCACCTTCTGGGCGTGACTACTTGTCTGGCTGATGTTAAAGGTGTACAGTTGTTGCCAAATGATAGCATCTGCAAGCCTCTGGAGAATTTATTGGTATGTTTAATCCTGAAAGCAATTTTACGTGGTTGGTACTGTAGTGGCCCTCCGAATACCAATGACATTTCATTTTAGAGGACTGTATCCCAGAGATTATATTGGCAACTACCATACTTCAAGATATGGAGGATTCTCTTGGATATCTTTATTTGGCGACCAGTGGCCATTGTACTAATAACTTAGTCAGCACTAGCTTGAGCTTGGAGGGCGAATGGCAGTGACTCGGGCAACTTTCATGGGGGGCGTATGACTTGCCAGCTCCAAGCACGCACGCCTGGCAGGTGGCGTTCTTTCCTAGCCCAGTTATGGCCTTGTCAGCAAAGTTTTAAGCCTCACCAGATTATCTCTGCTGTTGGGCGGGAGAATCTGTTGTCAATTTACTAACTAGTTTTATATAAGGCGCTAGTGTGTTGGTTGGCAACAGAGTGTAAGGTTGAGGCCATGACCACCTAATAAGTAATGAATCTATACCTAAAAAGTTTTTAGGCCGTGCCTACAAATGGTCCGTTATATTAATTATAATTAACAATTAAAATTAATTCACACATCTAAGCCGTTTACCCCAATAAAAGGTTGTCTAGGCGAACCACAGCCCTAAGACTAAGAAGTTCTACGAGACGACGTGTACACCTCATAACCATTTTTAGGCACTCCGTAAGTCTAAATACAGCGCGAGAAAATGTCATTAACCCTCGAGTCTCAGCTGGTCCGTGCGCATCACACTATAACTATGTCCTTCACCTAATTTTAAATGCTCATCAATTTGGGTTTTTTTTTTTTTTTTTTAATTACAACCTTAGAAATGTCAGAAGTCCCTAATATCTCTTGACCTTGCAGATGAGAAACAGAGGAACGGTTGCATTTCTCATTTTCAAACAGTGCTTTGAGATTTCAAACAATTCACGTTAGTTCATCTCTCAAATCTTTGACTGGTGATTGAAGCGATTCATGCACTTTCATGAGTCCGATTTTTAATTATCATAAATGGATTCATCTTTGATCTTTAATCCATTATTGAAAAAAGTGGCCGAGAATTCTTGTTAATGAGATGGCGGTTGCTAGGTTGACAAACTTGTAATCGATTCACGTGAAGTTATGCCTTGGAAATGATACAGTCTCAGCAGAGAAAGAGAGCACAAAACTATTTAGCCGTACGTACAGTTGAGAGCTCATTCAATGAAAATAATTCCCTTTGATGAAGCCGGTGAGCACATCACCATAATCTTAAGCTCAGAAACAAATGTCACCGCATGGTGGTCCCTAGCATCATGTGAGGCCCTTAATTCAGTGTCGGTAATGCCTTCCAAGCCACAGCCTCTGATCTCATTGTATAAGTAGCTTGATGGTCTCAAGCTCCCTCATCCTTTGGTCACTTTCAATCCTTAGAGAAGCTAACCGACAGATTCTTTATTTTGGGAAACATATAGTGTGGTTCCCAATGCGGTTACCTGCCCTTTTTCAGGGAGCACTTCTGTGCTTCTATGCATCCTTGCTATTTCCCGTAACATTCTGCTACGGCGATGAGGCAATGGCAGAGGTAATTGGCGTAGGAGAATGTGCGGACTGTGCACAGAGTAACATTAAGATTAGCCAGGCTTTTTCAGGTACATTTATTTTCTGGGACATGTGAAAATACGTATATACTTTTGTGTAGTATGGTAAGAATTTTCGCTCGATCCTACGCGGGGAGACTGTTGTTAGAATACAACGACTATTTTGGGCATGCAATATAATGCTGGCACAAACTTTACCTGCATCTATGTTTCTATGGAATTTTGGCCTCCTTATAGCAGAAGAGAAGGGGTCTCATTGTTAGTTATCTCTCTCTCACACCTATCAAAACGATGAGAATGGTAAAGAAAGGCCAAAGTGACAATTGTGGAATCCTGCATTGTTGCTACTGAATGCAGGGCTGCCTTTTCCTGTCTGTCTTTCCTAACCAATCAATCTAAATTGCATCACTTGTTTTGGTAAAGACCAGCTAAGAGCATTCTTGGTCGGATGGTCCCCATGTCATAAAATTCTTTGCTTTGGTTTAGTAAATTGGTAACTTAGAGGTGTTATTTGTATAGGGCTTCACGTAACCATTGATTGCAAGCCAGAAAAAGGAGAGTTCAAGACAAGTGGGGGTGGCGAGCTAGATGAGGAAGGAAAGTTCAAAGTGTCACTTCCAAATGGCCTTATAAAAGATGGAAAACTGAACGAAGAATGCTATGCAAAGCTTCACAGCGCGTCTGCCACTCCATGCGCTGTACACAATGGCCTGGAATCCTCCAAGATCGTCTTCAAATCAAAAGGCAATGGAAAACAGACGTTTGGGCTGACAGGCAAACTGAAATTCTCAACAGCAACTTGCACTTCAGACTTCTTGTGGCCTTACTTCAAGTACCCTTCTCTACCCAAATTGACACCGTTGCCTAAATGGAAACTCCCTCCATTGAAAAACTACTTTGGCCATCCCTTTCCCCCTAAGGTCCTGCCTCCTTTCCCTCCATTCCCACCAAAGATACTACCCCCACTTCCTCCAAAGCCTCTCCCTCCGCCAGCACCGGTACCAGTGGTCACGAAACCACCGCCAGCACCCAAAATCAAGAAGCCATGTCCTCCTATTTTCAAGATGCCACTTCCCCCGCCACCAGTTCCAATCTACAAACCAATCCCACCAATCTATTATAAAACTCCTCCAATCCCCAAGGTTCTACCTCCTCCAGCTCCAATCTACAAACCAATCCCACCAATCTATTATGAAACTCCTCCAATCCCTAAGGTTCTACCTCCTCCAGTTCCAATCTACAAACCAAAACCACCAATATTTAAGAAGCCTCCGATTCCCAAGATTCTGCCACCTCCAGCTCCAATCTACAAACCAATCCCACCAATCTATTATAAAACACCTCCAATCCGCAAGGTTCTACCTCCTCCAGTTCCAATCTACAAACCAAAACCACCAATATTTAAGAAGCCTCCAATCCCCAAGATTCTGCCACCTCCAGCTCCAATCTACAAACCAATCCCACCAATCTATTATAAGCCTCCTCAAATCCCCAAGGTTCTACCTCCTCCAGTTCCAATCTACAAACCATTACCACCAATATCTAAGAAGCCTCCGATCCCCAAGATTCTGCCACCTCCAATTCCAATCTACAAACCAATCCCACCAATCTATTATAAGCCTCCTCCAATCCCCAAGATTCTACCTCCTCCAGTTCCAATCTACAAACCAATCCCACCAATCTATTATAAGCTTCTCCCTCCTCTCCCACAGATTCCCCCGTTCCCCAAGAAACCATGCCCTCCTCTTCCTAAACTTGTTTCTTCCCCCAAGCTTCCTCCAACTTATTTCCCCCACCCCAAGTTCGGCAAATGGCCTCGTATTCCGCCATTCTCTCCCATTCATTAATTAGTCTACGTTGCAGTGCTCTTATAAGGTGTCTCTATGATGATTATCGTTTCTCATTCCATGACTGTTCTTATCCGTTTCAAGTACTGCAACACATTCTTCAAAAAGAGAGGAAGGAAGCAGACAGAAGAAGAAACCTTGAAAAAGAGGCACAGAAGAGTGCAAATTATTGTTGTTAGTTATGTTATTTTATGAATTTCCAAAGGGTTTCACTTTCACATGTCGAAACGTAAATGCTAGATTTGAGTGCCTATTTCAGTAACAGTACGTTCACTTTATATTAGAAAACAAAATGAATCTGTTATTGTGGTTGTCCGTGACGAGTAATCTGTTTATGAGCATACATTGATCAGATTGCAGGGAGCGTTTGGTTCATGGCTGGTGTCAACTGTTATGTTGCCATGTTTCTTCATTTCTCCATTCTCACATTGCTTGCTTCCCCCTGTTGGGCTGTTGGCCTGCTGCATGCATGAGCTTGACTACTTGATTCAGTCAGTGTAACATAGCAGTGACACATCCAAGTCCAACTAATGAAGCTGGACTGAAAAACCCATCACATTTATTTCCTTTACTCAAGGCTGCTAGTACAGGGTGTTCGTCAGCATGAGCTTGCGCCGCCTAAAAATTGCTGTCAAGACAATGGCAGTTGGCCCATGTGTATATCCGGTGTTCATAGAAACAATTTCTGAAGTTTTTTTTTTTTTTTCTTCTAACTTCTGATGACATTCTTTAGCAGGCAAATTCCCGAGTTCTTTCATTTGTAATACCTTGAATTTTTTTTTTTTCGGTGTTTTGAAAAACCTCTCCACAGATATGGCATTTCAGTTAGTAGATGGATCATTTATCAAGTATTATCTGTTTGCAATTTTCTAAGTTGCCGACACATTGTAACGGAAGTCAATTCTCATCTTCGAATAGATAGTTTGGAATTGAATTACAAGCACTTTCATTTCATGATCAAGGACCTCATTTGGTTTTTATAAAATAAATAAAAAAAAACATATGCAGTAATTTTCTATTTCTTATTTTATATTTAATAATTATTTTTATGTTTATTAATAATTTTCTAATTATCCTACATATATATCATAAATAATAAACGAAAAAAATAATTTATTATTAAAAGACGTAAAATATTCAAAATATAATTCTCCCTCTTCTTGTAAAATAAAATTTTCAAAATTACAAAAACTCACAGAAGACCAGCGCGACTGCCGACGAAAGCGTAATACGCAGCACCGTCCATTTGCAATCCTTCCCTTCTATCAATACCCCTTTCCCTCCTTTCCCAATTCTCAAATTGAAAAACCGCCCGGAGCACCTTCTCTTAGAGCCAAGGTCACGGTTGGAGTCTCCGTCTCATTGAAAGGCGAGCAGAGACTCCTAATTTGCTTAAGCTCCTAAGATACAGCGGGAAGCTTTCAAACCCAATTGAAAGATGATTAAATTATACTAGAATCTACAACGATCGGCCAAATTCTCTTCCAAGTCCCCTGGTATATTCCTAACTGCATCGAGACGTATATCCCTGGAACTGATACTCAAACATAAGCTCTGGTAAACCATATATCTATAAGACCAATTCCAGAATTTCCAGGTAAAACATCATTTCACAGCAGATAAATGGCATAGATTTGGCACATTTCTAGAAAGGAAAACAAAATGACAATATGAGACAAAGGTTGGGGAGCTTTAAAATAAATTGGAACTCTTCTTCCTCTCTTTCTAATTGGACACAGAATCTTTATCATGCATGTGGCTTAGAGCATTGGAAAACTAGTATATGTCTGGCACTCCATTAATGAGAGTAATTGATAATGCCTTCGCTATTGCCCCATTAGTGAGAGCAGTGTCGGTATTTCATAAGCATACATATTTACTTGCATAATTTCTGGAGTTAGATAAAGTGCATGCAATCGAAGTTCCTCTATATAGCTACCCGCAATCTTTAACAGAACTTGACTTAGAGACATAGGCATATATGCCCCAATGGAGGGAAAAGGTTATCCAGGGGCATTTGAGATAAAAAGGAAGTGAATGAATTTCCTGCATGGCATTTTCAGACAAACTCTTAGCAATTTTGTAATAATCAAACTCATAGTCGAGCAAGTCCAACTATACTAGAAAACATTAGTTGCATGGATTGTCAGATGCATAGCTGCTACTGAGCTGCATCTTCAGGAAACCGAGCATCAAAAGGAGCAGAAGGATGGGAATGTCCTGATGCACTGCCAGCAGCTCCTGAACCTTGCTGCAGCTCAATCACGAGGCATCGTACAGCTTTACTCATCTGCTCTAAGCCAACGGCACTGATGGGTGGAAGACCTGCCCCTGACTTATCTGTCACAGATCCCGTGGCCTCATCCACCAGGCACTCTGACCCTATCCTTTGCCTCACTGACTCCACAAACTCCTCCGCCTGATCACAAGACACCCTAAATATTTCCCACCTCTGCTTGAAATTTTCCAATGCGGCATCGGTGGCGGCTGTTTTCTGCGCCCCGGCAGCTATCTCATTCGCTTCAATGACATTAGCAGCTGCAGCAACAAACTCCTGATATGCACTGCTTAAGGAGTCCACAATGTTGTCCATGGCATCACCCTGCAGTTTATCAATTTCGCATCATCGACATAAATTTATCGATTTGAATTGACAAGTGAAATTCACTAATTTCAAAGTCTAAAGATTACCCACTAGGAATCCCACTTTCAAATTTAATTTTCCTAATCTTCAACAATAAAAATCCGCCCATATAAATTACAAATTATCGCTAGTTCTTAACCATAAACACCCAAACAAAGGAGGCGACAAAAAAGAAAACAGTAAACCCAAAAAAAAAAAAAAAAAGCTGAAAGGAAAAAAAGAAAACAGTAAAAATGCACCTCACACTAGATGTAACCGGAACTCGGCAGCCGGGAACTTCGGGGTTTGCTCTATTTTCTTTGAAGAGCTGAAAGGAAATAATTGAAGCCTGGAACACGAGAAACCAAATCTATTGTATTGAAACATTGCGCATTTGCGTTGTTGACCGGTTTTCAATGCTGCGAACCGACTCGTCCGTTGGCGATATTTGTATTGACTCAGGGGGGTCTCTTTTCTTTTCTCGTTTTTCCCCTAAATTCGGCCCAGCAGCCTGACGGCGTGGAATTCCAGTGGAGAAACAGAAGATTTCACCTTCTAACCGACGAATTGTTGAGGCTTGGGTGCTTCTTGGCTTGGCTAAGGAGACCGATAAGAGGGCATTTGTGGAGTTCGGGTTGATCCGGAAGAAACTGCGGTACATTTCTGTGGAGGAGCTCGGCGGCCGAGCCAGTGGCCCAATTCTAGAGAATGAATGGTCAATTTAAGTGGGC
Organism: Kandelia obovata; assembly: GCA_021464305.1. Classification (NCBI taxonomy): domain Eukaryota; kingdom Viridiplantae; phylum Streptophyta; class Magnoliopsida; order Malpighiales; family Rhizophoraceae; genus Kandelia; species Kandelia obovata. Next base: position 12,775,092 of record CM038472.1, on the reverse strand, counting down.
CGTGGCCCATTCTTGCATTTGAGTATATAATAAGCCTCGTCACTTGACAGAGAAAAAAGAAAACAAAAAAAACAAAGAGGGAAGGCACAAGCAAAAGAGAAGCGTCACCACCCACCACCACAGTGGTCGCACGCCAGGGAGCAAGTATTAGAGGCAGGCGGGAAGTCAATCTAATCTAAGCAAGAATAACAAGTGGTGACCAAAGAAAGAGAGGCATCTGAATAGTCCTTTTCAAAATTTAAAAGTTCTCCAATCTCCAGTTTGTCATCGTCTGTCTCCCTTTCAATTACACCCATTTCTTGAATCCCCCCGCCCCCCATCATGAGGAACCCAGCAGACCTGAACAACGATCAGGAAAGCCCCACAAACAGCAAAGCCAACAACCTCTTCAGTCACAACAACAATGGCAATCAAGATTTTGAAGATTTGCAGATTGGGAAAAGAAAGCACCATCGAGAGGAGGAGGAGGAGGAGGAGGAGGAGGAGGAGAATGGTTTCCTTACGCTCTCTTTATCTTTTGGTCCTTCAAGACCCAAAAGGTCCAATCTAGAGCTACAGTCCGCATTATCGCCTCCACAACATGAAATCTCGCAGCCACTGCAGCGAGTAGAAACCCCAACTTCTCAAATCAAGCCGGGCCCATTCCAGCTTCACGCTTCGCATCCCCTCTACGCTGCCGGCCCACCACGTCCTCCACGTGTACGGCGCAACCCGACACAGGTCCCACGTGAAGGTAAGGACGAAACCGTCCCACCCGCGTACCCATGGGCTACGAACCGCCGGGCCACAGTGTACAGCCTGGAATACTTGCTGTCCAAGACAACGGAGACCATAACTGGCGCCGTCCAGTGCAAGAGATGCGAGAAACAGTACGAATTAGGGTTTAACTTGAGGGAGAAGTTTCTTGAGGTGGGGACTTTTATCGCTGAGAACAAGGTGTCCATGCACGATAGGGCCCCCAGTGTTTGGATGAATCCGGTTTTGCCGACGTGCGACTTCTGCGATCGAGAAAACAGCGTGAAGCCAGTGATTTCGGAGAAGAAGAAGTCGATTAACTGGCTGTTTCTGCTTCTGGGTCAGATGCTGGGTTGCTGTTCTCTTGAACAGTTGAAGTATTTCTGCAAACACACCAAGAATCACCGGACGGGTGCCAAGGACCGTGTTCTTTATCTTGCTTATCTTGGGTTGTGTAAGCAGCTTGATCCTGAGGGGCCTTTTGATCGCTGAAATGGGTAGAAATTTTATTGGGATCTGTGGATGTAAATTGGTGGGCTCATTGGATTCTTGGAGTAGTTCAATGAATTCTTGGAATTTGTTTTGACTTTGTAGGCTTCAGTATTTGATTTGATGCAATATTATCTCTTCCTTGAAAATCTATGGATTTGGAGTTCAGTAATTTTCATTGCAATAACTTTTCCATTACTGCATTGACGGGATCACCATTTGGTAAATCATTAGTGTAAAAGTCACAAAAATGGTAAATCACTGGCTTTTGACTTTTTTGTGCATTGTACCTCTAAACCGATATTTTCTTGGCACTCAATTCAAAATTCTCCGTGGATATCAAATTGATGGTGCAAATGGGGCATTATGCTCCTAAACTTTTGTTATTGTTTTAATGCATGCAGCTGGATGTAGAGGCGCTTGATGTTTTTCCCAAGTTACTGACAAGTGACCAGGCCTGGTGGCATGGAAATAGATTCTAAACCAGCTGCACTAAGGAATGGCTGCAGGTATTCTTTCTAGACAGAAAATTAGTAAATTAGGTTCTTGCAGCTAACCAAAGCAACATTTTTTTTTTTTTATGCTTCCTTCTTTGTACATGTAACTTCACTGTTATATGGCGCATCTCTATTTCTATGATCTGTTGAAAACCCTTTCAGGAGCCCATCATTGAGTCAACTTGTTGTGTTCTTTGGTTTCCGCTGATCCTCTCAATTCATTGAATGAAAAAAAAAAAGAGAGAGACAACATAAGTCAACTGCTGTGGATGTCTTGAATTTTGAAAACAGGGAATCAAGCATGCATGGAGATTGGATAAGGAGTAGTAAAGAAATCCCAAGAGGCGTAAAAATTCTCCACTTCTGTTTTTGCAGAGTAGGATAGCAGAGGTTATGCTGGTTTGATGGTCAGGAAAATTTTACAAGTAAGGACCTATCCATAACCTTTACTCATTTTAACCAAAGATAAACAGGGCGGAATATTTATGCCGGTGTCGTTTGACCTTGGTTACGCCATCAGGGCAAAAAATACGATTCCGCTATGCAACAGTTAACTGCCCTTTACATTTAGCCAGGCGATAATGCTGATAGAATTCTGAAATGTAGAGACTTGAACATCCTGTAACTTTTTTTTTTTTTTTTGTGTGTCCAGAAAGTATAATTCGACGTAAGTTGATCGAGTCTAGACCTTTACTTCTATTTATATTGGATCAAAATGTTTAAAATTGTCAACGTTCAGGGCCAGTGGGCCACCGACCAACTCGTGGGTAAAACAACACTATAGCATCATTTTGTCACCCTGTTTTGCCACGCATTGCGGCCCAAATATATAAAGCCGAAAGAAGGGTGCTTCCGTGCTAGAGTTAGCCATGGTAGGTGGCCCCCCCCCAAAAAAAAAAAAAAAAAGGGGGGTGGGGTCAGGTCGAATTACTAGATTGAAGAAAAAACAAGGGAAATACTAAAAAGAGAGGGCCAAAGTTCCCAACATAGGCTAACATTAAATTCAATGGTCAATTTCATGGGATGGGGTCGGTAGGTGGGTTGTTAAGAAGTAAACGGATGCACATTTATAAAGAGCATTCGATGGTGCACAAATTGTTCGATGATATTTTTTTTCCTTTCTTTTTTTTTTTTTGTACTTTTAAGTGTTACAGGGAGATAATATTGTTACAAAACAAGTTCACATTTATTACGCTGTCTCTTATACACATCTAGATGTGTATAAGAGACAGGGGTCGGTAGGTGGGTTGTTAAGAAGTAAACGGATGCACATTTATAAAGAGCATTCGATGGTGCACAAATTGTTCGACGATATTTTTTTTCCTTTCTTTTTTTTTTTTTTGGTACTTTTAAGTGTTACAGTGAGATAATATTGTTACAAAACAAGTTCACATTTATTACGAGTTTGACAAGTATATTCTACAAAAATTAATTGGCAGGAATTATGAAGGGACTAAATTAAACATTTCAAGAATTAAATATCGATCAACAAGACTAGCCGATCATCTTCAAGTAGCCCAATTGATACATGGGAAGGAAAATGCTTAGAAATTTCATTCTTCGTCTTATATATAATCGTTCATTACGTTTACTCGTTCTTATTATAAGTATAATATACACACTCAATTTTATGCCAACCCAACTCTGCTTTATTATTATTTTTTTCAACCAAAATTTACTTACTTTTTGTTATTTTTACATTTGTTAGAGTTAATTTGATTTTTCAGTCAAATTCAAAAAGAAAAATTAATATAGATTATCTTGTGTATCTGTCTTTCTTTTATTAGTACATCGAATTTTCCAACATGTTTAATGAACAACCCCCGGTCTTTTGATCCGTTATAAAGTTTTTCTCTGTCAGCTTTTGGCTTTTACTTTTTCACTTTTTAGCTTTCTTTCTCGCCCGAGCAATTCACGCAAACACAAACCCCAAAATTATTTACCCATCCTTAACGGAGGGAAACCGAGAGAGAAAGGGAGAGTTAAGAGGATTGACTTCCAATCGCATCACCGGGAGCGAACAAAAAAAACGGAAACGGAATATAGAGTCATCCATAGGCAAGAGAAACGGAAGAGGAGAGATCCAAGAAAGAGAAAGAAAGGAGAGAAGAGAGAAGAATTGAAAGGCAGAGCCAACAACAGCGACATGTCCTCACCTTCCCTTTCTCTCCTTCCCCATGAGTCCCCCACTGTAAACCCTAATCTTCCATTTACCTTTGGCAACGTGGATACATACAGCTATACGTACGCCTATGCGTGACGCATTCCCAAGCCATGTCGTAACTGAATCAATTCTGCAGTTTTCTTGAAGATTCTTGATTCTTGATTAAACTCTCCTCCTCTTTCTCTCTCTCTCTCTCTCTCTCTCTCTTTCAAGATTTGGTTATGGACCCGCTGATCGAGCTTTGCGACCTGGTGGCGGAGAATCCGGCGCAATTTGCAGACAAGCTGGCGTGGATGTGCAACCGCTGCCCGCAGCCGGAGGCTCTTTGTGCCGGATCGGTTAGGGTTTCGCGATCTCAGCTCAATGCGGTCCTCGCGGTGTCGCGATTCCTCTCTAAGTGTCCTGAATCCACCGACCAGAGGCCCAAATCCGTGGTTCTTGAATTTCTCCGCTCCATTCCGTCGTCCTTTAGTCCGTCTTTCTGGCCGCAGTCATACAACGTCGACTCTATTGCGTCCTTTTATGTGGATTTCTTTGGATATTTGCGGAAATCGGCGGAATTGTCTCCTGATTTCGCGATGGATGTCGCTGGATTCTCCGGTGACGTCATTATGGTGGCCGTTAATAACAATGTAGGTGAAAATTTGGAGATTTCCAGGGCTTTCTTGGTGTCCTTGACGCAGAATTTCCTCCCAGTTCTGACGCCGGATGGAGAAAAACTGGTGGCGTGTCTTCTCGATCATTTCACGTTGTCCGTCCAGGTCCCAGTGTCACCTAGTGAAAGAATTGGTATAAACTCTGAAGCGTCGTCTTCTCAGAGCTCGCCGATAAGCACCGGGAACCATCATAACTTCAATTCAAACAACGAGATGCCTAGCCCTGCCCATGATTCGAGCCATGTGTCAGGGTCCTCGAGTGCCAGCATGCCCTCTTCGGCGCGGGCGATGGTGAATGGGAGTGGGACAACGTGGAGGAGTGGCTTGGATTCAACGGGAACCAATTCTGGGTTCAATAATGGAGGCGGAGGTGGAGGCTTGTTTAGGCAGCAAGTGGCTTCTTTTGAGGAGGAGAGTGTGGAAGGACTGGAAAAACAGGAGATTGCTTGTAAGTTGATTGCACATGTCGTGGAACAGGTAAAGATTGATAGCAAGCTTCTGGAGCAAGTAAGGTTCATCGCAAAGAAGCAGCTTCAATCTCTATCTGCATTTTTAAAGGTAAATGCCAACGTCTGCCTATATGAATAGTTGTTGTTACACGTGTAGATGTAGATGGCTCCAGGAGAGCATGATTTACAGAAAACATTATATTTAGAAAGTAATGATTTTCTTTTCCCTACAGAATGGTATCTACAGATGCTTTAAATTCTCCTTTATCTATGTTTTTTTTTTTCAAAAAATTTCATTCTGTGTAAAGGTGAATAGTTTTAGTTTTAGGTTCCAATTAGTGCACAACGTTATTGTTTTTTCACTTTTCCTGATGCATGTGCATAGTTTTAAGATTCAGAGTGCCTCCTAGTACAGTAAGAAAAACTCAAATAACCAGAAAAACATAATTCTTGATTATGAGAGTTGATAGTAATAGTTGATCATGTGGGCAGATCAGGAAACGAGATTGGAACGAACAGGGGCAACTTTTAAAAGCGAGAGTTACTGCAAAATTGTCTGTTTATCAAGCTGCAGCCGGGATGAAAATTAAGAGTCTTGCATCTCTTGATGCTGATGGAAAAACCTCAAAGAGGTTGGTGTTGGAGACTCTTGCACTAATGATAGATGCTGCAGAAGCTTGTTTGCTATCTGTGTGGCGGAAGCTGAGAATTTGTGAAGAGCTTTTTAGTTCACTGCTCACTGGGATTGCACAAATTGCTCTCACTAGGGGAGGTCAGCCACTGCGGGTTCTGCTCATTCACCTTAAGCCCCTCGTCTTAACTGCTTGTGCTCAGGTGTGAGTTGTGAACGGGCCTTGAATTCTGTATCTTCCTGCCCATACCAAAATCGTCTTTACAGTGTTAATCTCTGATCTCACAGGCTGACACATGGGGAGGCAGCCAAGGGGCCATGTTCGAGAGTATCATGAAGACAACTTGTCAGATAATTGAATCTGGTTGGACCAAGGACAGGGCTCCTGTTGACACATTTATTATGGGTTTAGCCACTAGTATACGGGAACGAAATGATTATGATGAACAGGTTGGTTTACAATGAGGATCAGGATTCAATGCATGCTTACCTGTGGTGATACTTATGTTTACTTACGTGTGAAAGTATCTAGATGATAACATTTTTAGCTACATGATGATTGGAGCATCCAAATGAATTGAGATTGAGTTGTTTATTTTCTAATGCTGTCTTGGCTCCTCAAATGTTTTCCCATTTGCACCATTTTTTTCATGAGTAATTTATGCATTTTTGCCAACCATGTCATTTGGCTGAAATGGTATATAAATGTGAAAGCTGTGAACTGTCAATTGTAAAAAGATTTCCTGGGAAAAAGCTATTTGATCAGTGAACTTTTTCTGTACTAGCTTATGCGTGTTTTGTTGTTGTTTTCTCCTTGATTCGTTGTTTGGAATAAAATTTTTTTATGTTTCAGTTTCTCTTAACTTTGATGGATCATAACTTCATTTCCAAGACGTTTTGCACTAAGAGTTAAACAGCTCAACTGAAACAAGGCAAGGAAAATTCAAGTAGTCTGATTTGCACTGGGATAATCTGAGGACTAGATAACTAATTACTTGTGCATTTATGTGGCTAAATTTGGTGTTCTCACTACTTAGGATAATTTCAGGTTGACAAGGAGAAGCAGGGAGTTCCTGCCATGCAGCTTAATGTGATATGGTTGCTAGCTGATTTGACTGTTGCTGTTAACAAATCTGAAGTTGTAGACATGGTCTTGCCACTTTTTATTGAAAGCTTGGAAGAGGGAGATGCTTCAATTCCCTGTTTATTGCGACTGAGGGTTTGGATTTTTGTCTTTGGAGCATGCTTTTATGGATAGCAATTGTTTCCTTGGATCTATTCTTTGTATTTTATATCCATTTTCTGGGTTTCTGATTTTGTCCCCTAATGTGATTCAGCTTCTTGATGCCGTATCTCGCATTGCAAGTTTAGGGTTTGAGAAGTCATACCGTGAGACAGTTGTTCTAATGACGAGGAGTTACATGAGTAAACTATCAAGTTTAGGTTCTGCAGAGAGCAAAACAATGGCGCCAGAAGCCACTTCAGAACGTGTTGAGGTATAATATATCTGGAAAGTATGAATTGTATAAGTTACCTTAAATTGTTTGTCTGTTTAAATTATCAGATAGCTGCTCACTGGCTCAATCGCATTCCAGACTCTCCCTGCTGGATTTCTTCTGATTGTTAGTGGCCTTAAAAATACAAAATTGCGTTCAGACTACCGTCATCGTTTGCTATCTTTGTGCTCAGATGTGGGCCTGGCTGCTGAATCGAAAAGTGGAAGGTCAATGTCTGATCCATTATCTGAATTTTCTAATTTTCATTGCTCCTCATGGCCATATAGTATGTGTCATTTCATTGTTTAGATATTTTCTATTTGTTTCACTAATCATTGCAGGAGTGGAGCAGATTTTCTGGGGCCTTTACTTCCTGCTGTTGCGGAAATCTGTTCTGACTTTGATCCCACTGTAGATGTCGAACCATCCCTTTTAAAGTTATTCCGGAATTTGTGGTTCTATGTTGCTCTCTTTGGTTTAGCACCTCCAATACAGAAAATTCAACAACCTGCAAAGTCCATCTCAACCACCCTGAACAGTGTTGGAAGCATGGGTGTGATTGCTCTTCAAGCTGTAGGTGGACCATATATGTGGAATACACAGTGGTCTTCTGCAGTTCAGCGTATTGCTCAAGGGACTCCTCCCCTTGTAAGTTGATCATTTGGATTGTTATTACTTGATACTTACTTTGACATCTTGTCAGATTTGTAGTTTCTTTTCCATTTATTTGGATATTGTGAGAACTGTTGTCATTCTTTTACTCTTAGGCTTGCCCTTCAATTTTATTAATGCTATGCATTCTACTACATTTATATCATTAGAAGTTGCTGTTCCAAGATGGGATTGCATATTGCCTTAGACACTCGAGCTTTTGAAATGCATTTCTTACGCAATTCAAAGAATTGAGTGCCATGAAACAGTATATTTAGAGCACAGATGACCTTTACTGGGGTATCCTTTTGCTAATCCCATAATTGGACTTATAATATTATGCATTTAAGTAAAAGTCTGTCTGACGCCAATTCATTGCAGCTAAAATCATATTTGATTCATTTTTTTGTCACAAATTGCTTCATGTAACAAAATGCCATATAGCCAATCACTTAGGTTTTCTGTTTGATTTTGTGGGTTTTAGATTTGTTTCTTATGGATGCCAATTGAAAATGACAAGGCTTTGAACCCATTTATACTGGCTTCCCCATGAAATTATGATGACTAAATTTAGCATTTAGTTACTATCTATTATTTTGATTCAATTGCCCAATCCTTCTAGAACTATCATTTTAATTTATAATGTGCAAGGACCATGGTTGTTTAAATGCCAAAAGTCACCAGCAAACTTTATGTTCAAGATTGTTCAGAACAGCTGTTGTAAATAAGTTAAAAGTTTCAATAGTAGGGTTACTAAATCATGATCTAATTTGTGGTGTTTCTTGACCTGGGTTTGCCACTGATGTTGAAACATCAATGTTAAATCAGGCAGAATATATGCTAGTTTTTTTTGTTTATGAACAGGCATTTTTTAACATTCTAATTCTTCCAGTGAAGCTTTCTATTTTTTTCACTGTCAAAAAGAATTTTTACACAGCTATATGTCACTTCAGGTTGTCAGCTCAGTGAAATGGCTTGAAGATGAATTGGAACTCAATGCCCTTCATAATCCTGGCAGTCGCCGAGGGAGCGGCAATGAGAAAGCAGCTGTAACCCAAAGAACTGCCCTTTCTGCTGCTCTGGGAGGGCGAGTTGAAGTTGCAGCTATGAGCACAATTTCTGGTCCGTTGAACTCGTACTATGATGGATTACATTTTGTGCAGTCGATTGTAGGCTTTTTTTTACATCTTTATCTGTCAATAAATTTAGCTTGAGCTTCTTATTGGGGATCTTTCCCTCTCTAATGATCTTAGAAGAAATTTTGTTACTCTACATTATATTTGATCTCAAAAGCTGTTTATCATGTCTCTTTCACAGGTGTGAAAGCAACTTATCTTCTTGCTGTAGCTTTCTTGGAGATCATACGTTTCAGTAGCAATGGTGGCCTCCTTAATGGTGGCACAAGTGTGACTGCTTCTAGGAGTTCATTCAGTTGCGTCTTTGAATACCTAAAAACTCCAAATCTTATGCCTGCCGTCTTCCAATGTTTGACAGCGATTGTCCACAGGGCCTTTGAAGCAGCAGTGTTGTGGCTGGTATTTTTCTTTTTTCTTTTTCAATGTATGTGTATATATATATATATATATATATATATATATAAGCAAGGCCTCCTTTTTGTTTGTCTTTTTGCATGGGGCAGGATGAGCTAATTTTAGTTATAAACCTTGCAAAAAGGCACTTACTGTTGAAATGTTTTATCTAATTTTCTTTTTCCTTTGAATGAAAGCATTTAATATGTTAAAAAATCAATTGGCTGAGGCTGTTGTTGCGTTCTTCAACTTCATTTATTAAGGTTCTGTTGTGCTGCATTCTATGATCTGATTTTGCATTTGGGCTGCTATATTGGCTCCATACCAAGCATGTAGTCACTCTTTTCATGGTTGTATATTGGTACTAAGTCCTTAGTCTTTTTTTGGGTTTCCCTAAGATGGCCCATGAGTCGGGCCTGAACCATGTTGGGGAAAATGTGGCCTGGTGTTTGTCTTGTGATGCCATCACATCCTCTTCTTTATACAGGCAAATTTATTGTTTCAAAGGCATAATATTTGAATCCCACATGCATGTGCTTGAGACTTTTAAGAGTTAATGTTTCATCCATAGACTGAACTGAAAGCAATGATGTTGAAGTCAAGATTATCCACTTTACTTTTCTTAAGAATGTCTATGATGAAGATCAATTTTAGCTAATTGCCATACTTCTAATACTTCTACTTATTTTTTTTTTCTTTTCTTTTTTCCTGTTAAAAAGGGAAAGGATTTGTGGGCTTTTAGCATGATGCCTTCTTCAATTTGTTTATCCAGTCAGTTCTATATTACACCTTTCTTTACTCCATTATGAAGTGAATGCATTAATGCAATGGAGTGAATGAGCCTTTGATGTAATGGTAAGGCTACACCATTATTTCCTGGAGGTTGCAAACTTAAGGAAACAGCCTTTCTACAAAAGCTGGGGGGAAGGGTGCTATGGGAGCCTTATCCGAGGGGCACCCATCCCCTTCCTCCTCCCCCTCTCCATTTTTTGTGAACATTTGGAAGCTTGTGTCCAGAGGGTAGCTATTTATGGTTATGTAAGCTGTTACGCTGTGTAGAGCACCCATATGCATTGACTTCCTCTTGGTTTCATTGTTTTGAAATTTCTACCTGTATGCCTATCAAAGAATAAAGAACCAAATACAGGTAGCAGTGTGTATTTTGAGGCATGGCCTGGGATATTTGATTTCTTGGGTTGTTGAACTTCTTCCATATTTGGAAATATTCTATTGCATTGAAAATTAAGCCAAATTTCAATTTAGCTTTTGTTTCTTTTGGTCTTTCTCTCTCTGACATTGTATTGTAAACTTTTACAATGATTTGATCTGGATTCAGGAAGATCGAATAACTGAAACAGGCAATGAAGCTGAGATTAGAGAATCAATTCTTTTTGCTCATGCATGTTTTCTCATAAAAAGCATGTCACAGAGGGAGGAACACATCCGCGATATTGCTGTGAACTTGTTGACTCAGCTCAGGGATAAGTTTCCTCAGGTAAACTTTGTTTTATTTTACTGTCAGTTGTAAATTTATGTATCTTATTACTTTCCTCTTCGCACATAACTTGCCCGTTGAGAAATGAAATTGCTTGTGTGCAGATTTTGTGGAATTCATCCTGTCTGGACTTCCTGCTATTTTCAGTTGATAATGATTCACCTTCTGCTGTTGTTAATGATCCTGCCTGTGTAGTGACAGTTCGTTCTTTGTACCAAAAAATTGTTAAAGAATGGATCAGCATCTCATTGTCATATGCTCCATGCACTAGCCAGGGCCTACTTCAGGTTTGTTTCTTCATATATTTATCAAAATTCCAATTGAATTGATTTGAATGTTTATGTTCTTTTAGATAAGTAACCTTCTGGTGGTACTCTTGTCCTACTTGATTCATTTATCATTACTTTGCAAATTGCACATGTTTTCTTGCATGCTTAGTATGCTTGGGGTGCAACTATTCAGAAAGGTTTATGTAAGTCCAGTGGTGCCCCTGCAGAGGAGTTGGGAGTGGAGATCTCACAAAATGCAGTGATTTTGTATTATTGTGATTCAACTACATGACATTGTTCTTGACGAATCGTTTTAATGTTGTTAATATTCACAATTATTTGGTTGTGTATCCTTTCCTTATTTGTTTTCTGAATACTTAGGAAAAGCTATGCAAAGCAAACACATGGCAGAGGGCACAACGTACAACTGATGTTGTTTCTCTTTTGACTGAGATACGGATTGGAACTGGTAAAAATGATTGGACAGGCATAAGAACAGCTAATATTCCTGCAGTTATGGTTGCAGCAGCTGCTGCATCAGGAGCCAACTTGAAATTGACAGAAGCCTTCAATTTGGAGGTACTCAATACAGGAATAGTCAGTGCTACAGTTAAGTGCAACCATGCTGGAGAAATTGCAGGCATGAGAAGATTGTATAACAGCATTGGGGGGTTTCAATCTGGTGCCACACTAGCAGGTTTTGGTGGTGGTCTCCAGAGGTTGATATCTGGAGCATTTTCTCAACCACCACAGACACAGGATGATTCATTTAATGAAATGATACTTAATAAGTTTGTGCATCTTCTTCAACAATTTGTTAATGCTGCAGAGAAAGGTGGGGAAGTGGACAAGTCACAATTCCGTGATATTTGTTCTCAAGCAACTGCATTACTTCTCTCAAATCTGGTGAATTATGCTCCTCATTTTGTTGTCTGTTCTTGTCTGGAGATAAAAGAATCTCTAGGGCTAATGTTATTGTCCTCCTGGCTTCTCGTTTTCTGGTTTCTAGGCCTCTGATTCAAAATCAAATGTGGAAGGCTTTGCTCAACTTTTACGTCTTCTGTGCTGGTGTCCGGCCTACATTTCTACATCAGATGCAATGGAAACAGGTGTTTTCATTTGGACTTGGTTGGTTTCTGCCGCACCGCAACTCGGGTCCATTGTTCTTGCTGAGCTAGTTGATGCTTGGTTATGGACAATTGATACAAAACGAGGCCTCTTTGCATCTGAAGTTAAGTATTCTGGACCGGCTGCAAAATTGAGGCCTCAGCTTGCCCCTGGGGAACCAGAACCAGAGCCTGAAACTGATCCAGTTGAGCAAATAATGGCACATAGGATATGGCTTGGTTTTTTGATTGATCGTTTTGAGGTCAGGAATTATTGAGTTACTCAGAAGCTCTCTACTACTGCCTCTCTTCCCTTTTCTTTCTCTATCCTCCCCTTCCTCAGCTGTAAGCGCGCACACAACACAGGCACTTTTTGCTATTCGTTGGCATTGACTGGTCATGTTCTAATATTAGTATTCAGAGAGATTAGTCCACATGCAGGATTGTGCATTAGGTTGAGGCATCTGAAATTTTTATTGCATGGTTGGTATTGCAAGGGATTTTTCAATGTTGTGGGATCTGGTGGGATGCAACTGATTTAACTCCTTTGGTGCATCTCAGTATGCCTGTATCAATGTTATGTGTTGATAATATGAATAAATCCTTAGTTCACATAAATTGTGGTAGGATTTCATTCCTTGGAAGGATATTAAAGAAATCATATAAATATGGAATCTAAAAAATTGGATGGTTTCCTTGAGGGCATATGCTACATATTACAGATTTAGTGGTTGTTTCTTTGTCCTTTTGTTTCACAATTTGAGGACTGTTAATAATAAGTACGATAATTTGGCAGTGTCAGACTTCTATCAGAAACAGGTGTTTTGTTATGTGGATGGAAGAGAACTAGATGGGAGTATGAGAATAGTGGAATGAGGAGATTGGTTGTGGAACTGTTTATGCATAACTGTACTGTAATAGCTATTTGAATTGCTTCTGTCTCATCCTAGATACAATAGAGGTGCCTTGACCAAAAAAAAAAAAAAAAAAAAGGTTAGAGATCTGGTTATGGGTTAATTCCCTTTTGGATTTTAGAGGTGCATGTATGATTGGGAAGTTTTGACTTGCCGTTGAGTTACTGGATATTTTGGTTACAAGCTCAGTGAGTTGTTTAGGAATTCTTGATGATGATTTTTGTAGAGGACAAGAAAGACAATGCCGAGGTCTATATTATGCTTCAAGCAATTCTTCTATAATTGATCAAGCTCAATTTATTTGTTCAGATACCAGTTGCACTGATTGGCAGATACCAATGATTTGACTTGTTCAAATTGTGTGTATGCAAGTGTGTGCATACTCTCTCAATGTGCATGCAATTCTTCTCTTCTGTTGGTTTTGGTCATGCAGGTGGTTCGACACAACAGTGTGGAGCAACTTTTACTTCTTGGGCGGTTGCTACAAGGGACCACAAAACTACCATGGAACTTCTCCCACCATCCTGGAGCCACTGGTACCTTTTTCACTGTCATGCTTCTCGGGCTCAAGTTTTGCTCATGTTATTCCCAGGGCAATTTACAGAATTTTAAAACTGGGCTTCAACTATTGGAAGATCGAATTTATAGGTGATTACTAATAAATATACTTGAAATTTCTTATTTGCATTCTTACTGCATATTTTCTTCACCACTTTTTTCCCTTTACTTCTCATGGTGCAATCATTCCTTTAAATATTAACTGTCTAGTTTCATTATTGAATTTGCAAAGTGAGAGTTTGTCTTTGGTGCATGTTCAGGGCCTGTTTGAGCTGGTTTGCTTTTGAGCCTGAATGGTATGACATGAACAATGTGAATTTTGCTCAGAGTGAGGCTCAGTCTCTTTCTTTATTTGTTCACTATCTTTCAACTGAACAAACAGAGGCTCCTCAACCCAATTCCAAAGGACGCAGTTACGAAAATGGGAGTTCTTTCCTTGATATTGTAAGATACAAGTAGTGACATGTTCTTTGAATGATTCTGCTATTTAGTCTTTAATTCATTCTCCTCCCACCACCCAACAAAAGTTGAGAAAAGAGCTAAACACATATGACAACATAAACTTTCCTACTGACAAGCTTTCTCCAGCTTTCCAATTTGGGATCTCCTAAAAATTTAACCATTTTGTTTACAGATTATGAGTTCCTGAAGAAAGTGATGAGTTTTCAAGAATTGAAAAGGGCTAAGTTAGTAACAGAAGCATCTTAAGATAGACAAAGTCTTCAAAATTATTAAAAAAAAAAGGAAGGCAACCTGGTCAATACTACTCTGATAAAATTAAGTGATTGCAGAATGCACAACACCACCCTATCTGGGGCCAGATGGAGAACTATTTTGTGGGAAGAGAGAAACGGAAGCAGCTGCTTCTTATGCTGTGCCAGCATGAGGCTGATAGGCTGGAAGTTTGGGCACAACCCACTAACTCAAAGTAAATTTATGTTGTACATTGGATAAATTTATTCTCATTATTCCTGGTTGAAGTTTCAGTTCTTGTACTGTTAATTTCATGCAGGAATTGGCTTTGCTACTTTGTCTGCTGTTGTGGGTCTTGAACATTTTGCTCCATCATTTTCAGGGAAACAATGTCCCGGTCCAAAATCAGTTCAGAGAAATGGGTTGAATATGCTAGGACTGCCTTCTCAGTGGATCCTTGTATTGCCTTATCCTTGGCCTCAAGGTTCCCAACCAACAGCCCTTTGAAGGCTGAAGTAACTCATCTGGTGCAGGTTTGTTTTTCATTCATTGATTAGCAGGAGTATTAAATGTCAAAAAAAAAAAATGATTACCCAAGGCAGTCTATAGCAATGGCAGATTTGGTGGTATGCAAGTTTAATTTGCAAACAATCTTTGTTATGGTCATTGTCTTGGAAGAGAAAGAAAAAGAATGTTAAGAAGGCATTGGAAAGTGGTGGGAACTTGAGCCATTTGCCTTTGGACACCCACTGATTTGATTTCTGACTTTGTGCCTTTAAAGATGATCTGTGAGTGTCATCTTAAGAATGAAGATGGAGATTTAAACGAGGCATATTTTCTAATCCTTAGGAGGTGCAGAATTTTTGTCTTTTCTAAAATCACATAATGTGGGAACGGTTAATTCCTTTCATCTTGTACTGGTCTTTATGTTTTTTGAGATGATTTAAAGTTTTGGATGGTAGCATTTGCAATTCCTCTGGCATTTGTTCTACTTTTTTAGCCATTTTAAGACCATGTCAATCATCATGGAAGCTTCAACACTGCTAATACTTTGCTTTTGCTGGATAAAAAATAAAAAATAAAAATCATAGATTACCTTCATGCTATGTACTCCTCATGGGTACAGGAATAAGAGAATGTCTTCATGACTAGTGGCTAATAATGAAAAATCAGAAATTGCCATTTGTATTAGTTTGTTTCAAGTTAATGTCAGACATCTTCTGGGCTTTTTCTCCTTCACCTCCATGGTTCAAAAAACTATTGGTTTGATGCAGTACCTAGATATGTGGTAAGTCCTTGTTTTGCATTAAATTACTATGTGATGATTGCATAGATGGGGACACTTTTTGCCTTTTGCTTTCCAATGTTAGCTTATTTATTACTTAATGGCATCATGTTTAGTTTGTTTCTTGAGTTTCTACTATTGTGTTGCAGTCACATATTGCCGATGTCCGCTGCATACCTGAAGCATTGCCATATTTTGTCACCCCAAAGGCTGTAGATGAAGATTCAGTGCTTTTGCAACAACTGCCCCACTGGGCTGCTTGTTCAATTACACAAGCTCTTGAGTTCCTTACTCCTGTGTATAAGGGTCATCCACGTGTCATGGCATATGTTCTTAGGGTTTTGGAGTCCTATCCTCCTGAGCAGGTGACCTTCTTCATGCCACAACTAGTGCAGTCTTTGCGATATGATGAGGAGGTGGGTGTCTTTAATTTTTTTCATAAGAGCTGCTTGTCAATTAAAGTTATAGGCCTACAAGCATCATGGTTCAAGGTCTCCTATGTTTGTGTTTAGGAGGTGGAGGGGGTATGCTTCTGGAAATTGTGACATCATGCTTAGTGGCTTGCATCAAAATAATAGACAGCAAATGCTAATATGAATTGTGGGTTTTGATCTAGACACTTTTACTTTTAAGTTCACCCCAATCAACCCAAAATTATACTGTTCAGCATAATTAGACATCTGTAGATTAATACTTAGTTATTAGGTTTCCAAATCATTTACTTGTAAGAGCTGGCACCACAAATGTTTCATTGTTTTTGCTGCCTGCTCTTATAAAGTAATACTCCTGTTAGTGCATTTGATGTATTGTATTTGTATTTGCAGATGTTGGTAGAAGGATATTTGATTAGAGCAACTCAAAGAAGCGACATATTTGCACATATCCTGATATGGCATCTTCAGGTACATGAATAAAATGTATTTGCTTATAATATGTTTTTTATTTTGTAAAAGGATGTGTATTAGCACGCTTCTCTTTGTTTTTGTAACTTATGAATTTATGTATGGCAGGGTGAGACGTGTGTGCCAGAATCAGGGAAAGGTGGTGGCTCTGGAAAGGTATGCTGTAGTTGTTGTTTTCTGCACTTCAGTTAGAATCACTTCAAGCAATCTGCTAGCTGAAAATATCACTTCTGTAATTGCAAAACCATTTGTCACATTGTCGTTATTGTTAGCAGAGGAATGCCAACTATTATCTATGTATTTGTTATATGGTTAATGGCCTTCTCATGTATTATTGATTACATTTGTTCTGGTGGTGCATTTGACAAGAATCATATTGTAGTCTATTATATCTTCAAATGTTTGTGCATTGCATTCCATGTGTACTCAAAATCTAAAGTGTGCTTACACCATGAGCATGCAGATGTATCTGTAGTTCATGATGTTGCATACAATTGCTCATACACATGCACACTAATATGGCATGCATCTGTGCATGACTTTGAATAAGTATAAGGATAATTATTTGGTTTAGTCCATAATTTCTTACTGAATAACCATGTCAATGTGCTTTTATTTCAGAATAATTCCTTTCAAGAGCTGTTACCCATTGTTCGGCAGCATATTATTGATGGCTTCACTCCAAATGCACTTGATTTGTTTAAAAGGGAATTCAACTTTTTCGACAAAGTGACATCTGTTTCTGGTGAACTCTTTCCACTTCCTAAGGAAGAACGTCGAGCTGGTATCAGAAGGTATAACTTTAGTCTGTTAAGGATTAATGTCCTTTTCTTGTGTAGCTTACCTTGCCATTGAAGTTGATGCTATTCTTGCCACAACAGGTTGTTAGAAAGAATTGAAATGGAGGGTGAAGATCTTTATCTACCCACTGCTCCTAACAAGCTTGTTAGGGGTATTCGGGTGGACAGCGGAATACCCTTGCAATCAGCAGCAAAGGTTCCGATTATGGTTACATTTAATGTTGTTGACCGGAATAGGGATCATAATGATATAAAGCCCCAAGCATGCATCTTCAAGGTGAGCTTGTTTGCATATTTTCTTCAGAAAAAATCATACATAGTTTCAAGATGCCTATATAGTCTTTTACAACTGAGATTTTCAGTTTAATTTAATTAAGCAAATATGTGGGAAGAGGAAGACCTTGGTTGACTTATGAATCTTTAGTGAGGATGGATTTAGAACAATTATGTCTCATCTCTATTTAAGTGCATAATAGAACGGAATGACAAGAAAAGTTTCATGTGGCTGACCCTAATTAAATTTGGGATTTGCACTTTGTTGTTGTAAGCAAATATGTTTTTTTTTTTCTCCCTCTTATTTCCATATGCAGGCCATGGCTTGTTTCCCACCAAAAAATTTAGTTATGCATCCAAAAATGTTGTTGAATCCCTGAGGTGTCAATAAAATGTGGGTATAGTGAAACAAAATTATATCTCTTAGATTTTAAACCAAAATTTCCAGAACTTTAACTGGCATATTTTAATTTAAAGGTTGGAGATGATTGCCGACAAGATGTTTTAGCCCTTCAAGTCATAACACTTCTTAGAGACATATTTCAAGCAGTTGGCCTTAAACTCTATTTGTTTCCTTATGGTGTTCTGCCAACTGGCCCAGAAAGAGGAGTAATTGAGGTAAGGTTCTACCCTTTAATCCTTTGTTTGGTGTCTAGCCCAATTTGACCTTGAACATATTTTAGCTTGATGTGCAGGCAGAGGTCAGATTGGGGCATGCACTTATAGTTAGTCTCATATAGATCATCTGTGTAATTTCAAAGCTCTTATAAAGAAGCTTAATAGTGGCTAAAGATCACCATTACTTCTTGGTCCTTGCTTGGTTTGAAAGTCCTTTGGGAAAAAATGTTTTACAAGTTCAACCAAATTATTTATGATGTTGCACTGGATGCCAAAATGAAGAACTCGCAATATTCATGCTAGACAGGCAAGCATGTTTTGTTGTTGCATGTTATAATGTCAAAACACATATTGGTCGAACATGTGGCAAACACATCCGTGTGTTTTACAAGGGAAATTTTACTAAGTAATATATAGGCTTCTCTCTGGACTTGCCAGATAATCAAGCTGGTATATTACAATCATCAATTTCTCTTTTTTGAAGAACTTTAATACTGTATTTTGGCATTCCTTCTCTCAGTTTGCTATTCTTTCAACACACACAGGTTGTACCCAACACCCGGAGCAGGAGTCAGATGGGCGAGACAACGGATGGGGGTCTGTTTGAGATTTTTCAACAAGATTTCGGGCCTGTAGGCTCTCCTAGTTTTGAAGCTGCCCGAGAGAAATTTATAATTAGCAGTGCTGGTTATGCTGTTGCCAGCCTTTTACTTCAGCCAAAGGATAGACACAATGGGAATCTTCTCTTTGACAAGTATGAGTCTTTTGGCTTTTTATTTTTTAGTCCAAATTCTGCCTTATCATTTATTTGGAAATTGCAATAGTTGTGGGGTGAAAAAAAAAGTGATTGGAAATTTCAGTGCCTGAGAATCGCCAATAATTCATTGACAAAAACATATCAAAGTGTCCCTCGCCACAATTTTTCATAATTGGGCAACACAAGAAACATTTACGGGGTTACTGGATTTATCTGGCTGGCCAAGTGTCTTCACCCTGTTCTCTTTGAAAGAGTGAGGTTTATGATTTTGAGGGGAAAATAAAAAAATAGCAATCATTCAACCCTGACATACATGTAAATGCAGCGAAGGGAGACTCGTTCATATTGACTTTGGTTTCATATTGGAGACATCCCCTGGTGGAAATATGCGCTTTGAGAGTGCACACTTTAAGCTGAGCCATGAGATGACTCAATTACTTGATCCATCAGGTGTTATGAAGAGTGAAACCTGGTTGCAGTTTGTAAGGTAATATCACTGCATTTCTTGTTTGTTCTCTCCCCTTAGTTGTAACTATGGAGAAGACTGATTGCGGGCTGTCTGTTATTTTACTACAGGTTGTGTGTAAAGGGATATCTTGCAGCAAGGCGTTACATGGATGGAATAATTAACACCGTGATGTTGATGCTAGACAGTGGATTACCTTGCTTCAGCCGGGGCGATCCAATTGGAAATCTTCGCAAGAGATTTCATCCTGAAATGAGCGAGCGTGAAGCTGCCAACTTCATGATTCGTGTGTGTGTGGATGCCTACAACAAGTGGACCACAGCTGGCTATGACTTGATACAATATTTGCAACAGGGCATTGAAAAGTAAATGAAAATCCAGGAGCTCATTGTAAGTGTACATCAGTGCTTGTTATGCTGTCTAGGCTTTCATTTTTCTTTTTCTTTTTTTCAAGGAATTCCACTCTTGATAGCTGAGGTAAAAAAAAAAAAAAAAAACAAAACAAAAAACGGCAGTAGAGAATATTTTCTCTTTGTAACACATTGGTGGTATTCCTTGCTAGGCCCGTTGGAGGTACGGTTGTTTTTCCTATTTATCAATGAAAAAATGCTCCTCTTTTATAAAATAATTACAGGAAATATGCAACACACACTCATTCAGTAGTCACGCGAATAACCATATTTACCTCCCCTTCCCCACCCCCACCCCCAAAATAAAAAGAGCTTTGTACACCTGAATGTTGAGACATAGGGATACCCATATGAATAATGGCTCTGCGTGCCCTTTGTCTTGTTATCCGTTTTACGTAGAGTATTGGAGTTGCGGATCAACCGGACATATTCATTTGGAATTTTGAAAAAAAGAAAAGAAAAAAAGAAAAAGGGTGTGAGTTATTTGAATTGGGGTATTTAGACGATGGATTTTCTTTTCCCTGGGATATACGGTGGTGCTCTTAGCAATCCAATTCACCGTCTCCGGTCAAGGAGGGACCAGCCAAAGGAAAAAAGTAGGCGATAACAAGCAAATTGGATAACTCATTAATCACTTCGGCTTGTCCGACTAGCCACCTGGCCACAAGGCTAAGGCTCTCTTTCTCAGGCTAAAAATGTCCTCCAAAAAGATAAAAAGGAAAAAAAAAATTAAAACTTGAAAAAAGATAATTCCCAGAAATTTCTGCGTTAGTGAAGAGATTGGAGTTCTCCTCTGCTTCACATAAAAATGAGCTCTCATTTGCAGAGCTTTGGCTGCCAGGATATGTATCCAAATGCATTAAACGGCGTTGCTTCTTTTAGTCCCTGTCGCTGTCTAAAATCTCGTAATTTTCATCTTCTTGAGTGAATTTTCCTCTCAAGGTTCAATTTTCTTTACTGAATTGAGGTACAATAACTGAAATTTGGCTTTTTATATCAACTAAGGCGGCCATTTTTCTCTGGGCAAAGAGCATATATTGGAGTAAATAATAGACCGATTGCGGCCAAAGCGAAATTCGTATTTACTTGTTTGCACGGGGCATGTGGTTACCTGGTCCTCTTCTTTCCTCTCAAATGTGTGGGTCCCGAGATCGCGTCTCCTTTCCTCCCAGTGGGTGGGTCCCCAGATCATCAAGCTTATAGTTCTGGCCTCAAACATGGTGGCTTTGGCTTCAAATCTGGTGGGCAAGGGATCGTTGCTGTCAGACCATATTCGATCGCGGATTCGTGGCAGCTGATTGTTGGCTTTCTCCACCTTTAAAGTAATGTGATGGTGGAAAACTGGAATGATCATGCCCTTGGAACTTGGAAGGTACGAGGCAATTATTTGTGTTGGAATCAGATTTGCAAGAAGCTGGTGGGCCTGTAGTTTTGCCTACCCTCTGCTTGCTCCACTCGTGCGTCTCATGCTCGGCTTTGTTGGATCAATTTTCTTTTCGGCTCCTCCGAGGACCATAATGGTGTACACCCTTTGCATGCGATTTTAAAACGTAATAATATTTGTGCCAAATTATTTGTTTGGCTAAGTCAGGACCGAAAAGTGATGGAAGTTCTCAATGTTCGGGTAATACAGAGACTATGCAGGCCGAGCGTCAGGGTGCGTCTATCTTCGTGGCCTTGGTATTTTCCTTTTATTATCCTTGCATTGTACCAAAGAAAAGGCTAATGTTTGCGATTTGATGATTTAAAAGTAATGCTTCTATGCGAACATTGCCATTAAATGAACAGATTAACCAGTTTTAGAATTATTTTTTTGTGCTATTGAATTAATGAGAGAGGAGTTCTACATGAGAGATCTTAGGATCCAACCACCTTAGAGCTCACTTTCATGCAAATGACTTGGTAGAGATTAAGAATGTAAACCAATCCAAAATATTCACTCTACTTCTACAAATAAATGAGAATATATTTTAAATAAATAATAAATTTATAAATGTAACGTTATATTTTAATTTAGAATTTTAAAATATAAAATTTATATTTTTTTTATTTTTAATATAAAAAAATTAATTATATAATTTATATATTTATATTTAAAAACCCAACGTCGAGGCATGGTTGGTGGCAAATCTCAGGAGGATAGCTGCCACAAAGAGAACGGATTCGGTCACCACGATAGCATATCGGCGAACCATCCAATCGGAGGTCCGACCAGCTGCTGCTGAGCCAAAGAGGGGGAGTATGTATCCAGCATATGACAAGAAGAATTTCTAATTGCACGTCGGTGATTTTCAGGTCTATCATTTGATAAAGTTGGCAGCTCCACTCATCACACTAATATCTATCATAACGGACACAAGAAGTCTGAGGCATTTATTTATCATGAAAGTGAATTATGAGCATATAACATTGAAAGCTCTGAAAGTATGTTCCTGACGTGCTTGTCAATAGAGCACAAGCAACTTACTTAGTTCTTGATTCCCACTTTAAGGTATGTCTGTGGAAACGTCTGGAAGCATATACATGGTGTTTTCTAATTGTATGAGTGAGTGAAAGAAGAAAACAAGAAGAATGCGAAAGCAAAGCCACCACTCACGGTAACCAAGTAAGGTTGAAGTCATGGAAGCCAAAACTGCACAAGCAATGGCTTATTGTTTCTCTTGGATTTCTTTGGAGGACCAAAGTCCGCAATGGGTTTATCTGATTGATTTTGGATGCCATCATGCTCCAGTCGGGTAGTGGAGGCTGCTTAAACTTTAGGGCTTGGGAACCATCGCCAGCCAAAATATTGCAAATTCTCAAACAAAAATGTTTTTTTTAACTCTTAGGAAAATTGATACGTTCGTGTGGAATAAATTTTTGTTGTACTTATTATTTGTTTTATTACATAACACTTTAATGAATCTTATTTTCAAATTAAACCTTAAAGTTTAAGTTAATTTTCCAAAAATGATACTTGCCCACCAAAAATATTATTCGAATTCGGCTCAAGGCCTTAAAATGGGCTGCAATAGCCATAATGACACTTACCCCACAAAATTAATTCTTACTCTCTTTGCATTCACAGACTAGGAAAGTGATTTCTAAGTATTCATTGTGATTCTGCTCAATATATATATATATATATATATATTCGTTATAATTTCTTGAGATTTTTCTGAGGAAAATCCACGAACTTGTAAACCGAAGGTCAACGAAATTTAAATTTTGAGGCCAAGAAAGTTGACTTTAGGGCTTAGGCCAATAATTGCTGGAGACAATTGAGTGATTCCCATGAAGATTAAATAGTCCCATCGTTCCATCAATAAAAGAATCTTTTTTTTTTCTTTTTTTTTTTTTTAACTATGTTATGCCTTTTCGATCAAGAAAACATAAAAGAGGTTATTCACTCACTTATAGAAAATTATTAAATTATTAAAGAAAAAAATAAAAAGAGATAGGGCTCTTTCCTCATAATTATGAGCTCAAAAAATAAAAAAGATGGCCGCAGACCCCCCAAAATTTATGAGAGGCGAGGCCACTTCACCCGAAAACCATATAAGGGTAAAAATTCCTGCAACCATATTGCTAGAGCATATCAGAAATAGTGTGTAGAAAAACATCTTTTTCATTAGAAGCTTTTTTTTCCTCCTCTTCCTGTTCTATTGATCAAAAGCATCCAGCAGCGCCACGCCAGTAGAAAGAGTTAAGCTACTAAGCTAAGCTGCTGTTGGGGAAAGCAAATGTAGAAAGGAATAATGATGCTAACAGAGCCTGATAATAGTTCATTTATCAATTTATGGTATCTGGTTGTACAAAGTTGGACATCACAAGAACAGAAACGAAAAAAAAAAAAGGTTGTTACATAGTTACCTTATTCCATATTTCCCATGATTCATGGGTGTGTGTGTGTGTGTGTGTTTTTTTTTTTTAAAAAAAATTTCTTCTTTCTTGCAATGTGAAGCCCATATTCATCAAACACAAACCTCTCAAGCAGCCCACGACTACACCATTGACAAAGGGGGAAAAAAAATAGAATAAAAAGTGCTAATCTAATCTGACATTTTCAAAGCTATACTGGTTTAAGCTTTAGGCCCTTGAATTTGGCCCTTATTTTCATCATTCTCCTCCTGCACACGCTTCTGTTCTAAAACCCTTCTCCACTTTATGAAATTGCCAAAAAGCTCTTCTATGTCTTCAAGGGATTTACCGCGTGTCTCTGGGTAAAATAGGTAAAAGAACACCCAAGCAACGGATGCAATCCCTGCAAATAGGAAAAACGCGCCACCAATTGTGATTGCCTTGTACAGCGACAAAAACGTCGCCGCTTCGACTCCGCTAACTAACCTGTTCACTGCCACCCCTATACTCGTGCCTTGAGCGCGTAGCCTTAACGGGAAGATCTCGGACGTATAAACCCAAGCCACGGGCCCCGCACCCGCTGAAAATGATGCTATGTATACTAACACCGAGGAAACGCACAATCCAATGGCCCAATCTAGCTTCTCATCAGAATGATCGATGATCGTAAGGCCAAATCCAAGGGTCAGCAATGAAAGTATCATGACCCCATAACTCGTCAGAAGCAATGGTCTCCGTCCAACTTTGTCTAACAAAAGCGTGGCTCCCAAGACAAACACGGTTTTCACCAATCCAACGGCTATTGTTGCAAGCAACTTGTGATCGGAGGATCTGATCCCGGCCTTTTCGAAAATCGTGGGGCTGTACAAAACGATGGCGTCTATGCCCGAAGCCTCCTGGAAGAAATGGATCCCAATCGCGCAAATCAAGATGTGACGGACGGCTGGCGTTGGACGGAACAGTAGTTCTTTCCACACACCTTCGCCGTGGCTGCTTCTTTGGACCTGAACGACGTCGTCGTTGCACTCCCGAGATATGCCGGCGGCTTCCTTAATGTCCATGAGTCGTAGATGCGCTTCCCCTTTGGATTCAGCGGTCCGCTCAAGAACTCGCTGGGCGTCCCGGAGTCGGCCTTGCATGACCAGCCAACGCGGTGATTCCGGCATGGCTAGAACGCCGATGGCGAGGAGAATGGCAGGCAGCGCTCCGATTCCAAGCATGAATCGCCAGCCCAACTTAAGTGGGAACTTAGCGAATACGTAGTTGGATATGTATCCCAGCAAAATTCCGCTGTCAATGAACCACTACAAAAACAAAAGAAAAGAAAAAAAGAAAGAAAGTGGGTGTGTCTCTTCAAATTCAATCATGTGCTTTAGATGCAATTAGGCCGGGAGTAGACGTTAGTTGAGAGCTCGACACATTGCACCAAAAACAATAGCATCTTTGGTCACACCAAGATACGAAGGTGTCTCTTCAAATTCAATTGTGATTTAATGTGCGTGTGCGTGTGCGTGAGTGTGTTTTTGAACGTAACTTAAAACATTATGGGCACGATGGTATTTATATTGAATGGCAATCATAAAATAATTTATGGATGAATATATTATTATTATTATTAGTATAAGATTTCGTTTGAAAACTTTCCGAGTAAGTGACTCACTGGAAGTATTAAAATGCAATCACCAAAGCGAAAACTTTTATAAATTCCTTGTTATAATTAAAATTGAAATATTAAGTGGTAGTAGTTGACATACATACACATATATATATATATATATATTTACGGGGTCATATATGTAAAAAGGACTAACTAAAAATATTTGGTTGTATATAATGTTGATATAACGCCAAACATTAGGTAAGGACAGATCTGCTCCTCAAGGAAACTATGAAAAACAAGATTAAATGGCGGCAGTATTTAACTTCTTATTTTCTCTGTAAACCGTCTTAAAAAAGGAAAATGGGAATATAAACATAATAAAATAAACGTATCCCAAAACAGAATAAAATATGAAAGGCGAAATCAAGGTCAAAGCAAATGTAACATACTTCGGGGAATGAGGCTAGAAATCCACGCATGGACGCCGGAGCGATTTCGGCAGTGTATACCGGGGCAATCGTGAGGGCGTAGCCAACGCCGACGCCGGCAATGAACCGGCCAACCATGAGCAAGGCATAGTTGGGGGCTAATCCCATAAGGATAGCTCCCACAAAGAAAATGACTCCGGTCACCACAATAGTGTACCGACGGCCAATATAGTCGGAGGTCCGGCCGGCAGCTGCTGAGCCAAGGAGGGAGTATATATCGATCATGCCAACAAGGATTTCTAATTGGACGTCGGTGATTTTGAGATCCTTTTTGATCAAGTTAGTAGCTCCACTCATCACTCCAATGTCTATTGAAACAGAAAATGGTTAGAATATCGGAAAACTCTCAAAAGTATGACAGCAAATCATATTTTTATTTCATCTTGTCTAGTGTCATTATAAAACTATCTTCCTTAATTTTCAATCAAGCAAGTGCTTAAAGCCTTAGAAAGAAGAGATATAAACAAACAGAAGGAGACCCTGTTATTGGTAATGATTGAGAGAATTATAAATAAAAAAATAAAAAAAAGCGAAAGGAAGCTCACCGTAACCAAGTAAGATGCCAGTCATGGAAGCCAAGACTGCATAAGCAATAGCGTACTTGTTTTTCTTTGGCTTCTTTGGAGGGTTAAAGTCAGCAAGTGCTCTCTCGGATTGGTTTGGGGTCCGGTCCTGCTCTCCGCTCAGGCCAGCCATCTCTCAGACAGAGATCTCTGAGAGAGTGAGAGAGAGCTAGGGACAGAAAGATCAAAGGGATGCAACTGTCTGGGTGCCTGAGGCTGCTTAAATAGAGGGATAAAGCAAACATTTTGAATCGGGTCCACCCTCGTCTCCATTGCACTATATATTTTTATTTTCATAAATATAATTTACTTGTAAGTAAAATTTATTTAAATTTTAATAAAATAAATAAATAAATCTAAGAATACCTTCTTCTTTCTTAAGCTGTATGATTTATTTATTTATTATTATTTTACAAATTAAATTTTTATTGCTTAGACAAATCGTCCTAAAGAAAAAATAATCAAGGATATATCGAACCATTTTAGCATATGCATTAATTTTGTGATTCAAACCAATTAGTAAACTTTTTCTTCTGTTTTTTTTTTTTCAAACAGCGAATACAGACGTTTTGGTGGCCAACTTCTGTATACGGCCACATCCACAGCTAGATACAAAATTCCTAACACTTGGACGGATATTCATAATTGCATGGTGAAATGCTGTAATGATAAAATTATTTTAGTAAAAGAGTCCATTTTTATTACCCTTTTCTCACCAGAAGGAAAAGGAAAAAAGAGGACCAGATTCTCTTTTTGTTTTTTTTTAAGATAAAGAAAAAGTTATGATTCTGTTGGAACGGGAGTCTCCAATTTATTGAATAATTAAATACAATTCCAAAGAGACCAAGCCTGAGAATCGTAAACCTTGTTTTTATTTCCGTATTTTGCAACATTGGGTTTGACTTTCTTTTTTTTCTTTTCTTTTCTTTTTCTCTAGCGTCTCTGTTTCATGTGTTTTTAGTAACAGGAAATGCTCTGGATAGCATTGCTCTTGCAGGCCGCGGCACCTACCAGCAACCTTCAGTAAAAAGCTAAACTACAAAGATAGAAGCAGTGTCAACATTCTTCAATAAAGATACAAGGAACTGATGGATATATTACGAAAACGGGGTTTGCTGAGAATAAGTATTGTAAAGTATTGAGGGTCCCCTTAATAGTTTCTTTATATGGGAAAGACGACATCTATTTATTAGGTCGCGAATGTAAGAAAACGCTCGAGGAAAAAAATATATTTGT
Organism: Kandelia obovata; assembly: GCA_021464305.1. Lineage (NCBI taxonomy): Eukaryota > Viridiplantae > Streptophyta > Magnoliopsida > Malpighiales > Rhizophoraceae > Kandelia > Kandelia obovata. Next base: position 12,747,522 of record CM038472.1, on the reverse strand, counting down.
TGGAAAGTGTCTTAAGAACTGAACTACACTACAATAAATTCATCAGTTACTTTCTTCAAATACCACATTTTACTCAAGACTATAAACTTGACAATGAAGCTTTAATTTTAATAGTGACCACATTTTGTGGGGGCTGCTGTCACAGGGCCAACGCGAGCTTAAGGGACTGACAGCTGCCCTACATGTAGGCTTCTTTGCTTTTTAGATGCTCAAGTTTTAGATATAGTCAGTGTAGTTTTTACTTTATACTTACTATTTTTGTTGCACCCTCTCAGACATTCTTCAATCCTCATTCTTTATTACAAAAGAAAAGAATCATGGCAAGTTGTCTAAGTCTGACTTACCCACATTGATCGGTTCTCATTTGATGTTTTTTGAGCAGTTGTCGGCCATCATTTATCGTCTTTCGTTTTGACAGACAAATCAACAAGTTAAGCATAATAAATAAGCAGATATAAAGGCATTCATCTTCGTGTTAACATTTCGGATCTATTATTGAATTCAAATTAATCCACCAATTCATCATGAACTGTCGTATGTCATCTAAAATAAGTTATTGGCAGTGACGCTTTCAGGTGACAATTTATAAAGCAAAATTCCAAAGTAATTTGTGCCAAAAAAAAAAAAAAAAGGGCTTAGTCAAATAACGATTTTTTTTTTCTTTTCTATTGATTTTAACGTTGGATCAGATGTCTATATAGATTCTGCTTTTCAAACATTTATTTGAACCCCTCAGAATTTCACCTTGAACATGAATGGAATTCCGTCAGCGGAACAGAAGTGGAATTGTAGCACGCTCGTTAAATTAGTCGAGCATCATTCACACATGGGGGTTAGATATATTTGAAGCGTCAAGCAAATATCAAAGTTTTTCCAGCATACTGTTTCAAATTGAACATTCCACAAGCTGGTTGAAGTAGCAAAAGATTGAACTTAGGTATGTAGACTGAGCGCATGTCATACAGTGAAATCTAAGGTTCTGATAACACCATTATTAAAAACTATAAAAAAATAAAAAATCTTGAAAACAAAACATATTTGAATAAATAAGATAAAATTTTTGAACTTGGATCCATACGACGCTAGGAACAACAGCTTATTTTTTACCTTTTTTTTTTATTAATGTAACTAAAATCAATCAAGTAGGCGGTAGATTAGGGGTTTTTTTTTTGGTTCATCAGTATCGGAGTTTGATCTTGATTGTTAGGATTAAGAACTAAGCGACTCTACCATCAAACAATGTGGCTGGTAGCCAAGAGTGCAAGTGATTTCGGTGATGAGTAACTTCGGGTTGTGGGGTTGAGTTTCAGGACAGTCTGAAAGTCGGAAAGTTGCCTTTTACTCAGACTGCTTATTGTGGGTTGCTATAAATTACAATCAAAAGGAATGCTCTGACGGGAGGGTCAGCGGTCCCATGCCAAATTGTTGTGCGACTGATTGGCGCGTTGGCCATACCAAAAGAATCTGGTCATTAGTCAAACTCAACAATGGATGGTTGTAGTTTCTTGTTCATTTGTCTACAATTTTATTTGTAGCAGAAAAAACAGTGCTGGAGTCCGCAATCCCTTCCAAGCATGAGTTACGGCCGCAGTTTTTATGTACTGAGATTATTATTATTATTTTGTATATTAAAAATAAAATATGGGGTCCTCTTTCCCCCCCCCCCTTGTTCCGGTGAAACCACTAACAAGAAGGAGTCAAAAGGCTTTCTCTTGGCACCAACTTTAATAGTTCATGGAAAAGGCTGTAGGTATTATTCTCCTCTCCTGTCAACTTATTTTGTTTGTTCCCGAGGATCTTAGAAGGCTGCATTGCTTGAGGATTACGATCTGCATCTAACATGGGATTAGAGCCATCAACTGAAGAGGCTCCGATAAATATTTGCCTACATCAAAGCCTCTAGCTCTTCCGTCAAAAGGAGAAGACTATTTTATTTATTGCAGAACATATTCCAATTAGAATAAGTTCCTGTTAAAGTAAGTTTGAAATTGCACGACGAATATAGACTTTCCATGGATTAGTATTGTCCCTGCTGCCTGTTAATGCTAGACAGTGAAATTAATCACCTTGCTTCAGCAGGTGTCCGGAGAGTGACCCAATTGATAAACAAGACGTTTTATGCTGAAATAAGTGAGCCTTAAGCTGCCCAATTTCATGATTCTTGAATGTGTATGGATTCCTAAAACTAGCGGACCACATTCGGGTGTAACTTGATGCAGTATCTGCAGCAGTGCGCTGAAAGTGTAAAATGTAAATGTAAATGCATGTATTATTGTGAGTGTTAGGCTTTGCATTCAACTTTGGAGCGCCAAGGAATGGAAGTGGAGAATATATCTCGTTGTAATCCAATTCATGCGATTCCAAGCCATTTTTGTAATATACATTTAAGCCACTTTCATCTGTTTATTAGTGGTGGGAAACCTACCGTCTTGTTGGTAGGGCAAGAATCATCCATTATAGCATTATAATTGATAACCATTTAAATGCCTGCAAGCGCACTGTATTTCCCTTTTTAGTATTTTTCTCTTTTTCACCCGTGGCGAATGCACAAGCTCTATCAATTATTAAATCAGTAACGATTTTCAAAAAAAAAAATAAAACTCACATAAATAAGCAATAACTTGTACTAAAGAAATTGTAAGCGATTGCACTTTTGACTTACATGCGCAGCTACTCGAGCACCATTGGATGTTCTCCAACTTGAAAGGATTCGTCAGATTCTGGGTGCCCTTACAAAAGTATTTTTCTGTTATTTTTCGTACCACTTTCCATTTAAAATTTCTTTTGATCTCAATTAGTATGCCATGGCGGAACTTCCCAGGTCAAACCAAGTTTGAAGCTCAATGAAACGTAGCAAAAATTGATTTCAATTTGTCATGTTCAAAGAGGTTCAAATTGAATTTAAAATAGGCTTTGTAAGTTGGAAGATGAAAGAAATACTTGTTACGCCTATAGATTCCAATCTAATGAGATGAAGCCATAAAATCTATATATGACCAAGTATATTTATTAAAAAAAAAAAGAAAAAAAAAGAATTCAAGTACGAAAATAGGTGCAATAATAATAATAATAATAATTATTATTATTATTATTAGAATTCATATGAAATTTTTTATTTAAAATTTAAAATTAATGTAATTTTATTACTAAATTTTATCGTTAGTGTTGCATAGATTTCAAACTTCTGCAAACTGCAGTAGTAATCGAGAATTCCGCCTCGCCGAAGAGACTGAAAAAACCTGCTTCATTTCAAGGCCCAAATTTGTGATTACGTACACCCACCCAACTGCTGGAAATGGATGAAAGTACGCTGATTGGACTTTGTAGGCCCAACAGCTAGAAATCACTAGCTCTGATGTCAATTACATGTCTACCGAATTGGTCTCATTAACGCTACTTCACTTTTTTATATATATTATTATTATTATTATTATTAAAAAGTTTATTAGACTGTTTTTTATTTATATACATTTTATAACTAATTTCAAATGATCACATTAAAATTTAAAATTTAAAAAATGATCATTGACATCCTTTTTTTTTTTTTTTTTTTTTTGTATGTGTTTCTATACACAGCCTTTCCATTTAAACTTTGCAACCTCTTCTCAATCATTGTCTAAATTTACTCTCCACGCCTTCCATTAAAAAAAAAAAAAAAAAAAAGTGCCTAACGGATGGAGTAGGTTTTCTTTTCAGGGAAGAATATTTTACTTTTTTTTCACTATAATTGCGTTTCACGAAACCGATCAGGTTTTCTGTGGCGTTTGTATTATCTTAATAATACTTTCTTTTTTCTTTTTTTTTGTTTTACAAAAGCAAAAAGGAAGCTGGGTGTCGTTTTCAAACATCACATCGACGTCCCAATTATATATGATGATGCCAATCCATGAAATGGGCTTAACCCATTATTTTAAGAGGGCCAATAGCATTCGTCTGTAAAATTAAAATGAAAAAATAATAATAAAAAAGAGGTAACAGGGGCACTTTGCAGAAGGGGAAAATAGAGAAATAAAAAAGAGGGAGAGGAGGGGGGGTTGTTATAAGGGGCAGTGATTGAATTCTGAAATTGAGACGAAACTCAATAGCTAATGCGACTTGAAAATAAAGTAACATAGAGGGTTTTACTTCTTGACGTTTAACTACTAACTAAAGGCTCTCTTTGCTTTTCCATAAAAGTGATGCCTTTAAAATAATTTTATATTAGAGCATACTTCATACTTCCAATAGTATTACAGCAATATCTTGGGATGGTTGAAAAAAACCTCTGCCCGTGAGCACAAGCAAAACTAAAAGTCTCATTGTATCGGGACATCGAAATTGACTGTATTTCCAATCATTGAAAATTGTGAAAAACGCATCCATTTCAATAATTCCCTCGTCGATAAGACGTTTGGTCGTTCCTTTACCTTAGATTAACCAAATAAAAACATAAAACCTCAAAATTTGTGCATCTGCAAAGGAGCAACATGATTAATTGTGGAAACTATGGTATGACGAGGATGGAAATGGAGAGTAACATTTGGTTCTTTCTTTTCTTTTCTTTTTTTTTCGTTCAACACCCAGATTTGTCTTTTTTTTTTTTCGAGTATAGTATTTGCTAATAACAACCTACAAGACACCATAAAAAAAACTAAAGGGAAGAAAAAGGTGCCCATTGATATAATATTTTGCAGACAGATTATGACTTAAGCTGTAGTCCCTAATTGAATTTGACCATCATTTTCGTCATTAGTTCGTGTCTTCTTCTTCAATTTCTGCTCTCTCAAGACAGATCTCCAATTGATGAAATTACCAAAAAGCACTTCCATATCTTCAAGGGTTCTGCCTTGTGTCTCCGGAGCGCATGTAAAAAAGAATACCCAAGCAATGGAAGCAAACGATGCAAACAGGTAAAATGCCCCACCATATGACATAGCCTTCGACAGTGACAGAAATGTCGTAGATATCACCCCACTGACCACCCTATTGACCGCCACTCCCACGCTCGTGCCTTGAGCCCGTAGCCTTAATGGGAATATCTCAGAACTGTAAACCCAAGTAATCGGGCCCATTCCAATGGAAAACGTAGCGACGTATGCCAAGACTGACACAATGCACAATCCAATTGCCCAATTTATCTTCTCGGCCGAATGGGAAACTACTGTGAGGCCTGTTCCCAGGGTCACCAGTGAAATTATCATACCCGCAACACTGCTCAGAAGCAAAGGACGCCGTCCAATTTTATCTAGCAGGAACGTGGCCACCAATATGAATATGGTCTTGACAGATCCAACGGCTATTGTTGCAAGTAACTTGTCAGTGGCTGATGTGATCCCCGCCTTTTCAAAGATCCTGGGGCTGTATAAAACAACGGCGTCTATTCCCGAAGCTTGCTGGAAAAAGTGGATCCCTATCCCACAAACCAAGATGTGGCGGACGGCTGGCGTGGGACGCAAGAACAAGTCTCTCCACACGCCCTCACCGTGGCTTCGCCTTTGGACCTGAACGACGTCGTCGTTGCACTCTTCGGGTATGCCAGCCGCCTCTTTGATGTCCATGAGCCGTAATTCTGCTTCCTCTTTGCTGTCGGAGGTCCTGTCAAGAACTCGCCTGGCGTCGCCGAGTCTGCCTTGCATGACCAGCCAACGGGGTGACTCCGGCATGGCTAGAACGCCGACGGCGAGGATAACTGAAGGGATTGCCCCAATTCCTAGCATGAATCGCCAACCCAAATTGGTCGGAAGTTTGGAAAATGCAAAGTTGGACACGTATCCAAGCAAGATTCCAAAGTTGATAAACACCTGCAATAATTAAACGAATTCGCCAAAAAAACAAAAAGTTTAAGGAGTTACTTCTCGTGGAATGCAAATGGAATATATATTAATTGTCTAGTAATAAAAGCAACCAACACCTATCCTATCGACAAGACAGGTCCTAGGTGATTACAGGAACACAGTAATAGTCAAACATACCTTTGCCACGGCGGTCAGCGGTAATACCAACGTTCATTTTGTGTTTTGTTTTCAGTTTTAACTAAAAGAGGGCTTTCCATTTTTCTTCCTTCTCTTTTTTTTCGTTTTCAAGAAATCATTTTATTTTATGGCCAAGAAATAATTTATTATTTGTGAAAATTTTAACAGCCTTGTTTATAATTTATCTTTACTAATTATTGGGCTCCATTATAAGGTACGAAAAAGAAAAAAAAAAAGAAGAAAAAGGATAATATGTTTTTGTTTTAAACAACTTAATAAAGAATTTTGTTTTTTTTTTTTTTAACAAAATTGGAAATCAGTTCAGTTTCTATGCTTGCCATTTACCTATCTGTTTTTATGCTTTGGATTCCTTTTGAAAGGATACACAAACATAATTCATATTAAATAAAAGTACAAACAAGATAAGAACTTCCAGAAAAAATTATTCGTACTTCCGGGAAGGAGGTGAGAAATCCACGAATGGATGCCGGAGAAACCTCGGCAGTGTAAACCGGGGCAATCATGAGGGCATAGCCGACACCGACACCGGCGACGAATCGGGCCACCATGAGGAAGATATAGTTGGCGGCGAATCCCATGAAGATAGCTCCTGCAAAGAAGATAGCTCCGGCCACCACTATGGTGTACCGCCGACCAATCCAGTCTGATGTCCGGCCAGCAGCTGCTGAGCCAACGAGGGAGTATATGTTGAGGGTGCCTGCAAGAACTTCTACTTGGACGTCGCTGATCTTGAGGTCCTCTTTGATGTACAGAGAAGCTCCACTCATCACTCCAATATCTATCATGATAAAAATATACAGACATGCATACAAGCCGCTTTAAGCACGACAATCAATATGATCTTTATATGTTCTACAAAACTGCACTTGAAAAGCATGTTAGACTTGGATAGAAGAACTAAATCATGCTTTTGTGTCTATATATTTTTCTATTTTTATGCCAAATATTTCCCCATATATATATATATATATATATTGTAATTTTCTTGTGGATTAATAATGATTGGAAGAAGGAAACAACGCAGCTCGAAAAAAGACTCACCATAACCAAGCAAGATTGAGGTCATGGAAGCCAAGATTGCACAAGCAATAGCATACTTATTTCTCTTTGGCTTCTTTGGAGGATCAAAATCTGCAAGCGCTTTCGCTGCAGGAATATTGTCTTTCTCTACGTTTGGATCAGCCATCTCTCAGACAAAGGCAGAGACAAGGAGAGAGAGAGAGAGAGGTAGCTGGCACTGGCACTCAAGGAGTGTTGGCAACCGCAGAGTTGTTTTGGATAGATTTAAGTGGCATAGAGAGCGCAACTTTGGGATGCAGAACTCTGGGAAGCTGGGGCAGTTTAAATAGAACCAAAAAGGTCTTGATTTTGGTGACGAGGATTTTTAATTGGACTTACCTAAGATCTTTTAATTATGAGAACGTTAATTGTAATTATAAGATATTTTAATTGGCTCTAATCTTATAATCTTATTATACTAGAAAATTCTTTTCCCCTTGACACGTATAAGTTTACATCACTATCCAACCGATTCGAGCGTCAATCTTTGCATTATTATGATAATTAGTCTTAAAAAATGCTTATCCCCACCTACTTGGTTAATGATTTCTTGTGGGAAATCATTTCCCATGAAGGATTTTACACTTCTTCTCCCTAAGTCTGGACCTACTAGCTGACAATCACTGATTTTAAAACCAAGTGTAGTCAATGAGATTGTAATACACGTGTCAGCTAATCACAGTTACCTCCGGATTTCTTTTTTTGAATATTAGGAGAGCTTCCGTCCTATAATTATCCTCTGTAAGGCCAGGTAGGCCCGGCAAACTATGCATGACCAAATAAATGGGACAAAGCAAAAATAATTTTAAAGTGAGGCAAGTCAAATTTTCTTAGAGACAGGGTCAGGGTTGGGCCCGTAATACAGACTATTTTCTGTCATTTCTGATAATGCGATGTGTCCAGAGTGGATCTTTCTCGGGTCAACAAAGACGGCCTTGGCTGTCAATCTATAAGATAGTCCTCGTTTCCCCTTTCTTATTTATTTCGAAAATTGAAAACGTACCGAGTTGCAATAAAAAGGATTTTTTTTTTTTAATTAACACCTATTTCTTTTTATTCAACTTCGCTACGCGTACCGAGATTCCCAACCGTTCTTGACTTATTTATAGCAAATGAAACCCATTTGTAATAGATATATTTATTTCTTATTATCATATTATTAAATTTATTTTTTAAAAAACAATTAGAGATTAAATTAGTGTTTGGTATATTTAAAATTAATTAAATTAAATATAATTATAAAAACACGATAACACAATAAATAAAATAAATATATTTTACTATTCTCGTTCTTAATTCAGTTCCAACTGGCTCCATGTGATTGTCCATCACCAACATGTGTGCATTTAAAGGCATGCTTATTGCTTCGTACTCTTTACTCATGCTTTGGAAATTGGACTTGTATTGAGTCACCCCCAAAGCCCTAATCTATATGTTTTTAATGGAATATAACGTATAAGAGCCTTAAATATAGAAAATTATCGTCTATATTTACTACGAATTAGTGCATTATTCGGGAGTAACAATATCAATCTTTTTTTTTTTATATGTTTATTCTATATTTATGATTTTATACGACTTAAGAGAATTTTTAATTTTATTAGTTATATATTGTTACAACTCAACATTATATACCTAGCAATCCGTGCGATACTAATAAGTCATTTTACTCAGATAAAGTTAAGTTAGTATTCAAGTCAAGTAAAGTGAAGTGTTAGTACCGCACGGATCGTTGGTTGGTTGTACAACTCCAAGTCAGTGACAATATGTACGAGACTTCTGATTTAATATGCTTTCCAATGTCATCAGTGAAGTTTGACAAAGAATGGCTGGCTCAATTTGTTCAAATGCCATGGATTAACTAATACTAATTAGTAGCTTGGTGGTAAAATTGCTGAACTATCAATCATAAGATAAGAATTTAAACTTCGAAAGTAACGAACAAAAAGATACTAGTGTTTTGTTTTCTTCTTGTAATCGTAAGACATTTTGTCCTTTTGAGACGTGATGCCCATTCCCATGAAAAAAGATAGACACCACCTGTTTGCTATCTTGGCAAATAGAAAGCTCTCAATCGTTTGGCAGTGAGCGAATGAATCTGGGCCTTGCTTTCGAAGTCATGCGGTGAACCAATCAATTTGACTCAATGGAGTATAAAAGCTAAGAGATATGAATATATCCAGGATTTTAGTCTTATCATACAGGGAAAGGTCCATCTCCTTGACTTAGATTAATCAATAATTTGACAATGAGGTCACGCATCGACAGGCTGGCTCTCCATAACGTAGAATATTCAACCCAGGAATTATATACTGTAACTTGGGTTAGGATTTGGTGCGGAGGATTGCACGTGAATACGATGACTCACACTCACACGGTAATCCAACTTAACAAATGTTATCTGTCTCAGCTGCTTACTTATCTATAACTTTCTTCACCAAAAATAAAATAAAATAAAAATTAATTATCTTCTTTCTGATGTACCAAAAAAATTATAACCATCACGAAATATTCAACACTTTCCTTGGGGCAGAGAAAAAAATGTTATTCAAGTTTGGCGACAATCCATTTAAAGCAAACGTGAAAAATTAAATAATAAATAAAATCTTAGTCGCACATGGAATCTGAAATCCCACATTATATCCAAGACGCGAACTCAATGGCAATTGTGAAGCCATCGATCCAATCAATCTGCTGAAAATAACTGTACATTACTTATGATGATTAATTTATATAATATTGAGATTTTAAATATAAATACATGAGTTGTATAATTTAAAGTTTTTATTTTTAAAATAATAAAATAATAAAATTTAAATAATTTTTTTTTATAAATTTAATAATTTAAAATTTTAAGTTAAAATATAGTATTAAATTACTATGTTATTTACTTAAATTATGATCTTATGTGATTTTTAAGATACAGAAAATAAAACCATTCTCTTTAATTTTTATACATTTCATATTTAATTCTTTTCGAGTAGAAGAATTTTGTTCTTGCCAGTTACCGTGTGTGGTGAATTGATGTTGTACCTATACGTGGCTTTTGATTCTTGGCGTATTTGATAATTAAACAAATATCCTTGGGGTTTAATATAATTCAAAATCTCACTTGATATTGATCTGAAATATCGGCATTGTTAAATTCCTACCAAAGCATTTTTAGTTTGGTCTGTGTCTATGAACTTCCCCCTGTGATATGATATAATTAATTAATTGCTGCGCTCCAGCTAGGCGTCAGTGGGCAGAACCTTCTTGTTTTAATCATGGAAGGCGAAGTCGGCCCGGACTTGCATAGGCTCCGTCATTACATGTATATATGAACGTCAACGTCTTGGGTTCCACTGCAGTTAATTTTACACCATGCAATTAGATGATGGCGATTATCACACAGAAAAGTGCAGTATCTATTTCATTTTCAAGGTTGCAGCTGTCAAAAATTTCAATCGGTTGCTGCAAAGGAAATCAAACTTTAGGCAACGTTGGGCGGCCGCAGATGAAATCATTTGTTCTGCCTACACTAGACAAGTGTTTTCCCCCCTAAACTTGCACCTCCTTTTCCCCACAGTAATAACTTGTCATTATTTATCTGCATTAATGTAGAGAATATTCGAGTTTATTTTATTTTATTTTTTCTTATCCATTCTACAATTAATGTTCATTCTCCATTCCCTTTTTGCTATCATTAATAAAATTTATAATTATCAGTCATTTGTATATATACGTATGCAGCAAGGGTCACTCTTGACTACATTGGTTATGTTTTGCAAGTCTTATTACACTTATTAATTATGAGAAACGATACTAAGGCACACAGGCACATTGCGCCACTGCTCTCGTAACTAAATGAGTAATTAATAAAATTTAGAATTATCGGTTGTAGATTTGATGCACGTATATATATGTATATATATATATATATATGCAGTCAGGGTTACTTCTGAATACATTGGTTATAGTCATTGTTGCATCATATAGTTATAGCAAGAGATTCTCTGGAGATTTCAGTATTGAAATAAATACCTAATCAAGATTCCTTGAATGTGAAAGACAGTTGTATACTTCTCCACTCCCAAAATTGGAATGAGCGATTAGGCACAATAAAGGTGTTTTGAATCTATTATGTTATAAGGCTTGTCACCATGACGATGTCGAGCAATTACTGCAGGGGACCCTTCTTAATTATTCGTCATAAACAAACAAACAAACGAACAAATAAATAAATAACAAAACAAAAAGGAAGAAAGCGGACACCTTGCTCCGTTGCTCCACGAGGTTTTTTTTTTTTTTTATAAAAAAAAAGTGATTCTCATTCCTTATTTTCAAAGAACGAGAATTTCACATTTAAGAGAATCATAATTTTTTATTATAATTAATTCATACTTTTTAATTTTTAAAATTAATTTTTTAATAATTTTTTTACCTTGCCTAATTTCTATAAGTTTTTTTTAATCGCTATTTCCTCTCCATATAGTTAACTTTTATCTCTCTTCTTCTTCTCCTTCTTCTTCTTCTTCTTCTCTCTCCTTCTGACTCTCTCCCTCTCTCCCTTCTTCTCCTCTGAGTGTGCTCTCTCTCTCTTCTTATTCATCTCTCTCCATGTGCTTCTTTTCAATCGCACAAGTCAACTGCCTCCTCTTTCATAGTTAATGCTGCTAACAGAGCCAACAAATTCCCCCCCCCCCTTTTTTTAATGGACAATTGGCATTGTTTGTGGCATCTACTAATTAAATATTCCTTGAAACAGTGTCATTTGCATTTATGACTTAAAAAGAAGTATTATCTGTTCGGATGTGAAACGTTGTTATTTATATTTTAAAATAATATAATTTTTACAGTTTTATTAAATTAAAATAATATATTATTTTAATTTTTACTTTTAAATCAATTAAATAATAAAATGGATTTGATTTTCATTATAAACTGAATGAAACACTTATAAAAAATTTTGTTTCTAATTTCAAAATAAATTAAATATGTTATAAAATTAACTAATTTATTTTTGTTCGATTACAATTTTCATCCGAATTTCAATTTTGAACTGTAAAGTAAACTGCGCATGCAACACAAGTGTAAGTACAATTGTGCACGTGCCTCTCTACAATACCAACCACATAATTCGTCCAATTCACTTTATTTATTTTTTTAAAATTTCTCATATGCAAGCATCTGCGGCATATCTTTGTGCATCCAGATGCAAAATTTGCTTTATTGTCCAAAAAGTTAATAAACAAATCATTCCAATAAGAATAAAAACCAAAGGGAAAAGTAAAGAGTGAATTTCATCCTTTATATTGAAATATTTTTATAATTATTTTATTTTATTTTTAAAAATTTTATTTAATATATTAAGTTATTATATTAAAAAATTTATAATTATATCTATTTTATTATTTATTTAATCCCCCAACACATTAATTTTTTAGTTAAATTAAATGTATATTTAACAATTTTAATTAAGTGTACTCATATTACAACAAATGTCACAGATATATCTTTTTTAAAAGTATTATATTATTTTATTAATTTTAAAAAATTAAAATTATATAACATCAAGTGGAAGATATATTTATTATTTAGACATGTGAATTATTATCTTATAATTATATTTGTAAAAAATTTTAATACAATATATTAAATAAAATTTTTAAAAATAAAAAATATATAATTATAATTTTTGTTCATAATAAATAAAATAAATTTTTAAAAAAAGAAAAAAAGAAAAAAGAAGCGTATATACTCTCGAGATTGCAGACAAGGAGTGACGCGGATGCTTTTGACTCTATTCCACTTTGGCTTTTCTAAACATGTCCCGACTCCCCCAGCTCGTCCGCACGCGCCATTAAAGTGTTTTTGAACTTTGGCAACCCATACCCAAGTTTGCATCTTGGTCTTGTCCACGTGCCGTTGAATTTTGCCTCATTGCCATGGACGGCATAAAGTCAATTTTAAGCGCGCAAAACTAAACTTTCTCTGATTCTGCAATCTCTGAAAGCAATGTACAACCACCGCCATTAACAGGTGTCCACTACCCAACCGTACCAGCATTGGCAACCTCGACTTGGCTCTCGTTCACTGATTCTCAATTAGAGTTGCCTGGAAAATTCATGTAGATATTCCAGACATTCCAATTGGGCAATGATGTCACGCGTGGCAAATAGGCTGTGTTCTGGGGGTGGAAAAAAAATGATGCCGATGATCGCCGTCTGGTGTTAAAGATTTTTGGAACGATGATTGGGGTCCAAAGCAAATGACGTCGTATCTTTAGAAGATACTTTTTGATAGAACAATTGTGGGGTTTAAATCTTTAGGAGAAATAGAGTAACCCGTGCGTAATTCGTGGTTTGAAAATAATAACAACCAATTAAAAAAAAAGTCTTACTTAGAGATACCTAATACTTTTAGAAAAAGATTATAGATTCCCACAAGAATGAATAAGAATTAAAACGAAACTTTCTCATTTGATCCGAAAAATTCACGAACTTCATTGATTAAAAAAAAAGAAAAGAAAAATCGAATGCAAACAACAATCTTCCTTTCTTAGCAGACCGGAAAGCATAATAGAGAGGGCACGGTAAAGCACGAAAGAAGAGTCCTGGATGAATGCTACTTAAATTAAGGCCCCAATTCTCAAGTGTCTAGTAAACAAATTAACAAGGGATGCTTGACGTGGGCAAATCACGTAAGTTGTACCTATGAAACCAAAAGTAACTAACTAGAAAGCTGTTGTACTAGAATATTGTTCTCATTTCATGGTTGTTTCAAGTTCGATTTGCTTACATTAACGAACTCAGACTGCAGATCCAATAAATTATTAACGGTGACTATTCCAGCCAAGGGTTTCCATACACCAGACGAAATATGAAACCGTCACGCCCTCGGTGCGCTTTCAGTTTGGTGGGCACGCAAAAGCACTCCACACGAACCTGAGATTAGACAATGATGCCTGAACTACCTCAAGTATGTGCCACAATCCACTGGTCCCGTAACAGACACCACCATGTGAGGCTCATTTTGTTTGAGAGGGGTCTGGATCAATTCTACCGAATAATCTATTGTTTATGCGTAGCGCATTAAACTATGGAAGTGTACTCAAGTAAATTGCATGGCCTGAATAATTAGTATCGCTTGAATCCTTGCGTAAAACCTCACAACCCCACATAGCTCTATGGGACTTCATATGAAATTGACGAGACATTGCTAAGATCCAAAGCAGTTGGGGACATTGCAGCGTTCGTTTGTTCTCGTATTTTATCCGTGTTTAAAAGCGGGAATTGGAGGGGACCAGAGAGATCACCCGAATCCTTGTGATCTGGGACTTGACCCCAAAGCATAAGGCGACTGCTCTCAGCCTTTCTTTGTAAAAGGCAATTCGTCCCATTGTGCATATCGGGTGGCAATGAAATTTCAGGTGATGGGTCATTAAATTCTACGGTGCTGTTTGAACGTGCAAGAATCTGCTGTGTGCCACTTTATTAACATTTGAAGAATAAACACAAAATATTGATAGGCAATTCCATAACGTCAAGAGCTCCGCTCACAGTCCACATGGCACACGCGGTAACTGTCTCTGCAAAGAGTTTTAACCAAGACTACACATCCTATATAACAGAAAATAACTAAGTACCACGCATACGAACTCCATTGACTTTTAACCAAGACACAAGTGAAAAAAGAAAAATGTAGATAATTGAGTGAAGATGACTTGCCATTGGACCATCTTTACAACGATCCAGGCAATGAAAAATTGGTGTACTCTCAATAGCAGAGATTTTCCTAACATGGGAATTCATTGCAGGTGGAATGGTGATTAAAATGAGGCTGATCAAGAGCTACATGTGGCACCGGTCGCCTTAGAATTTGGGCTACTTTGACAACGAAGCAAAGAATACTATATATGTCAATCATTTTCACACAAAGTAATAATTGATTTGGTACTTCTTTATATTTGTTTACACAAAAACCCATGTCCACTCGTTGGATCATCTCTGGGTCACTTGAACAATATCAAGCGAGGATTACAACACCACCAGATATCGCCTAAGCAATTTTTGGCCTATAATAAAAAAGATGTGGCTGATTTTCAAAGCTAGCATAAAGAACCAATCATCACCTTGACCGAATTGGCTGAAATGTGAGGCCAACTTTCGTTCAATTTCGACTCCCATATCATTGTAGTACCCGATCTTTCCCACGCCAACTTTTTCTTTCTATAGTTAGTGGAAAATGTATTACAGTCAAATTCACAATTATCGTAATTTCATCATCATGATTCATGCCATCACATGCTCTTTGTCCCAAGAAGGACTTTTTATAGACCCCCCCTAAATGCAATATATTATATGAGATACATATGTCGATATAAAAAATATAATAATTAATATGATAAAATATTTCATAATTATATATATTCTGAATATATATAATATTATTTTGTTCTTAAATTTCAATTACTTACTAAAATATACAGCTAATAGTGATGAAATTGGGGTTGCTATCTACTTGTGTTTGTCTATTAATTATATTATTTGTTCATCCATCAGAAGTCTTCCATTAAGAACACACAATAATAATGGTACTTCTCTATCTTATTGCTCGTTGAAACCATGGGGAACAATAAGAATTCGACAGGAGGGGCTAAAAAAAAAAAGAAGAAGGGAAAAGGCCTTTTTCTGATACATAAAAACAGTTATTTTGGATTTACCCTTTTTATTTTCTTTTTTTGAACTGATTAAACTGCAAGAATGTCGTTGTGGTCTTGAGATGGACGGTGAATGTGCAGTGTAACACCCTACAAATATTATTAACAAAGATTAAGTCCAGCCCATGCTCAACTCATTAACAGCCCGCCCATCTACTTCCCCTATTCCAATAGGCCCTATCATTTCAATCCATATCAAAAGGTGGGGCCCTAGCACGGGCAGTGGCCTCAATAGGAGGGGCCGAAAGAACTTCCCCTTGAACTTCTGGGGCCCAATTCCATTCCGATTTGACCCATGGATGGTAATATCTTCGACTCAGGCCCCAAAAAGACATTAGTTTGTAAAATCGATTCATTGGGTTCTCCCACAATATTATATAAATAAGATAACAATTTCTCTTATTTTTCTTCTCCTCTCCCGGTCAGAATCCATTGTCATGGCTTTACCAGGCGAGGTAGCGATCTCTCTCTCTCTCTCTCTCTCTCTCTCTCTCTCTCACAGTTTCACAATTGTCTTGCATCCATTGATATCTGCTTTGATCTTGTCAATATCAATAGGAGGATCACCATATCACCTAAAGAGTTTCTTTAATTCTGGAGTATCCTCCGTTTCTTGTTCGCACTGAAATATTATTGTTATTATTTTAATAAAGTAAAAAAAAACAATATTCAAGAAATTGGCGTCGGCTATGTCTCAATCTTTATCCCGAGCACTGCCTTTGGTTTCTATTAGGAGGTTCCAGTGCTTCGTGTGCTAGTTATTATTCTCTTGTGTCGCAGGTTGGGTTGCAATTGCTCCTTTGCCCACTGAGTTCCAACGTTCTTGTCCGTACGGCATGGTGAGATAAACTACACTTTTTTTTTTTTTTAAGGAAAAAGAAAAAGCAAATTGTTTCATTGAAAATTCCAAGCACTTGTTGCCGTGGTTGTTTCGTGTGAACATTTGAGTAATAATAGATGACTTATGCAGCAGTTCCGTGGGAATTGTTTTACCTGTTTACTCAACATTCAAAGCTGTTGAGAATAAAGATCAAATTGAGCAACAAAAGTGGCTTCTTTATTGGGCAGGTTAGTGCCTCCATAAGCTCCATTATCATAAGTTTGTAACAAGTATTAGCATCCCCACTTCCCACATCTTTTATGGCGTTTCTTTTAAGTAACTGAGTCACACATGAAAAGTGAATGGGCAAGCAAAGATTATTTGATTGTGACTTGGAGGCCGTCCTGGGAACAACCTTACATCTGAGTCTTCCCAGACTCGATGCCGTAGCAAAGCCTCAGATACCCTTTTTCATAGTGGTAGCTGAAAAGTGCAAATTTTTACTTTTAAGCATCATGCTGTGGTTGAGTCTACCGAATTGGAATGCTGTTGGACTATCTTGGAGGGGTTCTTGACCAATGCATGTCCCCATGCATTTGTGAGGGCAGTTGCCTTGTATTATTCCCTCTTTTGTAACCTTGATTGCCTCCCATGGCTTTCCTTCAACTCAATGGTGCCCATCTTAAAATGGATGGTTGCCTCTGTACATATGTGGGCATTATACAAAGGCTCTAATTGGTTATGGTACCCACACTTGTTTCATTGCAAGCATGGTTTAAATGCATGCTTTTGGTTTTTTTTGGATGCTTTTATACCTTGTGTTTCTCTATTTTGTTATTTTGCAGCTTATGGAACTTTTAGTGTTGTGGAAGTTTTGACAGATAAAATTATCTCATGGTACTATTTTCTACTCTTTTTTCTTTACTCCTTTTGTTGGATCAATTTTATTGATGCTCTTTATGCACTTTTGTCCTTTAATTGTGGTGGAACAGTTATGGAAACCCAGACAAACACTACCTTTACTTCTTTACTTCACTGGTTGATGTATGTGGAACTGCACATGTTACAGATTTTCACATGGTTGTCTTTCAAAAACAGAAGTTATTCAAATAATTTTGAAGTAGAGTGCTCTGTGGCAAGTTTTTTTTTTTCTTTCTTTTTTTCTATGTACTGGCCTCATAGAGGGACCATAGCCTGCCAAAAGGGAGTTCATTCAAAACCTGAAACTGCGAATCGTGAGATCATAGGCATAAAAGAGATGTTGTGAATTATATTTGTTTTCTGTTCTGTAATAAATGTGGGATGGAAGTGTTGAATTGGTTTCTTTTAAGTAGGCAGTCTTTTTAAATTTCCATGAGGGTAACACTTCTTGCTTTACTGTTTTGAATGAGTACCATGCCCTAAAAAGGTTCTCTTGCTTGATTAGGTTTCCACTGTATTACCACATGAAGTTTGCATTTTTGGTTTGGCTACAGTTGCCGTCTACCAATGTAAGCTTCACCTTCTTGCATTTCCTTCTGTTCATTCTATACATGTCTGCTAACTTGTTCACACATTTCATCTTTAGCATTGTCAGTCTTCAATCATGTTTGCATGATTAGCCTCTTATTTGAAGTTGTGTAGTGCATGTACTGGTACCTGTTTGTGTTGAATGGGATCAAGCAAATCTTCCTCCTTACACATTGAAGTGATCTCTCATGCTGGATTTACTTGCTGGCTAACAGGGAGCTCAGCAGTTATATACAAACCATCTACGACCATTCCTAATGAGGCATCAAGCTAGACTTGATCAAATTGTGGAGTTCCTGTATGGTGAAATGGTAAGAACGGCATTAATTTGTGTCATGATATGTGGAATGGAATGTCACATTGGGCTAATTTTTGAGCTCGGAAGAAACTCTTTTAGGTGGAAAATTTTGGTGGGAAACGGCACAGGCTGGTTGATAACTTGTCTTTCTTGTTCCACTTGATATTCTTTAACCCTCTTCGAATTATAAATCTAAAGTAATGCTAGAACTATTGAGTTAGAATATGGAACTCTGTGATGGTTGCAACATTTGCAGAATAAATTTGTGAGTGCTCATCAAGCAAAATTCCAGTTTGCAAAAGCACTTTTCTTGAAGGTTCTGGCTTCAGGTATGTGCTTAGAACAATCTGATCCTCGTCGTAATGCACTGAAGGTTTGTATACTTTCATGTTTTCTCTTATTAGTTTAATCCCTTTTCTGTTCTTGCTGCTGTGAATGCAAATTAAATAGCTCGAGATCTTATTCTCCCGGGGAAAAGACGGACAAACAGAGCTATTGAAGGCCAGGCAGCAAGGCATGCCCGGGATTTACAAGCAGATGATGAAGATTAAGGCTTTCTTCGTAGGTGTACATCTCGTGAGCATTAAGTTGCCTGGATTTTAAATTATTGTGGTTTAGCTAGTCGCTAATATTTCTTCCTTCTACAGTTCAAGCCTAAGGAAACAATATTAGATTGTGTTTTTTCCCACCTATAGACGTTATGTGATATTTATCTGGGAAGTCTGACCTGTAAATTTTCAGTCCATTACCCTCTTTTTTTTTTTTTTTTATTTGGGTGTTTGATGTGAAATTGCAAATACCTACTTGTTTGGAAGCTTCAAATAATGTATTCTGCGGCGGTGGGGGCAAAAGAGTGGGCTTGTCCTGGGTAAATTCCAGCGGCCGGCTTGTAACCTTATTTTTCTGTTTTCTTTTTATTTGAGGGGTCCATCTTGCTTTTCTTCTTGGTTCTATACAATCTGTTTTATTGGGCTTTTGGTCTTTCATAATTCAATTACCCTCACATAGGGTAGGGGCCTCTCAGCAGTAACTTAATATCGTCTGTCCTAGTCGGAATGGGCCCAACCCATAGATTTTAACTTTTAAATATTTGTGCTTAGGTTAGTTTATCGCCGCTTGGGATCCTTTGAATTGTAACCGCGTGCGTCTGAAGCCGGTGGCCATAGGATTAGTATCTGCGACGTCGTTTTAACGCTGATGGAATTCTCCCTCGAATGTGGCTTAGTACCGGTCATTTTAAAGCGACATGTCACGAAGTTAGGCCTGGCTGGCAGCAGATTTGGGCAGACAGCTGTCAATAGCTTTCCATATGTACATGTGTGTGTGTATGCATGAATGAACGAATCGCACGTTTAAATTCAGCCGTTTTTTCTTGTATAAAAGAAAAATAAATTCAGCCATTTCCCTCTCAAAATTCTCCAGTTTCGCTCCTCCTTTTCGTCTCTTTCTCTCTCTATCTTTCTTGCTTCGTGGCTTTTTTTTTTTTTTTTTTTTGTCGTCGCCGGAGATTCTTTCTTGAGATTTCTGCTTCTGTTCCGTCACTGCCTTTTCTATGTTACTTTTCGAGTGTAAATTCGTTATAAACCCAATTTTCTTTCAAAGTGCTGCTATTGCAACCGCCTACATTCATAGACTCTTCCAAATTCGAACTTTTACCTGAATGCGGAGAAGCCATGAGAAAGGAGGGATCCTTAAGCGGAACGGTTGATTGGCCTTGGAAACGGACCAAGATCACCGGATTTGATGTTCTTGACATGGTTATTGCATTTTCTTGAATGATTAGTTTTTCGTTACGTTCAAGTGTTTGCGTTAGCCTCGCCGTTTGATTTTTTTCTTTTCTTGGATGGTTCTACATAGATTTCTTTTTTTCTTTTTTCTTTTTTTTTGGCTTCTTTGGATAAATCTTCGTCGTTTCTCTCTGTTTTCTTCCCAGGTCTTCATTGGTGACCCTGTTACTGCTGTAAGCCTCTTCTGTAGTCTCCTATTTGATTGTGTTTCTTTGCTTGTATTGGGTTTGGTAAAGAAAAAGAACTCCTCAAGAATTTCGTTGTTTTTATTATTTTCACTATTTCGCGTTGCTATTGGTTTGATGTATATGTATATGCATATTTTTCATGTAAGACATGTCGGCTATCTCAATTTGCCACATATTCCAGACCTTATGAACCAGAGGAGGCACTCGTTCCATTTTTTGTTTTCGCTACGTTCAACACACAGCAGAAGAAGCGTTTGTTGAATTGAGGCAACCACGTCGAAAGTTTAATTTCTGATGATTTCTTTTCTTTTCAGCAGTTGAAGTGAGCCCTCAAGTTTTCTGAATTTTCTTTTGAAAGGGGAAGACGATTATCTGCCCAGAAACATACTTGAGTTGGGACTTTGTAATTTCCCGACCTATGGTCCCTTGTTTTACGATCCAGGTTCTACCTTGAATCTTGCAATTGGGCCAAATGGCTTGGGACCTTGGGTATGATCGCTGTCTTGGTGCCATTGTTCTTGTCTCTGGCCCGGCGAGCCTTAAAGAAGGCTAAGTTTGTCTGTCTAATTATCACGAGATTTAATGGTCCAGAAAACCCTATAGAAGACATTGTTTTGCAGCTACTTGGAATGGCTAAGTGCATGGATTGAAGCTTTTAAAAAGCGGAGAGGAATCTTAATGTGAAAAAAAAAAAAAAAGTTGTTTAAAAGGAATCACGAAGATTAGCAGATTGCTACTATCTGCAAGTCAATGCACTGAACAAATCAGAGCGGTAGTTTAATGGTCTGTTTTATTTTTCATAACATCACATTTTGTTCTCAAGTTCTGTTGGCCAGAAACTGAATATTACTTCTTTGCATTTTCCTTTTTGTGTGAAATGGCAACTGTCACTGTTTTGTGACAAATTTATAACATTCAAAAGCTTGTGAAGTAGAAATGTTACCAGAATACCTCTTCTTTACACTCTTGCTCACTTTATTTCTTTATCAGAAAATTGAAGAGTCAAATTTTAATAAAAAAGAAAGACTTAGTGCTTTTAGCTTCATTCCTTGATCGGTAATCTTTGTTGCGAGCCCGGTTGTGGATAATAACCCCCAAGATGTTTCATAAATTACGGTAGAGCCATCAACAGATAGGTTTTTTTTTTCTCTTTCTTTTTTTTTTTTTTTTAAAAATTCAAACTAATTAAAATATAGAGAAAAGAAAAGAAAAGAAAAAAAAAAAAAACCTCTTTAATTTATTGTAACTAAAATAAAGCAGGTCTTCCACAATATTTACCACATGTAATAAAGTTATCCCTTAGAAAATTTTATGGCAATTTTGTCCCTCAAATGCTGGTCTCTTGGATAGGATGAATTCTTATTATGCAATCAAATTTATTAAAATGTTAAATAAATTTATAATATATTTATTTGTACACCTATATCCAACACTTAATTTATTTTTATTTTTATTTATAAAAAATAATAATAAAGAAGAAAGGAAGGGAGAGGGGAAGGCATGCCAGGACCTAGTACTAGTTAATTAATAAGAGTTTCTAACTGCTTATCTTGTTGTATACATTTCTACCATGCTATCACTTTTTTTTTTTTTAGTTTCTTGATTACCAAGTTGTCATTTCAGGGTGAGGTTCATTATAAATCGGCATTCGATAGAGCTGCTAGGCGTAAGTGGACAAAGGAGACAAAAGAAAAGAAAGAAGTTCCTTCTACCACCCCTCGAGATTACGGCAACCAACGACCCGTTTCTTGAGAACAAGAATCAGCCGGTATATTTTCCACTTTCTTGATTAAAAATATGTCTTTTTTATTATTTAAAGTAATATTAAATTATTATTTTTATTTAGATAAATAATTTTTTAGAATATTTTATCTGATAATTTTATTAATAAAAAAAATATTTACTTCAATAAAATATATATTTTTTATAATAAATCAAAATATCATTATTTTTTTAAAATAATATTCAACGTTTCTCTCTTTTATTTATATTGCATAATTATGTCACCTTCGATGAACTGATATGTATGTATCCTTGCGGCACTTTGTGGAAATGAAACGGCATTTTGCTCACATTTCATCGTCAAAAGCTCTTAACTATCTTCTCTCTCGTGAAAACTTCCTTAAAGTGGAGTTTAGGCATGCTATCGTCCTCAGAAATCTAAACACGTGATATTAAACACGAAAGAGAAGGGAGTATCAATCAATGGATAAACTTTTAAAGCTAATAGCCCTGTTTTTTTTTTTTTTTTTTTTTTTTTTTTGTGGGTAAATTAGTTTCCTTGTGAAAGAAAGCTCCAGGAACTGCAAATTGGATGCCTTTGTTAATCCACAAAAATTTGGACCCGCCCCAAGCTTTTACAACTTTACCCATGTGGTTGATTACAATCTCTTGTCTCCCACATTAATATAAATTATAATAAAATTAAAATTATATTAAAAGTTAATTTAATTGAATATAATTTAAATTTTATTTTTTGAGTAAATTTATATGTCTGTTATTATATATATATATATAAGATTCATATTATTGAAATATACTTCTGAATTATTATGTGACGTTTTAATTAATTAATAAAATAAAATATTTATATAATAAATTTTAACAAATTTTTGTGTGTTATGAAAAAATATTAAATAGATGAAAAAAAAAGTATTAAATAAATGTAATTTTTAATGAGAATTTATAAATAATAAAATTATAATATTTATTATTTCATTTGTGTGTAATCAAATTATATTATTTATTATACAATAATAGATAAATAGGTTGATTGTCATATTATTTAATGAAAAAATAAAATAAAAAATGAATATAACTTAACAATATGTTGAATGCTTGGACCTCAAGCTTTTAAGGCCTCAGCCTTAAATGTTCTGTCTTCTGTTCCTTAAATTTGCTGACCATCGCTTTGGGCGTTGAATCTGTCTAGATACATTAAGGCTTTAAGCCGAGAAATAGACAGAGAATGGACTCTAGAGGGAGAGAAAGGGGGCTGACGGAGGACAGACATTGCTTCCCCGTTTTCCATGCCTCAAACCTTGTTAAAGTCATGCGTGCAAGCTATGTTCAAATCTCAAACCTATAGCCACCACCACTATCGCTAACCCCATTTCTTGGCCCTTAACAGGTTTTGATTCCCTTTAAGCTTCTTCATTCTTCCAGCACCTTAAGTTTCATCCCTTTGTCTCTATCTCTAAAGTCTGTGCTTGTAAATATTTTATAATTTTGCTTTCCATTACTTTCCTTCTTTGTCAAGAACACCCACCATCCACCATCCTCTTTTTTAAAGCCTGAAAATCTGTCACTCTGTTCATGGTTATCTATTATAGTCTTCTGTCAACTTTCGACATCTCGTGTAAAGCTCAAATCTTTCATTGTGTTTGTCACAGGCCTCTTTATTGTATATAGCTCCGCTACGATAGAGGTCTGTTCAGAAGTTCTATAAAGTTGGTCTTTTGGGTTTTCATTGGTCGACAAGAGTGTTAATTAAAAGGAAAGTTTAAGAAGCGGGTTAGGATCTCAAAGTTCAAAATTGAATCTTTCCCCTTTTTTTTTTTTTTTTTTTTTCTCCTTGTTCTTTTCTTGCGTAGTTTAGATCGGATTGGAAGGGATGGGAGGTCATGTGAGCAAGAAGCAAATTGAAGCATCCTCTGCTATCAATCTGAGTTCCTATGAGGCTGCTTGCAGCGTTGATGAGGACTTGCAGTCCTTTGACACCACCCTTCAAGCCCGCACAAATCATGTCATCAGCACCCTAGCTGCTGGTGTAGAAGTTAGAGCACTTTCATTTGATTCATTGAAAGAAGTCACGGGCTGCCTATTGGAGATGAACCAAGACGTTGTAAAGGTCATCCTGGAGTGCAAGAAAGACATATGGAGGAATCAAGAATTGTTTGAGCTTGTTGAAGAGTACTTTGAAAACAGCTTGCAGACTCTGGATTTCTGCACAGCATTGGAGAAGTGCCTAAAGCGTGCCCGCGATAGCCAATTGCTGATTCTTGTTGCTCTTCAGCAATTCGAAGAGGAAAGTGAGGCAGGAGGGACAAGGTATGTGAAGACATTGGAGGAGCTGAAGAATTTCAAGGCAGCAGGTGCTCCTTTCACGGAGGAATTCTTTCAGGTCTTTCAATCTGTTTACAGGCAGCAGATTTTGATGCTTGAAAAGCTACAACTCAAAAGGAATAATCTTGACAAGAAGCTCAAATACATTCATGCTTGGAGAAAGGTCTCAAATATAATATTTGTTGCTACTTTTGCTACTGTACTTATTTGCTCTGTGATGGCAGCAGCAATGGCCGCCCCTCCCATTGCAGCCGCCCTTGCTGCTGCGTCATCTATTCCATTAGGCTCGATGGGGAAATGGATTGATTCCTTGTGGAAGAATTATGAGAATGCACTGAAGGGACAAAAGGAGCTAATTAGCACAATGCAAGTCGGTACTTATGTTACCATAAAGGACCTGGACAGTATTCGGATCCTCATTGATAGGTTGGAGATTGAAATTGAAGCTCTAATGCAAAATGCAGAGTTTGCAATTGAGGAACAGGCAGTAAAGGTTGCCATACAAGAGATCAAGAAAAAGCTCGATATGTTAATGAAGAATGTGGAGGATTTGGGGGCTCAAGCTGACAAGTGCAGCTGTGACGTCCGGAGGGCAAGGACGGTAGTTCTGCAAAGGATCATCAAGCATACCAATAACTAAAGTATTGTCTTTTATTTTTCTAATTTCATAGTTGCTTATATCATAGGATGATAAATTGATTTATAATTCAAGACGACAATTTCTCAAATCTTTGTTTTTTATTGTAGCAAACTATTCTTTATTGTTTAGTATTTTTTTTTTGGATTCTTGGATGACACAACCAGTTAAATTGCATTACTCAGAAGAATTTCAAATTTCTTTCAGAGTTGCATTTTACATTACAAAATAACTACTGCATTTGCCTTTGCATAGATGTCCCACGTACAGTTCAAGTCTCAGAAGTAATGCTGAAATGTTTTAATCAGGTAATCTCTCAACAACAAAAAGTATTATCATCAGTAGTCTCTACGTTAGAAACTTTAAAAGCTGCCTGATTATATGAAAAGAACGAGGACAGCCGTAGCAGCCAAAGATACAAAATGGAGTTCACCAGAAAGAAATGTTTGAGCCCTACGTATAGAACTCTAACATCTAACAATAGCCTTGACAAAGTGAAGAACTGGAGGTGGACGAACATTGAAATAAGTTGCAGATGCCAGATAACAACATACTAAAGACACATAAACTTTGAACCAAATTGACAAAAAAAGAGTGCAGAGTGTACTTATGCCAATCAACATCACCATGGCTGTAAGATTTATGAGGCACTTTTCTGTTGAGAGGTTGCCTTCTGTTCCTTCGCGAGGGAAATGGCCTTGGGAATAAAAATTTGCAAGCAATTGGTCCTTCATTTGAAATGCATTCATCAACCAAGAAGAAACCTCCTCTTCAGACATTGGGATATCATCAACCACTACACGTCCGACATGAATATGAACTTCAGAAGGTTCAATGCCAAAGACGTTGTCCAAAAAAGATGGGCACCTAGCTTTGTATCCGATCGTAACATCATAAACTGCAATAGAACACATCAAGAATATGTAGATCACGACCAATAATGTGTACAGTAACATAAACATGTTCAGACTGCTATAACTTGGGAGGCATGACCCATGGACATAAGTGGATATTCAGCCAAGCAAATGACAGTATCCACTAATTAAGGATTTCTATTGTTACGATTTCCTATTGCAATTGAGGATAAATTTTGTTTTTTTCTCATCACAAAGGATGAACAGGCAAATAATGATTATACGTTGATAAAGAAACATGGATGTTCTAGATTCTAACTGCCTTATCATTTTCCTTTTTCTCGCCAATAGTACAATAGGGGAAGACCATTGCATTACAATAATCAGCAAAGCAGAGAAGGAAATGGTAAGACCTGCATCCAAAGAGCCCCTCAACTCTTCCAAGCAAGCATAAAAGCCCTTTGTCTTTGGAAGGAGTACATTGTTCAGAATAGGTAACCCATTTTCAGCTGCGTAATTTTTGCTCCGCATGCACTTCTGCTCGCTGCATCAAGGAAAATATAACCTGGTGAATAAACCTAAAATGAAAATAGAGAAAAAGAAACAGTAAAGACATTACGTGAAATCAGTTCCTTCTGGGAAAAGAGCAAGCCAGAGGAGGTCCTGTGGATCATTAAAACTTGAAAGCATTTGGTGCATGTTTGGCTCATCAACCTGCCATTTCCTATCCACAGGAATGAACTCCAGAATGTGAAATCCCCAACCAAAAACAGGTAATTTCATCAAACTGCTCTTAAGCACGTATTTTATATATCCTAAACATCCTTTCCGCCATGCAAGGTCCCATAGGTACATCCAATCAACCTCAGTTCTGTGATTTGCAATAAGCAAAACACGTTCCCTTGCAGGCAAAGTTTCACCAGAAAAAATAACTTTGGTTCTGTTTACCTTTTCAAACAGAATAGGCCACAAAGCCAACCAAATACCAAAGAAAAAGGATGTTGCTCTCCTGCTGTAATGTATACTGACAAGTCGCAACAAAACAGCACTCACGAACCCATAGTAAACAAGCATCATGAATACCGTATAGACTAGCACCAACAAACAAATCATACCCCTAATCACCCTTAGTGGGGTCATAGCAAGAGGCCTTTCATCATCTGAATTTTGAGCTGCCATGTTTTTGCAATATTGTATAGCCTTTCAATTAAAAGTAATTGCACTACCTGAGATACTCAACTTAAGTAAAGTGTTCCTTTCAATGATTTTACTACCAAATGCAAGGATGCCAGGCAATGGAACATTCTCTTGGCTTTGCATAGCCATCCAAGACACACTTCCTGGAATAGATAATAATTAGAAGCTTAGAATAAAGAAATCCTCCATTTTGGTTACAAACTTAAATAATCTATTTAGATCTCAAAAATTAAATCAAATTTAAACAAAATAAAGCAACAAACCCAAATGTTCCAAAAAGAGCAGCAATAATCTAAACCAACAATTAAATAGTCAAATACATAAACTGCCACTTGACTGAATAGAAAAACATAGAGGAAGGCATCTTCTATTCTATAAATCCAAGTATACCTAACCAAACCATAAAATAAAAAACAGAAAAAGAAAAAAAAAAAAAAACACGGAAATTCAATTTTCAAGTCAAGAATATCCAGAGCCGATCCTTCTATAACAAAGTTCACATTCCTAACTAATATAAATTATACAACTAATTAATTTACACACACTGCCTGCGGAATGCTAAATCTGATTTACAGATGTGAAGATAATGGAGACTAAGGAAGGGCATAGATGTAAAATGACACCAAACAAAACGACAAATCAAGGTGAGGTTTAGCTTAACATTAACAGCATAATCTCACTGCTAATACAACACTAAGCTCATTCAAAACTTCACAGTTCTAGAACTGTGATTTCTCCGATTATCTCGGAAACCAAACAGAGACCATCGCATTAAGAACTTAGTATACCTCGAGGAAAGTTCTCCCCGCCTCCCTGAGCACGCTGGTGCCTTTTTGCGTTGGCTGATGCTTTAAATTGAAGGAAACGGGAAACTTAACGTTGGTGGAGACGGTTTTGGAAAATGACCTTTATTTATTTATTTTATGTATTTAATTTAATGTCTTATACTTTTGCGCCTTTTTGCGCAACTCCGATTTCCTGTTCTAGATAGCAATTGTCGTAGGGCCGCTGCTCTCGTACAATAATCTAGATGAATCTAGAAGAACTTCATGAGTCTATTATTTTCCTTTCTTTTAATTTTCCTTTTTTTTTTTTTTTTTTGTGTGGGTGGGGGGAGGGGAGGAGGCGTTAGAAAAGGACAAAAACAAAATAAAGTTTCAACAAAAATCTCTCCAACAGAATTTAATTACACGACGGTTGGCAAGTGAACACGTGAATTGGAAACTTAAATGTAACGGCTGGCAACGGAGCAAAAAAGTTTATTTATTATCAACAAAACAAGAAGCTAGCTAAGAAGTTATTTATCAATAATTAATTTATTTATGCAGTACGTTGTGAATTAAAGTTAAAGTTATATATTAATATTTTATTTAATTTTTTATATAAAAAGATATTTACAACTCTCATAAATTGTCCGTTTCATTTCATGAACTTGCGGTTGAAACCCAAAATTAAACTTAAAACGCCACGAAGACTTACAAGCCATATATTTTGGTCACTTTGAGAACTATTGATTGTTGGATTTGGTGCTTTGGACAAATACAAGTCAAGGTTTTTTTTTTTTTTTGCTTTCTTTCCAATTAAAGATCAGTAGGAAGAATCTGTGGATCTTTATCTTGTTGTGAGTGTTAATTGATTTTATTTTATTTTTTTCGCGTGAATCTTGATTTCTTTTTGCTGGAGTTTACTTATCCGATTTCTTTTGTAGTGTGTTTGTTAGTTAATCTTTGGCTTGAATCTTGATTTCTTTCTCCGGAATTTTTTATATAATGAACATCAGTTCCAGGGGGAGTTTTACGTAACAATGTGGTTCTATCAGCAATCGGAGTGAAAAAAAATTTATTTTCTGGTCATTGAATTTGGTTTGATGTTGATTTAGGGTTTAAGAAGAAAAAAAAAAAAAAGGCTTTTGCTTCTTTCAGAAAACTCGGCATTGTATTTTAGATTTTTTTTTTTTAATTTCTTGAATATCAGGTTCGTGTGTGCTTGCGGGAATTCTGGGATAGGGCCTTCGTCGAGGGAGGATCGATCTGTTAGATTTTGGTATATGGATTGATCAGAAAAGCACGAGTATGAGTCCTCAAAGGTTTTCTTTGGGGCATTCAAGTTTTGGGGGCCCTTTGGCTTGGATTCCACCAAATGAGGAGTTTTCAGGAGGGGGATTTCTGCAAGTCTTCACGGATGCATCTTCCAATGAGGAGTTTTTTCAAGAACGTCCCTTAATTAGAAGATATATTAGATTCAAATGCATGTTCCAATGGTTGTTCCATGCAAACCTTGGTTGGCACATTTTTCATCACGATCCAGGTTCGAGTGATGCAACTTTGAAACATTGGAGCAGAAGAAAATGCTTCCACACCTTGTTCGTCTTACATTAAACATTAATTTTCTCATCTAATCAATTCAAGAATGAAAAATTTTTAGTGTACTTTACAAAATGCTGTACTGTCAATTTTCTCAACTACTTTCTGTTCTGCAGCTCTCGAGGTACATACTTTTATTTGTCCTGTGATTGAGATTTTCTGAGTAGGTTTCATAGACAGTTTATTTATCATGCTTTGAATAGATTGTGGAAGATGAAAATCTAGACTCTGATTGGAAATTTCAAGTTGCCATTGGATCGTGGGTATTCTCTTAAACCTGTATATAGAGGCTTGGTTAATTCAGTTATAGTTCTTTATTTGCTTTGTTGATTATGCTAGAGTAATAATCAGAAAGGGACCTCCTGAGTAAAGTTGTCGTCATTGTTTGCCTCCTTTATTACCCGTCCTGCCAACTGCCTACTGTTTTGTCTGTTTTCATATGTTTAGCCATCTTTCTGCAGCAGATGCTTGACGGTATGGTTAAAAGAATAGGATTGGACAATGACATCCAGAAAATTGCTAAAGTAGCCAAAGCTTCCAAAGAAGCCAAGATTGTGGAGGTCGGTGCTGACATTGAACCATTAACAAAACCGGGTTGAATCTCTCCAAGCTTATATTCCTCTGTAAGTGATTCTCTTATTTTGTTTTTGGCTGAAATGCATGTGACAATAAAGTAAGAGCAGGTCTGAAATCTTCTGGGAACTTGGGTTCAAGACCATGGATAATTGTCTATATCTATGTGTCTGGTGTCTGCCTCAAGTCAATTCATCTTCTAACAGTTGTTTGCCTAACACAGGTAAAATGTACTACTCAAAAGAACACAAAAACCTACTGTGGTTATACTAGAATCTTGGTTATTTGTTCAATTAGACGGCATATTCAGTAGCAAAGATAAGAGGAACCTAATGAAACATAAATTTATAGCAGAAAATGAAAAGGGAAAGAAGCAGAAGAAGAAAAGAGAAGGAGCAGAGAGGTATTCATAAGAGACTTTTTGAATCTATTTAAAATAAAGGAGCGCCCCATCCAGCCAGCCACACTCCACATGCTCAATAGTTATTGCTTGCAAGAAGCACAATGGCAGAGAATGTGATATGGTCAAACCTCCAGTAGCTGGTGGTTTAAGCTTTACTGGTCGTGGCTATGAATTGACAAGTTTATTCCTAATTTTCATTTGTGCTGTTACAGAGTAACAATCAAAAAGTAGAAGTGACTCTTAAAAGGGACCGCCAGCAGCTTGGATACTTCTTTTAAACTTTAATGAAAACTTGGGTAATTTACTTCAGAGAAATGCAATGGAACTGGTTGGGTTTTTTTCACTCATTCTGATTTATAAAGGGAAAAGAGGTTGTGTATCCCCTTGGCCCTGTATTTTCAGGTAGTGATGGAAAGCAGATATCATTATCGGTTTTACCTGTCACTGAACTGTCTGTGTTTCTGGTTTCTGAAAGCTTGCATGGAGAGCTTCTGTGTGTTGCAAGTTAGACTAAACATCATTGCTATTGCAAAAATGTGCTTGCAAAGATTGGAAGCAAATATCAGAGGCGCCAGATAAGGTTTATACCAGAACAGTTGCTACCCTACGTCATTTTAGCAGTCAGGCTCGAAGATTGCAGGAGTTGGTCTAGAAAAATTTTACTTTTGCATTTAGTGGAGTCATCAAAGATTGAAGATCTACGCTGCTATTAAATATTATAACTAACCAAGATGAAAAAATAAAAAATAAAAAATAAAAAAATAAAGTAATCCGGATCGTCCATATAATTGGAAACAGACCTAACAGTCACTTCCATTTTGCATAGAATTTCTGGTCACTCCACAGCAACATCCTATTCAGCTTTATCCTTACATTCCTCTCCTTCAAATGCAAATGTCTGGGCGCGATCCTCTTCTCCAGACAAAAACCGAAATACTGAGGAAACTCTCTCAACTCCTCCAAACTCCTCTCCATATCCTCCAACAAGTACTCAACCTTGGGTCTCAAATTGGTCTCAACGCCGTACCCAAATATAGCAGGCAACCTTGCACAAAATCTCGCTGCCTCCTTATGAGAAAACCCAATACTTTTCAAGAACTTAACCTTAGAGCGCAGTTTCTCCTCACGGGTGTTCAAGAGATGTGCGTTTAAACTGTTTGGGACATTCAACCTTGCTACCCCAAGTTGCCTAAGATAGTTAAGGGTCGGTCTAAGGCAGTACTCCACATCAGAAAATAGCAGCCGAGGGCAATACGTGACCAAAGCCTTCGATTCTTGTGGGGTGGCATGTAAATCACTGATCAAGAACTGGAAAACAGGTTCAACGTCAGTGGGGTCAAAATGGTCGACGGAAAAGAGTTGGGGACAATAGGAGGCCAGCCGATCAAAGTCAGCGTCCACAAATCCCTTGGACTTGAAAAAGTTCACTGTGTCAAGTATTTGGGCTGCGGCATCTGGCAAAGGGAGCTTGTTGGGATGTGTGTTGGCGTCAATGATGCCAATGGTCTTGAGGTAGCGGAGATTTTCACGGTAGGTTGTGTAGAATTTGATGTAGAGAGGAGGATGTGAACGAGAGAGGTGGTTGTGGTGGTGGGGGCTACCGGAGGCGGAGGCGGAGGCGGTGGAGTACAAATTTGGGAAGGAGAGTGTGTAAAGCATGTTTCCTTGGAACTATTTTTCTTTTGTACAGGACAGGTTGAGGATAACGTAGTGAGTGCTGATTTCTCAATATGTGATTCAAGTTAAAAAAAGGTCAACGTAAAAGCTATGACCGATGACAAAATATCCTTTATAGGATAAGCCAACTTTAAATGGTCGATACTCGTTAAACATTACAGCACCTAAATCTCCATTAATGGAGAGCCTAAACCCTACAAAATCCCCAAACCCATCTCCCTCAAAGCTAGGTTTTGTTTTTGTTTTTTTTTTTTGTACCGTTCTTGTCTTCTGAAGAGTTCCAGTTTTCATTTCAAGCCCCAAAGTTTCCCTTTCTACAGAAGCAAGTGGACACTGTCTTTGCGCATAACATGCAAGCTAAAAACCTCAACATGTCAAGAACAATATGATGATTTCAGCTCTGCCAGTATCAAAGGAAAGTGATGGTAGCAGTGGGAAAAGGGAGGTTCGGCAAGGAAGGGGATGGTCGTAGGGCATTGGGGTTGATGAAGGATTTGCCTAGGAGAGTTTTGGCTTTTCTGGCTAATTTGCCTTTGGCTATTGGTGAGATGTTCACAACTGCTGGCTCACGGCTCTGGGTAAGTTGGTCATTGTTGTTTTCATTCTGTCTTCCACTCTTCAAGAAAATAAATTATGCAACTGGAAACTAGCCTTCCTTGTGTCCAATGCTTCTTCAGGAGCTGTCATTGATCAAGTTGAGATTCATCACTTGGAGGTGGGTTTTCACCCAGAGGTTTGATCACATGTTCTCATCTCCTGTTTTCCTGGGAATGTTGGCTCTACTGGGAACATCTCTGATGGTCTGCACTTGTGCAATACATATCCCAATTGTTAATGTCTCAAAAAG
The DNA here is from genome assembly GCA_021464305.1 of Kandelia obovata. Lineage (NCBI taxonomy): Eukaryota > Viridiplantae > Streptophyta > Magnoliopsida > Malpighiales > Rhizophoraceae > Kandelia > Kandelia obovata. The sequence continues at coordinate 12,714,572 of CM038472.1, read as the reverse complement.
GTTAGGCTTTTCGCAGCAAATTGAATCTCATCCTTTAAAGCTTGAGGTGAATTTTTTATTACTGACAGCATCTTTATTATGCAGGTCGATTTTTTTAGTCAGCTGGGGCCATCCGTAAACAGGAATGTTCAGACACATTGCTCGAGACATATCCGTGGAAGATTTGGATGTTATTTTGATGAGAGCAGGATATGAGGTTATGCTAATTTTCTCTTGTGGCACCCATTGCCCTTCTATTTTGTAAAGATTTTGTGAATTGCTTTGCTACAATTTTTGTGTAATTTGCATTCTTAGATGTGAACTATATGTTTTGGTAATTGCTGCCAATGTTGGACTTGCATATTGGCAGATAAACAGAACCATTTCTTTCCCTACTCCTTCACTTTTGTCCCTATGGATACAAGTACACGTGGAGATTGCTTTTAACTAATAATATGTAACACATTGCTGATACTTGCTTTTGACTAATAATAAGCATCTGAATTACTTGTCAAAAAAAAAAAAATCTGAATTAAACTTGTTTTGTTGGGACTGGCAACTTGTATTGGCCTTATCATGCTTCCCTGTGCAATCTAAGTTGCTGATTGTCATTATATATGTTCCTTCTAACTTCTCAACTTTATCCCCTTGTATGTGAATTTTCTTGCATGTTTGGTTTAATCAACATAGGTTTCGTGAAAGGGTCATCTCTTGAGGAAATGTGGATATTTTGAAAACTACTGCCAAAAATGGAAATAATAAATGTGGATTGTACAAATAATGCATTATGCTGAGGGCCAAGTTGGGTTTCTCATCTTCCAACGCGATGAAGTTGGGTCATGGCCTGCTTGGTGCTACATTGGCGGGGAACATGGTGGATTGTGGTTCTGGCTCAGATAACATATGTAGTCTGCGGTTTTTTCCCAGGTGAATGGACTGGTTTCTCCTTTTCAGCTTTCATGGCATTAGCTGGTTTTGTAAAGCTCTCACTTGCATCAGCAATAATGTTATGGTTAGTATGCAGATGTTGTACTTGCAATCCCCAAGTTCAGGATTAAAGCATACTCCTTTGTCTTTTCTGGAAAACAGCTTGGTGCTATGGCACTATACAGCAGTGATTCTCACGGTGGGATGGTTAAAGAATCCAGAAATAGCAGTGGATGCCATTTCCAGCGGGTTAGTTTTTGATTACTGATTTGTCTTCATAAAGTTTTGGATACATACTTTCAAGCTCTAAATTCTTTTTTCTTTTTAATCTCATATCTCTTCTTAATTGCTGCATGAACGTACAACTATGGACCTTGATGATTGCTCTGGGATTCAATGAGCAATAAGGTCAATTGTTTCAATGTTGGACTGATCTCATCATTAGGAAGATGAAATACAATTGCTCAAACAGAATAAAAGTTGCCATAGACATTTGATGTAGCAATTTTATCAATCAAAGCCCGCCTATTAGCTGATCTGTTTAAAGTTCACTCCACTCACGTGAGAATGTGGAATGCTTATGATTTACCTGCAGCGTGCAGGTGTCCAGTGAGCTTGGTGGGGGGAATCCAAAAGCAGCAAAGTTTTCTGTAGCAGTGACCTTTTAACTTCTAGTAAACGTTCTGTTCACAGCTGTGATTTTGGCAGCAAAAAATAAGTTTCCAAAGATGTTCACTGGAAAACCAGTGTTCATCTAGGAGGCATCAAAGCTGGGATACCTTGTGGCAACAACAATCTTACTCGTTGGCATCCAACCCGTGCTCAAAGGTAAGTGGTAACTTCAGTTGCCTCCCAACTTACAGTTATGAATCAAAAGCTCAACGATGCAATATCCGCTGTTGTGTAATAATTTTGTGTCAGCAGATAGGAAGTTTTAAATCATCTACTTGGAGTCGTCCTAGCAACCTTCTGAACTCTGAAAAAGCATCACTTACATGGGAAAATGCAAGAATTTTAGGTAAAAGGACAAGTTTGTGACTATATCCAAAATTAATGAGAGCTACTGGTAGTAGTAGTTACAATACGCAATTTTTCTCGCATCTAGGTCAATTACAGTCGCTTGTCATTGCATTTGACTTGAACAATTTTCCTCTCGGCACCATTGCCAAAGCCTAAGGGACTAAATTTACTGATTCCAGCTCTTCAACAATCATCATCTATATAACTGGCAACATAAAGACATGTTTATGCTACAAAGCCACTTGAGTTAACGATACACTGAATTCCCTGATCTCAGCCTGCAATTTGCTTATGCACGTTTGGTGATGTACACACACACACACGCACTAACTTTTATGCTACTTGCAAGGCTTCTTCACGCTTGATGTCAAACAGCTTGATGAGCACATCCTCCACAGCCTGATTAGGTTAGAATCAGAGATGGCAATATAAGTTTCTATTTTACAACTGGATGTACGATAAAAGGTGAATTTGGCCGCAAGAATAAATACACAAAATAGTTGCAGGAAGAGGAAAAGGTAACTTAAAGTTGCAGTACATCTGAAAACGGAATTAATTTACCTTATCCGGAGTAGAGGCACCAGATGTTACACCAACTGTGATGGGACCTTGGGGCAGCCAGTTCTCCTTCTCCACCAGCTCCCCATGCTATACAGATACAATGTAAAAGCAAAGAAGGATTAGAGCTCAGATTATTATTATAAGATAAATTGCTTTAACAAAGTGAACCATGAGGATTAGATTTTACATTTAATTTATAAGTTATCCTGTTTCCTGGACCTATTCTTTGTTCACTGTCAACCCAATATGAAGGAATTCCATGGAGTTCAGCAATTTCTTGAAGGTGTGAGGTATTGCTTGAGTTCCACCCACCAACAACTAACATAAGATCCAACTTTTCCTCCACCAACTTATACATTGCATCTTGTCGCTCCTACAAAATACACAAATCATGCTGAAATCAAGCAGAAGATAGAAAGCACCTGATTAGCACATACCATTCGCAAAAGAGCATAATGCAACTTTTTTTTCTTAAGTTAATTGGACATTGGGCTACAAAGAAGCCTGCTGTTGGGCACTATACCTCTTCCAGATTTAAGGTTGAAGAACACAAGTATTTCCTTACATTGTCAAACAAGTAAAAGAAAAGGCATAGAGTCCAAGAAAGAGAATTACTTGAGTAGCATCACAAATAGTGTTGAAGCTTATAAAGTGTTCATTTATATTTTCCACACCATATTTATGCATCATGGTCTTCTCCAACAATTTCCCTATGAAGCAAAAAACACATAAGTTAAACATCATGGGTGGCATTACATAGAATGAAATGAAAATCAATCTAAACTTACCAATCTCTTCTGTTTCACCCTTTAGCATTGTAGTTTGATTTGCAATTCCAACTTTAACCAGGTCAACATCTGGATTAAATCCCCTTGAAACTGCATGTTTAAATTTCTGTAGGCATCCCAACAATTAACACAAACTTTAGCACAAAACCCAAGTAGTTACTTGTAGTTAACAAAAAGTATAAAATCTACCTCTAGAAATTCCTCTTTGGCCAAGCTAGAACCATTCAGTCCGCCAAGGATGTAATCGCACACATACATTGCCTGTATCAAGTCAAACACTTACCTTATGTTGCGGGCAAAGAAATAAAATAACTAACTAGAAAACTCATTAGCTGAAGACCCAGAATATATAAAAAAGTTGCAACTTTTTATGTAAACATACCTCTTTCATATCCTTCACAATGATATATTTTCCTGCAAAAGAGGCAGTTGAAATAGTTTCTTCGTGAGCATATTTACCATGGATGATCGAGGTGTAGTCTCCTTTCTTGTGCTTCTCAACAGTATTCCACACCTTCACATGAGTTTTAAAAGTAAATATGGCACAAAGATTAGCATATATGCGAGTGGAACAGACAAAAAATGAAAGACTAGCCCCAAGTTTTCCCAACAGTTGATAATACCTTAGATACCCAAGGGCAAGTTGTATCAACAATTTGTACACTTTTATCGCTCAGAGTCAACAGCTCGTCCACAGCAGCACCAAAAGCAGGCAAGATCACCACATCACCTTTCCCAACGACCTCGAACATTTTCTTGCCTTCCTCAACAGGAATGTTCTGAACTGCCATATCCTCTAAACGCTGCAATTAAGACCAAACAAACAAGTCAGTGCTAAACTAACCAAGTTGCAGAACTGTTGAAATGGTTAATCATGAACAGAGCATACAAGGAGGAAGCAAGTAAAACAAGGTACTTCTTCTGCTGCAGTTAGGCTCACTCCACTATTTAGAATGTTTTAAAACCAAATCTCAAACATGAACCGTTGAAAGTATGTTCACTTGCAATTCTTTCCAAAGGGAACCAATCTAAATAGTCCCTACAAGACCAAAATGACTGAAGTTTACATTAACAGACCTTATTAACAGTGGGGTTGTGAATGATCTCGTTTGTAATCCAAATCTTTTCGTCCGGAAACTGTTTTCTCGCTTCATAAGCAATCTGGACAGCCCGCTCAACTCCCCAACAAAAGCCATATGCCTCTGCAAACTTCACTGTAACATTTCCCCACGTATACCGATTTCCATTCTCCTTCAAAGTCTTTATAATATCACCTGAAATTCCCGAAAAATACAGGTACAGGAAAAATGAAACGTCTGACACGAAATCATAATCCAAACAGTCACACATCCATAGCTCCATGGTTCACCTCACACAATAATATAGATTGAAGTTCAGTATCATGCAATAACAAATCCTATACGGGTTCTTACACCTCAGGCCTGCACTAGAGAATTCGATTCCTTGCTAAGTTCAAGCTTACGCATCGATCATGACAACAAAAGCCTCTAAGCATTCAATCAAATCTCTGAAATAAGAAAACTAAAGGAAAAAAGAAAATAAAGAAAATATCTGCTTGACAACAGAAAACTAATAACTTAATTCAACATTTCTCCACAACTGATGGATGACTATGAGAAAAAAACTCAAAAAAAAAAAAATTTCTTTTCCTTTGCGTACTTTTCTCGAGAAACAAACATAATCCAAAAACGGAGACTCAAACAAAGCTGAAAATCAGTTTCATAGCTTACTAGTAAACTCGTGGTTCATGAGCTGCAGAGTTTCTTCCTTGTGTCCAAACCCTCTCCGATTATAATTCTTGCTCCGCGTCAAGTTATGCCGGAAAACCTTCGCGTCAAAGTCCGATTCCACGGCCACGGAACCGGCGGCGGAGGAGCTATCGCCGCCAGCGCAGCGAATAGAGAATGTCTTGTGGCGTGGAAAAACGGCGCGCTTCTCTCCAGAAAAGAGGTCGAAGCGGAGGGAGACGCGGCAGAGTTGCATAGAGATAGCCATGGCGCAGAGACCCGTGAAACGGAGTGACGGGGGACGTTCAGGGAGAGTGCAGGGAGAGCAGAAAGCCTGCGCACTGGTGGTGTGCAGTGCAATTTTTAATTTAATAAAATATTTAAAAACTTTTTGACTAAAAGAAATATATAATTAAAAATAATAAATTTATCAAACTCAGTTAAAAAAAATTAAGTCTGAAAAGTACTCGGTCTCATATCATCTCGTGGTTCCACCTGTTTTTTTTTTTTTTTTATTTTCTCTTTTTTCCATGGCAGGGGCGCGCCGTTTGTCGTGGATTGAAAGGCAATTCTGGATTCCAGATCAAAGCACTTGGGTTGGGAATCGAGTCTCTATAAAAATAAATTAATAATAATAATAAAGAATTGGTAATTGAGTAAAAAAAAAAATTTTTTTTTTTGGGGGGGGGAGTGCATTTAATATTTGGTATCAAAAATTAAAGTGTAGAAGATTTTCTTTCTAATATAATAGGATATTAAAAGGGGCATTTAAATGTTACCAGATAAAATAATAGTTAATGCCATGGATATAGTGTTGTTGTAAGGTCGATGTTTTACTTATTTTGGACTGTTGAAATGTATTCTCTTTTGTTAACTAATTATTATCCTTGTTGGGTTTGGTCCTTGCTTGGAATTCAGAGAGGAAAGTTTCGTTTTTTTTTTTTTTTTTTGACCCCAAAATGGCAGATAATTCTCCATCGTCACGTTAGTCCTGTGGTGACTCGTTTAGATTATTGAGCAGGTTGCTGCAAATGGGCTCCGGTGACCGTCATTTATTATTTTTTTTTTCTTAATAAAAAAAATTCTATCGGACCTTGCATTACATCGTCATAATTTTATTATTTTTTTTTTCATTCATAATTTTTTTTTTTATCTTGGCTTCTATATATCCTTTAAAAGCATTGAAAATTTAAGATATAAGTCTCGACTCTTCAACTTTAACATCATGCACAGAGGAAATAATATAATATAATATAATTTCCGTTCATATAGGAAAGAATAATGTTCGAATGTTTGAATGAAGAACATGGGGGCAGACTCATAGTTATGCTAACTATATTTATAAAATGCGACCTTGTGTTTGGTCAACAATTGTTAATATATTATCCCAACACAAACAGATGCCAAAGAAGACAATTGCTTGGCCGGTTTGACTAATAATCAAAGCATATTCAAGATCCAAGACATTTGGACAAAAGTCAAACTTTCGCCACATACAATTGTACATGCTCAGAGATAATGTTAGGAAAATAAAATAATACTAATACATAGAAAAAAAAATTATTATTTGATATGAGAAAAATGAAATAAGAGTGTATATTATTCTTTTAACAGAATACATGTAAAAGAGTAACATGATAACACTATTTTATATGATTAATAAAATCATTCTAAAAAAAATAAATAAATAATTCCAAACCCGATCCATATATTTCTTATTTGGGCCAATGATAATCAAGGCCCAAACAAACCAACGTCGTTTTACCGACTTATCTGTAGCAGTGGAAATGGCACCATCTATCGTTCTCGTAGTTATTAAAGCCCAGCTCAGAACCGCCTGGCAAATCCACTGTCCATTGCGAAGCAAGCTTAAGTTTAAAGCTTCGAAGGTCGGTAGAGAACTGGGCCGCACATTATAAATACAGACCCACTTCCACAAGCAGACCACCATCTTTCTAATGATTTTCGAACCGAAGGAGCGGAGAGAACCCGCGCTAGCCGCAACGGCTTCTTTTTTGATAGATGGGCGAAGTATCGTCTTTCTCTCTCTTCCGCTCTCAATTCTTACTTTTGTTTATAAATTTTCTTTTGCACGTTCCTTTCTTCTCTCTACTTCTCGGCTATCAAGGAACTTTTTTATATTTGAGCGTTAGGATTTTTGTTTTTCAAGATAGAAGTTCTTCGAATTTTCTATTCCTTCTCCTTTGGATTTTTGTTTCTTTTTTTATTTATTCGCGTTTTGTACAACATTGTTTGTGTTATTTCTTGAATTTGGGTTTTTTTTTTTCTTTTTGAACAATCTTGCGCTTTCTTGATCTCAGGAATGCTCTTGCTTGATTTTTTATTATTGCGTTTCTATTTACATTTGGCTTTTAATAGCTTTTGTGATTCTTGATTTTGTTTTTCTACATAGGTTTCGCATTTGGGTATTAGGATTCAGACAGTCTTTTTTTTTTTTTTTTAGTTTTCAAGATAATTTTTCTTCGAATATGCTCTTGTCTACTCTTTCGATTTTCGATTTTTTTATTGGTTACCTTATTCTTGTTTCGTATGACATTATTTTTATTCTTTAATTGAATTTAGAATTTAGTTTTCTTTTTTGATTAACCTCGTGCTTTCTTGAAAATTTTCTCGCTTCATTTTTATTGCGTTTCTGATCCTTTATTTTGTTTTTCAGGACAGGTTTACCCAAAAAAAAAAAAAACAAAAAAGATTGCCCTTTTTTTTTTTTTTTTTTTTTGACTTTGAAGTGTATTCTTGTATTCTATTTTGAGTTCTGATTTTTTTTTTTCCTTAGCTATAGCATTCTTTGTATAATTTCTTGAATTTGAAATTTTGGTTTGGCTTAAGACGAGAAGAGTTCACTTCACTGATAGGATTGGAAACAATCAGCTGCCCATACGGTACAAGATAAGATAATGGTGATGATGATAGGCCTCTAAAACACAACGGCTTCCGATTCTATGGTGAACTCCAATTTCTTTCTTTCTTTGCTTTGATTTTCTATGCCTTTGGTTTCCCTGCAAAGTTTATATTTTTCTGTTTCTTGAAGTGTTCTGTTTCTCAAGATATTTTTCTGGAATTTGTTCATTTGTTTCTAGATGACATCCTTTTTTTCTTGAATAATTTGGTCGTTCTGTTTCCTCTTGAATAAGGGTTGCTTCCTTCCTTCCTTAATTTCTTTTGTTGTGTGTTGTAAAGTCAACAAATGTTTCAGATACTCAAATGTCTTCGTCCGAGACAGGAGAAGACCTCTTTCTCCTTAAGTTGCATAAGCCATTTCTCTGATTCTTCCCTTCAAAACTGTATGTTATATATGCTCTGTTCTCTTATCATACTCGGTGTCAATTGAGTGATCCTTGATGCTGAATTTGACGATTATTTCCTTCTCCCTCGGAATCATGGCCCATGTTCTTAGATACGACAATCTCAAGCCTCCTGCATCAGCATCTCCTGCTGCTCCAGTTGGATCAGTTCAGTGATGGTCTTCTGTGCTGAACGGAGAGAAGATAGGAAATGGTGCACTTCCCACAGCAGCATGTGATACGCTGCATCAACTGAAATCAAGCTCAGGCCACTGTCACCTTATATATGTACGCTTGATTTCGTTCCTGTTTTCAGTTTGTGTGTGTATTTTTTTTTTCCCATTAAAACAACCGCTAGAACTTCTAGAATAGTTATTATTTCATAAAGCAACGAGGCATTGTTATCTATAAGAAAACCTTAACCAGTGCCCTACATACTCCATTTACCTTATGACATGCCATCTTATATGCTATGAATGAATCATAGTTTTACAAGCTGAGTATTTTCTCTATTTCTTTCAATTCCTATCCGCCTTAGCATCTTTCTTTCTAACTGTCTGCTTGGTTCATTCCATAATTTAATTGAATTGTTATATTTTTCTGTTTCTTGATTTGAATTTTTTTTTTTTTTTTTGTGTCAAGTTATTTTTCTAGAGTTTGTTTCTTGATGGCATCCTTTTTCTGGAATAATGTGGCCGTTCTGTTCCCTCTTTGAATAAGGGGTTGCTTCTTTCCTTCCTTAATTTCTTTTGTTGGGTTCTGTTATTTTCATGCATTAAAAGGCCCAGTTTCGTTGCGTTGGAATGGATTGTCGCATGTCTCCGGTTCTCCATGTTTGGCCCAATAGCCGCAATCTCGCTGCAGAAGATTCCCATGGGACCCATCATATCCATATGGAGTGGAGAGGGACATAACTGCCAAACTGAAAAGGTACCAAGAGATAAACCATTCAAAAATTTTTTTCCCTTGTATCAACTGTTTGTTCATTCCTCGGTTTATTGTTTTGAAATCTGAGCAGGAAATAACACTGCTCCTCAAAAAATGGAGAGTTGTTCCTTGAGACCGTCAACTGTGATCACTACACCCACCTCTTTAACTAAAAGTGGTCTCTTTGAGAAAAGTTGTGCTTATGGTCAGCTCCCCAGATTCCCTAATTTCAACAAGCAAACACACGGCAGAAAGCTCAAAATTATCGATGCAAATACTCGAGCTTCAGGTAAATCTCTTTACACTTGACCGACGTCATGTTTCTTGGTTCTTGGCTTATAAAATCTGTGTTTTGATTTGAGTCATATGTTTTAGTTGCTCTCGGATCAGTTATGGCTTATGATCGTCCTCTTTCCGCTGCAAACATAAGACGGACTTCAGTGCAATTTGAACAATTGTTGTTAATTAAGCTTATATATTAAACTCGTTCACCGGATGCATTAAACAGCTTTGTATAGCAAGCTTTCCCAACCAAACTATTGGGATTGTTTTACAATTTGAGGCGTTCTGCTGATTTGTTTGAAAAAATACCACTCAATGTGTGCCCATGATGAAGCTTCTGATAATGATTAATTTATTTGAGAAGAATAAGACACTATTCCTTCATAGATCTGCTGGCCCAAATTAGGCAACCGAGAGGGGAAGGCATCATCAAAACATATCAGATGAAATTTTGGTTTAGCGTGACCAATGTGTAGAGTTACACTTTGATGACACATTCATTCTTCGTAAGTAGGTGCTCAAATTAGCAGTTACATTGTAGACATTTTCTGCAACCATAAATACAGTGTGGATATGGTGGATAAGCTGACTTACATGGGCCAATTGTGAGGCAGTTTAACACTCATCATGGGAGGTTATAGTTTACCTTTAAACAAGTATTTGCAATTGTACTAATTATTTCCAGGAGACAGATTATTGTTCGCACCTTCTTCTTCCTCCATTCTTCTTCTTTTCCTATTTTGCATTTGAAGGCATATTTATGGTTATTGTCCTAGATTTTCCTTTTATTGTGCAATTGATGCTGGATGGATGTCTTTCAAGGGATGAAAATAGTTGGATCACTGGCAGTTGAGAAAAGTCCAGGCGTGGTAGATTTGAAAGATGAGAATTTTGCATTTGTTGCTGGTGCTACTGGTAGAGTTGGGTCACGAACAGTGAGGTCAGTTTCTATTTCTCAAAGTTAAGTTTGAGAACTGATTGCAAATTTTCTAGATAAAAGCAATATTATTTGCTTTAGGGAGCTTCTCAAACTTGGCTTTCAAGTTAGAGCTGGTGTCCGGAGTGCTCAAAAAGCAGAAACCCTTGTCCAGGTACAACTTTTACTGATGACACTAACATGTTGTTATCTCTCCTTTTGTTTTCCCTTTTTTAGAATATGATTTTATTTTTCACCTGTTGAATAATTCTTCTGCAGAGTGTTAAGCAAATGAAGCTTGATGTTGAAGGAGTTCAGCGTAAGGAAATAGACATTGACTTTTTACTGCTTTAAACTTCAACAAAATTATATCTTAAATTAGTTTATGATTAAAATAAATGGTAAATAACAGACAATGTTTCGTGTTTGACCGGTCATAGAAAAGTTTGAAATTGTGGAATGTGATTTGGAGGAACAAGATCAAATTGGACAGGCATTAGGCAATGCATCCGTGGTTCTATGCTGCATTGGGGCTAGTGAGAAGGAGGTGTTTGACATCACAGGTCCTTATCGGATTGACTATCAGGCCACCAAAAATCTCATTGATGCAGGTAAAGAAGACATTGCACTCGTTGCATGACAATTTTATTGTCTTATAGCTCTAAAATTTAGAAAATTACTAACTTTTTCTTTCTTTCCATTTTTATTGGCATTTCAGCAACTGTTGCTAAAGTTAAACATTTTATTATGGTTTCTTCATTGGGAACAAACAAAGTTGGATTTCCAGCCGCTATTCTAAAGTAAGTTGTAATCTGCACAGAAGGAGAATTACCACAGTGACTACCTGTCAGTGACAAAATTTTATTGATATTCGTTTGCTTTTGCTAGCAAAGTTTGTTTTGGGGTGTTCTAGTCTGGAAGAGGAAAGCAGAAGAAGCACTCATAGCCAGTGGTCTTCCTTACACTGTAAGCAGTTGCAGAACCACAAAAATTACTCGTTCAATAAAGAGGTTACTTATCTTAGCCTGAACTTGATTACTCGTAGAGCTCCTCAGATAGTAAGACCTGGAGGAATGGAGCGGCCTACGGATGCGTACAAGGAGACTCATAATATTATCCTTTCAGAGGAAGATACTCTGTTTGGTGGCCAGGTGTCGAATCTTCAGGTACTCTTAATGATATTTCAGGATTATGAGGATTTTATTTTTATAGTAATCTCAACCAAGAAGAATATTTTGAAGGAAATATGCAAATGGAAGGTTTTAGGACAGAGAAGTAAAATAATGAATTTTCCTTGCTTTTCATTTCTCATTCTGAAGAACAATTATGGTAACAGATTCATTAATGCTAACTATAATGCCTACCATCACCCCTTTTATTTGTTCATTGAAGCATATTGGAATGTCTATCCGTGTTGACATCATGAAACCACCTTATTTAGTTCATGCTTTCTGATTTCTAATGGGTTTTTGTTGAGTTCAGTTTCTAAACATGTTTTAGCTTCTCCTGCAATTTCTTCAGTTTTATGCTAGAACTCTGGCTCTTCTCCCATTTTCCCTTTGAAGTACCTCCTTTTTATGGATCGATTGGAATAATCCTCCTTTGCAACTCTGATGGGTCTTTGATCTTGTGAAAACTATGAGATTCTGCAAATTGTTGGCCAAGATATTGTGCACACTTGGAAATGTTCTCAAAGAAACTTGACTAAATGCTAAATTCTCTCACTTGTATAAATTTGCACTTCTGTTTATTTGACGTGCTTGCACTTCCATTTGTCTCTATAATCATTATGCTTGGTAATAGATGGCAATTTATCTTTTAACATTTCAGGTGGCAGAACTCATGGCATTTATGGCTAAAAACTGTGAGCTTTCATACTGTAAAGTGGTGGAAGTAATTGCTGAGACAACAGCACCATTGACTCCTATGGATAAGCTCCTTACAAAGATTCCTTCCCAACGAGAACCAAAGGTACACTCCTTGTCTCCTTCCCAGAATAAAGAAGAGAATTTGACAGTGTAACTTTGTAATGGATCCATCTAAAAGACTGGGCAAATATTATTCTTTTTAATTTATTGTTCACAAGCAGAAAATGGTCAATATGAGGTGTAAAGGATGTTGAGTTTTTATCATAACTTTTTTCTCGTTTGAGGAGAATGGTGAAGCTTGGCATCAATGGAAAAGGAAAAACCAGTTTGAGAAACATATTGTCAGTGTCTAAAGATTGATAGGAGGGGTTTAGATTGCCTTAACTCCAATAATATCAGAATTATACTTCTATCAGTGCTTTGTTGAACTAGACTTGAGTTTCACATTTGCTTTTCATATCAAATGGATTTTGAGATGTGACTGTAAATGTCCAAGTACTTTAAACCTAAAATAACCTCGAAGAAGTACTTTAAAGCACTTCTTCTATGAGGTTATTTTAGGGACTTTTCTCTTTCATTGATCACTTTAAGTTCTTTTGTGTCAGAGATCATATGTAGTAGACAGCCCAGGACCTTTGCCTTCTAAGAATGTTATGTCTGAGGCTTCAAGATTTTCAGCTGAGAAACAAGTAATGGCTGCAATGACAAAGCCACTCTCACCTTATACAGCGTAAGCCCAACAACCCACAATTCCACATAGCTCCAGCAACTAGTTTAGACATTGCTAGGCTTCTCATTGCAGCTTTAGGCATTATGTCAACCATCAGGGGGTAACTTTTTTCTTGAATGGAGTCAGAGAAGAGATGTGTGGAGGATTATTATTTATCATCAGATACCTGGTTTAATAATTTGAGCTTTTATCATCATAGTTCCTGCATGCTTCTACTATTCTCCTTTTCTTTTGGTGATTCTCCTGATATACATTTTACAGTTATGATGACTTGAAACCACCTACATCTCCTACGCCAACTGCACCTAGGGGTCAAAAAGCAACTGCCGATCCGTTGGTTGTAATGTCACCAAACATTCCAGATACTCAACTGTCTTCCTCTGAGACAGGACCCGTGGAAGCAAAGATAGCAAGGCCTCTTTCTCCTTATGTTGTGTAAGTCGGTTGTCCAATAGTTTCCTTCAAACCTGTATGTCGTTATATGCTCTGTTATTTTATCACGCTTGGTGTCAGTTTGGTGATCCTTCATGCTCAATATGATGATTATTTCCTTCTCTTCTGAAATTGTGGCCCTATGTTCTCAGATACGACAATCTTAAGCCTCCTACATCACCGTCTCCTGCTGCTCCAGTGGGATCGCTTCAATCATCATCCTCCATACCGAATGGAGAGAAGAAAGGAAATAGTGCACCTCCACCATCTTCTGCGTGGAATAAGCAGCATCAACTGAAACCAAACTTAAGGCCATTGTCACCTTATACCATGTAAGCTCGATTTCGAATATCCTGTTTTCTGTTTCGGTGTTCCGTTCATTTATTTTTATCGTTGAATTTCCCGCTAGAACTTATAAAATGGTTGTCATTTCAAAATGCAGGGAGGCATTCTTCTCTATAAGAAAACCTGAATTAGTACCCCACATATTTCTGTGATTATCTTATGCCGTGCCATCTTATTCGCTGTGAATGAATCTCGTAAACTGAACGTTTTCCCCTGTTTTGTCCATTACAAGGTACGAGGACTTAAAGCCTCCAGCATCTCCAACACCATCGCCAAAGAAACTGAATTGAAACAGTTAATGTTTCTGACAGACAAAGTATCAAGAGTGAAAGAACGCCGGCAACTTCATTGCAGGGCGAAGTAAAAACTGTTAAAAAAGAGGCTAGCAACTGAAAACTGCGGGAGTCTTTTCCACGACATTTCGTTATGTTATAAGCTATTCCTTTTTGATCAATTGGCGCTGGCATGCAGGACGTAGGCTAAACCAATTCAATTTCTATTTGCCTTTTCATTCTGTTGCGTGACACGTAAAAACCAATTCAAACTCAGTTAGGTTGGGCTCCGTAAATATGGGTTTTTCCAAACGAAAGCATCTATACTCCTTTATTGAAGATCCTTACGACAAGGTGGGCACCCCCTTTAACAGGCCAAGGTTTAAGATTTGCTCAATTTTTCGGTTTTAAGATTTCTATACTCCAGCCTTAAATTATCATAGAAAAAAGAAAAAAAAAAAAAAACAAACGAACGAACAAACACTATCTTATTAAGGAAGGACGACGGGCTTGGGCTTTTTATGGGCTGGTTGAGAAGGCGTAGGCCTTTTTGATCCGTCAGAGTGGCTTAGGCCATTACGATCAAGGTTCAGGGTTCAACGGATGTGAAACGATTGAGAAAACAGACGAGAATCTGGATGAATGACAGAGAAATGAGTCGGACGGAACAACGGCCTGGAAAACGGGATGTTGCTCCGTCGACAGCTCTTGCTTACCTGGATCCCCGCTACTGGTGATGAGCATTTTTTTAATTTTTTTTGTTGTTTTTTTGGGTGTGGTTCTGGATGTTGATTCGTGTTCCTTAAAATTGCATCATCGTGCCTGGAGTTTGATTTCTTTTCATGCTAACAGCAACAATTTTTTATGTTGATCTTTCTTGTTTTGTAGGGACGAGAGATTCTCTGACGAGGAGCACTACGAGTGGTTCAAAGATTACTCTCATTTTCGGCATCTTATTCTTTCCCATATCCCTCTCAACTCTTCCGTACATCTCTCTCTCTCTCTCTCTCTCTCTGTGTGTATGTTTATCTGTGCGTGCGTTTGTGTTTTTTTAACGCAAACGAAGTGTGTTAGCTTGACTGTTTAAAGCATACTTTACTGTCTTTAAAACCTGCCCGTTAAAAGAATTTTAGGGGTTTTCCTGTTGAGGAAACTTTGGGTTTTCACCAATGAATGAATTTTTGAATTGCCTTGCAAGTGTGGGTTTTTACGAAATTTGAATTTGATTGTTTTTGTGGGCTGTTGTTTTTGTTTAGTATGGAATTTGAAAGTCCTCCAGCTTGGTGTTCATAATGAATGATTAGTACTGCATAATTTCTGAAAAGTTATATTCTTTTCCTCTTTAATGTTGGATTACCATCGCCTTGTAGGTTGTTTGTCTGTAATCATTGGGATTCTAAATCGTTCCTCTGCATTTTAGGCACTAGTTGTTTTGGTCGCATCATGGTGACCATGAAGTTGGATAATGTAGGTGTTGGAGCTTGGTTGTGGGAACTCACAGCTCTCTGAAGAAATGCACAAAGATGGGATTACTGATATAACATGCATTGATTTGTCTGCTGTTGCAGTGGAGAAGATGCAGAAACGGCTATTGGCTAAGGGATATAAAAGTTTGTTTCTTAGTTTCCAAATTGGTTTCATATGGTTTTTTTGCTTGCTTGACTTATGAAGATCCTCCTCATTGAACTCTTTACTTTCATGTACATTTGTGTGAAAACAGTGTGAGATGTGTCAATTCACAGCATCCACTTTATGCATCCATGGAGATGGCAAAAATCATTTTTAAGAATGGTTAATAAGTGCCAACCTTATTGGGGATTGGAATGTGGAACAATGTTAATGATTACTTGGAGGAATGTCCCACATGCAAACGTTTTGCCAAATTTTATGATGACTTGGTATGATGCGTGTGTGAGACTTCTGGAAAGTTTTTGTATTTCTGTCTAAACAAATTCCTTTTTCCTGTCTTATTTTCTGACTTTAGTGCTATTCTTAGCCTTATTTTCTTGTTACCTCCATCATCAGAAATAAAAGTGTTGCAGGCTGACATGCTAGATCTGCCCTTTAGCAATGAATCTTTTGATGTGGTTGTTGAGAAAGGAACCATGGTAAACAGACAATTAGATTAACATCCTTTATTTTATGCTGGCAATATGTCTTTAAATTCTTGTATGTCACAATTGTCATTTTGTAATGACCTAATCAGTGATGGACTTGTCTATTCATTCCACTCTTTGTTCCCTGCATTTTGAAGGACGTATTGTTTGTCAACAGCGGTGACCCATGGAATCCGATGCCTGCAACTGTAAATCAGGTCAAGGCGATGCTTGAAGGTGTTCACAGGGTTCTGAAAGCAGATGGAATATTCATCTCAATCTCTTTTGGCCAGGTAGAACAAACAAATCCAAAGGTTTTCTTTTGAGTTGAGACAAGGGGAGAGTGTGTTGTTTGGGCAGTTCTTCTTACTTGAAACTCATCTCTTACAGCCACATTTCAGGCGTCCTTTATTTGATGCTCCAGAGTTTACGTGGTCTGTTGAGTGGAGCACTTTTGGGGATGGGTTCCATTATTTTTTCTATATCTTGAGGAAGGTAAGCTTGTGGTTGTCTTAAGCATTTTATATGCATGTAGGACATTCTTATATTAGCTGAGGACAATGGACATTATTCTGCAATGTATCTAAAGAAGTCATTATTTTTCAAATTTGGTGATCGCCTGTGCATGAAAATACTGAAGGGCAAGATGAAATAGTCTTGTTTGCTTTTGAGCTTTTGACTTTTTGAGTTATCCACGATTCAAATCTTCCCTCTTTTTGTGTTTTAACCACTTGTGAAAGTGCTTCAAATCAATACGTTGAATGTTTTTCAGGGAAAGAGAACATCAAATGATCAAGGATCTATTGAAAAGATGGAGGTGCCATCCATTTGTTTGCTTCAGGAAGAACTAGAGGGCGAAGACTATATTTTTAGAACCAGTATTGATGAGGATGAGTCTTAGACTATATTTCCAGAACCAGCATGCCATCCATTTGTCTGCCTCAGTAACGTGCTACTTTTGTTTTGGGAACAAACTGTAACTTTGAGCCATGATAGACTGATGCCGTCAACTAAATGGCCAAAATGATTCTGAAAAAAGGTCTCGTATTGCTCTATACCACCTATTCCTTTTAAATTAATGGCATTGCATCTACTGGGGTTGTGCCTTTATACTTTTAGCAGACTAGTCTTAAGAGGCAGTTGCTACGGAGACGTTGGGCGATATCTCTTTTCTAGTTGCATTACCATTTTTCCTTTCTCCTAGAAAGGGCAAAGTGTAGGGATGGACCCTTCGGTGAATTTGTGTTTCTTTTTGGTGGAAAAAATGTAAAAGCAGGCAATACCTTACAATTTCACCCAGGGAGAATTGCATTTTCACACCAATTTGATTTATGAGTTAAAACCCATGGAGTCTACTCTATGGTAACTAAAATAGAAATTCAGTTACTTTTATTAATGTATGTGTCTAGATGCATGTCAAGCTTCACTGAACATCTTGGTAAATTTAAGATTGTCTTGTAAAAGCGAATCTCTTATCATTAGAACATAGCAAATAGTGCTAATTTGTACAAGTTCAAACTTTGTCGAATCCCTTTTGAAAACATTCCAGCCCAAATCATTCCAAGCATATGCCAGCAATTATCTGGAATAAATAAAAAATTACTACTAAAACCTTTTTATTTTTGCAATGTCGTTTTAAATTTTTAAATGTTTCTATTTTGTTTGAATGGAAGACAATCTTGGACCAAAAAATAATGAAATTGTTGACTTTGTACAAAATACTTTTAAAAAAATTTATATCTTTTTGTTTTGAGATAAATATTATTAGCTGACTAGCCTGGAAGTGAAATCTAGGTTTTCCATGTTCATCTTTCATGCATGCTGTACATAGCCTTAGCTTGGCTTTGTGAACAGTAAATTTGTAAATCCTCTACCTTAGAGACTTGAGCTAGAATTTTATGTATATTTGATGTAAGTTTGCAGGTTGTGACAATCTTGACGGGGACATAATCAATCTGGATATATAACGAACTTAATATAGTGTTCTCAACCCATCGCCCTCAAAACTCAACTTACAATTACAAACACCTCCTGCCCTCGGGGTCTGCTGTTACCTTGTTTATGTTTTTAGATATCAGAATAATATCTTTTTATTTGTTCTCTTATGCTTTGTTTCTTTGATCTCCAACCGTTAGAAGAAGAGGACAATGTGCAATGCGTAAGGTTGGACATATTGTTTAGACTCAGTGTTTTCGTTGCTTTCAAGGGTCATCTTTGAATTTTGTTGCCTTTGTGTATTTTTCGCCCCTCTCACACCAGATAGGAAATGAGTCCCTGTCAGTAAAGGGGCTGAGAGTCCACTGGTAAGCTGTGGAGAGCTTCAGTCTCATTTCTCGAGGCATTTTACCATTTATGAAATAAGTGCACTGTTATCCACTTCCTGATGGGTAAAATGGAAATGCTGATGAGAACTTGACAGCAAAAGCGTATTAATGCAAATGTGGGTGTCCTCACAGGTTGCTTGGTGTCATGGTGTTTACCTCGAATGCATTGCCCGCGCTAAGATCTCTTAGAAACCGGATGACAAAATATTAAATAAGAACGTTGAGTTCTCCTCAAGGTGGTGATATTAGTGTATGTTTGTATTGAAGCGAGAGGTCAGATTGCAGTACCGTTACTTTCTATAAGTTCCAGAAGATTTTAGCATCTCACCCTTATTCACAATGGCAAATGTGAGGGGCTTCAAAAGCCAACAGAAAATTCCTTTTGCTGTTATCATTGGCATTGACTATTCTGCTATTGCTTGCCCTTGGGAATTGCACTTTCTTCAGTGTCTCCTTTGGGGAATTCAGATGCATCTCTCTCTCTCTCTCAGGGATCACCTGCTTAGCGTTAGCCAAGGAATGCACCGCTTTCATGAATGTTTAACATAAAAGACTCGTTATGGTTCTCTCCCACGAAGCTCACGAGTTCTTGTGCTGCACAATTTGTTATATTTTCTGTAACCTATTGGATAATGTATTGACTGATCTTATAGGTTAAGAGGATGCAGAACATGTTTAAAATTTTTAGGCTAAGGAACATTGTCGAACTTGTTCAAAAAAAAAAAAAAAAACTCCCATCACTTGAAAAGACTATTGCTTTGGTAATAATGGAAGTGGAGATATGGCTCAAATGTGACATTGTTCACGTTCACGAGCTCACCCTTTTTGCATATCGATTAACTATCGGCCATATATGATCAAAGTTGGTAGATCTTTAGACATATTGTCAGAAGAAAACTTTAGAGCTAGTTGACCTTTCAGTGCGTTACCTTTGTTTGATAAAGAGAGTACCTAATCCTTAAAATTATAGAGAAACGAGCACATTTTCTAATATTATCATCTGGGTATGCTAATCCGTCCCAATGGGCTGCACTCAATCTAATTGCATTCAAGTTTGTACAATTTCTGTTTGTTTGTGGTCAAACAAAAGTTAGCCAATGCAACTGGAGGCTTGTTGAGGTTGTTACATGGCGCATGTTTTCCAGTTTTGAAAGGAAAATCGATGCTCTGGCTTGCACGAAGATAGAGGCGAGTGTCTGTTTCTGTTTATCGAGGTCTTAAACCTTGAACGTCTACGTACTTAAGAACAAGATGCTCAATTTCTGTTTACAAGTGTTGACTTCATTGACATGCTAATTTAAAAGCACTCGCCCTGATAGCCCATTAAAATTTGAGTCTTCATTATGTTGATAGATATATGGAGATTCCTGGTTAAAAAAAATGCTGTTGTGATTTGAAAATTTGATAATAGGCAGGTTTCTTTTCCTCTTAATTCTTTCTTTGACTGTTCATGATTGAGGTAGGAAATGATAGCGCAGCTACAGCAAGCTCTAGGCAACAGAGCTATACTTAGAAACTGCTCACCATTAACGTTGTTGATTGCAAACTTAAAATCCTTGATATATGTGCCATTCCAAAGCCTTTAAAATCGCACCCTTTAGTTGTTTACTAGTATATAGTCATGGGTTAGTGATCATATAGTCATTGCTAATTCTGATTTTTAGTTGTTTTCCCCTTAATCTATCTAGGCACTTTAGCCAATACCAAAAAAAGTCAAGAAGCTTTTCCCTCCCAGCAGGATCTTTTGCTGGAGGGGGCCTTATATGCTTGTATCCTAACACTGCAAAGAATTTTAGACAATGGTTAGCCCACAAAAACAGTCATTTCACATCAATCCATTGTATTTTCCCCTCGACCTCTTAACTTTCAGCCCTTTTGAGGTTGCATTACCTTTTTGTAAATGCTGTCTTCTTTTTAAGTTATTTGGGGCCACCACACCACAGCTGGTGTTTACTAACCCAGAATGTTGCCAGCCAGCACCCTTTTGATTGTATAGTTGGAAACAAAAGACATTGCCTAATATTGGGGTAGAAAAGAACATGGATCACCTTCGCCCATGAAGTATCCATTCATTGTAGAACCTGCAGCTTTTTACTTGTTATGTAATAATTCTGAAGCTTATAATTTTTTTTTTTGGATCAAATGTAGTCTAACAAATTTTAGTAGTAAAGTATGTTTAGGACAATGTTTGACAGGCATTTAGTATGGACACAAGATAAACAGAATGAGAAGATGACCCTGGACCTCCAATGGTGTAAGCATGTGCTCAACGTTCTCTAAATGCGGTATGTATGAAGGGAATATAAGCATATTGTGCCCAAAATATTGAACCTTGAAAAAAGATCCTTATCCCTAGGCTTAATGTTTTTCTGAATCTCCTCTATTTTTATTGACAGGAAGAGTAAACTTGTAAGTAATGATAAATGTTACTCTGAATTATAGAAACAGTCTCTCACATTGTTATTTGAAAATTAAATGGAATACGATAACAGAACCAAAAAAGAGAAAGTCATATCAATTTTGGTGAAGCTCAAATCTTATTGCCTCTGGCTATATAAACATGGGCAGTTTTCTAGTTCCTTGTCTCTGTCTTCCTCTTCTTGTTTTTTTTTTTTTTTTTCATATGCCTGATTTTAACTTTTAAGCAATCGTCTTGAATCAGAAGGCCAAGGACTGATTTCCTTCTTTTCATGCAATGCCAAAAAGCCCACCATTGCAAAAAGCTTCAAAGGTGGTATTGCTTTCCAAGAAAAGAGACTAGTCAAAAAAAAAGAAAAAGAAAATGACAACCCTTTAAGCACTACATAATATGATGCAAAATTATCCTCTGCAGATTACACTATTCTGACTATACTTATCAAAAGGGAAAATTGGGGTTGTTGGTTTTTGCCTTATATATATAGCTAAGTGGCCATTTGCCTGACTTGGTTCACCTTTTTCGAAAAAATATGACCTTTTGCGAGTAGTCTCATTCTTGCACTCTGTTTATAACCAGAGTTTTCCTATGCTACAATTAATGTTATTTGGATGTTTGGCTGGTGTTGTGTATTTTTGTCTTGGCTTAGTGCTTGTCAATATCTTGTGGTGGCATTTGCCGCATTTAATGCTCATTTTGGCCATTTTTTCAACTGTGGGGCCTAGAAATTTCATTGCCATCACCATGCATGAACTCAAATGGCGGGCTGGTTCAACATTGAAGCCGTTCAAGTTCATGGAAGCAAAATTTTCAAGGCACAAGCGCTCTAATAGGTGAGCATTACAACTTTTATTACTGCCATATTGGCTGGATTGGCTATAACTATATGTAACGTACTGATTGGCACAGTTAAATGTCCATGTTCTTCATGTTCATGGCCTAAGAAATACCATCAGCTTGAGATGTTTATTCCTTTTGCTGTCCATTATGAACATTTCTGTTCCCCTCCGTTGACAGTGATCCATGTCAAAGAAAGAGCAGGAAACCTGAACCAAGAAACATCTTTGAAGTTTCCCATCACCTTAAGCAGGTAAGGGTTTTATTTTGTTGTTTCTTCGATGTTGCTTTGCTAGTTCTTACTCAAGGATCACAATTTAATGGTTTCTTTTTTTTTTTGGGTTATTTTCTGGCTTCATGTCTTTTAGTTCTTCCAATCTTCTCTTGAAACAAAGACGACCGGTTATGATTTCTCTTTTCATGTTGATGTATTCCCTGAAAGGGTTACAAAAATTTTGAGTGGGAGAAAGGATCAGCCGTTTGATTTGTGACTTTGTTTCATAGCAGAAAATAGGAAATCTAAAGGACTATGGTGAAGACATGAAGAGGCAACCTCAAAACACAAAGGTTCAAAACTCACTGAAGCAAGAGGTGAATATCTTTAGTCGTCTGTGTGACAATCCTGTATCGTTCCAATTTTATCATTGTGGCAATCCTGTTGAGCTTTGCAGAGGCTTATGTAGCACCCTGATCTTTTTAGCCTCCGCTTATTTGTTTGACTGACAGTCACCCAACAAAATGTCTAATATGATATGAATTGGCACCAGTAACGTAATTAAAGAAAACATGGAGTAGTAGCCATTGTTAACTATGAGACACTGGAAAACATCAATTTACTCACATATTGCAACTTCCTTCACTCTCTTATTCAGATTTTAGAGCTTCAAGGTGAACTACATGATCAGTACATGCTGCGCACTTCATTGGAAAAGGCATTGAGTCACAAGCCTTTTTCCCATGACATTGTGACTGATAAGTCAGTCCCCAAGGTAAACCGGCTTTAGCTTCTGCGCAACAGAAAAAGAATATGCTGTGAATATGCATGCATACATCCGTGCTATAAATCCACCATTGTAATTGAAAAGCCTGTTTCTTTTTTTTTTTTTACTGTATTGTATTCTTCGGCTCCTTGCTTTTTCTAGTTTTGGCAAGCTGACTAAAGCTTGCCTCCAGAATCTAACATTGAATGACTTGATTTGCAGCATGCCAAGGATCTTATTAAGGAAATTGCTGTGTTGGAGATGGAAGTTTTGTATTTGGAAAAATATCTTCTCTCTGTGTATAGAAAGATTTTTGATAAACGAGTATCAAAACTTCCGACAATAAATGAGCAACCCACGTTGAATTTAAGGATACAAGAACAGATTTCTCCAGTGGTTCCTGATCATGGAATTGTGTTAGAAAAAGACAATTCAGCTATTCAGACCAGTCATTTTACTTCAGGGGAAATTGGGAATCTACAAGACCATTGCAAGTGCACTTGGGGACCAGAAGAGCTGTCAGACTCTGGCATTCACCGATGCCACAGTTCAAAGTCTCAGCGTTGGACTGGAAGTTCTCGAATGAAATCTTTAGCTAGAGCTGCAGACTCTTGCCACTCCCTCCCATTGTCAATGCTGGAGGTAACCTGTCTGAGTTGCATTTACTTTTTGTTTATTCCAGTAGTCGTTAACATTTCTACGTTACTTCTTCAGCAAGCCCAGAATACAACTCCAAACACAATCAGTCTGGAAGATCATCTTGGAACCTGTGTGAAAGATAAGGTCCAAGAGATGCCGAATTGGCTTTCCGAGAAGATGATCAGGTCTATCTCAGCCATTTACTGCGAACTTGCAGACCCTCCTTTGATCAATCCTGGTTACCTTTCCTCTCCGTTTTCATTCTCTTCATCCTCAAATGAGTTTCCATCACAAGGTCAGGATGACATGTGGAGCCCCCAGTATGGGAATTTTTCATCCTTCAATTCATCTCTTGATAACCCTTTTGACATTAGAGAGTCCAAGGAATTCAGTGCACCGTACAGCTCAATGGCAAAGGTGCAACAGATTTGTGAAGATAGTCTGAAGCTAAAAGACGCAGAAGAAAAACTGCAAACTTTCAAGTGAGCCTTCTTCAGTCACAGAAAAAATTTTATGCTGCACTGTTTCCTGATATTTGTCAGTCTAATTCTTTTATGCTTCCTGCAATCCTAATGGATTTTGTGGTTTAGTACTGGATTTGTCTGCATAGTCACATTTCCTTTCTCATAAACACTTGTCAAACCCCCTCCCCCATTGCAGGTCACTTGTCTCTCGACTAGAATATGTTGATCCTAGGAAGTTGAAGCATGAGGAGAAGCTAGCTTTCTGGATCAATGTGCATAATGCACTAGTGATGCATGTAAATTCATATGGCTAAGAACACATATTTCTGAGATGCATATTTTGTTCTCTGGTACTGGTTTACATATTGTCTCTAATGCAATCCACCTGGGGTTTGTTTGTCTACTTTTCAGGCATTCTTGGTTTGTGGGATTCCACAAAACAATACGAAAAAAGTCTGCTTAATACTGAAGGTGATGAAACCATCTTTGATTACCTCCAAAGAAAACAAGTATCATTTTCAGCATAATCTTTTCATCTTTCAGGCTGCATACAATGTAGGGGGTCACAACATTAATGTCAACACTATGCAAAATTACATACTGGGATGCCAGTTGCCTCGTCCCGGACAAGTATATCCTATATCCTGGAACTTATATCATGCAGTTTTGTACTTTTGTTCAGTTGACAGGCACATTTTCCACAAATAATGTTTGCAGTTCAGCTGCAAAACTCTCCTCTTAACTTACATGTCAATCAATATGTTCCTATCATAACATTAAATGTAAGATTTGTGGTGTGATGAGGATTTCAAGGGAGTTTGACTTGTATTAAAGATCCTTTGTCTTGGCTTGTATCTGCTTGTAGTGGCGGCGACTGCTGTATTCTTCCAGGAAAAAATTCAAGGATGGAGATGCAAGGGCAGCTTTTTCTATTGAAAAACCTGAACCACGATTATATTTTGCACTTTGTTCAGGAAGCCATTCCGATCCTGCAGTACGTTCCATTACCCTTGACTTGCTGTAATAAGCATGGTTTTTCAAACTCACTCACTGACACGGATCCAAGTCAGCTGATCTTTGATAGAACCACTTGAAAATGACACAAGCATGACAAGAATTAGCATTTCATTCTTTCATCCTTAGGTCCGAGCATTCAATCCCAAGACAGTGTTTGAGGATCTGGAAGCTGCAAAAGAAGAATACATTCAATCAACTTTCATTGTACATAAAGAAAAGAAACTCCTTTTGCCTAAGATAGTGGAGTCTTTTGCCAAGGATTCAGATCTTTGCCCAACTGGACTGTTGGAAATGGTGGAGTATCTGCTGCCTGAATCTTTGAGGAAGACCATTCAGTATTGTCAATACAGAAAATATGGCAAGACCATTGAGTGGATTCCTCACAACTACACATTCAGTTACCTGATTTCCAAGGAATTATCCCAGTGATCGAGAAAGCAGTACACATATTCATCATTTTCTCGGTGCTCCTTTTCTTGCATCAAAATGTGGAATGGTGGGTGAATGACAACCCAAGATTATGTTCAATTGGATAATTCCAAATTGGCTTTGGACACACTACTTGCGTGTCTTTCCTCAGAAGAAGGATGATCAACTTGGCTAGAAGTAAACTAAGATTGAGTCTTCCAAAAAGTAGTGATACACTTTGAGCTCTTAAAAGCTGGCGGGCTTGCATGATTGCTGATCTTCTCAGAAAAGCGTTGCTGTGATTCGGCTGTCATTCCCAGTTGTCTTGGCTATTTAACATTTTTTGTAATGGGAAAAAATTGGGCAGTTTTTATAGTTTGAAACGGGAACCATCTTATCGGTGTTGCTTGTTGCCTTGGCTTTGTTCTTCCAATATGTGTTGCCAACTGGGCCGTTCGGACCATGAATATACCTCAGTGTGATCCATAAACTATTTTTAATTTTCAATGACTGCTTTCCATTGGAATCAATTCAATTAGTTAACTGATATACACACTAGACAATTGGCCCTCACACTCTTAAAAATCAGAACAGGGGACAGTGAAAATGTCATTGGGCTTCTGAATCTTTCCATGGTAATATTGATAAAGTTGATTTGTGATTTCTGCTAATTTTATAATTATTTTTTTTTATTAACTACACATTTTTAATTTATTAAACACAAAAAAAAGTTAAATTAAATTAAAAAATATACTAACAAAAACAAAGGAACAGATTTATCCAATTTATTGCAGGCATGATAACTTTGGCGCTGCTGCCTTCTGGTGGAGAACAGTGACAGGATATGCCTTTCTAAACCCATCGCAATAGGCTCAGCAACAGCAACAAACCAAAGTTCATTTCTTTCTTGGAACCCACCCGGGGGAAGAGAGAGAATGGAAGAAGAGGGAATTGATGTAGTGTTGGCGGGAGCCATAGGCTTGAGATTAAAGATCAGCAATTGCATCCACAAAGCAAGTACCAATTCTCCTTCTAAAGAAAACAGGACAGAAAAAAGAGGGTTTTGAGGAGGTTTTTACTGTGAAAGAAAGAGGAGAGAAGATAAAGGGACCCAATTCCCAGCCTCAAGATGGGCAGCCATTGAGTGAGGCAGAGGAAGAAGATGAAGAGACTGTTGCACATCCGTGATGCCCTTGAATCCCTTCAGCACCACCTCTCTAACTTTTAGGTCTTTTCTACAATACCCATTTCCTTTTTACTCGCTAAAGTTGAAGTTTTTGACGTAAAATCCCCAACTTTGTCAGATAATTGGCCGATGTGAATAAGGCACTGTGCGTCTGTGTATGTGTGAAATCTTTTGTTTTCTTTATTCATTTTTTTTTAATGCGTCACACAATTTTGTTTTGACATCGAATTTAAGAAATGCGATAGGGAGTTCGATTTCTTTGACTGTAACTAATCAAGATCGATTTTGTGCATTTTAATCTTGCATTTCCCACTATAAATTCTTTGCTGCGAAATCTGAAAGTTCTGTCTCTTGGCATATTGGCCGAGTTTTCTTGCACAAGTTTTTGAGAATTCTGAAAATTGCACATTGTGTTTTGCTGAGATGGCAAAGCTCTCTGCATGATGTCTCACTGGTTTCTGTTTCTTTATTTTGGTGGCCCAGTTATGGCCAAATTAGTATCAGATGTCCATAAGGAAATGCACGTTCTGTAAACCATTGCCAAGCAACGACATAAAATTACAAAACAGAAGATATAGCTTTGAATTCTTTGTAGAAATTGACTAGTTGGGGCTATAAGGTTTTGAAAGGCTAACCACAATGATGTCATTTGTCCATAACAAGGGTGACATGGACTGAGAATTAGTTATAAAATCACCGATTCTGTTGCTTATAGAGGATGCCTTAGTATCTTCTGTGGTATCCCTATTGTCTAGAACATAACAACCCTTTGCCCCTTTTTGCTCTGTTCGTGCATTATTTCCACCTGCACATGAAAAGAAATGGTATGAAATGTTTGTTCATGCAAGTCGTGAAATGTATGGGGACAGGATAACTTATGTGAGATGCCTTTGCAATGCTTAGTGATTCAATTGTTTCCCTCTGGTTGCAGGCTTTGCAGCAACAGCAATGTTATGAAAAGGAAATTGCCCTTGGTGAGACCGAACATGGCCGCAAGATGCTGTTAGATAAGCTTAAGAAGTATAAAGGGGAACAATGGGAAGTAATACAAGAAGCTTCTGCATTTGCCAGTGAAACAGTAGAACGTAACAATGATCTTTTACTCCCTCCTTACCCAACCCGCCCTCCACAGTCCCTGTTTGCTGACAATCACTATCCATCACACTTCAGTGCGGAATGGAGTAGTTTCTGGTGAAGCAAAGAATAACTTAAATGAGTCTGAAAGTACTAAACCACAAACAATGTCGAAAAACTCCAAAAAACACTTAGGATATGCCGTTGGTGCGGCAGCCATGGCAGCAATCACAATTGTTGGTGTCATATCTGTGTTAAGCTTTTCAAGTCTTAGACTCAGTATTGGCCAAAGAGGTAGTATGCCTTTTAAGATTCTAGGCTTGTTTCAGGTAGCCCCAGCTGAAAAAAAGAGAGAGATTCTCCATTGTCCAACTGGGAGGGCTTTGCAGGTAGAAGATGAGGAAGCCCGATGTCTTGTGAAAGAAAGGGTTGTGTTTCCTTTTGAGACAGTGGTTGCAAAGCCAGATGTGAACTATGGTTATAGGTAATTTGTTGTTCTGATGATTTCTCCATTTTGAAAATTTTGCTAGATTAGTTCTCTGTCCTCTTTACATCTCTTTTCTATATTCAAGGTCCTGAGTTTTTTATGACTATTAACACGGTGTTCTTTTGGATGAACTTTATGGGAGTCGGACAATCTGTAAGTTTTTTTTATGCATGTCTGATCCAATAAGCATTGATTTTAGATGCCAGATAAAATAGTTTGCCAACAGAAATTCGTCCGCATCCCCCTTCTTCCCTGTCGATTCTAAGTGCCTGGAGTTGTTTGACGGGTGGCAGGTCCCCTGTTCCGTTTTTGTTTCTTTATCCAGGAATCTGTTGTCTCGGGACATTCTACAATGTATTTTGATGACTTCAGAGATGCTCTCGCACACACAAAAACAAAACAAAACGGTGCTAAGCATGGCTCAATTGCACCTCCAAACGCTAGTTTAATCATTTTTTGTCTATGCATAATAAATTTCATTTTTAGACAGAAGTCTAACGGGGAAAGAGGAGCTGCTTTGTCTTTTCATGTGATTGCTTCACTTTCAAGCCTCAGCCGAACTTTGAGTTGCCTCTTATCGTCCTTTCAAGTTTTCAACAGCTGGTTATGTAATACAAAACTGTGCTCTGAGATGCTTGCACCAGCAAACCAAGGAGATGTCATGGGTCAGAAGAGATGGATCACTGCATGAGTTTTAGTGCACAACTCCAAAATATTTCAGAAGTAACAGTTCCTATCTTTTTCTTCCTGGGATGACAGACTTCTTTTTATTTTTTAAACTTTTACCGTTTTGGGGATATCTGTGGCCTGATCAATGCAACCACTTAGTCAATCAAGCCCGCAGAGACAAAACTATGTACTGTTGCTACGAGCAGCCAGCCCCTTGTTTTCGTAAGGATAAAGGGCTGCCCCTTGTTTTGGGAAGGATAAAGGTTGGTGACTGGCGTAAGCGAGTTTGCAACCGTAATGCTGCGAATCTTGGGAGAGCTACACCTCAAAAGCTAGTTATGGAGGTGAAAAAACTCAAGTTCATATAAGCCTCACCTTAGTTTGGAATAAAAAAAAAAAAAGAAAAAAGAAAAAGATCTCTTCAGAGACATGAAGAGCCATTCTCATTTTCTGTGCACCTGCCTACATCAACAGAAGATGGGTACAGACAACAATTGCCAGAATCCAAATCATCCGCTAATCACATTCTGAAACGCTTAAATATTGTTGCCCAGTCAGAAGACCAGGAGCAACTTGGAATGCAAGGGTTTCCCAGAAGAGCATGGAGGTTTGGTGGCCTAAGTCGTGGAACAATGCTTGCAGAATTGGGTCTCCAGTGGTTCTCCAAGTAATGCAGCCAAACCCCTTTAGACTGCTAATCTCTCTTTTGTTTAAGAGATCCGACTAAATTGTTCGAAAATACTAAATAGGTTACTTGAATATTTTAAAATATTTTAAGGTTGTACCTCTTATCAAAATGCTTTTTTAAAAAAATTAAAATCTTTAAGGTTATTTACATCAATACCATAATAAAAAAAAAGCAAAAAAAAAAAAAAAAAAAGAGAAATTCATTCGAGAAGAATATCATTATCATTATTATTTTGTTTTTCTCCCTCCATGTTCAAGCTTACAATAATTAATTGCAAGAGTTGGAATGCTGCTCTGTCAAATTGATACTTGAAATTTCACAATCAGTGCACAAAAGTTAATTCTCATTCTCGAGGGATTCGAACGTTCCCTCCCACTCAAGCCCCGAGCCATGTCTATCTCTGTCATGGTTGTCAACAAATTGAACAAACATTATTCTCTTGTACACTGGAAACGCCTTATGTCGTCCCAGACAATGCTTTCGTTTTTGTAATACTACTATCTCTTTTCTTATTCTTTTATTGTATGGCACTGCTTAAAAAAAATATAATATATATATATATACTCTTAAAACCATAATGTTTGTAATTTGTGCCGTTCGCACACGACATGTAGCAAGGCTAAAAAAAATAAAATAAAATAATATTTATTTATTTATTTATTTTAATTTTTTGTCCATAAAAGAGTGTGGGGGTGGGACCCAATTCCTTCAAAATTCCTGCACCGATATCTCACGTCTTTCTCAAATATTAATAATTTTTTGAAATGGAATCTAATTCTAAAGACTTCCTCTAATTCATGTCCCTCTCTCTCTCTCTCTCTCTCTCCTACATTCTTCAACTAAGACAGAAATGAATCCGTCCTCCTCGGCCCGCCGCCTCCTGCTGCTCCTGCCTCTGTTTTGATACCTTCAATTAGAGTATCTAATCCTGCAATCACTAGATACAATCTAATTATCATCAAATTTAAAGAAATTTAGAATTAAAATTCAAATTTCAAACTTCACTAATAATTAAATTTCATCTCACTACCAGAAAAAGAATGTTTCAATAATCGAACGGTGTGCTACCCAAGTTTTACTAGTATCCAAGAAATGAGACCAATCCAGCTGTTGACGACTCTTTTTTTTTTAATTATTTTATTAATATATTAGTGATGACATTATTTTAATCTGTCTAAGGGTGTTGACTATTTAGTAACGTACACGAAAACTAGCCTATGATACGGCTTAATCGCAATACCAATTAAAATAATAATAATAATAATAATAAAAAAGTATTGTAACAAATTAAGCAAGTTGGTATTAGCCCTCAGTTCTTAAGCAAATCCCACCTTCTTTCTCTGTATCAGTTGCTAAGATTCAGAAAGACGCGTGTCATGTAGGGTTTAGAGGAAAAAAGTCACCCGTCTATTTAAGAAATTGGTCATGAGAGCCAACCCCTTTTATTTTAGATTTTTTTTTTTAAAAAAAAAATAATTTTTAAGTGACCCCTCCCGATTGGGCTCTGATCCCCAACTTTTATTTATTTCTCTAATGCAAGGAAGAGATTGCTCATATGTCAAAGTCCCATAATCACAGTAGTACTCCATTAATAGAGCCAAATATAAATCTGTCAAAGAAGATGCAGCACCAATGCAAATTGTGCAAGCTGGCTCGTTGCAGGCACAATGATTTTTGTTTTTTTTTTTTTTTATTATTACCTTGTCGCAATGATTTAAATTGCTGCCACAAAACAATATAAAATGAGACCCCAAAACAAGAACATAGATTAGGTAGCAATTGCCATAGCAGTGGCGATCGATTGCCAAAAACCCACTTGCCCATCTAACTTTTTTGGCCGTCAAAGATAAAAAACTTACATTAATTGATGCTCATTTTAAAAGAATAAATTGAAATCATTAGATTGTATTGTACCGTTGAAAACCCAGACAATGCATTAATTGCTTTGCCAAGAGGATAAGCCTGTTAGTGAGACCCGGACAATATACGGCAAATGATTTGACCTTCTCAATTCTCATCAGCGGTAGGGTTTTTTTTTTTTTTTTTTTTTTGGGTCTTTTTTTTTTTTTGGCGAAATGCCAGTCGTTGATCTAGTAAACCCATAACAGGAATTATTTACATTCGACTGTTTTCTGGACCAAAAACTATTTGCGTTTACCAGCGATACATTTTGAGTTTGGAACATTTTTAACTTCTTACGTATGTACAGGTAACGGATCACATTATTCAAACGTTTTCATAAAGATTGAATCAAATAATTTTATCCTACCATGATTTGATTTAGGAGCAAAGAATACATTCATCTGGCGATCTTTTCCGTATAGAATACAGATAACATGATCAATATGACAATGAACAGCCAATATATAACTCACGATAAGCCAGTAATTCTGCTTATGAATCGTAAAATTGTTTATTCTTCGTCGGGTCTGATTGCGTTGTCCTGCTGGAATATTCTAAATAGCAATCCCAAATCAATCGAGATCTTGCAAAGCTGTTGATCTCCGGACGGCAACTTAGAGCCAGCTGTACACAGCGTATTCTTGTGTGCATGATGCTGCGTATCAGATTCATCTGCAAGAGCTGCGCTAGCCTTAATGGCAAGTTCGCAGAGATCATGCAAAGACAATGGTGAGTGGGAATTGGACCGTGGCATCAGAAAGTAAACTTGACCCAGTTGAATTTCCTCATCGTCCAGCATCTGGGGCAAGTGACAGCCAACGTACATGGACTCCGAGCTGCAGAGGAAGGAGCTGGGGTGCAGAGTGAGTACGAAGCTGGCCTTCACTGGATGTTCGAACTCTAGTAGTCTTCCATCCACGCGGATTACTTTGGCTGTTGATGACATGTTCAGAAGGTCACCAGCCTTCTCTGCGTATCGATGTACCGCGCAGTTGCCCATCGAGAGAGAGAGGGAGCGAGAGAAAGAGAGCGAGAGAGAGGCAGGGAGATCAATTGCGTCCTTTGTGGCAAATGGGCATGGTTTTTATAGGCAGAAAATTGCATTGGCCAGGATATTATGAAGGCCAAGATGAAGTATTCATTACAGAATTTTTCACTTTTGTCAGGATTATGGTATGGTCTTGTTGCTGCTCAGTGTGTAATGTCCATCCAATTTATTATCTTCTAACGGTATCCACATAGGGCCGAAAAAAGAAAAAAAAAAAAAAAGGAAAAAAGAAAAAGGAAGATTGTTTCCACCGAAGTAAATAGGGAAATTGAAAAAAAGAAAAAGGATTTTGATAAAACAATTCCGTCACTTACTCGTGGGATTATTAGAATGCTGTGGGTGCTAATCGGTTTAATGAGCGGATTTCAAATAATGACGCAATTTTAGCAAGATTAAACTTTAAGAAGACATGGTCGTCAAGTAGGGCGGCTATTGCATTTGCCTGGTTGCTATTATGATCTAAGGTCACCCAGAAATGCAATCATCTTTGATCTGAAATCACTGTTGATTGCCCGTGTCCATTGGCCTACGTGCTAATAAATGGTATACACGATTACATATTTTATGAAATGTGAGTTTGAGAGAAGGCATCGTTGTTTATTAATTGGGAATTAGAGTGCCATTTTATGCGTCCAAGAGACACGAGTCAATGGGGTTAGAAAACACTATCATCTGATGGAAAAATTGTATTCATTTTCATATAATGCCCCGTGTGGGTCACCTTAACACAGCGCCCTGCCTCAGACATACGATATGGGCATGAAAAGACACCTCTTGGTTAGTCTTCCTTGGGAAGACTAAAGTTGAGTCTGCGAAAGCGAGTTGAACCCATATAATTTAATGAGTAGGTGGACTTTTTCTTACTTTACCTATGCGGTTCTTAGACTAACTTTCCTCTTTTCATACTTCTTTTCAGTTCAGTGGGACTGCGTGCATGGACTTTCTCTCTCAATTCATTAGCTAGCTTTTCACGTTGCTCCTTTCCCACCCGGTGCTGGGCTGCTTCCTGCTGCTTCCTGTTGTTTCCTGTCAGCTTCTCGGTTGCTTTCGCACTAAGCTTTCTATGGTTCGCACTAGCATGACGTTTCTTGTGTGTTTCCTCGAAGTGGCCACCGGCGACCCAGAACTTGCAAAATTAAATTTTCCTCTCCTTAAATAGCTATAATTGTACAAAGATGGAAGTACCCATGTTTTTGGTCAATTAGCTCCTCTTATATTTCGAACTCAAAACCTTCAACTTGAAAAGTAAACCAGAGCTCATTGGTTGAAAATACGTATATTACCTACCTATATTGGTGCAGAGTCCACTACACAACTATTATACGGTATATTGTCCATATAGTAGTTTGATGCGAGAATAATGTAGGTCCGTAAAAAATACAACCACCATGCGGTTGTTATTATTATGTTATATATTTATGATTTCATATTTGTACAATCACCAATAATAAATTTGATCAATTCAAATAACAATTTTGATTAAAGTTTCTACGCACCCATTTCAAAAAATCTGCATAGTGGATTAAAATAATGTTATTTTCTTATTTTATTTGATTTTTATATATGTTGGAACGTTTATCTTATTACTATACCATAACCTACTTCTTGTCGGTTCTTTACGGCAATGCCAAGAAGAAAATATTTGGTAACCATATCTGGAATAGGATATATATATATATATATATAGTATCCTCCTTGAATTCTTGCACAGCACTAATTATAATTTACTATTACGTCCTTGGGATTCTCGGAGAGAGAGAGAGAGAGAGAGAGAGAGAGAGAAGGGCTTCTCAATGCCAATAAAACCCCATAAAACAAAACCCCAACGAGGTCGATAGCTTATATATGCAGTATAACTCAATTAAGTCGACTAAATCGGGAAGTCTTGATTTTTCAAGTCGCACAAAAAGATAGATCACAATAACTTGCCATGGACTAACACATTAATCTTTTCAATATTATTACCAACACAACCAACCCATATTACGAAAGAGAGTTCAAGAGGGTATCTAGAAAGGATATGTTACAGTGCAGTCCCTTCGTATTGTTTTTCATGCGGAATGAGAAAACAAAAAACGAAAAACTCAAGCAAGGTTTTTTCTTGTACTTCAATTACCACAAAAACATAGTAACTTGCAGATCCGATATTGTCTCCATGGACCCATGTGAAAGCAGAAGCACTCTCTCTCTCTCTCTCTCTCTCTCTCTCTCCCAATTCCTTAATTGGATGGCAGATTGGTGTAAGTGGACCAAAAGATTAGGCCCATCTTCATGTTTCATCTCTTCTCCTTTGATTCTCTTCTTAGTTGATTACTCCTCAACAATAATATGCAACGCTGTCGTAAACTCCTTTGCTTTCCCGCCGCCAGCTCTCCGTCTTCTCTTCTGCCCACCTCGGGCCACCAGCGGACTAGCCTCCTCCGCAACCCTATCACTGCTTGCCATGAGATCCTCGGGAATCGCCGATTTTCGCCGTCTCAACCACCTACATCGGCCGCTGCTTCCCATAGCCAAACTTGCCTTAACAGCCAAGGCTGCCATCTCCTCGGCCCTGAGCCTATTATTCTGACAACTCAGTGGCAGCGCGAAATAAAGCTGACCCATCTGGAGCTCATACTCCTCATGGACGGCCTGAATGAAGTCGTCGAGTTCCATGTCGGCTGCATTGGATACAAAACAACTGGGATTTGCCTGCAGTATCTGAGAGACCGTAACTGGGTATGAGAATTCATGGAGTTGGCCGTCTTCCGAGATCAGCACGGCTGAGGCCACTGAGGTTGATTCACAAGAAAGGCAGATTCCCATTGTTTCTAGGGTTTTGGAGTTTTGAGCGTAAGAACAAATAAGTGCGTACTTGTGTGATTATATTCCGCCGGCTCCCCACCTTTCACTTAAAAATTAATTTAATCGTAAAAGCCTAAGTCCTTCCTTTTGGCCTAGACTTTTAATAGTTTATTTGTGCTGGCATATTATTTTAAAATTTTATTAGAGAGAACTAGATGAATAAATATCAATATTATAATTTATAATTATATATTTATAAATATTTATTTATTCATTATTTTTTTTAAAAAAAAAAAAATTCTTTCTTTAACTGTTTTAGAGGATATATTGTCCTACCTTTCTTGTAAAACCCTCCTCGTGGTTCTTAATTTTTGGACGGATTCCTTTGTTGGGAATTCCATCAAATCTTTTGCAATTCGTTTAGGCACGGTTATGACAACTTGTCATATTTAAGCATTGAAGACGAAGGGTGTAGAGCCCTGTTTAACCTTATAAAACTCTCTGACATGAAATCAACCTGTATATTTTACTTTTTGGCACTTTGGCGCAAAAGCAGTGTTAAATGCACGTTCTACTATTATTGATATGCATGACCAAAACCCATATTATTATTTTAAAATATCAATCGATTGCTTAAAATTCCCAAAAATAACTTTTGGTACCCCCAAATAAAAGTTTTAAAGTGCAGTAATATTCTCATTTTGTTTTGGTTCTGGGTCTGACCTTGACTTGTTTGAAAGATACCGATCATAATAAAGTGAAACACTAGAGGCCTCAGGGCTCAGGAGGTTCAGCCGCCGTCCACGTTAAGGGCCTCTCCGATTCCCCCACCAGGTGGATTGACCCTCCCGTCTTTTTTTCTGGACCATTGTTGCTACCCCATCTCCCCTTTAGCTTTGATGCCTTTCAATTACTAAAGAAAAATAAGAAAACAGTTTTAATCGTATTGCCCCCATTTCCGAGACTTGATAGCTTGCAAGAAAAATGTAGCAGTTTTGATTAAAGAAATTAATGTAGCAGTTTCACTAAAAATGAAGGAAGTAGTTTCTTTTCTACAAATCAACCTCCATTAAAAATCTTATATGGCAATATATGTTGGTTCTTAAGAGAGTAGCTCAGTTATTATGAGTTTTACTCCATCAATAAACCTCAAGTTCAAATTATGCGCCAAGGCTTATAGGATTTTAATTTCTTAAGAATTTCTTCATTCCAGTATGAATGATCTGCTTTTGAGTGGATCAAATGGATGAGTTAGCAAAAAATGAATATAAGTTACTATGATAACACATGGCTGCAAAGACTAGAGGCCAAAAAAAAAAAAAAGAATAAGAAAAAGAAAGAACAGACACCAAATGCAAAGGTATTACATTAATAATGCAGACTTTATAACTGGATAAGGGGCTCAAATATCTGTTAAGCTTGCAGTCCCAATTCTGGATTTAGTTACATTTAATATCTACAAAATTTAAAAGTCAACATCAGCAACAAGAAGAAAAGCAAGAGGAAGATACGTTCAAGCACCGTTTCAGGTGGGTTGGGTGGGGGGGGGGGGCCTTTGGAGGCTTGCCGGAGTATTAATCCAAGCTGATTTTGTTTCAATGACTGTATCCTGATTTAAGGCACATGGATGGAACCTAATTACATCTTCTTCTTCTTTTTTTTTTTTTTATATCACATATTCAATCTGACCCATCAAATAAATTAGACATTAAAATCTGGCCCTTTCCACTTCGAATTAGGTTACTGATCTTGCAATCAAGCTTTTGAAATCAAGGACCCAATAAGCCCAGCAACGAGAGCCGTTGGATCTCCTAGCACAGCCGATATAACAAATTGAACGGCCAATCCAGCCATCTCACAACATTTCCTGACCTTCCCCTTGCCTCTTCGATGAGGGGTCTGGAGTGTATTTTTCAAGCTAGGAATTCTATTCTCCAATTTCCTAGCAGTGGTTGTAGTACTCTTTCCCCGATCAGGACGTCCAAAGTATAACTCATGCCAATTCTCAACTAACATGTCCTTGACGCAAGCCACATGCAAGTTATATTTCTTGCAATTAGACCTGTAAGTCCAACTCCTCCCTTTACGTCCACATTTGTGACACCGCGCACTCACCTTCCTATACAAATATAACTTCACCTCTCCATCATCAAGCACCATTGGCAATTTCGCGCAGCAGGGATGAAGATCAAATCCACAATTTTGGCAGTGATAGACGAACCCCTTAACATCCCTTTCGCACGCATTGCAAAAACGGGGCTTATCGCCCGGGGGTCGAGAGAAAAATTGGAAGGAACATTTGGTGTAGAAAGGGTGAAAGATTGAAGGAGAAGGGATGGCACAGTGCATATGGAGATCGAAATCACATGTGGGGCATTTGTAGCGCGAGCCGATGCCTACTTCCCTGCAACCATCACACTTGAAAGGAAATTCTGAGTACTCAAACTTAAGCTTGTGTTGGGGGTGCCAGAAGTGGGATATCTCACTGTATTTCATTGCACTTGCGGCCTCTAACAATGGAGACCACTTGGGTTAAGTTTTCTAACAATGGATACCACTTGCGGCCAATGTGCAACTTAGGTGATCATTTATATATATATATAGAAAATTATTATGGGAAGGATTAATTTCTATGGAGACCACTTGGGTTAAGTTTTCTAATTATGGTTTCTGATTTCTTTTGTCTTGTAATTGAAGCCAAGTAAGGAATGTGCTTGGCCATATTGCTGATGGTCGTAAGGGAGCGTGCATAGGAATCCTTCATGTCAAGAAGGGTAAGGACAGACATAAAGCATATTTTAGTGGTTTAAAGCATATTTGGAACCTGTCCTACATAATAGAATATATATATAAATTATCACTTTTCATGGTCATAATCTACATGGTTATATAGTTAAAAAAAAAAAAAAAAAAGTTGCAGGTGCATACATAGGATTTTTGTTATTAACAAAAAATATTTGACTAACAAGTAGTAATTAATTGAGAAAATATTGATCATTTTCTAAACCTTTATTGATCCATTTTGTTCTCAAATTCATAATTAAATTAACGGAATCTAGCTAGATAATCTTTCGGTGGATAAGATTGTCCTAGGTTCTTGTTGGAAGAATAATAGGCTTGCAAAAAAGAAGGGATTAGGTACATTTTATCCAGAGGGGTCTCGTTTCAGGCGTACAAAAGGCATCTTAAGAATCAGATTAGCCTTTTTTTAAACAATTTATGTAATGCTCTGGAATATTGATTTTTAATCTCATTTAAAGATAGAAATTATAGGCATAATTGAGAATCGGAATTGATCTTCATACAAATGACAATAGCTTTGTTCGGAGAAAAATGATTCTTTTCTCAACTTGACGGCATCAACACTAAGCTATAAAAAATAGAATCATTGTTTGTGGGGCCTTAACATTCATACTTCTATGTATCCATGTTCGATGAAGATTAGTTATGATAATCAATCCCCCCCCCCCCCAACCCAAAAAAAAAATAAAATATATATATATATATATATTCCCTTTTCTTTTGGTATTAGTAGCGAAGATGTATTATTTATAAGTCAATTGAGACTTAAGTGTCTTTCTAAATAGTTTTAAAAGCTCATATTCTATATAAAACTTTATTTTAGAGAGCTTGTTTACAAGTTTCAAATCTATGTAATTAAACTGAAGTGCACGCAACTAATCACAGCTAAATTAAATCATATTTTGGTTGGATATACATAGTGCATAAGAGGACAAATTCCTATTCTGGGATTTGTTCATATGATAGAAATTCTTCCTTTTAATAATTTCATATATCCATTTATTTTTTTTCCAACTAGATTGCATGAGCCCTATATTTGGCACATTCGTTTTTACAATGCTGACTGCTGCGCATTGGCTTTTCTGCTAGTTGACAACATTGGAAGCTCAACAAATCTGCGTAGAGGACCACCTTGGTTTCTCAAAAAAAGAAACAGAATGAATGTTAAATTTTTTATTTTTATTTTTTTTTCAAATGACGGAATTAATCTTTTTTTAGGGAAATTAATAGGCCGAAATATATATATATATATATATATATAATAATAATAATAATAAAAGGGTCAAAACTCTAAACGAATTGAGGGGGAATATGTGACAAAGTGGAATTGATAACTGTGGTGTAATTTTTCGAGGACAATGACTAGATAGTTGAAATGGACCAAGAATGTGATTCTTTCCTTCTGCATCATCCATGAGCCATCCCCCTTTCAGCAAGTAAGTGGGTTTAAGTTTATGCCCACCGATATTGGATATCTTAAACATATAAACACCTTCTTCTTCTTTTTTTTTTTTTTTAGTCCAAGGAAAAATGTGAAAGATGATTCTCATGTAAAATTTATTTAATTATAATCTAAAAATTACATCTTTTTAATTACGAAAGAAGCTTAGGATTTTAATCTAAATTTTACTCTTTGAATTTTATGTCTGGTGGCCAGGATATGGTATAATTACACTTTACTATACTTAAGCAGAGGAATAATGAATTATAATCCCCATGTCGAGATACATCTTCTTTCTCTCTAAATTTGACTTGGAAAATTAAATAAATTTTAAAATAATAAATTTAAATAAATATAATCATTTTTATAATATGATATAAAAATTAATTATAGATCAGAGTTAAATTCTTCCTCCTCTAAAACGGAAATTTCTTTCATGAACGTTAGTCATTGAAAAGGTCGTCCCAACTTATATTTTTGAAAAATAAATATTATCAAAAAAAAAAAAAGCCAAAGATTTTCGTTAATGCGGAACTTGGATTACATTTTTACATGTATTTTTCGGACCTTTAGCAGCGCCGCCGCCCACTGGAATGGAAAGTAACTCCGCGGACTCCAATGGCGGCTCTACTCAAACGCATCGTTTTTGCGCCGTCTAAATCCGTTTCTCTTTCCTCCTTCTCCTTCTCTTCATCCGCGTCATCTCCGCCGTCCGATCAATCGGTTTTAATTTCCGCCGTCGTCTCGCTCCTCACCCACCACCGCTCCAAATCCCGTTGGACCCACCTCCGCTCTCTTCTCTCCACCAGCACCACCACCGCGACGGCCACGCTCACTCCTATTGTTTTTTCCCAAATTGCACTCCAATTAAAGTCGAATCCCCATCTTGCCCTTCGCTTCTTTCACTTCACCCTCCGCCACTCTCTCTGCACCCACAGCCTCCGCTCCTACTCCACCGTCATCCACATCCTCTCCCGCACCCGCCTCAAGACCCTGGCCCGCTCTGTTATCCGGGCCGCTCTCGCGTCGCCCGAACTGAATAATTCACCTTTGAAATTGTTTGAAGTGTTAGTCAAAACTTACAGAGAGTGTGATTCTGCTCCGTTCGTGTTCGATTTGTTGATAAAATCTTGTTTAGATTTGAAAAAGATTGATGGGTCTATCCATATTGTTAGGATGCTAAAATCTCGGGGAATTAGCCCCCAGATTAGTACTTGTAATTCGTTGATTTCTTCGGTTTCGAGGTGTAAAGGGTCATGTGAGGGTTATGGTGTTTTCAGGGACATTTTTGGATCGGAAGACGGAGAAATGGAGGGAGAGGTGAGAAGGGATGTTAGAGTTAGGCCTAATGTGCATAGTTTTAATGCTTTGATGGTGGGGTTTTACAGAGATGGTGACTTGGAGATGGTGGAGGAGATATGGAGTGAAATGGGGAGTTTCGGGTGTGTTGCTAACGCGTATAGCTACAGTGTCTTGATGGCAATGCTTTATGAGGGAGGGAGGATGAGTGAAGTAGAGAAGATATGGGAGGAAATGAAAGTGAAGGGAATAAAGCCTGATCTTGTGGCTTATAATACAATCATCGGTCAGCTTTGCAAGATCGGGGAGATTGAAAAGGCTGAGGGATTTGTAAGAGAAATGGAATTGTGCGGAATAGAGAGCAGTTGTGTTACTTTTGAGCATCTTATTGGTGGGTATTGTAAAGTTGGAAACTTCGATTCAGCATTACTGGTTTATAAGGATATGATTAGGAAAGATTTTAGGCTTGAAACATCCACAATGAATGTGCTAGTCGGAGGCTTGTGTAAAAACAAGAGAGTTTTTGAAGCTTTGGAGGTTATGAGAAATGCAATGAGAGATGCTGGCTTTTATCCTAATGGGAAGAGTTACGAGTACCTGATAGCAGGTTTATGTGAGAACGAGAGGATAAAGGAAGCATTGAAGCTTCAGGCAGAAATGGTAGGTAAGGGATTTGAACCAAATGCAGAGGTGTATAGTGCTTTTATCGAAGGGTATGCAAAGATAGGAGATGAACATATGGTAGCAATGTTGAGGGAGGAAATGTCTGAGGTGGAAAAGAAGCAAAAGGATGATTAGAGCGTCTATCTCCCCTCTTAACATATAATTGCCTTAAAGTAACTGGACAACAAGGTTCAATTTCACTTGAAAGTTTGTTATTTTATGTGCTGGTTATGCAATATGAAGAATCATTGTCTAGTATCCCCTCACCGTCTCTTTTCCTTTTCATTATGTGGCTCTGACGAGGGCATATTTCGGTCAGAATACTTGTGAGCTTTCAGGCTAATTATTTCCTGCCTTTCTTTCTTCTTCTTAATAACAAGGTGTGTCAATATAATGACCGTGACAAAAGGCACTTAGCATAAAAATCTTTACCGTTTCAGCATGCTTGTTGCAATATAGTGAGGCAAATGTTTCTCACTTCATGCGTGCCAATCTGAGCACGACACTCTAGTGCATGTCTAGTACTGCCAAAAGCAATGGTTGTTTAACTATTCTTGAGGAATTGTTGTTTTTCCCTTGGAAGCATTTAGTTATAGTTACACACCACTAATCGTGGACTCTGACAAGGTTTTCTACACTCTGTATAGATGTTGGGTGCAAACTGCAATCTTAGGGATTTGTCTTCAATTCCAGATGCATTTTCAGGAGGGAAACTGTTCCTAATTAACAGTCTTTATCCAGAAATGGGGCTGCCTATGGTTGTGCATGTGGCCTGTTTGTGTTAGGCACAGTTCAACATGGTTCGCCGGCAACTCAACTTAATATGTATTGGTTTTCTCATAGGTTATAGTGAGAAACTATCGAGGTGAGCAATTTCTAGAGCATCGTGGAGAGGGGGGGGTATCCACGCAGTTTTTCTCGTCGTGGCAAAGAATGACCTCTGAAATAAGTAAGCAGCATGAAGAAAAAAGAGGAACAGCAAAAAATCGCAAGGTTTATTGAAGTTAATGGTTGAACGTGATTTGTGCAATTGATCTTTGATTCTTTCTGGATAGCAAAGCATGGAAAAGCTCAAAAACACTATTTTTGTAATCTTTCTTAGACATGTTACCTGAAGCGTAATGACACATTCGTACAATTGCTTAGTGCATTAAAAAAACAACTGCCTTGATTCAGAATTTGAGGACCGCGGATGTATAAAACCTTGATTTAGAAAAACCGCATAGAATCAAACACTAATATACAGCGAAGAAAACCAATGAAGATCATAATGAGGGGAGTAGCCAAAGATTGAAAAGAGATGAAGCCATGGATAGAAGCCATGACAAGAAAGCCATAGCTGCAGCTATTTGGTATCTGCTGCAAAACTTTGGAGGGCAATAGGACCCACCAGAGTGGAGTAGGAGATCCACAACGCTAGCTGTCGAGCATGCTGCAGCCAGCGTAAGAGTCGATAAGACCTGCGATGAATTGTAATCAATGTGTCAGCCAGTTGGCAATGGATTCATCAATCTTAGTTTTGATTAATAAAAGAAAAAGAATCTTACACACCCAATCTCCAGCGACTATAATCAAAAGCATTCTAGGATGCCGGACGGGGCATTTGACCAAAACAGAGTATCCATCGACAATGGCCAGTGTGAAACTCCATGGGATAGCCAGACCCATGATTGTAACCAAGTAGCTGAAAATTAAGGAAAACAAGAAACGTCAAACATTCACCTGGAAAGATTAAAGTAGCATCAAAATTGAAGAGCTTCTCACG
Organism: Kandelia obovata; assembly: GCA_021464305.1. NCBI lineage: Eukaryota > Viridiplantae > Streptophyta > Magnoliopsida > Malpighiales > Rhizophoraceae > Kandelia > Kandelia obovata. Next base: position 12,671,483 of record CM038472.1, on the reverse strand, counting down.
GCACAATCTCGTTTGAATTTTAGAAATGTGATCAAGAAGGCAAGAGCATCATAACAGAACAGAAAGAAGCTAACATGCTAAATGGAGGCACTACCCTGACTGTATACTTCGTGGTTAGGTGGAAAACAAAAGGACAGTACCCAACAGATCAATACCATAATGAATTGAAGGCAAGAAGACACAGATTAATAACCAGAAAGCAGTGTAGCTGTAGAATTCAACACCCAATGACATGAAGAGAAGAGAAGCAGAAGAGAAAATAATCTGGCCCAATCTCAAAGAGAAGCCGGCACCAGTCCCCACCGAGCCAGGTACGCTGTCCATGGCCTTGTGATTGCATGGGATCTTCCTCCCCTGTTGTGTTTTTCTTGAACTGCCTTCCTGTTAAGGCTCATCCTAGCCACCTCCAATTCCCACTAACTTTTCATGTAAACCAGATGCCAAGGATTACATATACACAAATTACAAAACGTAAATGGTTATATCATATTAGAGGCTTTGGTAGAGTTCTTGGGCTTTTATTGGAATCGAAATGGGAGAAACTCTCTAAAAGGTTGCCGAGAGATAGAGTGTGAGGTTGTTGTTATAATGTGGAGTTCATTAACGGCAGAGCTTTTGTGTGGTGGGGGAGCAAGGGCCTGTGGAGAGAATGGTTCTAGTGAGTGAATAATGAGACCATGATAATACTAATTATTAGGTGCTGGCTTCAATGATGCAAGAGGGTGGCACTTGGTCTTCTTGGTTTGTAGGGGGGGGGGGACGTGTGGCAATCTGCAAAACTGACTTGGGGGACTTTTTTTGATAAAAAAAAAAAAGAAACCTTGTGATATTACTAGGCTATTCTTTCTAGAACACTTCCCTTCGCTCAAATAATATACATGGCGCTTTGTGGCCAAGGGTGGTCTTCTGCGGCTTTATGAATGTCATAAGCAAAAGTCATAAGCTATTGTGACAAGAAGGCTAAGATACCAAATCTTTAAAATTGATTAAAAATAGACTAATGTAGTTGAACCAATGCTTTTAAAAGGACGGTTATGGACTTGCCATGTGGCCTACCTTCATAGACTCGCTTGCAAGTGGTAAAGGAAAAAGGGCAATTAGAGGCCCCTCATGCCTCAAATATTTTGCTTTGGGTAGGTCGTGGGTGCTGACTCTAGATTCTCAGCTCAACTGAAAAAGCCAAAAAGTGCAAACCAAGACACGAAAGGCAATGAGATGGTTTATGAGGCCCCAACTGCCGCGGGTTTACAATAGTGAGTTTTTCAGTTCGTTGGGGAGGTTAAAATACAAGTTATCTTCATCTGAATGCCGGGAGGCCATGAACTCGTGTGCAACAAGCGGCTGTTTTTGCATTTAATTGGAAAAACAAACAATGATGAAATCTTTGTGATAAAGATCGTGTCATTGCTGCTACATGAGCAATCTGCTGCTTGTTTCAGACAAGAAAAGATGAAGCTGTCGACAGACAAAATAGGAATGTCAGGTCCCCAAATGGTTCCACTACAAGATTTAGTTTCACGGAAGGTTAAAACCCATGCTCAACCTTGGTCCATCTTTAATGCATAATGGCATCAAGCAAAGAAAAGAGAAACACCGCTGAATACAATGGATTGGACACATTCTTAGTCTGACCAGGAGTCATTTTTCCAGCCAGTTAGGAAACATGAAATATAGAATAATATGCAATGATTCCCAGAGAATAATCAGTTCCTTTGCTAGTACCATGAAAGGAAAAGTTGATTCCACAAAACAGTGGTAAGCAAATCATCCAGCGAGATAAAGGACTACAAGCATATGACCCCTGCATAGTTCCCGCAAGCATATGACCCTTGCATAGTTCCGGCTGAATGACGAAGGAAAAAACATAGATCAAAGCACGCTCAAGTACATTTCATCACAAACGGATTCCTCCTCTCCTGGGTCACTGTAGCATCAGAAAATTCTGAAAAAGTAAATACACAAACAACCACTATAAAACAAAATGAAAGCAAAAATAAATTTGTGTCAACACTATCATTTCAATGATAACACCTCACGTTTGGGTACAAAGAGCTTCTCATTACTTTACAATTTGAGCCTCCACTTATCACACACAAAAGTTTTTAAAACTTCCTGAGGCAGTATCCTATTACAAATTTAGGATCCTCAAGGATTTTAGCAATTGCCAACTTGGCGAGCAGCCTAGCCTCTCAAGATGAGATACTAAACTTCCAGGTAAGGTCCACACCCTTTATTACAGGTCTCCTCTAAACAAGGTCTGAAAACAAATTTGGTTGTGGCCATTTCCTTAAATCCAAGACCATAAGCTGAGACCAATTCTACTAACATCAAAGGAAGAAAGATCTCCAGTCTGTCCCCGAGTGGACAACCTTGGAACCCAGAAAATGGTTGCACATTACAAAAGCGTGCTTTCATTTCCTCTTCCCCACCAAATATACCATGACAGGGAGATGCTCCACCCATCAGGCATAATCACTGTCTGTATTTCAGGATGGCAAGCCCACCCCTAATATCTTATATCTTCACAATAAGGCAGCCTCTATTTCTTATTCTCTAGCAAGCAATTGTTATATATGCCTCACACAAACAACTGTTTGAATTTTAGAACAACCATGCTGTCTTTCCATGTATTTCCCACAAAATTTCCTAAACTCAATAGCCTCTTCAAAACTTGACATTTTTCAAAAGAATTATTGAAATGAATTCAAATGGAAGAAAAAAAATCTGTTGATAAATGAATTCTAATTCCAATTTGGTTGAGCATTACTTATCAAATATTGCTCTAGAATCTGATTGGCTCCTGTAGTCCAAATAATCCCGTACCGTGGTGTATCTGGAATAATAGTAATTAATGAAACAAAAACACTTGTAGAAACTAAGGAAGTAACCCCATCCCCAACAATTCTATAACCAGTCAATAGAATTCTATTAAACAATAAAACATAAAGATTCCTTAATATTAACCACATCAAAAATTTTACCACGTCCATATATAGCACAAACGTAGAAACAACCAACATTCACAAGTACCCAGTAAAGAAAACCCCCAAAGAACACCAAACAATAAAAAAAATCGAACCAAAAAATGAAAAACAGAGAGAAAGCATACTTAAAAATATGAAGAAGAAGAAGAAGAAGAAGAAAAAAAAAAAAAAACTTGCAAGTACCTTTTTTGAGATGGAGGGAGAAGTTAGGGGGGGTCTAGAGTTCGAGTTTGAGCTCATCTTTTTCATCGGAAAGAAAGTGAAGAATGTAAGGGGTGACACGGACCACGGCGACCCATACACCGAACATGGCCACGTGTGTCCTTAGCTGCTTCAGCGCCACCTCTTTGTCCGGTTTTCGCATAAACATTCCCGGAAACATGATTTCCTCTTCTTGTTTCGATTGATTCTGCTCTTGTCTGATTTTCGTTCTGGTACGAGATTTCTAAACCCTAGTCTCTCTGTTTTTGGGCTTTAGGGCATTCCCGCACGTGCCGATACTCGCGATGACATACGCTCGTGTGGTCTTTTTCTTTTCTTTTGTTTTTTTTTTCTATACAAATATTGATGCAAAAAGTAATTTACGTAAATAAATTTTACACGACCGAACAAAACACAATTTTCGTATTAAGGCGGCTGCGTTGATGAATTCTCGATTTGCATCCCTCGAACTCACTGAATTATATTAAGTTTATTTAATATTTTTTAAGCATAATTAATTTTATATATTCTAAACTTTTTTTTTAACTCTAAAGATATTTTTATTGAAATAAGTATGTTGAGTTGAATTATTTTAATTTTTCAAAAAAATAAAATTCAAATTTTGAATTCCTAAATTAGTTATTAATAGGGGGTGTCCGTGGAATTAATTTGATACATATATTCAAACTAATGTTAGTGGCATTTTGAAAATTTTTAAAATTGCATCTAAATCAATTTAAGAGGGAAATTAGTTAAACTCTCGTCAACTATTGTAGGTGAATTTGGTTAGTTTAACGGTTTGAATTATATTTATTAAAAAAAATTGTAAAGATTTAGATAATAAAAAAATTACATAGATAACATAAGCAAGATTTCATTCTAAATCAATTATTAAAGAAAATTAAATTCATTTAAATACAAATATAAATGAAATAAAATTTTAAATTAGATAGAAGTTGTTAAATTTTTTAAATATTTCCTATTTATATAAAATATAATTTTAAATTTTAATATTATAATTGATTTTAATTTTTTTTTTTTTTTGGAAATTGAGATCCAAATATTAAATAAGATTTGTTTAAATTACAAATTATAATCAATGCATTTTTTACAATTTGGATTTAGTTTTAATCAAATGGTTTGGTTACACGAGTTGGATGACTTCCGAGAAGATTTCAACCCTCCCAAGATTGAGGCAAATAGTTGAAAAATTATTCTTGAATTCAACGCATTGTTGAGGTACTGACAAAGCTCTTTATATAGATCTGATTTGACATGTGAAACATTAATTTATTTCCACTTGAATTCAATAGTTCCATCTAACCAATTAATGTCACCGCTTTTCTGGATATCAACCAGGGCTCATGGGCGTTGCTGTATCAACAAGGATGTCACAGTGCACTTTTGTTTTTGTCTAAATAAAAATCATGCGCAGTGCTGTTAAAATAATAATAATAAAAATAAATTCATATGTGCAGCCTTGTAGGAATCAAATTATGCGAGCGCACCCACCCTTAGCGTGGAAATTCTTCAGGATTGAAACTCCAAGAGTCACAACGTAATTAGCAAACCCAGTACCCACAAAAAAAAAAAAAAAAAAGAATTGAATTCAGAAAGAAGAAAAAAAATGGCACCTAGAAATTGGTTCAAGTACGAACGAGGAAAGAACAGGGTTATCGTCATTCAATTCCATGTTACAAAGAAACGAGCACAAATTTTAATTACTCCCAACATGAACAAAAATTGCTTAAATAACCTTCTCCCAACCGGACGTTATTAATCCTCTTGCAAGCCACATGGTGCACAATTAATATGCTAATTGATTATATATGTATATATATATATATATACATATATATGCTTCCCCACCCATTAATGTGTGTTTGTGTGTGTGTGTGTGTACACACATACGCCTTCCCCACCCTCACATGGATTACTACTGCTCTCTGTCGGTGCATTTCAACATGAAAAAACAAGAGTTTTGGGGGGGGGGGAATAAGAGCTGACCTAAAACAAGAAACCCAGCCCCATTACAATAGGCAAGTGACCACAAATTCCCAAAGAACCAAAAGCTGAAAGGCCCAACTCACCCACTCCTCTTCCTCATTCATGAGCTGCAACTGCTCCCCCCACCCCAATTGAGTCATTGAGAGAGAGAGAGAGTGAGAGAGAGAGAGGCGGTGGTGGAGTGTGTGTGAGAGATGTGTAATATCTCGTCGATTTTTGCATTAAATGCCCTCCCCACTAACAATTAATGAGCTTTGTAACATTGCCAGGCTACTCCTCGCCCTAGTCTCATTAACTCTCTCTCTGCGGTATTTCCATAAACCCTCCCGCAAACTTCCCCGACTCCATTTAATACTATCCGGACCCAATTGCCTTCCACCACCCCATCTCCGACCGTCCATTATCTCCGATCACTCAATCCCTACCCTCCACGTGTCTTTTTAAAAAAACTTTTCTGCCTTTTACCTTCCATTGAATCTTTCCGGTGACAATAGAGCCTCGGGATCCCCACACCTTAGCCGGCTCGACGAGAACGCCGCCGCCGTCGCCGAGGGTCTCGGGAATATTGGACTCGTCATGGACTTGCTCCGCCTCGATGAGCCTCCTCCTAGCCCTCCGCCGCTCGAAAACCTCTCCGATAACGGGAAGAAACCTCCCCTCCGCCTAAAGAAGGGCGACTTCATTCCTCTGTAGTGTCTAAACGAGAAAACCCTCGACTTTGACAATGAACCAAACGGCGAAGGCCGCTTGCTCCAGAAGCTTCCTCTCCGGTACCGCCACGGAGAAACCGTCGCCGGCTCCATCACCAATGTCCTCTCCGATGCCACGCTCCGTTCGAAACCGAACGAGTAAGACCTTTTCGATAGGAAATCACGGCCGCCATTGTTAAGCCTCTCCTCGGAGTTACTGTAATTGCAATTGAAAATGCTGCTGTTTCTCCTAGGAGAAGGCTCTTCAACACAAGGGGTGATCTCAGTCACAGTCGTCGCCGTCGTGGCGTGAGACTGTGGAGGAGTTTGAATTACCGGTTCAAAAGTAATGCTGTGGAGAATTGCATCGTCGAGGCTCGGCCGGATTCTCGCGGCCATCACCGGAATAAACGGTGACTCCGGCCGGAATATTCCGGCTCGGCAGAGAGGACAGTTCGCGTGAGACCTCAGCCAGATATCGATGCAATCCACGTGAAATGCGTGAGAACAAACGGGGAGTGTACGGACGCAGTCGTTATCTTCGAACTCAAGTAAACAAACGGCGCAGTCTTTGCCGTTACTGCTCTTCTTGTGGAAGCTATTGCTTTTGGTAGTGTAAACGGAGAGAGGGATGGTCTTGATGATGGACTCATCCAGGCCGCAAGGGGAGTACACGTGGAAGCCTTCGGGAGAGTCAAAGAAAGGCGGGGGAGAGTCAAGGACATCACCGTTGGATGACGGGACCAGGTACCGTCGGCGACGCCTGCGGTGCCACCTTTTCCAGAGACGGAGGAAGCGGAGGAGGGAACGGGAAATTAAGCGGGAGTAAGTGATAACCAGAAACGCGGCGGCTATCACCACCAGCATGGTTATCAAAAGCGGGCTAAAGTCAACAGGGAGTTTGGATTTCGTGGGAGAAGATTGTTGGCTGGGATTGGTTATAGTGACCGCAAAAGCAGATGGGGCGCGCAGTGAGTAGCGGTGGCGATGGTGCTGTTCCGGTGAGGGAGCTGGGGCTGTACCTGTTGCCATCACGATCGTCCTTATCAATCGCGGTCCGGATAGTGGGCTAGCGGCGGTAGTTACGGTGGCGATGGTTTCGAAACCGTCTGATTCTTAAAGAACTGGCTGAAGGGTGCCTTGTTTTTTCTTTTCTTTTTTTGTGGTTTTGAGGTTAGATGTGTGGTTTTTGTGAGGTTTTAATGCTATAGTTGACCGGGAAGCTGAAACATCAACGGTGGGGTGGTGGATCGTCAAGATTGTTGAATTTAAGGCGGAGTAGAAATTATTATTATTTTTTTTTATTATTTTTTTTTTGTTATAATCCGGTTGCGGACGAAATTACAACCATTTTACATGCTTCCACGTCAGTTGCTCGAATGCTTGGGTCTCCTGACGTGGCATGCTCTTAATGAGCGTAATGGCGATCTCGTACCTGCGTGGGGCCCATCCGTTAAGTTTGGACTGAAAAAAAGAAGTCCTTTTGCGTGTGAATTTGTGTGTGGGGTTTTAATGAGCTTTGCATGTGGGGGCTTTTGTTTTGACCCTTTAATATTTGTCCTCCCTTAATAAGCAATTAATTGCTAATCTGGATTTATTTGGAATCGCAATTATTTCACTCTAATTAATTAAGTAAAAAAAAACTGGGGTTGGCCTTAAACGAATTTTTGACTTACGGGACTCGTGCAGAACAAGATTGCGTCTATATTATTCTTTTTAGACAATACGGCGTCTTAACTTATTCTGACTCCTGAGAATCGTGCAGATGCAGAGTGCTGGTTAAAACCACGTTTCAAACTTCAATAGGACAGCACTGGAGGAGCCTCTTTCATTGGCCAAGACAAGAAAATTAATTGGATTGTCGTGTCTGTGACATCTGCAAGTTTTGGTATCCCTTGGAAAATTTGTTCAACGACGACGATAGGCTGGCTGCATATATAGTGAGTTTCTGTCATTAGTCAAAAGTGCCTGAATCGCAAGGCCTTAGAAAAAAAAAAAGGATTTTCTTTACAAAAACGAAAACGACACAAATTCATTCGTGGGGTCCCAAAAACAAACCTTTTTTTTTTTTCTTTTTTCTTTTTTCTTTTGGATGGAGGAACTCATAATTCTCACGCGACTTAATTGTTTAGTTCTTTTCTGGCCTCTAGGCCCGGGAGAAGCAGTACAATGACCCACCAATTTATTTGTTATGTTATTTTACTGAATTCTAGCAAGGAAATCCTCAAGTTCTTTACATGCGCTCCAGCTATATTATTGACAGACACAGCCCACTTCCCCCCGTTTAGTAGAAGAGAAGAGAATGGTGACTCTTCATCAAATATATAACCATTTCCAAATTATAAGAAAAAAAAACAAAAAAAATGAAACTTGTAGAAATACAATGAACGCTTGGAGACGTTGTAGGTATCGTCGGTTGTAGATAAACAAAATGAATTATGGGTTGGGGGACTCAAAATTACTCAGTGTAGAGATTTCACAGACCTGACGCTCTTCCTTAGCCCAATAAAAGGAGACGTGAGGTTAAGAAATGATTGGTTTCAAACGTTGAGAATTTGTAATGGTTTTTAGGCCTTTAAACATGCTTAAAAAGACTAAAAGCCTTATGGCTTACTTATTGGCCAGCAAGGGTATCAAAAAGCCCAATCAAATCATTAAAAAGTAGACTATAGACCACAATAAACTTACATGTTCCTCTATTCTATAAATGATGTCTTTACAATAAACTTACCCTAAACACTAAACTCTTAAACTCATGTCTTTCGAGAAGGCAACCGAATGACTGGTTGGCTAGCTGCTTATGGGCTGTCCCTACGACCTGGTTTGCACCATTTACAGCAGCCGCCGGCTGGAGTAAAGTCTTGGGTCCGACAATATATGGTGAGGATTCGGTGGCCACAGCTCTGGGCCCAAGGCCCTGGCTATTTTTTTGCATTAGGCTTTAAGCTTTCATTAGAAAATAAATAAATTTGCATGCTCCTCTATTTTTACTTACTTTTTTTCTTTTTCAGTCAACAGAAGCTTTAAAACCACAAAATTCAGAATATTGTCAAAAGGTTTCCCCACAATAAATGAGCCGACCTTACAAGTAGAGTAGTTTAATTGATAAGTCTCTCTCTCTCTCTCTCTCTCTCTCTCTCTCTATATATATATATATATTTTTTTTATTGTTGAAGTTTTTATTTTTTTAATTTATAATAAATAAAAATTTAAATTGAAAATACGATATTAAATTCTATTCTAGTGAGTAATCAGTCAAGGAAAATATTAATTAACAAATTCGGTAACTAACATAATTGTCATATATATATATATATATATATATATAATTTTGGTAAGTAGTAGCATTTATAACGTATCGTCGTACCCAACTCCACCAATATGCTAAAGGCGTTCTTCCATGGAACCCATCGATTTTCAAGTTCCAACAGCACGATCAACAACAACAACAACAACCATCCTGAAACCCAAAACAAACCCTATTGTTTTCCTGTCTAACCTGCCTAAATTGCAACAAACCTTCATTTGTTTTCGTCCACTTTTTGTACCCCCCAAATTATTTTTTGAATCCATTTCGTTCATGAGACATAGGCCAAGATAAATAGAAAAATAGAAAGGGGGCAAAGGCTTGTAGATCGTGAGCAAGAAATAATAATAACTTGTAATTCTCTCGCTTTTGTTCCAGATGACATACCTTTGTTCAATTAAGTAAAAAATGACTTATTATAATAGGCCTAATCTACGGTGACCAATCATTCCACATCTATGAAATCACTAATTGGACCCCATTCAATGATTGTTTGCAATCCTTTTTATGTCAAATGAGAAATCTGATTCTTTATCGTCCAAAAATTCTATTTAGAAAAATAATGTCTGCAAGTCTCAATGCACCACCCCCTGTTAAATACCACAATAAATGTGGGTGGCAAGTTACTTTGAAGGATACAGACATGAAAACAGTTCAGAGATTAATAAACACCGCCATAAAACCGTTCAGATGTCTTGCCTCCATTAGTAATGCCAGAATTTATTGCTTCAGCTCAACTAACTCTACCACCCGTCCCCATCTCCCTCTCATTCTTACTCTCTTCTTCTGTTGTATTTAACTTGTGACACTCACTTTGCTCCCTCAAGTCAACAGAAATATCTGATCAAGAGCCATTCATCCATATATAACTTGGCTTTTTGACAGTTTCTTCAACCAGAATTCTTTCAATTTGGCTAGCCCCATTGAGACCCATTTCTTGGATTGTGGCAATAAACCAATAATGTCGATGGAGTACTTGGTGAAGGTTGAAGAATCAAGGCCTGCAACCAAAGAAAAACCATCAGCAGGTCCTGTTTACAGGTCCATTTATGCAAAAGATGGCCTCCTGGAGGTTCCCCCAGGTCTAGAATCTCCTTGGCAGTTCTTTAGGTATGTAAATCAATGTCTTGCATAGATTCCCTGAATGAGAATCGTTGGATCATCACTCATTCAATGAACAAATGCGATGATTGAAAATCCAATTTCTTGTTCTTCGTTTCTGTTAAGACATGTTTATTGAACTTCTAAACCTGATGATTGTTTCAAGTTTTTTTCTTTTTCTTTTTTTTTTTTGTAACTCTTTTTCCCTGTTCTTTAAAAAAGCTGCCTTTAAGTTTTAACTGATCTCTCTTTAAAATCCCACGATGCGAGAATCTTGTAAACTAGACCCCATTTGCTTAAAGGGAGATTCTTACAATTTACAAGATCAGAAGAAAGAGGGGCTTTTCACAACCTGTTGTGTCTTCTTTTCTTTGTCCTTTTTTTTATTTGCTCTCTTTTTTCAGTTTAGAGCAAATATAACGTGTTACAACTTACAGTGCATTTATCAAACATTAAATTTGACAGCTTTAAAATTGGGATGTAGGGTTCTTACATCTTTTTTATTACATGTCTTAATTGTCATTTGCATTAGCATAATAATAATAATAATAATAATAATAATAATAATAATAGTAATAATAAGTTCCATTTTGACCTGCAATAGGGTTGCGTTCGTTAAGATTTGATGGTCAACCATCGCATCATGTCTCCGTCCGAAACTCCCAAATTTCAATAAGTATTGTTTCAGGGAAGGCCTACAAACGCAAAATCAAATTGTTTTTTAATAGACAAACCTCGGAATCAAGTTAGGTGGCTTGTCATCGAAAAGCCATACCATATTCCTTTTTGGGGGCATGTCAAACGGATGATTGAGTCTTGACTCTCCCCCCCCCCCCCTAAAAAAAAAAAAGGATATGTTCAAATTGAATTCCTTTACCCTGTTCCTTTTGTTCTTGTGCTGGCTGTAATATAAGATCACATAATTGAGAAGTTGATTCGATAGATTATGTTGGATATATCATTTTCTACTCAATCTTGCCTTGGGTTTTTTCTTCGTTGTTCTTGGTATTGGTTTTTGTAAAGATACTTAGTTTTCCAAGAAATTAAAAAAGGACCCCAAAAAATTAAAAAAAAAAAAGGAATTTTAAAACTTTGGTGGCTGGCCCATGCAGGTTTCGAACCTGCAACCTTCGCGTTATTAGCACAACGCTCTAACCAACTGAGCTAATAGGCCATTTCGAGTTGTCACTTAATATATTTTATAATAATTATGCAGTGATTCAGCTCTCAAGAATCCCAACAACCGGATGCTTGGTCGACGCCAAGTTACTGATTCCAAGGTATCTTTCACTCATTTCTTTGATTATAACTGCTCTGGTTGATGTTAGCTTAGTCACAGTAACGTGTTAAACAAAGATTTGAATTGAAGGTTAATGGTTAATTGATCACTTTTTATTTGACAAAATCATGCGGTTAACGTTAATCTTTACAACTTGCAAGGCTGGTCCTTATGCATGGCTGACTTACGGAGAAGTTTATGATTCTGCCCTGAGAATAGGCTCGGCAATGAGAGGCCGTGACGTCAATCCTGTAAGTTCGTCTTGAATTCCATTATTTATTTTTTCTTCTTTCTTTTTCTAAGAGTTTCTTTTGAGTGCTTGGAAATGCAAGAATTAACTTTGTAACATATTAATATGCAATGCCAGGGAGCTCGTTGCGGTATCTATGGCTCCAACTGCCCTGAATGGATAATTGCAATGGAGGTATAAGTGATTGTAATTTACAACGTTATTCACAACTTTTCTTTGATGAGTAATCTGATAGTTTTATTCGATTCCTCTCAGGCTTGTAATAGCCAGGCTGTAACATACATCCCGCTATATGATACTCTTGGTATGCTTAGTTTTTTTCTTTTTCTCTCCTTCTTGGATGGGGTTCAGTTTGCTTATTATAAGTTCACTTTTATACCATAAAAATTGATGGATTCCCATGGCATTCACTGGTTTTACTAATGATTAGGTGCTAATGCGGTGGAGTTCATCATCAATCATGCTGAAGTTTCAATTGCCTTTGTCCAAGAGAACAAGCTCTCTGCTGTAAGTTATTTTGAATTGATATGATGAACATTTGGTTTGTACGCTGGTTCAGCTTAAAAATGAGATTTCTACTATTTACTCAGATACATGCCTATATATAGTTCTCTCCAAATTCTTCTTGTTTAACTTGGAACCTTTTTGTGCAGATTCTGTCCTGCCTTCCACGGTGCTCTTCAAATTTAAAAAGTAGGTCAAAAAACTGTATGATTCATCTCCCCCCCGCCCCACGAAGGTTTAAAAACTGATATTGTAGAGGAAAATCATGTTATTTTTCATTGCTTCAGCTATCGTCAGCTTTGGAAATGTTTCTAGCTCGCAAAAGAAGGAAGCTAAGGAACTCGGCGTTTCTTGCTTTTCATGGGAGGAATTGTCTCAGTTGGTATGCCTATCCTTTCACAAGATATATCATCTAATCTGTGCATCAATGCTCAGTTCTTGATTGGTCATTCAAGTTGGAATTACAACCCTGCTATCCACTTCTTCACAGGGAAGTCTGAATTGTGAATTACCACCAAAGAAAAGAACCGACATCTGCACAATAATGTACACGAGCGGAACAACAGGAGAACCAAAAGGTGTTATTCTTACAAATGCAGCGATCATGGCCGAAGTTTTGTCGGTGGACCATCTACTGTTTCTTACAGACAGAGTGGTAACAATCAAAACACACAAAATAATGTTTCTGAAAGAATGCATCTTTTTTCTTATTCTTCTGTTGCATGGCTAAAGTTTTTCAGAATTCAAGAAAAAAGTATCTTCTTCTTTCTTGAACTGAAATCATTCTCGCAAGTTATATAGGTATCTCTAATTTGGTGGCATCTATCCTGCATTTCTAAGTCTAATTTGATTCTTGTTCCTAACATTAACAATGTCCTAAATAGTGTAAGGATGCCTCAGTTGATTGATCTCTGTCCTGCTTCCCAGCAGGTGATTAAATGGCAGTGTTGCTAGGGTGCTGATACAGAACTTTCTATGTTACAGGCTGGAGAAGACGATTCATACTTCTCTTTCCTGCCTTTGGCCCATGTGTATGATCAAATAATTGAGACCTATTGTATCTACAAAGGTGCCTCAATAGGATTTTGGCGAGGGGTATAAACTGGAGATAGTTTCTGGAACACTTCTGTAATGTTTAATTTCTCTTTGAAATTGTCACCTTTATATCTGATTTGCATGTACAGGATATAAGATACTTGATTGAAGACATTCAGGAAGTAAAGCCAAGTTTATTCTGTGGCGTCCCTAGAGTTTATGACCGTATATACAATGGTTTGAGACATTGTTCCTATGACTATCATTTGCCTAAATTATTGATCTTTTTAGATATAAGCATTTGACTCCATGGTTTATTCATGAAGGTACAATTAGTAAGATTTCTTCTGGAGGTGTGTTGACGAAGAAACTGTTTGATTTTGCCTATAACTAGTGAGTTGTAATGTCAAGTTTCTCAGGTTTTATGCTTTTCCTCGTTAATATACTAATTGAGAAGCTATTTTCAGCAAGTTGGGCAACCTCGAGAAAGGATTGCCACAAGAAAATGCAGCGCCTCTCTTTGACAGGCTTGTCTTTAACAAGGTTGGTCATTCTGCCTCTTCAGTACTATCCAGCAATTTCTAATTTGAAATCTGAAAAATTGTGCTGATTTTGGCAGACAAAGCAAGCATTGGGGGGACGAGTCCGCATCTTGTTATCTGGTGCCGCACCCCTGCCTAGGCATGTGGAGGAGTTCTTGAGGGTCATCTCCTGCTCTACCTTATCACAAGGATATGGTATGGTAGAATAACAAATCTACTCTAGACTCTTCAAATCATACATCAATCATTTTAACTGCTAACTTTACATAAATATGACATTCTTTAATGAATGAAAGTACTTACCAATAAACCGCTTACGTTTTATTTGTTATTTCCCCCCCAAATTTCAATGACATTCTCCAAAGAATGAAAACACTCTTCATTTTTTCCAGTGGCGGCTTTTTTTTTTTTTTTTTTCACTTTATGTTTTTTAGTTTGGCTCCTCCAGATCTACTCATCTTTTATGTTTTGGCATCACAGGGCTCACTGAAAGTTGTGGCGGATGCCTTACATCCATAGGGAATGTGTATCCTATGATTGGGACTGTTGGAGTGCCCATGACAACCATTGAAGTGAGGCTTGAATCAGTTCCAGAGATGGGGTATGATTCTTTGTCAAGTGTCCCACGCGGTGAGATTTGCCTGAGAGGGAACACCTTATTTTCTGGCTACCACAAGCGACAAGATCTAACGAACGAAGTCATGACAGATGGGTGGTTTCACACGGGTAAAATAACCATTTCATACTTTTGCTTGAGCAATGATGCAAAGAGATAGTCAGGAGACTGTTTTCCAGGCACACTAGTGGCTCCTCTATGGAGCCTACTTAAATGCTCGAAGCCTAGTTCATGAAAAACATTACAATCTTTAAATTTGTTACCGAGAGGCACTGTGGAAATACTAGGAAGTTGGGAATTGAAGTGCTCAAACACACAATGACCTGATTTGTGCAATGTTGCAGGTGACATTGGAGAACTGCAAACAAATGGAGCAATGAAAATCATTGACAGGAAAAAGAACATATTCAAGTTGTCTCAAGGTGAATACGTGGCCGTGGAGAGCCTGGAGAATACATATTCCCGGTGCCCTCTTATAACATCAGTACGTTGTCTAATCCGAATACTTATTATCCAGACCGTTGATTTATATACCTGCAGTTTAGTTTGACAGGCATTTCTTATTGTCTGCAATCTCACAATTAGTTTTAACTTTCTTTTGGAGCACAGGTTTGGGTCTATGGCAACAGTTTCGAGTCATTTCTTGTTGCTGTAGTGGTCCCTGACAAACAGGCACTTGAAGAATGGGCGGCAAACCAAAATGTGACAGACGATTACAAATCACTGTGCAAGATTCCGAAGGCAAGGAAATACATTCTAGATGAGCTTAACAGCACTGGTCAGAAACACCAAGTATGTGGATAATCTTCCATATTCCTTTCTCCTTGTAGTAAACTTTATTGGATTTCCTTCACTGATGCAAAATGCATTGGTACAGCTTAAAGGATTTGAGATGTTAAAAGCCGTCCATTTAGAACCACTTCCATTTGATATGGAGCGGGATCTGGTGACTCCAACATTCAAGCTGAAGAGGCCACAATTACTTAGATACTACAAGGTATGCCTTTCCATCTTTAGAACAGTATGCTTAGCAAAAATATCACCAAAAAGGTGCTTTTTCTGCCATTGTGAGGTTTAAGTTATCACATGAATCTAGAGTGTCACATTAAAGGCCGAGCCTTTGTATAATCGACACAGCATGAACCTGGAAATTTTTCACTAAATCATTAACAAACCTTGTTATTTTACTTTTGCGACAATAAAGGGACAGCAATTCTGATTTTATGTCCTGACAACATTGTATACAGGATTGCATTGATCAATTGTACAGAGAAGCAAAGGGATTGAAGGTATGAGAGCAGCTTTGAATTTGGAAGCCAAGTTGCAGTGTGCAGATTCAAGTGTTGTCTCCTGGAATTTCAAAAATCTCATACACCAAGCTCAATCTTGTTTCAGAACCCTAAGGGGTGAAAAAGATTGTGACACCTTTAAAACTTGGCACATCTTTCATTGTTAATGCTCATGAATGGATAAGACTACTTGAAAATTTCTATTCAAGGAAGCCTGTAAACCCTTCCACATTCCCCTCACACTCCTATATCATTCATGCTATTTTCATTCGCTCAAGAAATAAAACCTATAAGCATAGTTTACATAACCCTGCTGGGCAGGGTGGTGGATGAGTGATTGAATTGACGAGTCAATGATAGTTAATATTTTTATAATGTTTATGTATATATCATGTATTTTTTATAACAAGAAAACAATCTGCAGCAATGTGATGCATAAACAAATTACTGAGTCCCAATAAAATAAATCATACAAAGCAAGATTCAAGGAACTTGGCACATCTAGACAACTCACCATCTCTTGAGGTACGCCGAGAGGGAATCAATTACCAATGCCCAGGCAGGATAAACGAACAGAAGTAAGATCTCAATGGTGTTTGATAAGCCGTGTGCTTTTGTGAAGGAATTTCTGAAACCGCCTGAAGCCCTGATGTGTTCTGGCAGCAAGTAACAAGCAATGACAAGACATATTACTACACCTACCCAACTACTCCTCAAGGTGTCTGCAAACAGACTATGTGAGACCACTAGAAGAAGAATCAAAGTAGCTGGCATCTCCAGCCAATCTGCAACAGGACATCATCAGTGGTCAGATATCAAAGTTAAGAAACGTATACTATGATTTAAACAGCACATTCTTCCTGACATACCAAACCCACTAGACTACAAATGTGTGTTCCTTTATGTGAAACTTATAGAGCTGGCAAGACAGAGGAACAAATTTCAAATCTTACATGCCCAATCGTGAAACACCCTTTTCGTAGAAACAGTAATAAAACCTATCTGTAGCTCCTACAGTGTGAGAGTCTAGTATATGTCCAACATAAATCATACCAGAGAAACGTCTAGAGAAGAAAAGACGCAACACAACAACAATAAAAGCAATCCATTTTCCAAACTCTCCTCTGCATAAGAAAACATTTTAGTAGCAAAATAAGCGACACCATAAGCGAGGACTACTTGCCTGAAAATGCCGAACAGAATTGAAGGAAGACTCAAGAAAATATAAGGAATCAATAATGCGGTAAGAATATTTGTTCGATCCAAGATCAATAGATAACTGCACAAGGTGTAGCAGGTTAGGCTAGAATCCAACGAAAAACAACAGCCAATTCAATATATACTAGCTTCAGTTCAGAGACAAACCAATATGAAATGAATCAAGAAGACAAAACATAAGATGTTAGAAAAACAAGTAGTCTGAACTGGTGAACTCATAAGAAATACCCAAAATACAAAGTACGATCAATTAGGTTCAATAGAGATAGAGAGACTGACATGAATGCATACACTGGAGAAAGAGAAACGAGCCATTCAAGAAAAGCAGTTCCAAAGCATAACGCACCCAAGCCAGAGAGCATGATTAGCTAGTTTCTTGTCAGCAACAGTCAAAGTCTTTCAAGTCAGGAGCAATCAACTCCATCGCTTCTTCATCTCTCCTCATCGCCCCCAAGTACGTTTTCTTTCCCATTCCTTCCTAATTTAACCCCTCCTCAGTTCTCTAGGACCTCTCCTCTCTTGATCTGAGCTGAGCCCGACAAGGTTCAGAAACACAGTACGAGAACAACTCAACCGGCCGTTTTTTCCTGGATATGTTAACGAGTTCGTTGGATTTGCGACCATGCGATGCCACGTGTACGTCAATACAGTTTTGACTTTCCATGAGTGCAACCTTCTGACCCACTCGATTTAAGGGTCCCATCTATCTATCTCTCTCTCTCTCTCTCTCCCCTTTTTTTGTCAAATTTATTATATAAATACAAAAAATTAAAAATATAATTGTAATTGGTCTATTATTTATTAAAAACTGTATCAATCTCAGTCTCTAATTTGCAAGTTTAAATATTTTTGGTAAGTTGGGCTTATTATATAATTTGGGCCTTAAGATCCATGAGAAGAGGGCCCATTCAGTTAGTGGACTGGACTTACCAAATTTACCTAGTGAGAAAGTAGGCTTGAAATGGCAAAAATAGTAAGACCAGAATTGGGCTTGCTATCTACTGTGGGCCTTAATCAGAATAAGACAGCTGTCCCAAACTCAGTGAGTGGACTGGGCTTCCTAAATTACCTCTCCAGAGAGAGTGGGTCTTGAAATGACAAAAATGGATACGCCAAGAACAAACGAAATAACAAGCAAGAAGGGCACATTTTTGATAGTTTGAGAAGGCTAGAAAAGTAATTACGGGAAGCAGCTTGTTTAGTATGTAACGAGTTGATTGCATTCGTTGTTTTCTATCTTTGAATCAATTCGAGGCTGGCAAAGAATGGCTATGATTTGGGCATCCAAGTGCTCTCGTGGTACGTCATTTTTATATATATATATATGTTAACTTCCAGATGGAAAAAACCAAACTAGACAGCTTGTGGAAATCCTAGTTTATTGGGATTTTCAAGAAAAATTAACAAATGTTTTTGCTTTTGTTTTGTTTTATGTTTTTTTGTTTTTAATTTTGAATGGGACAATACTGTTTGAGTAAGCTAAAGGTGCAAGCTTGGCTGTTGCACTGAAGGTGTTTGGTTTTTTGAAATTCTAATGCCTGCCGCTTTTAGTTTGAGGTTGTGTTTAATAGCCTCATGTTCCAAGATTGTATCTTGCTAGTTGGCTGACATGTAGAGTTAGAAAGGATAGGACTAAGAGGTCTCGAGTTCGAATTCGGCTCAATTTAATAGAAAGAAATTTGGTTGTAAAGAGTTTGGTAACGGCCATTGACTAATGATGGTGGCATTTAACTATGGTCTCCTTGAGTAAGAACATTCCAGTGAGATCATCCGTCGATTGCGAGTGAATTTTCTATTTGTAATATATTCTAATTCTGCTAGATGGATCTCCCCCTTTTTGTTTGGTGCTGTAAGACTTCTATGTCTGCCTTCTACTCATGGTGTGATTGATACTTGAGGAGTTGAGGTTCTGTAAAACTGAATTTCATCCCATTACTTTTTTTTTTATCTGTATTTCTCTGTGGAAGAAGTAATTCACGTGTTGGTTATAAGTTTTTATGGAATCTTTCCGCACTTGACACATTGGTGTTGTATTTACATGTTGGGGAAAAATGACCAGTGAGCCTTACCTTGTTGGGGGGCCTTGTCAACAACTTTTCTGGTTTGTTGAGCACACATCCAATGAGACTGCATGCAGCAATTTCTTATCTCAGGTTGGTGAATCTGTTTATGTCAAGTTTAAGCCTGTCTATGTCTTTTTTTCTTGAAGTTTATAATTTGGTTAGAATATCATTTTAAGTGAAAAGAGAACTTGTGGGTTTTTCTTTTTGTTTTTATTTTTTTGGGCATCTTGCAAGAATTGGATGTGTTAGACGATATTCACTAAGAAGTGGCATTTGATGGGTTCAATAGTGTTGAAGATTTTTTATGTTCTAAATGGCTAGGGAGAAGCAGTTTTACTTGAGCAACACCTAGATGAAAGAGATGCTTAATTATGCCTTGCTTTCTTGGAAAGATGGAGTAGCAAAGGCTTCCTTCTTTCCGTGGAACCATCCAGATTATATTCACCGATTGGGAAACACAGGAAGATTGTGTTAGAAAACCTAATGTACTAAAACGGTACAGAGATGACCATAGCTGGTCCAAAAAGTAGCTGGCCATGCACCAGAAATTTAACATCTAGCTGTTCAAATTGGTTTATTAAGCAATTGCAGCAACAGAGGGCATTCATCCAGATGAGGACCGTGCTGAAAGTTTCAGACAACTCTGGTGCAAAAAAAAGTGATGTGCATTCAAGCTCTGAAAGGAAGGAAAGGGGCAAGACTGGGAGATACCATAATCGCATCTGTAAAGGAAGCAGCGCCCAATGGAAAAGTGAAAAAAGGGAAGGTTGTGTATGCTGTGGTTGTACGAGCTGCGATGCAGCGGGGTCGCTGTGATGGAAGTGAGATAAAGTTTGATGACAATGCGGTGCTACTGGTTGACAAGCAAGGTCAGCCAATTGGGACCAGAGTCTTTGGACCAGTCCCACATGAACTGAGGCAGAAGAAGCATGTCAAGATCCTTTCCTTGGCAAAGCATATTGCCTGATTATGGACCCTTTGCGATAAAACATATTGAAGTCTGTTACTTGAGGTTATTAGGTATTTTATCTCATTGATGGGGGCAAAATTTCTCGGGATAAAAATTCTCATTTTCTTAAAGATAATGATTATGGTATTGATGGAACTATCCCAATTATTACCATCTTTTGTAAGATTCTCAATTTTTTTTTTCTGAAAATGTTTCATTCTTTAATGGAAACCGAATTCTCTGCTCTTTTTTTTTTTTTTTTTATATATACTCTTTTTTAATATGTGGGAATTGAATGCTGAATGAAGCTTGAAGGTGCAAAAGATGGTTAGCTTATTTATTTCATATTTTTCGTCAATCTCTCTCGTTTTCCTCTTCCCTTGTATGTGGCTTGCGTTTCTCCTTAATGTATGTCTATAGAAATTGTACATAAGTATCAGTTGACTTTACTATAATTAGTTGTGTAGTGGAATTCGAGTCTTTTCGCTTTCAAGCTTCTAGTTTGCCTTAAATATGTGCAAGTCACCCACCCTTTTTTTTGTCATTGTTTTTTTCTGTCGGTTTTCTCCTACAAGATCTCTATCGTTTTCATTGCTGGTTTTTTATCATTTCATTTTCTAGATTGCTTCAGTTGTAGGTTGCTTAATGTCGTGATTGATTATTGAACGTAAATAAGATATCTTTCTGGCTCTGGTTTGGACGTTTGGTGCATTTACGCCACAACAAATAGCATCCTATTCCATAATTCCGACCTTATTTTTCTCTTCCATTCGTTGGATTTGGTGGTACTCATGAATCCACTGATGATCATTCCAACTGCAGTGTCAGCTTTTCAAGGAATAATTTTGGCTCTTAGTTTAAAAACATTGAAAGCAAAAAAAAAAAAAACAAAAAACAAAAGAAAAGCGACATTACGACATTTCATGTGAACCTCCTTTCTCATGCATGCCCTCCCGATCAACAAGCTCGTCTTACCCCAACTTTCTGAACCATTCGTCTAAGCTCATTTTCGTTCGTTGATAAGCCGATCCCCAGATTCTTGCCAATCCATTTCTCTTCTGGTGACATCTTGACGTTCTTTTATGGTAAGCGACACGCATGCATGTTCATTTTTCGTTCTCACGTACATTGAATAAAAAATGTGAAATTTACTAAGAACACTATTCTCTGTTGTTAGGGCTATGATATTATGTGGTCATCAAGGGGGAGGCAATCGTAATCAACATCATCCACAATACACTTAAAACAATATTTACAACTTTCAACATGTATGGAAGATATGCACACGCATTT
Organism: Kandelia obovata; assembly: GCA_021464305.1. Lineage (NCBI taxonomy): Eukaryota > Viridiplantae > Streptophyta > Magnoliopsida > Malpighiales > Rhizophoraceae > Kandelia > Kandelia obovata. The sequence goes on along the minus strand of CM038472.1, from coordinate 12,650,156 downwards.
GGTGTCAATATGGTACAAAAACATTTATTTTTATTTACCCTATTAGCGTGCCATGCTTCTCGTCGTGCATTGCTAAGTAATTTGATTAAGTAACCGAGCTCTGCTTACCCAACAGAAGCACATGGACGAAGAGGACACCAGATGAATGTGCCCCCCTTGCTCCACGTCCGAGGAGTTGAATCCAAAAGCATTGATAGGTTACCATCACATTCTATCACTCATCAACGCCTCATTCTTAGGCATCAACGCTTGATCCAAAAAGTGAAAAAGAAGAAACAGGTGATCCATGCACCTAATATTTTCTTCTTGCAGGGTCCCACATGCCAAAATGAAAACCAGTAATCGCCATGATAAATGAAGTTTTTTTTTTGGTATCCGCGAGTGGTCTTTACACCCATTGGACTCGCGTCACTCCATGGACTCATCGTTGAGGGCGTGCCCTTTGTTTTGGACAGGTGATGCATGGCCTAACCTCGCGGGAGATTGATACTCCCTCCACTCCCGCGCGTGGATGTTATTTGACACGCGCCACACCTTGACAGACTTGTCCAGACTCCCACTGTACAAAATCCACCTCTGGTCAGGCTCGTCGGACGACTCTTGATCTTCTTCAACGGCCAGGCACTTCACCGGCCCACCGTGGCCAGTTAAAACCGTCAAGCAGATGTGGACCCCACCAGCCTCCCTTCTCCACGCGCAGATGCTTTTATCAGCGGACCCACTAAAGACCAAACTACCGGCCGACGCCAAGCAGAGGACGCCCATCTTGTGGCCCCGGAGGACTCCACCGTGCGACAAGTGTTTTTCACGCTCCCAGAAATTCACCAAACCGTCAGACGAACCGCAGTAAAGCACGGCCGATTCTCGATTAACCACTACACTTGTCACGGCCGATTCTTGATTCAACAGCGTCTGGACCAAGAAATGCTTGGTCCCACTCCCTTGCAGCTCCTTTCTCCAAGCTTTTACTGTTCCATCAGCTGATCCGGTGAAAACAAACGAATCGAAACCTGCGACGATGGAGTTTATGGCGTCGTCATGGGCTTTGATTGATTCCACGCATTTGTAGTCCGAAATACGCCACACTTTGAAGGTTCTATCCCAAGATCCCGAGTACAACAAGCCCTGGTCTTCGTTCAAGCTCAGGCAAGAAACTGCATCGAAATGTTTGATCCGCAGAACGTTCTGGTTTCGACGAACTTTTACGTAGTTTTTCGGGTTTACAGAGCTTCTAATGTAATCTTTAAAAGTGGGTAAGCTTCCAATTCTCTTATGGTTTTTAGAAGAAACCTTCCAGACTCTGATCTTGCCATCCTGATGTCCGGTGAAAATCCTGTTTCCATGTAATATAATGGCCTTGACTAACCCACTGTTGGATTTAAACCCAGCGAATTCTTTCAAATTCTTCCAGACACGTATGTTCTTGCTATCTGAGCCGGTGTAGAGGAAATCGCCAGAAGCCGCCAAAGAATAGACGTGCCCTTCTTCTCGGACGATGGACCATATAAGACCATTGTTGGGAAAGTGGTGGTTCACTGGTGATGGTATTATCCATGGAGATCGAGCATACGGCGATGGCTGATTCCAGGGTGACATGTAGTAAGGAGTGGCCTCACCACTTGTTGGAGGCGTGCTGGCACCGGTGCTGCCGCTATTGTAGAATGGTGATCTTGGACTTGCAGGAATGATGGGGCTGTTGCTGTTCTTGTAGTCTGATTCATTGTTATTATCGATTTCTTGCTTGGGAAAGACTATGGCTTCCGCGTGCAAGAGAGCACCGAACTTGGGTCGATGCAGATGGTGCGGCCTGTCGCGCTCGGTAACCATGTTTTCTACTCTTCCTTCGTGTCTCTCTTACAAAGCTAAAAATTTTAGTGACAATTCAACCCAAAAAAAAAGGGTTTAGGTCAGATGGAGAATCTTGAGGGAAGCTTTGAAAGAAATTAAAAAAAAAAACAAAGAAAAGAAAAAAAGAAATAGAGGAAATTGGAGAGCTTTTGGTGCTATAGCTAGAGAACTGAAAAGGTTTCGGACGGGAAAACGAGTTTATATATGAAAACTGCGGCTTGAACAGCGGTTGGTCATCAAAGGCTGTCAGTGGATAACACGCGGAGAGACATTAAAACCAGGAAACCAGGTGCGCCGTTAATGAGTAAACTACAACGTGTTCGCTTCCTTTTCTTTTCTTTTCTTTTTTTTTTTTTTTTTTTGATGCATATGGGTTTTGCTTCTAGAACGGAACTGGATTTCACTTATGGAGAGAGAATCATTAGGCGAGAGCTGCTTTCACATTTTCATTTGAACGCCCCCCCTATATCCACACACGGAGAGGAAGGAATTGAAATTTGACTTGGTCAGACCGTGGCTCATGAATCTCTTTTGTACATGATTACAAAAATCATATCCTATTTTCTTATCAATAAGCTTGAAACTCACGTGCACTTACTGTTATTTATTCGACCATTTTATTTGTTTACTTTTATTAATTTAACCCATTTTTATGAGATTTAATATATAAATTAGCATCCTTCGCTCTAATTTAATTGTATTTCTCTCCTCTCAAAAACACATTTCTTTTTTTTTTTATTATATATTTTTATATCTCTACTTTGCGCATTTCTATTTCTTTCTTAATTGACCTAAGGAAGTTCATCTTTGTTTGGCAATCAACGTACAACCAACAATGAACTAAACGGTCAATGAACTTAATTGACCATTTTACCGCATTTTGGAAGTTCCATCCGCATACCAATCCCAATAATCTACCACCTGCCCCTCGGTTTCATTTGATCGCAGTGTTATTTTCGTTGTTTATTAACGTGCTGGTTGTGTCGCCAATAAGGCACCGTTTATGATCACAAGTCCAACCTTTTTGGCAATAGTGGTGTCCTTTGATAATAGACTTAATTGAAAGCAATGTATAATTTTCAGCACCTCTATCGTTATCCTCAGTGCTTCCGGGAACCTCTTCTCTAATTTCAACTCTTGAGTAGCTTCTAGTCATAATTTATAGGTAACCCATTTGATTAGAGATCTCAAATTTTCTTGGTCATGATCATCATTTTGTTGTTTTCAAAACATGCAAAGGATGTATTATGATCTAGTAAATACTCATCAAAGTGCTTGCTTAAAACGGAAAAAGGTCTGGAAAGGATAAAAATTAAAAAAGAAAAAGAAAAAAGAAAAAAGGAGCGTTATTAAAGGGCAAAAGCTGCCCAAAAGTCACAGGTTGGTGAACCACACGCCAAGCATCGCCAATGGATGAATACAAAAGTCTTCAGTCTTTAAATCTGTGGCGCGCCAGAGCGGTTTGGGATTAAGCCAAACAAAATATGTCAACGGCTCCTGATTGGCTTTCACCTACGCTGCCTCCAAAGAGACAACGACTTTTCGCTTTTCTTCTGCCAAGGGCAACGACGCATGACCACAGGGCACGTACCGAGGGAAGCCCGAGTAAGAAACTGTAGCCCCTACCTTTTCGGGTCTGGGAAATATAAAACGTATATGACAGCCACGTGACAGTTTTGGGTAAGCTAACGATCATCTAGCTTTGTGCCATGTAATTTCTAGTGAGATTGGTCATCACCACCATTTGACTGACACGCGTTAAGTTGGTTCGGCAACCTTAGCATGACTGCATCATTCGCCGTCACAGCAATTATTTTGGTCAATAGTCTTCATGATAAGTGCCGCCTTTTTTTTTTTTTTTTTTGGGTAATGTATTACGAATCCTATCAGTTTTTTTTTTCCACATAAATAAATAAGTATTTTATTAATATTTCGGTTCTTCTCGAGTCCCTGTGTTACGTTGTTTTCAATATTCTTTATAATAAAATTTTATTATTAAAGTATTATTAAATTTAAATAAGACTAATCACACTTAATTTGTATATTAATTAATTTAAAATTTAATATGGTGTATTTAATATTAATTTTTATATTATATCTGAAATCAAGTGATGATAAAAAAAATTAAATTTAAATTAATATAAAAAATACAACAAATCATTGTTATACTAATACTTTGAGTGGTAATGCTATTAATTATTATAATTATTTTTATAATTTACATTGTTTTTATTGATCAGGCGCATAAAGACGATTATACTTTGTAAATGTATTAAAAAAAATTAATTGGTATGGCACAAATACCACTGAGCATAAAGCTTTTGGACGATATTTAAATTCGTATTTTTAATCTAACTTGATCGACCTTTTTTTTTTTTTCTTAGCAAACGTATATGATAAAGATTAGTTAATAATATATTTTTTTATATATATAATAGTTCATAACAAAAATTTGAAGCAAAATTATCTATAATTACCATTGGTGATTGATAAGTAACATCAAAATTGTAGATTAAATATGGATTAATGCATGCAAAAACATAATAAGGCTTCAGGGTGGGTGTCTAATTTAAACTTGATATTAATATTTTGATGCTTAAATCAGTAAAAAAAAAATGTAAATAAAAAGATAAAAGTAATTTATAAATGAGGACAAACATACGACTTAGGTGAAAAAGGTCTTCCAATTTATGTAGTCTACCAATTTATATAATCTAGAGGAGTGTTTAGTGCTATTAAATACTAACTTAGAGACCAAGCATTCTATAAGAAATTATATTATGTACAAAATTTAAAATAAACTCATGCGATAATAAAACATGAAGGGGGACTCAAATCATTATATCTAACAAATTTAATTAGTCTTTGTCTGTATTAAACCTCATTTATTGACTATAAATTTTTATGGTGCGTTTACTATGATCACGAGATGTTGAATTCACTTTCTTTTAAAAAATAAAAATAAAAATTGTAATTATATATTTATATACATTACACAATTTTACTGTGTCTTATTCAACAGTAAGTGTGTGTGGCTAAATTAAATGTATATGAACATAAAATTTATACTTTTAGACCCTTTTTTCTTATCAATACACAGATTCAAAGTCTTGATAATGCAAATATAGTCCAGATCAGAAATTAGCAAATTAGTTTTGACATTAGAAGCCTTTCTGGGTGGAAAAATGCCTTTTAGTGTTGACATTAAAGCAGGCAGTCTTTTAAACAGAAAATTAGCTATTTTCAACTAGAAAGACAAAGGAGCTGGCCAAGCTGGTTAGAATGATGATTGTATACGTTTAACTCTTTGGGTGCCTAATGGGAAAAGAATCGTCATTATAAATTACAGTACGACATGTATATCTATCTTCGGCATACAAGAAATTTGGGACTGGCAGGCGAGAACGTTAGTGCTTTAAGCAATATTATTGACTTAAATATTACCATAAGACATAGGAAAGATGAATAGTTCTCGCCCTTACGACTTAATTAAGTAAATATCGTAAAATATTTCATGTTTAAATTCAGAGTTGTCTCTTGATCACCAAGCACACACGTTATCATAAGCATGAGTTCGTATATCTCATACTTTATTATAATAGGGAAAGATTAATTTAATATGTAAATTAGTTGTGGATCATAAAGAATTTAAGACGAGTGTGTTGATCAGATGCATGCTTACGCTAACTAGGGCAAATGATCTTTTATTCATTCGCACAAGAAAGTATGATACTTTTGAAGATTTAGATTTAAACAACTTACGTACAATTGTATGCTTACAAAGTTTACTATAAAAATGTTCTTTCAATATTGCAATTCTTTATTGGAACCTTTTGCTACTCAAGATCTGCCCCGTGATCAACAAACATATTTCCCAACCAACGAACATATTTCTTTGACAAATGATGTAATCGATCCTGGGTCGCGGCGGAGATTACCTAAGCAATCGGAGCCAAACATCAGAAGGGAAGTTGCCAAGGAAGGTGTAGGTGGCAATTCGTCCGGATGAATTTAAAATTATTGCTTCACATTACTTCTCTCTCTGAAAGGAGGCTAGAAGCCCATGATTTACCAATTAAAATATGTAAAGGTGGCATTTTGTCCCCAATGAATATACCTAAACTCAAATCTGGCCCATATTTACATTCAGTTCATCACTCACTCAAACTTGGTACACGGGCCTTTTTCCAAGCCCAAAAGCCTTCTTGTTCCTATGTTTCCTGGTCCAGAGTGAAAAAGACTCAGAGTTGGGCTTTCAAATGCATGTCTCCACGGCTATGTCTTGATGTGATGAAAAAAGTTGGCCTGCATCCAAAAGATTGTGTAAGGTTAAAAGTCTTGAGAACAACGCAAGGAAGTAACGCTCGAAGGGAAGGTTGGTTTCCCCGTGTACTAATTCTAATCGCATGAAGTCAAGTTGACTGCAATTTTCTAAGGTTTCATCTCTCTCTCTTCTCTCTTGTCTTTCTCTCGTTCGTTTATTACAAGTTACGGGCAATTTCCAATTCAACGGAGGAAGAAAATTGGACACCAGGAAAAAACATTTCTTGACAATGGCTTCTTCACCTGTTGACTTGCTTTTTCGACGTACTAATCCGCCACAATTTTGTGAGAAGATGTTAAGTAAGTTTTGAAAAATTTCAATGAACTAAAAAAAAAAAATAAGTGAGAATTTTAAAATAAGAGAAGAAAGTTAATCAGTAATATAAAAAATTTTACTATGTTTATAAATGACAGTAAAAAAATATTTATAATTATTTTTATTTTTTAATGTGTAATTATAATTATTTATTTTAAAAAATTTTATAAATAATATATAAATATTTATAAGTAGAGAAAGTTAATTATTCTTCTAAAATTCTCTTTATATTAAGCTGGGGGTATTATCTACCAAGCGGGCTGCAACAGCCCGTGCCAGTAAGGTTAAAAGTCTTGAGAACAACGCAAGGAAGTAACGCTCGAAGGGAAGGTTGGTTTCCCGTGTACTAATTCTAATCGCATGAAGTCAAGTTGACTGCAATTTTCTAAGGTTTCATCTCTCTCTCTCTTGTCTTTCTCTCGTTCGTTTATTACAAGTTCCGGGCAATTTCCAATTCAACGGAGGAAGAAAATTGGACACCAGGAAAAAACATTTCTTGGAAATGGCTTCTTCCCCTGTTGATTTCGAAGTTTCCGATCTTTTACCTGGAAGACGGTAAGACTGGGCTTTCTTTCATCATCTTCCTTCTCGGCATCGCCTATAAATGCACTATCGTGGACTGTCAAGAAGCCATGAAGTGTCAGAATCACAACACGATTAGAAAGAAGATATTAGGGGAAATTTTCAAAATCATATGGATCCCACTAATTGTGAGTCGAAGGAATCTGAAATAAGCTCACGCTCCATTTCCTCTGAGATTTTTTCATGCAAGGAAGAGAGCTTCATCGAAGAAGCCCCATCCCATGTTAGGAGGCCTTCGGTTGTAACTTTCTGTGACCCTGAATCAAATGATGTGGTCCAGGAAGAATCTTATCTATCGGAGGCTGAAAGCAGCGTACAGGCGAGACAAATGGCTGTGAGGCCAGGGAAGAAAGGGACGTGCTATCGATGCTTGAAAGGAAGTAGGTTTACCGACAAGGAGGTTTGTATTGTTTGTGGGGCAAAGTATTGTATCCATTGTGTTTTGAGAGCAATGGGGTCAATGCCAGAAGGAAGGAAATGTATCACTTGCATTGGTCAAAGGATTGACGAGACAAAGAGAAAGACCTTAGGAAGATGTTCTCGGATGTTAAGAAAACTACTTTCCGAGCCAGAAGTGACACAAAGAATGAATTCTGAGAAATTTTGCAGAGTAAATCAGCTGCCGCCTGAGCTTGTTATTGTGAATTGCCAGTGCCTTTCACAAGACGAGCTACATCAATTACAGAACTGCAGACACCCGCCCAAAAAGCTAGAACCAGGGTATTATTGGTATGACAAAGTGTCTGGTTACTGGGGAAAGGTAAACCCCGAACTCATGCTTTCTGCTGTATGATATTTCTTCTTCACTCTTGAGAAGAAACAATCTGAGTTTTGTCTCACCAAGTGTTCATTCTCGTTTTGTTTTTTTTTTTTTTTTTTTTTAATAGAATGGACAGAAGCCTTGCCAAATAATCAGTTCCCAATTGAATATTGGAGGTCAAATCCAGCGAGATGCGAGCAATGGCAACACAAATGTATTGATAAATAATCGTGAGATAACTAAATCAGAATTCTTGACGCTGCAGGTTAATGCGCTGGGCTTGATCTGGTTATTTTGATATGTAATTTTTTAAACATTTAAGATTGATGCCTTTCTGTTAAATGCTGGCAGTTTGCAGGAGTAAAGTGTGAAGGAGCCACTAGCCTTTGGGTTACTGATGATGGGTCCTATACAGAAGAGGGAATGAATAACGTCAGAGGAAATATATGGGAAGAGGTACTTTTGCATTTGCATTTGCATTGGGTAATCAATTGATGTGATTCAGTGACATCCCGCATTCACGTCATCTTTTTAATTGCTTTATTGTAATTGTCAACTCTTTAACATAAGTGGAGGGACATCTTTGCAGCCCAAGGCAAAGCTACTTTGTACTGTCTTATCTTTGCCAATTCCTGAATCCGTCAGGACCAATGGGGGAAGAAAATGGGGTTATACCAGACAACCTTCGGCCAAAAACACTTACGAGATTCTTTCTAGTTGGCGGTAAAAATTCAGGCACGAGTACCATATATAAACAACAGGTAAAGGAGTAGCAGGAAATAACTTTTATCCAATGCTTGTTCTAGTACTCATACTCGACACACTTTGGCTTTAATCACCTCCCCCCGACAAAGTGGCCTTTTTGCAATTGCGTTCATCCTTGCTGTGATCACGTTGACATCCCCCCTCGTTTCCTTTTGCTATTTGTTGAATTGTATGCTCTTGCAAGATAGTCTAGAAAGCAAGAAGCTATGACAAATCTGTGACTTACAATGAAATTTGCCCCACTGTAAACATTTGGAAGCATAATGTTCAGGTTTTTCAAGGATGCATATAAATGAAATCGCAATCTGCCACAAATAAAATGTTTTCAATTTCTCATTTGTGTTCAGCATGGATTCGGCATAATCGGTGAGTCGAACAGAGATTTATTGTTGTCGTTGGTCAACTGAAGATCTTAATTATCCAAAACTCTTGTGGTGCTCAAAAAAATAAAAATAAAAATAAAAACTGATAGACCTGCTCTGGTAGTCCTTGGACTAACGAGAAAACTCTTTTTCATATTTTGTGTGTTTTAATAAATGATCCTCATCAAAGTGCATGCTTAAAAAGGGCAAATAAGAAAGGGAAAAGGAGCGTGAAACACGCCGACCATCGCCAACGTTAGAATACTTTAAAGCTGTGGCGCTCCAGATCGGTTTGGGATTAAGCCGACAAAACGGTCAACGGCTCCTGATTATATAACTGCCACGAAACAGTTTCCCTGGCTAAGCTGGCAATTATCTAGCATTGTGCCACGTAATTTCCAGTGAGATTGGTCATCACCATTAGTTGACTGACACCTGTCAAGATGGAATACCCGCATCCCAGAGCAGTTATTTTGGTCAATAGTCTTTATATAATAAGTGGTGTCTTTTTTTTTTTTTTTTTTTTGGTTGGTAATATATAATAAATACTATCAGTGATTATCATTATTTTTGTAACAATTTTAACTAAATAGGTTTAAAAATAATTAAATTTTAAAAATATAATTAATTTTTATATTATATTAATATAAAATATAAAAATTGATTATACCAATTTAAATCAATTACTTTTAATTCACCGTAAAAATTTTCTTTTGTAATTTACATTGAATTTATTGATCAAGCGTGGAAAGACAATTACAACTTTTAAATGTTTTTTTTTTTTTAAAAAAAAACTAATAAGTATGTCCTGAAAACCACGTGCATATAAGTTCTGGACGATATTTAAATTCTAATAAATAACTCAATATTTTTGTTATTAAGTATGATAGTCTAGTTCCAACGTGTGTTTCTTGGTATTGACTCATGTTCAAGTTTTGGCAATGACATTTCTCCTGACAAATGAAATCCAATGATTTAAAGGTGGATGGTGATGAAATTCTAAATTTATTAATATTAAATAATAAAATATGATGTAAACGATCCTGTGTCGTGGCGAAGGTTACCTACCTAAGCAATCAGAGCCAAACATCAGAAGGGACAGCGTTGAAGTTGCTAAGGAAGGCACTAGGTGGGCAATTCGTCGGGATGAATATAGAGTTATTGCTTTATGGCTGTCTCTGAAAGGAGGCTAGCAGCCCATAACTTACCAATTAAAAACACGTGAAGGTGGCATTTTTTTTTCCCCAATGAACGCCACTTAAACATAAATCTGGCCAGTATTTGCATTCAGTCCACCGCTCATTTCAACGGGGCCTTTTTCCAAACCCAGAAGCCGGAAAACTCTTGTTCGTTCCTCTGTTGCAGGGGCCCAGAGTGCAAAAAGCTCAAAAGTTGGGCTTTTCAGATGGGATGTCTCGAGGGGGCGTCCGAAAGATTGCCTACGTTTAAAGGTCTTAAAAAGAACAACATGACGAAGCAATGCTCCAAGTGTCGGTTTGTTTCCCCGTACACTAATTCTAAGCCGCAAATAGTGCAAGGAGGTCCAAGGACAGGATGTAAGACCACGATGAGTGTTGCCATAGACACAGCAAAAATCGCTTGGCAAGAGTATTATAAATGCTTCTACTGCCACAACTTCTAATCAAATCCGAACTAAATTGGTAGTGAAGTTATCACCATTGAGGAATCAGTCAATCTAAAATTTTGAACTATTGAGTGATACCACCTAATAATATGTCATTTATTAAAAATAAATTATTAAAAAATAAAAATAATAAAAAAGTATCATTTATGTTGTTATATAAATATAAATTATTTTGCTCTAAATTTATTCTTATTAGTCTATTGAACAGACTGAATTTCTACTATTTATTTAATACAATATTGGGATTTATTCTAAGAATTATTGTTGGCTTTTAGAATTATTAGCAGCTAATTACAAGAAAATGGAATTACTGGTCAAAAAAAGGGGGCTTTACCTGTTGGATCTCATTTTGTGGTTTGGCTTTAAGACATCCATTTGTTAAAAAAAATTAAGGAAAAAGAGAGAGAGAGAGAGAGAGAAGAAGAAGAAGAAGAAGAAGAAGAAGAAGAAGAAGAAGAAGCTAATTATCTATTTAATTTTACTATAACAAACTTCTTCGACAAGTAAATAAAAGTACGGGTCGTTAACCCAAATGCGCGTCAGATAGAATTCGTAATTTACAAGAAGCCCTCAATTCGTTAAAAATTGTAGTTGGTAAGTACAGCCTTTGTACACGTTCGTTAAGCATGTTTGCTGCTTGATGCTTTTTTTTTTTTTTTTTTTTTAATGACCAAAGTCAAATTGGCTGAAATATTCTAACATTTCATCTCTCTCTCTCTCTCTCTCTCTCTCTCTCTATCTCTATCTCTATCTCTCATATTGTGTATTACCAATTGCTGGAAATTTCCAATTCGCCGCGTTGACGCAGAGGAAGAAAAATGGACACGAGGAAAAAACATTTCTTGACAATGTCTTCCTCACTGTTCATTTCAAAGTCTCCATCTTTTACTGGCAAGACGATTGGTAAGACCGGGCTTTCTTTCATCATCTTCCTTCTCGGCATCAGCTATACATGAACTTGTAGCTGTAAGTCGTCGCTCTCTCTTTTTTACGCCACTGTACGTCCAAGTTTCCTCTCTCTCTCTCTCTCTCTCTCTTTATCGCTACTTTCTACAAGACTTTCGATGATTTGGGTCCAAGAATCACTTTCTTGATGGTTCTTGCCACCTGGGTTTATTGAGTTTTTTGTTTTGCTTCACGGGTCTTTGACATAATTGGTTATTCTTTATATTCCTCCAAGATTGGGGGTTCTTGATTTCTGGGGTCTTTAAGATATGTGGTGCTTCTTCTTGGGTTGTTTATGTTAGTGGCCCTGGTTAATGGATTGACCAAAATGTTGATTTTAAATATGATTACTTGACGAAATTGTTGGGGGTTTCGAATTGTTGGTTCATTTCCCCATTGTTTCTAATCGGTACGGTATTAAATGGCCGGCTTTTTGAGAAAATTTTTTCCTGTTGGGCCATCTATGTCTAAAGAAGAAAATGATGATGATGATGTTCATAACGTTGAGTACTCGTTTGCGGAGGAGTACTCTGGCCCTCCTGTCCATTATGATATTCCCCGGGCGTTGCCCGTGGATGTTAACCAACTCCCAGTAGCCACTGCGGTTGCCTCAGCGTATTCGTTGAAATGTGTTACACTGCCAGTAATCCAACCCATTGTAAAGTCCACTCCGTCAAACAAGAAACTGTCAAAGGAGCCAGAGTTAGGTTCTGAGCCTGCTTTCTGCTCAGGCGCAAATGGGATCGTAAATGGTGCTAATGGCATCTCATGCAAGCATCCCGACGAGGCAGACGACTTGGGCGCCTTAGGATATGCAGATGTTGCAAATTCGAGTCCCAAAGTGGGCAGTTCTAATTCTGCTAGATTGGGTTCCGGGAATTGCGATGAGAGTACACTCCCTTCCTCTGATGGAATAGAAAGCTCTTGTAGATTGCAACTTCACGACGGTTGTGACAGCTCTCATGGACTGTCAAGAAGCTTGGAAGTGTCAAAATTACAATACGATGAGAAAGAAGATATTAGGGAAAACTTTCAAAATTATATGGATCTCACTAATTGTGACTCGAGGGAATCTGACCTAAGCTCACATTCCATTTCCTCTGAGATTTTTTCATGCAAGAATGAGGTCATCATTGAAGAAGCCCCATCCCATGTTAGGAGGCCTTCAGCTGTAACTTTCTGTGACCCTGAATCAAATGATGTGGTCCAGGAAGAATCTTATTTGTCGGAGGCTGAAAGCAGCGTACCAGCGAGACAAATGGCTATAAGGCCGGGGAAGAAAGGGATGTGCTATCGATGCTTGAAAGGAAGTAGGTTTACCAACAAGGAGGTTTGTATTGTTTGTGAGGCAAAGTATTGTATTCATTGTGTTTTGAGAGCAATGGGGTCAATGCCAGAAGGAAGGAAATGTATCACTTGCATTGGTCAAAGGATTGATGAGACAAAGAGAAATACCTTAGGAAGATGTTCTCGGATGTTAAGAAAACTACTTTCCGAGCCAGAAGTGACACAAAGAATGAATTCTGAGAAATTTTGCAGAGTAAATCAGCTGCCGCCTGAGCTTGTTATTGTGAATTGCCAGTGCCTTTCACAAGACGAGCTACATCAATTACAGAACTGCAGACACCCGCCCAAAAAGCTAGAACCAGGTTATTATTGGTATGACAAAGTGTCTGGTTACTGGGGAAAGGTAAAAACCGAACTCATGCTTTCTGCTGTATGATATTTCTTCTTCACTCTTGAGAAGAACAATCTGAGTATTGTCTCACCAAGTGTTCATTCTCGTGTTGTTTTTTTTTTTTTTTTGAATAGAATGGACAGAAGCCTTGCCAAATAATCAGTTCCCAATTGAATATTGGAGGTCAAATCCAGCGAGATGCTAGCAATGGCAACACAAATGTATTGATAAATAATCGTGAGATAACTCAATCAGAATTCTTGATGCTGCAGGTTAATGCACTGGGCTTGATCTGGTTATTGTGATATGTAATTTTTTAAACATTTAAGATTGATGCCTTTCTGTTAAATGCTGGCAGTTTTCAGGAGTAAAGTGTGAAGGAGCCACTAGCCTTTGGGTTACTGATGATGGGTCCTATACAGAAGAGGGAATGAATAACATCAGAGGAAATATATGGAAAGAGGTACTTTTGCATTTGCATTTGCATTGGGTAATCAATCGATGTAATTCAGTGACATCCCACATTCACGTCATCTTTTTAATTGCTTTATTGTAATTGTCAACTCTTAACATAAGTGGAGGGACATCTTTGCAGCCCAGGGCAAAGCTACTTTGTACTGTCTTATCTTTGCCAATTCCTGAATCTGTCAGAACCAAGGGGGAAGAAAATGGGGTTGAAACAGACAACCTTCCGCAGAAAAAACTTAAGAAAGTCCTTCTAGTTGGTAATAAAAATTCAGGCACAAGTACCATATATAAACAGGTAAAGGAGTAGCACAAATAACTTTTATCCTAGGCTTGTTCTAGTACTCATACTTGACAAACTTGGCTTTAATCACCCTCCAGTCAAGTGGCCTTTTTGCAATTGTGTTCATCCATGCTATTATCATGTCGACATTCCCCCTCGGTACCTTTGCTATATGTTGAAATGTATGCTCTTGCAAGATAGTTTAGAAAGCAAACTATGATTAGTCTGTGACTTACAACTAAATTTGCCTCACTATAAACATTAGGAAGCACAATGTTTGGGTTTTTCAAGTATGCATTTAAGTGAAATCACAATCTACCACAAATAAGATGTTTTCAATTTCTCATTTGTGTTTAGTATGGATTCGGGGTGTTTGGTGAGTTGAACAGATTGATTGCTGAGTGAATGAGAGTTACCATATTACGACGCAATCATATTTTTCTTTTTTAATAATATGAGATTTTCCACACAGAAACATGCACTCACTCACAATAGTTGTTTCAACTTGGATATATATGGTTGTACTTAATGAGGGCACTACTATTGTTGGAAATAACTAAAATGAGATGCATTTCAATCCTCTCTTTCATCATGTTGGTTGTTGTTATGGTCAGCTGAAGATCTTAACTATCCAAGGCACTTATGTTACTTCCAAAAAAAAACAAACAAATAGACCCACTATGCTAGTCTTTGAGCTAACAAGAAAACTGATTTTCATATTTTGTGTGCTTCAGATTATCTTTCCTTGTATACACCTTTAAAATCATTACCACCTTACAAATCTGAGTTCCATCTCTAAACTTCCTTTATTTATGGTGGCAATAGAAAGACCTATATGCTTAATTAATTGAAAGCTTATTTCAGGCAAAAATTGTCTACAATGTTCTTTTTTCTGAAGAGGAGCGTCAAAGTTTGAAGCTTATTATCCAGACCGATTTATATCGTTACATTGGTATACTTCTGGAGGTGCGTGAACAATTTGAGGAAGAAACTTTGACAGGAAAGAGAAGATGTTCCATTAACCAATGTGGTACTTCAGGTATGTTGCATATCTGCTCTTGGGTTATCCTCAAAACTTGTACCTTATGATGACTTCCTGGATATCTTTTGAAAATCATGTTTTAGATATGCAGAAAAGTCCTAAAATTTAGATGTCATAGTTGGTGTCTTTTTAGCAATGTACAAGTATCTTCAGCATATATTAGTTGTTGCCCTCAGTTATGCATTTCATTGGTATTGCAACTATATCCTATAGTTCCAGGAGTTCCAAAAAACACTCCTGAAATAAAGCCCCAAACTACTGCAAATTTATTGAAAATTTATGATTGATTCTATGAATTTGAGCAAGCCTGCCCCTGCCAAAGATTAACGAACACCCCAAATAGCAAATGCAAAAAGTATAAAAAATTACTGGCAGTTAGATTTTCAACTCCCTTCCTTCCTCCCTCCCACCAACAAAATTGCTGCATCTGCTAAATTTTACATTATCGGTATCTAGTTGTTCATGACTTCTTTAATGCTTTCTTCCCACTTGTTCCTATCGTCCATCATGCAACATCGTGGTGTCTTTCATTTATTTTGTCCCCATTCATGCGGGCACATTTGTGTGCTTATATTCAAGCAGTCATTTCCACTTACATATACTATTCCTTAATGAAATTACAAAGAAAATTTGCCATTGGTAGTTTTTTTTTTGTTTAAATAATGGATCTGAAATTACTCTGCTATTGTAGATACTGCGGCCCAGATCAATGCCAAGAACATCTATTCCCTTGATCCAAGTCTGAAAAGTTTCTCAGATTGGCTTGTCAATGTCATGGTGTCTGGTAATTTGGAATCCATATTCCCAGCAGCTGCTGGTGAATATGCACCTTTTGTTGAAGATTTGTGGAAAGATGCTGCCATCCAAGCTACATACAACCGAGTGAACGAATTTGGATTACTACCAAGATTTACTACTTTCTTTTTGGATCGGGTAAGTTCAAGCTACTTGTCTTTCTTTGCTATTCTTTTGAAAAATTTGTATTGGTTTTTCTGTGCTCAGGAACAATAATGTGCCACTTTTCCTTTTCTGGTTGTTTTCATTTCTGAATTGTTAGGTTACTTTTCTTTTCTTTGTTTCTCTTACCTATATTCGTCCATATACAAATTTTTATTTTCCTTGAATCTAATTTGGGTTCTCCTTTTTTGGTTATTGTCTGCTTCAGGCTGCTGAGATTGCAGGAACAGATTACGAGCCATCTGAACTGGACATCTTGTATGCGAAGGGGATTACCTCGTCCAATGGGCTTTCTTCCATGGAATTTTCATTTCCCACGTCAGATCAAGACAGCTGTGGGAACATTCCTTATGAGCATGATCCCTCCTTGAGGTTAGCTCTATTATACACATTGCTAACAACTTGTTTGTGTACCAAGCTAACCTGCAAATTCTTTGCATATTAGTTTCCAACATGTCAAAATCTCTTCATTGCTGTTGCTGACTTAAATCTGAGATTGGAACTTTGAAAATCATATTCCCAAATAAAGTTGTATATAGCAAGGGTGGCAATAATTGTGGGGCTTGTGTACATCCATCTCTGCAGAGAACACTATCGCCATTGAGATCATATCAACAGCATTTACCGTGTTGTTTCATTTGGAAGCATAAAACATTGGTTTAGTCGCTTCTCTAGATCACTAAGAACAGAACAGAAAATTGTTTCATGAACTCCAAGCCTCCTTTTTAATTGGTAAATATATGAGATGCTATGATAGGGGTTGTTGCCTTATGCTCTCTTGATAATCATATTCTCGTATTCGTTGGCGGGAGCTTGCCTCTGTAAATTCAGGAACAAATAATTGATTATAGTTCTGTCGTAACTATTGACTGTTGCACAACTCTCTGGAAAGAGGTGTGTCCATTTACCATTTGCTTTGTTGGTGCCAACCAAAATGCCACTGTTAACTTACCTATGCACTTACAGTTACCAACTCATCAGAGTTCATCCAAACGTCCTTGGAGGAAACTGCAAATGGGTGGAAAGGTTTGAAGACGTGGATGTGGTCTTATTCTGTGTTTCCTTGACTGATTACGATGAGGTCTTTGAAGACAAAAATGGAGTTCAGGCTAACAAGATGATGGCAAGCAAGCAATTATTTGAGAGGATTGCTACACATCGAACCTTTGAAGACAAGAAGTTCCTTCTCATTCTGAACAAGTTTGACCTGCTGGAGGAAAAGATTGAAGAGTCACCACTCACTCGATGTAAATGGTTTCACGACTTCAATCCGCTGATCAGCCAAAATCCCCAAGGCAGCAGCAGAAGTACTAACCCTTCGCTGGGTCTCCGTGCTGTCCAATATGTTGCAATTAAGTTCAAGAGATTGTTCAATTCACTCACTGATAAGAAGCTGTACGTTTCTCTAGTAACTGGGTTTGAGCCTGATAACGTTGAGGAAGCACTTAAATATGCCAGGGAGATTCTCAGGTGGAATGAAGAGGAAATCATCTGGCAAAACAATGAACTGTCTTCCACTAGCATCGACAATTCATCTTCATGATTAAACTCTCAGTCAGATTCATGTAAAGACCCTAAAGAAATATAGATCTTTTATTTTATTCTTTGATGTAGTATACGACAGGTGCACAGTTGTCACGCATAGGATGATAGATACTCAACACTTGCTGTTTTCTGAGAAAGCTATAAAAGATAAGGCCTCTTGTGCGATTCGACCTATACAGTAACAACTAACAGTTCCACAGCTGATGACCCAATTTCTCTACCTTAAAAAAGATCAAAGATTTATATCCATTTCATGCCATAGAAACCAAAAACATTAATGAGTGCCGTCAATCTGCTTTGCGTACATAAAACAATGAAAAATATATAAACATTTCTTGGGAAAATTCCGGGCGGCTGGCTTTGTTCACCAAGGTGCAAAGCGGTCCATAAGCAAGAAAACAGTGGACTCGGACATTGCAGTTTCTGCACGAACCACTTTGGTCCCTTGTGCAGCAGCTTCTCTTCCTTTCTCAACTTCTGCTGCTTCTTTGGCTTTTGACAAGGTTGGCTTCCTTAGTATCCTCGGCCTGACCTTCTCTTGAAGCTTTGCTAGCTCGCTCAAGCATTTCTCCACAACTGCAGGCATGTTTTCCCTCAAAAGGACTCAGAATTGCTGGACCCCAATAAAGTTTGCTTTTTGCTGTTTCGGATGAGAATGAGAAGAGCTGGTGGGCTTAGATATAGAGGAGGGGAAAGGTGGTGGGGTCTCGGCGAAAACCAGACCTTTTCTGAGAACGTAGTTTCGACTGGTGGCCATAAGAATCTACCTGTGGTCGCCCCCAGATCATGTTAAATTTGTGGGTCTTTTTTTTTTTTAGGGCAGGGGGAAGGGGGCCGCCGCATAATTTATGGATATTCCCCCCCCCCTCGAGAACCGCTGTCCATATCTTCAATCTTTGATTGCTTTTGTGGCGTTTCTGCGTGTGAATTGGGACTCTTTATTTTTACTCTTTTTTTTCTTTTCTTTTTTTTTTTTTTTTTTTTTATCTCTCGCGGTTTCTTTCTGTCTAGAATCTTACTGTGGGCGTGCGCATGGGATGCTACTGTCCTGATTAATGATTTATATCGTGACATCAATCGGGGAAAGTTCAATGGGGTAATGCTCGTTCCCATTATGTCACTAAAGTTGAAATAGTAAATAAAGTTGCTTGGAACTACAAGACAGTTTGGCCGAGTGGTCTAAGGCGCCAGATTTAGGCTCTGGTCCGAAAGGGCGTGGGTTCAAATCCCACAGCTGTCATATTCATTTTGCCCCATGTAATATTTTTTGGCTGTCTATTTTGCATAATAATTGGGTCAAACCCCTGTGGTGGCTTCCAAATCCTTTCTGGCTTGCTGACCAGTCCGCATAAATATTCTCTAGTAAAAA
This sequence comes from Kandelia obovata, assembly GCA_021464305.1. Taxonomy (NCBI): domain Eukaryota; kingdom Viridiplantae; phylum Streptophyta; class Magnoliopsida; order Malpighiales; family Rhizophoraceae; genus Kandelia; species Kandelia obovata. The sequence continues at coordinate 12,631,271 of CM038472.1, read as the reverse complement.
ACATGGGTAAAAATCTTCTTGACAATGAAAAAGAGAGGACAAAGGCCAAAAAATAAAAAAAATTCAATAGTTTGCTTTGAGATATTTTTTAAGCTCTTTTGAATGGGTTTGGTATTTTGAGAAGGTATGAAGCCGATGCCATTATATGAAAAAGCCCATAGCATGCGTACCATAAATCAATGTTGTAATACATGTCATGGCAAAACTACTTGTAATATTCACAGCAAAGCTCAGGATCAAATGTAGCAAAACAGCTTTATTAGAAACTTGGTGAACCCTATTTACACGGATTTCATGGAGACGAAGAACCAAAACGACAAGGGGAAAGAAAAGATACTAGAAGCGGAAAATCTTTGTTTAAGCGCTTAAGAATTCAACAAGCATTGAAAGTGAGGACTCAGACAATGCCAACTGGGGCAACGGCTTCACTTGTATGTCTCTGAAGAAAGTGGACAACGACTTGGCAGAGCTGCCTTCCTCTGCTTGAACCACCACCTTGCTAGACTCAGAGCTGGTGGCCTTTGAGCCCTTCGGCCTACTGGATCGATCGTTTTCACTTGGCTTGGCGGCTTCGTCAGTCCAAATATCAACAAGCCCAGACATGATGAAAAATACTACACTTTTTTCACACTAAAGCTAATAACAACCGAGAACGACAACTGAAAAGATGGCACAAGCAACGGAAACTTGTACGCTATCTCGAGCTATGGAAGCCTTTGATGTTTTGATGGGCTGAGATGGGGCGATAGCCTACCTACAGTGGGTGGGAATATATAAGAAGCGTTTGGGGTATTCATAAAAACGACGGCGCACACATTTTTGTAAGTGGGCTTTTTTGGTCCCACAACATTTCTCAATACAGCTGCAAACTAGAGGTATTCTTATTTCCCTGCACACAGATTGGGAAAAGGCCTTCTGTTTTGTTCTTCCCGGTGCTTGGCTACAAGATAATTGTTGCTCGTGGCGTAATGTCTAAAAGCAGAAGACGTCCTAAACTCTTGGGACAAGCTAAAATAAGAAAGTGAAAAAAAAAAGAAAAAAAAAGACAAAACTACAAAGCAAATTACAGAAAAGTTGGGTGTAAAGATTCAAGCGTTGGGCTTTGAGGTCATCTTCCTCACAAACACCACTGCCATGCGGTAATGCACTCACTTCCTCGAGTAATTTCTTTCAATTGATGGTGATGGTGGCTACTTCATCTGCAGGATGACTGCCTGGGAGCAAAATACCAGTTCTGTAGCAACTAATCCCATCTTGCTGCAAGATGCCATGGAATAACTGAAAATCGTCATTCTTCTTGAATGCACCGAGCAGAGTTTGACCCTCCATCCATCAAACGAGTGAGTTGCAAATCGATAAGTTCAGACTCCCCTTGGCTGCAGATTCGTTCAAGGCTTAGAATTATGGAGGAAGCTCCCATGGCTCTTGCGGAGTCCAGTCTAGTGTGTCCTTCGAAATTTCCTGTCCAAATCTCACAAGCCAATAAAGAAAGAAAAAAATGTCATATCCAGGCTTGGAGTATGCTCTTTCTCAGGGAAAGAAAGAAAAAACAAATCAGTGTGGCAGCCCATAAAGTGGCCCATCACAAATTTATGGCAATTTCTTACTGAAGTAGACAATGGCTCATCAAGCAGAGGGCAGCAGGCATACAGAAGCCAAATGATGGCATCGTGAGCTTGGAGTCATTAGGACTGGCAGCTGGATTCCCTGGCAGAGGAGGGCAGCGCAAGGTTCCAGAACCAAGAGTCCATCCAGTGTTATGAGCAAATGAAATGCTGCAATGCTCAACATTCTTGGTGATCAGACCATACAGACTCACAATTTCAAATCCATGGCGTCCATCCTTCGTACATGTTGCAAAGATTATCTACACTCATGGCTTGCTTAAGCAGATAATCCACTTGCTCTCTGATACTAATTTCTCTGGCATAGGCAGATATGATTTTGTTAGCAAAGAAAAGCAAGAAAGGTACAAAGCCAGTTAATACAGATTCCACCAAGATAACGAGTATCCACAGCAACCTGATACCTGTTATTTGCAATATCTTGGCCATCTATTTTAATCTCAATTCGTCTTAGAACTGACATTGCGTAAGCATTCTTACCTACAAGTAACCATAAAAACAAACTTGATTTAAAATGTAAGCCAAGGGTAGTTAACATTGAACAATTGACGAGGAAGCTAAACAGAGAGTACAGTAGATGTGTACTCAAGGAAAGGAAAACTCTTCTGACACTTCAGACATGGCTTAAAGTCAACAAGATGACTCCTTGTTACCTGGTTTATTTTGTGAAGTAGAAACCTCAAAAGGCAAGGCCATTTAGGAAACATAAAATTGTGTTCTTCAAAGGTATGAGATACCACTCTTTTGGTTCTACCACATCAATAAAGCACAGTTCTTTAAAGTTTTCTCCATGATTTCATCTTTTATTTTATTGACAAAATTTAATATTATCACAACAATAAATAGTCAGTTTGTATGCTGTCTATATTACAAAGATCCTGACACGGTGAACTTTTACCAATATGTTCCAATTTTTCAAGGAAGATGCAAATCTTAATAGCCTTTGCCTCTGGGACTTAAAATTGTTATTTTCAGACTTGCATGTGTCATTAGGATTGACTTCATATAATAAGTTACACAACTTCCGATCAAATGTTGACATTCTACTTTTTCCCATGTACAAAACAAAAATGTCATTATTCACGTATAGGTGTGATTTCTTAATTTCCTACAGTGGGATGTTCTAAAAACTATCTTCTTAGTTGCCAAATATTACAAGCAGGATAAAAGGCACAAGTGTAGAGCTGTGGACCCCCCACCTGCTGGCCCCATTGACAAAGATCCTATTTCTAACAGTGTTGTGGAAGTTCATCCCATGAAGATGCATCTAAGACACAAGATGCATTCTTTTTGGATAAAATAAGTGCAGTAATAATCAAAGAAAGGCAATAATCAACAAGCCAGATTTAACATTACCCTGAGCAAATTGACTGACACCTTGTGAAGCAGGATAAACATCTTCATGATCTTCATCTTCAACTTTGTTTAATTGGGATACCTCATCATCCTTAGCCTCAATTTTCACCTTTGAGTTCTCTTTATCCAAAAGTGGTGATGACTCACCAGGGAAGGTTACAGTTTCATCGCCTGATGATGCCACAGTTATCAGTTGCTTATTTGGATCATTCAATGAAGTGGCATGACCCACATCACTGTTGTTAACATCCTCAAATCTAGAGACTGACTGATTAGACTGTGAGTTTTCCTGGAAATCACTATGAGAGGATGGAGCATAATTTAAATTATCTTTCACCACTTCACTTTCACTTCCATGTGACAATTGTCCAATTATTTCTGCTCGGTCATTGAAGCCATCTGGAATACTTGCTTCGGCTGAGGTAACACCAGATTCTGAGCTGTTACTGTATACAGTATCTGGTGCAGATATCCATCCCTCATCTTTCCAAGAGAGCTCAGGATCACCATGGAAATCCCTAGTGCTCTCACCTTCGGATCTAGAGAGGCCATCTAACCCCTTATCATCAAATTCATTAGAACCATGTTCAAGATCTGGCCTCAACAAAGCAATCCCCTGTGATTTTACTTCTTGACTTTCTCCTAGTCCTTCAAGAGCCTGCAGAGAGATAAGAATAAGAAAGTGATCGCACAGGAATGCTGCATCAGAAAACAATAGGAACAGGACCCTAGTGAAGATTTTACTTTATGAAGATTGCCAGCATGGAGACTTGCAGTTCGTGCAAGCCTTGTCAACATAGAATATAGCCCCTTCACAGATAATGTCAGTGATGGCACCAAGGGCTTATATGTCTCAATAGCCTCCCTAACTCTCAAGCAATAAGACTGGTATATGGCTTGTCCATGAATCAGGGATACTTCCATCTTGGTCTCTCTTTCTTTAGTCATAGCATCGGTCATGGCAGTAACATCCTTTGACAAGAGAGATTCAAGTGGAAGAAGAACTGCATTTGCCTGCCAAAAAAAGTGATAATCAGTTGCATACCCATAAAATTCCATTCGACATAGTTTGACAATGAGCTACTGCAAACAGAGAAATACTGTAATAGAAATCACAATCAACAAAAAATATAGAACAAAGTCCCAGTGTGGAAAACCTTTGAAAGATCTCCCATAAGTGATTGATGTACAGCAGCGGCCTCCCTTCCCAGGGTATAAACATCACTCAAATCTTCAGTTATTGCGAGTACCTAGAAATAAGGATGACTTTGATTGTAAACATGAAAACTCCAGCAACAAATACCAGCAGTTCCCCAAGTTACAAGTCAAAAGATGCATGAAAACAGCAGACTACAAAAAAAGGAGTGATTTACAGGACTAACAAAAGTGCCCATGTACAGAATTGCTACTATTGGCAAGGATATCCCTTGAGTACATCTGGTGATTTACACACCAAGGCTATTTGATATATGTGATAAATACATGTTTCATTTTTAAGTATCCTGTGGATGATGTCCAGGAAAGATGGAAATGGAACAAAGACACCCATGAGGCATTCATTAACTAGTGTCATAAGGATGCAGTTTTGGCTGCCTGAGATTTCATAACAAAGTTACTAATGGAAGAAGCCATTTCATTTGAGTTAAAACAATTGATAACAACAAAGAAACAATAATCTTTTCATTAGGCATTTTATTTGACTCAAACATTTTGCTGCAAATTTGATAAAGAGCAATCATCGCTGAAGGCATTTTGATTTAATCAACAATTCAATAACAATAAAGAAATGCCCACTAATAGTGTACAAACTTGAACAATCCGTTTTCTTTATCCTAGATGTCAAAATGCAGCTGAAAGCAATGCACCCCCACAATTTTAGAAGATCATGCAGGTTTGAACGCGATTTTAGCCATGCCAAGAATGTGCCTAGGCAACTGGTAGCATGTCGACAGCACTTTTCCGGTGCTTTCTATGCAATAAAGCAAAGAAGCAACAGACAAAAATAAAGGAAAGTAGTGCTAGGATCAAATCTTGTACAGTCCATACCTCTTCCAGCATGGTACCTGATTCAGAAGTTAAAGCAGTATGACCCCTGGACACAGAACCAAAAGCAGACAACGCAACACTAGCTTCATATGCGCAATCCCTCATTGCAAGCACTGTGCCCTGTAAATCCCCTGCAAGGGCAAAGGCCTGCACATAAGGTCCCGTAAAAAGATAAATGGAAGTGTCTAGCAAGCACAGATAATTGAGGAACCTACAAGACTTTCCAGATGTTCAAGAACAAGGGAAATCAATAGGCAAAAAGGTGTCTTGTTCCATTCCGTTTTTTTGTGGGTACTTTTCTTTTTTTTGGGAGGAGGGGGGGAGAAGAAAGAATACCTGACACCTAAAATGCGACCAGCTTCTATTACAATATTAATAAGTATACAATATACAATAGAGTAAAGAAAAAAAAAAACACTAAACTAAACTGACCTCATTTCATTAATCCATAAATCCTTTTTTACATTCCAAGAGACTAATCAATTGAGCAGTTGACAGGTCAACCAAAGAAATAAGTTATATGAAAACTTTCTCAAATTTCAGCAAAGTTGATCATCAAAACATTGTGGATTTTTGGGCTGGCAACCTCTATCACGTCACCTACAGTTAGGATCTTATTCAGCGTGATTGGCTTGATGTAAAAAATTATTTCAATTTTATGTTTTCATTTTTTGATCTTTTGATTATGATTGCATTTTTTTTTAACTCTTTTCTATTTTCCTTTATGTCATCTTAGTTTTCTTGAACATCTTCTCTCCAGTTCTTGCCCTTCCTGCTTGTCTTCTATTCTGTTATCTATCAAATGATGTGGAAGGCATGGACATTCTACTTGTTAAGAAAGCACATTCACCTGAAGTTGACTTTGCTTTAATTGATGCAATGTTCAGTTCACTGGTTGCAAAATACAAGCCATGGGAAGCTGCTTCCATACTGCTTTGTGCAAGCTGCCACTCTTGTTCAGTGCCTGTAACAAGCAGAAGAGAAGAAATTCACTGGCTTTATAGAAATAGAATAGACAGAGAATGTCTCAACTCTTTAGCAAGGAAAGTAACTCACAGGAGAAAGAATGGTAAGAAATCTCCAATTTTGTTAGTGCACTTAAGTAAGCTTGCTGCCATTTCCTGCCAGCAGCACCTGCTGTCGATGGATAGATATCTCCTGGGATCTGAAAAACTCCATCCCTTGATGCTTCGAACTCCAATATTGACATGCAAATTTTGACAATGCTAGATGCCTTCTCTCTAGCTTCCCAGAGCAACTGCCTTCGCCTTATCAGATGGTCATGAAACTCAGAAGGAATTCCAGAAGGTTTGGCTGAAGCATGCCCAATAGTGCTGGAATTTGGACCACCACAGGCCCACCCCATTGCTCTCTCGAGCTGGCCTTCTGCCACAATAGAATTTTGTTCACAAGCTTGCAGACAGTCCATTGAACTAGCTATTTTTGTTACAGCAGATTGTATACCTTCCAGCAATGTAGGTCTGCTGAGATTCAAGACAATGGAATATAAATTGTCCTCGCTACCAAAAAACTTTTGAAATGTAACTCTGCTCCTGTATGAAGGACTTGATCCTTCATACATCCATTCCAACTGGATAATCTCAAGGATAGTCTTACGAAGAGCTTCTTTGAGTTCATTTACTTGCTTTTTCATTACTAAAGCCGCTGATCTTGCTGCTCTGGCAGTTTCATGTGCATTGCAGTATTCTTCAAGCATAAGCTGAACCTTCCTCACTGCTCCAACATCTTTTTTCACCTGTTCAAGAGACGGATCTTTCACTGTCTCTGTCAAACTCTTCAAACGTTCAATTTCTTTATCTATCAAAGCCAGGAAAGTAGGAGCAACTCGTTCTTTCAGGTAACAACTAATACGTTCTTGCAGTTGAACTTCCAGCTTTTTCTTGATAACATCAAAGAGCTGATCAAATCCTAAATTTTGATCAGCAGATGAAGCAAAATCATGTATGCATGAATCAAGAAAAGAATCCACAATAAAGATTTTCCAGATAAAAAATGATTGGTTGTCCAACAAATCACCAAACTTCCAGATATATTCAGATATTGAGTACCCAGACCTCAACAAATCCAGTAAACCAGAAAATTCATCAAAGCGAGAAATGATGGAACCACCAAGGAGTGTTGACAACACTTTGTCAATTGCTTCTAATTCCATGAATGGCTTAACTAGCATGGACAATAATGCTTTGCTTCCTAAAACATGTGGCTCCCCTGGCTCTTCATTACTAGTTAGAGAGTGGAAATGGCATTCAGTAGAAACCAAGGTATTTTTTATATCAGCTTCTCGTCTCATGAGGGATGAACTTTGCATCTCCCTCTGATTCCATGTTTGATTGAGTTTGTCCAGCTGTTCCCTACAAGCTTCTTCTTGGGAGGCAATCTCCTCTGCCTCTTCCCAAGACAGGTGATCCCTACCCTTCACAGCAGCTTCCTCAAGAGCCAACTGCTGCTCAGTGATGAGGCCAACCTTAAGAAAATAGTTCTTTTCTAGTTCAACCAAGGAAGTCCGTTCTAATTCAACCTCCAAGAGCTGCTCCAATGCAGTGTCAACAGATCCCCGGATTTGTGAAATCAATCCAAATGCATCCAGAACTTCTGAGTTTGGTGAAACAGCAACTCTTACCACATCCAGCAGAACAACTTCAGTCATGTGCCCAACTAGGCTCTTGCATGAAAGTAAAGTGGATTTAAATATGGAAGCCCAGTTTCTCTCATAAGAGAATGCTTGACCGTCTATTTCTGTATCCATATTGAATATTACCTTGCCAATCAATTCCTGCAATTCCCCAACAAACCCAGCTACAAGTATGCATTTCTCTATCTGCTCCTCAAAAGCACTAAAAATAGTTCCAAACCTATCACTGGAAACTCTTTCTCCAGCAGAATTACTAAAAATGTCAAGTACCTTTTGCTTGACATTATTATACAAGGAACTTACAGCTATATTTAAAACTGATAACACCTTCTCTTTCTTGTCTTCCAGCTCCCCTGGAAAACCACCATCCCTGGTTGTGTCAAACTTAGGTTGCCCTGATTGGTTGAAAGAACTAGTGACTTCTTTCCTGATGAGGCCAGCATGTTGCATGTTCTTTACAAAAGCAGACATAAGGTGATCCTTAGATTTTGATTCAGTCTCTGAGCCAATAGAGTTTATTAGCTCACCACACTCTTCTTCAACTTTCTCTATCTCCAAAGCATACTTTTCCATTTTTAAACAAAGTTCATCATGACTGTGTCTAACAGAATCCATAATATTCCCATGTATTTTAGCAATAAGTTCAGCAGCCTGTCTTCTTGCAGCAGAGAGAATATCAGAGGAAGGGGCAGTTGCAGATAGCTGCAGCACTTGTGCCCAGCCATGTACTGCACTAGTTGTGAGGTAATTTAAGGGCAGAATTCTTTGCAAAGCCAAAGAATATGCCTGGATTCCAGCTAAGGCAGAGGCAAGTCCATGATCCATCTCAGCTACAAACTGAGAAACTTCTCTGTCTATATCCCTGCATTGTGCCTGTGTAGGCTCAGGAACTATCGTCAATGGGACTCCTGCCACCAGAACAGCTGATGTAAGAGACAATGCATCAGCCATACTACTCAGCTTTATGCAGGAATCTCTTTCTGGTAGTAAATTACTCCGGAAAGCATCAAGAATCCTTCCATGTTTGTCCAACCACGTTGCAGCTTCTTGAGCCTTCTCAGCTACCACTGCCTTTGCTTGAGCAAATTCTCGAGCTTGAACTTCAAATGATGCACGAATTTTCTCTGAATTACAAGTTGCTTCAGCAACAGTTGACTTTGCAGACGTCTCACGAAGAATAAGAGTAGACCTCTCTTGATCAGCCCGATAGAAAAGAGTAGAGGTGAGCTCATATTGATTTAGGACATCTGCAAACCTCTGGAATATGTATTATCAATTACAATACCATTCAGTTCAAACCACATTGGGGCAACAAAATATTCAAGTTGTCATTTCATACCTCCAGAGCAGATTCAATGGCTGGTAATGTGGTCAATAAAATATCATGATGTTCCTAATCACAATTAAAAGACAAATATCAGCACAGTTTTCACATGAAAACATGAGACAGACTGATAGATGTTGTCATCAAGCAGAATCTTTACACTAGCAGTACAAGTTCCAGTGGCCATAATGCCAAATCATTGATCAAGTGCATTACAAGAAAGTCCAACAAGATTTAACCCTGAGCAAGGGGAAGAAGGAAGTAAGTTGATATATTAAGTTAAAAAGTTGCATGAATTCACAGACAATTAGCATTTTAAATATAGCCAAAACAAGGAGTCTTATTGATTCAGCAGATAATTTAACATTTCAAATATAGCCAGTTAATCAAAAAAAGGGGGTACCCTATTGTGTTTTCGATGCAAGAACAGCAGACAATATCAAAAGCATTATGGCAACGGAGTACCTGTAAGGGGACACGAATTTCTTGCACTCGAGATGCAAATAAACTCAAGCTGACTGCCAACTCCATGCCCTTCCTTTCTTCACCACCAATTGCTGCATCATCATGAAAGTCTCCTCGTGTCCATTCTACAAGTGGATCCCAAATAAACACCTCCAGTAACATCAAAAGGATGTCCTTGTTTTTCCTCAGAACACCAATAACTGCTTCACAATTCGCTTTGAAGGCACCATCAACTCCAGTTAAACCTAAAGCAGCTTCAATCATTTGGGTGAGGCGGAATGGAACTATCTCTGGAACTTTTAGCCTTTGCCCTTTATCAAAGCAAACATTGTAATCAATATGCACAATATCCCCACTGCAGAAATCCACAAGAATGTTGTCCAAATGTCTATCCCCAAGACCCAAAATGTGACCCACCATACTCATGGCTGCAAGACTTCCAGAATACCTATAAAGTCAAAACAGTATGACCGTTACTTGGGAGAGTTGGATAACAATGGTCTGGTTAAACCAAACACAAACAATATGAGGAAAGCAGAATTTAATTTTGTCTTCAATTTTAAGTTTAATCATTTCTACATGTTAACATTTCTTTCGTCATGCAGTACAGCAAAACAAATCATTCAAGGCTCCTGCCACCATACAAACCCATTGAAAATGAAAGTGATGTAGCTAAAGCAAATACTTAAGTATGAATGATGAAATCATGAAAAAAAAAAAGGAAATTAGACAAACAAATAGAAGAAGGGATATGTAATGGAACAAAAGGAAGGAAAAAAAGCAACAAATGTCTCCATGAAAAATAGAATTGGCAGTAATTCAAAAGATTTATTGACTAAAGGTAACATAAGTGCAAAAGGAGGGCACAAAATTTCTGGGTCAAGGTAGAGGAGAACAGAGAGTTGATTAAGATCATGTTCAAATAAAGATGACCACGAAAAAAAAAATGCTGCATTGACATCAAATAGCTGGAATTAAACGCATTTGGAGCAAAAGTAATATAGGCATTAATTAAATTCCATCTCAGAAGTGTATGCCATATGGAGACTACAGGCTGCTAGCTACAAAGCTCTGCCAGGAGGTAGAATGAGGAACTTTTCAAGCAATTAAATATTACCTCCTCAATTTTGAGCTGAAGGCTTTGAATCCCTCACTAGCACACCAAAGCTCTTGATAAAGCAGCTGTTTAGGAACTTCCTTCATTAGATCAAGGAGAACTTTTCGCTTGACATCATGTGGCCAGTCTCTTCGTGAAATTACTCTCCTAATACCTTTCTCCTTAAGTGCTGGTATGATTTTACCATAGAACAAATCACTTGGTCGGGGAATAGGTGGAGGAATGGTATTTTTTGTATTGCCTGGACCCACTGCTGAGAGTTGGGCCAACTGTACTCGGTTTTGCCAAGACTTGAAGACACTGTATATACTTATCACACCATCCACCCACTGAATAAGACCAGCACGACCACTGATTGGTGTCACAGAATAATAGCGTATACCAAGTGAATGCCTATGGGTAGCAAAAGATGAATGCAGGAGACCATTTATAGCTTGAAGAAGCTGCATAATTCTGGCATCAAGGCGCAGATCTTCTCGTCCTTTTAAAAGATATGTGTACTTTTGGCCATCTGAACCAAGTATGATAAGTTTCTTGGGTTTTGTCTTAGTTGACATGATTGTAACTTGTTCACAAAAAGAAGCAATTTTAACAGTCCCCTGGAGCGTTGTAGAGCGACCTTTGTCAGATTCAAAGCCAATAACTTGCTTCTCAAGGCCTGGCATTGGAACATCAGAAGATGACAACAAAGCCAGTTGTGGTGCAACTTCCTTCAATGATATCGATGACTTTCTTTGATATGATGCCAAGGATGCAGCTATATTATCGAAAGGGCCCCACACATCTACAAGTGCAGCAGCAGAAGCTGGAGGAGTTTTAAAATTCAAAATCGCTGATTTCAGCTGTTCTCTATACTCTTCACAGAACCAAATCTCATGTGGTGTTTCAGGTTTTTGAGAAGTTGAAGCCAGACGGCGCTCCAAGGCCACAACAATGGGGGCCATCAAGGCTGAGTATTTGGTGACATTAATTTTATTCTTCTCACTTTGACTTAAAGTAGCATTCTCAGCAATTCGTGCAGCTTCCTCTTTAAGCACACTAATGCGTCTCATCACATCTGAAAGAGAATCATGTCAAATAACCCAACATGCCATGTGCTCAGAAGAGACACTGGTAAGTAGCAAAAAGTAGCAAACAGCATTTCTCATGAAGGCAGAATATGCAGATATGTACAAGGTTATCATACCCTTGCAAGAATTTCCGTGCAATTAAAGAAAATGGGTAAAACAAGACCCATATTTGCTTTACATTGAACATACAGACTGCAAGTCCACACTTTCACTTTCCAACTACAGCATATTGATTACCATAGATTGAGGTTTTCATAACATTCATAATACTCAAAGCCATAATTCAGTTATTGAAAACCTAAGACATTACCAACTGGCACCTTGGAAACAGAGTCTCAAATTAAGCTATGCTTACCAGCATGAAGATCTTGAAGTGTGCTGAGCCACAGTTCTTCCCAAAGAACAGTTACATTTCCAAGCTCATTAATCATTAGTTGGACATCCTGAATTAGTCTAGGATAAAGCCCTCTCTGCAAGAGAGAAATGTTTATAATTAACCTTTTTATGATAAATCAGGCACCAAGCAAACAAATGCCTTGCTACTGCCAACTGAGTATGATGACTTTCTTCAATTACTACAAAACAGTAATCCTCTACACAAACAAAAGAAATTGCATTTTGCTCAAACACTACCAGCTTTAACCACATCATTTTCAAAGAGTTGGAAGCAAAATAATGCTCAAGGAAAATTATAAACAGGTCAACAAGAACAATATAGAGTAGCAGTCATTTATCATTAATGATATGACAATCTAAATGCACAAACGTATCAAGAAAATTAATGAAAGAAAATTCTCTATTACCAAGCAACCCAATATCTGTTGAAGCTCCTCTGAAGGCTTCTCATTGGCATTAACATGAACTAGAGTTGGATACACAATGCACCAAGGAGATAGCTTTGCCAACATCAGCAGCAAGGTCTCCAGTTGCTTCCGAACCACTTGCTCAGGATGAGAACTCAGTCGAGCAAACAGCTGTGGTGTGACTTCCTACCAGGAGTATTTTTTTTGAAGGGGATGGGGGGAGGTAGATGTGAGGTATTGAGTTAACAGATGAGAAGAACAAGAAATAAGTACATAATAAAAATATCAAATCTTTATGGAAATCTTCTTGGCCCTTTATATATATATATATATACATATATGTATAGGGGGAGAGAGAGAGAGAGAGAGAGGGGGTGGAAGGGAGGGAGGGGAGAGAGATCCTCACCTGCCATGGCAACAAAGGAATTGCTGAAAGAGCAGGGTCAATAGTGTCTTTTAACTCGACTCCATAATTAAGGAGAATGTGGAGGACATATAAGGTAGCCTTCAGGGTATAGCTGTCAGATTTCTGTTTCATTGACTCAAAATTAGAGTCAGAAAATTGACAATCAGAAAGCCTTGCAGATGAATAAGTGAGGTATTGCATAAAACCATGAGCAGCATGCCCAAAGAGGGCCACTCGTCTCCTCCTTAAAGACCACCAAATGCCAACTAAAGGATCAATTGTAGATGAGACATCTGCTTCTTCTAGGTCAGCATTTACGCATTGCAAGGCAGTTTTCAACTGAGATGCTAGACTAACAGAAATGGACTCACCACTAAAGTTTTCTACTCCAGGCGCCACAGCTGCAGCTTCAATTATATCGACAACCTGCTGCACCAAAGCATTCACAGGGCTGCTATTTCCTATGTGCTGCACAGAATCAACCAAAAGTTTTCCCTCTCTCTCTTCATTATCGAAAGCATCACTCTTACTTTGAAAAAGCTGCAAGACCATAGATTGCACTCTTGTTCTCTCATCTTCAGTCAAGTTGAACCTGTCAGGTGGGAATTCTGGATTAAGTACGGAAGAAAGTGTGCAAGAGCAGAGAATGGTCTTGTGTGGGTGAAAGAGAGAGTCTCTAGCCATATTATAACACCAGGAGGCATAAGAAATCCATGTTTTGGCCATTCTAGGACAGAGTTGAGTGGACAATTTTGTGACTGTGCCCACAATTTCCTCAATGGTAATACCCATAATTGTTCCAGATCTGCAGTCTTCAACACTGACTAAGGATACATTGTCCACATTAAAATCTTCTTGTATCTTATGAACAATATTCTCCAGAATAAGATCTGGATACTCCCTTCTCAACCAATCTGAAAGTTTCAAGCATGCCTTAGCCTTCAGAATACTGTCATCTGAATCAGAAACTACAGATGTGGAAGAAACAATGCAAGGACGCACAAATGACCAAAGATTTAAGAAGGCATCTTCAAACTTCCTTTCAGAGTGCATAAGAAGGAAGTCCTCATATTGCAAATTTGACAACAGAAAATCACGACGTCCCTCTGCAGAACAACTCATTACATGATCTCTTAGATACTTGTTTAAACGGTTTGCCAACATTAAGTTTCCTTGTTTGCGGGCTAAACTTGACAGACTCATACAAAGCTTCAGTGTAACAAGAGAAGTTGGAAAGATGGTTTGATAGACTCGAAGAGCTTTTAACCAGTGATTATAATCTTGATTATCTCTATTTATTATGGACTGCATTGACTCAACATAGGAGCTTAATATTGATGGTCTTTGTTTCATGCCATGCAGCATGTAGCCTTCTTCAAATGCAAATATGCAGTGCAATTGGGTGGCATATGGTGCTGCCTCTGCTAAACCATCAAGCGACAAAACAGACGATATCTCCTCCAGCATTGATTTGGCCTTCTGTATTTCAGATGGCACCTTCTCTTCCTTCCCTTCAAGAAAAAGCAGCATTGCCTGTAAAAGCATTTGTTCACTCCTTTGCAAGGCCAGTTTAGGATCAAGTGTGAGTTCACTGCTACTTTTTGGAGTCAAATCCAGGCATGCCCAAGCTGCCCCAAAATCACCCTCATCAAAATGTGCCAAGGCATGAATTGCATTGACTTCATTGCCTGCTGTACTCAGAGCACCAGCATAACTCTTCCCTGCATGTTGAGAACGAAGTGTCTGTAACTCTAATAGCCAAGATTCCAGTGACCTCCAATCACACATGGCAGTATAACTGTCAATAATACATGCAATAGCAAACTGTACACCATCAGAACCCATAGAACTGAGTGATTCTTCATTCTGGAGCAGATGGGTAAAGTGAGCAGCAGCTCTTTCATGCTGGCCTTCTGCCTGATATACAAGACCAGAGATCCATGCCAAAGGATCAAATGTTTCAATGTGACTTAGGGACTGATTCTCGTTGACAAATAGGGAAGAAAATGTCCAGGAAGCCCATTGTTGAAGACCAATCAGAGCCTCTGGTTCATGACTCTTACACAAAGCAAGTGCCATGTGGCGTAAAACCCTCAAGATGTCTCCAGAAAATTTATCCCTGAAGTTACAGAGGTTCTCAGATAGCTGTGCCCTGGACTTGTCTCTCAAAGATGCAGCCAAAAGATTTTTGAGCTCCTGCAAACGAATTGTGCAATACTGGATTGTAGCATCATGACATTGTAGTGCCAATCCCGCATTCATCATCGGCTCACATATACGAGAAAACCACTCCTCACAGACCTTTTTGTTTGCCCGAAAGAACAGGGAACTTTGTTGAGTAGCAGATGGTAAAATGGCTGACCCCTCATATGCATTGTAGACATTTTTCTTTAGGGCCTCAACAAAATCTAATAGCAACCTCATTGGTAACAAGTGAGCACCAGAAGAACCAATAATACTTACATTTCCATCATTTTGATTGATATCAAACTGAAGCACATGACCAACATCCAAAAGCATCCTTTCCAGTGCTGCAAAAGTTTGCGTTGGCCCACCAAGATTAGTCCGAAGGCGTGTTGCAATACAGTATCTAGCAGCTTCATGTATAGCCCACCAAGCACCAGCCAAATTATTAACCAAACAAACCCTTTCAAGTATATTGTTGTCTATCTTTACATTGAGCCATAGAAAATCAGCCCCAGAGTGTCTTGTTTCATCAAGTTGACATAAAACAGCATCCTTAGAGCTCCGGCTGCTATTAATGAGCCGTTGGATCCAACAAGAAAGAGGAACCTTCCTTCTCTGTGAAATGTAACTCAAAATTGAAACAAGTTGTTGTGAGTGAAGCTGCCTTTCTAGCTGCTGAAGAGAAAATACTCGCTTCCAATACAAATTTGAGCTGTTACCTAATAGAAGCATATGGGGCCTACTTGTGGTGAATAGTCCACTGTCATATAGACCACAAACATAAATTGTCAGAGGCAAGATCTGGGACAGAAGTCTAACAAATGCATTTTTTATGTCAAAGTCAGGATCACCAAGCCTTTCTAAGACTGTTTCAGCCATAGAATAGAAGTACACAGGATCTATGACTCTTGCTCTCAAAAGCAGCTCCAAAACCAATGCAACATGCAACCTCACTTTTGGTTCCCGATCTGATGCAGAGTCAAAAACTGAGAAAACAATAGCACCAACACTATCACTGTGTCTGCATGTTTCGTAAAAATGTGCACCCAAATCTAGTTTCTCATAAAGAGCAATAAGATTCTCACAGAACCTTTGGATCCATTCAAGGGCTACTGTTTTAACAGCGAGTGGAGACGAAACATGTAGAGCTTTAACAAGGAATGCACTATAACTTCCCAGATGCTCAGCAATCACAGAAGATTTTCCATCACTGGAACTGATTGCATTATATACTTTCTCAGCAGCAGCATAAGAAGCCTCCTCGATCGGCTGATTTCTCATAGAGAGCCCACCCCAAAATCCAACCGCCGTTAGCCTGTCCATTGCACTGATAATATTAACTTGCAACTCCACATGGGCTTGAATGGGCATGTCGAAAGGATCCAGTTTCTCAAGAATAAAAGATAACAATTTTTCTGACCTCTTTAGATACATGGAGGCAATATCTGGCTGGCCAATCAAACCGATATTCCCATTCAAAGCACAAGTTAACAAAACTTTCAAGTCAAATTTCATCAGTGCAAGTAATTCAAGCTTTGAATACAATTTAGAATACTTGGCACTGTCAATGTCATCTTTAAGATCCAAAGAACTTTTAAGCATATGCTTCAAGAATTCCAGCTCTTCAATCAACACAGTCATTGCCTGCTGAACAATTTCATCATTCCTGTGTTGAAGCAAGAAAATGTAAGTGGCAGCACAACTTCCAGTCACCAAATGATTGGGATGCAAACGGAGCTGAGATATAGGAGTATCAAATTGTATCAATTTTTCAACTGATGATGATAAGAGACCAAGTTTTTGCAGAGATAATAACTGAAGATTGGTCTTTAGAATCCCATGAACTTCAAAGGAAGTCATCTTCTCAGCTCCAGGCTTAGTGATGCTGCTTATTTCCAAGCTCTGAAATAATATATCTATGGCAAGTGGGTAAAAGGAAGAGAACTTTTCACATAATATCTCTGCCAAAAGAGTCAAGCACTTCCACAAATCTCCTATCCATTTTAACAACCCAAATTTCCTTCCAATCATAAATAAGCATCTCAACAATCGGGGAATCATTTTGCTAAGCTGTTCACTAATTTGTTCAAGAAGGTTCATTTCCAGCAAACCCGAAGCAGTAGACTGCAAAACTGTTGAAAAACAATAAAGCAATGCAAGTAACCTTCGAAATTGTTTTAAGGTTCCATGACTGCTATCCTGAAGCAACACATCCATGTCACCAAGGAACTTTGACAACAATCCCAGAGAGAACTGCAAATTTCCCACCCAATGTTTCTGAAACTGCAAGAAGCTATCCAGAATAACACGCCTATCTGAATCTGCAAGATCCGGTACCAACACCCAGCCAAGAAGCAAGTCAACGATGTCAAGAAAATGAGGTTGGAAAAATCTAGAAAACTTTAGGGAAACCAAAGTCAAAACACTCAGCATCTGGTGCAGTAAACTCAAGGAGGTTCTCTCATCCTCCAGAAGTTCCTGACACGCCTTGAGAATTGGCAAAGCATATCTCTCGATCCCCACAACATCTCCAACACTAAGAAATTCATGTAGACCTTCCACTGCCAGTTCTCTGGTCCCATCGCCAGCACTCACGTTGCCAAGCAATGGCAAAGCCCAACCTATAAACCGGTCAACCAGACTAGCAAGCATAACATGATTCTGCCTTCCATTTGCTCCAATTGAAGCCGAACACAATACTGCACACAAAGCTCCATATGTAGTAGCCGCAGACTGCCTCACTGAATATGACCTAATTCAAGACCGAGCAACAAAAATCCCAATTAAAAGGCCACACCAAAGCATCGATTAAGTCTCCTAATTTCCAATTAAGTTACAAACTTTCCTTATTCATAAATTCTTGATTTCTTAAATAAAAAAATTAGAAGCTATTTAACGACAACATAGAAAAGAAGAAGGCGTACTTGTCAGAGAGGAGCTGAGAGAGTCCCTGGGAGAGGAAAGTAGCGGAGTGCGCGACGAGGAGAGAGTTCGGAGGATACAGGATGGCGCGGTGAAGCTGGTTAATGGCGGCGAGTCGAGCAGAGTCCCCGTCCTCGGTGTTGAAGCTGGCCGACTTCGACACTGCTGCTGCGGCGGGTGCAGTGGTTGACGGTTGAGAAGCGGAGGGAGAGGAGTCATCTTTCGGGAGTGCGACGGAGAGGAGCGCCGCGAGTTGCTGTTGCTGGTGGTGGAGTCCTTGCATCATCGTCGGCGTTGGTCCTGCGACCGTTGATTTGCATTTCTCTCGCCTTTGCGTTACGTTCTTTTTTTTCTTCGCGTCACCCGGTTGTTCAACTAGGCTCTGCGCTCGCCGGAAAAACGCTAAAATTTGAAAATTACCGACACGTAGCCCTAAGCGAAGCCATAGTCAAGTATTTTCCCTATTTTGCCCCCCCCTTCTTTTTTTTTTTTTTTTTTTTTTTTTTTTTGTAATTTGTAATTTGTACATGGAGAGTAGTAGCAGACTCGCTAGCCGTTATTGATTATTTAATAAAGATGGGCCTATTTGAATGGACCAAATTAGCCTTGGGCTGAGTGAGTGGGCGGGCTCCTAAAGCATCTTCAATTTTACGAGTATGGACCTGCCTGCCCATTTCTTTAACAGGCTGCCTAAATCTACATGCAGAGTCCATTCTATTCGAATTCCCACTCCTTTTTCTTCTTCTTTAACTTACACACGATACTCAAAACTCAGAGATTTTTAATATTAGAAACAAATAATTGAGATGCGATTCATCTAGGGGCTAATGTGTTTTTTTGTTGATTGTAGCCTCTCAAAAGAGAGAAGAAACTAAAACCTTTGTTGCCTATCGAAAAGGTGGGTGCCTGTGTACCATGCGATTTCAAAGTTCCTTCAACCCTGAGACCCACACTTTCTCAAGAATAAATCCGTGTCCGAAATTTTTTAGGAACCCTTTTTGGGTGAACGTGCCTGCCTGCCTGCCTTTTCAAACAGATGGCAAGATTTATGATATCTAATGCCTTTAGTGCTTCTCCAAGAATTCATCTAATCCGCAGATGATCAGTGCACTTGGGGGCTCTTACAAGAACGGTATATACCGAATCAAAATTAAACGGCAGTGTAAAAATTTCAGCTTTAATCGATTTATCAAACCTTTTGTGCTGTTCAATACTAGAAGAATGGGGAATTCATCTTCTTCTTTTTTTTTTTTCGTGGTGGCTCTTGATACATTTCATCAGATACAATAGCCAAAACGATTCAGTTTTAACACACGAGGAAAAAACAAAGGAAAGATACAACCTTGACAAAGAACACGAAGTAAACTAATCAAGAGTAGCCGAGTAATCTCATTCTGCCTCCTCCACAGATGCTTCTATGCGTAGAAGAACAAACCCCACTGCAACCCCAACAAGAACGAGGCCGTTCATGATTGCTGCAATCTTGAAAATCTCAGCAGCAGCATTGCAGGTTGAAGAGAGCGCACCCCCACTTCTGCCTTTGCCTCTCGATGGAGCTTTCAACGAGCTCACCACTTTTGCAAAAGACTGCTCGGTGCTCGCTGGCAGGCCTAATGAGGTCACTCTGTCGTGAGCTTTTAGACCACCAAAAGAATTCAGCCCTGTTATGTACTGCACATTCATGCTCTTCCTTCTAGGACTGGCAACTGTGGCGGCAAAAATTGTTGCGGACGACAGTGTTGCTGAGGCCGTTGCCATTGCAGTGCGAACCCAAAACCTGATAAACAGAAGAGTTGTTAAGCTAGGAATTTTGTTGTGAGAAATAATAAAAATGTGTTTTTATGCCTTTGAAAGGAATAATGGTTCAAATCTTCTTGGTTGTTCTTTGCCAAGTTAGTGATAACAGATAAAAACTTTGTAAGAGGTGGGAGGATAAGGTGAGGAGGAGATGGATGGTTGACAAGTAGATTGGATTTAGCGCTTTTTTATTTCTTTTTCTAGAGGATGGGATGGTTGTGATTGTGAACCTAAAATGCTAGCCCAGAAAGACTTTTCTGTTGGGCTGGCTAGTTAAGAGTGACCACAGCATTATTTTCCTGCACGGTCTGGAAACCTAGTGCCCCTTGCGGGCCAATATGGGCCTTATCAAAGATTTCACCCTTATAATGTTAATTAATGTAAGTGTAGCTGCGATGCTGCAACTTTCAAATGCAAGAAGTAAAAACTGTGAAGTTCCCTGTAAACCTGAATTTTGGGAGTCAGATGACAGACTCAACTCAGAAAAAATTGAGCGCAATTCTGACAACTAGACCTTTTCCAAAGCAGGGTATATGCTGTATTTCTACAGCGTTTTTCCGTCTTGATAAACAAAAGAGAAGACTTTTTTAATTGTTATTACTTACAAATATTTCTATTAAATTTTGTATCTTATAAAAATTTACTTACATTGATGTTGAAAGGTAATGGAAATTACGATTTACAGGGATGATCTTTCCTGCGTTTTACTTCTTTTTTGTTTTCTGTTAAAGCCTTTTATTTTATGCAGCAACACATCCTCGATTTCTTCGCCTAAGAGTTCTAACAGAAATGCTAGAAACATCAATCTTGACGGTTGTGTCTCAAACAGAACACCGATACCATTACTACTGTTTGGAATGTCCAAAAGCCATGCCCTTTTCATGAAAAAGGCAAAATAGTTGTTGCAGCATAAAGGCAAACTTTGCAGATTAAACAAGAACAACTCCTTCAGAGTACAGCCACCGTCCACTGCAGGTTAGTTTCCATCATTTGTAGGCATTTCACTCTCAGGATGCCCGAAATATTGTTAATTTGAGCACAAACTTCTTGAGCTCGATCAGCTCAAAGACACAGATGTCTCCTGCCTTCAAGTCGTTGTCCTCGTAGAAGTTAGTCCGTCCTGTAAAAATATGCAACCCTCCATATTGTCTCCATCCCCTTCGAACGAGCCATTTTTTTCCATCAGAACTTTGAACACTAAGATATTCAGGAACCCCATTAAGGTACTTCCATGCGAATTTGGCTGGTACATACTGCATTCATGAATAAGGATTACAAAAAATTAATCATAATTTTATGTGGACTAATTAAATGAATTCATGATTCACAAGGACATGCATTCTGCAGCAAGGCTTACCATGAAACATTTACGTAAATTAGATTCATGTAAGATCGCCATAAAAGAAGGATTAGAGGGCTTGAACGTTCGGGCAGTTTGTAATGCTTTCTTGCTTTCCTTGGATGTTTTCACATAAAAATTGAATCTGCAGCTCGTAGCAATATTCATGTCTTCGTCTTCTGCTGAAAATTCACTTCCATCTGAATCCAATGAATTGGTAAAGAAAATTAGATTGTCAGCCTGCTCGGTGCCATGCGAAAAATATAAGCTATGGCAAAATTTACCAGCTTTGTTGTTTCGAACCCCTCCACTTCTGTTTGATTCCCTTTCCTTTGATTCATTTGCATTGTTTATAACTATTGCTGGCACATTCTTCTTTTCTGTTTTGCAACTTTTGCTTCTGTCATAGATTTTCTCAAAATCTGAAGTCTCAGCAGATGCAGAAATCTTCTTGTGCATTTTAGCCTTTGGTGCAGAATCACAACAAGTGTCATGAAAAATTGAAGCTTTCAATGCTATGGTCTTTAACATGATCAGCTCAAAGAAACAGACATCTCCTTCCCCTAGAGAATTGTCCCTGCTGAATTCTGCCAATCCTGATGATAAATCCATGCTCCCATATTTTCTCCAACAAGTCCTAATAAGCCATTCTCTTCCATCTGTAACCAGAACTTTGATGTATTCAGTGGACCTATCCAGATACTTGCAAAAGGAAGCTGGCATATACTGCATGATTCAACAAGAATTGCAGTTGAGCACATTGAAAAGTGAACTCCAAAATGTAACCATGAAATCCAAGTTTTAACTAGTATCTTTCATGCACAGGTTCACCAGAGTTTTATGGTTGCGTTGACGAAAGACAAACATGAATGAAATATTCTTTGGCTGGTACAGCATAGCTGGTTGCACTGCCCTCTCTCTTCTTGGAGACATCTTTGCTAAAACCTGATAAAAGTTTCGAGTAGTGATGATTTTTGATTGTTCCTCACATTTTGGTGATGATTCTTTTTCATCTGCACAAATTGGACTCGATGCAAAGTTCAGAGTTAAGAACCATGGTATGTATAGAATTGAAGAGTTTTGGGTTTCTTTTAATTACCATTTCTAGAATGTTCGATGCCATTCATTTTTCCCCTTGTCTGGTAGTCATGCTCAAATTTTGGATGCTTTAACGAAGGATCACATTTATGACGCTTGTTCATGCTCATATGGTCAGAAACAAGAGTAGAAAAGATAAGGTTTTGCTGTGATAAGGAGGTAAACCTTTTTCTTGATTCCCCCACTTCCCCTTCTGGAGATGAAGTAAAACTCAATTTTTCAACAAAATCATCTTGCACTTGATTCTTATCATGCATTGAGTATCGCTTGCCATTATGTGGAACTTCATCATCACGACTTGGTTCATACTGATAATCAATTTCACAGGCACTTGTGTCAAAAATGAGAACATTGAAATTGGACATTCCCTCATATTCAAATACCAAGACATGCCCGTGACAGATAGAATGGTCTTCAACAAATTTGGGCCAACCACCGTCAAACCACATGCTGTTCTGTCCTTTTGTTAAACCCATTTGCCAAACGTTGCCATCAGGTGAAGTGATTTTAGCAACATCAGAAAGCTCATCACCATGTTTCTTAACAAACTTTGGCGGAAGCATCTGGCAATTGAACAGTAATATCTATGAGAATTTGTTAAGCACCTTGCTTCCATGGTATCGCGGCAGATTTTTACAAAGGGATGTTTGCTCTAGAATGATACAAGTGCAACAAAAGCAAATATGAACAAAGGAGGCTCCTCAAATGTTCTTTGTGCTAAGGGTGTCTATATTTGCTAAAATTACTCCAGAGGGCCAGAGCACACTTACCACCGTAGATGAGAGTCGTTCATAAGCAAAAAGTTTTTAGAAGCAATATTACCAAGAAAAGAGAAACCATAGAATTTTAATTACCAGCTTCTTGTCTTCAATTGTACTTTGCAGAATTATCTTGAAGAAGTGCTGCAATCTTTTCACCAGAGGAGTATTGGGTACAGCAGGCTTCTGATGAGCCATTTTACTTTTAACACCTACACAATATCAGACAATTAGTATGCCATCGAGTCTCTGCTTTGAATGTTATCGTTTTCTTTCTTGTTTTTTCTTGTTCTTACTTTTTGAATGGAATCAATCTAGTTAATGAGCCCTATGAGTTATTGGGGTCGCTAAGAAAATGAAAAAAAAAAAAAAACTAACAGGAATTTATCCAATTTGGCATACAGTTCCAGATATGTTAACCTGGAAGCCATATAGTTGCACGCAGCTACCTTCCCACTTCTTGGACACCCCAAGAACCATCTTTTTCTTGCAAACTTTCGATGAAAATACACAGTTGGCTTTGGACGAGTTCTATTACATAGAGGAAAGAAAAAAACTACCGGTGTGCATGAGACACATAATACGTAGGGCAAGAATATTTAAGTGATTGCATGAAAAGAAAATGAATTTTGGTGTGAAAATTGTTTCATACGCCTTTCACCTGCTTGAGTCTCCATGCATTCTTAAAGTGCCAATACTAAACAGAAACTTCAGGTCCCCACGTTTAGGACTCAAAATAACTTACAAAGAAAAGTAAAGAACTGAACTTTTCTGTTCTGTTCGACCAAGTTAATCAAAACAATAATAAGCTTCACAATAACCATGAAAATGGATTTCAGAATCAAATCCAACCTTCACCTACCAAATTACTATAACCCTTTCAATGGTGAACCTGAACAAGAAATTGTACCACTTAAAAATTTCCCTTCTAGGGTTCTGGTGGGCACTGGCTTGGTAATACTTGGATTTCTTGGCATTGTCAACCAAGCGTGTGTACCGAAATTTATTGGTTCCACAAAAAACAAGCTTAGTTACAGGCACCAGGTACACATTAAACTATTTCCATTTTTCTCTTTGTGACAATTAAAAAATGTACAAACATAAAATTATAATGGCAAAATGTATGATTTTACCAGTAAAATGCGTGGATTGCTTGTTTATGCAACTTTGTTCCCCCAAAAAAAGGGAGGCAAGACAATTTTCCAGGTACACCCACCACAGCAAAACTCTAACTGTAATAATAAGGGGAAAAAAAATTTAAAGATCTATAATCTATGATATCATCTTAAAAAAAATGTCTTAAACGACAAATTTTCCTTTTTTTTTTTTTGGCCGCAAATAACAGTGTTAGGAGCATTTGGCTAAGAAATAATATTCTTAGCCCAAAATACACTAATACACTTTAAATATGTGTTGTATACATTTTATTTCACCTGTTGATTCTCCTTTCTAAGCCATTTGGAGCTTTGCAAGAGCCCGTTGGCTCTGTGATCTTCAAGATTTCTCTGGAGGTCACCGGTGCTGCTACGCTCTTCTCTTCTTCTGCCCTCTCCTACACACACACACACACACACTCTCCCTCTCTCTCCGCTCGTCTCTGTTACAGTACTGTTTAGTATCGGTAAGTGAGTAGCCACGTGCCACACACATAGCCACAGATTGTCAATGGTATCATCGTAGCCGTCCAATTCTAGGCACTCTTGGCTTAGCAGCACGACCAATGACCGCAGGTTTCTCTGACATTCACATCGTAGCCGTCCAAGTGTCAGCACTGCACTCTTCTCGGTGGACTGACGCGCGGGTCCTTGTGATTCTTTGTTCTTTAAAGCCAAGATGCCCAACAAAACCCTGAACCAGGGGTTTAACAATCCAGATGGCAAACACCCATATCGATTCCCGAGTCCCAATGTCTAATGCCCCCAATCCATCAATCCTGACCCCTTTTCATTGCTTTACTCTCCCCTCATTGCAATTTTTTTCTTTAGCTTTGCTTTTTACCTCGTCAATGCTGGCAAAAAGACTGTCCTTTTCTTTCGCTTTCTTGCAAATCTTCCCGCAAAAAGACAGAAAGGGAAAAACAGAAAACCAGTTCACCCCTCTCAATGGGCATGTATTTTAAAAGGCTCTGATCCCATATCAGAAATGAAAGACTTGTTTTTCAATTTTATAAAACACCAGTTGTAAACCTTTTTGTTACTCTTCAGATTGTATTGGTCAAACTAAATCTATTTCTGTATTTTTATTTTAACAAAAAACTCACTCAGCTTACCTGGTTCAGTTTTCCTTTTTCTACTTCTGCTTCTTCCTTCCACTCTATCTGAGGTAAGCAAACTACCTTTGTCACTTTTACTTGAAATCTCAAAACGATCTACTTTAGAAGGTTGGTCAACAGGCATTGAATCTTCTAGTACCCGGAATATACTGACTTTCAACAGAATATCACTACTATCAATCAGCTCAAAGATGCAAGCATCTCCTTCATCCAATATATTGCCACGCGCATAAGCTAGCCATCCCCTGCTCAGGAAAGTTACGCCATTATAGTGAATGCATCGAGCAGGCCATTGTTTACCATCAGAAGCCTGAAGCTTGATGAATACTGCAACCCTGCTCAAATATTCCCGAGCAAAATTGGATGGAATGCGCTGCACAAGCAAAACATAGAATCTTCAAGTACATAGGCTGCAACAAGAAACATAGTAGTACGTTAGATCACCCACTTGGAATACTTACCAGAGTAAATCTCCTATACAAATTGGTTGCTCTCAAGATAATACAAAAAGGGATTATCAGGCTTGAATTCATTGGCAGCATGAACCACTCTAGTTTTTTCTTCTGCTGTCATAGCTCTCAACCTACTCGTTGAAGTTTTGGGAGCAATTTTTAAGCGAGAGCATTTTATTTCTGCTCTCTGACTGTCAGGTGGTTCTTGTTCACTGAGACCTTATTTATGAAATGATAACAGAAAATATCAGTTTGGTGCATAACTCAAATGAGATATCTGAGTGTAAAAGCATACCAGAGAAGGGTAGGGGCATGACTTAGATGAGATATCCAAGTTTATACAAGCTTACCTGGTTCCCTTCTTGGGCTTTGACTTCTGGTTCTTTCTTTGGCAGCACCTAAGACAAGCAAACTACCACTGAGATCAAAATCACTAACCTGCAATCCTATATCTCAAGAACTTTGACATGTGGCTCCCAACTTGTATTCTGCTTCTCTCAGATGCAGCAGCTCCGTGTTGCATCCACATTTTTCAGATTTAGGACCATGGTGACTGAAAAATTGATCAGAAATGCTGCTTCTAAAAGAAACAGTTGACAGGCTTAAAGAGTCAGAATCCAGGATTCTGGTATGGCCAATATCTAGTCCATCCTTCTCGTGGGAAATAAGACATTGTTTATCATGGCTTTATTGCAAACTACCAAGAGCCTCACAAGGATGTCTTATCTGAGACACTGTCAAATCAAATATATTAACACTGAACTTTGATTTTCCTTCATAAATGAAGATCAGAAGATACCCATCACAAATAGAGTGGTTTTTAACAAATTCTTGCCAACCATTGCCAAACTGTAGCTTCCCGTTAACATTTTCAGTTTCCACCAGCCAAGTACAACCACTGGGAACAGAAAGTGTAACAATAGGAAGTATCTCATGTCCATATATCTTGGCGAACTTTACTGGGATTTTCTGTTGGCATAAAACAAGTCATTCTTCACTTCAGGGAAGTTTA
This sequence comes from Kandelia obovata, assembly GCA_021464305.1. Lineage (NCBI taxonomy): Eukaryota > Viridiplantae > Streptophyta > Magnoliopsida > Malpighiales > Rhizophoraceae > Kandelia > Kandelia obovata. The sequence goes on along the minus strand of CM038472.1, from coordinate 12,604,569 downwards.
TCAGACAGCTGAGACAGTAAAACACCGTGTACTTTATTGAATTGCTGAAGGACTAGCATAACATGAAGCTAGTGTGGATAAATCGTAGCTAGCTCAAGGTCAAACAAAAAAGAAATATCAATATGGAAAAGAAGATCCACAACAACCAATGAGATCATAAACCCCCCCCCCCCCAAAAAAAAGGACCCAAAGACCATTTGCATGAAGTTCTTCAACGAGCACTTGAAGTCTTGTTTTTCATCGAACAGACAAAAATTTAAGGTTTTCGTTCTTTGACTCGCAAGCCATAGAATTATTAGGCACAATTTATGGGATTATTAGAAGGTACATTAGGCTATAGCCAACAGAGGTAGCCTTAGCTTATCCCACAAGTTTTTCAAGTTTCCTTTCCTAAGCATGAAGCCTTTAGTTTAGAAGTTCAAACTGTGTCCCCCCATCCTCTAATTATAGGTTAAAAAAATCATAAATGTGAAAGTTTGTTAAACTAAGTAGTGATAATTTTAGGACTGTAAATCTTAAGCTTCGACCCAATTGACGAAATCTCATAAGACCCAAAATTGAATTCCATCGATGATGATGATGAGAAAAGTTAATGGTCCAATAGGCATCCAATAAGGCGAAGGGATGCAATAGAAGAATCTCTAAGTAAGCAGAGTAGAAAAGAAAGAGACTCTTACAAACTTTGTTTTCAGACAAACAAAGGGTCAAAAGAAAGCACAAACACATCTAATCAAGTTGTACCAGCTTCTTGTCTTGGAGAATGGAAGCAACTATTAACTTGTAGAACATGCATGGCTTCCTCCAGACCAGAAAGCTGGACTCCTCTGGTCCCACTGTTCCTGCCATTGTTGCTGTTTTTCGGTTGGCCAGGGAAAAATCACCGATCAAGAACGGTTGACCGATCAAGATGAGCGGCCATGAAGCCTCCTTTCCAGAGAGAAGCTAATGGAGAATAATTTATAACAATAAAAAACAAAATTTGTTTTCTTTTATTTTTCTTTTTTCTTTTTTATTTCCATTGATCAGTCCTTCTAACTACTGTTAAGTGTGCACTTGAGCTTCCAAATGATTCGAATCAAGTAATTTGTTGTCTTTTCTTCATCGTAACATATACTTAGGGTTTAGACTTCATTAGTCACAACTTTATTATATTTTTTCCACTTTACTGCTAATTAATCTCAGTTGGACTATTTGGATTATTCGGACAATGCTGCCAAGAGCGAAACGAACAAGAACAAAAGACAAAATGTCATGCATGTAACAGCTATTGCTACTTGATTGCAACTCACCTATGGCCACTCCGGATGCAATTCCGGGCTAGGGGGCCGTCGTTTCTCTCTTGATTTTCCGGTTTATGCAACATCCAAGTGGACATCTTATCCTTTCCATTTCATTTTAACTCCACCATTCACTGTTACTCGCATTAAGTCAGCAATCAATGTCAAGGAGGATTTCCCGGAAGCAAAAAGAAAAATACCTTTTAACAGAACTACCAACACGCGCCAAATTCCTCCATGAAATCGTATTTAAGAGAGGAACAGTATCCATCTACACAATCTACAACATATTTCCCAGATCATTTTTGATTCTCATTCCAGTCCATGTCTCTGTAATCTAAAGTCTATAAACAACCATAACTGATCTACTTGTTCTTTCTGAAAATTGCTCCCACGTGCCATAAAAGCAGAAAGCAAGCAGTAAACAAGCAATCAATAAACGAAAATTTCAAACCAAATACACTAAAAATACATTAGGCCTGAGTTTTTTTCCTTTTTTTTTTTCTCTGTTTCCACCCCCCCTTCTGGTCTGTTGATGTCAACTTGACTGCACAATCTATTTACAGTCCCAGTCCAGCCACAAAAATTTTCTACCAGAATGTTTAACAGTTGAAAGGCCCAGTAATTTGCTTTGAAAGCACACCAGAAAGAAAGAGTCACCTACTAAGGGTTCTCAATTCAGAAGTTACCAGCCACCATGTACTGACTGGTTTAATGCAGCTCACATTTGCACAGTAATTCCAGCAGTTTCAAGAACACGAAATGCAGTAACTTTCAGCACAATATCCCTTGATTTCAGCAGCTCGAAGACACAGACGTCTCCTTCCCCCAAATTATTTTCCAAACAGAATTCGTACCATCCCTGACTTAGTTTAGCCCGACCACCTTTATAGAGGCATCGGACAGGCCACTGTTTCCCACCAGCAAACTGAAGTTTAATGAATCCTGAAACCCCACCTAAATACTTTTCGGCAAAGCAGGAAGGTAGATACTGCACCAGATGCACCCAAAAAAAAAATGAAGACAAGTAACATGCTATATTTGGCATAAAATTGAGCAAATCAAAAGGTAGTGCAGAGGTTAAGGACTCACCATAATGCAACCCCTATACAAATAAGATGGTCGCAGGACAACCCTGCAGAAAGGATTGGCTGGCTCAAATGCTTTTGCCGCATTTACGGCCCTCTCCCTTTCTCCAGCTGTCACAGTTCTCTTTCTTGCTGAAGCACTTTCATAAAATCTGAGGCGCATATCTGTTTCATCTTCATCTTGAGTTGATGGCTGCTGCTCATCTGCAGTTTTCCCAATCATATTATTAACATGTTAAACTCTGAAAGCATACCAAGGCAAACGGAAGAATAAAATTCAAAGAGCTTACTGGGATCAAGTTTTCGCTTTTTCCTTCCAGATTTCTTAGTTTTCTGTATCTCTCCACCTGGACTGTAGAATTTTACTTCACTAACAGCATTTTTCATATCAACATTACTAAACTGAACACCCACTTCTTTTGTGCATTGATTTGCCACTTGTGAAAAACTTGCACCCTTTGATATGTGAGGGTTTGCTTCACCTCCCCCGGCCCAGTTTACGTAGTTGAGTTTGGACTCATTGAACAACTTTTGCAGCACAGGACCATTGTAGCTTTTGTTGTCCAGAGGTGAGGAGCCCAAGGGTTCACTAGAGTCATCATCTTCCATTTCCTCAAAAAGAAGCGATCTTTTGCCACTCAGAGTATTAGACTGATAGTTAATCTCAGAAGCAGACAGATTGAATATATGGACATGAAAAAGTGCATTGCCTTCATATCTGAAGACCAAAAAGTACCCAACTCGGATAAAATAACTCTCTACAAATTGTTGCCAATTCTCACGAAGCCAGACCTTGTTCTCAGCTTTTGTTAATCCTATGACCCATACATGACTACTAGGAACAACAAGTCTCACAGCAGTAGAGAAATCATTTCCATATTTCTTGATGAAATGATCCGGGATCCTCTGCAAATAACCCAACAAGTTAGTCTCCTTTTCCTCTTCCGCAATAAGTTTAGAATATAGAACAGGGTCTCATGTGCAATATTGCAGAAATGGTCATGCACATAAGGACATGGTCAACAAAATCGTTGAAAACATTAAAAGCCGAAGGTCTCTGACCTATCTTACTTGATAGTGCCCGTGAAATAAAGTAGAATTCTCTTAGAAACAGCTAATTTGCACATTTTGGAATTCTCCCTGCAGTAAAATCCAGAAACGCATGCAGCAGTGGGACATACCCCACTTAACAAACGACGCAAGTGAATTTCCTTTCTCTAATATAATGCATCAAGGAGTTTTGAGTAGCAATTTCAAGCCCATCAAGTCTTTTAAAAATACTCTAAATATACACTACGAACTGAAAGAGAAAGAGGGAGAATGAAATTTGGATGGTATTAAACTTTCAGTTCTTAAACACGGTAGAAAGTTTGAATCATTTAAACCAAGTTGAGGCCAGGAAATAAGGGACTTAGTATCGTCGGTACAGACAGAACTAAGACATATAATTCTTCATCTATAAAAATTATTAAGTTCTAAAAGGAAAAGGGAATGATAAAAAAAAAAATAATCAAAAGAAAAGTAAAATCCCAAACCCCAGTTCACTCCCACTTATTTTCCAACAAATCAAAACAAAATTAAGGGTAATTGACAAACCCTGGAAAACCACACCGTAAACAACCACAGAAACACAACAATAAAACAGAGTCCAAAGAATTTGACCGCCCTTTTCTGTTGATCTAACAGCACTGAATCCATGAACCCCAGAAAGTGTTGGGTTTTACGTCAAAGACATAATCTTTACAAAACCCCAAACCCAGGCAAACACATAACAATAAGAAAAACTTCCAAGAATCACCATAAGAGAAAAAAGGGGTAGCGCTGGAAAAAGATAAGAGAGGGAGAAAATAAGGAACTTTTATTACCAGCTTCTTTTCTTGGATGGTTTTGGAGAGGATCAGCCTGTGGAAATAAGGTTTTGGCATTTTTTTGGGAGGGGGTCTTTGGAATTTTGGTGGTTCCTGTATTGGGGTATTACGATGAGAGTGAGAGATAGTCAATTAGATCATGATTAGGATGATGAGACCTAATTGAAAGAGAAATTCTTTGGCTTTCAGATCTACTTCTCCTTTGTCTTGTCCCTGCACGAGTGATTCTAGTCAAACAGTGCTTTATTGCCTAAAAGGTTACCGAGTTGCGCCTCACAACCAGGCCAACTCGGAGTTTTCTATTGTTTTCAACTCAGTTGGTGCCAACTAAGGGTTTTATCTGTAATTTACTTTTCCCTTTTTTTTATATAAAAAAAATTCCCCCATTATCTGAATTTAGGTTTTTTTTTTATAAAAAAAATTAATTCCTTTTGTAACATCTTCTTCCTCCTTAATGACGTTGTAAATGTATTGGGCCGATTAATGTAGCCTAAGCATCCACCGTAGTAGTCACTCGCAAGCAAATGCCATTAATGGCTAAAAAAACACACCCAAAAAAACAAAAAAGCCATTAGGTATTGAATAGAACAATTTTTCTTTAAAATGAAAAAAAATAAAAAATAAAAAGTGGTTACGTACACATATTCTAAATACGAATTCAATATGATTTTGCAATCGACAAGTCATAATTCAGAGACACTCTCAGTTGGCTCAATTGGGTTGTGTTGACTCAATGGATGGAATCCTGACACACCGAGTCAAATTACCAGGGAAAAACAGGACTCACCCACATATATTCACATTTATGGACTCGGGAGATCCTCTATAATGATGCCCTTTGTCTTCTCCTTCTTCTTGTTTTTCGTTTTTTTTTTAATAGGAAAATGATGCCCTTTGTCTTCTCCTTCTTCTTGTTTTTCGTTTTTTTTTAATAGGAAAATGATGCCCTTTGTCTTCGTCGAGGATGTTTTCTTGTTTCTCCCTGTACACGTGTTGGCATGGGGAGGGCAGTGGACCTCACCAGCAGAAACCATCCCCCTCCCCCCCCCCTCCCTTCTTTTTTATTTCCTTTTTGACTGTTTGGAGGAACATATCAGGCTGTTGGGTAGCAATTAGTTGATTTTTTGGTGCTCCGGATATGAACAATTAATTGGGTCACATGGTCGCATGACAATAATTCAACTTATGTTAGTTTAGAAGCAAAAATGGGTGGAAAGGTAAGAAAGATTGCCTTTTTATTCCCTCTCATAATTTCCACAACCCTCAGCCAATGGGAAGAGATTCGAAGTATATATTCTGTCCTTAATCTCAAGTTTTTTTTTTCTAATAATTTTTTTAATAATAATAATATTTTTTATTTTTGATTTTTTTTTTTTTTTTGCAGAATGAAATTCATAAAATATGGATGCTCCTTCGCAAAATTGTTGGTTCAATTACTTCAATTCTATTCAGAAATTTTCAAAATCTTGAGCGTTTCAATCACTTCGCTGTTGTCAAACGAGGATACTAAAAGTTTTTTTTTTTTTTCTCTGTACATAATGATAAAAGTTCTTTTGAATCAAGTAATAAATCTTTGATACTAGGAGTGTGCAAAAGGCATTAAGAAAAAAAGGTGATAACTGAGCTAAACCCGTGAAAAATTTACATGCGAAAAAAGAAAATACTGTGCAAACCCAGCAAGGCAAGTTCACAAATGTATGCATGTTGCTTACTTTGAACATAGCAGAGCAAAAAGTTGCTGCCCTTTCTAAGCAGATATAGGAACATCATCATAAAAAATAGCAGCTCAGTATTCCAGCTAAGCAAGTCTTTGCTCGTCAAGCTTCAAGTAAATCTTAAGCAAATCCATAATTTTAAGCAAAACCTACACCTCTTCAGTTCTCAAGAAGAAACAGGAAAACACTGGATTTGATACAATAGTATTACACATTTTCATTGTTCTATTCACTCAATTATGCCTTCCCAATAAAGATTTATATTTGCCGAAAAAAAAAAAAAAAGGCCAAAGCTTGAACTTTGTATAGATAAGGAAAAGAAGTCAGAAAGTGGGTTTATGCAAAAGGAGAAGAAGAATCTCCCATTATGTTAGCCCAAAAAGCCTAAAGAATTACTGGCACTACCCTTAAAGAGTTTGAATTTTCAAATGCTTGTGGGAACAGATCACCCAGACCCAGTTCTGTTTAGTTTTATTGTACTTCTTAAGTGAAAAAGTTGAAATTTTGATTAGTTGAATCCATTTAAGGGTTTACCAAAAAGTCTTGGCTATCCAATGGAGGGCACTGCAAGGCAAAGGCATCACTCTGCTTCAAAATATTAAAACAATCAGCCGTTGATAAGAAGCATCATATTCAAAGGAAAGATAAGAAATTACTCTGAAGAAAACCGAATTCTCTCACAATTTATTGGTAGCCAAATATCGACTAATCTTACATTTCAAGTTTGCAACAGCAATCAATTATCAAGAATATAACCTGCAAATATGATCCAGCCTCTTTCTACCTCTCATGTCCACCACTAAGAACAAAGGGAACCAAGAAAACTTTCCCTTCTCCTTTACATTCCCAATATCCAAACGGCAGACAAAAGGTGCCTACGCGGCATCCAATTTTCCATTTAATTCTTTAAACATCAATTCAAAGAAAATTTTCACTGTAAAACCCCACAACCCCGAAGAAAGTCGAACTCTAGAAAAAAAAAAAAAGGCAAAAAGAAAAGGCTTTTCTCAACATTGTCACCGACCAAACAGAAACCACCAAAAAGGAGAGACAAACCTTACCTAGATGAGCGCCTAGGGCGAGCGGGAAGGGCCTATCCGGGTCTTGAGCTTGAGAGAAAGATCAAGAATCCCCAACATCTGCATTCTCTCCTTGTTCTCTTTGATTCTTTTGTCCCTGAACTCCTCGTACACAGTGTCCCCCAACTCCCCCCTCCTCCTCCTTCTCCTCCATTGTTACTTCCACTCTCTTTACCTGTGGCTTTGCCGCTCTGAGTTCTGTTTCTCCTTGTCAACACCTTCAATCTCTCTCTCTCTCTCTCTCTCTCTCTCTCTCTCTGCAATGTTAATGGCGGACAGACGAAGAGAAACTTGTTTTCCGTGGTGGCGCCAGGAGACGAGTAACCAAAGAAAGAGTCACAGGTCAAAGAATGGGCTTTACGGAATCTGCTGACAACTGGGCCTCAACACCCAATTTAATGTGGATTGTGGGCATCACGATCGTGTAAATAAATCACGGCCGTTACAGACCACAGCTGTGTATCCAGAACTCCAATCCGCTGCTAGCTTAAGGCCCAACGGGTTGGTACGGCGAATTTTCACCTTTCAAGTTATAAGTACATCCTGACCGTCTATACGCTCCAGCTGCGTCATAAAAATAGGTTGGCTAGCTTCAGGTCACACATCCACCACCGTGGGTTAGAGACTTTTAGTATCAGTAGACATTAATCATTCGTAATGACATTGAATCCCATCATTACAAGGCTCAAAAATCTTGACAAAACAATCTTAAAGATTTTAATACCGTGGTAAAACTCCAACATTAGTTTGTATTTTGATATTCTTTTTAATCAGCCACACGCTTGTAACTAAGGAATAAATTAATAAATATCACTCTCTGATTCCCATGAATCTGGACCAATGCAAAAATCCCCCCTCACCAGGGGGCGGTGATTGATTCAGCAGGCAGAAAGACCACATTTTTCTATACAAGCTCTAAATCTACAACTTTGTACAATTGAAGGGAACAGACCCCGGAATGCATTCTCCTACACCAAACGAATTTATCAAGTGGATTTGGATGAAGGGATGTTTGTAATCAAACCCACTGAACCCAGGAAAAACGCAATCATGCAATCTGGCCATTCTTGGACCCGTTTAGAATTTCCCGAGCTTCCAAATTGTTAAGGAACACCGTACCAGAAGTAGTGAACGGACCACAAGGTTGCTACGCTGTTCTGTGAATATCCAGCAAAAGATCCCGAAGCTCAGGAAATACTGACAAGAGTAGCAGCTCCACGATGGAGTATGCAAGTTGCCTTACACAAATACTGGACTGCAATAAACAAAAAATTATAACAGATGGTTCCAGAGTGACTGTCATAAAATCACACAACTCAGAGTAAGATGAAACATATAAATTTGCGGCCCTCTATCACACCATAAAAATAGACCAGAAGCTAAACCTGAGTGAAGTAGAAAATATCCCTCGCACAGCATCTGTACTGCTTATTGCCAATCAAGCTGACTAAGGCTGCTGGAGCTCCATCTGCCAAATCGGGAAATTTTGATTTTGTTGTTATAAGATCGTTAATGCAGCCTATAAATGCCAGAATTATGAAAGTCTCCAACAGAGTTCAATTCCACCGATACATACTGGGAAAATCAGAAAGTTGTTCAAGAAATGTGACAGGTCAAGATGGTAATATTCAACAAGAACAACTTGAACCTTTCTGATCCCACATTAAGGACCATTTGTTCTTCCACCTATGCATAGGACATCCTTAATTGAGGCACAAAGGATAATGGATAACAAACAGGAAAACATGAGGACATTCCAAGTATTGACAGTAATAAGAAATAGTTGCTTCATAAACTAATAGAACTACGCCAAATAGGTACTGTCTAAAAATGTGGAACTCACCAAATAGCATTTTCTTGATATCACTAGCTCTACGAGCAGCCTCCAGCTGTGCCTCAAAAGAACCTTTCAAGGTCTTACTGGCGTTAAATTGGCTAATCTGAAAAGGGACTAGACTTGGTTGAGCATCATCTACTTTGCCTGGTGTAACATCCACCTTTGCAAAGAATGATGTTCCATCCGGCCAGAGGATCTGGGGAAGACAAATCATCAGAAGAAAGAAATAGTTAAACTAACTATTATAGTCAGCATCAGCAATCTCAAATCATAAGATAGTCCGGTGAGCAATGCTTAGAGAGGAGCTTTCTTGGATAGTCATCTCAACATCAAATGATAACTTAAGGTGTGACCACAAAAATCTCAAATGCAAATAACAATTAACCGATGTGTAATCTGCTAAACACTAGATGGTAATAGTGGCAAGAGTGCATTTTCTGTATTTAATGCTTGTGCCTAGAGAGAGCAGATCACCATGCTGACTTTTTTTGTAGAAATTAAACCTGAAGCTAACTAAAAATTAGGAGGGTCAAATTATAAATGCATAACACCATTACTCTACATGACGGCACTGATCATTGGTTCAGTCCTTACATCCTGCACCCACCGAATCCCTTGGGCTATGGTTTCTTCTCTCCTGAGCCAATAAATCTGTCTCAACAGCCAGTCATCAATTGCGTCTTCCATCATTAACTGCAATATTTGCTTTGATATCCAAAAGACTTGTCTTCTGTAGCAACAAAGACAAGAACATGTTGAAGACCATGTGTAAAATGAAAAGTAAACAATTAAGGGCATGCCAAGAGCAACAGATAAAGTAGAGGCTAAAGCTCCAGAATGATCCATAAAATAAAGGAGAATTGGATGAAATAAATTCAGGCAGCATATAAGATGAAAATTCCTCAAGCAATGGCTGCATATGAACAGAAAAGACAAATCAAAACCAAGCAACTATGTAAGCAGAAGTGCATCTGGGATTTGCTTGGCAGAAAAATATGTTGATCGAGTATTCCCCAATAATTTTCCAATTTGCATGAAGAACAAGAAAATAGCATGGGCAAGTACTCCAACATAAAGCACACTCACAATTTCCTTGCAATAACTAGACTCACAATTGACTCATATGAGATAATTAAATCACCTGAGCCACCCTCTTCTCTTCAGTTGAAAGACCTTATCAACCAGATTTAAAACAGGTACACTTACATTGGGTGGAGTCCACTGCAAGAATCCAAAAGGAAAAATTATAAGCATCCATAAGGTTCTAAAAATTGGGCCTAAGAAATCAACAAAAAGATATAACATTGTGGCACTCATTCAATGAAATAAATAGTGCAGGCAATTCCAGATGAATATATTAATTGCTTCCTCAAGGGAAATCAAGCAAAACTCATCTTAAGGCAATAACAAGGAAAGTACAATACCAGGTGAGTGATTCAAGTCTGCAATTTGTATGTACATCTTTCTTTTGTGAGTACTAGCAATGAATTCTCTCATTACCCCAATGCTTGTAATCAAGTGTCATCCAACAGTTTGAGAATGGCAACAATGTTAACATTTGTTCCTTACGGAAAAATTAGTCCTCCAACAGGGGCATTTACTCTGTTCCCTAGATGCCCATTTCAAATAATTTTCCACTTCTAGCAAAATAACTTATTCATTAAGCCACTAGGTTTTCTCAAAATAGTTTATTCTACCTCAGCCCTTTAGCTCTTATCTAGTAAATTCAATCTTAATTCCTGTACACCAGCTTTCCAATATAACATAAACCTCATATCCAACAAGTCATTCTGTCAATAAATACAGACTTCTCAAATTAGAAAGGCCCTTCAGTTGACCATTTGAGAACTCAGATGGAATATACCTTTGATAAATCTACTTTAGGGTCTCTTGCTAACAAGGAACTCAACTCAGCTCAACTGACCTAAATTCAAAGGAAAACTGAAGATGACTACAAATTTCCCGCTTTATAGATGTTATCCGCATCTTAGTTTATCGGCAATTATCAGCACATAGTCAAGCAGCATGGAACAAAGCACACATGAAGAAATTCAAGTTAAGAATCAGTCCAAATATCTTCACACACAAAATCACACAAACAGAGACAGATTGTGAAATTGACTAGACACAAGTACCTCTTGAGGCATTCCCACAGGATCTTCCTCGTAATTAGCAATTACTGAAGAACTTGTTGAAGGAAATCCTCCCTGATTATTCCATTCAGGTTTTGAATCTAGATTAATTTTCTCATCTGAAATTGGTGTCCTAAATTCCTCACAGAATTTGATCGTCTGAGGCACATAACCCTTTGAGTTTAACTCATTATCTGAATGGCAATGGTAAGCATGTTGACTGGATCCAACTTCATCCTCAACATGGCATTCTTGGTTATGATCTTCTTCACCATCTGAAAAACTGTTCATGGTGTCTGAGGCTTCTTGCCTCCAAATGGGACTATTCATATCATCTGCATGCCAGGACATGTTCCCTCTGTATACCAAGGCCTTGGTTTCACAAAGAGCCGAGGATGAACCAACAACTTTACGCTTGAAGCCATCAGAAACTCCTTTGACTTGGCGCACAAGGTCATCCACAGCATCATCAACATTGACTGTTTGAATTTAAAAAATAATAATAATCAAAGAATGAGATGTGTTATTTCAAATTATGTGTGATAAAAACAACAATCTTTTTACTGAATCTCGAATGTCTCGCTTTGAAATTGTAACCAACATTTTATGGATTCTTGTGGATAATTTTCTCACGTTGGTTTACTTTGAGAGTTTTTGGAGAATGCCTTTTTTTGTGTTTGCAGAGTTTGTAGGCATTTTTGCATGTCCCTGAGGATGCCTGATTTAAATTCTCAGAAGACAAGTTTTCTTTAACTAGCTAAAAAAAATCTTATTAAATTGTATGTGGGTGAAAAGAAGTTGTACCGGTGATGGTAAGAATTAGTTTATAACAAAAAGAGTGTGAAGAATGTGTCCTCATACCTGCCAGGGTTCTCATCACTGAAGAAGATTTTCCAAAAGAGTAATTCTTCAAGAATAAAAAGGCAAAAAAGGAAGCTTCAGAATCATGCAACTTACCAATGGACATATAAAGATTGAAAACCTCAAAGAAAATTTTAAAAAACAGTTGTCAAGAAGTCAAAATATTTCACACCTTCGAGGAAACACTTAAGAAATCCCACACTTCATGCTGTTCAGCAACATTAGCTATAGACAAGAGATCCTGGGAAATGCAGCATATTAAGATGCAGGGTAAAATGAATATTCTATTGAAGAAATGCACAGCAGGCATTGGACAAACTTGAAGATATTTATCAAGCTGAATGCATCGTTGATGGACAAAGGCGTCTTCAGTGCTTGACGAGAATATCCGTTTGGGAGGCAAGTGCAATGTGTAATTAGGAATATCCTTTAGATGTCTATGCAGCCTCTCAAAATTCCTGTATCTGCAGACGGAACAGAAAATGAGAACAATAAGAAATATCTGTCTAGGTAATAAAGTTACTAGTCGTGATAAGAAAGAAGGAAAGCTTATGAGGATCTTGTTTCTAATTAAATTTTCTTCACAGAAGTAGAGTTTCATGAAATTAGTATTACAGGTCAGAGAAGGAAACCTTCTTTTCACAATCCAAGTTCTGTTTTCTACATCTGTAACTGCAATTGAATAAACTGCGAAAGATTTCGATCCAAGTTTTTCAAAATAGGCTCCCATAACCTGACAAGGCATAGGCAGACAGGCATTAGACAGTCAAATCAGATTCAAGCATTTATCACTGAGATTTGGTGTGGAGCTAGAAAAAAGAAGCTTGCCCAATTTGGACCCTGCATGAAGGGATTTCAGATCTGATCATGCTCAGTATTCTCACAAGAGAAGAAGCAAAGAAAACGCACCCGGCATTTGACCTTGGGAAGATGATGTCCCTCATTGCGAATGACTATGTCTGAGACATTCTTTACGTTATGATCTTCATTATGCCTGCCTAAATCTGCACTATAGAACTCTGAAATTATGGGTCCCCCAACTTGTCCCATAAATGCCTTTTTATTATCAGGAAGGGCCTTCAGGGCAGAAGCACTATTGGACCTCTTCAGCCTAGTTCTGTTTTCATTCAGTGTGAGATTACTAGTGCTATTAATTTCACAATTTGCATGCTCTCTCTCAAAAGGCAGTCCCTCATCCTGGGTGAATTGTCTCCCATTGTTAAGAGTGCTTAACACAGAATCATCACTTAATCGAGGTCTTAGGATCACAGCTCTATTATCTTTTCCAGTAGAGAGCACAGTGTTTTCCATTAACAATTCCTTCCCCAGCACTGTAACAGGTGATACGCCGAGTGTTTCATGGCTCTTTGCCAAAGGCTGTGGAACCCCTGCTTTGACAGTTTTGTTCTCTTTCTTTTTATAATTCTTTCCTTTTGTCCACATATTTTCAAGATTTTCAGGGGTAAGAACTTCAGTCCTTCTCTGGGTCGCTGCCTCTAGCAACCGTGCCCAATCTGGATGACGTGGCTGAAAAGCCTCATTCTGGTAAGAACTATGATCAAATGCTTTTTCTCCATGAGTGTCAATATTTGCAGAAGCTGTACCAGTCCCTTGATAATTCTTTTTATCGTCAAAAACATCTGTCTGTTCACCACCGACCTCTTCCATGCTACCATCTTTAATAGCAACCAAAATGGATTCAATCACCTGATTGATATACCTGATTTTTGGGTAAAAATCAATAAAATGGGATGTTATACTGAACCAAGAGTGATTGACACATCCAATTACTGCAATTACACTACAGAGACCACTGAAATTTTAGGCAGGTTATTTGGTACAAAAGGCTAAAAAAAAGGTCACAAGTAGGATATCCCGTGAGGACGGGTGGATGATGCACTTTTTTGTACTTGTAAACAATAGAAAGCTAATCAAAATTAATACTCATACATCAAAAGTCAAGGTACCAAACCAAATGTGTTTTAGGATATAAGGTCCATACAAAATTGCCAACACAACAAAAAAGGAATGCTGAATTAGGAGACAACAAATACTTACATAGGGCTCACAAGATTCATAACAGGCTGCAGTACCAAGCAAGTCACAAGCTCTCGAGCAATAGTTCGAACCAAAGGGCATTGAGCTTCACGAGGTCTCAGTACCAAAGCAATGACTCCACCAACTATGCGCTGAAGAAACTGTTTAGGTGAAAAGTTCAAGAAGAAGGAGGAGGAGAACATTAAATTTTAAAAAACGAAAAAAAAAAAGGCAGAAAGAATACAATAGCACAAAAGAAAAGCAAAAACAATAGAATCAGAACACTCCACTCACACCTTGTACTCACTCTCAGGAGATATCAGTGCAGGATGAAGCTCCTTAGAAACCATTAGATGATGTTTCAGCCTGTCGTCTCTCTCTTCAGTGGAAAGTGTTCCCATAACATCAACCCCTATAGATGCTTGATTTCTTCTAAAAAGGTCCAAGTGTTCCCCTACTAAGTCAATTATATCCCTGAAAAAGTAGATAGAAAACTTCTTGACTCACATAACTCTTTTAATTTATCAAGGCAGAAACAAAAGGTGTTTGAGAGAAAAGTACCTAGTTAGCAAGTCAACCAGGTTTATTTCTTTAATCCGTTCTGATATCTCACCAAGAGCATCCATAATTACTGAATGCATAAGCTCAGGGGTTTCCTTGTCTGGTGTAATTTCTGAATACCACAAATCTATCACAAAATCCTTCAGTACCATGTCAATAAATTCAGTGATCGCAGCCTCCACAATTGGAGAACCAATTTTTCTCTTCCACCGTGGCGGAGGTGGAACAGAAGAAAGACGAGAATCATTTACCGACATTTGTTTCTTCTCTAAGTGAGACAAATAAGATTGAGGACGGACAAACGTTCGTGGCTTCCTTTTGAACTCAACCTCATTAAACAAAACCCGCAATGCAACAACAAAGAGAATCGATATAGGTAGATTCATCCACATCGACGAACTGGAATCTGTGGCCGGACAACAACAATCATAGAAATGTTTGTACAAGAATCTAACCAAGAATTCACGCACATTTATTTTATGATGAAAGTAATCAATCAGTCATGAATAAGTGATGAGGCAGACACCTACAACTCTATGTGACTTAACCAACATCGGGATGAAGCGCAACTGTCAAAACCTAACTACTTCAAAATGGACCAAAAAAAATCAAACAACCGAAACAATAACCAAGCTAAAAACAAAACCTATAAATCTTTTTGTAAGAATTCGTCCAAACCTAAAGAATTTTGATTCTTAAATAGAAAAGAAGCAACAAAAGAAGCCGTAACAACGCATTACAGTACAAAAAAAATACACGCATTGCAATAATTATTCAAAAGAATGGAAAAAAAAAAGATAGAGAGAAAGAGAGAGAGATTCAAGAACCAAAAGATTCGATCTAAACACAAACTGATAATCGATGTTGTTTTAGGGCAAGGATTGTAGGGTTATAAAAGAAAAAGAACGTACGAGATAAGAAGTAAGTGACGGCGAAGATACAGAGAGCCCACCATAGCGCTCGAAGCTTAGCTTCCTCGATCAGATCTTGTATCGTCTCCATCGTCTTCCTCTTCTACCAAACAAAAAAAAAAAAAAAAAACCCTATAATTTTGCTCTCTCTCGCTGTCTGTCTCTCTGAGCCTTTTCTTTCTTTATTTTTGCTTGATACTCTCTCTCTCTCTCTCTCTCAGAGAAGAGAAAGCGTAACACGTGGGAAAGAGACGACGAAGACCGAAAAAACGCTCAAGAAGAATGTCGTTTGGCTTCCGTTTCTTCATTCCCATTTTATGCTAGATTGTTCTTTAATCGTCCACCTTCAACAATTATTAAGATCAATAAATAATTCTTTATTAGTAATTGTTGGGTCCCTCTTTGACGAGGAATGCAAGCATACGATTTTTCAAAACGCATCGTTTTAATAATAATAATACTCTCATCCCCCCATCAGCATATGCAAAATATGTTTTTTTTTTTATTAATTCCCAAAGTCTTAAAAACAGAAAAAGAAAAAGAAAACGATAATTGTTGAATCTAATAAAAATGACGAGAATGGTTGGGTGAAAACCCATTTTTTAAATGCAACAAACATAGAAATTTAAACGTAGGAATGGGATTAAAGAAAATAAAATAAAATAATATTAGAATTGGCAATGAAAATGTTGGAATATGATGAGGGCACGTTGATGATGTGTCATGAACATGGTGGCTTACAACGTGGCCAAGTGGCGGTAATGATGAGAATGGTCCAGCTAAATTTGTGCAAGGAATCACGTGCCACGTTGATGTGTAGCCCTCAGAAAGAGGCCCACCATTCTTACTATTTGGGCTGGCTCCGGATATTGATCACGTTTACATGAAAAACAAAAAAAAAAAAAAACAAACAAAAAGGGTGGGGGGGGTTCTCAGTAGCCTGTCTGGGGCTTGGATTGGGTTGATTGACTTCCACAATGGACCTGTGGCCCATATTTCTAGTCAATTTCAGTGATCATGGGCTTGATTTTATGGACTGTGGACGTGTCTCCACCAAGCCATTTTTGTGTCCACGATGATTTTCCCTGTTTTCTTTATATATATATATATATATATATATATAAGTAAAAAGTCTTGTTTCAAATTTTATTGATAATTTTTTTATGATTTTCTTCACTTTTTGATTTAATTTTTTTAAAATAAAAATCCACCTCTTAGTCATTATAATTTTCTCCTTTAGAAATTTCAAATTTTTGTCATTTTGGTGTACATTATGTTTAGATTGCAACGAAATGAAATTAAAGGAAGTGATTAATGTACAAATTAAATTTTTAAATCCAAAGTTGTGGATAGTATTTTTCAGGTTAACGTTGGAAAAAAGAAAACTCAAAAACAATTGATGAATAAAATAGCAAAAACAATTTCAAGGGAAAAATTCAAAGATGTTACTAAATTTTATTTTATTTTATTTTTATCCAATTGAATTAGGGTGCGTTGTTGTCCACAAAAAAAAAAATTAAAAAAGTCAGAAGAGATTCATAAATAAGCTGATGTAAAATCTTCATATTAAAAATTATTATTTTTATATATTTTATAACGTCTAAGTATCAGTCTCATTTAATTCCGTATCTCTAACCACTATTTTTTTTTAATTGAATTTTAAAACTATATATTTTATTAAGTAGATGTGGAGTTCTAAAATAATAATAATAAAAATAATTTAATAATATTTTAGCGTGTCTCTTTCATGTAATTTTTTAGAAAAAAATAATAATCTGATAAGAATATTAATATCCAGGCGCAACGGGTGCATTGTTTTTCCTGCCCATAGATCCGCACCCCGTTCGCCGCAATCTTTCGCTCTTTGTAAACAAAACCAGAAACTGTCGTACATTGCTTCATTCCCAGTTTTCAACTGCAAACGACGCAGCGTTTCGTCCAATAAAAAAGTCATTCAAATCAGCGCTCCAGATTTGAACAATCTTTCTCGTCCGTCTATTTTGGGAAGGATATAATTCAAGCTTCAGCTTTTACCGTGTCTTCTTCCCAAAAAACAAAACAAAAAAAAAGCAACAAAATATCTAACTTCCCCAAATAATAATAATAATAATATTTAAATCTAAGCCTTATCCACTTTTTGTCATCGCATCGCACTCTATCCGTTTCGGAACAGAACTAAATAGTATATTCCAACACCAATAATTCTCTCTTATATGTGCTTTGTGTGTTGTGTTTAACCATAATCAACTCAAAGAAAGCAGCAAAGAAAAGAAAACCAGGAAGACAGAGACACGAGAGATAGTACTTTTTTTTGGTGGTTTGAGGTACGATGATAAAGTCAGTCCTCTTTCGATCTTGTTGCTCTCCTTTACTCGCGGAGGCTAAGGACTTCCATAGTTCAAGCTCTTCAAAGAGACTTGTTTCCAGGATCACTTGTGGGTCTTCTTCTTCTTCTTCTTCTTCTTCTTCCCCTTCTGATTCGAGGAGCAGTGATTGTATACCAAAGCTCGAGCCTTTTAGCCGAACCAAGCTTGAGCGAGTCGTCAGGGAGCCGCCTTTGATCGAGAAGGCCGAGTTTGAACTCGCCGGTTAGTCCCTTATCATTCCTTATTTTGTCCTAACTCTCTCAAACTATCGTTGTCTTGGATTAAAGTTTCGATCTTTGACTGTTTCCTTGTACGCCGAGGAGTTGAATGTTAATTTACCGGAATTGTCGGACCCCTTATAATCTTATTTTACATGTGATTTGTAAAACGCTTTTTGAAAGCATGGTTTATTAGAAAGGACCTGTTATGAACCTTCGATTTCATCAATTTAATTTCTTATGTGGCGTGGCTGTCATTTTTTTTTTTTTAATTTTTTTTGGTGTGGCTTTTATGCAGATTATTGTTCAACCCTTGAAGGAGACGACTCTTATAGTTGCTGGAGAGCGTATTTTGAGCTTAAAGAACTTGAAGTGAGTTCATTAACTTGTTGTCTACAATGGATTTTGGATCGTTTGTTAGTGCTTAATAAGTAGCTAAACTTGATTAACCGGCCAACTGGTTCTACATTCTTTGGTCTGATTTAAGTTTGGTAAGAGTTTAAATTACTTTCATACGTAGTAGTTTCAGCCTGTAATTGACTTGGTTTGATTTTCGACTAGAAAACAGACTCTGGGTTGTGGACTATACCACCTGAAAATTAGTAACTAATATCGTTCAAATTGATTGCAATGTGCTTCAGAGAGAGTCGCCAAAAGAGGATGTAGAGAGGCTTATCCTCCAAATTGGTGGAGTGAAGTCCTTAATCGGATGCCTCCACGGAATTTCATCAATGCGCAAAGAAAATAGTAATACTTTGAGTTTCGCAGCACCTTTGAATGTGAAGAAAGAAAGAGATAGATCATGCCCAATACCAGATGGATTGCCAAAGTCGCAGGAGGAGCTTGAAGAGGAAGAGAGAGCTAGGATGCCAGATTCCCCATATACTCGATTGCTTAGAACTAAAGGAAGGTTGCCGTCTTGGTACTCTCCAGTCCCGGACCATGAAACAGATTGATAAATCAGATGGCTAATGTTTTTGGGAGATTCGGTACGTGGTGCAGTAGATGATGGCATTAGTCTGTTGCTTAGATAAGTGAGAATTTTTATTTTATTTCTGCTGATTGTTGATCTTTGTGATGAGACTTTAGGCTGTGTGTCAGTGAAAGCTCATTGTACTATATAAGTTCTGTTTCCAACTATTAGAATGTTCAAAAACTTGTGAATATGTAAGAAGAACGATGCTGTTCCACGCAGAATTGAACATTGTAAGTTGCTTACGGTTGAATACTTTGTTATGCTTTCTGCTATAATTTGTTATTTTAGTTAACCAAAACTCAATGCCGTTTCGACAAAACGATGGACGACTTAGTCAATTGTCAGTTTTTAGGCTTTCTTGTTTTCGTTCCACCACCCTTCCCCTCCAAAAATGGTCTCACAGGAAAAATCCTGTGGTGCGTGGAAAAACACTGCAAAATTGGCGCTGCCTAAAACTGGGGACTTATTTGCATAGCCTCTCAATGGGTGTCAATTTTTGTCTTCCTTCCTCCCTCCATATAACAGCTTCCCCACCTCTTTTGTGCCCCTCCTAATAAGCAGCCTTGGGCCTTTCCAAGGTCATCGCTATGGCTAACCCTGTCAAAGCCTTGGGCTGCTTTCTTCTTTTCTCCTATTTCTTCTCTTCTTTCTCGACCTTTTCTCTCGCCCTTACCGATGCTGAAGCATCTCTTATTTCTCACCGTCAACTCTTGACGTTCAAGGAACATGGTGGTGATCTTCCCGAAGATTTTGAATATGAGGATGATGGAAAGGCAACGTTTGCAAACGAAAGGCTCAAAAGGGCATATATTGCTCTCCAAGCCTTGAAAAATGCTATATTCTCCGATCCATTTAACACCACGGGGAATTGGGTTGGTGGCAATGTGTGTGCCTATAATGGTGTCTTTTGTGCACCTGCACTCGATGACCCTAAGTTGAGCATTGTGGCTGGCATTGATCTTAATCATGCTGACATTGCCGCTCATCTTCCGGCCGAGATGGGGCTTTTGACAGATGTCGCATTGTTCCACATAAATTCTAACAGGTTTTGTGGAATTATTCCCAAGAGCATGTCTAAGCTCACACGTATGTTTGAGTTTGACATCAGCAACAACCGCTTCGTTGGTCCTTTCCCCAACGTTACTCTAACCTGGCCAAATCTCAAGTATCTTGACATCAGATACAATGACTTTGAAGGGATGTTACCTCCAGAAATCTTCGAGAAGGACCTTGATGCTTTGTTCTTGAATAACAACCGTTTCAGGGGCATCATTCCTGACACAATTGGCAACTCCACGGTTTCAGTTGTAACATTCGCCAACAACAATTTCACTGGCTGCATTCCACATAGCATTGGCAACATGAAGAACTTGGATGAAATCCTTTTCATGGGCAATGGCCTTGGTGGCTGCTTCCCAGCAGAAATCGGATTGCTTGGCAATGTGACGGTTTTTGATGCCAGTAGCAATGGCTTCACAGGAATCTTGCCATCCAGCATCTCAGGCCTGAAAAGGGTCAATGTGTTGAATCTTGCAAAAAACAAGCTGACAGGATTTGTGCCTGAGAACATTTGCAAGTTGCCAAGCCTGTCAAATTTCACCTTCTCATTTAATTACTTCAAGGGAGAGGCTCCAGCTTGTGTGCCACCTTCGAGGAAGGACATTGCTGTGGATGATACCAGCAATTGCTTGGTTGATAGGCCAAACCAGAAGACAGCAAAGGAATGTTACCCTGTGGTGAGCCGACCTGTGGATTGCAGCAAAGACAAGTGTGGTGGCGGTGGACCATCAACTCCATCGGTGCCTAAGCCACAGCCCTCAACTCCTACACCAACTCCATCTAAGCCCAAGACACCATCACCTCCTAAATCTACTCCTCCAACTCCATCAAAGCCCAAAACACCATCACCTGCCGAGCCAACCCCATCACCATTGCCTAAGCCACATCATCCAGGACCTAGGGGACGTGCTCGTCTCTCTCCTTCACCACCACCACCAGTGCATTTCCCCCCTCCACCCGTCCATTCTCCTCCCCCACCAGTGCATTCCCCGCCTCCACCCGTCCCTTCCCCCCCCCCCCCCCCCCAAAAAAAAAAAAAAGAAAAGAAAAAGAAAAAGCTGTCTCTTATACACATCTATGTGTATAAGAGACAGGGAATGAACTGGCGGCGGGGGTGATTGGACCGGTGGTGGTAGGGAGTGGACTGGTGGAGGCGGGGAATGCAGTGGGGGGGGTGGGGAATGGATGGGGAGCGGGGGGGAAGGCAGTGATGGTGGTATCTCTCTTATACACATCTATGTGTATAAGAGACAGTGGTGGTGGAGACTGTCCTGGGGGGGGAGGAGAGGGGGGAGCACGCCCCTTTGGGCCTGGATGGGATGGCTTAGGTGAAAACATGGGGGGTGGGGGTGAGTGGACAGGGAGATGTGTATAAGAGACAGGGCACACACATTGCCACCAACCCAATTCCCCGTGGTGTTAAATGGATCGGAGAATATAGCATTTTTCAAGGCTTGGAGAGCAATATATGCCCTTTTGAGCCTTTCGTTTGCAAACGTTGCCTTTCCATCATCCTCATATTCACAATCTTCGGGAAGATCACCACCATGTTCCTTGAACGTCAAGAGTTGACGGTGAGAAATAAGAGATGCTTCAGCATCGGTAAGGGCGAGAGAAAAGGTCGAGAAAGAAGAGAAGAAATAGGAGAAAAGAAGAAAGCAGCCCAAGGCTTTGACAGGGTTAGCCATAGCGATGACCTTGGAACGGCCCAAGGCTGCTTATTAGGAGGGGCACAAAAGAGGTGGGGAAGCTGTTATATGGAGGGAGGAAGGAAGACAAAAATTGACACCCATTGAGAGGCTATGCAAATAAGTCCCCAGTTTTAGGCAGCGCCAATTTTGCAGTGTTTTTCCACGCACCACAGGATTTTTCCTGTGAGACCATTTTTGGAGGGGAAGGGTGGTGGAACGAAAACAAGAAAGCCAAAAAACTGACAATTGACTAAGTCGTCCATCGTTTTGTCGAAACGGCATTGAGTTTTGGTTAACTAAAATAACAAATTATAGCAGAAAGCATAACAAAGTATTCAACCGTAAGCAACTTACAATGTTCAATCTGTCTCTTATACACATCTATGTGTATAAGAGACAGACCTAGGGGACGTGCTCGCCTCTCTCCTTCACCACCACCCCCCGTCCACTCACCCCCACCCCCACCGTTTTCACCTAAGCCATCCCATCCAGGCCCAAAGGGGCGTGCTCCTCCCCCTCCGCCGCCTCCAGGACAGGCTCCACCACCACCACCGGCATTCCATTCTCCTCCACCACCGGTGCACTCCCCACCACCGCCTGTTCATTCCACACCTCCAGCAGTCCACTACCCACCACCACCGGTCCGCTCACCACCGCCACCAGTTCACTCACCACCACCCCCTGTCCACTCACCCCCACCTCCAATGTTTTCACCTAAGCCATCTCATCCAGGACCAAAGGGGCGTGCTCCTCTCTCTCCTCCGCCTCCAGGACAGTCTCCACCACCACCACCGGCAGTCCATTCTCCTCCACCACCGGTGCACTCCCCACCACCACTAGTTCACTCACCACCACCGCCACCAGTCCACTCCCCACCACCACCTGTCCAGTCCCCACCACCACCAGTGTTTTCACCACCGCCACCTGTCCACCCACCTCCACCACCACTCCACTCCCCACCACCTCCTGTCCACTCGCGTCCACCTCCACTGTCCTCACCACCGCCACCTGTCCATTCCCCTCCACCTCCAGTCCACTCCCCACCACGACCCGTCCATTCACCTCCACCACCAGCCCACCCCCCACCACGACCTGTCCATTCACCTCCACCACCAGTCCACTCCCCACCACCTCCTGTCCACTCACGTCCACCTCCACTGTTCTCACCACCGCCACCTGTCCACTCACCATCATCACCACCACCACCCACGGCCTCATCTCCACCACCAGTTTTCTCTCCACGACCACCAACTATATCTCCTCCTCCTACTGCCCTTCCTTCCCCGCCACCGGTCGACGACATTGTCCTCCCACCAAATATTGGGTTCCAATACTCGTCGCCACCTCCACCCATGTTCCCAGGCTACTGATTAGCACATTACCATTGTTTGTAGTTCCAAAACACAAAAAGGATATCTGTACACAGATGTTAGTTAAGCTTTCCTGACCCGGAAATGTAATATCTTTTCATTTGCCTCACTCCTCCAATTCGTGAATGCAAGCTCTCGTCTACTTTATTACACATACATACATACATACATACCCATGATTGTCTGCGATAAATATCAGCTTCAATGGAGATGCGGTTTTTGCCACTTTATATCTAGCAAATTCAATTCTATTAACACGAACTAGAGCTGCTCTTATACGACGTCCCTCTTTCTTTTAAAAAAGTTTTTTCAATTGGTTGGCAACCCCCCCCCCCCAAAAAAAAACATAAATAAATAATATTTTTTTTTATTTACATATAAAAGTAAAAGTTTAAATTTTAAAATTTAAATTTTAGTGATAATGATGTAATTAATGGGAGATTGTAAAGATCATAATTTTTAATATAAAATGACTTAAAATTATAATTAAATGATGTGATAGTGATTTTATATAAAAATAATAATATTGGTAGTTTTAAAAAAATTAATAAAAATATATATCTTATATTATAATTATTTGTATATTTTATCTTAATTATTTAATATTTTTTTAAATAAAATAAAATAAAATAGCGTCACACTCGTCCATCGCAGTCCATCCCAGCCCGCCCTTTCCGGGACTCAAGTAGTGAAGAACACAAAAAGCTAAAAAAAAAAAGAGAGAGAAACTTTGGAAGTGCTGGACTTGGGCTAGAATTTTATAACCCAAAACAGAGCCATGCAGAGTTAAGAATGAATAGCTTGGGCCATGACAGACAAAGGAATAAGAAAGGGCAAAAGAAAATTAAAGATAACTGAGTTTTTAATTAATTAATTTCGATTGAAATTCAAATTCTCTATAAATAATATTAATATAAGTGAACTAAAATTTAGGTTATGGACTATATAAGTTAGATAGATAATCCTATTAAAAAATAGTATTTACTTTTTGGTAACCATTCTTTATTAAACAAATAAATTATTTATTTCTTCGAACTCACTTTCTCTCTTTTTTTCTCTCTCTTCAACGAAAGAGGAAAAGCAAACCGGTAAAGCATTTGGTTTAGAAAATCGGTGATAACAATGACCCCCAAAAAAGAAATAAATAAATAAAAAGGGTAAACGTGGCCGTTTCAGGCTCAATTTGCCAATTCCTTCCATTGTACGCCGAACCGGCAGATCGTTGAGGTTTCTGGTCCGCGTCAGTCGCTGGCTTAATCAATCGACAAAGAGGAAAGCCCCAAACAATTCAGAAAACATCTCCAATCTTTCCGAATAACAGAATATTCAATTTTTATTTATTTATTTATTTTATTTGTGTTGTTTGGCAATAAGCGATGGAAGAGAACAAGAATCCACCAAAGACTGAAATCAAGGAAATACGGAAACAACGGGATGAAGAAACAGAACGGGAGCAAGAACCCAATTCAGCGGAGGACCCGCCACCGCCTGAACAGCCGAACAGCGGTGGGGGAGGATGGGGCGGATGGGGTTTCTCCCCTTTCTCCGTTCTCTCCGATCTCCAGAAGGCCGCTGAAGAGATTTCTCGCAATGTGCGGGAAGATTCTTTTTTTTTTTTTTCTTTTCACCATCTTTATCAACAGGCATTGCTATTTCTTGTTAGTCGGTGGCTGGTTCTGAGTCAGATCTCGTTTGTGGGTCGGTTTTTATATAATCTGATTTGGGGTTTTATAGTAGATTTCTTAAAGATTGGTTGATTCTTTGTACGGGTTCCTTTTTCATTTGGGATTTTGTGGTTTTGGATGTTGGGTTCTGCGTGCTAGAAAATGTAGGTCTCTGTGTGATTTGTATGGGATTTTTGTACAGAATAAAAAAAAAGAAAAAAAGAAAACTTAGGACTTTTAGTTTATGAACTTGACTTCTTGCAAGCAGTCTTTCAAGATTACTAGAGTTGGCGATTTTTTTGGTCCAAAACAACATTTAATGAAATTATTGTTCTTGTGGGGTTTGCAGCTGGAAGATTACTGGCAGCAATGTCACGCTTTTTTGTTTGAATTGCAATAACATTTCACTACTCAAAATTGCTTCCTTAATAATGCTAATATTTATTGCCAATGACATCCAATTTATTGTTTTCCATTGAGAAATCTGTAAAGATAAGTAAAAACGACATCCCAGTGTACATGGCTCCCACTTTTTGCACATTCTTATGAATAATGAAAGAGAGTTGGATGTGAAAGACCCAAGCTTGGAAACCTTTTTATCAGATATTCGCTCTTTTGAGATAATTTTGAACATGGCTGGTGGTTTTTTAAAGTTGTGTTGAGTAGTTGTATGCGGCTGCAGGCTGCCGTTGCTGCAGAGAAAGCAGCCAAGAGCCTTGCAGATATGCAGATTATTGAGGAATCTGAATCTTCTAAGGGGGAGGTAGAGCAAGAGGCATCTGCAAGTGACAAGGAAACTGAAGATGAGAATAACAACATGAGGAAATTGGCTTTGGATAAACTGGAAAAAGCAAGTGAGGATTCATTCCTTGGCCAGGCAAGTCCTACTTCTACTTTTACTGCCTTTTACTGTGTTGTGTTGTGTTGTGTTGCTGCAGTTTCATTCCACTATTTTATGATTAGTTTTTGTGTCCTCAAGGTGTATAACCTATGATTGTAAATACGCTCAGCTTCTAGTTGTCCTCAACTTAAACATTTCTGTTCTCATCCCCCTTTTATTGACCCTTGTGGAAACTTGTCTCTTTGTTAATGCATCTCTTGAAGGAGGTTGGGACCAATGAGGTAGCAAAGCTGCTTGGGCTTATGAATGGAATGATATGGTGTTTTTTTTCCCATCATTTATAGGGCTTGAAGGCTCTTGATCACTCTGTAGAGAATTTTGCTTCAGGAGCATGGCAAACTTTAGGGAGTGCTTGGAAAGGGGGTTCCAAGTTTGTCCAAGAGTAAGTGATGTTGCAATGAAACTTGGATTTTATTTACATAAATGAGAAAAGTATCTTTAATAAGGAGATGATTGATTATTGTTCATATTACATGTGTTCTCTCATTTTTTCCTTTTTATTTCCTCATCTCGTGCTTTCTTGCCCTAGGCTTGAGCAA
The DNA here is from genome assembly GCA_021464305.1 of Kandelia obovata. Classification (NCBI taxonomy): domain Eukaryota; kingdom Viridiplantae; phylum Streptophyta; class Magnoliopsida; order Malpighiales; family Rhizophoraceae; genus Kandelia; species Kandelia obovata. The sequence goes on along the minus strand of CM038472.1, from coordinate 12,578,419 downwards.
TCTGCTGTGAATCTTGCGGAAACAATCCAACATGGTGGCATGCCAGGAGCAGCCGGATCCGTTGCGCCATCCTTGATAGAGGTTAGCATGAAGCTCAGAATTTTACTTATGAATTGTATAATTAGTTCTTATTCTTGACCTCTTGTTGCAGACTGGAAAAGCTTTCACAACAAAGGGAATACAAGTTCTTGAATATGTTGGCAAGGAGACTATGGATCTACTGGTCAATGAGACTGGGATCGAAATTGAGAAAACTTCAAAAGACTCTGAACAAGAAGTTGATGAGGACAACTTTCTTGAGGACATGACATTTGATCGTTGTTTCTATATATATGGAGGTCCAGAACAATTGGAGGTTACCTCTTGTATATTTTCCTGAAAGTTGCTCATTGAAATGCTTCTTAATGATGAGCTTTTGAGTTGTAAATTGTGATGTTGTCAGGAGTTAGAGGCACTGTCGAACCATTATGCCTTATTGTTCAACCGAAGAAAAGCTAAATTGCCAGGGGAACAGAAATCTGCATATGACGGAAAGTTTAAACTAATTCAACAAATTTTCAGTTTAGGTGTTGAAATGGATGGCAGTAGTGCAGAGTTGGACAAAGGAAAGAAGATAGAGATGAAAACTGAGGGAAGTACTGATGAGATAAAAAGTCTTCACGACACAAGTGTGAGCAAGGCTGCTGACATGGCTGCAGGGTAAGTTTGCTCTTTACATAATGTGTTTTTGAAGTCAGTACAGGGATCTTTTGTATTAAATTAATAAAGGCATAATTGTGTGCTTCTGCTTCCTGAATCGGGTCTGCAGTTATGTGGCTTCATCTTCTATTGTGTGCTATATGTAAAGTTTTCTCATCACTTTGCAGGTTTGCAAATGCCTTAGCGGGTTTGACTGTAAATGACATAATCCAAAGGACTTCTGGCAGGCTAGAAACTCTTCATTCAGAAGGGGTTCATGTATGACATTTTCTTGAGTTGATAATGTTCTTGTTTTTTCCTTGGTTTTCTGTGGCTTACAGTGTTGGTTGAATGTGACTGTATTCATGTCCATGCAGAGAATCTCAGAAATGTGCTGTTCTGCAGTCGCTCAGCTTCTGATACTTGGTAAATCCATCATATCCAGTGCTAACAAAGTTCAGGAAGAAGATGCTGACTGGGATATGATAAACATCGACTGGCCCGAAGATTCTGTTGAAAAAGCTAAGATAATCCGTACAAAGGCACAATTAATGACAGGATACGGGGAAGCAGTTTGTAACAGCTTTATTACAGGTTTGTTTCCTTTTTTTTTTTTTTTAAATGGCACTCCCCGTCTTTAGCCTTGCTTTAATTAGTCAAAGCATTTTGAGCAAATATGAAAGATTATTGTTTCGGTTGTGCTCTCCAGGCATATCTGACGTAGCTGAAGCTTATATAGCTGCTATTAAGGGTGCCACTGGTGAGTCCCACGGAAATCCTAAACAATCAATCCAGGAAAAAGCCAGTGCATTCTCTGAACATCTGCGTGCTGATCAAACCGCAGCAGTGGGAAAAGTCCAGGATGGGCTCCAATATTTATCATATGTAGTCATTTCCACCTCAATGCTTTCTTGAGTATCGTACATTTGTAAATAATCTTTGTGCTTTTATCAAAATGAATTTTATACTCAGATGCCGCTGTTATTTTTAAACCTTTTGCCGGGTGTCTGAAGGTTTCGATTTGAATGCTAATGTGATGTTGAACAGTTTTACCCTTTAAAAAAATTCATGGGATAACGAAAACATTCTTAACACAACATTGAGTGACTCCCCTTTGCTACTTCTTGCGTAAACTAGATGGTGTGCGGGTATATGACCTAGATGCAAGAGGAATCACAAGAAATTATGATGGTGAACATGCATGGTAGGTTCAGGAAGGATAAATGGAAATCCTAAACTCCACGAGCCATCTGTTAGCCACAATGAAAATATTTGTTTAAACGTGTCTTCAGCAAAGAGGATATGAATCACTAAAAACAATTTTTCATGGACAAAGAGACTTGAAATTTTAAAAACTTTGTTAATGCGACAGTTTCTTTTCCGGAAGGAATTATTAGGAGAACGAGAAGAATTGCAAGGTCAGGCGACACCACTTGAAGAAGACAAGCAAATTATCAACTACACAAACTTCTTTTTGGACCGCATGTTTTTAGTTTCACGAGCCACAAAACAAAAGGTTGTCTTGTATAATCATTGATGAGCTGGCTAGAGACCCCGACCCGGTGCCACCCTGGGACAAGACAAGTAAAACTTACCCGGAAGATGTACAAAAAACAAAAAAACAAAAGAAACCTTATTAGGAAGTAATTCTGGCTACAAGGTAGCTTCAAAATGTATAAACCTTGGCAAGCACCTGCTACAACATCCCATAATATGAATTTCTTGGAGTGCATCAATACAAAGCGGTTACACGAGTTTTTCACATAGAAAGTGAAGTGATTCTACAAAGGTACAATTAGAATCCTTAGTTACATTCACCTAACTTTTTATCTTTATCAAAAAAGTGACAATTATATCTTAATTCTTTCACCATTTTTACCGAGATGCTCGAGATATGAAATGTTGTCAAGGCTCAATTTACAGCATGTGACAATTATCTCGGTATTTGGGGGGAACACCGTCCAGATTCGCTGTACTTGAACCTAAAACACAACATTATAAAACAACGAAGCACGACTCACGTCTTCAAAAACTCAGCCTATCTAATTACAGCAGCCATGGGAGAGATTGATCCTGCATTCATTCAGGACCCTGAATACAGGCCTCAATTGAAGCCTATAGAACCTGATGAAATACCAGTTATCAGTCTCTCTGTTTCAAGCCCAAGTGATTTTGAAAGGGTCTTGTCTGAGATTGGAGATGCATGCCAGAAGTGGGGTTTCTTTCAAGTGATCAATCATGGAGTACCGTTGGAACTACGCCAGAAGATAGAGAAGCTTGCTAAGGAGTTCTTTTATCAACCACTGGAGGAAAAATTGAAGGTGAAGAGAAACGAAGTATATCCTACGGGGTATTATCATGGTGAGCACACAAAGAATGTTAGGGACTGGAAAGAGGTGTTTGACTTCTTGCTGAAGGATCCAGCCTCGCTTCCGGTCTCCCTCGATCCTGATGATAAGGAGCTAAGGACCTTGATTAATCAATGGCCTGACCAGTACCCTCCCGAATTCAGGTTATTCTTATTTTTTATTTTTTTTTTAGCTTGTACCAGCCACTGTAGCTGTTCTCATCATCTTTGGTACCGTGTTTATGCTCAGTATATTTTTTGGTTGATTAAGAGGCCCCTTAAGCTGTAAACTCCCTATTTCCATAAATTTTACACTCCCTTCCTAAGCTTAAAACCTAAGTTCTCTAAATAGAAGTCTACCTTCTTAACTACTGAAGCGTCTTTGAGGAGGTATATACTTAGTATATAATTTAAGGAAAAGCTGAAGTTTTTCAAATCAGGGTCAAAGGTTGGGCAATGATGAAATTGGATAACTTGGTTTTGTCAAAGGTTGTACTGATGAACGATTTATGTCACAAATTCGTTGTTGTGATCAGGGAGGTCTGCCAAGAATACGCAAGAGAAGTAGCAAATCTAGCTTACAAGCTATTGGAACTTGTTTCTCAGGGCTTAGGCTTGCCTGCTGATAGGTTAATTGGCTACTTCAGAGACCAACTCAGCTTGTGCAGGCTCAATTACTATCCTCCTTGTCCTGCTCCCCACCTAGCTCTTGGTGTTGGTCGACACAAAGATGCCACTGGATTAACTATCCTTTCTCAAGACGATGTTGGTGGGCTAGAAGTGAAGCGGAAATCTGACGGAGAATGGATTCCTGTTAGACCAGTTCCAGGTGCCTATATCATCAATGTTGGTGATGTCTTACAGGTAACATTCTGGACCTCATCACAGCTGATCTGAATTCAATTAATATGTTATAAATTGCCAGAAATTGACCAAAGCACAAAACCCTCCTATTAGTTTTTGAGGATTCTGGACACTGTAACACAATAAAGCTATTAACTACATGTAGCAGATGCACTTCCAGTAGACCATCTTGGGTACCCTTTAATGCCAACACCATCCACTTCTTATTTTGGTTGCTTAGAGTTGATATGTAGATTGAATAATCGACGTTGCAGGTTTGGACCAATGACAAATATCATAGTGTAGAACACAGGGTGGTGGTGAACTCCAAGAAGGAAAGATTTTCCATTCCATTTTTCCTCTTTCCTTCCCACTATGTTGATGTGAAGCCACTGGAGGAGCTAGTGAATGAGCAAAACCCTGCAAGATACAAGGAAATCAACTGGGGAAGGTTTTACGCCACAAGAAACCGCAGTGACTACATGAAGCAGAAAGTTGAGAACATCCAAATTGAGCATTTCAGAATACTGCGGTAATCCGAGCAGAATGAGCTGATTAGCATTTTGTGGCCACCTGGTTTTACACTAAAATGTGCGCGCGTTCTAATAAATGTAGGCATCTAAAGCTAAGCTAGATGTATGTTCTCTTATCTGATGCTCTTGTCTGCATACCGAACCTCTTTATTTTTGCATTTTTATAGTGAAGAAAACAACATCTTCCTGGTCATTACCCCCCCCCATTAATCCCAGTTATTGATCTCTCAGTTGCTGACTTAAAAACTTGTCTCCAAGGTTGGAGATGCGAATCCATCTTAAGAAAAAAAAAAAAAAAGACAAAATCAAGAGACAGAGAACCAGGGCTCCAAATTTGATATTTCTTTACAAGAAGCAATTAAACTAAATATAAAGCGATTATAAGCCATTTGCGAAGAGAAAGAAACCCAATAAATATATTCAAAAAGAGAACCAAATAATACAAACAATTTTAACAGGGAACAAGAATAAACGTCAAGAAATATCAAAAAAGGAAACAAAAGTAGAGTCAAAGAAAAAAAAATCTTGAAAAACAAAATCAAGAAACGGGAATCCCGACGTCCAAATGTGGAAATTTCTTTAACAAAGAGCCATTAAGCTACTGTTGATAGCCAAGAAGGAGAGAGGAAAGAAAATGAGTAAATAAAATTACCCCCCCCCCAAAAAAAAAGGCAACTCAATTGGATATATTGATTCAGGGATGCATGCCAGGAATTCAGTATAGAAGTGGAGAAACCTGTTTACAGTAAAGAAGTGGAGAAACTTGTTGCACATTATTTCCTTTTTTTAAAAAAAAAAAAAATTTAGTTTCATCCAAATTTTGATGGCCACCACATCCTTAATTTGTTGTGTGAAAGAGAAGGGAATAGTGGGACTTTGGGTAATAATTGATGAATATGTCAAGATATTCCTTCTTTGAATTCATTATAAATTACAACCGTAATTATCTAATTATAACTAGTAATAATAATCAATAACAACCAAAATTAACAACACTGTCGAATAAGTAAATCAATACAATAGAAATTGTTGAAGGTATTGTTGACGATAATTTAAGTTAAAATATAATAGAAATTAATTTAATTTAATTTTTACTATTTTAATAAATTTAAATTTATGTGTTTATTATTATATAAAAATATATGATATATTATATATATATATATATATATATATAGTTTTTTTTAAAAAAATTATTGTGGAAAAGTTATTATAAATTAATAAAATAAAATATTGGTACAATCTTTAGCGAATCAATCTCTGACACTTACTATTGAGAAAGAGCTTACGCGGTTAATATTTCTGAACCTATCCGAGTTTTTGGTATATGTTCTATGATGTGATTATGTGGATACCCATTCCATTGCAAGCACTGACGTCAAAGCTTTCCAAGACGATGCACGTAAGAATCTGTCCAGATACATCTCTTTAACATTACGCAAGAATCCGCCCGGATACATTCTTCATCATGCCAAGTTTTACTGTATAAATCCATCTCTCTAAGTCCGTCTTTCACATCTGTCTTTCATTTTGCAATCCAAGTAAAAGAAAAGAGTAAAAAAAGGATTACTCAAAAGCAAAAATAAAAGAAAAAAAGTCTCCATGGGAGAGGTTGATCCGACCTTCGTTCAGGACCAGGAACACAGGCCGAAACCCAAAATCATTCAAGAGGAAGGAATACCCTTAGTTGATCTCTCCATACTCAACTCCCCCGATGGCACTGCTCCGGACCCTGATGCCTTTGAGGCCCTTTTTAAGGAGATAGGAAATGCCTGTCAGAAGTGGGGGTTTTTCCAAGTTATCAATCATGGGGTGCCTTTGGAAATGAGAGAAAAGATTATGGACGTTTCAAGAAAGTTTTTTGACCAGCCCCTGGAGGAGAAAAGGAAAGTTAGGAGAAGTGAGAAGAGAGCTATGGGATACTACGACACTGAACATACCAAGAACGTCAGAGACTGGAAAGAGATTTTTGATTTCACTGTGGAGAATCCTACTCTTGTTTATGCTTCTCCTGATCCAGAAGATGAAGAAGTCTTAGAGTTGCTTAATCAGATTCCTGAGTATCCCCCTGAACTCAGGTACTTCCCTTCAATTTTCTTTGTTTTCAGACTATTATTAATTGAACTATATAGGTCTTGTCTCTGCTGGTCAGCACAAAGTTCATGACTTGGACTTCTTGTGATCAAATATTCGCTTGAATTCCAATAAATTCTGTGCCAGAAGCATTATCTTTTGCTTGTTTTATTTGCTTTGTGGATCCAATTCACCGGCATGAACAGGGAGGTTATTGAAGAGTACGCTAGAGAGATGGAAAAGCTAGCTTACAAGTTGCTGGAACTGATTGCCCTGAGCTTAGGATTGCCAGAGAAGAGGCTGAATGGTTTCTTTAAAGACCAAACCAGCTTCATTAGACTCAATCGCTATCCACCTTGCCCATCTCCTGAATTGGCCCTTGGCGTCGGCAGGCACAAGGATATCGGTGCCTTGACCATTGTTTCTCAAGATGAAGTTGGAGGACTGGAAGTGAAGCGCCAATCAGATGGTGAGTGGATCTGGGTCAAGCCAACCCCAAATGCTTATGTCATCAATGTTGGCGATGCTATGCAGGTAACACATTAATTACAAATCCTGAAATCTGAATTTCCCTCTTCACATTATTGGATGATTTAGCTGTTAATCAGTTGCAATGATATTCCTTCTGCCAGACATTCATCATCTGTTAAATTTTGATAATTTGTTGTAGGTTTGGACCAATGAGCTTTATCGAAGTGTGGAACATAGAGTGAAGGTGAATTCTGAGAAGGAAAGATTTTCCATTCCATTTTTCTTCAACCCAACTCATCTTACCCTGGTGAAGCCCCTGGAGGAGTTGCTAAGCGAGAAAAACCCTGCCAAATATACTCCATACAGTTGGGGAAAATTTCTGGCAAACAGGAGGCGCAGCAATTTCAGGAAGCTTAATGTTCCCAACATCCAAATTTCCGACTTAAAGATATCAGAGTTAGCGGACAAGCTAGAGGTAAGCACCAATTGATTAACAAGTGGTCGGGACTTTGGAGATGTGATGAACCTGTAATGGAGATCAAAATCAAGAATTTTAAAATTTGATATCTGTTTGTTTTCTTTTTAGTTGGTGTCTTCTAAGATTATAAATTATTATAACTAGTTTTTATATAATGAAAGAAAAATGTTATTTCAATAAATTATCAATAAAGTTTATTATAATAAATTATTAATAAAAAAAATCTTATAACAATTTTCATGAAGCTTGATGTTGAGAACATCCGGATTATGTAACAATGAGCAATGAGTCACAGTTGATTGGTATTAACATTATGTCGAATGTTAAAAAAAATTATCAAATTCAAGTTATTTCAACCCGGAAAAGTTAACATTTTCAAATGGTCTGATGAAAAATCATAAATTCAAACATAGCCTACCCGATTGACCTCTTTGCCAGTAACATAAAATTTGAACCCAGTTGCAGAAGAAGTCACTACGAAATTAAATAAGTAAAAAACAATGACTTTAGTCGATGCAAAGATTGAAAAGAAGAAAAAAAAAAAAGAAAAAGAAAAAAGAAAAAAGGTTCATGGTTCGGTTGTATTGAGAGAGATACAAAGAGCAAAAACGACATTATCATAGAACGACATACCGACAACAACTCTAAAGTATTTCTGTTGCTTATTGCAAAATCATTTATGCTTCAATGACGTCTCTGTCCCATTAGAGTGTATAAGGATATGTATAATTCATCCACAATGCGACATTATTTTAAGAGTAACGCTTGCTTACAAGTGTTTGGTTAATGTTACGAGTTAACAAGGCTATAAGACATTCATGGGTATTTCGTTAATTTGCAGTTTGAGTATTCAATTATTATTTTTATTTTTTTTTGTTATTTTCTAAGTTTAGTCATGGCCCGGAAAAGAAAGCCCAGAGAGTGATAATGATGGGAGGTTAAACATAAACATAAAAATTTTGTTTTAATTTTTATAATATAATTTTATATCTTCAAAAATTTTTATTTTACAATTCAAAATAATTTTAAATAAAAAATTATCAAATTATTAATTTTTTTTGATTTAGTTATAAGCTTTTGAAATTTTTTATTACAACATCAACGTACAAAATTTAATTATTTGAAATTATGATAAATTAAAATAAAAAATAATATTAAAAATTAAAAATACAGAATTATATAATAAGCAGCCAGGCCACGCTGGCAAAAAGTAGCCGTTGGAATTTGAAACCTGCGTCATAATTACGCACTCTCGAGGCTTTGCTAATGTCCCAAAAACACCCTTTTTCTCAATTCAAAATGGCAAAACCGCGGTGCTCTCACCACCGTTCATTTCAAAACATTATACAATCGTAGCCGTCAATACCTCAGCCTCACAAATCCCGCGGTTCACCGCCTTCCAAAATTCAAATAAAGTGCCAAGGAACATTACAAGACCAAACATAAGTAGAGAGAAGATAAAAAGAGACAGAAGGAAGAGAGAGAGGGAGAGGGAGAGGGAGAGAGAGAGTGAGAGAGAGAGAGTGAGAGAGATAAAGATCCAAAATATTTTCTCGATTGATCTATCTATCTCTCTGGTATTTCTTTGTAATCTGTTTGATAGTCTGAAAGATTCTAGCTTTTAAACCCTGGAGAAACCCAGGTTGTTAAATCAGCTCTCTTTCTATCTATATTCTCTATATATTCCATTTAACTCTCTCAATTTAAGGTATTTCATTTTCATTGGCCAGAAATCTGCGCTTTCTTTTCTTCAATTCCACTCTCTCTCTCTCTCTCTCTCTCTCTAAATATATATATGTATAAAAATTAAATGTACACAAATTTTCAATTCTTGAATTTCTTCTCTGTTAAATTGGTTTCTTTTTTTTTTGCCGGTTGATTTTTTTTTTTTTATTATTTATTTTTTGTTATCAGAATGTTGAGAGATTTCAAGTTCCTGCGGCGGAATTCTGGCAAGCACAACGATGAAACCGAGAATGTGCCGGTGAACCCCAGAGACTCGCTGGTGAATGAGGGCAGCTCGGACTCATCGTCTAGGCCTCCGTTGAACACAATCCAAGAGCCAACCCCACGTTCAAATTCTAACCCTAGATCTGAACGAGAGTTTCCTGGTCGAACCAGGATTGACAGAACACCAACTAAGCCAAAGCCCAGAAGTTCTGACCCCACACTGCCTATGCGCACCCCGGACAAGCACGGGGCATTGGCAAAGAACCGATTTGGGTGGGCCCAGAGGAATGAATCCAACTCGACTCCCAATGAATCCCGCGAGGATGTGGGCAATTATTCTTTTCATCCGAGTCGAGCGGGTTTGCCTAGCATGACTCCAAGGTCTACAAGGAATGGCGGGAAGGCTCTTTCGAGTCATTCTGAGTGCAGTTCCACGCAAAGCACACCAACCAAGAGCGTTTCTAAGCCTCCAAGTTCTGGGTTTAGGGCCAAGAATGATGGGAACAGTGGAGGCGGTCGTGTGGGTAATTTTGCTGCATTGTATAGAGGGGTTCCGGTTTCTGCTGGTCCTAGTACTGCTGTTGTTAATACTGTTGAGGTCCCTCATTTTGAAATCAGGGAAGACCCCTCGTTTTGGATGGATCACAATGTACAGGTATTTCTGGTTTTACTTTGGTATGCATATTTAGTGGCTAAAACTAAATTGACCATATAATTGGTAATAAATTTACACAATGACATAATCAACGCTTTTTCTCTGGTGGGTTTATTTAGGTACTTATTCGTGTGCGTCCTCTCAATAGTATGGAAAGGACTTTACATGGCTATGTCAGGTGCTTGAAGCAAGAGAGTGCCCAGAGCATCACTTGGATTGGGCAGCCAGAAACTCGATTCACATTTGATCATGTAGCATGTGAAACAGTAGATCAGGTCTGCTCAGAGGAAGACAATAACTTATTATATCAGTCATTTATTTTCTCCATGAGTTAAGCAACTAATCAAGCTTCTAATATTTGCAGGAAATGCTTTTCAGGATGGCTGGTCTTCCAATGGTGGAGAACTGCTTGTCTGGCTACAATAGCTGCATGTTTGCATATGGTCAGGTAATGTAACGTGGCTGCTGCCAAGTTAGGCAATACCGCATATTTCAGGACTTTATGGCATGACATAGCAAATGAAAACCAGGATACGGTTCTGTTAGTTGACTTGCACTTAAATGTTCTGCTTTGGAGTGATACTGGTATTGGATGAAGCGTGGGACAGTGAACATTTTATTTCCAGAATGGTTTTTCATGTGTTTAGCTGAGCGCAGGAATTTAACGTGATAGAATCCTGGAGGCTCACATGGCACCTTTCCCCTCTTCTGTTTTATATGTACACAACTAAAGCCTAACATCTCTGTCACCCTTTTTATATTATTCTATTTGGTTCCAACAACCCCCTCTTAATGGTTAGAATGCACATCAATAGATTACTGTAATGGAAGCTGAATTTTCAGTGTTATATAAAATTCTGATAATCCAGGACTTGTTTGTGCAAGCATAATAACATGAAATCAATGTTATATTTCACATTGCTTTGTCAAATCTCTTTATGCAGACAGGAAGTGGCAAGACATACACAATGTTAGGTGAAATCGACAATCTACAAATCAAGCCCAGTCCACATCGGGGAATGACACCACGCATATTTGAGTTTTTGTTTGCACGGATCCAAGCTGTAACTCCCATGCTTCTTGCCTGTTCATTTCCTGATCCAGCTAATATTTGTTTAATGTTTGCGTATTAGATGTAATATGTTCTTATACATCTTATTTATATAAGGACCACACAATTGTAAAAGTTTTGTGTGCACAATGTGTTTTTACCAATTGTACTTGTACATGTGCACTCATCTCTTTCTCATTGCAGGAAGAGGAAAGCAGGAGGGATGAAAAACTAACATACAATTGCAAGTGCTCTTTCTTAGAGATTTACAATGAACAAATTACAGATCTCCTGGATCCCTCATCAGCCAATTTGCTTGTAAGAGGACTCTTCACATAGTGAACAGTTTTGGAATATATCATTTAAGGATATTTCTAGCCATCTTCTGCTCTCTATTTGTAGCTGCGAGAGGATGTCAAGAAGGGTGTCTATGTAGAAAACCTTTCAGAATTTGAAGTTCAAAGTGTCAATGATATACTCAAGCTTTTAACTCAGGTTGCTTGGGCTCTCTCTCTATCTCTGTCCCACTGTGACTGTCCAACATCTAAGCATTATATGCTTCAATGATGCAATAAATTTTTCACTTGCAGGGATCTTTAAATAGAAAAGTTGCAGCAACAAACATGAACAGAGAGAGCAGTCGCTCACATAGTGTATTTACATGTGTAATTGAGAGCAGGTGGGAAAAGGATTCTGCAACTAACCTAAGGTTTGCAAGACTAAACCTGGTTGATCTTGCTGGTTCAGAAAGGTAAGAAAATTGCTTTTAGATTATATTGGACTGCATCCATCTGCACTTTAGTCTTTACATAAATGTTGTTTCTGTTTTACAGGCAGAAAAGTTCAGGTGCTGATGGCGAGCGATTAAAAGAAGCTGCTAACATCAACAAATCACTGTCCACATTAGGGTACCAGAGTTGTCTTTTATTTGACCAGAGCCTATCTATCTTTTCCTTTGTCTGTCTTGCTTCATCGGTACCTTTTCTTTCAACATAATGGGTCCACATTTTGTTCTGCAGACATGTAATTATGATCCTAGTGGATGTGGCGAATGGGAAGCCAAGGCATGTTCCTTACAGGGATTCAAGATTGACTTTCCTTCTGCAGGTTCCTTTGGACTTATATTCCATTTTTTCATTGTCATGTTTTTTCCAGTCTCAATTTCATACTTTATGGTACCAAATGTAATGCAGGATTCACTTGGTGGCAACTCCAAGACAATGATCGTTGCCAATGTCAGCCCTTCTATCAGGTTTGTTTGTAGATTTCTGACAGCTTTTCTGGCATTTCAAATTGACAATTTTTGGAGCTAAGAGACTTCTTGTGTTTCTTTCAACTTCTATCTCATGCAGCTGTGCAGCTGAAACACTTAATACTCTAAAGTTTGCTCAGCGAGCAAAACTTATTCAGAACAATGTAAGCTAACTTTGAAAATTAGCAATGCTGATGTCATTTGAGGCATTGATCTGTTTGACTAATATAAAATATTTGTAATAATATAGGCTGTGGTGAATGAAGACTCAACTGGAGATGTCATTGCGCTACAGCATCAGATACGACTTCTAAAGGTGTGGTACTGAATTTCTCATTTTGTTCACAGTATTTTAAAAATACTCAGTAACTTCAACTAAATTAGCTAGATTATCTTTGAAACAGGAGGAGCTTTCTATCCTAAAACGCCAGAATGTGTCCAGATCTTTGTCATTTGGTTCTATTGTCAGTGATACAACACCAGTACAAGAACATGTTTGTATGGATAAAATGCAAGACTTAGATGGACATCAACTCAATGATTTGCGGGAATTTGAATCCAAAGGCATTGTTAGAATGTCTACCCAGCAGGTAATCTATGGCACTGCAAATTACATAATGCAGTGGATAAAAAATATATGAAACCGGAAATATTGTATTGTAGTTGATGGAATACAGGAGATGTGCCTTCAGTTTTATGATATCTAATGCTTGAGCTTGAATTGTGGTTGTTCTTAAAGTTACATGGTATGCTGCCAGCAAAACTGAAATACTTTGCTTTTTTTGTTTATTTACTGCCATCCCAGACATTTCCTAGTCCGGAAACGCTAAGTTTGATAAAATGCTTTTATTGTAATGTCTTGCCTTAACCATCCATCATGGCAATGTTGCTGAAAATAATTCTAAAACAGCTAAAATCTTTGGAGACAACACTCACTGGTGCATTGAGAAGAGAGCAGATGGCAGAAATTTCTATCAAGAAACTCGAGGCTGAAATTGAGCAGTTGAACCGTTTGGTACTTTTGTCTGTATATTTATTTTTGTGCTGGAGTTGCCTTCTCAAATTGTGGCTCAATTCGAGAACACTAACTGTGTCTCAGGTTCGTCAAAGAGAGGAAGACACAAGAAGCACGAAAATGATGCTCAAATTTCGCGAAGACAAGATTCAAAGAATGGAGTCCCTTGTTGGTGACTCATTACCAGCAGAAACTTATTTGCTGGAAGAGAATAGAGCACTATGTGAAGAGATTCAATTGCTTCAATCAAAAGTGGACAAAAATCCCGAAGTCACGAGGTTTGCATTGGAGAACATAAGGCTTTTGGAACAGCTCAGGAGGTAAGTTTCCTTTGTTTGGCAACAGAGTAGTTTCTGAAGATGCTCAACTATCTTATCATTGTGGATTTATAGATTTCAAGAATTCTATGAAGAAGGGGAGAGAGAGATACTCCTCAATGAAGTATCAAATCTCCGGGAACAGGTTGTTTTTTGGATCCGAACTCAAAATAGATATTAATTTTATTTGATTTTTCATATGGAGCATGCATAATTAAATAACCACTAATTGGCAGCTGCTTCAAGTTTTGGATGGGAAAGCTATGCAGCATAACCATTCAAAGTTAAATGGCCAACCTCAGGTCTGTCCAACTTTTCCATTCCTCAGTAGGGCACCATTCTCTATACTCATTACTATAATGGAGCACTAAAGTTTGGATTGAATTCTCAGTATCTGAATTTATTTTCTTTTCATATTGCTATAAGTATCTTCTTTTCCACATTGACATAGAAACTAAGTGTATCAATTCTCTTTACTTAGAGGTTGCTTCCAGTTTCCTTAACAAGAAAATGAACTTTTTTCCTCCATTGAATCTTTTCTGATACATCACATTCTTGATCCTTTGTCTCAGTTAATGAATACCGTTAAGGAGCCAGATGAGTGCAGGATTGATCTAGATTCTTGCTTAGAGGAGAACCGACAACTGAGTAGGTGAGGACTTTCACTCCTCTGTTCAAGTTATTTTGGCACCATTGTTAAGAGTACACCTCCAGACTACTTCTGGCCCTGAATACTCCTATTCTTGAAATGAGCTTCAGTTTGGCTAATGCAGTTTTGGCCTTTTTTTGCAGAGAAATACACAATTTACATGGTATTTTAGAAAATATCAAGTCTGCAAACCATGATCATGATTGCAACATAAAAACTGTACAGGTAATTTTGGCTTTAGAAAAATGTTCCTCGGCTTTATTGCTAGATATAATGAATAAATTGAGAAGTTATTATAAATGGCACTACAGAATGCATATTTGTGTGATATTAATGTGCATGCTTGCATAGGTATATGCTTCTATTTCCTCTTTTACTATCATTATTTTTTAATTTTTTTAATGCCATGCATATCATTGAAGCCTGATCATGACTAATAATATCAATAATTTCCAGGATTCACTAGAAGGTCAAACTACTGGATTTAGCATGTGCAAGGGAGCTCAGACTGAAGTGGAGGGCATACATGCTACTTCCATGATGGGTCAGGCAGAAGAAGTCTTAGATTTGCATCTGGAATTGGACATTTTGAAGATTATTCTCAAAGAAGAGAGATCATCGCATGCTAAATTAGAGGAGACAACATTGCGCTTAAATAGAGATCTTGAACTGGCAGAAGAAAACTTTTTGTCTTTAAGCAAACAATATGAAGCTGCAGCTCAGGGACTAAAAGAGGCAGAGTTGGTTGTTGAAGCTCTTGAGTCCCAGCAACTACTAGCACTCAATGAGATAGAAGATCTGAGGAAAAATAACAGCAAGTATGTCAAGCTTTTGAGGGAAAAGGAGCTTGAGGTGGTGGATTTGAAGGAGCAACACTACAGACAGGGGTCGGGGGATCTGATGTTTAACCATTTAAAGGCCGACGACTCCATTTTGCACTCAAAATTGATGAGAATGCAAGATTCTCTTGAGAAAGCCAAAAGACTGAACAAGCTGTATCGAAGTGACTGTGCATTGCGGGAATCAAATGAAGAAATGGATGAAGTTTGTCGGCAGGCTGAAGCTGAAACTGCTGAGGTTATTGTCTGTCTGCAGGAAGAACTTTCTGTTCTTCAGCAGCAGGTGCAAGAATTCCATTTGAAAGAGAGGGATGCTGAAGATACAACACATGAAATGCAAGAAAAGCTTCATCTTTTAACTGAAGAAAATAGACAATTACAGGGAAAGGCTGATGAGAAAGAAGGGGAACTGAGAACACTATGCGAGGAATGGGAATTGTTGGCTTGTGGGCTGGAAAAACTTCTCGCTAATGGAGAAGATGCACTAACAGATGCCTGTGATCAGCTTGACCTTATCTCCAGTTCTTTTACACAAAAGAGGATTTGGATCTCTGAACAAGTTGGGATGCTATCTAGAAACTTATCACAGAAGGAGTTACTGATTGAAGAGCTCAGAAAATGCTTAGAAGAAGCAAACAACAAAAGAAGTGATCTGGATTTCATGCTTCAGTCTTTGAGAGGGGCAGCACTAATGATTGGTGAAGTGCACCAGCAGGAATACAATGAAAAGGAGAAGGAAATTCTGCTCTTAAAATCTCAGTTAGGGGCAAAGACATCTACCATTGCTGAA
The DNA here is from genome assembly GCA_021464305.1 of Kandelia obovata. Classification (NCBI taxonomy): domain Eukaryota; kingdom Viridiplantae; phylum Streptophyta; class Magnoliopsida; order Malpighiales; family Rhizophoraceae; genus Kandelia; species Kandelia obovata. Next base: position 12,562,478 of record CM038472.1, on the reverse strand, counting down.
CTGGGGGACAAATTGAAGCTAGCAGAATATCATGCTAGTAATGCTTCCCATTCTGCAACAGTTGCTTTTGTAATTGTGAATCATTTGTCAGAAGTGAATCTGAACAATCATAACACATTGAAAAGTAAGGACATCCAAATCATAGAATTAGAAGAAATTAACTATAGGAAGGAAGCCCTCGTCTGTGATCAGGCTGCTGCTATTAAACAAGCAAAGGAGGAGATTCTGTGTCTAAAAATGGATTTGGTGGATTCAAAGGAACTGTGTTCTAAACTTCATCAGAGACTTTCTGAGGAGGAACAACGTGCTAGTTCTATGAAACAAAAGCTTGAAGATATTGAAAAGAATGATATTTTGAAGACAAGGGAGAAACTAGCTGAGTTGAAAACCGGTGTATTGTCACTCAGATCATGCATGGGAATCAAAGAGGAATATGACAGAAGTCCAGAAATGACTGAGTCAGAAGCATCTTCTGCACCTGCTGATGGCAGTGATTTATGGGTAAGCTAATGCTCTTGCTCTCTGGTTGATAAGTTAAAAGCTAGTAAGTTAATCTACTTATATTGTGTATAGATCCTTAGATGTGTAGTTATCGTTTTATGCATTTGGTTGCAGACAGACGTTGGAGAGGACATGAGAATTGGCAACCCTGTGTTTTCTCTAAAAACAGCAAAGAGATCTCATGACTCTTCATGTGATCACAAGGACAATGCTTTCAGGAGGACCTCAAAGGATAAAAGTGATAGAGATGTTACAATTATCCTTCTCAAAAAGGAAATTGAGTCAGCACTTGTGAGTTTGCAAGATGTTCGAGTGGAGATGGAAAAATTACGTAATGAGAAAGAAGCAATGGAGATATCTGAGAAACAGAGGGAAGAAAGAATGAAATGTTTCACAGCACAAATGCATGAACTTCAAGCAGCTATACATGACTTTGAGAAGCAAATTCAACTGAGGATGAAAGCTGTTAATTATAAGCTACAGGTGTTGGAACAAGCTGTCAAAGAAGCTGGAGCTTGTTGGTGTCAAACAAAAGAGGTAGCCTCTTCAGATATCTAAATAAATGTTCTTAGGTTATTTCACTATAATTGGCCATTAGCTGGCTTCCTTTACAATTCTTTTACCCATAGTTCTTTGTGAACATACAGTTGGTTTCAATAGAATATTAAGATAAGATATGCTTTTTAGGTCTTGATACATAGATATAAGTATTTCAAATTTCAATCCATTTGATTTAGTCTCTTTTTCCTATCTTCTTCTGCAGGTCCTCGAAATGGAAGTTGGTGATGTGAAGATTGTTGCAGCCCAGAAAACGGCAGAAGCTTCTTGTTTTCTTTCCAAGTTTGAGGAGGCACAGTATGCCATGAAGGAAGCAGATATTATGATCAATGAGCTTGTGATAGCCAATGAAACAATGAAGCTTGAAATAGAAAAGCTGAAGAAACTTGGGGTCACATTAACTGGTGAGAAGGATGTGCTGATTAATGAGGTTCAGAGCTTGCAATCTGCCATTGATTTTAAGCAAGGACAACTTGAAGAATTGGAAGAGGATTTTAGATTAAATTTGATGGAAATGAGGGATGCAGAGGCTATGATCATAGAGGTCCAAAACTCTTTTATGGAAAGTTTCATGTCTATTGCATGTGAATTTAATTGCTTTAAAGCTCTCTTTTCAAAATCTAGGAAGCTGATGCGGTCATGGTTAGAAGATATCTGGTCTGAGATAATTGTGAAGGATTGTGCTGTCTCAGTTTTACACCTCTGTCACATGGGTATTTTGTTGGAAACTGTCACAGGGCTGAATGCAGAGAACGGTTTGCTTCAACACGGCTTGTGTGAATCAAACTCTCTTATAGCAAATCTAAGGGAGCACAATTCTAAGTCCAGTAGAGAGCTTCAGATGTGTAGAAATCTCAAGGGGAAACTCTTGGCTGACATCAAGAGCAGTTTTCATCGGATATTGAGGAAAGAAGAGGAGACTGGAGAGCTTGGTGTTAAATTAACTGATTTTGAGAAAAAGATCAATGACTTACAGCTTCAAGAGGAACTGATGTTACAAAGAAGTAATCACATGGGATCTCAGCTTGCCATTCTAATGAAGGAGCTGGACTATAATAATGCCAATATTGTCGAGTCACTTTTCGATAAAGAGAAAACGCTGAAAGAGACAGAGGAACTCCTTAATTCTCAAGCTGAGATGTTTAAGATGAACTTGTGCTCAAAAGACTTTGAGTCGTTGGTCTTGGCATCACAGTTGGAAGAGATAGCTTTCCAAAAAGTTTTAACAGAGAAACAGCATGGAAATTGTGGTGCCTTGCTTGAGAATTTGAAAAAAGAAATAATTTTCTCCTTGGTTGATGCAGAGTTGAAAGAGAAAGTCCTAGTTTCAAAGGAAGCTCAGGTTGATCTTCTACAAAAAGATCTAAAAGATGCAGAAAAGGATACTCAGGATCTAATTTCAAGGTTCAATCAAAGAGAGACAAAAATCAGAGAGATGGATGACCTAAGCCAGGCTCTTCAACAGGAAGTTCAACTGCTGAGGGATGTTGCTTCTGCAAATATTGCATTAAAAGAGGAAATTGGTGAAAGTATGGGAACAAAGGTCATGCTTTTGGGCCAGGTTGAAGCACTTCAAGCTGAATGTGATGATCTTCACAAGGATTTGAAAACCAAAAATATAGCTTTGGAATACTCTTCTAGTCAGATCTCAGCTCTTGAACAACAAAACCAAAATTTGCAGAAGGACATTCATCTGTTGGAAACTTCAAGGAGTGAACTTCAATGCGAGATGGACATAAAGGACACGGGACTTAGCAGAATGAGTTGCTTGGAGGAGGAGAACAAGTCACTGAAAGATGAGATCAAGAAGTTGAAGTCAGAAAGCACCCTTGTTCTTGAAGATCTGAGGAAGCAAAACTCTGCAGTTGAATCATCTCTAACTCATGTTGGCTCCTTGGAGGCTTACATTGCCAGTCTAGAGGCTGAACTGCAGGCAAAAAATGCTGAAATGAGTGAGCTCCTTAGTTCTCAATCTGTCGTCATGGCAGATTTATGCTCAAAAAGCCAGGACTTGCAGATATTTGTCAGGAAAGTGAGCACATTGAAGGAGGAGAACATTTGTTTGAGAAATGAACTTGGATCCCAAGAGAAAGCTACATATGAAGCCATGATCAGGTCGAGATCAAACATCCTAAGGTGTGTCGATTTGGTGGAAAATGTTCAGACAAGAGGCCAAAGAATGTTTAATGCACTGGATAAAGGAAGGTTTGTAGTTTCAAATAACATGTTGGCTGACATATGTGAAAATATGAGGAGCACATCTAAGTTCATTGAAGAAATTGAGTTCTTGGAGTTGCATGTTAAAGAGCTAGAATCTAAGAACATCAATCTCCAGACTGAGTTATTAAGGAAGGATGACATTCTAAAAGGATTGTTATTTGATCTAAGCCTGTTGCAAGAGTCTGCATCTGATAGTAAGGATTGTAAGGATAAGGTTACGGAATTGGCAGCTTCTTCTGAGGCTTTAGAGGCTGAGCTTTTCATCAAATCAGATGAGCTTGATAAGGTAGTCACTCATAATCAACTGCTTCAAGATCAGTTGTGGGAGAAGATGGATTTGATCTCCACCCTTGAGTCGGATTTAGTGAAGGAATGTGAATTGCGAAAAGAATGTTGCTGTGAAAACATGGAGCTGAAAGCTGAAATTGAAGAGGTCATGAATGCAAAATACTCTCTTCAGGAGGAGCTAGAGGAAAGAAGGAATTTGGCTGAGAGCTTGGAAATGGAACTCTCTCAAATGGGTAATGTGTTTAGTCAATTGACTAGTACAATAGAATCCTTAAAGTATGACTTCAATGAACTTGCAATTGAGAAAGATCAGCTCATATTAGAAATCCATAATCTGAGAGAAGAGCTTCAAATGACACATGCTCGAGCCAAAGAGAATGAAGCCATTGCTATTGAGGCTCAACAGGTAACTTCTAAATTGCACGTTAACAGTACTTTAAATATTCACTTGTTTTACTCATTCTAAATTTCCCAAACTCAATGTCAGATAACTGAATCCAGAAGGATGCATGCTGAGGACAAGGAAGCAGAGGTGAAACTGCTAGAGAGGTCCGTGGAAGAGCTTGAATGCACTGTCAATGTTTTGGAAAACAAGGTTAGTTCTCTGATTTGTAATTAAGGTTAACATACTTCTATTTTCGTGGTTATTATGTCTGATGCATCATAAGGAGTGGAGAAAGGTTTGACATTAAAATATCTAAATTTTTTAAGAATTCTCTTTATGTAATGCTCTTATGACAAAAAATACCATTATAAGTTCTATCTTCACTTCTAAAATGAAATTTGATTCCCCTAATTTTTCATGTCAAAATATGATGCAAGTAATGATTTTGTACTCTAGCTATTAGTTTCATACTAGAGCTATACATAACCATGTCATCAATATACAAGCATATGATTTTGTACTAGCTATACATAGCCATGTCATTATGTCTGATGCATTTGCTCTGGTAAGGTTGACAAAGTGTCTGACACATTCCCTCCTTTAAGGTTGACATTCTTAAAGGAGAAGCTGAACGACAGAGAATGCAGAGAGAAGAGCTAGAGGCAGAGCTTCATGCATTAAATCATCAGATTCAGAATGTTAAAAGTGCTGATACTGATGTGACAAGGTTTTGATGAACTATTTGGAATTCTCCTCAGATCTGCAGTCACAATTGTAGTTACTGGAACGTTGATTCGTAGCAAATTTTTGCTATTTTCTTTCATCTGTAGGGATTTAGAACAAAAAGTGGAAGCACTTGAGCAAGCCCTGAAGCATATAAAAATTTTAGAGAAGGATACAGCTGATAGGGAATCAGAGGTGAATTTCCTGTTTTCCATTTTCTGTAATAGTATGAATTTTTTCTGTGCATATGATGGTCCAACCAATGTGCATAGAATGATTTGAATCTCTTCAGCATTTGAAGCTTATGTTTGTTCATACCATGCAAGCAGATTTCTCAATTAAAGGCACACATCTCTGAGCTAAATTTACATGCAGAAGCTCAAGCCAATGAGTATAAGAAGAAGGTAAGCCAAATATGCAGATATCCTGTTTTTCAATCTCATATTCTAAGAACATCTTTAAAGAGTCACTTGAAAACAGTTCAAGGCATTGGAAGCCACAGTTGAACAAGTCAAGCCTGAAGGCCATTTCTCCCATGTGGCAAATTCTTCATTGAACAAGTCGGAGAAAAATGTCACCAAGCCCAGGGGTTCTGGTTCCCCTTTCAAATGCATCGGTTTGGGCTTGGCCCAGCAAATAAAATCCGAGAAGGATGAGGAACTTGTTGCTGCAAGGCTGCAAATTGAAGAGCTACAATCCTTGGCAGTAAACCGACAAAAAGAGGTAGGCTTCCTATCCAAACAAAAATTTGATTTCACACTGACACAAGATTTGCATCATCAAATGTACTTGATCTTCTGCCAGATATTTTCACTGAATGCCAGATTAGCTGCTGCGGAGAGTATGACTCACGATGTAATTCGAGATTTATTGGGAGTAAAATTGGATATGACAAATTATGTGGTAAATTTGCACCACTCAACCTTATTTTGATTGACTGCAGTTTTCAGTGCATCATAATTTTTAGGTCAAGGCTACACAGCTATGCTTAGCAATTTGCATTGATGTAAAGCCATGCTGTACAATTAGAGGAGGATTAATGAACAACGATAAAGCTTTGAATAAATGCCTTAGCTAAGGTTACCTTTTTGTTGATGACAGTCACTCTTGGACAATCAGCAAGTGCAGAAGATAACGGAGAAGGTTCAACGTAATAGCTTAGAACCTCAAGCCAAGGTACGCCATGCTTTTTGTGATGGTTTAACTATGATGAACTTCTGAAGTGTTTCAGAATTTTAATGGTGACAGTCTCTATACAGAAGCAAGACATTACTAAGCTTAAACAGCAGCTCAATGAATTTATTGAGGAGAGGCGAGGGTAATTACTTCCTCCATAAATTTAAAGTTTGAGTGGCTGTTTCCACTTGCTCTCCTATTCTTCAGTATGTTAAAATATTTAGTTAATATATTACCTATAGGTGGCTTGAAGAAATTGATAGAAAACAGGCTGAACTTGTTGCTGCACAAATAACATTGGAAAAGTTTCGTCAACAAGATCAGTTACTGAAAACTGAAAATGAAATGTTGAAGGTTCAAATCTTGAGTCTCTGCCCCTGAATAGTTTTTCTAGTGAATTAAAATAAGTTACATCTTTCAAACAAACTTTTTTGTTGGCTTTTTCCGTCATGTACGTTTACTTCTCTCAACCTGAGTAGATGGAGAATGTAAATCATAAAAAGCGGATAATGGAACTGGAAGGAGAAGCAAAAAAACTGTCTGGCCAGCAAAATCTCCAGCAGCGCATTCATCATCATGCAAAAATCAAGGCATGATATTCTGAATCTTCTGAGCCTTACTATGATTCTAGCCAAGTCCTAGATTTCACAAATTGTAATTTTTCTCCCTTTAATCCATTGCAAATCAACTATATGCAACAGGAAGAGAATAATTTTCTCAGAATACAAAATGAAGAACTTAGCTCTAGTCTTTCTCGTGTCAAGAAAGAGCTTGCTCATTATCGTGCTTCCAGTGGAAAAGGCCCCAGCATAAATTTTGATGGAGAGCAGCAGTTGATGAACATAATGAAGGTTGGTGAAGAGGAAAATTTGGCTTCTTCTTTCATTAATAGCTAATGTTGATGACTTATGATAGTCAAGTGAATGCATTACAGGAAACTGAGGATGACAGGATGCAAGTAGCACAGAAGTTGTTAGGCTTGTGTACAAGCATTTTGAAGGTTTGTGTTTATGATGCCTAGCTATCAGACATTAATGAAAAAAGAAATCTTTCTCATTTGATTGAAGCTTTCAGGCAGCTGGGATATCCAAACCTGTGTCCAATATAACACCTGCTGTTGCTGAAGAGGCGCTTGAGGGGCTAAAGTCTAGAATCACTTCATTGGAAAGAGAACTGCAAGATTTGACCTATAAGGTAACAGACTTTCTATTTTGTTGGTTTTCGTTGCTCCGTCAAGAAAGCAATTAGCAACAATTTGAGATTTGGACCAGCATAAACTAACAAAACCCATAAATTAAACAATTGCAGAATAAAATTGCAAGCGAGAGACTTCGATTATCTGAGCTAATGCCACAAGCTTCACCAATCAATTCAAGGGCGGAGGAGAACTCTCAAACTCCAACAAGGGGTCAATTTCTTTTTCTTTCTTCCTTAGACAGATAGCTTTCACTTTGAGAAAGTGGGGTGGACTGAATGTTTGGCTTTTCAATAACAATTATAGCTTTAAAGAATACAGGTGAAATTGGTATGTATTCGTATTGTTTTTCTTTTCCCCTTGATCTCATGTATATCGTTTTTTTTTTTTAATGATTGCTGAATATTGATTCTTTTCAAATGTATTCATATATAAATTATACAACACACCTGTATGTAGATTTTCCATCTAAATATATTTAGACATATTTTTTCAATGGAATTGACATTTGTTTGTTGACTAAACAAGGGATGGGGGCTTTTTCCCTTGCAAGTTACAACACTACCAGCAGACAAAGATACACCAATGATATGACCAATTAGAAATGGAAAACCAATAAACTATGATTTCAGAACATAGCATGAATAGTTGGCAGGAAGCACCCCAACACCACCACCCGCTCCCCCACCCTTCTCTCGGAAAGTCTTGCCAGCCTCGTCTTCAATGCCAAGGCGAGAAGAAATGGGCAATGTAGACAGTGGACTGGCAAGAAGACCAAAGCAAATCAAAGATAGGCAGGCTCTCTCTCTCTCTCTCTCTTTTTCTCTCGGTTTTGCCCCCATGTCAATAAGCAAGCTCTTGTCCTTTCGGGGTAAAGGGCCCAAACGAAAAAAGGGTGCTCCAGTTTGGTTCCCACGGTATAAGAGCCCACATAAAGTCCATCCAAATCAAAACAAATATAAGAAAATTAAAAAGAAAAGACCCTTTTGCTAGCAAACAAGGGTTTTGGAAATCGGTGCTTTTTGATAAAGATCCTCTCTTTCCGTCAGCTAACTCAAAACAGTTTTCCGCTTTTTGCTTATTCTTTCTTCAATTAATCCCAATTTCCAGTCTATTCCAAATAATTCAATCCTAAAGCGCAACCCCCAGAATCCAATTCCTTGTGCGTTGCTTCGAATCTGTGAACGCATCTGTCTCGCATGGTCTGAACTGATTTCTTGTGTAGATCAGAAAAAGCAAAATATATATATCTAAAGGGAAAAAGATGAGCGCTACTACATTCAGCTCTATCTGCTTAGATCGGGGGTGCTTCTGGAAGGTTAGTGCTTGTATTATCTGAATGCCCTCTGTTTGTTTCCCTGGGAAACGCAGGGAAATCAATAGTTTGAGGCGTCCATTTTTGAATTTATTTGCCTCTTTTTATTTTTCCTTACGAGGATTTTAGTGATTCCATAATAATTTGTAGTTAATCATTGGCACCGTGTACGATTTCAGGGGGAAGCGAAGTCTTCAGAGTGGAAAAGGCGAAATGGAAGCAGGCTGCATGTTGGTGGGTCCACGTCATTGTCCTCGAGAAGCTTGCGGATTTCAAGTTCTAAGCAGGAGAAGGAAGTTCGGGTTGCGCTTCTTGGTGCCAGTGGTTACACTGGTGCAGAGGTCTGGGTTGTGTTTATATTAGCGGACTAAATACTTGAACAAATCACAGATGCACTTGTCCTTGGCATCTATCTTTTGCAATTTTTGGAGTATTTTGTGTTTTTTCTTTTTTTTATCTATATTATTTACTTCATTCTCTCAATTACTTTCAACGGGCCATTTCTTAATAAGACCATGTTGCCGAGAATTCCTTCTTTTACGGTAGAGATTCTTGGGGGAAGGGAGATTGGAGAAAGGTTTAACATAGGAATTTGATGTGGTGGGATATCGTTGTTGCTTAGACTATAACTTGGTCATGAATGGTGATTTAATTCTCCTTGGAAATGATATTCTCCTGTATTAATGGTAGTAGAAGTGATACTCTCTTTTGGAGAAGATAAGGTGTTGGTAGTCCATTAAGTGGCCTATGCTTCATCTTGGTTCATGTGAAATGTGAAGAAAGGACACAGAATGTTGTTTGGGAGTCAAAATACAACATTTTCTTATAAACTGGGATGAAAAAAATGTAATATACTTATGTTTCTGAAATCGTACACGGTACCAAACTTTCTAACTATTTACTCATTAGTATGTCACAGCTGCAGTGTTCTTTTTTTTGTTGGGGGGGAGGAGGGGTGTTGGTAGGAAGGTTGGTGGTTGACATTTACACTGTGTATTTGATATTTGTGAACTGTTATGTCTCTTTTGCCTAAGATGACAAGTGATTCTAGTGCCTAAGATGACAAGTGATTCTAGTTTACCGTCATTTTTGGCAGATCATTCGACTTCTTGCAAATCATCCATTCTTTGGCATCACTCTTATGACTGCAGATAGAAATGCTGGCAAATCAATTGAGTCAGTATTTCGTCATTTCATTACTCAGAAGGTTTGCTTCTTTGTATGTTCAAGTGTTCAATATGGACTATGAAGGATGCAAAGATGGGTTGTGTTACCATAAAAGAGGTTTTTGATTAGACAGACATTTTTAGGTGAATTAACTCAAAAGTTAAGTTTAGCTAAAGGGAAAAATAAGCAAAAAAGAGTGAAAAATGAATACCTCTTTGCTGTGGTTCTGTTCTGTGAATGATTCTGTGAAATCCTTTTATGTTTGCAGGATTTACCTGTTTTGGTGTCCACCAATGATGCAGATTATTCTAATGTGGATGCTGTATTCTGTTGTTTGCCTCATGGAACCACACAGGTCCATTTTATTTCCTGCTGCATTCTTTCATACATTGAATGAATAGTTCTCTGGCACAGTAAAGTTTACCTTATTAAAAGGGAAATTTATTTAATGAGTGTTTTGGTCACTTTTCACAGCTTAATTATATGTTGTCTTTTGCAGGAAATTATCAAAGCTCTTCCAAAGCATTTAAAGATTGTTGATCTTTCAGCAGTATGTTATGAAACACACTTATTAGTTTCATTTTTTTTTCCTGCCTAAAGTGTCATGCATTAATGGAATAAGTTTCACAATTTTCACAAATCAACAATTCTGTGGATATTTATCAGGACTTTCGGCTGCGTGATATTTCTGAGTATGAACAATGGTATGGCCAGCCACACAGGGCTTCTGATTTGCAGGTAATGTATGCAAGAACCATTTCCTTCCTGCCTAATTGCAGTAAAGAGTATAGATTCTTGATAGAGATTCTGCAGAAAGCATAGATGGAGGTTGTATTTTGATTTCTCTCGTGGATATAGGAAGAAGCTGTATATGGTTTGACGGAGCTACATAGAGAGAAAGTGAAATATGCCCGCCTGGTTGCTAATCCTGGTTGTTATCCAACATCGATTCAGCTTCCTCTTGTTCCCTTGATAAAGGTTTGTGTAAATTTGTTGTGGTCAAATTCCTTCCAAGCATGCCTGTTAACACTTACTTTTTTGTCGTTTTCCATAAGTAGACTGTTATAGCAACTTCATGGTCCATCCATCTTTGATGTGTATTTTCATATTTAATGAAGTCCTTTTGCTGCTAGATACATCTTTAGAAGACAGGAGAGGTCATTTTCGTTATTGACCATTAAGTGCCTGATAATATACTTATTTTGCAGGCCAATCTCATTGAACTTAAAAATATCATTAGTGATTCAAAATCTGGTGTGAGTGGAGCAGGTCATTTCTATATGCTTATGTTGTCTACCTTTTTCTTTTGACAAGTATCTTTTTCTACCATTATTTGGGATAATTTCTTTGCAGTTCTTGTTTTTACAAATCTTTATATTTAATTACTCAGAGGCATTATGTCTTTTGCAGGATGTAGTGCCCAGGTGGCAATCTTTATACTGAATTAGCCAAAGGCATTATGTCTTATGGTGTGACAAATATAATGTATGTAAATTTTGCAGGACGTGGTGCCAAGACAGAAAATCTTTTTACTGAAGTAGAAGGAGGGATGATGTCTTATGGTGTTACAAAGCATCGTCATGGTAAATCTTGATCATTGAATTCTTGCAATCTTATTCATCCAGAGGATACAATACCTTGTCTTAACTGTGAGATGAAATAAAAGTTTGCACCCGTGGTAGAAATCTCCTCATATGCTCATATTCTGTGTTTTGAATTGCAGTCCCTGAAATTGAACAAGGACTATCAGATGCCGCAAATTCAAAAGTGACAGTCAGTTTCACCCCACATTTAATCCCAATGGTGATAATCCAATACTAGTGTTTTGTATTAATAGTAATGATGTTGTCTATATTACATTTGCTCGCATTTACAATATTTTATTTTTCTTTAGAGCCGTGGCATGCAATCAACTATATATGTGGAATTGGCTTCGGGAGTGACCACTGAGGATTTATACCGACAATTGGAAGCTTCCTATAAGGTATTTTACGGATATCTGAATTTGTTCTATTTGTTGCCATAAGTTTCTGATGCATCAGTAATCCCCAATGTCACTTGCAATGGAATGAATTTTTTCAATGTCAACATTATGGATAGATTTCATTTGGCATTTCATTGATGATAAAAATGCTCAATACTCAATCCAAATTAAATTCTTCCTTTACTTGCCAATTAGTATTTGGCTAGGAGGCCGTCTTATATGAAAACAGTTTTCTTTATAGGAATAAATATTACTGTCTGTAATGATACGTAGTTTAGCATGTTAATAATCAATGGAGTTAGTGATCCTGTGGAAAAAACCCTAGGCTAGTTCCAGCTGCCTTATATGTTTGTTACATTCATGTCTCTTTGATAGGAAAGAAGACCCAATAGGTCCTCTTAATGTGCCCTTCATTTTGGCATCCTCTAGTGCTGGATTTCTAGTGATTTCAGTCTGAGAATGACTTTGTATGTGTTGCTTTTGGGTCTTTATTTTATGTGGTTATTATTTGTTCTGCTTTGCTAAGTGGGCAAAAAGTTTATTTGCTTAACATGTTTTGTAGGATGAGGAATTTGTAAAATTGTTAGACAAAGGAGTTGTTCCCCGTACTCATGATGTTCGAGGTTCAAATTATTGTTATATGAACGTCTTTCCTGACCGAATTCCTGGTAGAGCCATAATAATATCAGTTGTACGTATCATCTCAACATTTGAACTTTCTCGTGCTGTTAGTTTTCTGTTATTTCGCCGTATTACTGTTGGCTCTTAAAACCTTGCTGCAGATTGATAATCTTGTAAAGGGAGCTTCCGGTCAAGCACTGCAGAATCTGAACATGATGATGGGGTTTCCTGAAAATACGGGGCTTGGCTACCTGCCTCTATTTCCTTGATCCTTTGTTTTCTCTCCATGTCATTCAAAACATGTAAATAAGCATCTGATGCAGCTCTTCCTAAATGCCAGCCCTTTGGCTATAGCGATTCATTGTTTTCATTTTAATTGCTTGTGCCCCGGTCCATAGTATCCAATACCATTCTTTGACCTTAAATTTTTTATCATTGAATTGTAACCTCATCACCCATCATAGATGGATAACCGGTTTTTGTTGCAGACAGCATAATTTCGGCCTTTTTTGACTGCATCCATTGTAGTTTTTCAAGTAGGTTGGCTAATGGGTAGCCCCTCATTGATTTATTGCAGGTAATGCAGAGTAGCTTTCACCTTCAAAGGTTGTGCACTCCTCAAAGGCACCTGAATGCATCTAAATAGCAATAATTTTATTTTATTTATATTTTTGTCCAAAACATGTATCAATTTATATAACTATTATGTAAGAAATAAACTTTTAGCTGATAATAATGGGCGGAGCCAATGAGGATCCACGTTTTTGGTGTTTTTGCAGTGGTTCGTTGGTTGCTCTGGCCCAAAGTTCTCACTTTTGTTGTAACTTTAATCTTTATTGAAGAAAATGATTATTTATTCTATTGGCTTTCACACTTTTGGGTTGCAAATATTTTCTTTTGAATTTTTCATGGTTATAAGTTAGACTAATACCATTCATTTGATTGGAAATTAGAATTTTTTTTTTTTGGATTAGTTTAGAGTAAGTGTTTGATATTAAATCTTAAATTTATTCATATTAAAATAAAACGAAAAAAAATATCTAAATTTAGTAATATTTGATTCAAATAATCATTTTATTTTTTAAAAAAATGAAAAGATTTCAATGAGAATAATAAGGGATGGCTTACAAATAGGACCATTGATTAGGATGAACTTGTTTGGGTGGGCCTCCCTGAATCATAAGATTTACAAAGCCAGCCCATTTGAAGCTCTGATCCAGTAAATTATTTTAGGCTCCACAAGGGCCTATGGATAATTTGTTATGGATTCAATGGGGCTGGGTCCATTATGGTTAATATTTTTGAGGGCCCATCTTGGGCCCATATGGCACTGACCCGAGTTTCCCTTTCTAAATTCCATTTAAGAAATTGAACCCAGCACCAGAGATGCATCGAGTTCCCTCAAAGTGCTACTCACTCGGAGCCTTTTTATTTTTTTCAATTATCCCAAGATTTTCTCCTGCCTCCTCTCGCAGTTCTTGATGAAAAAGCTGCAATCTTGAGAAGTTTCTGTTTTTCTTAGTCCATTCTGTTTTTTTCTTCTCTTTGGTTGCCTTTAAATCAGAAACTGTATATATATATATATTTGTTTTTTCTTTCTTTCTTTCTCTGGCTTTCTTCACCAAGAAGGCGAGAATCTTGCCGGATCCCCTGTTTCTAGTCACAGAGCAGGCGAATTGAATTATCCGCATTCTTTCTTTCTCTTTCTCTTTTCATTTTCTCTTTTTCAAGAACAAAACAGTAGCGGGAAAACAAAGAATAATTCTTGACAATCAGGATATAGAGATGCAAGAGACTGCTGGAACAGGACAACCTCCCGGAAAACAGTTTCCGGCCGGATTCCGGTTTGATCCTGAGGACGAAGAGGTGGTGGGCAGTTACTTATACAAAAGGGTCAACAGCAAGCTGAAGGAAAAGGAAAAGGCCATGGTGCCGGACCATGATTTGTACGGTGAAGAAGAGCCATGGGAGATATGGGAGAGGTTTGGAGGAGACAGTCTGCCTGAGTCTCAAGATCTTTTCTTCTTTACTGACTTGAAGAAGAAGAAGCATTCTTATGGGAAAAGAATTAATCTCTGTGTTGGGACCAGTGGGGGTAATTGGCATGGAGGGCCTTCTGGAAAACCCATTAAAGTATCGATTAAAGTTGAGGAGAATCAGACCAAGTCCATCTACGGATGGAAAAGGAGATTTGGTTATAAGAATCTTGGTTCCCAGCAGAATGGATGCTGGATCATGTATGAATATACCTCAACGGAATCCGAAGTTACTGCCCTTCGTCGATTGAGAAAGCATAATAATAAGAAAAGGAAGAAGAACAACGGTGAAAACCAGGTAAAGCGACCTGCTAAGAATAGGAGGAGAGATCAAGAATTCAAGAAGAGAGGATCCAGAGAGACTACCGGTGAAGCCCAGCATAAGAACAGGAAGCTGAATGAACGCGAGGACTTGAGTGCTAATCAACAACCGGTAGAGGATACACAAGGAAACCAGCAAATGGGCCTTGCACAGATCAGTAATGAGGAAGAAATAGTTGCAACGACTGCTATGGCTGATGGAATTTATGCTGTGGAAGGGAATGGGAAAGGGAAAATTGTAGCTGCCACGGTTTCCTCCTCGACTGATGATGGCGATGAAGATGATGATGATGATGGCTTTTTGAGCATCTCAACATATTTCAGGAGAAACATTAGCTGGTACTGAAAAATTTACAACTTTGTTGCACACAGTATCACAAGAAGCACACAAAAGTGAGCATATGTTCTGCATGTAAATATGTTCGTCTAGGAAGGCAAGTTGACATTAAAGAACAGAAAACCTTCAAGGAGGTGACAAACACACAGGGTGCACATCTGCTTATCTTATCCTGACATTGGAAAATTTTTTTGACCATGCAATCTTCCATTGGAGAGAGAGAGGATCATAATTCCATTCTCCATTTACTACATTTTCACATTCACTTGCATGCTCCGCATGGCAGTTGAATCCGTACAAAACCACCTTCCCTGCAAGAGACTCACCTTGTGTACACTATCTGTCGCTGCTATCTATGTCAAGATCAGGGTCAGTTTCGAGGTCTTTCTCCATGTCATCCTCAATATCCAGGTTGCCAGTCAGGGAGGCGTGTAGACTATTGGCACCGGCTGGAGGGACGATGGCTTCAGAAATCATCTTTGCATTATCTCGTCCAGGCTCTGCATTTGTCGATTAGGTTCTTCAAATTGGTGGTTCACTGCATTGTCGTTCATGAAATCAGCTGGCAGGTTCTTTGTATTGGAAGATTATACAAAAAAAAAAAAAAATTATCATACAATAATTTAGAAGCATGCGTAAATATTATAAATTTTACATCATCTTCTCGTACAAATGACACAAATGAAAATTTATTTAAATAATAAAATTTTAATTTAATTTAAGTTTATTATAATTATAATTTTATTTTAATATAAATTAACAAAAACATTTCAATAACTACTCAAACTTCATAATTAATAAATTTTGAGCCAATTTTTGCAATCCATAATAATAAATATTTCATTCAAAGTCTCAAATCCAATGCAAAAGAAATATTGCAATATTTGTGTCACTAATTAAAAAAAATTTAAAAATTTATTTTAATTTTTAATTTTAATTTTCAAAATTAAATTACTAACCTTACAAACAAATAAATAAATAAAAAATATTACAATGTAACGCTTACAACTTTGACCTTTTCTTCAATCAAAATAATTAACATTTATTAAGATAATTACAAATAATTTAATATTTATAATTTACAAAAAAAAAATAGAGTTACAAAAATATTATTAATTAACATTGACTAGTGGTCCTTTGAACATTCTTAATTGTCTTAAACAAAAATCCAGAAAATATTATTCCCCAAGACGCACACTCTTTTTTCCCAGTGTAATTGGAATTTCTTAAATTTTACTTATTTTTTTCTATTAAAAAAAACCAAAAAAATTAAAATATAATCTTTTATCATGTGTCTACTTTGACGTTGATGAAATTGGGTCTGATAGCGGGCCAATGTCACGGCCCGACCCAGAACCCGCCTTTCAATTGTCGCCATTTCCAAAAACAGCCTGTTGAGTCCCCTCCATTGATGACCAGAAAAGCAAAGGCGACCCACCGAAGAAATGCTGCTGACCAGAGCCCAAGAGCTCTCTGCCTCTACTCTGATCTTTCTCCACAATCCCAACGTTAATCTCCTCTCAATTCCCAAACCCCATTTAGCCCTAACTTTCCCTTCGCGCCTCCCTTCTCTCTCATCCCCTCCTCACTCCCTCCACCGCCTCCGCCGCTCCAACCGCCGCCACGTCCCTCACTATCTCACCAATTTCATCAAAACTTACCGGAATCTTCGCCCAATTCGATGTCTAAAGTCTCATAGTACTTTCTCCGAACACGTGGCGTGCGAGAGCGAGACTGAAGTTTATGACTTCGAGGAAGGTGCGGGGGCGCTTGTGGATAAGAAGCAATTTGATGCGCCGCCGGTGGAGGTGAAAGAGTTGGAGGAGCTTCCGGAGCAGTGGAGGCGGGCGAGATTGGCGTGGCTGTGTAAGGAGCTGCCGGCGCACAGGGCAGGGACTTTCGTGAGGATACTTAATGGCCAGAGAAAGTGGATGCGGCAGGAGGATGCTACTTATGTCGCTGTTCATTGTATTCGCATTCGCGAGAATGAGGCCAGCTTTCGGGTAATGATCTTTTCTTGCAAATTTTGTGTTAGTTTAAGTTACTTGAAGAAGCCATAATTTAGTAGTGATTGAAGAAATGTTGAAATTGTACTGCTTGTTCTTCCTTTTCTAGAATTGGCAATTCATGTTAGTGGGTTTTAGTTTGCAATGTGTATATATATATATAGGTCATGTCAGGATTTGGAGCTGTTTGCTAGAATTAAGAGTCCAGCTACTCAATCACTAGACCATGCAGCTAGTAGCAAGTTTGCAATATATCTTGGCACAAACTTTTGGAAGATTAACTTGAAAGCATATGTTATTTCGATTCAGGTGTTCAGCTAGTAGGAGTTTTGTGTTTGATGAATGCTTTGTTGTCTTCTAGGTGTACAAATGGATGATGCAGCAACACTGGTATCGGTTTGATTTTGCTCTAGCTACAAGGCTAGCGGATTATCTCGGCAAGGAGAGGAAGTTTGCAAAATGTCGGGAGATATTTGACCATATCATCAATCAAGGACGTGTGCCTAGTGAATCCACTTTCCACATTCTGATAATTGCATACCTTAGTGCACCCATTCATGGTTGTTTGGACGAAGCATGCGTCATTTACAACCGTATGGTTCAGTTGGGAGGTTATCAGCCTCGACTGAGTTTGCAGAATTCTCTGTTTAGAGCTCTTGTGAGCAAACCTGGTGGCACTTCAAAGCATTATCTTAAGCAGGCTGAGTTTATTTATCATAATCTAGTGACAACTGGACTTGAGGTACAGAAGGATATCTATGGGGGCTTAATATGGTTACTTAGCTATCAGGACAACATAGATAAAGAAAGGATTGATACACTAAGAAAAGAAATGAAGCAAGCTGGAATTGAAGAGGAAAGGGAAGTGCTTGTGTCCATTTTGAGAGCTTGCTCGAAGGAAGGTGATGTGGGGGAAACAGAGAGAACTTGGCTCAAACTCATGCGCCTCAATGATGGTCCCCCTTCTCAAGCCTATGTGTATAGAATGGAAGTATTTGCAAAGGTAGGAGAACCTATGAAATCTCTGGAAATATTCAGGGAGATGGAGAAACGTTTGGGTTCGGCGAGTGTTTCTGCATATCATAAAATTGTAGAAGTATTGTGTAAAGCTCAAGAAGTGGAACCTGCAGAATCTCTCATGAAAGAGTTCATTAGGGCTAATTTGAAGCCCTATATGCCTTGTTTTATTGATTTAATGAACATGTACCTCAACTTAAGCCTCCATGATAAACTGGAGTCAGCCTTCTCTCAATGCCTTGAGAAATGTCAACCCAATCGAACCATCTACAATGTCTATTTGGATTCTGTGGTGAAAGTTGGAAATCTTGAGAAAGCAGAGGAGATCTTCAACCATATGTCTAGTAGTGAATCTGTTGGTGTTGACACCAAATCATGCAATACGATTTTAGGTGTCCACCTCTCTTCGGGAGAATATGTGAAGGCAATAAAGATATACCATCTGATGTGCCAGAAGAAATATGATGTTGATTCTTCATTGATGGAAAAGCTTGATTATGTCCTGAGTTCAAGCAGAAAAGAGGTTAAAAAGCGAATAAACCCAAAGCTAAGCGAAGAACAGAGAGAAATTTTAGTGGGCTTGCTCTTAGGTGGTTTGCAAATTGAATCAGATGAACAGAGGAGGAAGCATGTGATACATTTTGAGTTCAATGAGACCTCTGGCACTCATTCTGCATTGAAGAGGCATTTACACGACCGGTATTCTGAGTGGTTACATCCTTCTTGTAAGACTATTGATGATAACGAAGATATACCTTATAGGTATTCTAGCATCCCACACTCCTTTTTTGGTTTCTATGCAGACCAGTTCTGGCCAAATGACCGTCCCATGATACCAAAGCTAATCCATCGGTGGCTATCACCACGGGTCCTTGCTTACTGGTATATGTATGGCGGTCACAGAACATCGTCGGGAGATGTTTTGTTGAAACTGAAGGGAGACGGTGACGGGGTAGAGAAGATCGTGAAAACATTAAGGGCAAAATCTTTGGATTGTAGGGTGAAAAAAAAGGGGAGAGTGTTTTGGATCGGCTTTTTGGGTAGCAAATCTACAAAGTTTTGGAAATTTGTAGAACCTTATATTTTGGATGACTTGAAAGATTTTTTAAGGGCAGGCGATCAGGAAGTGGGGGATGATACAGCAGATATTCCAATTAGAATATTCAATACGGGGTTTGATTCGGATGAACTGAGACCTGGATACAGCGAGACTGACATTGCATAGAAGTTAAGTTTGTCAGCACATGCTCAACCATATGTGGTCCAGCAACTTCCATTCAAGACGGTTTGGCTTATATGCCATCAAGAATGAGAAAAGCCGAGCCCCTCCTAGCGAACCTGAACGCCAAGTCCGTGTTTTGGGAAGGCTTGAAGCATGTTCGTCTTTGTTCTTGTATCATCTTCAGGAATTTCAGGGTTTTATAAAGTCCAACAAAATTGAGCTGCTAGCCCCCTATTCCCCCCACCCTCTCTAACCGGCACACTGACATGGAGGTCCTACGCATTTCGAGCAAAACTGCATTCTATCTTTGTTATTGGTGTTTTCTGTGCTTGCTCATTTATTGGCTGGCTGTGTGATGACCATATCCTCGTCCTGGAAAGCAACAGTTGAGATCTCTAATAAAGCGATTTTGTCACCATCTATCTCAAAGTCAGAGATCCCATACTTTAATTAAAGCTGTTGGTTAACGAAAATGCTACAAATATAATGCATGATGAGAAATCTTACATCAATATGGAATTTTATTTTTTATTTTTTTTTCAGACGAAAAGATAATAGGATATGAATCATTTGTTCAACAAAAGTTCGATGTGCAACTTACAGTCTCAAAAATATCATAATGATAATAGATTCAAAATATTTATTTACATGTGCAACTATAGTCACGTTAATAAACTCAACCTGTTATAGAAAGTACGTCTATAGAATATTTATTGTCTGGCAAGTGTGGACAACTTGTTTTTTTTTTTTTTTTTTATTTATATTATGGAGCTAGTGTTGAAAAAAAGAAAAAAAAAAAAAAAAAAAAAAGAAGACAAAATCGTGGCTTGTAGGTTAGAAATTAGAACCGACTTTCAAGAGAACTAAGGGAAATACGGGCCTAAGCCCAAATGCTAAGATGTGGACTGACGAATCAAAGCCCATATCATTGCAAGGAGTCACATCACACAAACATCCCTTGTTTATCACGTGAGAGCATCTACGGAAATCTTAAAAAATAAAAAATCAAAAGATCAAAAAGACGTCGTCTTTGGTTTTCCTTGCCAACAGTATTGAACCCAACCCCCCCCCAACCTAAACAAGAAGAACAAGAAAGAAAATATATGACAATAAAAGGTAGAGTAACAGAGAGAGAGAGGAGAGCCTTAGAAGCAAAACAGCACAAATAACAAAGAGTTAACAAAGGCTAGTGTGTATTGAATGAGATGCAATAATTTTTTTAAAGCATGGAGAAATAATATAACTATGTGGGTTTAATTGCTGGCTGATTAAGCATAAACAAGATACATCATGCAAGGTTCGCCCCTTCAATATGTGTTTCAGTACTTGGGCTTGGAGTTGCATGATACACGATTTTTTTAAAAAAAAATATATATATATATATACTTTTTACCATGTACGATTAGCTTTTCCTTTATGGTGATTCTTATCGTCAGGAAATGGAACCAAGATGTGGCCCATTGGAAAGCAAGCTCACTATGAATTTCGTGGTCATGAAGGACCGCCATGGTCAAGATAACTTTCATAACCTGTTTGATCCTTTGCAGCATGGTGCATCTCTCTGGCTTTTGTTATGTCCTTTTATCCCTTTATGCTTATTCTGCTAGTGGGTTTCGGACACTGGCCAGAAGAATGTAGGAGGACAGATAATAATCTCAATTTGTATGGCATGACTCGTGTGCCCTTCTGACAACTGAGTTCGTCCAGGTTTAAGATTATGTATTTGCTTAAAATGATTTTGAGCACGAGAAGAATATTTCGCTTCTGGACCTCTAAAGAGCATTCCTATGGATGGTTGGCATCTAAAGAATGAAAATTTTTCACTGATATCATAATCAGAAAGCCAGTTGTGCAGGCATAGGTAGATTTTTTTAAGCCAAGAATTGTTGTTCGCGTGATAATTCTTGAATGATGCGCAACTAAATTGACACAGATTCGCATAATATCATGATTTTTTATTTATTTTTATTTTTTTCACATTATTAATCTTTTTTTTGGCGTTTAAAGGAGCTTTTCAAGTGAACTTGCAGAGGGTCATGCCTTGACAGCTTTATGGTTTCCAAAGTTTGATTGATCCTTACTCTATCACTGTTTCCTTCAGCGAAGGACTTGTTATCCTCTTGTTATTCTGCTCCTATTAGCCACTTAAGGGTCCTAATGTCTTGGATTGATGCAGAATAAGTAATATATTCTTGATGTAGCAATAATCACAACCATCGAAAGTGGTGTTTTTCAAATTTTCCTTTTTTTTTTGTTGTTTTTTTTTTCCCCATTATTTCTATGAGAGTTAGATGCCCTTTGAAAAGGCAAAATGGATTTGTGGGCTTTGAGTGGCGTGAAGAACAATAGTGCAGCAAAGTTTTATGCGGCGAACCGATTCCCCACTTTCTCCCATTTGTATGATTGGCCTCTGGACTGGTCCACCTCCTTTATTTCTCTGTTCTCCTAGCACGCTATCAACCCTTTTAATTTTTGCCCGTCCAAGCCGGATCGGATGATCGTGTGATTAGATTGAACGATGGTCGTTTTGATTAGATAAACGTATCCAAGGAGGCCACCTGATTAATCACTATTTTTGAGAGTTGCCAACTTCAGAAATTAAAATTCTCTTTCATTTAACCTTTTTATGTCCTTTTGTACTCTTAGTTACGTTAATGTAGAAGAACAGAGAAACGTGGAGGCATTTGTGCATGTCCCAACATGAAAAGTTCTCTCTCAAAGTACACTACTCTCCCAACGGTGGATTGGAACGTGTTTTCTTTCTTTTTTTTCATTCTTATTGTATCCAGTTGTAAAGTTAAATTTAAGTGGCCATAACTATAACAATTGCCTATCACTCGTCTCTCTTTAGCGTAGACGTCATAATTTATATTGGAAAACCTTTTGTAACTTTTGTTTTGGTCCCGTCATGAATGCGATTGTAACACTTGGGGGAAGCTACTGTGGGTATTGCAGGTGAAGTGAGTGCAACACCCCTAGTAAGTGTTGTTTCATTTTTAGCAGTAAAGTTACTGTGCGATTCAAATCCATTTAATCGGTGCCAAAAAAAGGAGGGGGGGAAAAAAAAAACAAGAAGAAGAAGAAAAGGGGGCATTGCTTAAGTGCTGACACCGAGCATCCCAATAACAATTATCTATTAAACTGACAAATATCAGTTGCATTTACTTACTATCTGCTTTATGCGGTCAACCGTTGAACCAAAGGAAGCCTTGGGTAGTCAACTATTGAAATGTTTCAAATAAAAGCTTATGTAATTAACCGTAATATCTTTATGTTTTTGTGGAAATAACTAGGAGACTTGTAGCCATTTTCAAGCTCTCTCTTTTTGACATATCAAATCCAATTGTGAGAATTTGAGAGAGTTTAGTTTTGAACTTGAACTCACAACCTCTAAAAGAGGTTTCTTTTTGTGGTGAACTCAATTGGTGATCTGGTTGGTTATTAAACAACCCCTCTAAAAATGGAGTTGAATTTTGAAGGGTAAAAATTGTGAGAAAAGGTAGAAGAGGAAAAATGATGATGTTTGGATGGGTTCCAGCAAGTGGAATTCTTGCAAGGACTAAGCATGAACAAACAATAATGCTGCTCAACAACTCCTTAAAAGTAGACAAAGACATTTAAAAAAATAATAATAATTAAAATGACAATAACAACCTCAAAAAGGAAAAGGAAGGGGGGGGGAAAAAAACTGCTAAAAATTTGTACACCCTCCATTATTTAAAAAGATTCCATCTTTGACAAGGCGGGCAGGAAAAAAGACTAATGGGACAAAAGATACCTCTCTTAGAGCATGAAGGGAGGTCTTACAAATGGCCATGGAAAACGAGCACTTTCATCACGTGAAAGATGCTTTTGGGGTTTGATAAGGATTGTCTTAATGTCTTCTTCCAGCGCCCCCTTATATAAGGTATCTTGATTTGTTTCTTTGGATTCTTTTCAATCCAAGTTGGGTTCTTTAACCTTTCCTGACAGTGGTTGGGTATTGGCCCATTCAGTGAATCGTTGTGGAAATCTAAGGCTAGACCCACCCCTTGCGTAAAGATTCTTCACTAGTGGGTGAGGCACCATTGCCAAAGAATTTATCGTTCCTTCTTTAGTGTTGTGAACTTCCTCCATTTCCTCTCTTTTTAAGAGTAAATTCCACACTTGCCTTTTGTTTTATCTTTTTCTACTACAAATGACCACACTTCTTCTCCACCCCCACTTTTTCTATCTTTCCCTAATTGTTGTTTATATATATATATATATATTTATTTATTTATTTTCAAATCCAAAAGTTTTGAAGGTGGTCATCTCTTCTGATGACCTGGCTTCAATTCAATGCCATCATTACTTTGATTAGAAGGCAGCCATTAGGAGAATCTTATTCCCTGTTGCCTGCTCTAGCAGAAAATATTGATGCTATTACCATACACATTGACCAAAATGTCCCTCTACTAAATTCCAATTGGTTTCTCCCATCATTGCATCCGGCGTAAAACCTTAACCAGTTCTTTTACGAAACAAATAAACAAATAAATAAAATAATATAATCATTCAAACGTATATTCTTCTGAATATTCTACGGCGATACCTCCACACGTATAACAATTTTGCACCCTATATAACAACGTTGGTTGAATGGTAATGAAAATGAAATTTTTTATATTTTAGTTGGTTATATATATAAAAAAAATTAAAAATATATGGATAATACTTACAGTCCTGATATAAAAAAATAAAAAAATAAAATTTTATTAGCTGTGTATTATAAGAAAGATTGAATTATTACATTAGAGTAGTATGATATTTTAAAATACCATACACATATTTAATTTCAATTAATATTTATCAAAAAAAAATTATAAATATTTAAATTTGTGACTCTATAATACGAAAAAATATTTCAAAACATTAGAATATATATAATAAAAATGTTAATAATCCATCTTCATGTCGGCAATAAATAAACGAGGAGTAACCATCAATCAATTTTAGAATATTTAGAACAACTACAATGCAATCACTTGGGGCCATGAGTTGAAGTGACCCACTGACAATTTTATGACCGTTCTCTCTTGTAATTAAAATTAGAAACTTTAAAATCCCCAAACATGCATATATCCAAAAGGCCACACACACCAAACCAATAGGAAACGGAAATAAAGGGTAAAATGGGTAACCTAAAGGATAAAGAGAGACGTGTAGATTCTTTGGCAGCAAGCATCCGACAAAAGCCAATGGAGATGCGGGAAGCCGGGGTGGATGGATCCAATCAATCCAAAACTGAACTACACGTTTCAGGTAGACTCACAAAGTCACTTTGCATTAAATAAAGAGGTTGAACAAAAAATTATTATTATTATTATTATTTTGCAGTCAATATTAAATATTAAGGAATCGATTGTGTGATTGGATTTGACGAGGGGAAGAGAAAAGAGGGAGGGGAGATCCTTAAATTCTATGGATCAGGACATACGGAATCTAAATCTAACGGCTGCAAAAGATTGTCCTTTTCGTTGTGCTTTCAGAAAGGGCATCTTCTCGTCCTAACACGTACTCTCCTATAAATATAATATAATGTAAATAAATTATATTTATCAAACAAATAGATATACTATTCCTACATGATTCCAACTGAAATGTCAGGAAATATCGAAATTGGGATCCACACATCCCCCAAGATTCCTATCTCTAAGATTGAAAATTGGCGTTTTAAGTATTTGGCAAGTCTCTATTCAGCGTCTTGTGATGTGTGGGGCTGTTAAATACAATCCATTTTCACATGCGTTATTGTGTCCATTTCTTGAATGGGAATCCCCCCTTGGCACGTATTGGTTCTATATTAATGGATGAGGTTGATTTCCCAAGTCACGACAAGAATTGGTTCTCTTTTTTTTTTTTCTTTTTTCTTTTGAGTATTTCGAATGGGTTAGTTGTACTTATCTTTCTCAAATACAAAAAAAAAAAAAAAAAAAAAAAGTGTCCCAAATGCATTGATGAATATTAAAATTAGTTTATTTTAATTAGATGAATGTTTTTTCAATGAGGTTCCATTTATGGTTGTCATATGCAAATTATTTGTTAATATTTTAATCATTGAGATCAAGAAATATAGGTTACTTTTTGTTCATCTCTAATGTACAAGGGAATTTTTTTTTTTTATTTTTTTTTCTGTATTGTGATCATAACGTTTGAATCTTAATCCCTCCCCCCCCCCCACAAAAACAAAAAAAAAGAAGAAGAAGAAGCTCAAATGCTATAGCATTTGAAGCCCAATCTATTCAAAAGTCATTTATAGAATATCTTCAGACTTGTGGTAATAAATATATGAAAACCCATTTTGAGAACATATATGATATATCTGGGATAAGGTCATTGATGATGCGGAAACTAGGATAGTTAATTGACAAAAGATATTTCTTCTTGATATATACTTTCCATGAAGTATAGTTCTTAATTGACTCGGACAACCGGTTTATAGAGGAACCCTAAATTCCTTAAGTGGGTTGTGGAATTGGGTTTTGGAATCAACTAAAGTAGGAAATTTTCTAATCCATCCAATTAAGCCATAAAAGGGTACGCAAAGTTGTGATTCCCTTTGAAATTTGAGAAAAGGGAACTCCACCAACAGCATAGAAGAATCTTTAAGCAATAGTCAATGAAGAAACAAATTCATGGCCATGGAATTCAGACAATATTTTAATATCGTGAGAAGACAACAAAGTAGGCCAAGGAAATGTGCATTTGTGGAAGTGTTCACATCTCATTTCATTGGGGATGGATTTGCTTAATATTCCATCTTGGTGAGCGTCTTTTGTCTGTCTGTTTGTTTGTTTTTAACTTTCCCCAACAAATGAATCATTCTTCTAACAGATCATTTAGAAATTGAAAATCATATCACACTGTTTAAAATAGTCCACCGTTCATTGACTAAAAAAATCACATACATTCATATGAAAAGTGAGCATTTGGCATAATCATGTAACCAAGAAATCGTTATGGGGTTACCCAAATTGACTTGTTTTAGAGTTGAGTAATTCAGATTCAAGACTTGCTTCTTAATTTTCTAGGATTTTTGTTAAAAATAAGGTAATATAAAGTTTTGAAAAAAGAAAAAAAAAAAGAAAAAAGGGACCAAGATTTTAGTCTCAAGGAGATAATTTTGTAAACAATTTGCAAGAAGAGGAATAATTCAATTTATTTAACCTATTAGATCTAAACTGAATTGCTTATTTTTATGTTCACCTTGAATTATTGTTATAGGAATGATTTTATTTTATTTTTATTTTTTTTTGGGGATCATTTGGTACGATAAGATAACAATTAATTAATGCGTTGTGAAGAACTTTCCACCTTTGCCCTTCAACCCGACAATTAGCCCTATCTAAAATCGAATCCAATCAAAAACCAGAAATGTTTAAATATTTATTATCAGCCGAAAAAAGGAATCTAATGTACTCGGCAGTACGTTAAAAAAGGAAAAAGAAAAAGGGAGAGTACAGAATTCCACATGCCCAAGTGGCTGTTCAATTTGCCTACAACATCTTAACAGATTCCATTTTTGTTTGACATTTTTTTTTTTGTGTAATTGAAAATTTCTGGACGAGGTTAAGTAAAATTGTTTTTTTTTAAAAAAAAAAAAAAAACTTCAATGAAATTAAAGTGTTATAAATCATCACAAGTGAAATTGAATTTGTATTATATTTTTCACATAATTTTCATAAAATAAAATACATTAATTAAAATGAAAATTTAATGATGATTTAACACTTCTTTTTTAAAAAATTAAAACAAGTACATTAATCAGTTTAAAAATTTTTATTACAAAAGTGGTAGATCTTTCCTTCTTTTTTTTTTTTTTAATGTTTGAGAGAATAATAAATAAATAAATAAAAAAGCAAACAAAAGTGTAATGAATTGGGGGTGGGGAATGGAAGGACATTTTATAAAAGGAACAAAGTTGAGCTGAGACTGAGTTAGAGAGGCGAGTGGACTCACTGGGTCTGACTCGGGTAGCGCGGTGAGTGAATAGAAAGTACTCAGTGACGGATTTGATTAAACAGATAAAATATGCGACGACGCGAGAAAGGAGACTTTTATTTATAATCTCCCTCCCAACCAAACGATTAAAAAAAAAAGAAAAGAAAAAGAAAGAAAAAACACCCAATTCTTTACTTTCCTTTCAAAATTCTCCCCCATTTTTCTCTTCAGCCAAACACACCTCTCTCTCTCTCTCTCTCTCTCTCTCTCTCTATATATATATATATATATATATATATATATAAATCCATTTCTCCATACCTACGTAATAGGTTTCATTTTTCATTTCCGATGGACACTTTCAATCAGACTTCAACGGTATATAATATGTGAAACCAGGGAGAGGGAGAGATATTGAAGGAAAGGAGAGGAGAGGAGAGAAGTATAATCTTTCGTTTATTGTGATTGGCTCTTTTGTGGAGCAAAAAGGAGGAAATGGGTTCGCTTCCACCGCCTGAACTGAGCTTAGATTTCAGGCCAACTTTTGTGCCCAAGACGATTGGCGGCTTCCTCAAGGAGGTGTCGGTGATCGGAGATGTATCGGAGAAGGTCTCCAAGCTTGATGGTTTCGTTAAAGGATTGGAGGAAGAGATGAGAAAGATCGATGGCTTCAAGCGCGAGCTCCCTCTTTGCATGTTGCTCTTGAACGATGGTTCGTTCTTTCCACAGGGCAACCCAGCCCTCCCCCTCCCCCCCCAAAAAAAAAAAAAACAAAAACAAAAAAAGGAAGAAGAAGAAGAAGAAGAAGTTTATTAATGATCAGAAAATGGGTTTGAATTAGCTTGATTGGTTGATTTTTGGAGATGGGTTTATGTCCTTTTTTATGGGCTTGGTTATTTGGCTGTCTGGGTTTTTTGATGCTTCTGATTGACAAGTCTGTTTGTTAGATTTTTGTTTTTTAAGATTAAGAAAAGCTACTCTACTTTAACTGATTGATTTTATTTTCATAATGGTTTTACTCTCTTTTTCACTATTTTTTTGGATCAATTTAATGTGGTTGGAATATGGAAACATAGTTGATTTGGTGATTGATGATTTTTTTTTTTTTTTGGTTGCAGCCATTCAACTCTTGAATGAGGAGGCAATGCAATGTGCAACATCAGTTAAGCAACCAGTTCTAGAGGAGTTTATTCCCTTGAAGAAAAATTGTGATGATAATGGAGATGGTCCAATTGCTATGAAGAAGGAGAAAGACCCTAAAGACAAGAAAAATTGGATGAGCACTTTTCAGTTGTGGAACAGTGATGATCATACCACTATTGACCCCCAGAATATTGATCCTAAACAAAATCTCATACTAGAATCTAAGGTACAGAAAGTAATTTAAAAATAAATGAAGTTGATGTCTCAGTTTATGTGATATGCCCTCAGGTTGAACCCTTTTAACTAAGAGAAAGATGATATATAGAAACTGATTTCTCCCATCTTATTTTTCTGGATAGATTAAGAAGAAAGGGAACCAGTACGCAAATGAGGATGCATTCCAGGCTTCTAAAAGCGGTATTACTACAAGAGCATTTGTTCCTTTTAAGGCCTACTCTGGCTCACTGGCAAAGGGTGAAAGTGGCAAAGAGGAAGCAGTAGTTCCTGGCCTTTCTCTTGTAACTCCTAGCATCAAGAACTTGAGGGAGGAATCTGGCTCTAGTGGTTCAAAAAACAGCTGCAGTAGACTGGTATCCTCTTCTGCCCAAAATTCCCAGTCTAGTGCGCGAAATGGACCACAACCACCCCAGCAGCAGAGTTCTAGGAAGCAGAGGAGGTGCTGGTCACCGGAGCTGCATCGTCGTTTTCTCAATGCTTTGCAGCAACTTGGAGGTTGTCAAGGTCGGTATATTTTTTGGCCTTTTATGTTCAGACGAGACTCTGATGCTGGTATTGTCCTTTTATTTGTGATTTTTTATACTGCTTGTATGGATTGTATAGATTTCTCGATGATGAATGGTAGAAAGCGGAGAAAAATGATACTAAATGAATGTTTACGTTCAGAAATACTAACAAGTATGGTGATTGATAAGATGAACCCGCTGGGAATGCTGAATTTGTATTAGTTGATCTTTTGGGTGGTCAACTGTGTTGAATTTTTACCTTTTCATTCAATATTTGGAAGCATCTAATTTAAAAATTCCTGAATTTTTTGCAGCTGCTACTCCAAAGCAGATTAGAGAGCTGATGCAAGTTGATGGCTTGACCAATGATGAAGTAAAGAGTCATTTGCAGGTGAGGTTTTCATTTTTTTAGCAAGTTCATTTCCCTCTCTTGTTCTTGGAGTCATTTAAATTTTTATGTTTTGATGTGGAAGACTAATAGAAGTTCTTTCTTGTGCTGCAGAAATACCGACTTCATACACGAAGACTGCCATCTGCTGCAGCCAATCCTGCTAACCATTCTGTTGTTGTTTTGGGGGGTTTATGGATGTCCCAGGATCAATGTGGTGATTCCAAGGCTGCAAGTTCTCAGTCTGGCTCTCCGCAGGGACCCCTCCAGTTAGCTGGAATGACTAGAGGCGATAGCATGGAACATGATGAGGATGCAAAATCTGATGGTTATAGCTGGAAAACTCATGCACCAACATCAGGGAAAGATGATGTATAGAGTGAATCCACCGTGAATTTTGCGGATAAAGTTATACATGGGAGGATTATGAAACAACATAAATAATACTATATATAACATAATGGTGAAGGATATCGAGAGAGTGAGAGAGTGAAATTTTGCAGGATTAGCTTTCCTTCTGTGCTGAGAACAAATTTTTGTATTTTCGCGGAATCAGTATAAGAATTCTAAGATCCATGTTTTCATAGAAGACACAAGGTTATTCCCAGATTACTATAGACACTCCTAGTCTCACTGTTATCTCCTTGTGCTAAATTTACGCCATTTGAGTTCCTGAAAGTCTCCATAGCAAAAGAGCTTTCAACTTCATTCTCTTTGGTAGGTTTGGCAGTTTAGGAGGGCCAAAAGCCTGTAATGATACTATCTTGGAGATTGGCGAGTGAAGAACGAAGGAGTCCTGGTCCAATGGATCCTAGTTCACTTAATCTCGTTTTGGCTGTAAGACTTTAGAAAGCTACCCTGTGTCATTTGGCCAGAAGAACACGATGGAAAAATGGTGGAATTCCCACGAGGAAAACCATCACACATAATTGGTTGCCATAAAGACAAAGCGGAGAGAGAGAGAGAGAATTGGCAGTGCTGCAGCTAACTTCCACCCGAAACCATTCTAAAGTCTTCCTGGAATTTTGCTCATATTCCAAGGCAACTAAACAGAAAATCTTCAAATAATATCCGTGTTGTAGAGCCTTTTCGGTTTCCAATGTACGCTTGAAAAAAAAAAACAAAAAAAAGGGAGAGATTTATTTATTTTATTTTATTTTAAAAAAAAAAGGAAATCCTCATAGTATCCTTTGGCTATACTCTCATACAATGGGCAGGCAACCATAAAATATTAGCACCATAGAAAAAAGTCGCCAATTTCCCCAGCTCACAGTTTCTGTTGGCCCTAAGACGGGATTCAATGTTTTTGTTCCTTCCAAGATTCAATGTCTTGTTAAGAATGATTAATATAGGATATGCCTGGTGAGATTAGTTGCACATTAAGATCATGACCGTGACATGATGCGAAATATTTCCTTCTGCATGGCCGCCATGTTATTTGCTTGGATAAGTACGAACATGCCTACAAGAAACAATTATTTCAAAGTTATAATTAGTGTGCGTAGGTGGTATTTTAGGTGTACAAGATGACAATACATATCAATAGGTTTCCCTTTTCTTTTTTTTTTTTTTATTTATTTCTTGTGATTGCGTCCAGTTCTGAATGATTTTAAGAACGGGGGCTGTCTTAATGAAGCAAGAGAAGAGGACAATTCAGCAGCAATTGAAATTTTTCAATTCTAACTAGGTCTCTCGCCACTACCCATATTCACTTCTTGAGGTCTGTTTGGGAAACAAGAAATGTGAACTGCAATCATTTATGACCTTGCACCTAACAGCAGGTAACATTTTACCGTAAATGCAAAACCGTATACAAGGGTCTGGTGTGAATAATTAGATGCAAAAATCTTGATTTCTACTCACCCCCCCAACTTGGTCTTTTTGACCACTTCACAACCTTTTTTGGTCATATTCTTTGTCCTTGAATGGGGAGGGGGGAGGGGGAAGGGGGATTTATATTCTTAAAATCAGGAAGACAGCTCATTCTATTCCAAGAAATATTTGTTATTGGACAAGCAAGTTGTCCAAGTCTATAATCAACTTGTTGTTGAGTGTATATGATTTTGTGCCAGGTGAACTACTCATATGGTCTCCAAACAGCCTCTTAATTAGTAAATAGCTAAAAGTCCCCCAGGTTTTATCCCTTTACCTAATTCATCATATCCCACTAGAATATATCATATGATGTATGTAAAAAGTAATATAGCACAACCAATGTTTATGCTTGTCTAGATGCAAGACAAAACAGTCACTCTCCCAAACAAAATAATGGAGAGAATCTTATAGACAAGATATAATGAAGGAGGCCCACATTCATTGGTCCAATTTGAATATGGTATATATTGTTCGGCGAAAGAAGTCAGTGACCATGATGTAACCTCTCATTAAATTCTACTTCTAAATACAGTTTGTTATATATATATATATATATATATATATAATTAAATAAATATTTTTATTTTCCAACGACTTTTCCATCCATTTCTTGTATCACAAGACGAAGAAGTGCCTTGCCTTGCCTTGCACAAGCAGGATTGTCAGCGTAAAAAATGCTCAATCTGGGAGCAATTCTCTAAACGTGACATTTAGTGTCCTTTCAGCTTTGTCCGTGGTGTCTCAGCGGGATTCATATGTTCCACTACCCACTAATTACTAACAGCTGTTGAAAACATAAAAGCATTAGCTATCCACATGGCAGCTAAGATGAACATGAAGGTTGCTGGTCCCACCAAGAGTAACCAATCCCATCGAAGATTCCTTCGAAGATTAGCCAGGAGACTGATGATACCTCCTGATAGCTCTGATATTATTAGAAGGGGGACTTTAAAATTGGAGAAAGCTCTCTCCACAGGCTAAACCTGGAATAAAGTATTTGTTGGAAAAAAAAAAAAAAAGGCCAACCAAGCCCCAACAGCTTATTTTAAATCCCATTGTTTCGTTTTTCTTCTTCTATTGTCAGGAGAGGGGTGAGCTTCATGCATTTTGGAGTTGAATAGTTTTTTAGTATCCCTTTAATAATTAATAACAATCCACCTATAATGCTTGTCTTGTCAATCTTTAGCAAGGTGAACTGTGATCAATTATTGGCTTATATATATTTGCCGGAAGTTGGCTTTTGGCTTCCATTCGAAACAATGGTTCAATGTACATTAAGCATTGAGCTTTAAGTTTCATGATTATGTGCGATGATTAGCAACAGGGTATGAAGGGTGTTTAGCTTGATGGGACGTGTGGGATTTGAATAGAGTACCGGTTGATGCTACTAACTTTGACTGGTCCTCTTTACCATTTTTTCACATGCTTATTTGCATTGATGCTCGGCTCTCGCATGACACTGGGAACCTTACTGCGAATGATTACTATTACTATACCTATAGCCCGTAGGGTCAATAGATTAGTGTCTGTCACATGCTTTACATATATAGCGAAAGGTTGCAGGTGAAATGAGCACTGCCCTATGGCCCATCTCGCACACTCAGCGTAGAAAGTATAATACCAGAAAGAAATATTGGAAATGGAAACGGTAAGCAATGGGTCCATTGTTCGAATTATTCATTAGCAGGGTGAATATGAATTTTATGAGATTAGGGAAGATTGTTCGTTAGTGCATAGAACAGGCCTATTGGGTCTTCAAAAGGACCAGGAAACTGTTATTCTGGGCCACAAAACGAACCCCTAAGTGGAGCTGCCTCCAAGGAGAACATGGACGGACTCTTGGCTCTTCATTGGACAGCCAGGCTTTGATTGAAACAAAATGTCCAATCTCAGGACCCTCGGCAATTTGCAACTCCGAAAAGCCATCAAATGGGTTATTTTTAATTTTAGTAAGACTGTAAGATTTATACATTAAAAAAAATAATAAAAAATATATATTTATTTATTGCATGATTTATAGTTTAATAAATTTTTTTTAATAGATCAAGTAAAAAAAATTCATCAAATTATTTGTTGACAACTTAGTTATGTTACTAATTTTATTTTTAGAGGATCATTATGAAAATTGAGAATTGTTATTATTTTTATTTTTGAAATTTTTTTAAAGCAACACAGAGGCTTCTAGTTCTCTGAAACAAGAGCCCGCTGGTCTCTATCTTTATTTTTAATTTTGGTGGGTTTACTAGGTATATTTATTTATTTTGAGTATACTAAATACCAAATTTATAATTCATACGAGCAACTTAGTACTTTATTATTATTATTATTATTTTAATTGAATTATTTTATTTTTTTCATATTTAGTATTGAATTAAATTAAAATTAAATTATCCAAACACTTCCTTCGTAAAAATCATATAAAAAGGCAATCCTTTAGGCTTCGGGAATGGCAAAATCCAAACCTCAAAAAAACTGGTCAAACCCACAAGCAACGGTCTTATGTAATAAACCGACCTCTCTGTCTCTCTCTCTCTCTCTCTCCTTCTCTGTCTCTCTCTCAACCTTGGTGCCCCTATTTGGGCGCGAAATGTGGGTTCAATATCACACGATACAGTTACTAAACTTCGGGAAGAGAGAGAGAGCGACAGAGAGGGAGAGAGAGAGAGAGAGAGAGAGAGATGTAAAGAAGGCATCAAGAAGAAAACTTTAAGTAGCGGGGCGAAAGATTGATGGCACAAGCAGCACTGCCAGGGGAAAAGATTGGAGAAGAAGAAGTCTTTTAAGAAAAGAAAATGAAACAAACAACAAAACCCATTAATGGTTGCAGTAGTAATAATGGCAGCGATAGTCTGTCTTTCAAGTTCAATGCGCAGGCACCCGAATTTGTACCAAGATCGCATGCCACCCAGATGCCCATCTCGGGCTATTACTTTCCTTGCTTCCATTATCTTGGTGCTGCTGGTGGGTCTGATTGGTTCTTTGTCGGGGACCAAGACCCTTCTGCATTTTTGGTCTCTAACCCAAATCTTGGATTGCCTAATAATCCCTCCGACAAGAATAATTTTCTTACTGACGATCTTCGCCAAAAGATCGTCAAACAGGTTCCAAAATTCCCTCTTTGCTGAAGTTTCTATCTTTCTTACTTTGTCTGTGCATTCTTTTGATTTTGATTTTAATTTTTATTTTTCACTGTCGAAATGCTTCTATTTGGGGAAATAGGGTCAGTTAACATTAACCAGTTATCCCCAGATTACATAGAAATTGAAGATATTTTAATGCTTTCTCTTTGAATTTTGTGATTATGCTTGTTCTTGCCCTTGGTTCGATCGGTACTTAGCATTGGCTGCTGTTTCCTTCTGTTTAATATATAAGGTTTACAGTGCGTGAGTTTCTTAATCAGTTTCATTATGGTTACCCTGTGGCAATATTGCCCGGTTATAGCACTATGCTTTTGACATTGTATATTGATTTTGAGCCCTGCATCTGCATTTGCATAATCTCCAGTAATCTGTTTGTAGACAATCCGATGTTAAAAAGAAAAACATGATGGCTATCTCCAGAAAATCGGTTCTTTTGGACCGAATCAAGACAACTTTTGTTTGCATAACCTTCTACACATGTTTTTCCTCCCAACAATAGGATAAAATTAGCACAAAATTTGGTTCAATACCCGGTACTCTGAGGAACTTATCAAGTTCATCAGTTACTAAGAACACGTAACCACTTTAGAAACACGCTGTCCCCTAGACCACTTTGAAACCCATGCGGTGGTGGTTGTAAGTGGTAAAGGTAGACTGTTTCTGTAGTTGAAAGTTATGGGTCTCATAGGAACATGAATGCCGTCTCTCGCCTACCACTTGCTTCTGCATTCGTATCCTTGAAGGACAAGAACACCTAGATTTCTGCACTATCAAAATTGAAGGCCAAGCAAGTCATTTAATTGCAATAAGTCTGATCTGTACAATATGCATATAGTCCTCGAGGGATATTATGTTGAGAGAGAAAAAAAGAAAAAACATGTTATTAGAAACGGGACTGTGTGAATCCCAGACTACTGTCAAATTTCTTTCACATCTAAGGAGTCTTCCTGTATAAAAACAGGTGGAATACCAGCTCAGTGACATGAGTCTTCTTGCAAATGAGTTCATTTCAAAACACATAAGCAAAGATCCTGAAGGTTATGGTAAGAAAATTTTAAGAGCATTCTGTGGACTTATCTACTGCATTAGTAGAATTGCAGTGTCTCTCTAATTACACAATGGATTCTACCTTTTTGCCTCTGCCACAGTGCCAATATCTGTTATTGCTTCCACAAAGAAAATGAAGTCTCTGACTAATAATAACCAGTGGATCATCCAAGCTCTCAAGTTCTCTTCAAAGCTTGTAAGCGTTTTATTTGAAGCTATGAAACTTAGGCTGATGATCTATCTTTACTTTATCTCCAAAAATAATGAAAACATAATTGTTTTGTTGTCATCTTTTGAAGATTGTAAATGAAGATAGAAAGAAAGTTAAGCGGAAAGTTCCTTTTACTGAGAAAGACAGAGAAGAATTACAGGTGAGTTAATGGAGATCTTCTGTGTCACATGAATGATCCAAAAGTGTCTTCAAAATCTTTGTGCTTTTTCCTTGCGTTTTGCAGTCTCGTACTGTTGTGGTGGAGAATTTGCCTGAAGATCACTCCCACCAAAACCTTGAGAAAATATTTGGTGTAGTTGGAAGGTAAAAGCTCCAACTTAGACTCTTGGATTTTTGTTTCTTGGTGCTTTGATACCAAGGCCTTTGCTGCGTACTAATAATTGCATTTTAACAGTGTGAAAACCATCAGGATATGTCATCCCCAAGAACCCAATTGTTCCCGCATCAAAAGTGATTTCTTAATGAGCAACAAGGTATCGATCGCGATATGAACAGTTCTTGCTTTGCTAACCATGATATTGTTGGCAAGAATATTTTCTCACAATTGCTCATTTCTCTAGCTGCATGCACTCGTGGAGTTTGGGAGCCCAGATATAGCTTGGAAAGCGGTATGAGAACACTTTTACCACGTGGGAGTGCAAAGTCGATTCCCAAGTTATATTTTATTCCTTGTTTTTATTGTCAATGAGATTGAGAGCACGCTGCCTTCACCAGGTTGAAAACTTGAATGATGAAAGGAATTGGAGAAAAGGATTTCAAGTAAGGTTGCTGCTCAAATGCTCGGTATGCCTTAGAATAAAGCCGTATATTCTACTATCTTCTTCACTCTTTCTTCCACTAAGTGGAAAGACTAATACCTTTTAAGCTTGAACATGTCCAGCCAAAATCTGTTCTTAAGTGCAGGAAGTCTGAATTTGGTGGCATTTTTTATGATGATGAAACACCTGATCCTGAATCAACTGAAAATTCGTCTCGGCCAAACAATGCAGAATCTGTAATTGAGACCAGTGTACGTAATTTTCCTTCCGTGATGTCTCTATATATGCACATATGCTAATGTCATCCTGATACTACTGGATCATTTGCTTGTAGAGGTGAATCCAGGAAACTATGTGCTTGTATTTGCCTTGCAGCAACATTTTCTTTGCAAAAGAATTGTCATTCAGATATCAAAGCCAACAACTTTTCAGTGATACACTCACAATATGCGCCTTGTTCATGTCACTTTTTGTAACAGAATTGGCTTACCAATTGCCTTGCTCATAAAAATTGTCTCTGACAATCTGACATGAACAACTTTGCGTAGGCTGAAGAAAATGCGGGAGCATCAATGAAGGGATGGACAAGAAGCCGTGGCAAGGGCCGAGGAAGAAGTCAAAGCCATGGAGGACGAGGAGTGCTAGCTCCTTCTCCACAATCTGCTAGCACTATCCTGAACGATGTATCTGCCAAGCAAACCTTCAAGGGTCCTAGGATGCCTGATGGGACCAAGGGTTTCACCATGGGACGTGGCAAGCCATTAATTGCTCCATCTCTGGTCTGTTCCAAGGTGGAATAATGGAATTTTTGGCTTTTGATCTGAAGTAATACTTTACTTGCCAATATGTTTAATTAATGACAGGTTGCTCTATAGGTGGTAAGTTCAAAGAAGATTGGTTATACGAGCCAATAACGTTTGGCCTGTAACACTAGGACATCGCCTAAGTTTCTTGATAATTGTGACGCCAATAGACACGATATGGAAAGTTTTGACAACAAATGTAGATGATTACAATGTTCTCCTTGCAAAATGCAATTCCATTTTGTTCCGATCTCAATCGTTTGTTCTTTTCACTAGTGTTTCTGGTTACAAATTCAGTTGTCCGTGTAATTTTCTGATATTGCATGATTGGAAGCTAAGCCAATAGTTGAAAGCATAGCAATTGTCATACTTGAGCATGTAATCCCCCCAAGTCCAACAGACTTCCCAATAGTCAATAACTATAAAAGTCAAGTAAAAAACAGAGTTAAAAAATTAAAAATAAAAAAAAAACTGAATGATACTAACATTCTGAAGAAAAATTGGGTGCTTACAAGCTGATGGTTCAAAAATTTGTGAAATGAGTTGTCTTAAACAGGACATCGTGATCGAATTGTGAAAATAGTATTAAATCTTTTGTATTAGTACGTTTTTAAAAAAAAAAAAAATATTTTCTTTGTAAGTGAAGGATTTTGACATTCCTCTTTGAATTTGGAACGGCTGATTCTGAGAAGAGGTTCCAATGCCCAAAAAAAAAAAAAGTAGAGAAGGAGAGAGAGACTTTAAAAAAATAAGCCAACAAGGAGTGAGTGGCTTGATTCAGAAAAAGACTGAAAAGAAAAGCTGGTAGATACCCACTGGGCTCTCCGTACTGGTCTCCAAAGGCATTCCTCTCTCCAAAAAAATCCTGTACGACGGGATCTGCCAAAATCATTGTTTAATATAATCAACCATCATAAACACCATCTATCTGGTCATCAGGGACAGACATATTCTCTGCTTTGAGATTAGGTTCTATCTAGTCTACAGTCTACAATGCATGCTTCAAAACTTTGCCTTACAACCTATTCATTATCCCTACACCATTATTTAAAATGACTTGCTCCATTCTACCTAGAAACTCCAAATTTCCCTTCTCTTTACTCGAAAAACCTAAAAAAAAAAAAAGAACCCTTTTCAATGATATGCGATTATTCGAAATTTTAAAAAAGTAGTGTATTTTGTAAGGGCTCCAATGTACTGACAGGGAAGAGTGACGGGGGAGAGAGAGAATCTTATAAGTGGGGGCCTGTGCGGTTCTACCTTTTTTTTTTTTTTTAAATAAATAAATAAATAATATAAATAATGATGGAAGAATATATACACTGATGATATCATGTTATGTTCATCTAACATTTTTTAACAAATTAATTACATTTTGTGCATATTATTTCTTAACTATTTATTTATCATATATCAGAAAGAAAGAAAAAAAAAATCCTCTGGTCCCTTCTAACATTTTTTATTTTGTGATTCCAGGCGGGGCTCACAAAGATCAATTCAGGCAGAAAATTGTTTTCCGGGTTTAAATCCGCTGGTGATGAATACTCCTTTTGGCTCACAATTTTTGCTTACTGCGTTCATGTGAATTCATTGCAGAACATCAGAGTATTTACCTTTTAGTCCTACTTGCAGTTAAATCAACCGATATGTTTTCCACAAAAACCATCCATCCTCCCTCCTGCAGCATCTATAATGAAGCTAAAGATTTAAACTTACCAATCTTCTAAATTTATCTATACGGTAAGATATTACCTTGGCACTGACTTATTTAACTCTTTGTATTTTTAAAAAATATGAAGATTTTAAATCTTCTAAACGATATTATTGTATATTTCAAAATAATTACTTTTTGAGTAGAAGATAACCACGGTAATCAGACATCTCGTAGCTAAATCCCACGAGAAAGTATAGTCATGGAGTCATTTGAAACCTGTGAGATGAAGTCCACGGGGAACCAACTTCGCGGGACAATAGCTATCAGAAATTGAAGTGAATAAAAGGGTAAAAGTCCACATTTCAGAACTGAAAGTCGCAATTTTGGCAACTCGTTTCGGAATGAATTTTGCAAATGGAATGCCAAAAAGGTGGACCATTTTGTCTTCCATGGGAATCCATCTGTATAAAATTACTCATTTTTCCTGGTTAAAAGGAAAGAAAATGATTGTGTGCGAAGGTGCCCACGTGTAAACAATCACGTGATGTGATGCCATTCCATCAATCCTCTCTATCTTACTGAAACTCAATCGGATGAATCACATTCGTCTGCCTTCTGTGTCTCTACGCGGGTGTGTTTTCAGCTAACAGGGTTTAAAAAACAGGGGACCTTTTTCGTACATCAAGTCCCTGTGGCTTTTCCATTTTAAAACCATGTCATAACAGTATCTTTTTAACTCCTTGTAGTTCCATAAAAGGGTCCTTAGAAAGCTCCATCCAGCTCCAATACAGCTCCGGCTCTTCCCCTCTTTTCACCGCTTAATGGATATCATCAATGAACACTTTCTAACTTTCTAACCAAGACATTCTCTCCAAGTGACATCTGTTGTTTCGAAAACTTGTCAACTCATCCACCGCTTTGTCAAACTCTTCTTTTTTTTTTTTTTTTTGTCCTTTTCTTTATCTTATTTCCAATATAGCCTGTAGCTGCTGTCCCTTGGAGACTTGAACCCCGAAAAACATGTGAATTCTATCTATGCAATTTCCAACTCTAAGA
The DNA here is from genome assembly GCA_021464305.1 of Kandelia obovata. Taxonomy (NCBI): domain Eukaryota; kingdom Viridiplantae; phylum Streptophyta; class Magnoliopsida; order Malpighiales; family Rhizophoraceae; genus Kandelia; species Kandelia obovata. The sequence goes on along the minus strand of CM038472.1, from coordinate 12,522,605 downwards.
AAACCAAAATTTTCAAAAAAAAGCATAGTGCAAGTTTCCATTTTTACCGATCCATTTGCGAGGAGCTAAGCCATAAAGAGACCCAGAAACGAGAACCTAAAACCCCTTCAAAAACCCTCTACAAAAAGAGTAGCTGTTTTGAGGCCTATAAACAATTTTCTCAATGTCTACACCACTAGACCAACCACCACCCTTGGCGGTGGTCCAACAAGCATACACGGCCCACACGGGTCACGGATCGGTTGGACCCGTTATAGCAGTTCTTGCGGTGGTCACCATCCTGGGAGTCATTGCAGGCATGATTGGCCGACTGTGCTCGGGTCACCAGATCTTGGGTTATGGGCAGTATGACATGGAGGGTTGGGTGGAGAGAAAATGCTCCTCCTGCATTGACGGGTGGGTAGACCCGCCTCCGCCACGACCCGCAGATATTCCTGTGGCGGTGCCAGTGGAGGAGATCGCGGAAGAAGAGCAGCAAGAGCAGACTCCACACAAACAACGTGCGAGCACAAATGAATCTTGATTTTTTAACAGTATTATAGTGGGCTTCTTGGGACAACTTCTTCACTTGTGAGCGTTCTTCATTAGAGTTCAGTGTCGAGTCTAGTTTCTTTTCTCATATGTTTATTTCAAGTTCCGTGAGATGAGTTCTTTTTTTTCTTTTTTTTTTTTAGATCAAATAAATTTTATGGGATTTTATTTTTTTTTTCTTAATTGTCAATGGGACTTGCAACATCACAGGATGTATATCCTGATCATGGAAACATTTTGAGATTAAGGGAAAATAACATTTTCCTTTCTCTTTCTTTCCTTTTTTTTTTTCCCTCTTAATCTCAAGTTTCTTAATTGCAACAATTGCATTAGGCCAATAATCTTGTAACCAGTTATCCATCTTGCACATTATAGCCACTTTTAATCAACCAAAAAAAAAAAGGAGCCATCTTGTCATTGTGGTCTGTTTCTTAGTATCTTTCTTCTTCACTTGTTAACGATAGTTTAATTAGTGAGGTAATTTGGATTATTTGTGATTTGAATATAATTTTCCTTCTTCTTTTTCCCTTCTTCTCCCTGAGTATGAATTTGGGTCTATTGATTATTGAGCCGCTGGTTTCTTTATTTTTCTTCTGTTGGGTGCATTGGATTCTCTCTGTAGTAGTCGCAGATTGCACTTTAAAAGGACACATTCCTATTCCTTTGTTAGGCATAAGATGACAAATGTGAAATAGGGTTTCAATGCCACTTTAGGGGGTAATGGACCCTCTACACAGGTAGAGCCGTTAATTAAAGTGTGAAGAAGAGAGATGATGTTTGGTGCACTTAAACTAGGATAATCTGGAAGAGCATTTGTCTATTTCGTACTCTTACAATGCCCTGAATGTAGCAGAGTTCATTAATATACCTGAGAAAATGAAACTTCATCATCCTTTTATTTATCCATTAAAAAAAAAAAAAAAAAGACAAAGTCAGAGATGGTCTGGATGTGGACCGTTGGGGCAATTGACGTTCAGTTAAAAAAGCTTGTTCTTTTCTTTTTACATTTGCGGGAAAATTTTGTTGGGAGCGCGTTCCATAACGTGATTCAAATTGGGTTACAGGAATCAATGAATGCCATTACTTGTTGAATTTCGTTAAGATTGTGAACGAAGACCCAATTGATAATTTGGGTTTGGGTCAAAATGTCATATCCAGTCTTGGAACGGGTCGTATGGACTTTGGATCCTTTCATAGCGTCCAACACTCAGAAAAGTGCGGCTGGCCACAGGCCCTGAGGATGTCCGGAGAGCCTCCAGGGTCGCCGGCTCAAATTCCATGTATTTATTTACGTCCGCTTCCATCAGTTTCATTGTTCTTCCATACCCCAGGAAGCGGACGCAACAACAGTTGTGGCATGGCCTACTTGGTGGACCCCATCAGTCTTAGTGCAAAATTGCTCCACCATCTGGAGTAATTATTAGGTAGAACCATTAGTCGAACGAAGGAATGGCTACCATTTCAGCTCTAGTCATGTACAGTTGCTTTGTCCTACTTGTCTAGCCACCCATAGTTAAGTTGCGTCACTTAAAGGTTCATCCCATGTTTCAGGTGGAGGATGCAACAATGAGTGTCTTTTTAATAATTCAAAGTTTATTTCTAGAGAGATTATTGTTTGAATATTTTTAAAATGAAAATGAAAATTATAAAAGGTATATATGTATATTACAAAAAAAAAAATAAAAGATAGAATGATTATTTTTTTAATTAAAAAATTATGAAAATATATTTATTTTTAAAAAATAATTATAAAGAATACACTAAATAAATATAATTTTAAAAATATAAATTAGGATTAAAAAAATTTATTATATTTTATTTTAAAACAAAATTATTGAAACGACGACGTTTGTTCTGCGCAACCTCGCGCTTCTCAGTCGTTGGCCTCCCAAACGGACCCTCACGTCTTTCGGTGTCTCTGTGGCCTCTCTTCGTCCTTCTCCATACACCGTAAAGTGAAACTAACCAAAAGCACCGAACGAGGAGTGAACCGACAGGAGGAGGAAATGTGCCCGTTTCTCTGGGGTCGAACGGGACATGGTTACTTTTTGGTTGGAAATTCGAGAAGAAAACAAAAGTCACCGCTTTTTTTTTTTTTTCCCCAATTTATTTTTCATCGCATATTCTTTTTTTTTTCCTTTATTATATGGAATTAGTTTCATAGTAAAAAAAAATTAAAATTTCTCTTTTATTTGATTGAATTGAAAATGAAACTTAGCATTTGGCAATTTCCGAGTGTTTTGTATTTTTACACCAATCTGACGTGATATTTTTTATATTTTATTTCATGTGCAAATGAAAAATAAAATAAACTTTTAAAATATCTTCTCAATTATTATCGTATATACTTTCATTATCACTAATTAGATGGATTTGGACTTTAGTCTGATTTAAGAAAAAAAAAAAAAAAGAATATAAAACAAATGAAAACAAAAGTCCCTCTACGACGTAGGTTTGAAGAGAAACATCCGTAGCCGTCAAAACAACCTCAAAGCGAAGAGTTTTCTCCCCATTGGGGCCCCATAACGTGGCCCCATCGTTGACATCGTTGGAGTCTAGTTGTGTTGACATGAGCTGTTTTCTTTGTTATAATTATCAAACTGATATTTTAATTATTATTATTATTATTATATATATATATATATATAGAAATTTGATTAGCGAACAAAACTTGTACATTAAATACAAGAATATTTAATTTTGCTTTAGAATAGAACTGTTTTCTATTTTTACAATATGATATATGAATTTCAACCTGAAAAAAAAGTAGTATAGAACACGTAATGATTTATAGTAGGCTTGGTTGTTGACAAGTTGGGAGCATGTCTCAGTCGGTAAGCACCCGCAAGGAGAATTTTCCACAACGTTGTAAGGTGGCCTTATCCTTGACGCCTAGATTGTTGTTTTCTTAAGAGGCCGTGTCTTGTCTTATTCAATAATCATCCTCCTAGGGGTCCCCCAATTTCTGTGATTCTAACGGTAGATTCCGCGCGCAAGCCACCGCCCTATGGAGCTTCCAGCCGGCTAAAAATCAACACTGAGTACGTCACTGGATCGACCATCAAATTGCCTCTCCTTTATTATCCCACACATGTGAGAGAGGCTACGCAGTTGCCTCATCCTGCCATTTCTACTCTTTAACTGTTCCCCCCCCACCCCCACAAAAGAAAAGATAAAAACAAAAACAAGAAGGAAGGAAGGAAGGAAGGAGGAGGATGGCAGATTATAGAGGCCAGAGCTACAGTATTGATGAAGCACTTCTTGCAACGGGGTTTGGAAAATTCCAATGCATTGTGATGTTTTATGCTGGCATGGGCTGGGTTGCAGAGGCGATGGAGATGATGATCCTGTCATTTGTAGGGCCAGCAGTCAAGACCGAATGGAATCTTACTTCCAACCAAGAAAGCCTAATAACCACCGTGGTCTTCGCTGGGGTGATGGTTGGCGCCTTTTCATGGGGCCAAGTTTCTGATAGATTTGGAAGAAGAAGAGGATATTTGATCACAGCATTAGTTACTTCTGCGGCTGGCCTTTTAAGTGCCTTCGCTCCAAACTATTTCTCCTTGATTATTGCTCGGTGTTTTGTTGGCCTTGGTATTGGAGGTGGTCCTGTACTTTTCGCCTATTTCTTGGAGTTTGTGCCTGCGCCAAACCGAGGGACTTGGATGATGGTTTTCTCAGCTTTCTGGACTTTTGGGACAATCTTTGAGGCTGGATTGGCCTGGATTGTCATGCCAAGATTGGGTTGGCGATGGCTACTTGGTTTCTCTGCTTTGCCTTCCTTTATTCTCCTTGTGTTTTACATTGCGACTCCGGAGTCACCAAGGTATCTATGCTTGAAAGGTAAAAAGAACGAAGCCCTTAGGATTATGCACACAATAGCCCGAATAAATGGGAAGGAATTGCCTCCTGGTGTTCTCGTGGCTGATCATGAACTTGATCGTCAGCTCCAAGGAGACAACCCTCCACCCGAGGGTCCCATCTTGGAGGATTCTCATTTGAATCCTTTTCAAACAGTCAAATTGCTTCTCTCACCAAAGCTAATCAGGACTACCTTGCTCATATGGATCGTTTTCATTGCCAACGCCTTTTCATACTATGGTCTTGTTTTGATGACCACTGAATTGAACAACAAAAACAACAAATGCTATCAGACACAAGAATCAAAGTCTCGAAAGAAATCCGATGGTGTTAATTACAAAGACGTCTTCATCACTAGTTTTGCAGAGTTTCCTGGGCTGATCATCTCAGCTATTATCATTGATAGAATTGGCCGTAAACTTTCAATGGCTGTTATGTTCCTTGTGTGTTGCGTCTTCATGCTGCCATTGGTGATCCATCGGTCTTCAAGAGTAACCACTGCCCTTCTCTTCATAGCAAGAATCTGTATAACTGGAACCTTCTCTATCATCTACATATATGCCCCAGAAATATACCCAACTTCAGTGAGATCAACAGGACTTGGGCTTGCAAGCGCGATGGGGAGAATTGGTGGGATGGTCTGCCCTCTTGTCGCAGTAAGTTTAGTGCAAGGATGCCATCAAAGTGCTGCAGTGGGTCTCTTTGTTGGTGTGGTTTTTATTGCTGGGATCTGTGTTTTTCTGTTCCCATACGAGACCAAGGGCCGTGAATTGATGGAGAGCATAACCACTACAAATTATGAAAAACCAAAGCCTGCGAAACAAGAAGAGCTTTAGTTATGTATCTTGTCTGTCTAGAAGTCTTTTTTCCTGTTTAATTACTTACCTTCCCTTTCAGATCATCCTTGGAATTGTTAGCCAGCATTCATCTCCAGAAAGTAATAAATAAATAAATAAAAAGGGGATTTCTTTGCATTGAATTTTCCATCATCATCGTCGCGTCAGACAGGCGTTTAAGATCTCAACAGGAACATGGCATTGAAAATGACTTTCCGGGCAAGCATAGACTCTGTTTTGGTCAAAAATTCCAGCTTGGCTGGAAAAATGATGAATTAACCGAGGCACTGGCTGGCCGCTATTATTATTACTTTTGAAAAGAGCAAAATCTCCCAGAGTTTAATTCCATCAATGGCATAATAAACTTTTACACATTCCTGTACTGTAATTGAAGACTATAAATTCATTGCATATCAGGAAGGAACAAGGAAAATGGGCAAGAAAACATCGACTTTTGTATGTAGAGCGAACCGACAAGTAGTGACAAGCAAGATGTATAAAGTCAAATTGAAATTTATACATTACTTCCTTTTGCACATTACTTTCAGTTGCCTGGAATTCTACCAAAAAAGAAAAGAAACGCCAACACGTTTTGCCCAATTGCTTGGTCAAATTACAAGGGAAAAAAAAAAACAAAAGAAAAGATGCCTCTGACATATGCGCAAGAACTCCTTCTGCTGTATAGTGCTTCCTTTCTGCTGGCAGTCGTCGTGACCAATCCGCACTGGCAGTATGGGTTCAGCATAACAGTTCTTACCCCGAAAAATCAATGTTGGTGGGTCCAACAACTGGCAGTTCGGCTTCAACTACATATGCACTGGGCCCTCGCGAGCGGGCCCTTCTACATCCACGGTACCCCTCTATATAGATAAATGCCAAATTTACTAGATCAGCATTGAAGTATTTGCTTATACTTGATTGAAGTACTTGTTTATAGATTTTTAATCAATATATTGCCGGAAATTAATGAACTTTATTGCAGTGTTCAAGTACGATCCACCAAGCGAGAACAACACGCACCCTCACAGCGTCTACTTACTTGCTGCCAGACCTACGGAGCTTTTTGAGGCGCGACATGAGCAGAGCCACCGTGGTTGTCGACACAACACAAGGCGGCGGGGACGGACTCGAGTTTTTGTGCTGAAGAAGCCGCCGTTCTAGGATTACTACTCGGCCTGCGGAGCAAGCAGTGTTTTCGGCTACAACAATGACACGGTGAATAAATCAATCCGATTCAAGATAAACTATTAAGTAAAGTTAATAATATGAATTATACATGATATTCTGTTTTTCACGTCAAAATATAGTTGACTTGAACAACAAGTAAGAATACATTAAATTTATGATTAATTGATTAGGACAATTTTAAGATTATATTAAAAAAATTAATTTTTATATATCATATTTTTAAAGAAAACTGTGAAATTCTTTGTCTTTACCATAGGAACCACCGAGAGATATATATATATATATTTTTTATATTAATGCTTTGCCCCTTCTTTTTTTTTTTTTTTCTCCTCTCTTTCGTTGTTTTATTGTAGTTTTTATTGTTAGGATTTTGACTATCAAGGGAGTTATTATAAGGGTTTCGAATAAAGAAAAACAATAGATGATCACTTGTTTTGTCGTTGTCCGCTTAATTAATGTATACTTCAAATTCAAATTTGAGCACAAAATAGTCGTATTAGGCCGTTTGTTTGCGTTTGTTATCTTCTCCAGTCTATGAAATGAATCAAATTTACCTTTCTTGGCCGCCCGTGACTCCGTTGTTTGTTGCCATTTACCAAGTTTGGACCTGTTGTTGTTGTAGTTTGGTCGAATCTTTACAAAACTCAACTCCACCTGCCCCCTTCCTCCTCATTAATCACGGTAATAATCCTGTACGGACAAAAGGTGCACGTATTCAGCGATACTCGCAGATAGAGAAGATCAAAAAGAAAGATGCACTCAACCAAAGTTCTTAAAATCGCATGGGACCCGGACAAGGGTTTGCTTTTTGTCGGGTCGCCATGAGCCGTTGGTCAAAGAAAAGCTGGTAACACAAGTTTATTGGGTCTTATAACTACGCCAGCAAGTAAGGCATCCCACGAAGCTACCGGCCTAAACTTTCAGGCCCAGGCCATGGAGAAACAAAAAGGCATGCATCATAGTATTTCTGGGGCCCAGTTGGCTGGTTCGAGGAAAAGCTCGGCCTTCAGCGCAAGTGGAGCCTACAGGACTCGCAATCTTGAAACAGAATGATCCAAACGGTAGGGAGGAGAAGAGATGAGCGTGTTCGGTGGGGACAGTTGGACAAGAGTGGAAGATGGATCCCCCCCCCTCTATCGTCCACCACCCCTAAAAGGTTATTCTATCGTGATATAATGATTATAATTTGAATGGTATAAGTAATTTTATTTAAAAAATAAATAAAAAATAATAATAATAGCATCCTGAGGTGTTACTTTTTTATATCAATCATATTTGAGAAGGAATTAAAGTTAAGTAGACAATACTGGCAGGAATTACCTTAAAAGAGATTTTCTTTGCAAATTAATGCAATAAAATGTGGCTCTAAATTCAATTTGCAGGAAACCCCACAGTTTCCACACCAGTATAAACTACACTTCCCGCGTTATTACAGGCCATTTTTCATATTGGAATTGCGTTGCTCGTACGAGTCAATCATATGACCATTTGTGTTTACTTTTCGAAATGTTGAGTATGCACGTTTGCTTTCAACGAGTGTACATTCCTAACAGTTTACGCCCAAAGACCATAACTCGTAGACGTTGATAGGTTGACATTTGTATCAAGGAACCCAACGGACTGTATATATTCAGCAATAATGAAGTATGAAAACGTATTCCCATGGCCCCAAAAGCGGAGTTAAAAAAAAAAAAAAAAAAGAGTACGAATAATCGGTAATTGATAAAATAAATGTTTCTTTGACAAAATGGTTAATAAGATATTATCGGAAAAATCAAACGCCAGCCTCCATGCACGTAAGAAACTGGGTGACATATATTTTTTGGATATAAAAAAAAAAAGAAAAAAAGAAGAAGAATATTCAAAGTCCGATAACTAGATAGATTACGCAGGAGGAGTGGATGAACCAACGAACCAGTTTCTCTGAACTATAGGTGATACGATAAGTGATCTATATACATATCACGAGAAGAATGCCCATCGTGCTTGGGGTCCAACCGCAGTCACATGTCCCATTTCTTTGTTGTCATTATATAGATTCTCTTTGACAAATTCCCCCCCCCATCTCCTTCGTATTTCTTTAAAATACATACTTTGATTTTGACATTAAAAAATATATTAGTCACGAGAATATTTAACCTAATAAACCCCAATGACTAAAATTTTCTCCTCATTCAGAATCCTTTGGTTCTATATATATATATATATATGATTAGGATTTGGGGTTACTGATTGCAATCACCAAGATTAAAATATGACTGACCCATAAAAAAAAATAATAAAAAAATCCCAATATAGGAGTGTGCGACTAAAAAGTAAAAACTGATACAAATTGTCTTTGAAGAATCTTGAAGCTCATTTTTTGTTGGTTCCTGCGTTAAAAGAACGAGGAGAGATGCCTGCGAGCGTTTGGATTCTTATTACCGCGAAAAGTCAACTCATTTGTAATAATTTATTCTGATTAAACATTATTTTAATAATTAATTTCAATTATTATTTATATATATATATATATATATATATATATACAGAGACTTGATTCACTGAACCGAATCGAATTGATTTTTCAAAGTTTTTTTTTTTTTTTTAATCTCTCGCTGGTTTTCTCAGCTTCAACTTCTGGTTTAATGAATTGAATTGAACTTAGTTTTTCTCAATTTTTATAATCGAATCGAATTAAAATGTTGGACTAATTCTCATTTTTCTGATCCAAACCGGTTGATCCGGTCCAATTCTAACAGCAATGCTTATTACTAAGCATTTAAGCAAGCAATGGAAGTTCTACCATTACAAAATGGCTTCATTAGCTGTTTACAGGGTCCGTACATTTTGGACATAACCATCGATTCATCTCTTTGTATTTTATTTTATTTTTATTTATTTATTTTTTTTGTTGGTAACACGATCAATCGTTTTATGTGAAAAGTCTTTGCTCAACGTTTCCCGCCGGGGGGGGGGTGTTGTCAAAGCAAGAAGACATCTATTCCCTTGTTCGATATGCGTTGACTAAACCTGTGTGTTACGGTGCAAAAGTTGCATTGGAATGCCGGACTAATGTCACGGTGCTAATTGCCTAACTTTCACAATTCTTAGCAAAGAGTGGATATTGAGTATATAGTTGGTAATACTGTAAATTTCAACCGCTACTTCTTGGAAAAACAGTTCGGTAGGCCGAAAATTCCAAGCGTTGAATTTTTCAGTTTTTGCTCATATAATAATACAAAAATGCCCATGTCCACGAGTGCTAGTGTTAAATTACTTTCAACAGAAAAAAATAAAAATAAAAATAAAAATTCATAGTCAAATAAATAAATAACAGCTAAATTAGGGAGAGAGAGAGAGAAAAAAAAAAAAAAAAAAGAAGGCAAAAGCGACATAAACGATTCAAAGTCTTATATATTAATATCAAGTGGAAGTCGCGTGGCCAATAAGAATGTACAGCTCTGCAACTAGCGGCCGGAACCCAACACAATGAAATAACCACCAGCTTCACCTCCTCCAACGCCACCCTCCCAGAAGGTAAAAGGGAAAAGGGAAAAGGAAAAAGATGGGAGCATGCACCTCAAAGCCTCCCAAGGCCAACCCATATGCACCAAGAGACCATGTTGAAAACCCAGTAGCCACCCAAAGTGATCTTCCTGCCATTGAAGAGACCTCCAAATCCCGCACAAAGCACTCACCTTTCTTCCCATTTTACACTCCCAGCCCTTACCTTTTCCGCAACAGGGATTCTCCTTCCGTTGCATGCGGGGCGGCCGTCGCTACCCCTACTCCGCAGCGGCTCTTCAAGAAACCCTTCCCGCCGCCATCCCCCGCCAAGCACATCAGGGCCGTGCTCCGCTGGAGCCAGCATGGGAGAAAGAAGAAAGCCAATAAAAAGTCGTCCACAGTTCCACCGGAAGGAGTGGACGTGGATGAGGATGAGGAAGAAAACGAGGAGGCGGTGGAGCTTGACAAGCGGTTCGGGTTCTCCAAGGAGTTCACGAGAAGGTTGGAGGTTGGAGAAGAGGTGGGCAGAGGGCATTTTGGGTACACTTGCTCTGCAAAATTCAGAAAGGGTGATCGTAAAGGCCAGCGGGTTGCTGTCAAAGTCGTACCCAAGTCAAAGGTTCGTTCTTTTCCTGAATTTAGAGGCGACCCAGTGATGTATCTTAATGACTCTTTTGCCCTACTAATGTAAATGTTTATGTTTGTGTCACCGTTGGGGCATTCTTGCTTGTCTCTACTCTGGTTTTGTCGTGCTATTTCCTGGTTTTTCCTCATTTTCTTTTTCTTCTTATTTTTTCTTTTTGGATATAAATGTTCTCTGTTTTGGAACGGAGACTTGGTTTTCTTTTTCGTTGCTATTATTGATTTAGAAGCAACCATCTAAGACTTGTAGTTTGAACGGATTTAAAGAAATTTTTAAGAATGAAGATGTCGAGTTCGCATTAGTTTGCCACTTTAGGTGTGGAATCTGGGCGATTTGAGGTCGTTGAAACTTTTGAAAGCATAAGGTGACCATTTTGTCGTTAATCTGTTCTTATTGTCGATGGCTGGAATTCAACGTAAGACTGGCCCAAATGATACTGCTCCAGTGCGGTAAATTTTGGGTTTGGGCTATGATCTTGGCTAGAATGTGCAAGTTTGTGTCACCCACTTCTATTTTTGGCTGCTAACTTATGAATACAGTCTGAGAAGGAAAAATTCTTTGCTAATGAAAGCAACAAAATGTTTATTCAAATGTTCTCTCTCTGACTTTTGTTTCTTTCCTTCCTGTATTTCTGTTGGCATGCTAAGTCTACCTTTTTCTGTAGTGGGAAATATCCATATTGCTGATTAGCAGTTGGTTCTAATTATGCTGGCATCTGATATCATTCTTATACACTGGCCAGATGACTACGGCTATTGCAATTGAGGATGTGAGAAGGGAGGTAAAACTATTAAGGGCCTTAACGGGGCATAACAATCTTGTACAGTTCTACGATGCATTTGAGGACTTTGATAACGTCTACATAGTGATGGAGTAAGTTTAAGTTTACTTCACAATGATATATTTTTCCCTGCACTGCATAATTGAACTGAGCTATTAATGGGCTATTGTTCTTTTGATCAAAACCTATTCTCCCATATTCAGGTGCATGAATATGATGATTAGGCTTTTCCCATTGTGCTTTAAGTACAAACAATTGTGGGCAAGCCCTCCATGCTTGGGAAAAAAGAAGGAAAAGAAAAAGAAGAAGTGACTGCATTTTATTTCGCTGGTTTCTTTAATGGTTTGATCTCAAGGAAGTTGATTAGTCAAAATGGCATTTCAGGTTATGTGAAGGAGGTGAGCTTCTCGATAGAATACTCTCAAGGTGATCGTCATTACAACAGCTGTATTGAAATTGCTGAACTTTTCATTTATACTTCATTTTAGTTGCTAACTTTTTTGGTTTTTTTTCTTTTTTGTTTACTCTTTAGGGGTGGGAAATATTCTGAAGATGATGCAAAGGCTGTTATGGTGCAGATACTGAATATTGTTGCCTTTTGTCATCTACAGGGCGTGGTGCATCGGGATCTTAAACCAGAGGTGGGACATCTCCTATTTCATTTCATCTGTTTGTTTCTTTTTCGTAGTGAATCATATCCACAAACTCTTTAGGAATTCAAAGGAGATAGGAGCATTCAGATGCCAACCAAGCTACTTTTGAGATAGCGAAAGGGCTCTTTAAGAAAGTCTGGAAGCAGAAATTTGGCTGCATGTATATTCCTGCACGCAATTTAGCCCTGCAAAAGGAGACTTAAGATGGATTGTATTTTCCTGTTTATCTAACCAATGAGATTTTATGTTAGTGCTACTAAACAAATGTGAACTCAAACTGGTCAGCCACCTACCTTTGGGTTTCCCAAGTACCCCCCAATTAAGCTTGAAAACCTATTCTTTTCATCTTTTCGTTTAATTAAAATTTTGAAAACTGGATAGTGATTGGCTGAATTCTTGTATCAATCAGTGATTCTTTCTTGGCTGAAAGCTAATGAGCCTAAGCCATTGATTTGACTTCTGAGGTTATTGAGTTTTAGTATTCAATGTTTGTTGGTTTGCTTGATCAGAACTTTCTCTATACAACTAAAGATGAGAACTCCCAGCTGAAAGTCATAGACTTTGGTCTATCAGATTTTGTCAGACCAGGTTGCTCCTTGTCAATGTTAAATTGTTGTCGCAACTCTTCTTGAATTCCATAATGTTTGATGTTGGGAGTTTTGATGACTGCCTGATTTCCATGTTGGTTCAGATGAAAGGCTGAAAGACATTGTTGGGAGTGCATACTATGTGGCACCCGAAGTTCTACATAGATCTTACAGCACAGAGGCGGATGTGTGGAGTGTAGGTGTGATAGGATACATTCTCTTATGTGGTAGTCGGCCATTTTGGGCCCGTACCGAGTCTGGTATTTTTCGGGCAGTCTTGAAAGCTGATCCGAGCTTTGATGGAGAACCTTGGCCTTCTATATCTCCAGAAGCAAAGGACTTTGTGAAGCGTTTGTTGAATAAGGACCCAAGAAAACGAATGACAGCTGCTCAGGCTTTAAGTAAGTGCCTTATTTATCTCATACCGTTCAGTGTTTACTGTCATCCCCATGAATTATTGTCATTTTTTTTGCAGGTCATCCTTGGATCCAGAGTTATAATGGTGTAAAAGTACCTCTTGATATTTTAATTTTCAGGCTCATAACAGCATATATGCGGTCATCATCTTTGCGTAAGGCTGCTTTAAGGGTGTGTATATATTTAGGATGAATGATTAAAGAATAAAAGTAATTTGTGCTCATATTAATTCAGATATTTCATCTAGCAGTACTTATGCATCTAGATGTTAATCTTGTGGTGCTTATAGTATATGCTTTACATTCTCTTTATTTTCTTTCAACAAGAAAACTAATTATAGAAGCTGTTTTTTGAAAGTGAGACCCTGTAGAGCCACAAGGCTCTTTTTTTAACTTAAACTTCTTTGTGATTGCAAGCATCCAGGTCTTTATCACTGCAGGTCAACTTCTAAACATTGTTGTGTATATATTTCTTTTCCAGGCATTGTCTAAGACATTGACAGCGGATGAACTCTTTTATCTGGAGGAGCAATTTGCATTGCTAGAGCCAAATGAAAATTGTACCATAAACTTGGACAACTTCAGGATGGTTGGTTTCCCTCTTCCAGCTCCTCTCTCTCTCTCTCTCTCTCTCTCTCTCTCTCTCTCACACACACACACACACACACACACAACATGAACTGGGTTATCTCAAGCAGTGTGCCATTCTTTTCTTTCTCTTTTTCCAAAATGCAGTCTTTGGGGAAAAATGGAACAGATGCAATGAAGGATTCTCGCATATCTGATTTTCTTACCTCGGTAGGAACTAAGTTGCCAATCAAACACATAGCTTCCCATGATTGTATGCCTGTAGACTTGCTTTTGATATTCAGCTAGATGTTAATTTCCAATCCTTGGCAGCTAATCACGCTGAAATTCAGAAGAATGGATTTTGAAGAGTTTTGTGCGGCTGCTTTAAGCGTCCACCAGCTGGAGGCTCTGGATGGTTGGGAACAGCGTGCTCGCAGTGCATATGAGCTTTTTGAGAAGGATGGAAACAGGGTTATTGTCATTGAAGAGTTGGCTTCAGTAAGTTGAAAATTTTCTTACTTGTCTAGAGAACTTTGGTGTCCAGACAAGCCGCTTGCTTACAAAGAGTAAAGCTAACAGAGTTGAATGAAACTGATATGTTTTCAGCTTGATTCATATTCTTATCCTTCCATAGTCCAGACATTCCCTTTCAGTGTGATATTTTCTTTGGATGATGTCTCAGGAACTTGGACTTGGCCCCACCATCCCAGTGCATGCTGTTCTGAACGATTGGATAAGGCATGCTGATGGGAAGCTAAGCTTCCATGGGTTTCTCAAATTGTTGCACGGGATATCAAGGCGAGGCATCATTTCAAAAGTGCAATGAAGAATTCAAGCACCTCTGTGCGCCTTTGAAAGAGCTTATACATACAGGCCCCATCATGAGTTGACCCTTCTTATAGGGATAACCCTGTAAAGATATACAGGCCAAGACATTTTGTTTGTTACAATCATTGATGCTTTGTAATTATACACTTTCTTGCAGTTCTTGGTTAAAATTTTACGAGGGGTTATGTTGGTTTTTTTTTTTTTTATCCGTCTGGGGACAAACTTTACAAACGAATAATGTAAATACGGCATTCAACTTTACACTTTCTTTAGATGATTTCAAACGCATATTTGAAGGTAACTTCAGGCCATCCCATTATACACATATAGGATTAACCTGCCTCTGCTTCATGACGCCTACAAAATTGAGAAATAGTTTTGTGGTTTAAAAAAAAAAAAAAAAGAGAGAGAAAAGAAAAACGTATTAGAAGCATAATCATAAAATAAAAATAAAAATAAAGGTCTCCATATGTCCTTTGGCTGTCTGTGCTGCCTGTGACCCTGGGGCCTCTCCGAACTTGCCAAGATGTCGTTCCCAAAACCCCAAGTTCACCATTCTTTCTCTCCGAACTCGTCGGCCATGGATGCACTTCTAGCAGACAAAGCCTTAACCTTCCTAAAACGCCACCCATATCAATTAAACTCCCTCTCTTCCCAATTCACCCCAGCAGCCGCCTCCTATTTACTCCTAAAGTCCCAGCACGACCGGACCCTAATCCTAAAGTTCCTCAATTGGGCTCAGCCTCTCCGGTTCTTTAACCCTCGCTGCAAGTGCCTGGCCCTTCACATTTTGACCAAATTCAAGCTCTACAAAACCGCCCAGACCCTTGCCCAGGACTTGGCTGTCAATACCGTCGACGAGACGGGCAGTTTCGTCTTTCAATGCCTTAAAGAAACGTATCACTCGTGCGATTCAAGCTCTGCGGTTTTTGATTTAGTGGTGAAATCTTATTCCCATTTGAATTTTATTGATAAGGCTTCACATATTGTCAATTTAGCTAAGTCTAGTGGATTTATGCCGGGTGTTTTGTCGTACAATGCGATTTTGGATTCTGTAATTAGGTGTGGGAAACCGGTTAATTATGCGGAGAAGGTGTATAGAGATATGATTGCAAGTGGGGTTTCTTTGAATGTGTACAGTTACAATATATTGATTCGGGGGTTTTGTCGGGCGGGGAATTTGGAAATGGGTTTGAGGTTTTTTAAGGAAATGGAAGGAAATGGGCGCTTGCCTAATGTGGTTACGTATAACACTTTAATTGATGCATATTGCAAGTTGAAGAGGATTGATGAGGCCTTTGATATGTTGAGATCAATGACATTGAAAGGTTTGGAGCCAAATTTGATTACTTATAATGTTGTGATCAATGGGCTGTGCAGAGAAGGGAGGTTGAAGGAGACAAGTGGGGTCCTTGTCGAGATGAGTCAAAAGGGTTATGTTCCTGATGAGGTGACTTATAATACACTTGTGAATGGGCACTGTAAAGAGGGCAATATTCACCAAGCCCTTGTTCTGCATGCAGAGATGGTGAGGAATGGATTGTCACCAAATGTTGTCACGTATACTTCATTGATTGACATTATGTGTAAGAGTGGAAATTTGAACCGAGCAATTGCATTTTTTGATCAGATGAGAATTCGAGGACTACATCCAAATGAGAGAACATACACTACTTTGATAAATGGTTTTTCACAAAAGGGACTGCTGAATGAGGCTTATCAAATTTTAAATGACATGACTAGAGCTGGATTCTCACCTTCAGTAGTGACTTACAATACTCTTATTAATGGACATTGTCTTTTGGGAAGGATGGAAGAGGCTGCTACAGTGTTGCAAGAAATGGTTGGGAAAGGATTATCCCCAGATGTTGTCAGTTACAGTACTGTCCTATCTGGATTTTGTCGGAGCCAAGACCTAGACAAGGCATTTCACGTGATGAGGGAGATGGTTGGCAGGGGTGTTTCACCAGATGCCATAACCTTTTCTTCTCTTATTCGTGGGCTCTGCGAGCAGAGAAGACTAATTGAAGCTTGTGATCTTTTCCAAGAGATGTTACGTAGGGGTCTGCCACCTGATGTAGTTACTTATACAACCTTGATAGATGCTTATTGCAAAGAAGGAGATTTTAATAAGGCTCTTAAGCTGCATGATGAAATGATACACAAGGGTTTTCTACCTGATGTTGTTACTTACAGTGTGCTTATTAATGGACTTAATAAACAAGCTCGAACAAGGGAGGCAAGGAGACTTCTGCTCAAGTTGTTTTATGATGAGGCTGTCCCAAATGATGTCACATACAATACATTGATGGAAAGCTGCAGTAACACTGAATTTAAGAGTGTGGTAGCTCTTATAAAGGGTTTCTGCACGAAGGGTCTGATGAATGAAGCAGATAAAGTTTTTGAATCAATGATTGAGAGAAACCACAAACCGAGTGAAGCAGTTTATAATGTGATTATACATGGTCATTGTAGAGGTGGGAATGTTGTGAAGGCATATAATCTGTACAAGGACATGGTTCAACTTGGTTTTGTTCCCCATGCTGTAACTGTTATCGCTCTGGTTAAAGGGCTTTTCACTGAGGGAATGAGCGAGGAGTTGAATCAAGTAATTGGGAGTATATTAAGAAGCTGTAAGCTTACAGAAGCTGAGCTTGCTAAAGTACTTGTTGAAACTAACTACAAAGAAGGGAATATGGATGCTGCTTTTAATTTGCTAACTGAAATGGCCAAAGATGGCCTTCTTCCAAGTAGTCCAATACCTGCTAATGCTGGGGAATAGGCTGTATGATGGGTTATTTAAAATATCTGCTAATCATTCTTCACCTGGCCTGTTTTGTCCTCCAGGCAAGGTTCCTGGTTCCTTGGCCTGGCTTTTCTGCTACCTAAGGATGCCAAAAGGCCAGTTCCCAGGGACCTTACTTGGATTAATTTGTTTGCTGTGAAACAAATGCTGGTGAGTGTTCTAATTTAAGGCCAGTTCCATTTCTCACTGTCATTTCATTAGAAACCCCACTTACACCATGAGCCTCTTTTTCAGTCTATGTGAAATCCACGTGTTAATTTGTTTAGTTCAAATCACATTTTGCTGTTTCTCTGCATGTATCACGCATGAAACCACCTATAACACTCCCACTCCTGACCTCAATACCCACTTTCTACTATAATTATTATGGCACCTTGATCCATGATATAATCCTTTGGCACATACTTGTATTTAGAACTTTTATTGCACAATATAAATCTGGCTTCTTGTAAATGTGGACTAAGATGGGAAGGGTTTTTTTTTTTTTCTTTTCATTATTTTGTTCTATGGATGCAATTGGGAGGACTGGTGGATGTGCCCTCCCAGGACCTTTTTTCATGTGATTTTTTTCTTGATTTTTAGAACCTAATTTCTGATGTACATCTTCCTTTTTACTCGTGCTCTAGCATTATGAGTTGAGCTGATAATGGCTGTTTTTGAAGACAGGTTGGATCAAATTGTTAGTGGTGTAGTAATTGCTGTACTGGACCATTTTCCTTGAGGACAAGAAATTTGGGACCACATTGATGGCATCTAATACATTTATTTTCCCTACTTCTCGTAGCTGTGGATATGCTTTTGTAAATGTTGTATTCTTGCTTGTAGATTTAGATCAGTATTTAATCTTTGGGCCTCTAAACAGTGCATTTACCCTTGGAGCTTTCAAGTGAAAGATCAGAGGAAAAGGAGCCACCTGTATGGAGCTAGAATTCGGTCTTCATCAATCATCCGGCTATTATTCATGCTCCTATCTCAGTGCTTCCTAGAATGACGGAGAACATCATAAAAACTTTCCCAATTTCTGCACATGGAGAGATGGAGGAGCTAAAAGGATCTTTCTCACTGTTGTTTCCTGACATGCAATCGATGAAAGCTGTTGTTTTCTAAGCAATTAGCGCTGCACCCAGTTGAGGTGGCCCTGGGATTGGAGTCTCTTTTAAATTGCCACTGACGAGATTCCTCTTCACCGTAGCTTCTCTCGGTGCCCATGATTATAAAGTTGAGAAAATTGTTCTTAAAATTCCATTTTTGTACTTGGTTTGTTAATTGGGTTGTTAAATCCAGTTACTCGGTTTTTCACTAATGCTGGTTGGTACTTGCCATGCCCTCTGTGTTTCCCAACCATCATTTCAGAGATGCAGGGATCAAAGTTGTGTTGCTACTTATTCTTCATAGACAAATATTTCTATCGGGGAAATATGTCAGTTGCCCCGCTCAGCATTCATGAAGGGAATGTTATTTAATCGGGATTAGTTCAGGCGTTGCCACCTTCTATCGGGATACTCTGCGCAGAAATCCCCAATTCCAGCTCCATTTCCAGTTAGTTTTGCCTCCAATGAGTACAGAAGATTGATTATACACCAACTTTAACATCTAAATGTAACATTGCTTAACATTTGGCCAAACAATAGTGCAAATTGCTGCCCACAAATCATCAAAACCAGGTTAGAGTTGCTGTAGAATTTATTCTTACAAAATTCATCTACCTTAAAGAAAGCCTTCGATGCAGATCATCAGCCAATGTCTGTCTCAAGCTATCCCCAAAATAATGAAGTGACTTCTCAAGCACCTTGGCCGGAATGCCACTTTCATCCGGCTCCTTCCAAATTTTTGGTTCCGGCTCCCTCGCTACCTGGCACAAGTTATGTAACACACAGCAAGCAACAATGGTCTGCGGAGCACGACTAAGACCCACATTTAAATCCTGCAAAATCTTCCACCTTCCCTTCAACAAACCAATAGCCTCCACCACAACAGACCTCCCTTTCATCAACATTCCGTCAAACAAATTCTGCTCTGGCGTCCCAGCCCCATTCGGAGAAAAAGTTGTCATCAAGAACGACAGCAATGGATAACACCAGTCCCCAACTATGTAAGGCATCACATGCTGACCCCTAACATTAATCGCTTTATCCCAAACAACATCACCAGAAATAAGCCTATCGTACAAAAGACTGTCCCGCAAATGCGTAGCATCATCGGTACCGCCGGTCGCCTTAACACACACGTCCCAAAACACCTTCTTGTGATCAGCTACCACCTGCAGCAAAACTGAAGGATACCCATATCGGCATTTGTACAAATTAGCTCCATTCTGATCACTAGGCAAGCTATGAAGCTTAATTGGGGTCCCGTCAATGGCTCCACACATGTTGGGCAATGAAGTTAGTTCTTCAAAGGCCTGGGTAGTCTCAATCAACCTCCGTCTACTGACTGGGATCTTGATAAACTCAGAGTAAAGCTTAGTGGCCAGCAATCGAGTGACCGTGTTAGTGATCTTGGAAATCAAGTAGGGCTCCAGAGAGTACCGAGAAGCGAGGGTTTTGACCGAATATCCATGAGCGAGCCGCGAAAGAACCATGGCCACTGCATAATCAGAAGGCAAAGAAAGATTGGAGACGGCTATATGGGGCCTGAGCTTCTCAACAACGGTGATGAAAACCGGATACGACAACCCGTACAGGGACCGCCAATGGGCGTCCCGGAGAGGAGGTTCCAAAGACCAGATGAGCTCGGTGGAAAGCGCCCGGAAAGCAGCGTAGTTGTAGTTGTTGTTGTTGCTGGCGCTTTTGTCGGTGGGTTTGTTTTTGGAGTGGGCGGATTTGGAGGAGGTAAGGAAGGAGAGGAGGGAGGCGAGGGTGAAGAAAAGAAGAGGAGCGGCGGAGGAGGAGGAGGCGAGAAGGGATGTCGGGGAGGGGGAGGAAACGGAGGCGGCGGAAGAAAGGACGGAGGTTGTGGGGTCCATGGAGTTTTGAAGGTGGAGAAGGTTTGATAGCGTTAACAAGAACGATTCGTCCATGGACGATTCTTTTTGTTTAGGGTTTTGCTTTTGCAGTGCGTCAAATGGCAAATGGAGAGGAAGGAAAGTGGTACAGAGAGAAAAGACTCCGCAAGTACTATTATAGTTTATTCCGTTGCGTGAGAGGAGAGAAAGTGGCGTAGGAAATTGTCCTCTGTTGGGACCCACAAAAGTCACCCCGTTACGATCTAGCTCGTAAAAAGATAAAAGTAAACGTAATGAGCGCATAAAATATAAACGTAAAAATTCTAGCTGGGCTCATCCACACTCGATTCCCATCCCTAATATGACCGTTAAACATGCGCCTAAAGGTGAACGCGCGCAGCAGTAATAGAAAATCAAACCGAGTCCACCAACTCCTCCTCTATATAAACCCCCCTCCCCGCCCAACCCATCCATCCTGTATTTAATGCCACTTGGAAAAAGGCAAGCAATGACCCGACGGTTCACTGTCAGCCGGAACCCTAGAAAAGCAGCGAGTGGCGGCGTCCTCCCCTGTCGCCGCCGTTACTAATATTGTTGCTGCTACTTTGAATTGTTGGCTCCCGTTCCTTGATTTGATTTTCCGGAGGTTTTCTTATCTCTTCTGGTTTTTCTTATCTGTATAGACTCGTCGGTTTCCCTTTTTTTTAACAATAATATTTTCTTTTCTTTCTTTATTTTTCCGATTAAATATGTTAAATAGAATCGCTATTCCTTTCTGCTTCTTCACCGTCTTCAAAGTACACGTTCAAGATCGCTCTCTCTACTAGTGCAGTTAATTTTTCGTTGGGTGAAAATAAAAACTAAGTTTATATATCCTAATTCATAGTTGTTATTTTTAATTGATTTATGTCCTACCTGCAACCGAAAAAAGAGAGAGAGAGAGAGAGAGAGAAAAGGGAACAGGTTTCCACAATTCCTGATAGATCAGGATTCAGATTCTGAAACAACAATTGTACAAGTCAGCTTTGGCTTTGGCAAGCGTCTTGGATATGGTGATGTAGCGTAAAAGGAAAAGTAAGGTACATAAATGGGTAGTTGTTTCTTGTCTTAGAATCTCTTAATCGCCTTTCTATCTCGTGGTTGAAGGCGTTGTAGAGAACTCCATGTGGGACCTTTGGAGTCCGAAGCAAGGATTGGTCGATTTGTTTTTTTTTTTTTTTTCAAGATTATAGTTTGCTTGCTACCAGAGAAGGTGTCTCTCTGAAGAGGAAGAGGAAGAGAAACAGGACATTCTTCGATTTTGTTCAAGATTTTATAGAGAGTTGCTTCGCTCTAGACACGGTAAGACTCAAGATTGGTCCTGTGATTTATAGTCTGTTTTGTCTGGATATATTAAGGTGGACCCTTTTCTTACTTTAAATGTTCCCCTTCTTTTAATTCATCATACGGAAGAGGTTTAATTTACATAGGTCTCATAGTTAGTGACTGGCGGAGTAAATGATATCAAAATTCAAAGCTATAACGATTTTTCTTCTGTGCTTGGATTACTCGAGTAGTCTGTAGAAATCTAAGCAAAGGATTCTTTTATTATTGGACCTTTGCAGTCTCAGGTAACGATTAGTCGATGTTTCGATATTTTGGCATTGAACTTTCATGTTTTCTTGTTAGTAGTGTACGCAAAAGAATGGTTAGTTATTTCCTGTCTCACAAGCTCCTTATCGCCTCCCATCTCATGGTTGTAAAAGCCTTTTTGTTTGGCAGTGTGGAGCACTCCCAATGATTATTGCTGATGGGACCTTTGGAGTCTTGGGGGCAAGGTTCGGTTGATCTTTCAGTAATTTG
The DNA here is from genome assembly GCA_021464305.1 of Kandelia obovata. NCBI lineage: Eukaryota > Viridiplantae > Streptophyta > Magnoliopsida > Malpighiales > Rhizophoraceae > Kandelia > Kandelia obovata. The sequence continues at coordinate 12,500,630 of CM038472.1, read as the reverse complement.
TGTTCATGCATTGTGTTTTCCATCACAGTTATGCCTTCTTCCTATTGTATGATATGTTTTATGGGAAATGATAAATAACGGGCTAGTGAATTTTCTTTTTCCCTGTCTGTGGCTAGAATCATGGAGGTGGTTTGCACTATAAAGGTTTTTTTAGGAAAAACTGCTTATGTCTTCATTCAGGTAAGTTCACAGGTTTTACATTGAGTCTCAAGATAAGATTATTGAGCTTCTTCCATCTTTTTTCCTTCAAATTTTACCAAAAGTTTCCCAATGCATGTACTTATGGATTTTTTTTCAAAGGCTTATGCTTCAGTTATTGTATTTATTGACTTAAATTGGTTGTTTGATTATTGGAAACTTGCAAATCCTGCAGTTGGAGATGATTAATAATGATGGGAGTCCTGAATAAAAGCTTTTCTTACTCTGAAATCCTACATCAGGAAATTGTGAGTTTGTATGATAATATTGGCCGTATGTGCATACATTTCATTACATTGGGCCTATGATAAATTGAGTTTCTCAGCCTGTATTTGTTTTCATTTGGTAATTTGTTTCATAATGCTTGTGTTTATGGAATCTTGGTTTCTGTGTGGATCATGAATTTTCTTTTTAGTTGCCTCCCTTCCATTTTGCTTGTACATATTGGTTCACCAAGATGATTGGTTTCTTGCGACTGATAAATCAGTTCGCAGGACTATTTGTATGCTTCCACCAATAATATAAAATGCAGCAACTGCAACCAATACAGATGCAGTGAGTTCAACCTCATCCATTGTCGCTTGTTCATGCTAGTGCAATTACTTTTTCATGTGTACAAGTAATTTTAGATTCCAATTACTTGCTGCAGAGTGTGGCTATAGGTGTTCTTTATTGTTGATTTCAGTTCTTGCTGCAAAACTTAAAGATAATAGTAACTGCAAAATTCTGAACAGGACTTTGATTAGGTTCCCCTGTGTCCTGATACATCAAGGTTCAGATTCTGTCTCACAAGCTTTTAATTGCTTCCTATCTCATGGTTGAAAAAGCTTTTTGTTTGTCAATGTGGAGGATTCTTAATGATTGTTGCTGATGGGACCTTTGGATTCCTAGGAGAGGATTTTGGTTGTCAAGGTTGCTGGTTATTGGAGTAGGTATTTCACTGGAGAGAAACAGGGCCTTCTTCAATTGTGTTAAAGACAGCATGGTAAGCTGCTTTACTCTAGATATGGTAAGATTCAAGATTGATCATACGGTTCATGGTCCTTTGTGTTTGGATATCTTAGATTGGGCCCTTTAACTACTTAATTTTCCCTTTTTCTAACACCTTTACATTCATCGCATGGAAGACATACATAGGAATCTTAGTTAATGACTGATAGAGTAATTGACATCAAAATTCGAAGCTATTGTTTGTATAAGCTATAGGAAGAGACTAAACTCTTTTTCAGATGGAGTAATGAGTTTAGGCTGAAATTGAGATAGTTTAAAAGTTAGAAGTGACATTTTAGTGTCTTAATTGGGTTATTTGAAGAAAGCAGTGAGACAATGCTGGTTTATGGATTACATGCTAAAAATGGTTACTAAGGGAACATCTCTACAGGGCCAACGAGCCTGCTCGGAAGCAAGGATTGGGGATGTTTATTGATGCTGCAAGGGGACCTCACCACCTGTACACTGGAGGCAGGTACACTGTCATTCACTGGGATCCCCAAAAACACAAACCCATGAGGATTCTCTTTGCCTCATTGGCAGATTGAATAACCCGAGTCATTTACTGATCAGTTGTTCTGTTTCTCCTATTTTATGCAGACATTCGAGAATTGGTAGCAGCTTTAGATGAATGGTGGATGTTGTGCTGACAACCAGCATAAAATGTGAGTCCAAATTTGGGTATCATTGTCTGCTTGGCTCTCCTCATGGGAGAAGACTGCTGCTTTCTATGGGGGAGTAAAATGTGTTGAATTACAGTGCCATTAACACCACCCTGTGCAGTTTGTCTGTAACTGACATATTTTGAAAGATTCTCGTTCTTTATAGGATTGTTGGATTTGAAGGTCATAGGCAAGCAATGAGGGTGGACGAAATTACAATGGGATGTATGCATCTCATTTTTGAGTGGCCTTTTCTCCAAGTGGTCCGAAATAACAAAAGGTTACTGTCCCAACTGAGCTGGGCCGAGCCTTGCCCCCTTCTTCCAATGCATGGAAGAACAGAGGACCGACAATTCAATATGCATTTGAAGCACAGGTTCGCAAACTATTTTTTATACTTTATGGTATGCAATAAAAGATTGTTAAAAAATAAAAAATAAAAAGAATTACCAATCACTTTTCTATTGGTTTTCTATTCTTACTTTTCGTCAAAATCTTTCTTTTTTATTATTATAACTTGGTTGGCCACCCTTCGCACACCAATGTTATATGGTGAGGACATCTGACATTGGCGTGGGCAAGTTGCAGCAGTTTGCCCTCTTCTTGCTTTGCTTTGAGAAGTCACTTGGACGGTTGGACTGCTCTTTGCCGAACATCCAAATTCATTCCTCGGTTGCTAATGTCTGCGCTCAAGGACACTTGAACCCAAGTACCTTTTTTTGTGACTAAGATGATGATCATCGTAGTAAAAGTCAGTCAAAAGTTTGGAACACTCAAGCCAAAGTTTGAAACTGATTTGAGTGGATGGTAATCAAGTGAACTTGGTTAAAAAAAACTCAGTAGAATGCTGCATAGATTTTATAGCACCGCAGTCCTCTGCTATAATTTTCATTGTACTTGGAAAATTCTGCATAGATAATAATTATTCCTTGCAGAGACATGGGTGTGTTGAGTGTATCATTTGAGCTTATGAAATTCATCTAGCAGAATGAGGGGAATTGATTGAAGAGGTGCAATTTGTTTTGTAGTGCTGGAGTGCAATTGCCTCAAAATTCCAGTGAATTTAATATTTAGTGGGAGAACTTTTTCTGACTGATGCACACTATTCAAAGAGACTTCCAGTTGATTTAATATTTAGTGGGAGAGCTTTTGTAACTGATGCATACTGTTTAAAGAGACTTGAAGGAGAGATTTTAAGTCATACACTCAACAGATATATTTTAAAAAATTATTAATAATTTTGTGATAAATAGTATCAGAACATTAAAAATTGTAAAATAAATAAATTTAAAATTTAATGTAATTAAATAAATTAATAATTTTATATTATAAATATTTTTTTATAATATAATAAATTATAATAATTATTTTTTATCTCATAAAAATAATATAAAATTAATAATTTTAATTTTTTATATATAAAAAAGTTTAAAAATAATAATAATAAAATATTTATACATACTAACTAACTACAGTTTAAAATTTTATAAATAAGAATTAAGAGTTAATACAAAATTATTGCAATACTTATTGTTATAAATGTCAAAAAAGTTATTTTTTAATAACTATAAACAATGAGTTTAATGATATAAAATAGTTAGTTTGATCAATAATAATTTAATAAATTTAAAATATAGGACCCTTAGATCTTCTTATATTATATTTAAATTAAATTATTTATATATGTGGAGAGAATTTTTTTTTTAATATATATATATATATATATATATATAATATGAGATAAATAATATTTTATAAATAATTAAAATAATATTTTTTATTTCAGATATAAGGTACAAAATTTTTAAAATATTTTTATTTTCTACACAAATTTGGCACAAACAAATCATGGCGGACTCCTCCTCCTCTCTAACAACCTCCAGTACAGAGAATAAAGTAGATTAAAAGGCGAGCATAATCGGTGGATTTATCTCATGTGGGTCTCCTTTATAATCCACATTACTTGCCTTTCTCCTATTCCCCACCCCCCACCCCTTTTTTTTTTTTTTTTTTTTTTTTTTTGTTTCAAGCATGCATGACTTTTTTTATTATTATTATTATTATTATTTTGGCAGACGTTGTGAGCATGCTGGTAACCCCTCTTTTCCCTACAGCAAGTTGTGTCAATGTCTGACTAAAGCAAAACCCTGTATATTATTAATCTACTTCTCTTTTATTCCCTTTCTGCAAGATCAATTATTTTAGACTACAATAAGAAAACAAATGAGTAAAAAATAAAATAAAATAAAATAAAATTAGAAAGTAGATATGTTGGCTTGTTTTATTTTTGCTTTGGCTTGTATTGGTTGTGGAATTCAGCTGTCTGACTTTAACATTGATTCTTCCCCTTGAGCACAAACCATAAAAGTTACTGAATTAACGATAGGCTTAGCCTTTTTCTTTCTTTTGTTCGAAGCATGTAAAGTATACAATGGGGCACTAAAAAATATTGCATTTTTAGGAGAATTATACAATGGACATGTACTTGCACTAAGGGAACGCCTTAAACAAGGGCTACTTTCGCAACTGTACATGATTGCTGTTTGTGCTGATGGGCAAATCATGCTTATAAATTGAAGAAAAAGAAGAAGAATAAGAAGAAAAAAAAAAGGCAGGTTTTTGTTCTTTTTAAGCATATAAATATATTGTAAATACATGCATCGAGTTATTTGTAATTATTTTAGATATAGTTATACATTATTGCTGTGTACATTATACAACTCTCATAATTTAAAAAAAAATAAAATTTAAACAGTATTATTATATATTTTTTAAAAAAATAATAATCTTATAAGTAATATTAAAAATTAATTTATTATACCGTAATAACTCCGCTTTAATGTAAAATATTAAAAATTTTTAATTTCATCGATTAGGTTCGGTGTGTACTTGAATATTAATAAAAATGTAAATAAATTTAGTGTAAAAAAATATAATAAATACACAGTATACAACTCTCACATTATTATTACTTGTAACATTTTTTTTTATTTTATATATATATATATATATAAAAAAATTTCATAATGTTAGAAGGGGTATATATGTACCTAAATCTGTCAAAACACCTTGACACATCATGCTCATAGTTATTCCACAAACCCAATGATTGCATCATGGAAATCTCCTTTCACCCATGTGTGGGTGTCTTTAAATTTATTTCTTTTAAGCAGTTCGGCTAATGCCATGTTATGTCATCATTCTCAAACATTTCAACTTTCCGGAAATCTAGCAAAGGAACGTGCATAAAATTTTATCCTTTTTTTTTTATTGGTTATCGCGCATGAATTTGTATGCATTCATTCATAAACTAATTATCTTTTCTCTCGTATTTGTAATTTTGAATCATGACACTGCGTTCAATGAGAGCACTTGCTCACAGAAGCCAGAGGAAATAAGCAAAAGAAACAGTGTGAAGTGTAATCATGTGTGAAAATGATAAAATGCCCACTTTCATCCTCGTTTCAACTCAGCTAACAGCCTACTGCTGCGTGTGTTTGAGCAGTATCGAGTAAAGTAAACTTCACGTTTTGATTCTAATACATGACACCACAAAATTCTACTTCTAAAACAAAACATTATGGTATAACTAACAAATAAAAATACACATAATAATTTTATACCACACAAATTTATTTAATTATTATTATTTTATTCCAACCAGATCTTACTTATTTTTATTTTTATTTTACTTACATTTAAAATTAGGTTAATTTAACACACATATTAAGAGATCAATCAAATTAAAACTCCCACGAATAAATACACCCCCATACATATATTAATTAACCGATAAAATTCAACACGAACCCAGATCAGGGGATCTGAGTCATACACGTGTAAGAGACCCAACTCCTCTGGTGATCTCGTGCACACCAGGATTGAACCCCAGGCAACCCAAGAGGCCTTGCTTGTATGGCAAAAATGTTCTCCTCCGCATCTCCTCCGACACCGCCCGGTTCACCGTGTAATGCACTTCGTGGGCCGAAACCGGAGGCCCTCTCCTCCTGGAGGAGGACGAGGAGCTGCCCACACTATCGGTGGACCGAAAGCTGGCATTTTTAACGTCCTCCGCCACTTCCTTTTTGGACAACGTCGTGTATTTCCTTAATGGGTCTTTATCGCTTGTTGCTCTACCCTCCGATGCACTTCTAAAGAGCAAGAAATCCTTGAGCTTCCATTTCTTGGATCCTTTGGAAAACGACATGGCCGTCAAGAATGAAGATAGATACGAGGTTTTGCCATTATTGGCAGAGGAAGCAATGACCTTTACATCTGTTACTTGCAGCGTACTGTTATCTTCTTGATCTAGCATGCTGTCTGAGACGCTAAGAGAAGGCGACAAAGATCGGCTTCCTTTACGAATAGGATTGAAAGAACCGGAAACTCTTTCTCTTCCACGCCGCTTCTGCGGCTCATAATGTTGGGGTTCTTGATCTTGGTTAGCTTCTTGAAATTCCCTTCTACGCGTCTCTTCAATGGCGGCTTGAAATGGATCAAAAGAATCTTTCTTTTGTTTGATTCTTGATGATGATCTTGGCGATCTTGGAGAGGAAACAGAAGATTCATAACCAGGCGGCAGCTTCAAAGGCTTGATCTTGCCGCCGTCGAAGAGTTCGTCGGCAGATAAAGAAGTCCTTTCCAGCTGGCCGCTAAAATTGAACTCGAAATTATCGCCATCATTATAATTAACATCATTCTTGATCTTCATTGTCTTCTCTCTTTTGGGGGTTCCAGGCTTCTCTTCCCAATCAAAAGGGATTGCGGAGGAAGTCGTCGATGAAGAATCATCGGCCAGAGAAACGCCTTGCAGCTCTCGATAGAAAGTGGAGATGCGGGTGGGGCTTGCTGGGGTGCTGAGGGAGAAGTTGCCGAATCGCTGGGGACTGGAAGGAGCAGTCATGTAAGGAGAAGAACAGGTGCTGTCAAAGTTGAAGTCCACCGGCGCCACCGGAACTACCACCTCCATCTCCCCCATTTCCAGGCGGCTATAGCTTGTGGGGTCAGTGACTTGACTGGGTTTGGCCTTTGGATTGCTCAGTTGGAGTTGATATATAGATTCATGGAGAATTTGAATTGTGGGTGTGAATGGTGGGGGAAGAGGGAGTGGGGTGTTTGGTTAATATAATTTTGCAATTATTTAAAAGATTATAAGGTGGTGCCCCAATAGAGTGAAGATAATTTGGTCAAAAAAAACAAAAAACAAAAATAGTGAAGATAAGGTTATGAATAAGTGAGGATATTGTTATCTGCCACAGCATAAAATGTTCATATGATATGTAATTTTCACAAAAAAAAAGGTTTGGAAATTTAAGAACTTATTCCATGCGTTTATAATTTAAATGTGAAGGCACAAGGGGAACCAAAATGTCAGATGAAAATGTTGATTATATAGATTCACACGTATAGCAATATCCCATGAAGGTGATAAATGGAGGACATCCTTATCCCTTTTCATTTTGTTGTGATTTTCTTGGCGTTTTACGATCATTTAGTTTTCTTGTATTTTATTTTTTTTCCTTTGTCATGGTTTATGTAGTTGCTTGTGGCTTTGGGATTAACGGTTGTTGCTTCTTCTTATTCTTCTTCTTCTTTTTCCCCTTGTAAGGTCATCGAGCTCCACCCTTTTACCTTTTTGACAAGTGGAAATGAGAACAAAAGCAAAAGGACGTGGTTGAGTATTTAATTTTCTGTCTTGATTAACGTTGCTAAAAGCTTAGAAAAGCATAGGATGAAGCATAATGCTGTTTAATTCTCTCGCAAAAGAAAAGGAAAAGGCAATGATAATAAGATGGGGCTATTCTTGTCTTTTCGTTTCCTCTGTTTGAAAAACAGTGAGGCCATGCCAAGCAACTTTGTGTGTACGAATCAATCAGTAATCATCTTTTTCATTTTTTTTTTTTGTTGTTGTTATATTTAATCTCTTACATTAGAATTTTCACAAGGGCAGAGACTCTTTAACACAGATAAAAGATGTTGAAAAGTAGTCAACTTCGATGTGGCCCTCCTTATCAAAATTGCTGGCTGATAATTAAACAGAAGGTGATCAAGTTCCTGTTCTAAACAATAGGCATTGTACTTGTTTGGCTGTTGCTATCTTTTGGCCAACCTATCTCAGGTTTTTACTTTTCGGGATCTATCCGATGCACATGTTACCAGCCGTTCCATCAAATTGTTTTTGGTTGTTGTCTGTTGGGATGAAACCTGCGATTGTTTAAATTATATATAAAAGGATTTTTCAGAAAGTGTGCACCCCAGCAAATTAATTTCTTGCAACTTTGTGAGAAGCCAATGGAGTAATTTGTTTACAATAGAAGAAAGTATATAAATGATAATGATAAATACACCCATTGAGTAAAATTGTGTGGAACATTTACATTTACCCTTGGATCTACTTTTCTGCAATAATTTGTTCGCGACCTTGATATTCAAACCAGGGAGGAGATGTGCATGCATTCTGCAACGTTCGAATTTGTAAAGCCACTCGCTTTTACGCGACCCAATGTCATCTCCAATAACCAAATTCAAAGCGAAAATTAATGTTCTACAAATGCACCTGCTGACATGCAGAAGTAACATATCTCCTCTGATCCACGTACCTCCTCTCCGTCTTAGCCCCAGAAAGTATCCTCTCTTGTTCAACGGCAACATTTTCCAATCCCGGGGGCATCTGGTTCCATTCGAGAAGACAAAGTTGCAAGATGGGCAGTAGCTAAATTTGGAGTCCATGTCACTTATATAAGTGAACACCAAGGAAGTTAGAGCATTTGGCATGACAAAATTGGGTGAACTGTACTTTCTCTCTCTCTCTCTCTCTCTATATATATATATATATTCGATTACAAGGACCGAGAAGAGAGAACATACTTACTAAGATTCAAACACAAAACAAAGAGTTAGAAGCACGAGACAGACTTTAGCGTATTTTGCTTGCACGCATGGAGGGTGTAAATCATGCACTGCACTAGGAGTTGTTTTTTTGTTTGTTCTTCTTTTTCTGTTTCTGTTTGTTCCTTGCTCCAGTTTTTCAGACCCCCGAGAGAGGCTAAGAAAATACCCTATGCTTTCCATCAAAATTTAGTGGTTCCACTAAACCGTTTGACTTGGAACTGCACTCTTACTTTTATGGCTCTTCCTCCAGCTATATATTGCAGAACTGAAATCGTTATAAGGTAATTTTGGTTCCATACTGGGTTCATAGAAAGGGAACACATAGAAAAAGGATTTCCTAAAATCCAAAACACCATTAACGATTAATCCCATCAAAAGATAGAAATTAGATGGTCAATGGGAAAGACAATTCAGCTACTGCCATAGGACAAAACAAGAGATTTTCGCCTTCCTGGATTATTGTGCTTCAAATTATGGAATTGATACAATGAACGATAATGACTATTACCACATTGCCCATAACTAACACATAGCTAACTCAGCAAGCATTCCAAACTATTTTCTATCTTTTTACTACAGTCTGGGGTTTAGTTCTGAATAAATAAGCTAAATTCCTGTCAATTGAGATGATTTTTCAAGGCACGCCCTAAATTCCAGGTGAATTATCATTACAAGCCTAGCATAACTCCACGACAAACAGAATTACAGTCAAGCTACAAAATTCTCTAAGGTACATATATAGCTAAAGCAACAGCATTGTCATTACCACGCTAAAGCCGCCATGCTGTCAATCACTGGTTTTGATTACTATATTTAATCTCTGCCCTGCAAATTCAGATTACAAGGTGATGGTGATTGCAATTGCAATTCCCTAGTTTAAGAAGCCCCAGAGGCAGCAGCTGTGACGTACATGCTTGGATCTTGATTTGGTGGCATGGCATATCCATACCCATTATAGCCTTGTCCACCAAAATATGCGCCATTCCACTGATTACCGTGATCCCCTCTCCACTGTTGAACCCAAAAACCAAAGGCAGATTTACTAAAAGACCAAAGAGGAATAACGAGAATCTTGGGGCACTCAAGCTACACAAAGAAGCTTATGTTCCCTAGTCCCTGCTAAGCCCCAGATGCATCATCATTATCTACGTCAATAAAAATCATGTGTCTAGATTTCACTTCTTTTCTTGATATTTTTCCATTAACATTTTTAAGAGAAAGATAGCTGAAACCCATGCAAAGAATATAAAATGTCGATCCACTTCAGTTAGCATTGCTCAAATGATAATGACAAACTCTGCACACAAGGAATAAAGGAGAGGGGGAATCCCTCTAACTAACATAAGTGAGAGTACCCACTTTACAACTAAGCCAAACTTACCTGCTTGTTTGCTGGAGTACGACCCCAAGAAAGCCGAACAGTCTGCTTGCCAATGACAGTTCCATTCAAACTCTCCAATGCATCCTCAGCACTCTTTCTGTAATCACAGCCAACAGAACAGGTTTAGTACAAGTTTATGCTACATGAATCAAGAGACTCTGCTCAGTCACAAAACATCATGGTTATGTAGAATAGCTCAAAAGATTCGATTCCACTACAATATTTATTCAAAAGGTTATCATAACACAACACCAACAACTCATGAGGGAAGATACCTGTCAGCAAACTGCACAAAGCCACATCCTTTCCCAAGAGGTATTTTGACTGACACAACTTCACCAAACTGTGAAAAGGGCAACCTGAGGTCCTCATCACTGACATCAGAATCAATTCCTCCAACAAATATCTGCGACATTTACATGAATTAGGAACTCCATAGTAATGATGAGAAAATATGCACCAACGGAAGGTCCAACTCACAGTTGTATTATTAGAGTCACCATCAGATTGGGATCCTTGGCCAGTAACACCATTTGATGCATGTCCACCAGCCAACACCACGGCTAAACATTTTTATTTTTATTTTTTAAATAAAAAAATTGATGTTAAAATGCAAATAGAAACCATGAAAACAAGCAATCATGCTTTTAACCAATATTTTGGAAACTACAGCTAAGAAGAAATTTCCAAGAAGTTAAATTTTACCACCAAAAAATAGAGGTTCAGTGAAGAGGAGCAATATCTAATGAAAAATCCTAGGCATTACACACTCAGCTTAAAAGCTCACATCAAGGCAAGGATACCTAGAAATTTTGACCAGGCAGAAAAAAAATTTACAGGGAAGGCACCCATCCAAAACCTCAAATATTGGCACCATTTTGGTTTGGATCACTGAAGCATTTTCACCAAAGATTTACCTAATTTAACTGGACAAGAAATGGCAGCTTTATCCATGGTATCACAACTTCCTACAACATGGTGGAAGCTTAGCACAGAGATAGGGCCCATGAAATCCTGGTCTCGGGAAACAAAATGCAATATTGAATCACAATATATGAGACAAATTTAAGAAGGAATTCCACCCACATTTCCATGCTGTTGAGAAATTGTGCCAAATTGCACATGAAAGCATGCATGTGCACACACAAATATACATATAGTATTATCTGCTTCAGGCAAAAGGAAAGCAACAAAATCATAGGCACAAACCCTTTAGAATCATGTAGCCATCTGTGTCAATCTAAGAGCATCACAGTATAACTTGTGAAGAATATTGTTATTGGCATGCAGATGACTTTTTGGAACTAATGAGGCAGGCAGCAAATGAGCAGAACACACACACATCCACACACTCACTCATGCCCAACCGTCTGACCAAGAATTGAGAAGAATAAAAGCTGTCAATTTGGGCCTTCATGTCTACTAGTCTGCCAATCTAGGTGTATCACACTATACCTTGCGAAGAATACTGTTGTTGGTATCCAGATGACTTTTTGGGGGTTGCCACGCCTATGCGCATGGGCCTACTAGAACAATAAACACCATTCATCTCCACCATGGCTCTGGACCTCTCATTCTCATCACTAAACCTAACAAAACCATAACCTTTTGAACGGCCAGTAGTTGAATCAGCAACAACTTTTGCTCCCTTAACAGATGGATATTTGCTGCCAAAAGTTTCTTGCAACATAGCATCGGTCACATCTGCTGCCAAATCTCCTACAAAAATGGACAGATCAGAACCAACATCTGATCGCTGTCTATCACCTGAAAAGCTTGCCCAGTTCAGCCGGAAGGGCTGATCTGTATTTGGCATTATGGTCCCACTATAGCTCTGCAAAACTTTCTCAGCTGTTGCATGGGAATAAAACTCAACAAATCCATAACCTTCTGGCTGACCAGTTTGTTTATTTCGTATAATCTTGACTGAAGAAACCTGCAATATTTTTAGACACCAAAATGTTAGACTCAGGACCAATGCTGCAATCATCAGGGACACAATGTAAGACTGAGGCAACAGCCTGTCATGTGGGATTCCAGCCACGTAGTCAGGTGCCCACTATGCCAAAAGAATGAGAAATCTCATCCCACAAGAAACCTTGAACAGATAAATGGGCAACAAGATAATCCAATATGGTTGGCAACAGCTGATAAGGCAAAGTATTTACATTACATGAATGCGGAGAACAAAAGAGTGATGTGTGTTTTTACATCATGTAAAAGCAAGAGATAAGATAGTGGATGAAAGAGACAAATAAAATAATGATCTCTTGTTCACTTGGGTTGTTGGAAAAAATTTTGAGGGATCTATCATATTAGGATCCTCTGTAGAAGTCAATTTTGATTTAAAGACACAGATCTAGTCATTTTGGACCAAACTCAAAAAGTAAATATTTAACTACTTTCAGAATAATTCTCGACCTTTAGATTTGAAAAGAATATTCCAAATAACCCTAACGCAATAGATCATGTTAACCTTCAAGTACATAAATGGAACTGAACAGAAAACCACTAAATTTCATCAGAAAACACTTCTACTTTTCAAATAGATCACATCAAACTTGTCATTTAAATGAATTGTGCATTGCAGTACCAGAAAGCTTAAACATATAAATCCCAGAGCATAAGAGAGAAAAAGAAAGGCAGATCATCTATAACAATCTTCATTTAAACAATGTACACCACTGAAAACTGTTTTTAACGAAGCTATCGTGCCAAACAAGCCCCCAGCATCAACTCAATCCTTCTCGGATGAACAATTGAACAACAAACCAAAAAGGAAAATTTAGGACAAAAGTCAACCATCTTATCAAGCTAAAAACAGGAAATTGACATAGTCTGTAAGTCAACCATCTTATCAGGCTAAACACAGGAAATTGACTAAATCTAAATCCATAATTTTAAAGATCCAAACTTTAATTCATGTTTCATTAAAAATCCCAAATAAATCCAGAGACGCCTATGATGAAAAAGGACGTAAATTCTTTGCATACCTCTCCTGTATGAGAAAAGCAAGTATGGAGATAATTCTCGTCCATCCAATGAAGCAAGTCCCCAACCCATATCGTCTTGGCCTCCTCTACGGACCCCGTCTGTTGCTTATGGTACTGTTGTTGTTGTTGTTTTTGGTGCTGCTGTTGATAGTAGGCCATGTAAGGATGCTGGTGGTGCTGAACTGGGTACATCATCATCTGCTGCTGCTGCTGCTGCTGCTGCATCAGCACCATAGCGGCTGCCGGGTACTGCATCTGGCTCTTATACACATCTAGATGTGTATAAGAGACAGAAACACAGGAAATTGACTAAATCTAAATCCATAATTTTAAAGATCCAAACTTTAATTCATGTTTCATTAAAAATCCCAAATAAATCCAGAGACGCCTATGATGAAAAAGGACGTAAATTCTTTGCATACCTCTCCTGTATGAGAAAAGCAAGTATGGAGATAATTCTCGTCCATCCAATGAAGCCAGTCCCCAACCCATATCGTCTTGGCCTCCTCTACGGACCCCGTCTGTTGCTTATGGTACTGTTGGTGTTGTTGTTTTTGGTGCTGCTGTTGATAGTAGGCCGTGTAAGGATGCTGGTGGTGCTGAACTGGGTACATCATCATCTGCTGCTGCTGCTGCTGCTGCATCATCACCATAGCGGCTGCCGGGTACTGCATGGCTGCCATCCATTGCTGCTGTTGGTGCTGCACGCGTGGCCCCCACTGCTTCTGAGGATGATAGTAATGTTGCTGGGGTTGTTGGCCTAGATCAGAACCGTTGCCTTGCTGCTGCATCTTGACTCCGCCCCCACTAACTTGATCTGATCAATATATCTGCTGCCCCCAACCCACCCTCTCTTTCTCTCCAAGATTTTCCTTCCAAATATCGAACAAATTTCTCTCCTTTCTTGGCCCTGAGCCTGAGAAAGTTGAAAGAGAGAAAGAAAAAGGCAGAAGGGGTGGCTAAAGAGAGACGGACAAAAGGTTGTGTAGCCAATATTTAAAGGGAGGCGCTTCTTGTTGTTTTCGATCTCTTTCTCTCTCCCTTCTTTGTTTTTTTTTTTCCTTTTTTCTTTTTTCTTTTTTCTCTTTTTTTTTTTTTTTTTGTGATTTTTGGTTTAAGGGTTTTAGAGGCCATTGATCCCAACGTCTCTTGCTGTGCCGGTCCTTGAAGATGGGACCCATGTTTCCGTGGGCGTATGCTGACGTGGACCCCTCACTTGTTACCGGTTGATCCTCTCTAATTTGGAGGATTTTTCCCTTACTATTATTATTATTAGGACGATGATAATTAGGGGAGGAAGGGGGGGGGGTTGGTAAACAAGTATTAGGTATGGTTGGAACTTGAAGGGAAGATGGTTTCAATTCGCCGTTTAACACTGCGGGGGCGTTCGGTCTGATAGCACATTAATGTTTTACGCAATGGGTCAACAGCACATTTAAGGATTAAATTTTATTTTCACGTGACGTACAAAACAGTTTCATTTTATCTTTTTGTCCTGAGGTTTTTGGGAAGAAAAGGGAATGATACGAACAGGGAAAAAATAATAATAATAAGGAATGTGAATAAATCATTCGAGAAATTTTTTGGTTTATGTCAATATCTTAATCACGAGTGTCCCAAATCCCATCTATCCATTACATTTAAAAGTTTTCTTTTCAGCAAAATCCCATTTGAGGAATAAAAAGGTAAACGGAGCAATAAGCTGCAAAGAGGAAGGGCTCACGCTCGTGTTTTTGTGCTGTGGGGTTGTTGTTCTACCTCTCCCAAACTGGAAACCTTTGACCATCAGACAAAGTAGTTGGGTCAAAGCAGAGCAGAGAGCCGTGTGGTGCGGTTTGGCATTTGAATGGTCAAAATAATAACAATAATATTATTATTCTCTTCTTATTATTAAATAATTTATTCTCTTGTTTGGAAATTATAAAGAAGTGTGTTGACAATTTAGACTCAGAGCCAAGAAACAGCACCAAAATCACACACCAATGTGAAAAAAAAAAAAGAGAAAGAATAATGTACCAATGGAACAAAAAACACAGCCCCACAGCAAGCGTTTCGAAGTTCACATGATAATAAAAATTGCGCAATCAGTCCAGGCAACCAAAAATTTCTTTGGCATGTTTCTTTCAAGCATTGTTATGTATCATGGCAACTCTTTTATAAATAACAAAAGTTGTGACCAAAACATTTTGTTGCCCATGTTTATATTATATTGTTTCATCCAAGTTGGCAAGATGTTTAAGTGATTTGGGAACATGAGAATTCAGGAGTGAAACAGTGAATTCTGCTCTCAAATCTATTCAGTACAACAATCAGCGTTGGTCTCTCCGAGAGAGAGAGTTAACATGAGGGAAAAAAAAAAAAAGAAGAAGAAGAAGAAGAAAGGAATACTAGTTAGTGGCAAGGAAAATCAAAGAGAAAATCTACAAGCAAAAAGGCCCGCATATTGCGGCATACAAAATTTCAGCAGGGTGGAATACATCTTGTTCCCCGCAACTGAAAGAGAATTCGAAGGAAAAGCAGAAAAAAACAATGTCACCTTAGCAGAATATGCTATGTACACCACTCTTAATAGTCTCACTTTCTATAATCTCCATGCAGGAAGCTTTCATAACGTGTTCCCTTAATGGCCTTTTGCACATCATCCCAGTTCTCTATCTGACTAGACAAGGGTCCTTTGTGTATCTTCACCTGACGACTCTTGAGGTCTCTATGCGGAACCTTCAGAAAATCTTGCACTTCTAATAGCTTCTGCAAGAGTCAAGGGCACAAATAACTGTAATGTTCCTTTTCTTTTTATGTCATAATAGAACTGAACCCACAATTATACGTATTGCATGGTAAGAGGGAGTCCATGTATTGAAGTTCAAGTAGTTTTGCTTACAGTGCGGTTCTTGACTATATCTTCATAGTAAACAATTATATGCCTAGTGCTGTTGAAGTACTCTAATGCTTTGGCGGTTGTCTCTTTCACTTGCTTAAGACTGGGAATTAGCAAGCTTGCATTGATAGAAGGTTTGTATCTAGCCAGTATCTCTGCCTGAAATCAATGCTCTGTTCAGTCAGGAATCTTGATCATGGAAAAGAGAGAAGAAAGGGGAGATCTGTAAAGAGTAACCTCATGAGGTGAATGAACATGAGACTTATGAGTCCCATTTAACAGCTTAGCATCTCGATCATAAGAATTAGCAAGGACTGAAATCATCCTCCGCAAAAGATTTCTCCTAAAGAGAAAAATCGCTGAAATGCCCCTGGTTTTGAAGTAATCTACTACCTCTTCATGATGTTGCATCACACCCTAAAGTCAACATTTGATATGGTTAAAAAGAAAAAGATACCAAAGAATAAGAACACACAACAATAAATAATAACATAATATTGCACAGTAAAATACAAGATCATATAGCATCTGTCTGCTAGGCAAAATCAGATGATAATACATTCACATGAAGGTTATCATCAATTTATAAGGATGAGAAAAAAAAAAGTGGTAGCATACAGTCCTGAAATAGATTTGGGTTTAGAGAAAAACTGTGTGATTTCTTCCCCTTTGCTTCCTTTTCTTACCATCTCTTCCCTTCCATTACCGAAAAACCGTATGAAATATCTCATGTACTTTAAATGATCACATATTCTTCAAATAAAAGTCTGCCCAGAGTACTTGCTCAATAGACAACAAGATGAAACTCTTTAATGACAAAATGTCCCCGTACTTATCTATGAGAAGTGAGAAGCAAAAGTAAATGAGCAGATTCTGGACAATGATGGGAAGGGGTGTGAAAAAATCTACCATATAAATAATAAAGTTGCCACTAGTTACTGACATTTCTTCATTACCCCACTCTTTTACTTCAAGATAGTCCATATAGGATATCATAGCACAAGCATTTCCTCTAAAATGGAACTAAAGCAGTTGCCTGGCATAATAACTTCACTTTTGCAGCTCTCCCATTAAATTCCAAACATGTTCAACAACATACAACAAAGTGTCCACTGCCCAAAGTTCATCAACATATATAGTTCCATAGACTCTTTGCATGGCCTATATTGCCCAACACAGACAAGAGATTTATCCAAGAAACTTACAGCAGCAGTTTATCAAATAAAAGAGCTATCAAAGTATTCCAAAACACACTACTCAAACGAGTTCTCCAACTCAAGTTTCAGGATAAGATTATTGGACTCAATTCCACACATGCCCCTAAATAAAAATTTAGACTATGCTTCAGCAGCCTGACAACAGGAACAAATGTCATTGGCAGAGTAAATTATTATGACACTGAAGTTTTTCAAATACTAGCATCTGATAACTTATCAGTTATCCAGCACTGAAAATCGCACGACCAATCCAAGGAGTTAAGCTGAAACCACAACAATCATTATCAGACTATTGGAAAGCCTTTGCATACTTCTTTTCAAAGAATAGGACAATATAAGAGGAAACAGCAAGAAATTATATGCTGGTTTTGATGTGAAGGGAATTTCACTGACAAGATAACATGAGCACTGGCTAGATAAAGATCCATCCATCAATTCATATTTGAGGTTAAAAGCTTTTTCACTTCTTTACTAGGTTTAATAGAGTACTATATTGCTGTCTCTCGATCAATCAGCTACACTAACAGATTGTACATACTGTAAGCAGGATAGCTATTCATAAAGTGTATGTTTTGAGCTAACGCTCACAGTAATGTACAGCAAAAGGAACACAATTAACACCCCCTTTTGGTTTGATAAGCAAGAAATGCTACTTGGGAATGGACATGTAAAGTAGCACTGAAGGATAGACTCTGCTCACCTGATTGAGCATCCACTTTAAGCCAACTGCAGCTGTGCACTCATTCTTGGAAGCACTGCTTAACCAGTCCAGATTATAGATATCATTCAAAGTTTCAACAATCATTGAGACATTACGCCGCCTAACTTTAACACAGAAAATTTCCCCGTTTGAACTTATGTTAGTATGATTGTTCAACAATGTCTCAAACCATCCACTCCCAGATCTCTGCATTGACAGAATGGCAAAATACCGCACAGGATTGCATACACATTCAGACCTAAAATGAATCAAAAAATTACATCACTGATGCTAGCAAAGAAATTCAACTTGGAGTTAACATATACCATGCCTCACCTGTTGTAAGTTTTTGGTTTTGGGTAGTGCACAAATGGGATTTCCCAAGGCTCCATAATAGGTTCAGGGCATGTCTTTGCCATCACTTCAACATTCAATAATCCTGAATTGGTGCGGATGCCAATTTGCTTGAGACAAATTGAACATATATACAGACCACAGACCATTACAAGCACCAATACGACCATCCTCAACGCCAATGGAGACTTCTTTGGAACCTTTAAGATGAAACTATCCTGAAATTGAAGATTAGCCCACAAATGTCAAAATTTGCAAAACCAGGATGAGAGGCGAAAAGGGTGTCAAAAACAAAACCATGACAGCTAAAGCATTAAGGCAGAAAGAACCAATTTCCACTCAATACCACATAAATAAATAAAAGGGAAAATTATATCAAAAAATTCCAGCTGACTCGCCTAATTAGAATAGGCTACTCTTCCTGCACTGAATATTATGATTCATGTATAAAAATGTTCAATCATCAAAGCTAAACATTCCCAAAAACAAAGGAAATCTGGTTTGCTTCTGTTTTGCATACAGAGGCAAAGCCAAAACGCTAAATGAAACAATATCCCATGTTAGAAACATAAGACCCAGATCATAAAAAGATCACAAAAACGCATGTTACCCAAAAACAAAAAGGACCAAAAGGACACGAATTTTGTCCTCATGTAATATAAACAAAACCAAAAAAAAAAAAGGGCGAGAGAAAGCCAACGGAATTATTATGAATTTTTTTTTTTTAAAGAGAGAAAGAGGGAGAGAGAGAGGGAGAGAGAGAGAGAGAGAGATAAATGTTAATAAAAGTCGATCATCAACCTTAGAGAAGAAGCAGATATCGTCAGCCATGGTTCAGAGGAAGCTTAAAAGGATAGAGAAAAAAGAAGGAAGAAGCATTGAGCAGCTCAAATTCCTCCTTTATTATTTCACAGTTCAACTTTATCTATCCTTCTTAACCCATTAACACCCACATAACCCAGAAACGCAAAGATTTCCAAAACTAAAAAAGAAACAAAAAGAAAAAGGAGAGAGAGAGTGAGTGAGGGAGAAAATGGGCTTTTTTCCCGTGAAGAACGAAATGATTGGATGCTTTGGACCGTTGCAAGCTGCTCCCTAAAATTACCAGATATTTCATTTCCCATAATCTTATCGTTATTAAATTATTGAAGCCAAAACCGAGAATAAGCACGGAATTAGAGGCCCTCCAAAACGACACTGCCGTATTATGTTGCTTCTTCTTCTTCTTTTTTTTTTTTTTTTTTTTTGGATTGTTTTAACAAATGGATTGTGTTAATATGATGTCTTGATTTAAGACAAAAGTCATTTAAATGGTTTAACACTGATGAAACTGACGAGGTTTCGTGCCCATTTGCTTCATTTTTATTTTATTTATTTTTTTCATTATTATTGTTAAATTTGCATTAATCAATTCAAGGTAGTACCCCTGGTGGATTGGACCTTTTGACTTGTGTCGTTGTCTTTTTACTTCCGGTGCTTTGCCCATGTAAGCCAGTGCTCCTAACAGTGAACTTTTTTTTATTTTACAGTAATTAGCATATTTATGGTATATATATTTGTTATAAGGAAAAAAAAAAAAAAACACCCATCCGTTAGCCTTCTGAAAGAAATTGATTTGGGAATGTTTTAATTGGTTTAAGATTCCTCAGGAGTTAAAAAGACGATATTTTCGAAAGGGTTAGGCCTTTGGGGCCCTTGGAAAATTGATATTGTTTTATGGCAATACCTAAAAGGCCCAGCGCATATAACATATGAAAACTGACGCGTGCATCATTGTTAGGGTGGCCGACCACAAATGCTTTCTGGCACCCCGTGCGTGCATATGTTTGTGGAGGGCCTGCACGAAGACACCCAGTCTTTAAGACCAAAAGGGGAAGAAATTATTTGAACGTTATGCTACAGTGATTATGTAGCTTTCAAATCCACCGTTTATTGCTTCATTGTCACTGTCACTTTCCTCAATGCTGGCAACTCATTTCGGAGTTAATAAGAGAGAAATCAAGGAAAGCAGACGTTGATGGTTTAATTTTTTTGCTTCACCGTTTTTTCCCTCAAATGTACAAGAGAACGGAACCACACACACACACACACACACACACACATATATATATATATACGTATGTGATTGTCAAGAAGCTGACATTATGGGTAATTAGGAATTTACATTTCGCGTATGACCAATTTGGCCCGCAAATTCCACATTCTTGTGCTTCTATTAAAGCGCAGTCTATGCCCATTGACATAGCTGCAGCTAAAATACGTTTCTCAAAAGCATTTTTCTCTCTCTTTCTCTGCGGACATGTTTGCCATGGATTCAAGAAACAATGAAAGTAAACCCATGATTTTCCAGGTTTTTACAAGGTATACGGAGATGGCTGCATGGAGAGGTACATGGGTCCTCCCCTAGTTCCTACTGGCCTAGACCCAAGTACTGGAGTCCAATCCAAAGATGTTGTGATCTCAACCGAGACCGGAGTCAAGGCCCGTATCTTTGTGCCTGGAATTCAAGGCTCGGGTCCAAAGCTACCTCTCCTCGTCCACTACCACGGCGGTGGCTTCTCTGCCCGATCGCCATTCGATGAAACCTGCACAAAATTTCTGACTTGTCTTGTCAGTGAAGCCAATATTATTGCCATCTCAATTGATAATCGATTGGCCCCGGAGCACCTGCTACCAATAGCATAAGATGATTCGTGGGCTGGCCTGCAATGGATTGCCAATCACTCTAATGGGGCATGGGCCTGAACAGTGGCTGAACAACCACTTAGATTCTGGGCGGGTCTTTTTAGCCTGTGAGAGTGCCGGGGCAACTATAGCCCATCATGCGGCGGATCAAACCGGTGTCAACGGACTTGCAGGCATTAAGGTCAAGGGGATGCTCATAATACATCCGTGCTTTGGGGGAATTGAAGATTTTGATAAAATTTACAGGATCATGTGTCCGAGAAGTTCCGAGCCAGATTATGACCCGAAGATAAATCCGGAAGTGCATCCGAATCTGCCAAAAATGGGGTGTGACAAAGTGCTGGTCTGCGTGGCGGAAAATGACGGCCTGAGAAGCAGAGGGGAGGCTTATTACACGACTTTGGTCAACAGTGAGTGGGCTGGGCAAGTGGAATTTTATGAGACCAAAGGGGAGGATCCTTGTTTTCACCTGCTTAAGGAAAGCCGGAAAAAGGAAGTCCTGATGCAGAAGTTCGTTAATTTTGTTGTTGGAGTGTAACTGATTTTGGGGGAGCTATCAAATGCTTGTGCCACAAACGAACTTTTAACTGAAAAACATAAAGTAATGAATTCATAAACGTATAAAGGGGAAAAATTTTGATATCAAATATTTTTCACCATTTATCTTTCCGGCGCTTTTCCATTCAAATTCGGAGGACTCCGAAGATGATTGACCCAAAAGAAAGGAAAGAAACGGCCTAAAATAAATGGAATTAGGAAAGACAAATAAATGCGATTCCATGTTTTATATCTTATAATAAGGTAGGCAACAGATACGATCTATTAATTTTACATGCCACCGATACCACCTAGCCATGTGGATATGCCCCAAGCCAATTGGTTTGGCTGTTGACTTGTCGGCTTCAAATCGTTTAACACGTTCTTTTCTTCCACCCCACACGACACAAATATACAATGACACCGCGTCTACCACATTCGGCTTGGAGGCTCCGCCTGCTTTTTATATCCTGGTGATGAACAACCAAAACCCACTTCACAGAAACGTTGCGCTTCTTCTTTCTTATTAGAATCCTACCATGGCCACGGATGCTGCTGAGGTGACCCATGATTTTCCAGGCTTTTTCAAGGTATACAAAGACGGCCGGATCGAGAGGTACTGGAACACTGACCATGTCCCTGCAGGCCTTGACCCTGAAACCGGGGTCCAATCCAAAGATATTGAAATCTCGCCTGAAACAGGCGTGAAAGCCCGTATCTTTCTTCCCAGGATCGACGGTTCAGGTGAAAAGCTGCCCCTTCTAGTCCATTACCACGGTGGTGGCTTTTGTATTGGATCACCCTTTGCCTCCGCCTTCAAAACCTTCCTTTCCTTCCTGGTCACCCAAGCCAATGTTATGGCCATATCAATTGACTACAGGTTGGCCCCTGAGCATCTTTTGCCGATCGCTTATGAAGATTCATTCGCCGGGCTTCAATGGGTCGCCAGGCATGCCAGTAGACAAGGGCCCGAACCGTGGATAAACGAGCATGCGGATCTTGGGCGGGTTATTTTGGCGGGTGAGAGTGCCGGAGCCAACTTAGCCCACTACGTGGCAGTCCAAGCTGGGGCATCCGGACTAGCAGGGGTGAAAATTAACAGGCTACTAATGGTTCACCCGTATTTTGGGGGTAACAAGCCAGACAAAGTTTACGAGTATATGTGTCCAACAAGTCCGGGGCCAGAAGATGATCCGAAACTGAACCCGGAAGCCAATCCGAACTTGATGAAATTGAAGTGCGATAAAGTGTTGGTATGTGTGGCAGAGAAAGACACCCTCAGGGGCAGAGGGGTTGCCTACCATGAAAAAATGAGTAAATGTGGATGGGGCGGCGAGGTGGAATTTTATGAGACAAAAGAAGAGGGCCATTGCTTTCATTTCTTCAATCCCAATAGCAACAACATCCAGCCCTTCATGAAGAAATTGGTTAATTTCATAAAGCAGCATTAGTCGTTGTTTCTGGTGGATCAAACTCTCTTTCTTTCTTTGCTTTGCCTTTTTCCTTTCTTTTTTTCTTTTTTTTTTTTTTTCAATGTGAAGGGAAACAATTATGTTTAATTAGTTGAAGTTCTTCAGTAATTTTCATGAAAGAAAGCTCTACTTGTTGAATGGGCATCTAATAATGTATATCGTTGTTTGTTGAGCAGATCTAGAAACGTTTGATGAACGGATCACCCAAAGATGAATATAGTATAAGGAAAAAAAAAAAAAAAAAGTTAAGAAGGTACGACGTGAACACCAATCCATTCATAATAATCATGAGTCATAATTGGCAATTAAATTTTATGTTCAAATTTCGTATCCTCTAATTAAGTTTTATATTATACGATATAGCCCACGAGAAATATCAGGAAGTGCCTAACAATTAAGCACTCCGATTATCTTCCTCGTTTTAACAAAGACCCCCAGAGAATGAGGTATAGTCAACAGAGAACCAAACTTAAACATTGCTAAGCCATGAATCAATGGCAATCAGGTGAGGTGGAGAGAGGTTGAAGCTGAGCCGGATCAGGCAATAAACGTGGAGAGTATTCTGTGGATCGAGAAATCTCAGCCAACTAACTCCTGGTTAGGACCAGCAGATATATCTCGACCGTACCTGTCGGTTGAGCTAACTTATCTGCAATCTGATCTCTTGGTTGTCACATTAAATGTAAATTTCCTTGCAGGCTGGAGTTGGACAGCTACAAATGTTGAACTAACTTCACCTCCCATTTTTGAACTTTTCATCTGGACTTTAAAGCAAAACCCAAGTCGATCATGATGAAATTCTCCACTTAAATTAATTTTATCTGTATAACTAGATAACTGGAATGCGTGAATCAAAGCAGAGAGATTAAAAGAACAAGAATGATTTACACTGCGAAATTTCTCGTTTTGAAAAAATAATATTCTATCAATGTCAGAATCATGAGAGGCGCAAAGATAGAAAATTTAATGAGTGGGGTCGGATTACAGGCGAGTGGAGAGTGTCTGCTTGCAATATGGAACCCTCTATTAATTTCTCAACTACCCCCAACTACCACGAAGGGCAGCAACCACAGCGCATTTGCTTTCCCCTTACTCTCCGTCTCTCCTATATGCAAGACGCTGTCGCCCTCCATTTTTAACTCTGTTCTCCGCTCTTCAACAAGAAGAAAAATCAGACATTTTTTACGACAACCGTTTTTTCCGTCTCTCTGGATTCAACTAAAACCATGCCCGAAGTTGCTCATGACTACTCTCCCTTCCTTCGCATATACACAGATGGCTACATAGAGAGGCTCATGGGCACGGATATAGTTCCTCCATCTCTAGAAGACCCTGAAACCAATGTCCAATGTAAGGATGTTGTATATTCACCAGAAGATAATCTCTCTTCTAGGCTTTACCTCCCCAAGAACGCCAACCCCAACAAGAAACTTCCTCTCCTTATTTACTTTCATGGCGGTGGCTTCTGCATTCAAACTCCCTTCTCTGCTACCTACAATAACTATGTTAATACACTGGTGGGGGAGGCCAACATTGTAGCAGTCTCTGTCCACTATAGAAGGCCCCCGGAGGATCCTCTTCCCATTGCGTACGATGATTCATGGACTGCTCTTAAGTGGGTTGCATCTCATGTTAGTGGAGATGGCCCTGAAGAGTGGCTAAATGATCATGCTGATTTGAGTAAGGTGTTTTTGGCCGGAGATAGTGCTGGGGGAAACATTGCACACCAAATTAGTATGAGAATTGTTCAAGAAAAACTGACTGCTGGGGTTAATGTTTCCGGCATTGTATTAATACATCCATATTTCTGGGGAGTAGAACCAATTGGCAAGGAGGCTGAGAAATTGGAAAAGGGAAAAAGTGCTGCTGCTATATGGTATGCTGCATGTCCGACAACAAGTGGGTGTGATGACCCTTTAATTAACCCACTGGCTGATCCAAAATTGGCTAGCTTGGGATGCAGCAGGGTGCTTGTCATTGTTGCTGAGAAGGATCTGTTGAGGGATAGAGGGTGGGCATATTATAAGGAGTTGAAAAAGAATGGATGGGGAGGAGTTGTGGAGATAATGGAGAACAGAGGAGAGGACCATGTGTTCCATTTGCAGAATCCTACTTGCGAGAATGCTGTGGCTATGCTTAAGAAAATTTCTTCTTTCATCAATGAAGATCAGGCATGAGCGATGTACATCGATTTCGTAGCTTGAATTGGCAGATTATCGTTAAATTAGGCTTTGTAAGTTTTACTCAACAAACTATTGGCTGAGATTCTTATTGTTTTGTATGTTTCGGTCATTTTAGTGGAGTCTAGAACTCTACTAGTATTCTTCTCAAATATCATATGCTTCATGCCTCTGAATTATTATTGTTGGGCTCTCTTGGTCTGTGATTATTGCTACTGAAATGTGTATGGAACTTATCTATCATGTATAATTTTATATCTGAAAGAAGCCCAATTTTTATTGTAAGTGTGTTTTTTTTTTTCCTTTCCTTTCAAATTGTTTATTTTTATTAAAAAAAAAAATTGTTATTTGCATGCACTTTTTTGAGTTTATATGCACAAAACCATTGTCTTGGCTACATGAGCTAACGATTTTAGCTCTTAATTCGAGGGGTCTAAAATATAAAACTAAAACTTGGGTGAAAATAACAATTCGTTTTCATTTTTCATTTCTGGGTCCGGTGTGTCAGGATTCACATTTCCTTTTTATTATTATTATTATTGTTCATGAACTCGAAGTACCCAAGGAGTCCATGTATGAATCTGAAGCCCATGGCCCCACAATAAGAATCGGAAACTTCGATTCCTCCATAGAGCTTGTAGATACGCCATTGTGACATCTAGTTTGTGGACAAGAAACAAACATGATATGGAGATGACACTTGCGAAAAGATGCATTGCTGCTACAAACAGACAGGCCTAAGATATCATTTGTTGGATATGCATGCATACCGCAATGACGTAACCAAAACATACTACTGGGACTTCTCCTGATTCAGAAAAGACACAAATTTCTTAAGCATAGCCTTGGAGTTATCAGAACCATAATCGAGCAAATGGAAACAGTGACTCTCCCCTTTAGCCTCCATGATCTCCATCCACTCTTCCTCAACTCATCATAATATAGCCAACCCCTATATTTTAACAAGTCCTCCCCACCAACAAAAATAACAACGTTGGAACAACCCAATTCGGACAAATTTGGATTAGCAATTGGATTGATCCAAGGGTCATCTAACCCGCTAGTTGTTGGACAAACAAAAAGCCACACCTTTTCAATCAGGTCTTTTAATTTCAGGTCCTTTGACTCGTTGCCAATGGGATCTTTGCCCCAGAAGTACGGATGCACCAAAGCAATTCCTGCAAGGTTAATCCCAGCAAGTTTTTCCTGACCATATCTCATGGCCAAGTGGTAAGTTATGTTACCCCCAGCGCTATCGCCGGCGAGAAAGACTTTCCCAAAATCAGCGTGATATTTATTTAAGCCACTCCTCGGGGCCATCTCCACGGGAATGGGATGCAACCCATTGCAGGGAAGCCCATGAATCATCGTAGCAGACTGGGAGAGGGTGCTCTGGGGCCAATCTATAATCAACAGAAACAGCCAACACTATAGCTTCTGCAACCAAGGTATTAAGGTAGTTATGGTAGGTGGGTGAACAGGCACTTTCGATGCAAAAGCCTCCCCCGTGAAAGTAAACTAGGAGGTAATTGTTTTTATAAGGTAATTGTTTTTATTTTGTAAATTTAAGTTTTATTTTATCTAAAAATACTCTATGTATAATAAAATATATATAATAACTAAATAAATAAAAAATCTCAGAAATTCACTTTTAATAAGTTTGTTTTACTAATTTTCGAATTTATTACATGTCTTATTATTATTTTTGTTATATATTAGAAGTATTTTGACAACAAAAAAATAATTTTGAACTTGTAAATTTTTAAAATTTATATGTCACGTCAATTCCGCCTTTTTTTTTTTTTCTTTCCATCTATCTTTGCCGAATGAAAAAACAAAAGCTAGCACTTTCACACACCAACACACTTTGCCTACCACGAAAAAATGAGCAAATGTGGATAGGGCGGCGGTGTGGGGTGGAATTTTTTGAGACAAAAGAGAAGGACCATTGTTTTCATTGCAGCTTTGTTGATGCAACGTTTAGTGAAATAAAAAATATAATATATTTGTTTGAATAAATAAAGAAATAAGATTAATATTTTTGTTAAAATATGTATTTATAAGATGATTTAGTTTTTTTAACTTATAAATATTTATAAATTAAAATTAATTAATTAAAAAAATGATGAAACCTAAATAAAAAAATATATATTGATGATTAATGTAAACAAATAAAAATTTAAAATAATTTCATATAAATTTTAATAATAAAATTATATTTAAAAATTAAAATTTAAGCTTAAATTTCTGTCAGTATTTGTGATTCTTTCCCGTTTTACTATCGCCTGAACACCACTTTCCCAACTCACATTAATTAATGCATTTATTCACCGATCTTGGCAACCCAAGAGAGTCCAAAGGCTATGCAATAACAATCCCAATAGCAATTTGCATTACATATCTTACTAAGAGCAAAATACAGAAAGGTCGAGGCAAAGAAACATTTAGGCCTTCCGCTGGTTCAAAATCATTCCAAGCATGGCATTGGTGTTATCAGAATCAGGGTTGAACAAACGAAACGCACGATTCTCTTCTTTGGTCTCCTCAACGTTCCTCCCCGTCCACTCTTCCCCAACTCTTCATAATACAGTTTCCCTCTGTCTCTCAAATATATTTTCAATTAATTCTTTTGTTTTTAGGTCCTTTGATTCGTTACCAACACACTATTTTCCCTGTAAATGTGGACGTACCAAAGCAACCCCTGCAAGGCTTAATTAATACCAGGCAGCGCTATCTCCGGCGAGAAATACCGTAGCCAAATTTCTCACTTCTCTAATGGGCTTGGGGCTGAACCGTGTCTCATCCATGACTTATTATTATTGTAACCTAGCAGTCCCCACGCATGAAGCTGAAAGTCATAGGCCCCATGATAAGAATTGATATCTGAACCCAAAACCTCCGACAACACCGCAGACTCCACCGTCTCTGCAAAACCTCCCCGCAAGATAGGCCCACCAACAAGTCCGTTGGAATGGAGCTATGGGCCTTTTTGGTGGAGGACGAGGTTGTTCTCGTTTTCCTCCGATATGTCCTACAACTCGGTAGGCCTAATATTTTACCCTACTTTTCATTTTCTTGATTTGACTCATCTCCCCCCTCCCCACCTTCTTAAACCCCCAATGAAACTCAAAAAAAAAAAAAAAACCTACCAAATAGAACAACCCCTTTGCTTCTTGCTTCTTGACTGAAAAAAGAAGAAAAAAAATTATAACTACAAGAAAAAAATTATCGAAGCCCAAAATTCGTAATTCCTTATTTAATAGGGATGGGGTCGTCATGGAAATTAGAGGTGGTCGGGATTTTGAACGAATCATTTGGGTTGGGTAGCGTCTTGCAGGGGCTATTGCAGCCCAAACTCTATGAAGAAGAATTGGGATGGATCAAACTGACGCAATTGAGTCTGATTTAAAAGCCGAATCCAGTAAGGAATTGAAAGCGCACGGCTGAATTCCAGTCATTTTTGTTGAATTCTCGGGAACCCGTATCAATTATAATTATCAGATATCTAGCTCAACTGGTTTTACAGCGCCCTTTGGGCCACCATCTGTACCTTTCGGAATTTCCCCATGTTCAGGTATTTCCAATATTTTTAACCATTCCATGAACGCATCAATTTCCCTTGTTCGTTTGTCAGTCTGTTGGGGGCAATTATGAGACGATGATGTACCATTTGCCCTGTAAATCAGAGGCTCAGAACCTGACCTCCGTTGGCCCTCCACGATCAATAATACCATGGCTTACCTTACCTGTCATTCCATTCTTGATACTCTTATCTGGGGCGCCGATGCATCTGTCACAATTTCAGGACCAAACATATTGATGGGTACACCTGTTGTCTTTTATCTCTTCAATGCTGATGCCGGCTGCTCCTCCCGGGGTTCCCCCCTCATTTATCACTGGTCCCCAGCATCCAAAGCCCACACATGTACTGAGAGCACCGGTATAAGGTCTGTCAGGGAGTTCCAAAAGATGGGATTCTTGATTTTTTTTTTTTTAATTTTGTGAACAAACAGGGTCCTTGAAAGCGAACATGTAGTTTGCTTTAGTGTGCATCAAGAGCTAAAAAGTCTTAATAATATTTACCATCAGCAATATGACTCCAACAAGTTGCGACCTTTTGTGCTAATGTACCCGTCTCTTGATTACCGGGGCGTACTTGTATATTTGCGAACTGTAAGATGAGGATGGACAAGAGATTGAAAAGTTTAACATCGTCAGAACGCACCAACGGGTATGAATGGTTATCCAAGGACATTCATTGAATCTCATCCTCCTTTAGAAAAGCTGACAGGAAAATTTGGCTAAAACAACGGTCAGCTTTTTATCCTTTTTCGTAAATGGGAACCTGAAATGGATCGGAAGCAATGAGTTTCGACAAGACGATCGGCAAGTAATTGCATAATTAATGAAACGAAAGCTCCAGTGTCTAATCTAAACTGGGTAATTGTGCTATCTCAGGCACATCAAACGTTATCTTTTCATGATTTAGAATATATATCTCTTTTCCCATAAATTGCACTTCATTCAAAACTGGGATGTGATGTTACGACAGCTATACAGGGCAGCTTTATCGTTCAGCCCCATCACCATCTTTTTCCAAAGACCCAAACTTAGAGAACCATATCATTGGGGATCATTAAGAGCTCAGACCATTTAAGTGTTGCATCAACCTCAGCTGATTCATACGGTCCACCGCTCTACTTAACCAGATGGAGCTGCTTGTGGGATAGGAAACAATTATTAAAAACGTTGAGAGTCCATCATGTCATCTGCAGACACGAATCATCAATGTTAACTCTTTTATTACGTTTATCACTGTTAACCATTACACTATTTGTTGTCGCGGCCTTTCCTTTTTCTTCTCTTTTCATGATTGTCATATGAATGTTTCAAGTGTCATGATTTGATAGACCGAGTATTAGGAATAATGTGATAAAACTTGTTTTTATCTTTTGGGTTATCGCTCACTTTAACAGACTGTGTACTTAGGGACCTTTGAAATGATAACTACTATTAGCGAGGGACCCCTTAAATGAAAGCATTTTCAAAGGATGACTATAGTGGTGTCATGTCTACACCCGTGCAAAATTTTCTTTTCATGTAACGTAGATAAAGAGAGTGGCATTTTCATTTGGATCATTTATTTTCTGTGGATGGTTTTTTTTTTTTTTTTAAATAAAATAAAATAAATAAATAAATAAATTCTATTCGTTCTGCCCATTACTTTTATTCCAAACAAAACTGACATCATGTATCCTATCATTGTTTGCACGATCCCTTAGTACATTGATTCCAAACGTTGAGAGTTAAGGTGTTTGTAAAGCTAAGGCGGCAAATGTTTCCTGGTGGACACATGTTAATTTATTTCTGTTGTTATCTTCAGCCGTAAAGTCCTTTGTCATTCCATCGATTTTCAACACCAACCATTGAAAGTTTATTCGTTAGAAAAAGAAAAAAAAAAAATTTACATCCAAGTAAGGGTCGTTCCCATTCATAGTACAAACAACTCGTAGAAACTCACTTTAAACCTAAGTGGGAACTTTCGAATCTTGCAATTTTGACAGAAAATTGAAACACCAAGTCATTCGTAGCACAAAGTTGGGATTAGTATAGTGTTATATTCAATTATTATAAATGTGCCAAAAAAAAAAAAACCCTATAAATTATAAAATCTAATTAAAATACACAAAATTTACACTTATCTCCTTCTTAATTTTTTTTATATAAAAAATAAAAATAAATAATGGTTAATCGTTTATGTGACTAATAACCCTAATTTGGTGGCTTCAACATTTGCTTGTCAGATTTTGGAGTCTTCTGCTACGTCTTTGGGAATTAATTAAGGTTGATGGGTCAACCAATAATTGGACGAGGAACGAATGTAACAATATAATCTTTTAACGGCCGGATCATACTAACAGAAACTTCTCTCGTTTGTTCATCTGCTCACAGTTAACGGAGTCAGTC